>OY292501.1:9950964-11240631 GCA_958496325.1 Nomophila noctuella
CGTACTCGATAAAACATCAGAAAATTCCAAATAAATTTCTAAGTAGGATTAAAGTATATCACGGTACTCTTTTGGGTGAAAAGAGTTTTTTATTCATGTGGCTCCACCAACACTAGACTTTCTACCAAATACTGCATCAACCCATAAATAACCTTCCAGGTGAAAGCTATAAATAACAAAATCGATAACAGCATTCGGTGTTATTTAAACTCGGTCGCCCAAGTGCATTCAATGCAGGTTGCAATTGCAAGCGTGTCTCGCTTCCAAATGTTTAAACGGAAAGATAAAACACTTTTGGTCAAAATGCAATTTCCTGGCGAAATTTAATGATTAAATTTACATTATTTTGTACTAGCGACCGCTCGCGACTAAGTCCGCGTGGATTTTAGATCCCTTTTTTTCGTAAAAAAAAGGTAGCCTATGTCTTTTCTCGTGATCTCTGCCAAACATCAAAGTCGGTTTAGAAATTTGAGCGTTAAAGCGTAACAGAAAGACAGAGTTTCTTTCGCATTTGCAATATTGCTAGAAAAAGTAGGGATGGCAAGGGTTTTGCTTTTGTCATAGTTGATGTATTATACTACGTAAAATATGAATGTCATTATCAACAGATTAAACTTTCGTACGGTTGCAAACAAGGCCGCGTACAACAACATATCTGCAGCCAAGCAAGGCAATATAAAACGATCATAAAACGCAGAAATGTTTACAGATACACTAATAACCAATACGGGACAATTATTGAACGAACAACAGTTTGATCAACGTCCAATCATATGGTGCAATGGCTATCATCTCATATGCAACGATCAGTTCATAATAAAAACGTTTGCGTAACATTTTCTCATAAAGCAATACGAGTACTTTGAACATTACGATACATTACTTTAACATCATTCCATTTTTGTTTATTTGTACAGTCGGTAAAAGCATGTGTATTCGAAATGACCAAATGGCTTAATGTTATGAGAATAGGGACTTATTACAGTTTGCCGTAGAACTATATGTACACGAGTCACAATAGCCTGAGAACGTTTCGCATTCCGTCCAAAACAATACACCGTAAATTGCATAAGGAATAGTACCTACATTTTGAAATTATCTTTATTACACTAAATTATCAAATTAAACAGCTCGAGGTCTTACTTAAGGTAATATTGAAAGCGAATTGACAAGCTAATTTTGCAGATAGACTAACTTGATCGGTAGAATATATAATACACTAACATTTGAGTAAGTACTTCAATGATAAGCTACTTACATCATAATATATTATATCAATTTGGCCTGAAACGAAGGGAATGACCTTAGCCAATCACGAACTTTTTGCAACTGCATACATAAATGTTTCCGCAGATATCAAAAGACTCTCGTTCCCAAAAATAATTTGGATAATCTAGTAAGTTTAGACACCGTACTTGCTTTAAAAATATGAACTAGTAAAACGACAGTAATAATCTAGAGTAATGAAGAGAAATCACACTATGTAGCAGTTTGCAACATGAGCTAACGAGCTAAATAATAAAAGCCGCAGTTACAGTGTTTTATCCGGTCAACGTTATATTCATTTAAAAATGCAGACCAACATGAATGCACACTCGTCTTTTTGTGATCCGTTAAACCTCAAAATATCACCATCTGTTTTGCAATATGACAAATTTAAAATTAGATGGATATCATTCATCGATCAAAATAATGGAAGTTAAAACATCGAAAGCCCTACAACTAATTCAACCGTTCCTTTAACACAATGAAAACAATATAATCGTCCTGAACTGTAAAATAACATCTATATTAAAAGCAAAAAGGTAAGCACATCAATATTTTAACAAATAATTTTGATATATTTCACAGGTATAAAACAACAAAGACCAAACATATTACACCGTCATATTGTAAACACAATACAAACATCAAAATGCAAGCGATCCAGTTCAAATTGCGGTGTGCAGTGAAAGTGTAGGAAGTGGGCGGGATGCCGTGACAACCGCACGGACGGCCGATGAATTACATGTATACATGTGTCCGATAAACGTGACGTCGCACACGCAACGAGATCTATGGATCGATGCGACAGATGGAAGCAATTGACCTGAATGTGTTGTATACAAGAAGTCAGTTACATCCTTTTAATTGTCATGTTCACCTTATTGCTTCTTCGCCCTCCGAAAGTAAACTCTTTGTCGTTTCCAAAATGCCAAAATATCCAAAATTCTAAATATCTCGTTGAGTGCCAATCACCAAGGGTTCAGCAGTACCTACCTCTGTATGTTTACAATAAAATGGACGTCTACAGCATTGAACATTTTAGAACTCATAAGCTGCAACATATTTGATCCTAAAAGCACGCCACAAGAAACAAAAGCCGCAAGTCTTGACCCCACTGTATTCAGGATACCTACAACTCGTTAAAGACTCTTTGTGCTCATAATTTTCTCAAGTCGTTAAGCTAAACTCTTTGTAATGCACAGACATTAATAACCTGAGTGAGAAATGACGCCTTATTCAGCCTAACTATCGCTTGCACACACAGGGACCAATTGAGCAGTTTTCTGTGCCAAAGCACTTAACAATAGGCCTAACAAACTCAATACGCGTGTTCATTGTCCGTTCAATGTCAAGGCAAGAGACAGAATGATAGTGAACGGTATATCGCGCAAACTTCACAAACCTAAACAAACAAACAAAAATATTCTATCTTCATGTAATATGTGCATGTGAAGCCAAAGCTTTACAGATGCGCTAATGAGTCCTGAAAGGTTATGGAAAACATCCATCAAGAAAAAACTATCAAAAAAAAGAATACCATCTTTTAACAAAAAAAATGCTCTATAACTAAGCACAGTTAAGTATAAAATGTTAATATTTTATGAATAAATTGAGTCCCAGTCCCAGTCGTCAAGTCATCAAGGTGGCACCTGACCATTTGAGAGGAAATGAAATGACTGCAAAACAACGACAGCCAAAAAGCTATAACCTGGACTAATAGTTAGCCATTAAATTTGGTGCCCCTCTGGACAACAAGATTCAAGGTCTAGATGCAGGATACCTGTATCCTCAGATTAAAGAGGATGTGCATCCGTCGGCACTCCCACGCTGGCGTACGTCGGCCGGTGACAATTGCCGAGTTGCCGACGATGCTTCCTTATACCCTGGACTCGATGGCGCAGTGGTTAGCGCGGACAGTCTGAGATTTGAGGTTAAGCAAATTCGCAGATGCCGGTCATCGGATGGGTGACACAGAAAATTTCATCGAGCTTCTCCGTGCGACGGAAGGTACGCTAAACAGATTGTCCTGCTACTGATCTCTCTACGGTCGTGAAAGATTGCTGTCCCACCGGACTATGAGAGTGAGGGAATAGGAAGTGCACCTGTGCTTGCCCATGCGCTTGAGGTACTATAAGAATCGTATATCCCGCGTACCTGGCTGATCGTAAAAAGATTGACTTGGCCACGATACCCGGAACGGTTGAGAGTAGGATATTATTTATTATACCCTGGGAACTGTGAGTCCAAGAAACACGTGGCCAAGTTAACTTCATAACGCTGAAGGTCACAACTTGGTCGATAATAATAACTGCACAAATTGCGCGCGGTATCTTTAAAAATATACAGTTACGATACGATATCAAATGGCAGCGAATGGGTGTGGAGATGATATTGTTTGTTGTATGTTTTACGAGCCCCAAAGATAAAGGCAAAATTGAAAGACTAATAATTTATAATTTCCGAAAAACGACGTGAGACAATATCGTATATCATAACTTTGCGAAAAAAGGCAATTGTTCTAAATTACGAAAAAGGGCCCCGGCTCTCGTGAGTAGAGTAGTCCACAAAACGACGGAAGATTTGTTGATTATTAAGGTACAGCCAAAACTATTGGGCATTAAGATTTGAAATCGATTTAATTAGAGGTAAAATCACGATACACCCCATACGCGGCTGCATTTCAATTCAAACTAGCAATTTTTATAACATATCCCAAAAGTCCCAAACAATTCCTCGGTCACACGATTTTCAAGCCATCAAAACAATCCTATTACGAGTGGAAAGTCACGGTCAGATACAGATTCGGCTAACACCGACATTCATTCACGTCCTCATTCAAACCACGTCGCGTACGCACCCGATGCGTCGCCTTAGCCCATTATCGACCCCCTCGATCGATGGAACACCATAACAATGGCACCGTTATGCTCGAACGTTCCAACGAAAGCTTTGGCACCGAGCCCGGCACAATATGTATTTTATTATACTGATTACTCTTTAAATGGGCCAATTTATTGGTGAATGATAAATTGTTAGAAGATAGTTGAATAGGTTAACAAATAAGTGGACAACACATCTGACCCAAAAAGTCTAAGCATTACAGACTATGAAAGGCGTTATTGTACACAAGCGCAACCAAAAAAGTATTGACATTCAGACATAATGCTTATTGTCCTGCACACTCTTACCTCGGTCATTTAATGCAAATGTATTGGTTTCTAAGCTAAACGTACTTAAAACATGTAATCCTGCATTGATGAAACAGAATAATAATTATAACATAGCTGGAACCTCAAGCATTTTAATAATAAAAAAAATAAAGTCCCAGAGTTTCAAGATGCAACAGCTTGGTCAAAGACATCATACTTCAAAACGGAAACATTCTCCTAAACAACGCTTCTGCAAACCCTGCACAAAAAAACAATTGCAAGTGCATCCCGCTAGTTTATTTATTGTATCACGAACTGTAAATGGCCAATGTACCAGATGCTCGACGCCCGCCACCCATTGTGCGCGCACGCATCGGCGCGCGCCGATATTCAGCGCGACGAGCGGCCCACATCTGACGCATCCCAGTCAGCAATACACCACTCAATTGTAACAGTCAACTTAAAAAACTCTTCTTCCTACTCCTTAGCCTATTTCAACAGCATGGGTGTAGGGTAGGCCTCCTTCAGTTTAGGCCACCTGCATCGATTTTGCGCGAGCTTTACCCACTTTAAAAACAAATATTATTACTAACAACTTAAAAACTAGATAATGCGAAAGATTGCGACCATACAGGTAATATGATAAATTAGGAATAAGGTCTGGAAACAGATTTCATAATTCTCGCTAGTATGGATGTCACTGGACTGGCAACGTAATTTGCGACGATTACGTTTAGTGGTCCAAAGGTAGATTACTACAAAGGTTCTGACAAAGTTAAAATTCCACGGTCAATCGATCAACTGATACGGTTTTTGGTATGATTTTTCCATCCCTCATCATCATCATCATCAAACTATAAAAGACCACTGCTGGAAGCAACCGATCACTCCTCGGAAAATTTTCATATAAATTAAATTTATTTCTCAGCGAGTTCTTTTTGAAATCAATGCCCAATAGTTTATTTTAGAGATACATTTTGAAAAGACTAATGTGTATAGCATTACTCGAGCTTAATCGGATACCTCACGGAGGATATTGCTAACATTTCTCATTCCCAGTCTAAAGTGTTAATGAACTCAACGCTGCATCCTCATTGGAGTTCACAGACTGTATTACTCATTCAACAATTTACGCGTATGATTTCGTTCCGACATCGTGGAAAGTGCTACCGGACGTCCTATTACATTCGTAGATAAATACTTGAAGTTGAAACCAACGGTAAAAGGATATGTCTGGTTTATTTATGCAAAAAAGAAGCAAACAAGCAAAAGGGTCATCTGATAGTTTGCGATCATCACCGACCATAGACTTCAACAACCCCAGAAAGTTCGTAGATACTTTGCCTGCCTTTAAAACATCGTACCCTCCATAACTGAACTTTGCAGACCTCATTCAATCCAACAACAGAAGCACAGCACAGCCCTATATTACGTTCTACTTCACAATGGTCTTCCCTAAGGTGAAGGTACTACTCCAGGCAAACAACTTAATCGAGCGTAAGTTCCACTTAACTCATTCGCTCACTTTGAACTGATTCACCACCCCAACATCTTTAGGTTACCGTACCAATAGCGTGGTAAAATTCAGGAATGGGAACATAGTTTTGAAGGAACGTTTGATCCAATTGACTCGGGAACAAAGCCAAGGTTTTCAAC
This sequence comes from Nomophila noctuella, assembly GCA_958496325.1. NCBI lineage: Eukaryota > Metazoa > Arthropoda > Insecta > Lepidoptera > Crambidae > Nomophila > Nomophila noctuella. The sequence continues at coordinate 9,957,036 of OY292501.1, forward strand.
AAACATTTGATCCAATTCCGATGGTGCATCTGTCGTGATGCGCACACAATAAGCCGACATTCAGCTGCAAGTGGGTCGGTTGTCGCGATGACAATGGATGCTGCTCAGATCGGTCTCAATGGTCGACACATTGAATGATGTCAGAGCGGACGCAGGAACAATGAACCCGGCATAATTAATGTCCGAGCACTTACACACGGCGATGGAGTAAACAAACGGCTGTGTCAACTCGGGACCGTGAAATATCTATGAGCCTACCTACTCTATAATCATGAAGACTTCAATGAAGCAATAAATTACCTTCAAAGCCAAAACACAAAAAACCGCACAACTGGAAAAGAATTATTATTCTCAGAGTCAATAGACATTATCATGTCAAGCATAAAATTGTGATGTTTACTGACGCAGCAACTGAAGATATTAAACGCATTACTATCTAATTGACATCAACGTTGCGAAATCATGTAAAATGCTTCCGTCTGAGTGCTTGCAAGAAAATTATGAAAAACATAGTAACTAAAAATTAGGACAGAAATATGTAGACATACAGTTTACACATAAACATGCAAATGCACTATTGCCCATTCCATTTAACTTGCTTGCAACAGTCCCTGCCGCTGTTACACATGAAAGGCTGTAATCGATCAACCGGCGGCCACGACAAGAATCCGTGTTACATAAAACGCATCACCGGCTGATTGCGTGATAAAAATTGCAGCAAGTGTCACGGATGCAGTATTGCAGTACTGCAGTCGGATGCAGTCGTAAAAACCTCTATTCGCAACGCCTCCAGTATATCAAGCGACTGCGCTAAGGTTGAGAGCTTCGGTGGATCAAAGCGAATATGTGTAAAGCGAAGCGGAGATGTGCTGTTAGTAGCTAATAGGATTTCCATGCTGAGATGGTCACGTGTTAATGCCAAAATCCTTTTGGCTGTTTAGGACACATCTCCGCTCCGCACATCTCCGCTTTGGGGGAGTCTCACATTTAACGTCACTGGCATTGTACAGACAAAGCGTGTCTACACAATAAATATGTACAAAGGAACACTTTACACTTTGGACCGCGCGCCGCCCTTATATCAGGGGCATAAGCGTTATAATTGATCTGCATTTGTTTCTTATGACGAACATTTTTCAGTCTTTTCTTTTACTGCAACTGCATTGTTCCGGTCTCGATCTGATAGTTCAAGTTCATCAAGGGAACAAAAAGTAAAAACTCCATCGTCACCATAAAAACTGTCATTGAACTTGTCACATTGGCAACCATCTAATTGATTATCAAACGATGCTTTCCGTTACCATTGAGCTGAAGGTAATCGCATTACATAGAAAAATCTATAAGTGCAAACCGCGATTTCAGATCATCTAGCTCAGGCATGGGAAGCGAAGTTTTGAAACTCTTAATAGAAACAGCAAATAAAAATTAACAAAATATTTGATTGATTAATAAACCATTGAGAAATAAAAGAAATTGCTGATATCTACTTAATCGGAAGTGAAGTCAGTCTTGCGAATAGAGTTATCGAAGTAACATTTAATCGGACTAAGAATTTGAAGCCTCCCAACCATGAAAATACAGATTAAACAAAAGACACGCGACTTGCAAAATTGTATCCACTAATTAAAGCGATGCATAAACTATTGGACACAGAAATTATTTAACTATTTCTTGCATTGATAGATTAGATAGGCAGCAAATTCTTATTGGAAAAACCTGGCGAAAGTACAAATTCCACTCTCGTGAACTGGTGCAAGTAATTATTCATATCAGGTTAAGCCTGTTCAATGATCGAGAAAACGATATCTAATAGACCAATTAATCCCTCAAATTGTATGTAGGTATCTGCGAATATTTCACTCCATTTTCATCCTTATTTTATTTTTGTATGCCTTTGGGGATTTTTTGCTGCATTGGAAATGTTGAATTTGGGAAAGAATTTTGGCATCAGAATAACATTTACTAAATGACCTCTAAACACACATAACCCTTAATACTCGAGTGTGTAGAGTAACCGTAAGATAACGTGTTAGATTTAACTACGAACAAAAAATTTAATACTGTGTAAAAATGGCTGGTCGATAATACTGTGCATTCTATACAGCGTTATATGACTGTTGGAGTAATGCAATAAAAACGGGTCTTGACATTCTAATAGGTAATACTTGTCGAGTTATCTCTTAACGAAACACTTCGACGCCAATCGAAGATAACGGGCGCCTAACTGATTCCACTGGTGCGAATCGATAAAATTGCGACAAACAGATAAGATTCCTCGAAAAAAGAACTCAATTATGTAATACATTGTTTTACTTAGGTGTGGCTTTTCGTGAATCAGATTGGTAATTGGACGTTGTACCAGTCTTTAGTCATTTAGAAGACTGAAGGTCAACTAAAAACATTTTGTACTTAATGCAATTGAATGAAAGGTTCAATTTAAAATAAATCTTCGCAAATTATTCTGGTAGAGTTTCTTGATCAACGGGATAGCAAGAAAGAGTCCTAAGAAATAATAAAGGCACGTGAATATTATCTATTTAAGTCAAGTCAAGGGGGTTTATATATACTCACTAAAAGAAAAAGGTTAGCAAAATATCCATCATTAAATCATTATGTAAATAAAGGGAAATTCCTTGAGGTTGAGACACAGGATGCAGGTGAAACAAATTAAGCAGCATAACCAATGATAATTATATTCATCATCATCATCATCCTAGCGTTTGTCCCGGTCGCATCCTCGGCCGTTGCCTCGGAGTCCAGGGTCCGCTTTCCTGCTGTACCTACTCCACTTCGCACGGTCTTGGGCATCCAGGGTGGAAAGACCATTGGCACGCATGTCATCTCCAACGACGCCAAGCCAGCACTTCTTGGGCCTGCCCCTTCTTCCGGGACCTGGCGGTGGTGGCATGGTGAGACATTTGTTTCCCACGTAGCTGGCCGGTTTCCGTAAAACATGGCCGTACCAACGTAGGCGACACTCCTGCAGTTTATCTGCAATATCACGGACATGAAGGCTACCCCGAATGCGTGAGTTCTTAATGCGGTCTTTCCGCGTCACTCCACACATCCAGCGCAGCATCTTCATCTCCGTGACACGCAGCATCTGCTTGTGTCGCTCAAGTACAGGCCACGTTTCACTGCCGTACAAAAGGACCGGCCTAATGATGGTCTTATAGACCTGTCCCTTCAACTTAACCGGCATTTTGGGGTCACAAATGACACCAGTCACCTCACGCCACTTGGCCCAGGCTGCTGAAATGCGGGCTTTGACGTCGCAATCGATGTCGCTAGACGCATGAAGTACAGATCCCAGGTATTTAAACTGGTCCGTACGCTCGACCAAGTCACCGTCTATGCGTACGGGTGGGGGATCTGTGTTGCAGGCCATGTATTCAGTCTTCGCCACGTTTAGTTTTAGACCGCCGTTCTCAAGTGCCACCTTCCACTTACCCGCTCGTCGCACCAGTCGTCCCCTGTCCGAATCCGTCAGCGCGATATCATCAGCATACATGAGCAGCCACGGGGGTTGCTCATGTGCGTCTATGATGCTGGTTGACAGTTCGTCTAATATCACGCTAAACAGGAAGGGACTAAGGACGGATCCTTGGTGGACTCCGACGGTAACGGGGAAAGGGTTGGTGTCACCAACAGCAGTCCTAACTATTGAATCGGAATCGTGGTACATGTCTCGGATGACGTCAATATAAGTTTCAGGCACCCTCTTGGACCTCAGTGCCCACCAGATCATCATGCGAGGAACACAGTCGAAGGCCTTCTGCATGTCCAGGAACAGGAAATGCAGAGGCGTGTTCTTCGTTCTGTATTTCTCCATGATCATCCTTAGGGCAAAAACAGGGTCCATGGTACCAAGACCAGGTCGAAACCCGTACTGACAGTCCGAGACAGTACACTCCTGTCGTAGCCGAGAGTCAACTATCCGCTCAAATAGCTTCATAGTGTGGGACATTACCTTTATACCGCGATAGCTTCCGCACTCCTGCACCGATCCCTTCCCTTTGAAGACTGGAGTTATGATACTCCGTCTCCACTGGCAAGGGATCCGCCCGGTGTAGAGTATGCGGTTATAAAGGTCGGTTAAGATGCCCACACCACGAGAACCCATCGCCTTCCAGGCTTCAATGGGGACTCCATCGGCACCGACTGCTTTCCGATTCTTCATGTGGCGAAGAGCTCTGAGGACTTCATCAGGCGTTATGGGTGGCACTAGTCCTTGATTTGGAGGGAGGTCCGGTGGCTGCACCTCCTTATGCTGCTCGTTGAGCAGCTCGTGGAAATACGAGCGCCATCTCTCCTTCACCGCGAGGTCCTCGCATAATAGGTTGCCACTAGGGTCCTTTACACAGCGGCACTTGGAAATATCCAGTGCAGCTTTGACCCTAGAACGAGCTACTCTGTACACAAGCTTCTGCCCCTCAGACGAGTCCAGCTTATCGTAGAGCGGTTGTAAGTGTTCTCGTCTGGCTCTGGCTACAGCTTGTTTAGCAGCGCGTTTTGCAGCCCCATATGCGTCGCGGTCTTCAGGAGATCTGGTCGCTTGCCACTTTAAGAAGGAGGCTTTCTTCTCCTTGATCTCCCTCTGGACTTCCGCGTTCCACCACCAAGTCTCCTTGTCACATTTGCGTCCACCCTTTGAGATCCCGAGCACCGCCTTTGCCGCAGTGGTGATTGCATCCTGAATCCCATCCCAGTGGTCTTGGACCGGTTTGCCATCAGCATCAGCACAGGTAACGCTTGTAGCCGAGGCAAACTCTTGAGACGTAGATTCGTTCAGCCGCCACCACCTGATCTGGCGTCGGCAACGCTCAAGGGGCTTCTCCTTGGGTCTTACGCAGAGATCCATGACAAGGAGTCGGTGTTGTGCAGTGAGACTCTCACCGGGTATGACCTTGCAGTTGGCTACTTTGCTGATGTGGTGCCTCCTAGTGAGCAGGTAATCGATTTGGGTAGCATGCCGCCCGCTCCTGTAGGTGATTAGGTGTTCGGTCTTCTTTTGGAAGAACGTGTTCACGATCGCAAGATCCGCAGCCGCACACGTTCTGAGGACGTCCTCCCCTCCCGCGTTGCGACCGCCGTATCCAAAACCACCGTGAACACGATCAAACTCCTCACACCTGTCACCCACATGGCCGTTCAGATCGCCTCCCAAAACGATCCCCTGTGACAACGGGATGCCACTCAGCACATCTCCGAGTTGGTTCCAGAACCTCATCCTTTCAGCATCGCTACAGCCAGCCTGCGGCGCATAAGCGCTCATCAAGTGGGTCGTTACTCCATCAATGAGCAGCTTAACCACCATAAGCCGATCACTGCAACGATTCACCTCCAGTACGCTGTCCTGAAACTCCTCAGAGAGCACCACAGCCACCCCATTCTCCCCCCCAGGCGCACCGGTATAGATCAGCTTGTAGCCATTCCCAATGGACCGGGATCTGCTGCCTTTCCATCGAGTCTCCTGCAGGAACGCCACGTCCACCCTCCGCCTGATGAGTACGTCGGCCAGCTCCCTCACGCGTCCAGTAAGCGTGCCAATGTTCCACGTTGCGAAGCGGAGTTTCCTAATACGGTTCGGGGCTCGCGTCTTCAGCCGTGCCCGCCCAGTGCACGGTAGCCCTTGCCCACTTGTCACAGAAGTCGGGCGAGGCTCCTGCGCGCCGTTTTTCGGCGGCGCCCTAACAGCAACCGTATTCTTTCTTGTAACAACCATTGATTTGGCGGTTTTGGTTTTTACGGAGGCGACTGCCGTCTGACCCCCCAACCCCTAGAGGAAAACCCATTGCCAGAGCCTCGTCCGTCCTTCAGCAGGGTGCACCACTTGCAGGTGAGGTTGACTTGGGCTCCCAAGATGTAGGCGGAGCCCCGAACACCCCACCAATGATAATTATATTATTAAAGCAATTATAACATATATGTAACATTTTTAAAATAACAATGAATGCATTACATATATGAATACTGGCATTTTAACGAACATGTCCAATACAAACAACTTTATCACTACAGTCAATACAATAAGCTTAAATAAACACAAAGCAATAAAATAATCAAGGCAAATGTTGAGTTCGAAGTACCCACGACCACAAAAGTACAAATAACTTCGAGTAAAATAAGGGTTTAGGGCACAACAATAATGACATGTTATATTTAATTGTAAAAACACTATGGAAAAACTCTAAAATGTGCCAATTGATTCCCCTCTCAAGCTATTCTTTAGTCCCTTGAAGACGCAATAACCTTGCTCTGCGACAAAGGTTTAGCTTATCTTCGAATGGTCAATACTTATCCATGATAAGAAGCAAACATCACAAAGACTAGCTGGATTAACCACCATCAATTTAAAGACCTTAAAATGTCCCAAAGTCTTGATTCGCTAACATTGGACAAAAATAAATCGAAGAGAAAGCAGAACGAATCATAAATAATACAAACGCCGTCAGAGAGATCTCCTAACCAGATGCCGCATTACAACATTGTAAAAATAATAACACAGAAACCAGACAATGGGAACTGTCATCAAAGTATCAACTAACTAGACGCCAAGTTACCGTCGCGTCCCAAATAACGCTTCCGGATTAACATAGTCGAGTCATCAAGAGAGCGCGTGTCTGAAAGTGTTTGAGCCTAACAACTATGCAAATAGTAGAATAACTAGCGAACGCAGCTAAATACATTAGATTATACGAGAATACGAGTACACTGCAAAACAGTTAGGTTGTAAATCCGCGAGTATGATTCATGCACATGTAGGCATATTGTAAAGCCACGTCAGACTTAATTTTACTTACTTGAACTATATACTAAGCTAATTTTGAGTTATTATTTACATTCCGATTATTTTTCTACCTGCTAACCAGCAATAAAAAACAGTCTTTCAATGGCCAAGCCCTACTCGCATTTTATATTTCCTGTGATTGTTTGCAGAGGCCTGATTGCATAAACCAAACTAATATATAGGATTTACCAAATCCTGAGGCAGTCAAAATAAGATAGCAAAAAACTTCAGGGAAATAATTTTACACTTATTTCTCTGAAGTTCTAACATCTTTAATGCAAAACACACTAAATCAGTTGTTTAAAAATTACCAGTACCCAATGTCATAAAATTCGATTAGACTGTTAAATGATGCGTCCACGAACAAAAGCCTGTTTGTGAATGCATGTCTGGCGTCCCGGCCCAACAAAACATATAAAACCTTAACCTTGATGGGGTCTTCGTTGGTCCCACTAATACTGACGAGAAAGGTTAGATATAAGCTATACTTTGGTAGAATAATGATGTAAATTAACTCTAATGGAAGTCTAAGAACTTTAATGTTGACAATCAAATATAATAAAAAGAATAGGTATCAATTTAACATTGAACTTGACCTGATTTCTTCTTTAATCACGAAGTTGACATTACTGTTATCGTCACCGCAATAATGATATTATTATACCTGACCAATTTTCTATTTTGTTGAAAACACACTTTTGTTTCCAGACTCTAATAACGGTTTCTAGTCAATATTAGATCTAGGATCTAAAAAATCGACAGAAGTTTTTAGAAACACAATTACCTTTTATATTCTTCACATTAAAACTTTTATGTTGTGATGAATAGGGCACACATGCCGTGTATAAGAGCCATATACTGTTAGGATGTTTGATATGAACCATTAAATTGGAAATAAGACCATAAATAGAATAGGTAATACTTACTAATAGAACATAACAGATAATTTCCCAGTAAAATGATTACGACTAAAGCACATTGTTAGTAATGGATCAATGAACACTTTTAAACCCAAATTATCTTCACCATGTTCTTTATCATCTACGAAGGTTTTCTATGATAGAGATTCGAATGACTGTTATTCCACCAAGATCTTTGTTTTGAAACACTGGAAAAGGATGAAAAACTTTCTGATCTACATTCATTAACAGAAGTTTTTGCACTGAATGAAAATTTAGGGGAGATAGAAACACAAATGGATCGGCTATCAAGAGACCAAGCTGACAACAATTAGCCATGAAAAGCGCCATTTAAAGACGAACATTGTAATAATAAAATCAATTTACCCCCTAATCTTTTAGGAGTAGTGAAGACATCGTACATGGAACGGCCGTTCGGGCGGCCACCGGCCGTGCTGCCGTCTGGAAGGATGAAGATTTAATAAGCATTTGGTCGACTGGTGGCCTGAATTTTGTGTAACCTTTCTAAATACCTACTGTTGTGGTTTCAACCTAGCAGAAATTTGTGTCTGGTTTGAATTGTGTTTTGGGTCTCTCGGATACTGATGTTTTACTTGCCTGCAATACTATAAGAAGAAAAAACAAAAGAGGCTGGATGAAACTGCATTTGGTCGACTTGTGGCCTGAATTTTGGTGCAACCTTTTGTACCTACTTTTATTGTTACAATCAAGAATTATCATGTCGGAATGTGTTGTTTGGTTCGTGGAAGGGCTCACAGATACTGTGGTGTACCTGCCTGCAATACTAATAAGAATAACAAAAGAGGTTTAATGAATCTGAATTAGAGCTCTACTTTGCACGATAATTCCTGCTGTAGTTGCTCTCAATTTAAAAAGCGGCCATTGGGTGAGTAGCTCTTGTAAGTAGAGTTATAAAATATAATAAGAACAACCTGGTGATATTAAATTCAGGTTCTACTAAACGAACTTATATTGCAATACAATTTTCCTTGAAGATCGCTTATACTATAGGTATTAAGAAGAAAACTATTTTATTGCTGTACTACTAGGTAATTCTATGATCGACCAACTCGAATAGAAGCCCATTTTGATTCATTAGCGATGACGCACCATGAAACAATTTTCTCAGTTACTATATTTTCCATGATTTTCTTACGTCAATAGAAATAGAGTTTGAAATGGTCCAAGAATTTTGTTACCTACTGCATTTGAAGAGAAAACACTAAAGGCATGTATTTGCTCAAAATTTTAGACACTTGATATGATAATAGGCGCTGTGCTTCTTCTGTTGAAGGAGTTTATAGAGCACGTAAAGTTGTAAAAATTGTATTGAACATTTATACTCACGCAGCACCAAACATAGCAAATGTTGGACAATTGGCACTATTTTAATTATCGATAACTTTGAAGTGGCCCTTTGATAAAATTAATGGCAAAAAATAATAGGCGATTGTTCTTTACGTTACTAAGGAAGTACCTAACATACATTCACATAAATAACATGCTCATGATGTCATAAATGTTACAGAGTACGAGTATATAACATTGTTGAGTCAACGAACAAACAGAATTAAATAATAATAGGAAAATTCTATACTAAAATAAATTTTGTTATAATGTAATCGACAAAGATAGCTTTAGATGAATTTGATTAAAATATTGTTCCTCAGATTAATGATGACTTTCAGATGCAGTTTTTCTCATATTTTTTGTGAGATTTGCAGGTCTCCTGGGCACTAAATAGATTTTTCCATATAATTAGGCAACAAAGGATTACTTATTCATAATAAGTTCAAACTCACATTTTGTTAACATATCAACGAATCAACAGATGTTTGATATGAATATATTTTAGAAAAGACACATTACCATGAACCACATACACGTTCAGGGGCAATTAATTACTAATAAAGCATCAAAAGAGTTAACACACATTTATGTAATGTTACAGAAAAACCTTCCTTGAAAAGGTTACTATAAGATAGAAGATTATTTAAATGATATCGACAAGAATTTGTGGGCCTGACAATTTCCTACCACTCTGCGCATGTGGTTGTCTAATTTCTTACATTTGTATTTATATGTTTTTTTTTGTTTTGTTTTTATATGACATGATTATTTTTTTATTATCTTGATGACATGTAAATAATGATTTATACAATTTGTAATTATTTTTAAAAAAAAAGGCAAACTGTTGAGTTTCTTGCGGCACTTCTTCTCAGCAGGCCATTCACGTCGAAGTGCTGGTAGGTAAAAAAAGATTTGACGTGCAAAAGAATTTCTATGTAAATCAAATTGCAAAATAAACTACTTTGACTTTGACTTTGACTTTGACTTCAACAGTACAACATAAGCGGCACGTAACAAAAGCAATAAAAAGGATATGTGCGGAAGAGATTAGAGTAACAAACTTTTAGCCAGACATGTATGAATCACCCTTATCAATGTAAATGAGGCCCAATTCTGTGTCCAAATGAATCGCATTTCATCAATGGTGGGACGAGGTACCGCGAATCAGTATTGTATGGTTGTATGGGGCAAGGTCGACCGAGTCATACAGGTGCGCCTGCGCATCGTATCTGACACTATCTGCGTAACTTGCCGTAATCGATTGAGCACCTACTTGATCCGTTCCTAATGGTAGCTTGTTTGCAAATTGTAAATCTATACTATCTACACTGATATAGTAAAGCTGAAGAGTTTGCTTGTTTGAACGCGCTAAGCTTTAATATTTTTGCGTTGGATAGTCCATTTGTCGAGGAAGGCTTTAAGATATCGTATATCACTATGTGTGCGGAATCCGAAATCCACGGGGACGAAGTCGCGGGCTAGTGTTAGCATAATTGTAAACTATGTACTTATTCGATATATCTGTACGATGTTTTGTAATATCCACTTGCAAAGAATTATTACAACATTTTTAATTTAACTCTTAAGCAAATATACTGAAAGCAGTTCCCTCTTTCAATTAAACCTTCTGGCATGGACTTCAAAGGGTCAAAAAACCAATGAAGGGATGCATCATACCATAAATGTTTTAGAGTTTGCAGATTTGATTTTGATAACAGAACTTGATGAGAGAGAGGCAGAGAGAATTTAGGCAGAGCTAAAAGTCAAACATAAAAGAAAAAACGGCACAATGATATAGTTTATGCTACCTATGATCTCATCCTCTCCAGATTTATTTAAAGGAGTGACTGCTGAGTTCCTTGCTAAAAATGAAAATAATTTTGGACCATTATAAAGAGACATGTGTCGTTCATATGCGCTCTTTATCAAACCGATATGACAATCACTGCCATTAAATTATTGGATTGGAGTTAATGCCTCTCAAAGGGCCCAGCGTGCATGATTTTTAAGTAAGAGAGATAGAGCATAGTGGAACTTCCAGTCGAATGAGCCGCTCGTCTAGGGAAGTACCTACACCTTACAGAAGACCACAGTGAAGTAGCAATTCGTAACTGTTGTGCTATGTTTCTGCTGGTGAGTAAGGTGCCAGGACTCAATTGGGGAGGGTATGGGGTCTTAAAGGCAAGCAACGCATCTGCGACCCTTGTGCGGTTGTTGATGTCAATAGGCAAAGGCGATCACTTAACATCAGTTAAAAAGAAATTGACTTGAGTAAATAAATTTACCAACTTCGATGAGTGACACCTACAACATAAAGTTGACAAGTTATTTAAGTTTGTCTGCCAACAACCCAAATGTACGTTCACCTGGCAACCCACTTGCCGTAACTATCTCAGTCATAGATAATTGCTACAAGTAAAGTCTGTTCTATGTAATTTACGCAAACAGTATTATCGGACCTGAAACACTTTAATTTGAAGTGGTTACTTCATTGCTTGCTCATGTGATAAAAAATTATGTGGCGATGTCGTAAAATAGTAATTCCTTTAAAGTCATCGACTAATATCTTGAACAAACTTTACGTAGGTACACAACTGAAATAAAATTACATGACAAAATTAACTTTACACGTGTACCTATGGAATGCATTGAAATCATCAAGTACCTATGTGGGCCATTATCCACTAACTGGTAAATCGATGTCCTAAGCAATTAAAAGGTAGATAATTCTATTATATATTTTTATTGTTGGGTTAGTACTTACATAAATTTGGTATCCTTGGTTTACCATCGCTTATTTAGAAATAAAATATAATAGTTTTCGAGAAAATAAATGTTCAACACCTCAAAAAACAGTCCTCTGTCATGTCCGATTTCCAGAATTACTAGCATTGATACCTATATATTAAAAACTTTGCCATCCATAAAATTAATAAAAATCATTTAGTTTAATAAGTCTGTAAGCATCTTTTTTAACTATAAATTATTAGTCTATAATAGAAATTTATCCAAATAAAGAGGATCAAAGGCTGTCCTGAAATTTTTAAAACAGTCCTCTGTCAATAATTGAATCCAGTGTAAAATTAACTTCGGATATTGATCTGAAACATTACGATTGTAAAATAGAAAGCAACCGGTGTGTAGTTCTTTTGGTTGTTTAGCAAAACAGACTGCTGCCATTTTTTTCAGGGGCAGCACCACATTTGGTAGTGAACCACGCGTCTCGGCAGATAGTAGGAACAGTCCTCTGTCGAGTATTTGTTTTCCTATTTTAAGAGTTTTTTTTTAATATTATTTGTTTATAATAGTTTATAAACAAGTATGTATTCAAATCTGTTTTTCAATTGTGATATGTTTTCTATTATTTTGTGTTATTTAGTTTTTTAGTGAAAAAAACAGTCCTCTGTGCAACAGTCCTCTGTCATGTCTTTGCAGAGGACACTGGTTTTTTAAGTTTTTTACGGACTTACATGCTAGACAGAGCGTCAATTTGCATCAACGTTAATAATACATCGTTATTTTGTAGAGTTATGAGGTAATAGATCGATAATAGAGGATTTTGAAAAAAAAAAACTAAAACTCCGGTCAAAAAAATGAAGAAGTATTAGAACAAAAACGCTTGAGATATTTACAACTAAATATTCACAATCAAAATCAAGAAGAATTATTGAAAAAATGATAGAAAAAACAAAAAAAAAATTAAAATTTTTCCAGAAAATTGCATACGGATATGAGTCATCGCGAGCATAAGGGTGGTAAAAGGACTTGGGAAGAGCACTGTTGCAAATCTCGCCAAAAAAAGAGCCATGACAGAAATAACGAATAATTTTAAGAAGGAAAATTCACCTGATTCTATTGGATCAATATAGGATGTATGGCGCCATTAAAATCGACAGAAATAAAATGAAGAACTCGTTAATTATTAAAGTCATCAATACATATCGTAACTGCTCATAAAAAATAAAAACTTTATTATTTTAACAAACAAAAATGCTAGTTTTTGTTCATAAAAACAGTCCTCTGTTTGGTTACAACAGTCCTCTGTCACAATTTTACACAAAACCCTCCAAAACTCAAAAACCGAGAGGAAAGTGCGTGGGCTTTTTTAATATATAAATTAGATATATTATGGCCTTACTTTGTAGTGACAGATATTCTCAATATTTAATAAAATTTGCTTAGGACAGTCTTGTATGGACGATTTTCCAGTTAGTGGATAATGGCCCATGTATATTTCTCTCGATTAAAGTTAAGTTACTAATAATTTAAAATCAAAATAGGTAGATGATTATTTCTTCAACATTCATGTTTATAGGGAAGTACATTGAGCTAACAAATCACTGTGAAAGTTAAAAGATTCTGCTTTTCAATGACAGATGGCGCGCTATACCGATATATGGAAACATGAATTTACCAAGAACATTTTAATTAAAATAAAATTCAGTACCTTACACGAACTTAGTACAATTATCTCCGATGTTTTTATCGTAAGCATGATCTTCCTAGGATTAGAATTACCCTTGAATGGCGCTACGGGGGCAGGGTCAAAGCCAGTCAGTTGTAATTTGTTTGTTACTATGAGAAACCACACTACAAGAATACAATAAATATGTTTGAGATGTGTAATAAGGTAAGTGTTCAGTGACATTATGCTATGATTGTTTCATAGCATAATATATCACTGAACAACCAAGGTTGTTCCTATATGAGAAGAAACCTGCTAATTACAGGATTTAATTAACCTGTTATGAATACTAATGGTAAATGAATTCATTAAGCATGTTGTGTGTTTGTATGGACTAAGGAATCTGAGGATCTATAATAGTCACCATTCTTAATTGCTTCGTTATAATAAACATCACTGAGTCGACGATAATTACTTTCGAGACTCTTGTAAGATAAAAATAAGGGTTCCGATAAACCTTCCCCGTTCTTTGCTTTAATCAGATAAAAACAGGGTAACAAAGTGTTCAAAGGTTTAAGATTCAATAATTCATCGACCGAAACTACTTTCTTCAACAATCCATTGTTAATTTTGTTGATAATGTTCATAAGTATGTATATAAATCGCAATTTAAAGTGCACATAATCAAACTACATACATATTGCAATATTCACGGAAATTCCATTTTACTGCAAGTCCAACGAGCTCGATTGATGAAAGAAGTCGATGACTCGATATGTGAATATCCGTCCAATTTTTCAATTGGACGCAGTTAAGGAAAAAGGATTCAACCCACAGAGTAAATTGAGTGCTAATAACAACAGATATTTCGCAGCGGAAATCGATTCATTACCACAATCATTTATAATTTAACTTTTAGAGGAATGTGAATTGATCGTGAGAATGTTTACTAAATGAAGTATACATCTACATGTAAAAATAAGTGCATATGGGAGTCCTAAAGGTAGTTTCTTCCTTCAATGTCATAATTCAATACATTACGTACATTAAATAGGTTACCTTCTTAATAAATATATGTTTGAACCAATTTCTCAATAAAAGAAATAGATGATAATAAAAAATTATTAGGTATGCACACTTACAAAAAGCCATAGCAAATTAAAATGTTTCCTCAATCATGCGGAATTTGATAGCACAAATAACGAGGATAGTGTTTAATATTAATACGTCAATAAAACAGGATTAGCTTATCATTAATACCAATGATCTGGTTTCACGCATTTTTCATTCTATTGATGGAATAATTATTTTATAGTTTAGTGGAATCTCACTTATCCAACACACGATTTTGCGTACATAAGTACCTACTGCTCAATTTTCAAAGACGGATTCATCATATTTCCTAGTATTGCATACCTACTTGAAATTATGATGAATTCGTTCTATTACCTACCTAGGTACCTACTCTTAGTTAACTTGGAAACATATCAATTATCAAGTGGCACCTTGTCGAATTTATTTAGAATTACCTACCTACTTATCAAGAACAGTCATATAAAATAATTGAGTAGGTACTCTAGGTACCTATGTACCTCTTTACTTCCTACTAGAAACCTTAAGATAAGTAAACCCTTTTTAAGTGCCCCAGAAGTTTATACATTATTATTTATAAAGCAATAGATATCTGTAGGTAATGTTCTAATGAGGGTTGTTTTTCCTAGAATTCGCCACGCTTAGTAACTAGAATGATAAGTTACCTACTGATTTTCTCGCTCCAGTGACATTGCTGCTCTACATCTCTTCAACATTTGGAGGAATAGGTCATGTGAATTCATACCTTACATATCATATTGTCAATTATTTTACTTCTTCGTTGTGGAGCTTAGTGTTTGCAATGAAACAAGAGCAATTTAACACCTAATAGATCTGGCCCGGATTGCAAGGGGCGCTGGGTTCGATTCCCGCTTGAGCCACATGAGATCAGATGAATTTCTCTTTGTTTATAATTTAAAACCTAATAAAAGGGCATTAAATAATCAAACTGATCATCAACTTAGCCGGACAAATGATATGAACGATGGTGAAAATAAGATCCGTATCAATCCGAATCGATACGATTAGGAAATTCGCGTCACGCAAACTGAGATCATCAGTGGTTGAACGTGCCGATCCGATCCCTTTCTTATCAGACATTTCAAACTAATTCCATAAATCTAATCTTTTTAATTCTGTCCAACAATCAGAACGTGTCAGCTTTTTGCAATGTCGACACTTTCGCCGCGTCACAGTCCCGCGCACCGCTGGGTCAAAAATAATTCCTGCACAATCCATCAACAACCTTATTGCTATAGCAATAAGGCACATTAGAAATTACTATTGCCGCTATTGTTGTAGCTAGACTGTACTAACCTACTGTTGGAAGTACGATTAATTGTTACTTCTCTATACGTTCATCGCAAAACAATAACGTCATGTTTTCACGTACTGCAACTGGATACGGTATGTGAAAAACTGTATCGATGTGCTTTCTTTACGCTATTGTCACGATGAGTAATGTTAAAATTACGCATTTATGCCTGTGTTAATGTGATTTCTTCGAATATACTTAGGTAGTTCTTTGCTAAATCTACTTCTTACCTACCTACTACAAAAAAGACCTTAGGTGTATGCGCGTGATATTTCAACTGGTGATTCTTTTATATTTTTTTCCACCGTATTATCATACAGAACAGACATACATTCAGTTTAAAAACTTTTGAATATTCAATCACATTAGGGCAACAAACAATAAAATAATTAAACTTCTAAGTGCTGACTTACACTACAAGAGCATTGAAGCAGGACATAGGTAATTAATGTTAATTTATCATTCTCAGAACTGTAAATGCATGTGTCACTGTCAGTATACCTACATTGTGTAGAATGAGGAAATTTCAGAAACCAATTGATGTGCTTTATGTGTAATGATTAAATCCACGCGAAAAATACAAAGCCGGGTTGTTAAAGGCGACTGTCGGTCATTTTTTGTCAGTTCTAAGTTGGTTATGAAAGACAACATTTATGTAATAATTTTTTGTATGTTTCATAAATCACCAAAATAGCCAGTTGTCTATTTTTTTATCAATTGATTGACAAGGGTTATGCTTAGAAGACTATAAATCTTGACGGATATCTAAGCCAAAAGTTCAAAGTTAAAGTCTAAAGTCAGTAATTAATACCAATCATACAGATATTATGCTTTGATGAATCAATACTGTCGGCGCATAAGTGATCAAGTCAACATGTATAATACATTTAATTTGTGTCAAAGGCTAATCTAGAATCTAAATTTAATGATGGTGTAAGTAATGCCTAGCAGCAAATGAGTATTCTACGTTATCAGACACAGATAAGACTGCTTATTTAGGTCAATATCTAGTGATAACAGGCATCTAGCTCTTATGACACAAAATATAGCTGGTAACAGAAGGATATAATACATACAACCTTGGTTGCGATGTGATAAGTGACACTTATACTAGAAATATTATGTACCTAACATCTATGGTTATTTTAATTCGCAAGTATGAATGACACATGGTAAAGTTATAATACTAATACCTACATTATGAGTAGTTGAATTATTTTTAGAACAATTAACAATGTTGTGAAGAGTTGTCACATCCCTAAACTTCATAGAAGTATAATTAGATTATTTTGTATTTGATCAACAAACACTTAGTTACATTTCCCAGGAAAAAAGGACACTTATGAAACTTTAAAAGGGCTACTCAATCCGGATGGGTGAAGAAAATTAATAACCAATAAATTCAATCATAACTGCAATATGAAAAAAAATCTAGTTATAAAATTCTGACACCTATCTGGTCATAGGATCATTTTCCTTCCTATGTTCTACCAGATAAATTTTGCAAAGAAAGGAATCCAACTTTTGGCTAGCTTTATAGTGTTTGTGAAGAGACACACTAGATATTACCTACATAATAGTTACTATGCAAACATTTAAAAGTTTCTTGTGTTGATATACCTGCAGAATAAATGTTTGAAATGTGATACAAATGACTATAATTCTGGTATAAATAACTACACTTACCTTTGATAAGTGGCTCTGATACAATGTTGACATCTTCTTGAGGGATCATGTCCATCAGGCGTGCAATATCCGTCGCCAGCATATGGTCTACGACCTCCAGGAGCTTGGGTTTCAGCGGGTGGAACTTGGTGAAGTCATGGTTCGCTAACGTCTCCTGCATCTTCTTAATGTCTGGGAAGTCGCCGGGAGATATCTGCATTTCTCTTTGGATACGGTCATAAACTTGGCCTAAGTTCTTTATTAAATCTTTCTTCTTGCCATCTTTACCGAAAACGGATGGCATTTCTTTCCTCAATTCACTAACAATGTACGCATGAACTTTAGCCAATCGTGCTCTCTTTATTAAGTCGTTTAGTTTACGTAGTGCAGCATTCCTTGGTAGCGACTGCATGTCTCTGAAGAGATCTTGTTCCTCATCTTCAAATAGCCTCCTGTTGACGTCATAACGTAGAGGTTGATCCCAGAAGGAACCAATATAAACTCGAGCTACCTCAGGAGTCTGTAGAACCTTGCCTAGAGACCACATAAGTGCACCGTACACACGCATCAGCTGCTGATGGTCGATCATGTCTGCTTTGTTAAGGACAATTCTGATTTTATCATCATGGCCCCGAAGAGCTTCGATACTGCGTCTGAACTCGTCGGAAATGTCGAGTTTGTGGGCGTCGAATAACAAGATGATGCGGTCTACGCGCTCTGCAAACCATTCTAAGACTCCAGTGAAGTCATAGCCTCTGTCTACGCGCTGCTTCTCACCGGAGAGGATGCCGGGAGTATCTACGATGGAGATACCGCGAAGTACAGGAGAAGTCACAGTAGAACATTGGAATCTGTTTAGGAAAGCATTTCCGAATTTACTCAATGGCCTAAATTGTTTCTTTGGGTCTACGACGAGAGCATTACCGGGTATTACGCCCTCTTTTTCATCGTACATGACCGCTATAAACCTATCTGTAGTCGGCTCCGGTCCGATACGAATGCCCGGAAAGTCTCGCTCGAGCAGATATTTGATAAATGTCGTTTTACCAGTAGAGTACTGGCCGACCAGCAGTATCATCGGCTTGGCATCGAAATCTGGTTCTTCTAGCTGCGGAGAGTGAAAATCGTGGAACTGGTAATGTTGTTCCAGCGGTAAAAGTTTTGTTTTATAAATCCTTTTGAGACCCTCCACGACATTTTCGATACTTTCTGTTTTTTCGCCTTCTTTCTTAAGCCAGCTAAACATGGTTGTGGTTACAGACTCCGCTGCAGGACAATTTTTAAAACACTAGCACTGTTTCACTCACTTCTCCACTTTTAGAACGAATTAAAACAAATACAGACAGACCACCGCGATCATCCTCCTGCACGAAAATGAAAATGAGTCGCCGATGACGTATGACGTGAGCGTGACGTGACGTATACTGGTGTTGCTATAAACGAATATTGAGCCGAGCTATCATTATCTACGAAGGCTGTTTTAAAAGTAACACATAATATTTTTAAAAGTAACACATAATAATTTTATTCTTATTTATGTACGAGACCTATATTATCAACCCTACATTCATCCACAAAACTAAATTTTTGAACTTAGGAGATTTGACATATTTATCCTCTGTTTTTGAACTTACTTGACTTGACAGTCTTGCTTGACACACACTTCTACACTTGTCATCATGTGTTTGTGTTTGACAGATGACAAGATAAACTTGCGAGAATTTCGCGATTTCCCTAGTTTTTCCATTTTCAGGGGTAAATAATTTTCTAACAATGACGATATTTCACGACGAAGTAGAAATTGAGGACTTTGAATACGACGAGGATGATGAAATGTATTACTACCCATGCCCATGTGGGGATCGATTCCAAATAACTAAGGTTAGGCGCTAAACACCAATGTGTTCTTTTTAATCTTATAAGAATCTTAGAAATAAATAGTATAATAAAAGTATAACAGTAGAGAACAAGCTCACTATTTTTTCAAAGTTTTTGTGTATTCATTAATACAAGCTAAGACAAATTACACAATATTTAATTATGATTTCCTTAAAATTCAGGAAGAGTTGATGGCGGGTGAAGAAGTCGCAACATGCCCCAGCTGCTCACTCGTCGTGAAAGTAATTTACGATCTGGTAAATATCAATATATTTATTAACTTAATTGACACTGTTTTATGAGGCTAGAAAATTTATTGAGGCGACCATCCATTCAGTTTGGATGCTCCATACATTAGCAAACAGTATTGGAAGGAGGTTCCAGCCTCAGCCCAGGTGATATGTTACAACAGAGCACCAAAACAAAATAATTGTCCTTCCTGGGAATACTATCTATAGACAAAATCAGAATATCAGAGCTATGATTTCATAGTAGACATTGCCTTGCCCACAAATTTATTTTTATATTGTCTTATTATTATTCCAGGATAAGTTCAAAGCTGAATCTGAAGAAGTTAGCAAAGAAGAAGGTGACAAGGAAGCGGTTAAAGCATGACTTCTCTCAAGAGATATCTGGATTAGATGTACTGCTTCTTCATAAGGGTCACCGAGTTTCCATTACAGAGGAATGGATGAAGATATCTCTCCAAGCGTTTTGGGAGGAATAAGGAATTGTATATGCTGTTGTATGAATGAAACATTAAAAAATACTAAAAAGAAATTGAACAAAGTTCAATGCCAACTGTGATTTTAATAAATACAATGATTCCATTTTTGTTTTGTTTTTAATTCTCAATGTTTCAAAGATAACATTTAAAAATGGGTACCTTTTTTTACTGTAGATGGGATCAATTTAAAATGATTCTGCAATTGCATTAAAATAAAACAATATTGAAATTGTATTAGTGATCTATTTTACACTCCTTAAAAAATATGATAAACGCACTGTCAACTTACCTACAAGTGTATAATATTTATACTACAATAATTATATTAATAAAATAAATAAGTCACATTGATAGTATATTAAAAAGAAACATTTTTGACTAGCTATTTAGAACGCCTTCACACTACAGTTGAATTTATATGATTAGCAAAATGTTGAAGTTTGCAAATAATTATCAGCTTTCATACACAAGAAAACAAACTTTACAACAAATAATTAAACTTTCACATAATTCGTACACAAATCCAATGTCCTATGCAAAACATTTATAAGATGACTAAGTTGTTGTTCATAATGTAATATCATTTAAATCATAATGTTATGCTGTATCTTCACTTCATCCTACTACAATGAAAAATTAAGAACCATTAAAAGATAGTAATAGATAAAACATGAAAATGATAAAATTACTATTAAATATTTGTAGGTAACAAATACGACAGTCCGCAAAATTACTAATCATATAAATTCAACAGTACAATAATTTATTCTATACATATTGTCATTGGTTAGTATAACAATTTCTCATACTATTCTTGTCTCCTCACCCCAATATTACAATAGATTTATGCAACTAAGGACCTTATTGCGTTTACAAAAGCGCTCAAACATACACATCTTTATATTTGTGAATGGCCTCTTTATTCATAGCAACAATGATTTTAAAAATAAAATATTATTAAATGTTTCTTACGTCTGGAAATGTGTTAGTAAAGAAACATGGTTCTTTGGTATTAGGTCTTCGAACTCCATTCTTTCACCATCATAACATATTTATTAAAGTCCGCCTCTATGAACAATACAATATTATGCCTTATTTTCATGGACATAAGGCGTACTACAACCAATTCTTACATAGGGCTTTTGCTAGGCCCATGTGGAAGATCAATTAGGTTCTGGCAGTGATTTTCTACTTATTTTATTTTATTAAAATCACAAGAAAAAAAATATACTGCTTGCATTTACATAATCAAATATCGATCGATTTTAACCCATATTATACATATTTGAGAAACATGCCTACAAAAACATTACTCTAAAAATTGTTTACGAATAAAGAGGCAAACATTTGTTTTGAGTAAGTACGATTATCTTATAAATATATTGAGATTGATGAAGAATATTGGATATGATCAATACAATATTTTACATTAAGTACTAATCCCAAATATTGGCTGAAAAACTTCGATGGAATGGAAGGTAAATTTGAGCTAGAAAATATTCCACTAACTGTATCTAAACTAAATATGCCACAAAAATATGTATTTATTTCTATTAACATCGATAATTTGGCTGGTATTATAATTATGTGTAGTTACAATCCAATATAGATGAAACTGATATAATTTGCATTAAAATTAGTACAAACAGGATAAGTAGTACAACTCATCTTAAATTTTATTAAGATTTATCCCCGTGCGTACCAAAACTCTTACCTGTTATACACAAATTACTAATCCAATTTGAACTTAATTAATTTAAAATGTTTTGAAAATAATTTTTCGTGATTTGTACTTAAATGAAAGATTTTTTTTCAAGAGAATTTGTCAAGTCGTTTTGTAAATTGTTTTTTTACAATGTAAATGGCGCAGCAATGTTTAAAAATAGAGATTTTTTTTCACCGTTTCAAAACAATTATACATTTTTAACTAAATAATTTTAACCAAAAATATATTATTTTCTACATCACATTATAGAAACCACTGTAATAGTGCATAAATTCAACTTACACAGTATCCTATAATCTAGGCAAGCGGCAAGCCTTATTACACTCGGGAATGAATAAATCACATGTGAAAATTTAAGTTTACACTATCAATAACTCCTATACATATGTGCATTTTTATTGTTTTCTTCTGAAAGCAGTTATAATCAAAAAAGTCTTTATTTTTATCGACATTCAAGCTTTAAGGCAAAAAAGCAATAATTAATTAAGATCATCAAAGTATGTTTTTATAAGTACAAAGTTAAACTAGCCTCAAATAATACACTTGTTCATGATTTTGCATTTTGATTGCATTTTTTAATTGAAATAATAATAATTTGTTGTAAAAATAGGAACTAAGAAAATGCACTAAAAGGACTAAGAATATTTTATCAATACTCAAAATCAATTTGGAATAATTTGGTACGATCGATATCACAATAATACGAAAGATTTCAGTTCTGGAGGGAAATATTAATAAAATTAAATATACTCATAATATCATATACAATTTTTAGTAACTAATTCGCTAAGAATAATAAGAGTTAGTTTGGGCCGCAATAGAAAACAAGATATTTGTTTTAAATGATATTTAAAGGAGAAGATTTCTGTGTTATAAAATCCTGAAAATGTCATTTAATTGAGTGTTCATAAAATTAAATATTGATATTTTCTGCTTGTCCCACAGTAAAATTAAATGGCTAAACTAAGCAATATTTTTTAAATATAGAAGTAAATTTTTGGTAATATACATATTAAACTTCATCAGATCTTAATTGTCACATTATAATTCACAGGTAATGCAAAATAACGCTTAACTAAAGCTTCAATTGTAAGCGCTGACATGCATTTTCACGAAAAACACAGAAGCTGATTTAATATAAAATAGCTGACATATTCAATATGGGACCTGCCCTTTGAATTTAGAATGCAGCTTTATACAAATACATACAGGAAGTCAGGCTTCAAAAAAAAAAGCTCATAGTGGACCTGTTGTTAAATTTCGAACGCTTAAGCAAATACGTACGTATTACGAAGTATTCAGGTTCACTCCCAAAATGTCCAAGAGCAAGTTTTTCAAAGGTTCATAAAAAATATTGGGTTTATAAACCTTTGAAAATACTCGCGGGTTGGACTTGAACCAAATATTTCTTTCAGAACTCGCAAAATAAGTTGGTTGACTGAATTCTGTATCACAAATCATAAGATGTTTGTTTATCAACACAGATTTCAGTCCGATCAAGTTATTTGGGTCCTTCAGGACGTCCGATGTAGACACTGATGCGGTATCACCTGTTTACTATGAGACTTAGTCGCGTTACTTGCAAGTAGCAACCGCATTGCTTACACTTCCATTACGCGTTGAGTTAGCGTCAGTCCCGCGTAGTTCACGATGTTCTGCAGTGGTTGACTTGCAACTCGCTCTCCCGCAAGTTCACCGCCGCCTCGAGAGCCACGTTGTTGCCGCTTAAGTACGCGGAGACAGCGTTGTGGAACAGCAGAACTCGGTTACACGGCAGCTGCCGTCGCTTGCTGTCTCCCTCTAACCCAAGTAAGGCGGCAGCTGCCGTCGTTTGCTAACTCCCTCCAACCCCAGTTACGGTCAATTAGCTATCACCTTCTAACTCAGGTTACACGACAGCTGCCGTCGCTTGCTGTATCCCTCCAACCCATGTTACGTGGCAGCTGGTGTGGTGACACCAGTTTAACTTGGGTTAGAGGGTGCTCTAACCCAAGTTAAGCGGCAGCTGATTTCGCTTGCTGTGTCCCTCCATAACCCAGGTTACGCGGCAGCTGCCGTATCGCTCTCATCCAAGTTACGGTTGAACCTAGCTGTCTCCCTAACCCAAGTAACGCGGCAGCTGCTCTCCCTTCACCTTACGCAGAGCGCGGCAGGGCGGGCGGCTGGGCGGGCGGCGCGGGCGGCGCGGGCGTGTGGATGTTGAAGTGCCTCACCGCCGCCTCGAGAGCCACGTTGTTGCCGCTGAAGTACGCCGAGACTGCGTTGTGGAACAGCAGAACCCTGGTTACGCGGCAGCTGCCGTCGCTAGCTGTCTCCCTAACCCAGGTTACGCGGCAGCTACCGTCGCTTGCTGTCTCCCTCTAACCCAAGTTACGCGGCAGGCAGTGGGTGTCACTGTCACGCTCTTACACAACGCGGCAGCTGCTGTCGTTTGCTGTATCCCTCCCTAACCCAAGTTAAGCGGCAGCTGCCACCACTAGCTGTCACAGCAGAACCCAGGTTACGCGGCAGCTGCCACCACTAGCTGTCTCCCTAACCCAAGTTACGCAGCAGCTACCGTCCCTTGCTGTCTCCCTAACCCAAGTAACGCGGCAGCTGCTCTCCCTTCACCTTACGCAGTGCGCGGCAGGGCGGGCGGCTGGGCGGGCGGCGCGGGCGGCGCGGGCGTGTGGATGTTGAAGTGCCTCACCGCCGCCTCCAGAGCCACGTTGTTGCCGCTGAAGTACGCCGAGACTGCGTTGTGGAAGAGAAGGAGTTGCTTGTTCATCACTTTCACCTGAAAAGTTGGTGGATATTATTATATTATCATATAAAAACAAAAAATACTGTACATTCATTTTATTGTAATTACAAAATATTATTTCATTTCAAACTCAGAGCGGCTACACGTTTCTGGCACGCGGACAGTCTCCCTCCATGTTCATGTCCATGGCTGCACTGTTCCGCCTTAATATATTAAAGTCGGCTGTATGGACTTATTTCCTTTGCCTGACCTCGAGGACAAAACAGATCCATGAAAGTCTATTTCCCTTATTTAGTCTATGGTATTAGCCAAAGAAATATATTTCAGACAATGCTTGTATGAGCTCAGATTCCTTTGCCTGTCCTGGCAAGAACGAATATACCAAAAAAAAAGTCTATGGTATGAGCGTACCCTGTTCTCATGCAGAAGCTTGAGCTTGACGGCGGAGTCGTCGCGCAGCCGCTCGTAGTGCCGGCGGTACCGCTCGATGTTGTTCCCTCCGCTGCCTTCCAACTCACTTCGTTAAGTACTTACCGTTCCATTCACGGAAGGACCGGTGCTCTGTTAAGGCGCATGCACGAACCAACGCTCGCTTTGTTCAGTTTATGGCAGCACCAAAGTTGGCTGTATGGACTGAATTCCTTTGATCAGGCAAAGGAATTCAGTGCATACAGCACGAACAAAAGAGACCAAAGAGTCTTCTCCAATTCGTCTACGGTATGAGCGTACCCTGTTCTCATGCAGCAGCTTGAGCTTGACGGCGGAGTCGTCGCGCAGCCGCTCGATGCTGGCCAGCAGCAGCTCGGGCGAGTTCCCGCCGCTGGCTTCCAACTCGCTTTGATACGCACCCGTTCCTTTGAAGGAGGAACCGGTGCTCCTGTTTTAGGCGCACGCATGGTCCGTTCCCCTCAGTTTATTCCTAGTCTATGGCAACACCATTCTTGTCTATGGTGTCTAATATCAAGTGTGGCTGTATGAGCTCAGATTCCTTGGCCTGTTCCTAAAGATGATAGTCTCTTATTTTATTTGTAGCGTACCCTGTTCTCATGCAGCAGCTTGAGCTTGACGGCGGAGTCGTCGCGCAGCCGCTCGTAGTGCCGGCGGTGCCGCTCGATGCTGGCCAGCAGCAGCTCGGGCGGGTTCCCGCCGCTGGCTTCCAACTCGCTTCGATATGTACCTACATACCCTCCCGTTCCCTTGAGGGAAGAACCGGTGCACGTAATTTGCCGCACGCACGGTGCGTCATCCACTCTCCTCATCGCTAGTCTGTGGTTAATTCGTTATTTCACCCCTCACTTGGTTCAGTTTATGGCCACACAATACCTTCATAGTATATCAAAGGCTTCAACTGGCTTCGATACGCATCCGTTGCCTTCAGGGTGGGACCGGCCGGTGCTCCTGGTTAAGGCCCATGCACGTTCCGTTCCTCTGTTCATGCCTAGTCTATGGCCATACTATTATTGTCTATGGTGTCTAATATGACGTGTGGCTGTATGAGCTCAGATCAATTTGCCTGTTTCTAAAGACAAGAGTCACTATGTTTATTTGTAGCGTACCCTGTTCTCATGCAGCAGCTTGAGCTTGACGGCGGAGTCGTCGCGCAGCCGCTCGTAGTGCCGGCGGTGCCGCTCGATGCTGGCCAGCAGCAGCTCGGGCGGGTTCCCGCCACTTGCTTCCAACTCGCTGCAATACGAACCTACCCACCCGTTCCCTTGGGAAGACCGGTGCTCGCAGTTTGCCGCACGCACGGTCCGTCATCCACTTTCCTTATCGCTAGTCTGTGGTTACATCGTCATTTCACCCCTCACTCGCTTCAGTTTATGGCCACACCGTTCTTTCATAGTATATCAAAGGATTCAACTCGCTTCGATACACATCCGTTCCCTTCACTGAAGGACCGGTGCTCTGTTTAGGCGCATGCACGAACCAACGCTCGCTCTGTTCAGTTAATGGCAGCACCGTTCCGTCATAGTTTGACAAAGTTGGCTGTATGGACTGGATTCCTTCGATCACGCTAAGGAATTCAGTTCATACAGCATGAATAAAAGAGACCAAGGAGACCAAAGAGTCTTCTCTATTTAGTATATGGTATGAGCGTACCCTGTTCTCATGCAGCAGCTTGAGCTTGACGGCGGAGTCGTCGCGCAGCCGCTCGTAGTGCCGGCGGTGCCGCTCGATGCTGGCCAGCAGCAGCTCGGGCGGGTTCCCGCCGCTGGCTTCCAACTCACTGCAGTATGTCCTTCCAACCCGTTCCCTTGGGAAGCCCGGTGCTCGCAGTTTGCCGCACGCACGGTCCGTCATCTACTCTCCTCATCCCTAGTCTGTGGTTACATCGTCATTTCACCCCTCACTTGGTTCAGTTTATGGCCACACCGTTCTTTCATAGTATATCAAAGGCGTCAACTCGCTTCGATACGCACCCATTCCCTTCAGGGTGGGACCGGTGCTCCTGGTTAAGGCCCATGCACGTTCCGTTCCTCTGTTAATGCCCTAGTCTATGGCCTCACCATTCTTGTCTATGGTGTCTAATATGACATGTGGATGATGTGGCTGTATAATCTCAGATTCCTTGGCCTGTTCCTAAAGATAATAGTCTCTAATTTTATTTGTAGCGTACCCTGTTCTCGTGCAGCAGCTTGAGCTTGACGGCGGAGTCGTCGCGCAGCCGCTCGTAGTGCCGGCGGTGCCGCTCGATGCTGGCCAGCAGCAGCTCGGGCGGGTTTCCGCCGCTCGCTTCCAACTCGCTGCGGTATGCGTCGTACTCCACTCTAAAAGATAAAAAAAAGTTAAAAAGTGTTTGATCCGGTTACGCTGGTTAGTCTGCAAAGGCCTATATAATCTTGGGCTATCGCAGTCCACTGCTGGACATAGGCCCCTCCTAGGGCTCATTTAGCACGATTCTCGGCGAATCGCAAAAGCCTTCAACATACAAAAACTAGTCCCGTTACAGAGTTATAGCGTAAGATTTTTAAACTTCCTACCTTGTAAATAATAAAGTTGAAAATAATAGTAAAGGTGACTACTCAAATCTATTTCCAGTAAATCATAAACACAATTATTAATTCCTGTTGATGGCACTCGGGAGCATAGACCAGGATCCATAGGCAGTATAAGCACAAGTGGCTATACTACGCGATCGGTGACTGATAGAAAAAGTTACTTGCCGGTGCTTCTCGATTGAAACTGCATTCTGATTCCAGTGATAAACATTTCTGAAATCTACAGGAACTCTTTCTAAATAAATTTAAATATGAAATAGTATAAATTGAGTTTGTTTGTTTATTTGTTTGCTTTTTTGTTTCGCTTTCACGCTGTAACTACTGTAACGTAACGTAACGATGGCTTTGAAAGTTAGGAGTCTGGATTAAATAAAAGGGTATTTTTATCCCAGATTAAATGATATTCCCATAGAAAACAAAAATATTGTTTGCTATTTATTTTTGCAAACTCCACATGAGCATAACTGAAGGCGGAAAGATAGTTAATAATATATTTAAAATTTACCTGGCAGCCTCGTACTGTCGGATGGTGAGTAGTGTGTCCTCAATGGTCTTGTTGGTGAGCGTATTAAGCGAGTTGTTGAAGAAGTGCAGCGCTGCCAGAAGCGTCTCGCCGTTCCTCGTCAGAGAACGTTGCGTGTCAGCGTTGTATAGGAATCTGTGGGATTTTTAATTTAACACTGTTTATTAACTTGTTAAAATTCAGGTATATAGTTTGATAATAATTAAAGAAAACATGACGATACAGTATATAGATGTAATACTGTCGTTGGTTTCAAAATATCCTGAGTTCGAAATCTGGGTTCGGCTGAAAGTTTGTACGTGTTGGAACTTGGGACAAATCGGTGTCTCGGAGAGCATGTGTTCCTAGGCCTGATGTCTATTCCGTTGTGAAAGATTGCTGTTCCACTCTGGGTTGATCGGATGCAACATTTTTGTCATCTGCAGATGCGGATGCGGATTATTAGAAGTTCCCTTGTTAAAGTGAATCTGCATCCGTAAAAACTCTGCATTGATTTTTGCGGATGTGAATGCCGATGCAGATGTCTGATTAATGCGAATATTCCGCATTTACGGTTGCGTAAACGAATATTCGTGATATATAGGATCCCACCGAATAAACCATCTGTGCTTGCGCCCTCTGTACCTGGCTCATTAGATTGGCCACCTTAACAAGTAACGACAGGAAGGATAAGTAACACAACCGGTACGCACTGGTTCTGCAGCTCGGGCGACTTCTGCGCGAGCTCCGCGAAGGCCTCGCCGAGCGCGCGCTGCGTGTGCGCCGCCGCCGTCAGCTGCGCCGTCAGCGCCGCGCTCAGGCGCAGCACGCCAGCGTACTTGCGCTGCGTCTCGCGGAGCTCAATACAACCGGTACGTACTGGTTCCACAGCGCAATGTTACTGACAGATACTGCTCCAGCATCTCAACACAGCCGGTACGTACTGGTTCTGCAGCTCGGGCGACTTCTGCGCGAGCTCCGCGAAGGCCTCGCCGAGCGCGCGCTGCGTGTGCGCCGCCGCCGTCAGCTGCGCCGTCAGCGCCGCGCTCAGGCGCAGCACGCCAGCGTACTTGCGCTGCGTCTCGCGGAGCATCTCGATTTGCGCTTCCAGTTCTGTGGGTGATAAATAATTGCGTTACAGACATCAGAATCTACACTACTTTTACAAATATACTTCACTACATAGTATAAAACAAAGTCGCTTTTTCTGTCATGTTGTCTGTTGTATGTCCCTATGAACACTTAAATCTTTAAAACTACGCAACGGATTTTGATGCGGTTTTTTTTAATAGATAGAGTAACTCATGAGGAAGGTTTTTATGTATAATATCATCCATTAAATAGTGGACAAGTACCACGGGCGAAGCCGGGCGGGCCGCTATGAATAGATAAAAATAACACCTAAACCAGGACAAATAATGCTTATCAGTAATTGGATTGCATCCAAAGATAGTATGGAAGTGGCTTCTTAAATGTATGTTTTTTAAATTTAAATCCTGGAACTACAGGTTTTTTGGGAATGCAATTTATTACCATCAGTGTGACCCTCTTGTTTGTTAAATGGACATAAAAATGAGCTATGGAATTCATTCAATCCCATTAAAGTTAACCCATCAAATCATTTATGTTCAATGTTCAATGTTCAATGTAAGTACCTACCAATCAATAACAGAATTGGCAATTGAACCAATCAAACTGTTGTCCATATGTGTCAACCTAAATACACAGTTTGCAGATACACACTTGAAATAACGCCCATCGACTTTTGCTAACAACTTTCATGCCTTTAATATTTGTACCCACTAAAGATGGGCCGATGAAGTTATATACATTCTCACTAAATATTCATAGTACAAGACGGATTTTTTGCTGTTTGTACTCGCCCGAATAACTAAAAGCAATATTTTCCTCCAATTGTTCGCTACACACTGTGCCTGCAGTAGCACAATAAAAAAACAAAAAGGTTTTTATATTGCTATTTCTCGGCCAAGTAACTACTTGATTGAATAAAATTGAACTGACTAAAACTCAGCGCATCTCTAATACCCACCATGTTTATTAGCAAATAATGTTAATGATCATGAAAACTTACCTGTATCCACGGTTCTGGAACTCTTGCCGAGCTTCTCATAGAGAATTTGCTTGGTGCATTTGTATGTGGAGACGCCCCAGTTGCGAAGAGTTTCGAGCTTCGTAGAGCCTGCGCGTAGGAGTGTGCTTGTGCCTGCACCGCCATTTTGAGATACATCTGGTGGTGCTAAAATGGAAATTTATTTAGTTCATCTAACCATTGTTATAAGACAATCCTTTCCTTCAATTTGTAAGGCACAATGTAATGATACTAAGGAGATAGCAAAAACCTATTTCTACTTACATTCGCAATAAATAAAATGCTATTTGAATGAGATTTAAGAATTATTATCTGGATATTAACTATTTGGGATCAAATTTTAATCAGTATTAATAATATAAGACTCAGTTGTATGCAATCAGTGCATTACAACATCTTATTGGGATTTTTCTCAGCCCTAAATGACAACACTATTGGTTGTTAGGTAGTGTGAATCAAAACAGTATATCTTATATATTTCTACTACGAACAGAGGTAGGTACACTTACCATAGGCTGGTGGAAACGGCATAGAACGCGACGTAGGAAACTTCGCTTCAGTGCCGGAGGTGATAGAGTCACTAGACTCTCGAATTGGTGGAGTATCCTTCAGCATTTCGTGTATACTTCGCTCCGATTGCCTAATGACAAAGACGATTATATTTCAACGTATAAGTCAAAAGTAAAACAGTTGCTACGACCGAAATACTATTTTCCGTCTAATTCTAAATGAAATGTCGCTGTAAACAACTAAAAAACTGAATATTAAATTAACTTGCGATCATTTGCGACAGTTTCAGAGTGTGTTAGAATTAATTAAGTAATATGTGACTCACCACTTGGACATCTTGCCGGCAATCGATTACTTGCGTTAGCGTAGACACAAGTATTAAAATCCTTAAGCAAATAACACTAGTATGGGTTTACATACAACATATTTGTGAAAAAATCCAATAAATTATTTCACCAATGCAAATAAATCGAACGCTTGACAAGTAGATACAGTTTGACATTAGCAAGTACGTTCCTATTCATGCAGGCCTGAGATTCAGACTTGCGGCCTTTAACAAATAAAAGACACAAAAATAAAAACTTATGGTTCTTTTATATTAAGAAATAGTTTAAATAGTTTAAATAGGTTGACTTTTAATTTTTTTTAAAAATAATTATTATGTTTTGTTCGTTACTTAGTATTTTGACTGGTTCATTCTTCCTAAATAGCTAATGGGTTATTTATTTAGTTTTTAACCGACTAAAAAACGGAGTAGGTTCTCTATTCGACGCGAATATATATTTTTTTTATGTTCGCCCTCCACGGTTCGCCCTCGCATAACTTTTACAGAGTAGAATAGATAATTCGTTTTATATACCTATATAGGTGGTTGTTGATTGAGGTTGTTACTTCCGTGCATAACTCTGAAACTATTAATCTGTGCTGGATTTTCTTTTACTTAAGTTATACGATGCGGTGTTCAATAAAACAATTTTGTTCAGGTTTTATTCATTTATTCAGAAGATAATTATATAGATTTATTATAAAATTATTTTATCATACTAAACCTATTTAGCTCCTAGCTTATTTTATTTTTTCCAAAGTAGGTAATATAAAGATATGTTATGCAAAACAATAGACGGACAACAATATTATTAAACAATAGAAAATGAACATAATGTAACGACTAGCTGTTGTTGTTATAACATGTACTTACAGTAAAATCGTGTTTTAATATAAAAATACTATTTGCTATCAAAAATATAGGTGGTTATCTCATTAAACTAAGTATGAATCTTAAGATACCTAAATAATGATTGATTGTCATGTTTTTAAAGCTATTGACTTTGTGTAGGTTTATAAAATCTTTTCAGGTTTACTCTTGAGAGGGACCCGCTGGTCTCTGAAACTATTACCAATTATTTCCCTCTGGATAAACTAAACATCCAAGAAAAACACTTTTATGTAACTGTACAACTTATGTTGTATTATAATTTACTAGCAATTTCGTCTGTAGGTAACTTGGGTGCATGAGGATTTGAATTTGTGAGAAGGTTTATCAAAGCGGTTGTTGAATTACAATGTGACATGAAATCAAGGTTTTAAAGTTTTTATAGTCTAAAGAATATGACCATATTATGCCAAATAATTTAGATTAAAATTCTTATAAAATAAGTTAAGATCTTTGTGAAGTGATGAGATTCCTTTCTCTACATTAAGTTGGTAACATGTTGATAATATTTTTTAAGGTGTTTTAATACACTAAAAATATAATAAATCTATCAATAAATTTAAAATAATCTCGTAAACCTGGTCATTCTTCTTTAAATAAAAAAAACATCTTCTTCTTAGCCACAGTTACAGAAATAGTTATAACCTACCAATATTCCATCCCTAAACTTACTCCTTATCATTGCTCTAAGATACTTTACCCTTTCCCGATACATAACAAGTCTTAAACTAAACTAATTAAGGAAAAAAAACTACGGTAACTGAGGTAACTACTTAAAATATGTATACCTACATACTTAATCAAACATGTATAAAAATAATTATGTAAAATATGAATAGCGAAATTGATGGTCAAAATATGTACATCATAAATTATTATGTTAGCAACTTATTTTGGGTTGCCTTTGTTTTGAGATTTTGTACATTAATGAGATTAAACGAAAAAAATTAACGGCTCCACACAGCTACACGTTGGGCGCCATTTTTAAAGATAAGAAAAAAGTTCGTTCATTTTAGAATGCCATGTTTAGTCCAACCAAAAGGTTTTAAAATTAAGTTTAACCACATTTTATTCGGAAATAGAAATCAACACGTTTATTTTTTGCAAAACAGGAGTGATGACTATGAATAAATTGTTTCCTTCAAAGCATATGGTCACAAAGGCCAATGTTTATTAACGCATAACATTTCCCATAAAGTAAGAGACGTTATCTTATGATGGCTTGAAGATCATGGATGCCATGTATCCTGCTGGTACCTTATACGTAGTAATACCTAATGACTAGTGGTCCAAACCTTTCCTGATATCAGATTTTCATTCAAAACGAAGCGTCAATGTGACCTTTAGATATACATACCTAAATATGAGAGGTAGAGCATACAGAACCCTGGATCTTCTACGCAATTAACCAGCTCGTCTGAAAGTTTCTTTGCCTTAGGGGCCGTCCATTAATCATGTGATGTTTTTTTTGGAATTGTTAACCCCCCTCCCCCTTTGTTGTTATACATGGTGAGGTTCAATACAGAGGCTATGCTATTTTCTTGAAGGTGAGGAGGTCGTATCTGTCTGGAATAGCTCAGGCAGTTCATTCCTCAGTTCCATTTCTATGACGATCATGTATGATTTTGTGGGTTCTTCCGCCTATCGGCTGCATGTAAGACAATAAACCTCTGATAAGCAAGCAACGTATGTAGATGTCCACAGGCGGTATTGAACGTTGGTAGAATCATCATTTTGTAACTTTCGGACGATTAATAAGTGCTTCTATGAAGCCTCTTTTAATAAAGAATATTTTCGTTTGAGTTTGGGTTCCATAATTATTCAAGTGGTTTCTTGGTCCTTTATCGCCCTCTTTCTAATTGAAAATCCGACAGTCCTCTCAGAAGTGACATTCGTTTCTGTTGGTTCTCCTTCGTCAGTCCTCTATCTTGACGAGAGGCGTCTGGTACGAAGGAGGTAGAGGTCGGAGAGGCTTCATCTCCGCGCCGGAGCTGTCACTGACCACGAGCGTCTCCTGGGGGCAGCACGAGTTCTTCAACGTCATCGATTCCGTTGACGTTTTGTGGCTCTGTTGAAAATTAAAAGGATTAATTAGAATTACAGGAAATATTAAGGGTGACATGTAGGATTTGTCTCATTCAAAATCAATGATGATAATGTAGTCAATAAAATTTGTCTGTCTGGTTTCAGACCTTTGCTAGATAGCTGCTATCATATACAAACTTATAGGTTAAGCAATTTTCATATGAGTGGCGCGCACTTTAAATATCGTATTCTGGATCCTTATTGCAGCATTAAGGTCAGTTTTTAACAACCTATATTTACTGCAGGTAGATTGTAAAATATGTAATGCCTAATTTGATGTGACAAAAAAAAATGTCTCGAGTCGCCGAGGATCGAGTTAAGTGGAGAGCCCTAGGAGACCAGCAGTAGACTGCGATAGCCTGATGATGATACCTATTAAAAATATCACAACGGGTCTTAAAAGTTTTGTAACTTTCAAATAATTTATTAATATGACTGTCCCAGTTTTTTCTATGGCCTATTCAGTTCCCTTACTGATTGCTTGCCGACCTGATACAGCCAATAAATCTACTGACCCCCTTAAAGCAGTGCGCGATGGTGTGGTAGATGGTCCGCCGCTGTCGCATGAGCACATACAGGATCGGGTTGAGCACGTAGTTGAGCAGCATCAGCATGTCTGACAGGTTGGCGAGCGTCGCCAGCTGCGCCCACTTGGCTGGCCCCAGCGCTAGGTATAGTGCTGAGGTCACCTGTAAAGAGGAAAATCAGTGTCAAAATGTGAATGTGAGAGAAGTGCCTGATGGTATAATGCCGTCCTAGGGGCTACTGTAAGAACACCGGTCTCGGCTTTAGCTTTAATGCACCGTTTTGGGCTAAATACCACTTTTGCAATGCGACACGAAGTATTTGTGTTAGCGGGATGGAGATATAAGTCGCCATGAAAGCGATAATTCGCAAGCGCGAAATGGCATCTTTGCTAGCCCACCTTGACAGACAGGGGTCGGTTGGCCCACCCCAGGGCACATAGACGAGAGATTAACTTAGCTAAAGAAATGTGTGAGGTTCCTATTAGGTACCTAGTGAATCAGTCAATAATCAGATAATCGCCTGATAATCCTAAATTGACCAGCTAAATTATTACAATCGAGCGATTGTCGTCTGACTTCCGTACCATAGCCTTTATAAAGAAAATCAGACGATTTCTGTGTAGGTAGGTACCTATAATAATAACAACTAAGAAAAGTTATAGTCACAGATTCACAGATAATGCCTATAGTCATCCTTTCACCACAAAAGAAAAGGAGGGATCTAAGAAAATACTTTTCTCGTGGGCCCTCTAGAAAATGACTCAGGCCAAATTATATTTTATGACGGTTGATGGCACAGAACGATCATTGTGGAGATTTTTATTGTCAGAGGTCAAGAAAACTCATTGTCGCATGGCGTTGGCAAATACTGATATAATAATATAACTTAGCGCATTACAGGGAGGCTCGTATATCGTCAATTACCTAATAGTTTTTCTTGTATGTTTCTCCTCTCGATATATATGTAGGTAAATGAAAATTCCCAGACGTGAGCGCTAGGTAGAGTTTTTGTAACAAATACATAGATCTTACGGCAGCCGTGGTTGATCAAATCATTGGACGGTTTAATTACACGAAGTTATCACAGTTCGATAATATTAATGTGGAATATGGTGGTAACCAGTTTAATTTTATAAAATTATCACTTTTATATTACTTTTATATTGGTCATTAATCCAAATTGTCTAACACTGTATGTCGCCAATTTAATACACGTATCTGTAATTGGTCAATTACTTCGCTTACCCGGTCTTGTTATTTAATAGAGGTTGTCTCGTGCTTGACTTATAAACCGAGTAAGGTGAGGTCGTTAGCCCAGCAAGTATTGAAATAATAGATAGCTACTTTAAGTAAACTTCCTGAGTAAACGGTAACTTAATTGGTATAGATAGATAGATATAATAGTTGGTGCCTGCCTTGATATCTTGTGGAAAAGGGGTGATTACAATCTGATGCCAATATTTCACTTACGTCGTGTAGGAAGAAAGCAGTTATGCTGCATTATTTTAAGAGAGGTAGAGCTTTGTGGAAATTCCACTCGAATGAGCCGCTCGTCTGGGGAAGTACCTCCACCTTACAGAAGACCGCAGTGAAGTAGCACTTCGTAACTATTGTGCTATGTTTCTGCTGGTGAGTAAGGTTGCCAGAGCTCAGTTGGGGAGGGTATGGGGTTAATGCCGGCAAAACATCAACGATACCTCTGGTGTCGCGGATGTCCATGGGCGGCGGTGATTGCTTACCATCAGGCGACCCGCTAGATCGTTTGCCGCCTCTGACATAAAAAAAAATGATTGAAGACAGACTTGCTTTCGGTGAATTACATTTGATGAGAGTGCCCAAGATAGGTACAGATAACAATCAATAATTGATCATCTTCATCGTATCGATGTATGAAAAGCAGTCTGTCAAATTCTGATAGACCTACTCATTAGTTATCTACTAGATCATTAATTTTGTACATTATTTTGTCAATATTTACCGTCTGTACCAACATTTTGTATCAGTGGCTGACCAAACATTATAATTATGGGCCCGTTGCCTGATTAAGTTGGGACAATGGGCTCCTTCTTAAATGTAATGTAATTATTTTGCGGTCACAGTTCATTTATAACGATAATTATCATAATATCACCCACGAAGAAGCATTGATATGAAAACTATGGCTTGTTGTAATTTTGTTAGTTATTTGGTACCTACAGTTATTTTTTAATTATGGGTTTAGATACATATATGGGCAAACAAAAAAAAAGTACCTGCCTATATTATAGCTCCATTTAAAGTTCATAGAATAAGAATTTTTTCATAGGTAAACAGCGTAGACTCAGAAGCACGGACTCTTCAGTTATAAGGACGCAGATTTAAAAAAAAACTAAGTAGTTATGCAGTATTCGTTCCATATTTGTTTGAAACATTTTTGGCGGGCAAACAATTTAAAAATAAAGCGTCAGGCATTTATGTGACCGCCATTTTGATGAAACGATGAAATATTTTCGCTAGCCACTGCAACACTATTCGCATACCAATTTGTATTGAGTGGCTTAATTGTTAAGGCTAGTTCACATTCAAATTTTAATGTAGACTAATAGACTTAAACATTGTTCACATCACTCTACCGGTATCTTAACTTGCATGTGTTCACATGGGGAAACACTCAAATCAGTAGGTAAATAAGATTTTTTTATTTAGTAATTATTAGGTACATTGTTATTTACGTAGCCATTGATATTCTCGTTGCCTCGTTGATATTGTTGTTCATTAGGAAATGTCTATATCAATCCTACGAGTTGTTACAATATTGTCTTCTATAAAAAGAAGGACAATTTTTCTTCAAAAAGGTAGTACGTTTATAATTGTTAAAATAACGTAATATTGTTTACTTACCTTTTGAGATAAATAAATGTCTTAAACCTTATTACCCATATTTCTTGCCTGTCAGCACACCCCTAGATAAGTAAATAAGTGGATTCCTAGCAAAGTACAGCAATCAATTCGAGATTAGTTCGCATACTAGCATTTATAATAAGCACGTTTAAATCTGCGAGATCCGGTCGGTCCAACAATTTTATCTGTGTGAAAGCTTGCAACTGACAAGTTAGATAGAAAAGACAGTTGATTTGTTGTAATGCTGCTAGAGAATTATTTTGATTCACATACTGTTTCGTAAATCCATTACGAAGTGTAGTAGCCTGAACATTTTTTTTCGATGCTATAACGTATGTTATCCATTCGACTTATGAAAAAAGGAAACAAAAACTTTTTCTAATTATATCTAAAGAGAAAAAGTATCTGTTCCTCCTCAAGTTCTGATTTTAATTTTTTTATTTTATTGTATCAGCTTATTAATGTCCTACTGACTGCGGGGCAAAGGCCTCCGTCAGTTGAAATCATGTTGCTACAATGTGTTTTGGTTTGATCGCCGCTTGTCAAATACGGACTGGTTATCAGGAACCCGGACTTTATTCGGATAAACCGATATTGCCCGAGCTGGGAATGGAATCCAGGATCTCGTGACCACAATAGACCATCGAGGCGTTTAAATGAAATCGGTAATATTTACGGATCTTTGCTATAAATAAATCAAACAGACGAGACAATGTTTGCTATACGTTGATGGGCATCGACGATCATTCACAAACAAGTTAATTTCAGCTGGCGAAATGAACCTATCTAAATGTATATTTCGGAACTATTTTGATTTCCATTGCACGTGGCAAAGGAAATAACAGAATTCGCATTGATATTAATAACGACTGTTTTGTTTTTATTGAGCATTCCTCCGATCGATTTAGAAACAGAGATATTGTCTAGTTTAGTATTAATTTAAAAAGAGAATTGATTTTATTGTTTGTTTTGATTGAATATGTAAACACCGAAATAATTGGTACCTACAGTTATTTTTTATTATCTCTTAAAAATATAGACGATCACCTGCTTACGTAATTAAGATCTTCTATCTACAAGTTACCTACACGCTATTCGTCAGGGTCGAGTCTTGAACACTGAAACCTAGAATATAAAGTACCTAACTAGGTGACTAAAAATGAATAAGTTTCCCTAAAGTAAGAACCTAAAACGAGTAGGTATTAACGGCATTTATGTGCTTTTTGCAGTTACAGTTACAAATAGTTCTTATTACTAAAAATTAATCGTAAAGGTCAATTAAAAGCTTTAATTTAAATGTATATTCTGATAATCGAGTATTCGGTTAAATACCGATGTGTATGGATTTGCAAGTATAATTTAGTGTATTGAAAATAAGTAAAACAAGGATTCCCATCACGTTTTTTCATTTATTCCATGTCATACGACGTCTGGTGCGTCTTTGAATGAGAGTTGTTGGTTCGAATCTTAACGCAAACTTACATATTTCTAAATGTGTGTTTAGTACTTCCTCCTTCAAATCGGCGGTGTAAAGGAAAATATTGCGCGGAAACTGCACTGTCAGTTATCAATGTGCAGCCATGGATTTAAGTGGTTTCAGTTTGATTGATATCTGTTGGAGGGTAGTTATAATAGAGCCGACGATATGGACAGAGATACATTTGGAAACTCTCATGGCTCATGCTGATCATCATTTAAACTACCTTTGTCACTATTTATATTTCGAATACCATAACGTTTTTATTTAATTACATCTATGGCTCTTTGTATGTGTGGGTAGTCATCACCTAAAACTTCCCCGAGTGTTATTGCTCAATTTGTTTCGATACAAATGTCCCCACCTTAACATCTATGTACCTATAGCCCGCTCACAATAAACGATAATTGATACTATGCCCATTTGCAGATTCCGAACGCGATAACAAAGTGAATAAAATTAAATAGTTTCATTGTTTTTAACGATTGTACCAAGGTCGGGCGAGTCGAGGAACTCATCTGCATCTCGCATATTTCGCGACACAAACATTGAATATAAATGTATTTGCTCACCCTGTTTGGACGAACTGATCGATCGATTATGTGGATTGAATTCACTATGGTCGTGCCAGCATGTAACAAAGGCTTCAGTTCAACTTTGAACCTTAAAAGAAGGGCAGTGAAGTTCTAAAGTGAATGCCCACGGTCTTCATTTTAGTATACCGGATGTAATTAATGTCAATTGTTCTCTAATGAAGATGAGCTGTTGATTTGAAGCCAAGTATTAGCAGGGTGTGGAAAAAGTTGAGGTGAATGCACTGAAACGCTGCCAGGACCTGTGTCCATATTTTTCGTCGCCACGCTAGATTGAATTTAGGCGCCAAAGCTAGATAGACTCGTATGTATACTTATAGCCTCGTGTGGGTCGAAATTTCAGACGTTCCTCTACAGTCTAAACCAATACATTCGTCGGCCGTTCCATGGGCGATTCGTCCC
The DNA here is from genome assembly GCA_958496325.1 of Nomophila noctuella. NCBI lineage: Eukaryota > Metazoa > Arthropoda > Insecta > Lepidoptera > Crambidae > Nomophila > Nomophila noctuella. The sequence continues at coordinate 9,996,945 of OY292501.1, forward strand.
CACTTTTGGCCTAATGTGATCAGGCTAGGGGGTGTTTAGGATAGGCATGTTTCTGCCTATTCCTGCTGATAAGCTGTTGTTGTGCAAGAAAAGAGCAAATAATATGCAAGTTGTCAAGTATGTAAAGATTTCTGCTGATAATGCCGCTTGGGGATTTTTTGTTGGCACTTAAGCTAAAGCTGACGGTATTTGCCCTCCGCGCGAGGAGCAAAACTTGGATGACGGCCAGGTATCAGGAGCCTAGAAATTTTAACAACTTACCAACAACATCATTAAATTTAACGTGGTCTGGGTGCCCAAATCGATCGCGGAGCCCTGGGTACGTGCCATTGTGCCCAGTGGGAAAGACGATATCTGAATGCTAGGTTAAGTTCAACAAAGCAGGGATCTTGGAAACAACTTACCATCTGTGGCAGCCAGCATATCATAAACAGCTCGGGGAGAAGTGACGACAACATTAACGTAAGCCAGGTTGACGACAGCTGCTTATCATGCGAGGAACCCTTTTTTTTTTTTTTTTTTTTTTTTTTGAGGGGGGAAACGCTTTTACGCGTACCTGGGGCATTCAAGGGCTACCGCCAAGGTTATGTAGGACTCCACGGCTTGAATCACCGCAACTACCCACTAAAACCCCCCTTTCCTCCGCTAACCGCTTTGCACCCTGCGCGAGAGGGGATTGCTCGTCGCTTTACATCCTCAGCGCGACAGGAACGGCTTTGCCACACTAGGCTCGTCAACGTGGGGGCATTTTGAGAGACACCCATGCGGAGGGGACATCATGGTGCGAGTGGAGAGGCCCTACTCAGCCACTCGCCGATGCGAGGAACCCTGGTGAATGCCAGGTTGTGCTAAACAAAGCAGGTATCTTGCAAATAGGGATTGCAATTGCTGGATCCAGCATCCAGCAATCCAGCTGGATCCAGCGCCTTTTTAAACATGCTGGATCCAGCTAATGTATGCTGGATCCAGCATGCGGATCCGCAAACGTATCAATTTCTACTGTTTAGTTTTTAGCCGCCTTATTCGAAATGTCGCGGCAACGTTGTCACCATGACTGATAATATCCAACAGTGGACTATTTAGTTAGGTACTTAAAAGTGTATGTTGTTGCTATTAAACAAGATTGCTAAAATGCACAATTTTCATTGGAAAAACCTGTGCTATTTGTAAAAATATTTTTTTACAGAATAAGAAGAGGTTTTTACAGTTTTTTCCTCCTAGCCGAATTCGGCCACGGCGGCCAATCTTACGATTAGCCAAGTACGCAGAATATATTATATCAGATATATCAAACTATTAGCCCTCTCGTAACCACAGTGCAGTGCTTGCATAGTGCCAAAATATAGGAAATAAACAAAAGGAAGTTTTATGAACATGAGGTTATTTATGTTTATTGTTCTATTTTATGTTAACTATTTTCATCTCAAATGATCAACAAACTAAAGCAAGTAAATATAAGATACTAGCAGCTGCCCGCGACTCCGTCCGCGTGGGTTTCGGTTTCCGCACTCAATTTTACTATAGATAGCTTAAAACAGTCCTCGACTAATGGTAAGTAGACTATCCAACACAAAAGATTTTGTCAATTCGAACCAGTAGTTCCTGAGATGAGCGCGTTCAAACCAATCTAGATCAGAAGTTACACGTCAACACGTGTTATTGTGAGTCACCCATAAAACATAGACATAATGATGTAGTGAGGTATTTTCTAGGCAATTTTATGTAGAATATTTCTTACATAAATTATTTCTTTATAACCCTAACCATTAAGACTGCACACGTGACAGAAGCTTAAATTGGAGTAATTTCTCCCGTTTTCCCAACGTTTCCCATAACAACGCTTCTCCTATTGATTGTAGCGTGATAAATGAAAAGTCCTATAATCTGCCCAGGAGTATGAAGATTAATTGTACCAGGTTTTGTCAAAATCCGTCGAGTAGGGTTTGTTTCTATAAGAAACATACAGACAGACAGACAGACAAAAATGTTACTGGTTGGCTTTTTGACATCAGTATCGATCACTAATCTTATTTTGAAAATATATTTCATGTACAGAACTGACCTCTCCAAGGATTTGTTATAGATGAGTGAAATAAGTGAAAGATTTCAAAGATAGTAAAAAGAAGGACAATTTAATTAGAAAAAGCCTTAAAATTTCGCTTTTTTACTTTCGGCCCACGTTTTGCTGGATCCGCGCTGGATCCAGCTGGATTCAGGTCAATCCAGCAAAAATCCAGCTGGATTGAAAACGCTGCTGGATTGCAATCCCTACTTGCAAACCTACCCCGCTACCAGCTGACTTGAGGTCGACTCGCACTAGTTCGTACCCGGCGAGCAGTTGAGAGCGATAGAAGCTTTGAGTAGACCAGGATGACGCAGAAAAAAATTATATAAAAATATCAGCACTCACCATTTGGGGTAACCAGCAAATCATAAACAGCACGGACAGCGTCGCCATCAACCTGCTGAAGGCGACCTCTTCTGCCGTCACTGCATTATGATGCAGACTTGGCTTGCTGCCAGAGTTCAGACTTCTCTGACGACAGCTACTCCGGGACATACGCCTGACTACAGGCTGTTCACCAGTTCGGGGAGCAGTGACGACATCATTTATGTAAGCCAGATTGACGACAGCTGCTTATCATGCGAGGAGCCCTGGTGAATGCTAGGTTAAGTTTAGCAGAGCAGGGATCTTGCAAACCTACCCTCTACCAGCTGACTCGAGGGCAACTCGCACTAGTTCGTACCCGGCAAGTTGTAAAGGCTGCCGGGTACCAACCAGTGCAAGATAAGCTTTCAGTAGACCAGGATGGCGCAGAATAGGGCTATAAAACTATACCAGACACTCACCATTTGGGGTAACCAGCATATCATAAACAGCACGGACAGCGTCGCCATCAGCCTACTGAAGGCGACCTCCTCCGCCGTCGCTGCATTGTGATGCAAACTTGGCTTGCTGCCAGAGTTCAGGCTTCTCTGTCGACAGCTACTCCGGGATACACGCCTGACCACGGGCTGTCCTCCAGCTCGGGGAGCAGTGATGGAGTATAGCGCCTGGATGACGGCCAAGTTGCAGTAGACTAGGATGAGACAGAGCAGGGTTCCTGTAAGAAAATGTTTGTTTTGCTTGGACAATGCTGATTGCAGTGAATTTTTGTTGATGGTTCTTTTATCTAGGTATGAATGAGGTGGGCAATCGAATCGTTCCAATCAGTTACAACTAGGTATAGTTCAAAGCAGCCATCATGTAGGTACTAGGTACACATTATCTTGTCCTGAGTGGTATACTAAGATAGGCTGTCTGTCAATGATAAAGATACAATTGCAGGCATAGGTAAGTACGTACATAAATAACTGCTCAATGCAGATGTTCGTAATAGCGCAATGAAAGCCAAGCAGATCTGACACTTCCGTAGACAGATTACCCAATTATATTTTTCTTATATCAATGCAACTTATTCCAACAACAAATTATTTCTTTTAGTCTAAGATCCCGCCATACAAGGACCTTCATCGAGCTGGTTATTGGATGAAACATGTTTTATACATAATTTAACATGTCAATTATTATATTGCATATGGGTTGCCTAGTAAATTTCAGTCCAGGATATGATTAATTTGGACTTAAAAAATTAAAAATTTAATTACAACACTATTCTTCCAGTTAAGTAATTAATTACTCCAAAATGATACACAGAATATCCAAGTCTATCGTTATCCTTGTCATTTGCACTATCAAATAGCACGCGAACACTCTTTTTCATAGCGGCAATATTTCACTTTTCAAAATGCGACAACCCTAATTCTGGACTGATTTTTCGGAGGAAACCCTGTACCACCGTGTTCATAATGAAATAATCTTTATTTTCATTTAATTTTGATTCAATAACTTTTTAATTTTTTATATATTTTTTTATTTTTTTTATCCTGGACTGAAATTTACTAGGCAACCCATATGCAATATAATTATTGGCATGTAAAATTGTGTATAAAAAATGTTTCATCCAATAACCAGCTCGATGAAGGTCATTGTATGGCGGGATCTTAGACCATTTATTATTCGTTTGAGGAAGACTTAACAGCAATTTCTAAATACCTTACTTAACTTACCGATACAGACGCGGTTCATTGCTCACCCAGTTAGTTATACAATAGTCTTGAATTAGAATAAATGTCTAATAATTTTGACTTACATTCATGATGCCCCGTAGCGTAATGTCTGATTGCTCAACCTACTTTCAGCACACCCACCCGCCCACATACATTTCTTTGAGCAGCTTAGATAAGCTTGTGGATAAATGTATTTTATCTTTATATGCTAGCGTCAGATTTTTGCAATAAATTCAAAACTATTTCATTAATCTTTTCTAGTGAAATCTCATGTTTGACCCGGACTGAAAATGGTATTCATTTGTAAGGCTCAGTGTTAGTTATAGCTTCACTTACTCAACGTTTCTCGCAAGATCTTTATTTAACTTTCTTTTAAATAAGAAAAAAAAGAAAGAAAACTGAATATTTATTTTATTACAACAAAGTGGTAAGTAAACAAGCTAACGAATAACGTGACGGAGAAAAATGATCATCAATATCAGAGACATCAACGGCTCGAAGGACCAAAGTTTAGATAGTTTTGGCTTAGGGGCCGTCCATTAATCACGTGAGGTCGTTTTTCTTATTTTTTGACCCCCCCTCCCCCCTGGTGATATTTGGTGAGGTTTGGGATTAGCCCCCCCTCCCCCCCCTGGATCACGTGTATTTTTTGGAAGTCTATGTAAAGCTATTCTTGACTGGAAAAAAATATAAAAAATGTTCATAATTTCGGTTCAGAAATAGCGCTTTTTGGAAAAAAAATAATAAAATTAATACACGTGATGTCTAACGAGACCCCCCCGCCTCCCTCGTGATGTTTCGTGATGTTTTCCGTACCCCCTCCCCCCCCTTTTGAGCCTCACGTGATTAATGGACGACCCCTTAGTTATTATTTGGCAAAAGTGGTAAAGATATTGGCCCTTTTGCGCCCGCAAGCGGCAGATGCTGGCAACGACTTTAGTTATCTCATATACCTCTCGTATATTCTTTGTTATTAATATTAACCAATCTATTACGAACATAATATTTGTATTTATATTTATTTGTCACAAAGTGGTCGCTATAGCCGAAATCGGCTAGGAAGGCATCGTCATCATCATGATCATCATACGAAGATCGGGCTGAGTGAAGCCCTAGGAGAGGCCTATGTCCAGCAGTGGACTGCGATAGGCTGATGATGATGTGATGATGATGAATTTATTACCCTGTCATCATCATCCTAGCGCTTGTACCGGTCGCATCCTCGGTCATTGCCTTGGAGTCCAGGGTCCGCTATTTTATTACCCTGTATACCTACTTAATTCTGTGTAATATGATATTACGTACCAAAAGCAACGTAGAAGACGGCATAAGTGAAGTCGACGGTCGTCACTGCATTCCTATAGCGAGTGCATGTGCACTTCTGCTCGTCGTAGTAGAGGCCCAGGCCGAAGACTGGAGCGCAGGTCAGCACGGCAGCCCAGAACCAGGATACGAACAGTGCCAGCCGGATCACGAAGTATGTCACTTGCTGGAAGTATAGTAATGAAATTAAGGTGTTTTTAGAAGGTTAGAGCTTAGTGGAACTTCCACTCGAATGAGCCGCTCGTCTGGGGAAGAGTGCCAGTCGGGTCATGAGGTACGTCACTTAGAATTAAAAGGAAATGAGTCCATAATGAATGTAAAGTACGTTTCAAGAGGAGGAGGTACTAAATCTATACCTAGCATCTATAGTTATCTATATTTTTTTTAAATATATAAAGCTGAAAATTTTGTTTATGTGTTTGTTTGTTTGAACGTGCTAACCTCAGGAACTACTAAAATTATTTTTGTGTCCATTTGACGAGTAAGGCTTTAAGCTATTGGAAATTAAAATCCACGAGGACGGAGTCGCCGGCGGCCGCTAGTAAGTCAATAATGAAAGAAAGCCTCAAGGTGAGACTGCTCGCGGTATGTTCATAAGTGAACTGAGACCGGCTCATAATTGAAGAGTTTGTTTGTTTTTGAACGCGCTCATCTCAGGAAATTCTGGTTCGAATTGAAATATCATTTTTGTTTTGGATAGTCCATTTGACAAGGAAGGCTTTAAGCTATAGTACATAATATAATACTATGTGTGCGGAAACCGAAATCCACATCGGGCGCCCGCTAGTAATGTCAATATTGGGGCCTCTCGCCAATAGAACGTACTTGTTTACTAGCTTTTCCTGCAAAGGGATATTAATAGCATGACACTTTAATCAAATTTCTGATAGAATTTCCACATCAATGCTTTCGAACCGCCGTTGGGCAGATTCTTAGAAGTTGTTACGATATCTATCGTAAACTTACCTACTACCAAAACAAGTAAACAGAAGTCCTACGATACAAACTTGTACATTGTTTGGGCATTGCGCACGGTTTCAGCAGACTTCCTTTGCGCAATTAGATTGGCTTCCCACGTGCTCTTTGAATGAATATAAATTGCAGCACCGGCTTCGTATTGGCCATTTCGTTCTGCATTATCTTATAAATCATAATGATTTCCTTCCTTCCATAGATTTGAATATACTTCTTCCTAGTCGGAGTTTCGATAACGGTCATCTATAAACCGACTTCGTTCACGTATTTGGGCAAAAGATTTTTTTACTACCATTGCTCCTACTCATTTAATAGTACTTAAATCAGAATATTTAACCGTTTCCTCGTTTAAAATCCTTGCTCCCAAAACACCCTTTAAATCAATTATTACTATTTACTTTTTTTGGCAAGTGCCTATCAAATACCAACATCCAAATCCTCATAATGAACATTCAGGTTTCAACTTAATTTATCCAAACAAAACAACAACAAACAAACAAACAACCTAACAAACAAAAAGCCCTAAAATGTGATTTTCTTAAGTCATACATAATGTAGTATTATTTATTTATTTATTTAAACTTTATTGCACGATACAAAAATTGTACAAAAGGCGGACTTAATGCCTCATGGCATTCTCTACCAGTCAACCTTAGGTATTACACATTCGGCCCTTCATACAACTCACTAATTTTCGGCTCATAACGCCTTAAACCTTATATTTGTTTACTAACAGACTAACACCCAATCGTATTGTCTTCGCAGTAACCCATTTCCATGTGAAATGGGCTGGTGTCTTCGAACCTTGTTATAGACGCACGTACATCACTATTTGCAATGTAAAATATCATCGTGAATCAATATTGTGCAAGAAACAAAGAAACGAGAAATGGGTCAATGAAAATATTAATACAGTTTCAGCAGAATAATTTCTAAGAATGGGCTGTATGCCATTGAGCGAACCAAAGTATATGAGACTGGCAGAGAATTCTGTGTGACATCTTTTGTTTTTCCCCCACCTTTCTTGGCTAAACAGATTTTGTTAAGTTCCTTATCCTCAGATGACACGTTTTAATAGATATTAAAATAATTCAAGGGAATAAGGGAATTCCCTTTACAAAAAAAACCCATGGGCAATAATAGAGTGATGATCACGGGAACTTATCCTTTCTCGTGATGGTCACTCTTATTTAAAAATGCCTCTATTTCTTTTTTTTTATCTTTATTTTCTTTAAATTATTACTAACAATAGTAATTAAACTAATATTTTACTAACAAAATATGGAAATCTCAAGATCTGAAATAAACATTTTATTTTTTATTCTCGGTCCGACTGTGAGTTTTATGGACTCTGTATTATATTGTTTTCATCGGATAAAGTTAATTTGTATCCGATTGCTATAAACCATAAATACATCATCGCATCAATCACCATTTCTTTCACCGCTACTGCGTCTGACAAGTTTACGATCTGTTTTGATTCAGATGTAACAGACAGACAATAATATAGTCTAATGCGGTTATGAGGCAAATGTGGAATGTCTAATCCAGTAGTTTATTTTCTACTCAAATTCTAAAATACTTACAATTGTTATATAGCTAAACTAGCGACCCGCCCCGACTTTGCACGGGTGCAACTAAGTTTATTAGTGTTTCTCTACTATTTCTTTCTTTCTTTCTTTCTTTGCATATGTACTTACATAGGGACAGAGAAAGCGACTTTGTTTTTTATACTATGTAGTGAAGTAGAAGTATAAAGTCGTTTTCAATGTGAGAATTGCTGAAAAGGCAAAGATGTAAATATTTAAAGTAATTTAATTCATTAATTAACGCCTCGATAAACTAGTGGTTTAATCACCGGCCAGGTGGTCTCGAGGTCCTGGGTTTGTGTCGATTTTTCTGAACCCAGCCCGGGTTTGTGATCATCTTCCAGCATTTGGCAAGTGTTGTGATTAAGGCATAACCCATATTTGTAACGAAAACATGATTTCAAATGATGGAGGCCTTTGGCCCTGCAGTGGGACATTAATAAGCTGATATACAATACGATGCAATAAGTAATAAATAAATTATTTCAATAAATTTAAGAATTCAATAAGTCGTGTACCTTTTGCCCAATTAACTGATTTGATAGGAAATATGATATAATATGTTACATATTAGATTACCTAGGTATAATAAGTTTCTTTGCGCAAATACCTACTCACACTCATTGAATCAAATAATGCTCACACTATAAGAATGACACATTGAAGTTTGCGTGCGCGTGACATTATCTAAATCGGGTGGTCCCAACAATACCCCATAATATAAGCCTTTCTGGTCATCGCAATAAAGATACTGTCGGTACTGAAGTCTTATGTGAACTCATTAAGGTTCAAATTCGAACGTGTTTCTCTAACTTATTTTTGCACGTAAACACTCTCATTTGTACGTAAAAGGACTGGAAGATCACCTTGTTTGGTTTATTTTTATTTTTTGCAATTATATATAACCTTAACGGGAGAGGAGCCCACCATAGAACATTTTATTTTATTACAAATATCTATTTATAGCATCTAAGAAAGATTGTGATATTGTTGTAAAGACTCCTGTAGGAACAAGTAAACATAGGTTTTATGCTGCTATTTTTTTGGCTTATATAAAAAACTGTAACTACCTACTTAGCACTCGACGCGCCTGAATGAAATGATATCTTGTAATATCAGTCGCACTCGTATCGGACAAGATATATGGCGCGAACGAATAAGCTCAGTTGGCTGGTTGAGAATTATATTTTGAGAGTTTGTAGCATAGATAAGAATAATTAATTCCCTGCCTTTTTAATGGAAGAAGGTGGCAAACGGACAAGACTTGCAAGGGCACATCCAGATTTGGCACCAAAGGGGTCATTGTCGTGGTCAAGTCAGTATAAATTATATAATAATTATGCTCAATTGGTCCACCTAAGTCCTGGACACCAGCTCAGGATAATCTCTCCTGGATCACCTGATGGTAAGTGATCACGACTGCCCAAGGACATCCACTAGTCCTCGAAAGAAGCAGAAGCTTTGCCTGCCTTTATTAAAACCCCATATTCTTTTCAACAGAGCTCTGAATAGGAGTAGGTTAGTTAGAGAAATTTTTACAAAGTTACGAATAAAACATTTTCTTTGTTGCTTCTTTGTTTACTGACATTGATTGGAACTATCGAGGAATAGAGAACTGTCTCCCTTATCTTTTATTTATTCGGATTATGTACGGTGTAAACAATCTCGGAGAAAAGCCGATTGTGGCGCCTGATCTCTGTGGAATTAGATTGCTGTTGACAGCAAACCGACAAGTGAATGAAAGGAAAAAATATGTCTGCCAGAGTTAAAATTAGACGCAGAGTAAATAAGGAAAACATAAAATGATTTCTATATTAAGTTTACTTTTTAAAAACTTCCACTTGAATTTTCAGCTCTCTCCGTGATAAAAGGTAATTTTTACGACCTACTTGATAGATAGAACGCTTCGATGGTCTTGTGGTTTAAGTCCTGGATCTTGATCTCTTGGTCTCTTGCTTCTCAAGAACCTGGGTTCGATTCCCGGGTCGGGCTGTTGCTTTTTATAAACACTGCCCGGGTTTGTGATCGCCAACCCGGATTTGGCAAGCGTGGTGTTTAAGCCAAAACCCATCTTTGTAACGAAAACATGATGTAAAATGATGTAGGCCTTTGCCCTGCAGTGGGGCATTATTAGGCTGATACTTAAATTTACTTTTACGATATAGATACGGTAAAGGCGGCGAAAATAATTCGTCAATAATAAAAACACGGAGAAATTACACTTGAGCGGTTCTTATTTTACGACTATTGCGTTATTACATGTCTGTCACCTATTCAGTACTAGACAACAAACAATTATCTAGGACAACTGGTATATTTTTAGATTGCGTTATCTACCAGCGTACTAATTGCCTTTGATGAGTCCGGGTAATAAAAATAATAGGTTTTTTGAAAAGCGTGTTGCTTTGAGGCTTAGAGACTAAGTTGCGTGTTGCTTTCAACACTATTTGTCCATCTCCGCATAAGTTCCCTATATCGTTTACGTGGTACCGACGTTATTGATAGTTTATTTACATTTTATCCATGAAACTAGTGGCCGCCCGCAACTTCGTCCGCGTTGATTTCGGTTTCCAAACAAATAGTGTTATTTAAAACTAAACTAAACTAACTCTTTAGCTATATTAGTATAGATATTAAGTAAGGGACTAGACCCTAGATAAAAAGGGTTTTAAATTACATATTAAAAATACTTCATGATTTGATGCGAACAAATAGATTAGGTACTCATATTGGAATCAAAATCAATATCAATAAGAAAACAAGACAAACAAACTTTTGCTAAAGCTGCAAAAGCCCTATAACTTACACCCGTTATACATATAAAGCTTTACTTAGGTGTGAGCTTTTTACTAAACTTTAACATGAGTAAGTATGTATAAATAATGGCGTAATAAATAAACATGGATGATTCCTAAATCAGCAGAAGAAAGTGTATAGAATAATAAAACACCCTTACCGAAGCGCTAAAACAAACACATTACTGCTATTTTTCTCCATCGGTCGGTTATGTTCAGATGTAATCAATAAAATGTCCATTAGGGTTATTTTATTTCAGAGAGTTTGTTTGTGGCGGATCGTGTGGCGCACACAAGTTATCGAATAACTCTTTAATGGTACACACATCATCAGTTATCATCCTGTATGCTTTTTTAAGAATGTGAATTAACGGCTAACGTGCCTTTGAAGTTCGGAGGAGCTCGAGAGTCACATTTAGGTGCCCCATCTGATGACCGAACTTTGTGAACGTTGCTTAACCTCAATAAAACCGAGTGCATTATCCACCGTGCCCAAAGCTCCTCCAACAACAGAACAAAGCAAAAGAAACAACAATGCGTCTAAATCATTGATTTTAATTGTAATAATTAGATAATGCCCCGACAACAGTAAAACTGTGGTGTAATTTTGATTGACGTAACGTACGTTGGTAACTTAGGTTCCTAAGCGATGTGAATGGACGGTCGCTTCACATTATAGCCTGTGTATTATGGCGATAATCAACGATTTTAATCTATAGACCAGTGTCGCTTTAAACTCCGCCAGCGCCCTGGGCGCGATTTCTACGGCGCCCTCACCTAAGAAAACTTCGAACTACCTATAAGGACAGGTCTATTAGGCGCGGCGCGCCCTACCCTATAGCCACCACTATTGAGTACTAAAGTAAAGTAGGGCCCACTACGGGGCAAAGGCCTCCATCATTTGAAATCATGTTTTCGTTACAAAGATGGGTACCGAGTCTTAAAGAGGAAAATTTGTTTTACACTTGGCAAGTAATGCGAAAAATTAGCTCGTTAAAAGTTACCGGAACAGAAAGTAAGTTGGTGGGTAAGGGTTATTATAAGGCCAAACGAGGAAAAAGCATTTGATTTGTTAGACGACGACATTTGAATGGTTCGAAAATTCGAAATAGATAATTTTAATGATGTATTTGTGTAGCTATTTGCTGACGCGTTATTTCTTTACTTTCATATCGTTAACCGGAGTATCTTATAATTTGTGTTATGTAGGTAAAGTTGAATAATCCAAAGATAGTTTTAATGGATTTTTAACACATTACCGTAGATGGCACTGTAATTTCCTAATGTGTTAATTTCAACATAACAGTCAAAAATCGTATGTAGATATTTCGGTTTAGATTCTTGCACAATAATGGATCCTGTTAGGGTTTACCAAGATATAGATATACCTAAATAGGTACCCTAATCAAACCCCCATCTTTTGAAACGAAGCACTGCGCCCAAAGGAGTTCAAAAAACCAGTACTTCTCATGGACTAGTGTACTACTATAATTATTATTATTAACTTACGGATAACATAATATCATTAAGTACCTAACTACTTGAAACGAAGCTCTGCCCCCAAAGAAGTTCAAAAACTAGAACTACCACAATTAACTAATGGATTAAAAAATATCATTACTCTGAACTGAATAATAGTTACAAGTGGCTACTCTACAAATGTCAAGGATTACCAAGCTCCGATAATTAACCCTCTGCATCATCACAACAGGGTTAATTCCCACTCAGCGGGCGCCGAACGCGAGTAAATAGAAGTTAGGTATTCACTGTTTTACGACGGAAACTAATGTTGTTGTTGAGACGCTTTCAGTAATAACAATTCGCATAACATTTTTTACTTTGTGAAGGAAGTGACCGCTTTTTCTTTTTAAAGTTCGTCAACATCGAAGTCAACATTCGGAAAACTTTTTTTTATTAATGAAGTCACAGATAATATTGAAAGTTTTTTCTTTTTTTGAGTAGTTAACTTGATAAATCCAAGCATGGATTTCCTATTACATACTTTCCTTTTATTATTTACTTGAAATTTTGCAGATATTATTTTCAATTGGTAACAAATTGTTACAACCAGAAATGAAAAAGAGTGTTAAAAATGGGACGAAACGCAGAACGAAAAATAATAAATTTTTGAATTCAGTGTTTCGTCCCTTTGGGACGAACGTGTTGTGGGACGAAACACTGAACGAGTCGAGCCGTTTTCCTAACTCTACAAAAAAAATATGATTTATTCAAAATAAAAAGTATTCTATTTGCATCGTTATCATAAAGAGAGATAAAAATAACATTTTAAAGCTATAATCCGAGGGCTATAAGTGCAAAAATCTTTCTAGTGTTTTCCTCTGACCTACTTGCTAGTATCAAGGATAGGTTATTCTCATTCATGACGTTTAGAACAAAAATAGACAATGTAATAAAATATGCGAAACTGTGCCTAAGTTTAATGCAATGTTTACATTAAGGTAAGTAGGTATATTGAGTGAAAAACGAAAGCACCTCTTCATAAAAGCCCCAAAGTTATTATCCCCTTTGTCTACGTAAGAATAATATAATATTTAAAAAGTTTTCTATCGAGAAAAGTTCTTTAAAAATTTTCTTATTGAAAAAAGAATATTGCTCATTTTTTTTTATTTTTCAAATTTTATATTACAGCGCATTTGGTCAACAATTTTCTTCTTTGAAATGATTATTTATTGGAATATCCGTTATTGAAAATTTATATCAACACAAAATTAGTGTAGGGACCTATAGACTGAAACATTTACAAAATGAGCTGTTAGGGAATACCTACAGCCTATTTAGTTCGTTTATTTCCCATGCGACATATAAACCCTCATCTTATTAAATCAGTACAATATTGGATGACTATGTAAATATCTAAATATTGCCGCTCAGGCTGTGTTGTGTAAGTATATCTACCCCATTTCTTCCCTTGGGTATCGTATCGAACGATCAAGGGATATCAGCATTGGATTGTGATAGGCCGATGATAATAGTTCTTAACAGTTAGGCCTTACTCGTATGTAGATCGTAACTATGACGGGCGTCTTAAAGTGTCTTGCAAGGGCTTAGCAATCTGGAGGATTTTACAATCATTAGGGGTATTCTTTTGTGTAGCAAGAAGGTATCTTCCTGATACTCGTAGTTATCTATTTGTTTTATCGTTCTGCATACTGCCGTGTCCAAACCAATCCATCAAGGGTGCCTCAACTATGGGCATAGCCCACTTTTGGCTTTATCCCAACAATGCATTTGGCTGTTGTTTAACCCCCTCCGGCTGATTTTCAGCCATGGCGGGCATTCTTACGATCACCCAGGTACGCAAGATATGTTTTAGAGCACAAGTAACAGTGCAAGCACAGGTGCGGTCACCCATCCGATGACAGGCCTTTGCGAACGTTCTACTGCGCCAGCGAGCTCCACAACGCAACGGGCTGACGAGACTTTATCGGTGTCTTCATTTCAAGAATCTGTTACCTTCTGGTATTGACGTACTTACGTACAAAGAGCTGCTCCTAACGCTATCAAAGGTTATGTAGAGCTGCCATTACCTTCTGTTACACAAAGCGAACTACATAGACTGTCGATAGATATCTTCTGGAGGCTTGCAAGAGCTGTTATTACCTTCTGATTCCCCTTGCTTCAACTGTAGATGCCTTCTGCTAATACCTTTTTAAGCGTTGCAAGACACTCGATCAGACTTCTCACAGTTAACAACATATGTCGCTGTCATTACCTTCTGGTAGAGGAAGGGTCTCGTGAGCGCGAGGTACCGCTCCAGCGCCATGGTGACGGCGATGCAGACGCTGCCGATGCCGAACACGCGCAGCACCACGCGCGCCACGCAGTACATGCGCGTGTCGCGCGCGCCCGGCCCGTGCGCCGCCACCAGCATGGCGCACATCATGCTGCCCGACTCAAGTGGAGGTAGCCAATACGATTTAGCAAGAGAAGCACAGCATCACATTATGTAGTGCTGCTGATAGACGATATCTTCTAGATCCCGTCCCTCATTGTTAAGAACAACGTAAAGCCCCTAACAGAAACTTTCTGGAGCCTTTCAAGACACTATATAGATCAGATCCTGATGCTGATGTTTCTAGGTAACATCAGCATCATACATAAGCCATTGGAAAACTCACTTCACTAACCATACAGAGCTGCTCCAAACCGTTAGAACCAACTGGAGCTGTCATTACCTGGTACAGAAGTAAACTACATAGAGCTGCTGATAAATACCTTCTGGAGCCTTTGAAGACACTTAATCACGCTACTCACCATAAATAACTACAGAGAGCTGCTCCTAACTATCAATAACTGCGTAGAGCTGTCACTACCTTCTGGTAGGTATAGGAAGGGAATCACACAGAGCTGCTGATAAATACCTTCTGAAGCCTTTAAAAACACTTAACTCGCCTTTCTCAGTTAATTACACAGAGCTGCCATTACCTTCTGGTACAGGAAGGGCCTCGTGAGCGCGAGGTACCGCTCCAGCGCCATGGTGACGGCGATGCAGACGCTGCCGATGCCGAACACGCGCAGCACCACGCGCGCCACGCAGTACATGCGCGTGTCGCGCGCGCCCGGCACGTGCGCCGCCACCAGCATGGCGCACATCATGGAGCCCGACTCGAGTGGAAGTAGCCAAGATGACTAAGCAACACTCACTTCAAGCAAAGTACTGCTGATAGAAGATACCTTCTTGAGGCTGCTAAGACACTAGGTCACGTCCCTCATTGTTAAGATCACCATATAGCCGCTAACAGATACTTTCTGGAGCCTTTCATAACACTATATGGATCACTCCCTGATTGTCATGTTTGCAAGTAAGCCCTTACAATACTCTCTGACCTTACAGAGCAACTCCAAACCATTGGAACCAAATGGAGTTGTCATTAACTGGTACAGAAGGAAACTACATAGAACTGCTGATAAATACCTTCTAGAGCCTTTAAAGACACTTAATCACGCCTCTCATAGTTAAGTACATAGAGCTGTCCTTATCTTCTTGTACAGGAAAGGAATTTTATGGAGCTGCTGTTAAACTCCTTCTGGAGCCTTTAAAGTCACTTAACTTTGTCTCTCATAGTTACACAGAGTTGGCATTACCTTCTGGTACAGGAAGGGTCTCGTGAGCGCGAGGTACCGCTCCAGCGCCATGGTGACGGCGATGCAGACGCTGCCGATGCCGAACACGCGCAGCACCACGCGCGCCACGCAGTACATGCGCGTGTCGCGCGCGCCCGGCACGTGCGCCGCCACCAGCATGGCGCACATCATGCTGCACGACTCGAGTGAATGTAGCAAAGAGGGTTTAGCAAGAGACACCTCTTGAAGGAAAGTGCTGCTGATATAAGATACCTTCTAGAGCCTTTCATGACACTGGATCCCGCAGTAATGAACTTCAAAGAGCTGTTCCTAACCTTAAGGAGTGCATAGAGCTGCTGATAGATACTTCTGGAGCATTTCAAGACACTTAACGACGCCTCTCACCATTAATAACTACAGAGAGCTGTTCCTTACTATCAAGAACAGTGCAGAGCTGCCATTACCTTCTGGTATAGGTAGGGAATCACATAGAGCTGCTGATAAATACCTTCCGGAGCCTTTAAAGACACTCCATCTCGCCTCTCATAGTCAACTACACAGAGCTATCATTACCTTCTGGTAGAGGAAGGGTCTCGTGAGCGCGAGGTACCGCTCCAGCGCCATGGTGACGGCGATGCAGACGCTGCCGATGCCGAACACGCGCAGCACCACGCGCGCCACGCAGTACATGCGCGTGTCGCGCGCGCCCGGCCCGTGCGCCGCCACCAGCATGGCGCACATCATGCTGCACGACTCAAGTGGAAGTAGCAAAGATGACTTAGCAAGAGCCAGCTCTTAAAGCAAAGTGCTGCTGATAGAAGATACCTTCTGGAGTCTTCTAAGACACTAGGTCACATCCCTCATTGCTAAGAATACCATAAAGCTATTATCAGGTACTCTCTGGAGCTTTTCAAGACACTACATGGATCACTTCCTCCCGGATGCTGATTCCTACTAGTAAGTCTGCAAGGGACACCAACACTAGAACCATATGTAGCTGTCATTACCTGGTACAGAAGGAAACTTCATAGAGCTGCTGATGAATAACTTCTGGAGCCTTTCAAGACACTTAACTACGCCACTCACCATTAATAACTACAGAGAGCTACTCCTATTAACTATCAAGAACTGCGTAGAGCTGTCATAATCTTCTGGTATAGGTAGGGAATCACATAGAGCTGCTGACAAATACCTTCTGGAGCCTTAAAAGACACTTAATCACGCCTCTCATAGTTAACTACACAGAGCTGCCCTTACCTTCTGGTACAGGAAGGGTCTCGTGAGCGCGAGGTACCGCTCCAGCGCCATGGTGACGGCGATGCAGACGCTGCCGATGCCGAACACGCGCAGCACCACGCGCGCCACGCAGTACATGCGCGTGTCGCGCGCGCCCGGCACGTGCGCCGCCACCAGCATGGCGCACATCATGCTGCCCGACTCAAGTGGAAGTAGCAAAGATGACTAAGCAAGACTCACCACTTCAAGCAAAGTGCTGCTGATAGGAGATACCATCTGAAGACTTCTAAGACACTAGACCCCGTCCCTCATTCTCAAGAACCACGTAGAGTCGCTAACAGATACTTTCTGGACCCTTTCAAGACACTGTATGGATCACTCCCTGATGCAGATGCTTACTAGTAAGCTCTTTCAATACTCACTAACCATACAGAGTTACTCAAAACCGTCAGAACCACATGTAGCTGTCATTACCTGGTACAGAAGTGAACTACATAGAGCTGTTGATAAATACCTTTTGGAGCCTTTAAAGACACTGATTCACGCCTCTCTTAGCTAACTACACAGAGTTGATATTACCTTCTGGTAGAGGAAGGGCCTCGTGAGCGCGAGGTACCGCTCCAGCGCCATGGTGACGGCGATGCAGACGCTGCCGATGCCGAACACGCGCAGCACCACGCGCGCCACGCAGTACATGCGCGTGTCGCGCGCGCCCGGCCCGTGCGCCGCCACCAGCATGGCGCACATCATGGAGCCCGACTCAAGTGGAAGTAGCAAAGATGACTTAGCAAGAGCCAGCTCTTAAAGCAAAGTGCTGCTGATAGAAGTAACCATCTAGAGTCTCTCAAGACACTAGATCACGCTGCTCCTAGTTATGAACTTCTCAGAGCTGTTCCTCACCTTAAGGACTGCATAGAGCTGCAGATAGACACTTCTGGAGCCTTTCAAGACACTTAACCACGCCACTCGCCAGTAATTAACTTCTGGTGTAGGAAGGGAATTTCATGTAGCTGCTGATGAATACCTTCTGGAGCCTTGAAAGACACTTAACTCGCCTCTCTCAGTTAACTACACAGAGCTGCCATTACCTTCTGGTACAGGAAGGGTCTCGTGAGCGCGAGGTACCGCTCCAGCGCCATGGTGACGGCGATGCAGACGCTGCCGATGCCGAACACGCGCAGCACCACGCGCGCCACGCAGTACATGCGCGTGTCGCGCGCGCCCGGCACGTGCGCCGCCACCAGCATGGCGCACATCATGGAGCCCGACTCGAGTGGAAGTAGCCAAGATGACTTAGCAACACTCACTTCAAGCAAAGAGCTGCTGATAGAAGTAACCTTCTAGAGCCTTTCAAGACACTAGATCCCGCCACTCATAGTTATGAACTACACAGAGCTGTCCCTAACCTTAAGGACTGCATAGAGCAGCTGATAGACACTTCTGGAGCCTTTCAAGACACTTAAACACGCCTATCACTATTAATAACTACATAGAGCTGCCCTTAATTATAAAGAAATGTGTAGAGCTGTCATTACCTTCTGTTACACAAAGCGAACTACATACTGTCGATAGATATTTTCTGGAGCCTTGCAAGAGCTGTCATTACCTTCTGATGCTGATATCTTCTGGAGCGTTGCAAGACACTTATTCACGCCTCTCATAGTTAACTACACAGAGCTGTCATTACCTTCTGGTAGAGGAAGGGTCTCGTGAGCGCGAGGTACCGCTCCAGCGCCATGGTGACGGCGATGCAGACGCTGCCGATGCCGAACACGCGCAGCACCACGCGCGCCACGCAGTACATGCGCGTGTCGCGCGCGCCCGGCACGTGCGCCGCCACCAGCATGGCGCACATCATGCCGATCTGAGAAGGAGATGGTAGTTATGTTACTTGGAAGCAGTCAGCAGCGGTTTTAGGGTAGGTCGCAGTTGGGCGACAGTCCGTGACGCCGCCGGAGCCTATCCTTATAGTTCGAAGTTTACTTAGTCGTAGAGGGCGCCGTAGAAATCTTGCCCAGGGCGCTAAAACTGGCACTGGCTGCAGGGATTTTTCCATTTTGGTCAATCTTTTAGTGACATCAACCCAGATGAACAAAGTGGACTTGATTAGGCTTCTAAGATCACACTACTTGCACTAGATTGAGCTTGCAGTAGCAAAAGAAGATATGTTTTTGCGAGCCGGTGGTGTGGCGATGCCAATGGAAAGGCAACCATGATGGTGCCACAGCCATTTTCATGGCGATTAGGACCCTTCAAACAGGCAGATCGGATCTAATATATGCTTTTTAAAAGCGACAACATAACAACTAGATTAATTGATATATGAAACTTTTATAGCATTAATTTCTAATCTCCTGAACGAAGATTCAATTCAAATCAGACAAAATGGCGTACCCTACTTAACGCGACCACAGGGACCCGTTGGGTTTTTAGTGGGTGCATAGATTTCCGAGAGATCCACACAAGGGTAGTGTGGATCTCTGTATAACAAACGATAATTAAATCTGCCTCTGGGAACTTCTGAAGCAGACGTATAGCCATCATAAAAGCTTATCTAGTTAGAAATACCCACTCTTTACGTTATATATTTTTTAATAAAAATTTAAATGTAGAACAGCATAGTTAATTAAACTCACCAAAGCAACCAAATCATTAGCAGCCAACGACGTCAGCAGTAGCAAATGCTTTCTGTTCCTCACTCGCTTCTCTCCATATCTTAACGCCACAATCGCCGTAGCATTCCCTATTATCCCAATAGCATATACCACTTTGATGACTGTCATCAGCATACGAGCAGGAGGCCTGTGGTGTATTGTGGCTACTGTGGCGTTAATGAAGTCATCGGTATCGTTGAAGCCAAGAGTTGATACGTCCATGATGGTTGAAGTCGTGCCTGAATACATTAGTGTTAAAATGTCGTTTGAAGTCGAATCGAGTGTGGAATGTTGATCGGCGATTGTTTCTTCGAATCTCACGTCATGATGTTCTGGAACAAAATAGATGTCTTTAAAACAAATGATTGATGAAGCCAGGGAAGAAGTCTGCTTTATTGAAGGCATTTACCTCTTTTTAAACTATCGCGATCTTGATAAGGTATTTTGGCAATTATGGATAATCCATGACTATGATCTTTACTCAGTCATTTCAAGAGCTTTGTCCTCGGTTATTATGTGAATACTGGCGCTTGTACGAGTATCACAATAACAATGTAATTTTAAATGATTTGACGTGATAAAAGGTCTTGTAATAATGTGTCTTAAGGCACTTTACAGGGATAGGTAGATAGTTAGTAGAACCCCTTATGAGGCTTAAGGGACAATAGGACATCTGCCCTTGCATGGCAAAATATTTTTGCAAAATTGATCTCCGTAACTGAAACTTGACTTGAAAGATTGTAACTATGTACCTCTCTGAATTAAATAAAGTTCGCAAGCCTTTTGCGAACCGCCCTAATCATTT
Source organism: Nomophila noctuella (assembly GCA_958496325.1). Lineage (NCBI taxonomy): Eukaryota > Metazoa > Arthropoda > Insecta > Lepidoptera > Crambidae > Nomophila > Nomophila noctuella. Next base: position 10,017,517 of record OY292501.1, read on the forward strand.
AATAATATCAAGTAGTGATGTAATGAAAGATAATGTCGATAATACGTTTATGATGACGATGCAGTAGTAACAATATCTGCTGATAAGAGCTTTGTAGCGACCAAAGCTCCTGAAAGTGTTAAGTAAATAAACGTCACTTTATAAGTTAGTAAAATGCAGTTTACGTGCAATTGCTAAAGTGGGTGTAAGATATTGCTAATGACGTAAATTAAAAAAACATCAGTATCTATACTTATAATAAATCTGTAGAGACGTCAATTCTGTACATTAAATATTTTTTCAAAATAACTATCAGGGGGTGATTAGTGATCGATACTGATGCCAAAAATGCAATTAGTAAAATTTTTGTCTGTCTGTCTGTCTGTCTGTCTGTCTGTCTGTCTGTCTGTCTGTCTGTCTGTCTGTCTGTCTGTCTGTCTGTATGTTCTTTATAGAAACAAAAACTACTGGATGGATTTTGACGAAACTTGGTACAATTATTCTTTATACTCCTGGGCATATTATAGGATACTTTTCATCACGCTACAATAAATAGGAGCAGAGTAGTGAAGGGAAATGTGGGGAAAACGGGAGAATTTACTCCATTTCTTAAGCTTCAGTCGCGTGTGCAGCTTTAATGGTTAAAGTTACATCAAAATCATGTATGACGGAAATATTCTTCATAAAATGGCCTAAAAAATATCCCTTTACAGCATATGTCTATCTTTCATGGTTGACTCACAATAACACGTGTAATATCCTGATCCAGATTGGTTTGAACGCGCTAATCTCAGTAACAGTTAACGTCAATTTAAGATTAGTGCACATTTCGCATAACAGATGGCGGTAAGACATTGCGGAACGCGAGTTCGCCTTAACCGCGATGACGAGATTTTTTCTCGATTGTATAAGAGGTTTTAATGACAGCCCATATTCACGCATGGTTGGTCCACCTGATTCCTTTGTTTTACTTATTACTCAAACTCATTAGTGCGCTCGGAGTATTTTTAACAGTAATAACTGGTTCGATTCGAATTGACAAAATCTTTAGCAATCTATAGTCACACTGTGTACGGAAACGAAACCCATGCGGACGGAGTCGCTGGCGGCCGCTAGTAATAAATAAATATTTCACAACATCACATACATTGATCTGACCCCGTGTTAAGTAGCTCAAGCACTTGTGTTACAGACATCAGAATCAACAGTGGTATTACAAATACTTATACTTAAATAGCTACACATAACACCCAGACCAGGACAAACAGACATGTTCATGCACACAAATGTTTGTCCTGTGCGGGGATCGAACCCGTGACTTCTTGTGTAATAGGCAACATCTTGACCATTACACCAAGCGGGTCGTCAAAGTGTGCTTCGTTATGCTTGCTATCACTAAAACTAAATAAAAAATTGGCCAAGTGCGAGTCGGACTCCCGCACTGAGGGTTCCGTACAAATTCTATTTTTGACGTATTAAAAAAACTACTGAACAGATTTCGTTCAAACCAATTTTCGTTGGTAGTTTTTATGGTAATGTACATTATATAATTATTTCAGTTTTATCATCCTCTTATTTTAGAAGTTAGAGGGGGGGGGGGGGGACACACTTTTTTCCACTTTGGAAGGGTCTCTTACGCAAAGTATTCACTTAAGAAAAAAATGATATTAGAAACCTCAATATAATTTTTAAAGACCTATCCATAGATACCCCACACGTATATGTTCAATGAAAAAAAATATTTTCAGTTTCAGTTCTAACTATGGGGACCCCCCATTTTTTTATATTTTTTTCTACTTTCGTGTAAAAACTTTGTTGCGGTTCACAGAATACATCCCCTCGCCAAGTTTCAACAGTACCTATAGTACTTATAGTTTCGGAAAAAAGTGGCTGTGACAGACTGGCGGGCGGACAGACAGACAGACAGACAGACATGACGAATCTATAAGGGTTCCGTTTTTTTTCCATTTTGGCTACGGAACCCTAAAAAGGGACAACTTGTAAAAGCAATAACAAAAAACATATTGTATTGTGAAGAAGGTAATTCTTAATATTTTAGGTCACATAAAAATAAACACGATCATTTCGTACTTACATATTACCCGATTTTTTAGTCTAATAAATATGCCTTTAAAATAACTCCGTGGAGTAGTTTACTGAAAAACTTTATCCTCTTAACAAGATGCTAATATTCAATTCAATTCAATTCAAATCATTTATTTCAGGCTGGGCCCATAAAAAGTTAGTAACAATATTCCTTAAAAAACTAGTGTTAGTATGTACAGCACAGCAAAGAACACAATTACAATTATTACAATTTAGTGGTGTGAATTGTAACCCATCTTTGGATAATAGGTAAATCCCATCTGTCAACAAACACCCTCAGGATAGTGCTGGTACTGCCACGCAAACGAGTGATCGCTGAAGCACACCTCTTTCTAATGATGGCGGCAAAGCCATCAACTTGCGCCTCCGCAAACATGCCGGATGCACTGCATCGCCACGGCAGCCCCAGCAGTATCCTCAGGGCATTGTTGTATTGAACACGCAAGTCGCTGTATGCACGCTGGGTAAAATTAACCCACAGGTTACAGGTATAAAATGTTTTGCAGTATGCTTTGAAAAGCGTTATTTTGACTGACCTAGTGGACCGAGCAAACCTGCGAGCCAGCATGTTACAGCGCACAGCCAGCGACCTACGCTCCCTTTCTATGTCGAGGTTGTCTTTTAAGTCCACAGTGACCCAGTGTCCCAAGTATTTAAAACTCCGGACACGTTTTAGTGTTGACCCACAGAGCGATATTTCAGGAACGTTTGTATAGTTAAGAGTCCTTGACTGAAATAGAACCCATTCGCTTTTGGTTGTATTATACTTGAGACCATGAGCCTCTGCATAGGACTCACAGATAGACAGGAGCCTCCGTAACCCACTGACAGACGGACTCAACAGCACCATATCGTCTGCGTAACTGATGTTATTCACGCTTATCCCGTCAATGTAACAACCAACGTTGGCGCTATTGAGTGCGCCTATCAACTGATTCACATATAGGTTAAAGAGTCGGGGTGAGCTCAAACCCCCCTGCCTTACCCCACTCTCCAGACCATAGATATCCGAGTATGATCCAGACCATCTAACCATGTTCTCCTGACTACCATACCAGTATTTAAATATGGCCACAAGTTCTTTTGGCAGTGTAGTTTCATTGTAAAGTTTTTTCCACAACAGGTCATAATTAACATAATCAAATGCCCTAGTAAGGTCCAGAAAACAACCCAAAACAGGCGTCCTTCTGGCCGTATAGTACTGCACAGTCTGCTTAAGGCTGAAAATAGCACTCTCAGTCGAAAGGCCTGGCTTAAAACCAAATTGGTTGTCATATAGGTCCATATGTTTAGCTAAAACATTATCAAGCAGACTGTCCAGCACCTTCGATATAATCGTGGCCAGGGATATAGGCCTATAGTTTGAGATGTCTGAGGCATCTCCAGTTTTGTTTTTAACCACAGGTACCACAATTGTTTTGGTAAGTTCCCCAGGCAAATAACTGTGACTAATGCAAAGACCAAAAAACATGGCTAACACCCGAGGCAGGTGCACCCCTGCGTGCCTGATATTTAGAAAGACTCTTATTTTAGGTAACAAACCCGTTACTATTCAAATCGAATCAGTTCAAAACTTTGAAAATAATGTGTAAAATAGGCAAGCACATTACACCAATTACTGCGCGGTGATAGAATTACAAATCTCGTCGCGACACATTTTCGTATAAATCCATTGAATAATAAAATCAAGTTTAAATAAAAACAGAAAACGCTTGTTGAAATTTTAAATACATCACACGTTGAAAGAATGATTCTATCAGGCCGTTAACTGAATATATTTGCACTGGAAAATGTGTGTTTCACACGTGGATAAAATTATTAAATCGGTTAAATTTAATTTGAATAATAAAAAATAATGCGCTCATTGTTTGAAAAAAAAAAAAGCCTGTTTTTTTTTGGTTACATATTTAGTGCGTGTAAAATGCCCAGATATTCAATGATCGGTGTTAAGAGTTTCAATTGTAACTATAATATTATTTTATTTATAAGTTACTAACTGTAAATTGATCAAAGCTTGCGTACAAAAATATATGAATTAAAGAGATAAGTTACAAATTGGCGTGCTACAAAATCCTTGTTTTTCTATATTGCCTAAAATTAATCTTTTTGAAAATGTGTTTCGTCTGGTTTGTGAGTGCGCCGGAGGCCCACACCCTTTAAAAGGCTAGCAAAATAGCAACACATCAAAGATACCTCTGGTGTCACGGATGTCCATGGGCGGCGGTGATTGCTTACCATCAGGCTACCCGCTAGGTCGTTTGCCGCCTCTAACATAAAAAAATTGGCCAAGTGCGAGTCGACTCCCGCACTGAGGGTTCCGTACAAATTTTATTTTTGACGTAATAAAAAAACAACTGAATAGATTTTGTTCGAACCAATTTTCGTTGGTAGTTTTTATGGTAATGTACATTATATAATTATTTCAGTTTTATCATCCTCTTATTTTAGAAGTTAGAGGGGGGGGACACACTTTTTTCCACTTTGGAAGGGTCTGTCACGCAAAGTATTCACGTTAGAAAAAAGTGATATTAGAAACCTTAATATAATTTTTAAAGACCTATCCATAGATACCCCACACGTATATGTTCAATGAAAAAAAATATTTCAAGTTTCAGTTTTCACTATGGGGACCCCCTACTTTTTTTATTTTTTTTCTATTTTCGTGTGAAAACCTTATTGCGGTTCACAGAATACATCCACTAACTAAGTTTCAACAGTCTAGTTCTTGTAGTTTCGGAAAAAAGTGGCTGTGACAGACTGGCGGACAGACAGACAGACAGACAGACAGACATGACGAATCTATAAGGGTTCCGTTTTTTTGCCATTTTGGCTACGGAACCCTAAAAATGGGGTCTTAGGCACTGTTGCCATTGAAATGTAACGAATTTGTGAGACATTCCTAAAATGGTATATTGAAGCTTTAATTAAGTCATACCGTCAAACAAACAACATAATTAAGAAACTGTAAACAACAACAATGTACGACCCTTACAGTAAGAAAGGTATCTGTTCATTGTGGCTTGTGGTGTGTGTGGGGCGCAGTAGATACCTACCAAATATAGTGCTTGTAGCGTTTATGTTTTTATTTTATCTATTATTATGTATCCTAACCATACCTTAGCATTGACAGTCAGGTACCTAGGTACAACTCTTGTAAGTTTCTTTAAGTAAACGCATTGACTATAAAAATCCTATTTTTTGGTATCTCATGGAATTAAAAAGACTGCTAAAGAACTTACGTAATTTGATTCAAACATTTTTGATGCCATATTAACTACTAGCGGGCGCCCGCGACTTCGTCCGCGTGAATTTCAGTTTCTTCATCTATTTTATTTCCTTAGAAGTGGAATCCCAACTAATATTATAAATGCGAAAGTAACTCTGTCTGTCTGTCTGTCTGTCTGTCTGTTACGCTTTCCCGCTTAAACCTCGCAACCCATTTTGATGAAATTTGGTACAGACAATCTTTAGACCCTGAGACAGAACATAGGCTACTTTTTATTTCGAAAAAAAGAAATCCACGCGGACGGAGTCGCGGGCGGCCGCTAGTTTTCGAATATTCTTTAAAGGGGATGCTAACGTCATATTATCTTTATGAATGCAAAGTCTCAGCCCGATTGGTTTAAAAATGACAAAGTTTCATACTTACGTTCCTCCCTTGTTTGACCCCCTTGAGGGTTGAAAATTATCAATATCATTTATTAGGCGATGCCTACGTCATAGTAGCTTTATAAATGCAAAGTCTCAGCCCGATCGGTTAAAAAATGACAAAGTTTCATACGAAGATTAATCCCCTATTTTACCCCCTTGGGGATTGGAATTTATCAATATCATTTCTTAAGCGATGCCTACGTCATAGTAGCTTTTTGAATGCAAAGTCTCAGCCCGATCGGTTTAAAAAATGACAAAGTTTTATACTAACGTTCATCCCCTATTTTACCCCGTTGGGGTTTGAAATTTATAAATATCATTTCTTAGCGGATTAGGCATCCGTCATAACATCTACCTGCATGCCAAATTTCAGCCCGATCTGTCCAGTGGTTTGGGCTGTGCGTTGATAGATCACTATGTCAGTCAGTCACCTTTGAGTTTTATAGATATAGATACCTATAGTACATTTTCGTATCGTTCCTATGTGTTAAGTTTTTCTTGCGAAAATGCTTAACGATTGGCTCTGACAACCAGAAAAAAGTCGATAACATACAGAAATTATATTTTACTAGCGGCCGCCCGCGACTCCGTCCGCGTGGATTTCTTTTTTTCGAAATAAAAAGTAGCCTTTGTTCTGTCTCAGGGTCTAAAGATTGTCTGTACCAAATTTCATCAAAATCGGTTGCGAGGTTTAAGCGGGAAAGCGTAACAGACAGACAGACAGACAGAGTTACTTTCGCAATTATAATATTAGTTGGGATTAAGGTACAGGAAATATGAATAACAGAGAAAAATATAACGTGAAAGCTCTTTCAAACCAAAACTCTGCTTTCTAATGTAGACAGCGAAAACAATCCTTTTATTACTGTTAAAATAAGAAAATCAATCTCAATAACCTAACATGGTGTTATCAGTACTTTAGTTGTAACAGTACAATAATTATCAAAAATACTAACACAATATTTTATAGTGTTTGATGACTCTTTAAACATAATATTTAATCAGTAAGTTGGTACTAGTTTATTAGTATAGTTTTATGTATCCTGAATGTACTTTTCAATTATTTCTTGGATCATCTCAGTCAGATGGCAAGCAAAGGGTATAAAGTTACTTTTAATTATAACATTATCATAGATTTGAATCAACACCAGAAAACTGTGGTTTTATTTTTTTTAGTGCGCCGTCAACATGTTGATCCTTGGATAAGAAGTCGTCTTCATATTTTAGTGCCAATTTCAGAGCGGGTCGAAGTGAGGCGGGGGCAAACGATGTCCCCCTCTCTACCCCAAAATCTGCTCTCTACTCAGTACTCAAGTACTCTTGATGGTTGTTCGGTACTACTCATCGGAGACAATACCACTTCAGATGGGACTCCCTTTGAAATATGTTTATCCGTTAGGTATATGATCCGCTAGTTTACATGAAAAATGTATTTAGTGTAGATTTGGTACTCAGTTGGTTTGTTTAAAAGGTTTTGCCAAACTACCGGTGACTTTTTTGCCGAAATACTATTAGACCGTCAAGGTAAAATTGTAGCCTTGTTTACCTAAACATAATACTGCTTCGATTTGGTGCTACGCAGATTTATTTAAAAGGTAATACAAAATTGGCACGGAACTGTACAATTTTACTCATACCAATTTTAACAGTAATTAATTCAATAAAATATTTTAATAAGAATTTTAAAATATTTGTGTATCTATAGTTTGAGAATAAACGAAAATTATTTTTGTTATCAATGTTTACCAATAAAATAAGAATTAAAAAACACAACACTAAAACTTACCCAAAATTATTAAATCCAACGCAACTTCACAAGTAAAGTCACTAGATAAAAAAAAAGAAAAAAAATCGAGATAATAAAAACTATTCACTTTAAAAAACTCGATTGTAACATTCGAAATTTAAAAATTTGAACAGTCTTATCGCGACCGGACCTCGGCTACGCGGCTACGATACGGGTGCAACTCGCGAATTCCGCAGGACTACTGGATTGGAAGCTACGCTAGCTTTCCTTGTGCGATGATAAGTGTGATATCATTATGTGATTGTGTGATTGTCGTACTATTAAGACGGGCAGTGTAAAAGGGTTGTGTACAATAGACACTTGATTGCGAAGATCGTTGTATATTTTTGTCGACAATATCTTTGCCACTCATGTACATTTCACATAAGTATTTATGTTATTGACGAGCTCGTTGGTCTGATGGTCAGAGACCCTGGCTACAAAACCAAGGGTCGCGGGTTCGAATCCCGCTAAGGGCAAATGTTTGTGTGATCAACATCGGCATTTGTACTCGAGTCATCAAGCTTCGAGCTTAGTTTGGAGCTAGGCAATAGGTGTATTAGTCCAAAGAATATATATTTATATATTTATGTTTGTAATAAACATACAGTATATTTTAAAGAATTAGTTACAATTATTTTAGTGAATTTGTTGTCACAAATATTCTTTACATATATTTCATTTTAGGTAGGCTGTCATTTTCCATCAGATCAGGTCTTTCTATTTGCCTATAGATTTGGCTAAAAGGAAAAAGTGAGTACGCAACACAATAGGTACAAATTAACGATGCATGGATGAATAGAAATTGATGGCAGATCCTTCAAGAGCCAGGCCATCCATATCCCCCCGTAGGATTTACCCTCCTTAAACCTCCTGTAGGGTTTGCCCCTCCTTAAACCGGGAATTAACCCTGAAACTTCGCGTAGCACATTTGAACCGCAGGCCTAATAAGATATTTAATGATCTTGGCAAAATCTTTCAGTAAAGGTCAATCAACAGCGAATGATATATTTGTTTGAAATTTTTTGATGTTGAAATTCTTTGTATTTCTTTTTTTTTCATTTTCTGAATGCTTAAACAGTATTTTAGATTTTCTAATTCTTATTTTAAACTGTTCATAAGGCAGGTTTTTATGAGCATTTTAAAATCTATATAAATAAAAATTAATCTGCTAAAACTCGAGCTGAATGGATTTGGCTCATGTTGGTCTTTAAAAAGTTGTGGGAGGTCAGGGAAAGGTTTAATTAAACAATAAGAATCTTTGGAAAAGTTTCGATATGAGACTGATTGTGATAAGAAGTTTATCGGGGCAGCAATTAAATTTCATGAAATAATATTTTTTTTACTGCTATTGGAAATAATGAAGAATTGTGATCAATAAAAATATTTTTGTGGAGATTCACCCATCAGCAAAAGTAGGAACTTTTTATATGGGAGGTCTGCAAAATAGTAAGACGCTCTCAAGAGGTCCTTCACTTGCTGTCGGTAGTCACTCGTCGAGGAAATGAACTATTTACTTATTTCAAACCAAATTGAAAGCTCGCAAACAAGTTGTTATGAATATTTTATGGGCACATAAAAGAAGAATTTTCATTCACAATCCATGCAGGGAGGACATTCGAAGGAGATTCTGTTCGAATTATGACTTTTGAATGCATTCGTAAGGAGAAACTAGGAAATAATGTTTTATTTTGTTTTCTTTTACTGAACTCACTTACGAGAACTTCATCATAGTAAGGGTCGTCTTTCACCTATTAGGGGCCCTGGGCATATCGATACCTTAAATCTCAAATGGCGTAAGCGCCAAATTGGTCAAAATGACTTTTGAATGCAGTTTTATTCAGTTTTTTTTTCTCTATCGATCTGTATATTTAAAATCCTGAAATTCGCAAAAAAATGGTCATTACGACCCGATGTTTTTTATAGATTTGAACACTTTTTATAAGGTAAAGAGGTCGTAAGCAGCTATAAATTTAATGCATCAACAACGTCAGGGCGTAACGAGATATTTTAATACATTAATATGGCGTATCACACATAGCCAACTTTATTTGGTGGTTACGCCCTTAGAAATTATTGTAAAGTGAAAAAAAAAGTAAAAACACAAGGGGGTAAGGGACATCATTTTTCGGTTTCGGCGTTTACACCACACACAATATTTATTATTGAAAGGCGTTTACACCCTATAAAAACACGATTTTTTTGAGATTTCCATAATATCTCCCATAAATTCATAAAAAAAATACAAAATAAGGGGTATTTTCTTCATCTTTTATTGAATTTGGTACATTAAACGGGTAAGAGGATGTTAGGAAACAAAATAAAATCTAAAAAAGCCAAGGCCGAGAAAATAAGAAGGCCTAATTCGATTAAGCAGTGTGGTGGTAGAAAAACGACCCTTATTCTTAGAAAGAATATAATATCTTGCGAAGAATATAATATTTACGTAATACATAATCAACTTTAAAATTCAATTAAAGTCCTAATAGAGTTAGAAATGATTACAAAAATTGTATTCATTTAAGAATCAATGAATCAAGTAGCTACGTTCAAAAAGTAAGAGATTTTAGAAAGCCTTAATTTAAAATAACCAGTCAAAAAAATTACATTGAAATTATCAAAAATAATCAAACATAAAAAAAAACAGTATTTTTCTGTGTCTGTAACTCCGTCCTCTATATCAGTGCCTGGTAATACATCTGGCACATCTTCTGCTGTTGGTAATCGCGGGTGATATTCTTCATGATATGTTTTCGGGATAATGCCGTCTGTGCACAATTTTAATAATAATTTAGGAAATCAGAGTGAGCTGATACGATGACATTATAAGGTCGTGGTGTCTTTCTTGCTGATTAAAAGTATGTCGGCCATTGCGATGGGAGGTAAGAGCCCATCGCAATGGTCGTAGCGTAGCTACTTGATTCATTGATTCTTAAATTAATACAATTTTTGTAATCTTTTCTAACTCCATTAGGACTATAATTGAATTTTAAAGTTGATTATTACGTAAATATTATATTAATATAAGTAGAGTTGCTAAGAATAAGGGTCGTTTTTCTACAACTACACTGCTTAATCGAATTAGGCCTTCTTATTCTCTCGGCCTTGGCTTTTTTTAGATTTTATTTTGTTTCCTAAAATCCTCTTACCCGTTTAATGTACCTAATTCAATAAAAGAAGTAGAAAATACCCCTTATTTTGTATTTTTTTATGAATTTAATGGGAGATACGACCTTAATCTCAAAAAAATCGTGTTTTTTATAGGGTGTAAACGCCTTTTTGTCATATTTTCAGAAGTCGTAACCGACTTCTATTTTTTTAAATATAAGATTTAGGTGCAAATAGTTCTAACTGAAGCCTTCATCTCAAAATTCTAAGAAATTTGATGTATAAAACATTTTTATAGCATTAATATATATAAAGTTATGATTTAAACAAAAATATTTTTTTTGTTTTTTTGCTCCCCTGAAAAGTTGTGTTTTGGTGGTTACGCCATTTGAGATTTAAGGTATCGATATGGGCCTTTAAACCTATTGTTTGCCAACATGGGGCCCTGATCTGGGACCCTGGGCTATTGTGCCCATTGTGCCCAGTGGGAAAGACGGGCTGTACAGTCATGAGCACCAACATCTATTCACAACGTCATACAGATCGATTATTATGTCAAAGCAGTAAAGTTCATATTTGAATGTGTTTGTATACATGTTGGTGCTCATGACTGTACACTATATGCTATTACATTTTGTTTACCATTATGTAGTTTTGTTGTCAACTGTACTTACATACTACAACACCTATGCTTCAGTATTCAGTGACTCAAAAGTACACCTAACAGAAGTTAACATAAAAACAATAGGTGTACCATTTCGGGCTCCATAGCTGGCTTCCGTTACGATTATGGCGCACCCCGTATATAGCCACGATGGGGTATTGCCGTTTGTTAAAACGAAACAATCAGCAATACGGTTAGATTTAGCATTAGTGCGGCGGGAAATTCTTTGCATAACGGGCTATTGTGCGAGGCATCAGTCAAACCATTCTGGCGCTTACAGAGGATTAATATCGCTCATTTTATTCTCAAAAGGTTACAAGGCTTTTGTAGTTTGGGTCTCCTTAAGATAACAAAAGTCATGCATAGCCCGTCAGTCTAGTAGGTACCCAACTGGCAACGAGACGCTTCTAGTGCTCTCTAAAAAGTTCTAAGTATTAGCGCTTTTTTCTCTTCTCAGCAGGGCGAAAAAGATTTGACGTGCAATAAAGTCATAATGGGTCTCCTTTAGGTACCTTATGTCTTGCAAATCCCGAATTTTCCAGGATAAGAAATTGCTGGGGCAGTAATAAGCTTCTGCGATGTTCTCTGGCTTGAACAAAAGTCATTTACACCGATCATTCGTTCATCCCATGTTTGCGAACAGCTAATTCTCAATCTGCGCGCGCGCCGTTTGTATCGCGAATCCACGCGGAATGTTTATGAGCACTTGATCGTAAACAATGGAGGATACGGCATGACTCGCGCCGTGACTGCAGTTAGGCGCCTCTTTCGATTATTACGGCAATGATTTGGGTACAGAAGGGTTATTACAAAAGATAAATAACCAGACAGAACAGACAAATACAGAGTTAAAATATAGAGACGATTTACATACAGGAATTTTAATAAAACGTGTGGCGTTTATCACTTACCACATCCTTTTCTCGTTTTACCACCGTGAAAAAAACGAACAATAATAAGGTTTCATTATACATACCGTGCTATTTAGTACCGGCCTAGATGGATACCGTAGGAGGCAATTGGGTGTTTGACTGCATCCCAACTAATATTATAAATGCGAAAGTAACTCTGTCTGTCTGTCTGTCTGTCTGTCTGTCTGTCTGACTGTCTGTTACGCTTTCCCGCTTAAACCTCGCAACCGATTTTGATGAAATTTGGTACAGAAAATCTTTAGACCCTGAGACAGAACATAGGCTACTTTTTATTCCGAAAAAAAGAAACCACGCGGACGGAGTCGCGGGCGGCCGCTAGTTTAAAATAAATTATTAAACACTTACATGAAAGACGAAATTAAAAAATAATCCCAAATCATTATGCCACCGTTACACTTGCGCTTTTAACAAATTATCATAGCTGATCGAAAGTAACTAAAAGTCTATTGATTTGACGATCCTAGCTTGTGACGTCATAGCTTATTTTTTCATACAAAAAAATTTCATAAATTTAAATTTTTGTCATTTAATAAAAGTGCGATTTGACCTATCAGTCAAATACCGGACTAAGGAAGAAATCGGGATAGTGATCAGCAGCTTTCTCGAGTCTGCGTATCGTGCACCAATACCAGTGGCTAATCCGAATGTCCAGAGTCGTGACTCTACTAGTATAAAATAACCCCCCATCTGGGTGATCCTTACACACACGTCCAGATATGGACTCTAAGGCTAATTTACTTTCTGTACCAACGTCTTTAGTCTATTTACACACAATGCCTAAGTGCTTGATTTTTTTTTGCATGATAAATACAATGAATGGCAGCAGGAATTATTACTTTGGTAATCGTGATATCGTGATTGTAAAATACTATTAACATAAAGTTTGTATATAACATGCCTTTCTAAAGAGTCATTCACCTGTATACAACTGCTGGCCATATTATAGAAAAAAACCTTTATTAGACTATAAAGTATTCTGTTAACAAACTTAAGCATGTGCTGTCGTAAAGATCTATTGAAGCTTGTCACGCATTATTTTTACAAATGGGTTCGCATTTCTGCACCATAACTAATACCCTCCCAGCCGTTTTTCGAGCATGGCAACTGATCTTACGATCAGCCAGATACGCAGGACATATTATAGAGAACAAGTGAGTGCGCAAGCACCAGTTCTTTATGTACCTTTTTTTTAATGTTGTGTGCCTGTATGTTTTTGTGAATAAATCATTTATCTATCTATCTATCCATCTATCTACCACAAGTGCACTCCCTATTCCCTCACTCTCATAGTCCGGTGGGACAGCGATCTGACACGATCGTAGAGAGATCAGGCGCAGGACTAATGGCCTCGAGGTGAAATTTTTCGGTCACCCATCCTATGACTGGCCTCTAGGAAAGTTGCTTAAGTTTGCAATGGCAGGCCGAGCCCGCTTACCACTGCGCCATTGAGCTCCTTAAACCACAAGGTAACTAGACCTGTAGCTCTTTGTGGGGCTCAGGACACAGTCCCACTACCCACTGGACCCCTGTGGTTAGGTACTTAGTCCTCTATTTAGTTGAGTGGTTCCTTGATATATATTAAGTTCAATTCAACATTGTCACAATTGGAAATTGATTCCTATGTCGAAGAGAAATAGATTAATTAGCGTCAATAATACCCTGCCCACACATAATTCATGTGGATAATAATGACTGATGGCGCTCAAAATAGTTCATCGGATGTACTAATTTATCCACAAGTAGGCTAATGTTTATTTTCGGTGTAGTAATTCCAGTAGTATTACAAACATCATTATCGTGGTTTCGAATCCTATTCAAACAAAAGTTCACGTAAATATTAGATTTTGAGGATAAAGTTACTAAAAACGTCTAATTTTAACCAACTGTAGTGAAATAATGAATATTTTGGTTTAAGGACTTTAATGTTTTTCGCGTTCTTAAGATGTACAAAGTTACAATACTTATATTAGTGCCAAATGGCCAGCAAACAATATTAAATTAAACATTATGTGAACACTCAGTCAAAAAGTAAACTTACGGGATGTCTTTTTCTTTGTGCTTTCATTTTCACCTTTGTCATGAGATGACAAAGAGTTTAATAAGATAATAAGACCCCCGGAAAATAGCCGGTCGGACTATCTACTGAAATTCAACAATGTGTCGTGTCCCTTTGGCCAATTTCAATGGGGTGCACATACACACATCCATTCATATACATAATATACATCCATCCATCATGCGTTGATAATATAATAGAATGCCGAGGAAACAGCCATACTTATGCGTGATAGAAATTGCCAGGCTATAAAACAGGATTACGTGATATTCCTTACGAGCTATCATTATTATTAGCGATTAAAAGTCTCACTTAATATGCCAAGCAGTACTTAAGCTTATTTATTACAATTGAAGCAGACAGAAGCTAAGTTATCGTCAGCTGTCAGGGAAACATATTTATGTCCTTTGCCTAATTAATAATAGTTACACGCGACTAACAGCAATGACCTGTGCAAATTACTCGTATGTGGGAAGACAAGCTTCCATGGTTCAGTGGTAGCAAGGCAATAATATTATACAGAGTGGATGATTGAGATGGGATTTGAAAGGCAGCCCCTCAGATATTGTAATGAGCATTCACAGATTTTGAAAAAAAACATTAAAGTAATAAAAACATTTGAAAATTACCAGATCAAAACAAATCCGTATAATCGATCCTTTTTCAAAATACTAATTTGATTTTTGACCACTTATGGTTTGAGTACAAGATACGTCAGAAGTCGCTTAGAACTGTTCCCTAGTTTTGTACTAGAAATCCTCAGATCCAATTTGTTTCAGCTTTCTGTTATGATGGTAATCTTTTATTTTTTAAATACAAGTAGTCCGAATCAAAGACCCACACATCAAACAAGCTCTCTTATCAACCACGATGCCAGATTACCTACAAAATAAACTGGACTTGCCACATTTCGATCACGTTTCAAGCTTTTAACGCAATTACATCGGGATAATCCAATAACTAGTAATAAGTCCTCCAACTACAACTTACTCAGAGTCAACATAAATTACCTTTATAGGTTTCTCCTATTTCTAACTACTGTCAACATCAAATAAAATGGGTCGTAATTTTCCCCTATAACCGTTTCATGTTTATCTATGCCTTGATCTTCTGCAAACAATTCATTAATTGGTCCACACCTTTCTTTCAACGCCTACGCTGTATCTAGATGATATTACGAGTAATACCCTAAGAGGGCATGGAACTTATTCGTTAGAAGTATCCACATATTGCTAATTAATTTTCCTTAACAGCCCACCCATGGGTCATAATAAATCATAATTTAATACAAGAGTCGCCGGGGGAATCACACATTGACTGCCGTTCTTGTAGAATTAGGGCCCCCCTTTCTTTACAAATAAAGTTAAAAGAAATACAGAACTGGTTATTTCATGCTGATAGGTACTATGTAGTTTGATATCAATGATCGGTGGTGAAAAACCATATTATTCATGCTTTACGTACTCCATCATACAGGAACGTAATCTTTATTCTATTGTAGGTATAACACTATATCTTGGGAAATCTGAATACACGCGAGCGAAGTTGCGGGCGGGCGGCCGTTAATAATTGCGTAATAATAATTATTATTATTTAAACTTATTTTCAACCTGGCTAGTAAAACTTGTTAAAACTATTTTCATGTTAAAAATTTATTTGCTTACAAGGTAATATCTGTCAAATAAATAAATTGTCATTGTGAAATGTCATCAAATCCAAGCAAAATCAAAGGTTACAATTTTTCTCTCCACAAAAATAGCAAAAAGCATGTAACAGTTATATAAAAATAGCAAACAGATTCACAAGCTCGACATGAAGCTGCTACAGGCTGTGGTTGCGGTGCTGACTGTACTTTTGTTCCTCACGAGGCAGCATGTCTTCTGTGGCGTGTGTCAAGTGAGTTTCCATTTCTAATGATGTACTTATTAACGCTTGAACAGATAGGCGTAGCTTTAGTAGCATCATCATCATTATCATCCTAGCGCCTCTCCCAGTTGCATCCTCGGCCATTGCCTTGGAGCCCAGGGTACGCTGCGAGTATGATCCTGAATTGACATGCCTGCGTAGCTTTAGTAGCATGTTGTATTTTGATAAGCCAGGGGCATAAAATATATAATAGAAAATGGCACATCGATTTTGAGAGTCGATGAAGTTGCGCCGCTGACTGTACTTCTGTTTCTAACGAGATGATGTCTTCTGGGACTTTTCTACCGTAACTGTGAAGTGAATTATGACACCTAGCTGGCATGGCTGTCTTTGCCTGGGCCTCTAAGCCTCTGGTATGGTAGGTAATCGTGGGGCCCTAAGTCTGTCTGAATGCCCCAAACGATCAAAGCGCCCTGGGCACGTGCCAGTGTGCCACCTAGCTAGATAGGTATTCCGTTCTATCTATAGTGTCCGAACACTGAAAAAATGGTTGCTGTGACTGATAATCTATTGTTGTTGTTCTTTTGCAGGTAAAGAAGATCAAGCTCGACCTGCCCCCTTGCTACTGCTTGCCCCGAGCGTCTCCCCCCCCCAGCCAGCTGCGCGGCACGGGCTGCGCGCGCGCCTGCGCCGACGACGACGCGTCCGGCCTCCGCCCCAAGTACAAGAAGGACCCGAAGATCAGCGTCGACAATGAGGACATCGACTGTCATCCTGTGGAGTAGCTGATAGACCATACACTCAGGAGTTACAGATGATAGAGTGGAGTCGGTTTCTACCATACAAATTCAGTGACCTTTAACGGATATCAAATGATGCCATAGATCAACGATCGATTGATTGATCTGGTAACTAAGGACGTGAAGAACATTAGTGACGTTTCTGGAACGTAACATATAAAAAACCTATCCACAAGAGCTGGGAAGGGAACATTCACTAGCTTCTTTTGGACTATCTGGCTTCCATGAGCGACTTGAACATCTTCCTCAGAACCTGGAGCAGCTGACGTTTCTGAGTGGAATCGCCGTCTGAAGAACATTTTTAACCACTTCGTGTAGTAGCTGACGTCTTTCATCATGTCGAGCTCACCAGTAGAAACAGTGTTGTGTTGTTTTTGAATATTGGATAAAAACTGCAAAATAAAAGTACCTCCTTGTAATACTTCCTCTTTTATTTTTTGAACACTCCAAAAGCCTTATGCTTGAGTAAAACTTTGAAAGTCTCAATAATAAGGTAAACAGCAACTATGTGGGTAATCATCCATAATAAAGCAAAAGTGTAAAAAAAAAAATAAGAAGTTCCATTATGGAACTCAATGGAACTCCTGAAGCTAAGTCAAAAATAAAAGAGTAAAAAGTCAAGCATCAAAACTTTATTAGCTCTAACAAACATGTATAATTATTATCAAATACTATGACGATTCTCGCGTCGGTGACGTATACATCCTTCTCCTAGTAGCTGGCACCATCAGGTATCGTACATTCTTCTTGTAATACGGACAGGCTGGCTCGTCGCAGCCCATCACTTCTGCTTCCTGGACTACGTGACCTCCTCTTTGAAGCAGTTCATCCCCCAGGAGCAATCTCCTCGCACACGCAAGGAAGCAAGGTCCACAGACAGCCACCGCACATAATGCAGCCAAGAACTCAAGAAAAAACATCACCGCGTCATACCACAACATCATCACTAATTTTGGTCCTACTCCGTTCCATGGATCAGTGGTTGCTTATCACAAGGAAGGAAAAATATTAGCTATTTTTGTTCAAAATTAAAGTCTAATAAGAAAATAACAAGGCTAAAAAATACAGGAAATAAAAATTACAGTTGAGACATTTCCTATCGGTCACAATCAAAATGCCAAATGCCATGTTTCCTAACATTGTCAAAATTAAAAGAGTCTTTAATATTAGCTATATTTTTTTTGCATTTTTTTGTGATTGCTTATTATTAACGTTCGTATTTTGATTAAACATGTTTTCATTTTGCAAAACGGAACGTAAAGTCACAAGAATATGACAAGACCAATCAGCGTGACATTGACAGTTGTTAAAAATGGAATGGAGTGGATGTGTTTTTAAGAGGCTTTGATTTTTAATTAAAAATGTGGAATTAATTAATATTCAAACTCCTAGATATCGTCTCGCGGCATATCAACAGTTAGAAAATAGGTGTTAAGTGTTAAATTATAATAATAAACATGCGGTCCAGGATAGTCATTCTGTAAGTTACAGTTTTGTAAAGTAGGTATAGAAATTCTGAATAAGCATTTATTTTACGTGTAATGTTCATAAAAGCAGAATTATCATTCGACCGACACAGTTTTGCATTCAGCAGTTGTGTATTTTTCAGTTCAACAATTTTACATGCCGTTTAAAATCATTGTTTAATTTCTGTCTATTTGTAAAAAATACTTCAATTATGCGGCAAAATTACAATTCGTATCTAACTTTTAAGTAAACAATCAATTAATATTTTTTTTTATTTCCTATTCACTGTAGATATAAATTAATTTCATGGTAAGTGTTTTGTTATTTTGCATAATTGGTAGAATTTATTATGAACTTTCTAAAAAGTTGCTTAATATGAATGTAGAATTGTCTATTATTAATATTCTTTCTAATGCAATTAGTTGAACATTGCGGTTATCTAACTTGTCAAATTAAAATATCACAGAACCTTGTATGTAAGCTTTAAAATCTATAATGAACTTACTAAACCTAATTCTAGTCGCTCAAGGTACAGAAAATATCTATTTATTTCATAACAATTATCAAGAACATATAACACATTTGTAATACAATGTAGTTAAAATACTCTTTACAAAAAGATATATTACTTACGGATGAATAAATGGGAAAAATGTAGTTAGCTGGTTTTTATATTAAATCCTCCTTTTTATTTATAATGTTTATCCAATTTCCATTCATTTGTTGGTCCCAGGGTAAATTGTGACTTGGTTCATCTAGCCTGGTTTGTAAATTAATATTATGTTTTATACATTTTGAGTGTATGAAAAAAAGAATTTTTGATTTTGATTGGT
The DNA here is from genome assembly GCA_958496325.1 of Nomophila noctuella. Lineage (NCBI taxonomy): Eukaryota > Metazoa > Arthropoda > Insecta > Lepidoptera > Crambidae > Nomophila > Nomophila noctuella. Next base: position 10,036,765 of record OY292501.1, read on the forward strand.
TTCTATATTTTTAAATATTTATACAGTACAATTTAATATGTTCCAGGGTAGTGATACTTTGCTGTTTGTTAATAACATGGCTCTTCGTGTATCTCTATCAAGAATTGCTAAATGCATACGAACAATCAGGCAGCCTCATGGATATAGAGTATTCATGGTGAGTAATAATCATCATCATCATCACTATCATCATCAGCCTATCGCAGTCAACAGCTGGACATAATAATCATGTTAAAATTGGTATACTAATTCCCCCATCCTCTAACCGTGGTTCCTTCAAGAGAAGCATGAAGAAGTCTCGCCGGCCGTTATGATGCCAGCGGATAGGCTACCACTTTGGTACTACAACTGCTGTTGTGGCAATTAGGGCTCCTGTTTTGCTTACCATCAGGCAGAGTGGAGCCAATATACCGAGACACTACAAAAAACACTATTTCATTAATTCCTAAAAGAGGTACTTTAGACCATGCCAGTCAAGGTTTTTTATTATTTTTGTATACCATACCAAAACTGTGGAACTCATTACAGGTAATGAGAGAATAGGAAACACAGAGTCAGGACTCTGTGTTTCCTATTGAGTATACTGTCACGGTCTTCAAGTCGCGAGTTAATAGGTATCTTCTAGGCAAGCATGTTACAGCTTAGGCCGCATCAACACTCTTTATCAGGGGTGATTGTGGTCAAATGCAAGCCTATAAATATATATATATATATATAAAAAAACATATTATGGTGCCACCAATATCATTAACTGAACTATGAAATGTTCTAAAAATACATTGTTTTAATTTCAGGTGCTTCCGATTACTCCTAAATATTGGGGGATACGCAACTGTGCTTCTTCCTGGATTCATATTATACAAATATCTTGACAAATCTAATTATTTCGATAAAATAGGTAAGTGAAGCATTTTTTGTCTATTTTATTTTTTTTAGCATTTATACATGCTGTGTATATTGCAAGAGGTGCTGGGTTCGATCTCCGCCTTTGCCACATAAGATCAGATGAATTTTCTTTGTTTTTCATTTTAAAAATTATTAATCTGTCATAATAAATATACAGCTTCATAACTCTATGTGATAAAATACCATTTTTAGATCTACATTAGAAAATACGATTTTGTATTTTCTTTGTATGAGTCAACACAATAATAGTAACAGTATTGAATCTCTTAAACACACAAAAACCCAGCAAAGTAATCGTAAAAGCAATTGGTGTTTCTATAATTAACTACTATCAGCATAAAATTGCAACACTGCTGATTTTATCACCTTGATAAAAAACCTGGGTTATTCCGGTAGTTTGTATGACTCCAAACCAATATTTTTTAATAAGTAGGTTCCACTTCCTTATGTTTTTTATTGAACATATTATTTACAAGTTATCAATTGAGATAATTTGAATTATCTACTGTTTAAAGATCTGTGATTTTTCATTATCATAAGATATGAGTATTAAATCTTGTACAATTTTGTTTCTTTTGTAGGTATATTAGTTTAATGACTAATATTGGTTCATGTCATGATAAACAATTTATATCTGTTTAATAAGTTACCCAGTTAGTACATTTATAGGTAATGGGATTGATACGATATCAATTGGATTGCTTGTTCATAATGACACAATTTTTTGTTGAGACAAAAACCCAAAGGAATGTTGCCATCCAAAAGTTAATAATTTATTAACTTCATAAGTTCGTATGTGCCTCATGACGTATTAGCACTCGCAGTCAACTGCGAAAGTGGTTTGCGAGCCTCATAGTTTAGTTCTTATATTTGTATTTGATTAAAAATTTATAATTTATAAAAATAAAAAATCCAGAATCCATAGATCAGGCTATCTTATCTACAACGCCGTTCATTCACGGTGCGGGCGTTTTCATAACACAGTCTAAAATATCAATCCAAGATTAATGTAACTCGAATTATCAATTTAAGGATTCTACTTCCGATTCTGATCGATCAAATATTTATATTTCTGTCAACTAATCAGAATGAATATCGACGCATGGAAAACAATTAAAATAGCGATAAAATACGACCGTGACACGCTGCCATTATAACCTAATGCATACGGACAATTATTTACAACCCTAGGCGATATGGATCTACATACTTCGGCTAAAACGCGATCACCCGATAGATAATGCCAATGGATACCAAACATGAATATCTATAAACAATTTAGGGTTCCTTGTATTTAATTGGTGATGTTGATCAATGTAAAGTACGATATTTTAAAAATCATACAAATTAAAAATTATACATTTCTGTGTAAACTTAAATGTATAACAAAGAGGTTCATAATACTCGTATTTTAAATCCGTCTGCCTGGTTTATTTTGTTTATCTAGGACTGCAGTGTTTTTTTCTTGAAAATTGTAAGAAAATTACACTTATGTATGAACTAGCTTCCCACCGACCCGCGTCTCCGTCCGCGTTGATTTCGCTTTCTGCACTGTACTATAGATTAAAGCCTGCCTCAACAAATGAACTATCTAATACAAAAATATTTTTTGTGTGATCAAACAAACCAACATACAAACGAACGAACAAACTCTTCAGCTTTATTATGTTGGTATACTCGTAGATTTGGAAAAATAATATTTTATGTCCATGTCATAAGTCTTTCAGCAAGAATTTGATGCGTCGTCGTCGTAACGTCAAAATTGATGCCTGTTGAAAACAATGTCGCTTCATATTCTCTTCTCTTCTTCCAGGAAACACAAGTCACCTCTCCCGAGCGTTATACGCTTGTTTCGGCGAGCCGACCGAGCGTCTGCCGGACTCGATCAAGCCGACCAAAGTTGACGAGACTCCCACCAGAGAGGGCGCTGAGCTCGCATTCTGCTTTACTGGGCTCATGGGAGCGTACCTGGTTTGGGGTCTGTTGCAGGAGAAGATTATGACACAGGTAGGTTGTTGACATCGTCAAAATCATCATTTTCCTGTCTTTCTCCCATACTAGCTTTGCGCCCGCGGCTTCGCCCGCGTGGAAATCGGCCATTAAGCAATGAATATTTTTCTTTTTCCCCGAAAATATCATTCGGACTTCTAACTTTACGTCTACAAATTTTCGAAGCATTCGGTTCAGTAGTTACGGCGTGAAAGCGGAACAAACAAACTGACTTTCCGATTTATAATATTAGTAGGGGTGAGGGTTCTTTGTATGTGTTACAGTCAGAACTCATAGCCGGTCACAACCACTTTTGAACTAAACTTCCTAAACGGACGTGACATATTATGCCTATCAAATAAAATATAGATTGTGTCTTTCTTCCACAGAACTATGTGATGCCAGACGGCACACTCATAAAGTTCAACGACTCCCAGTTCCTGGTCTTCATCAACCGTCTCCTCTCGTTCCTTCTCGCCCTGGGCAGGCTTCTGTGGACGCGTCAGCCGCTAGTTGCGGCGCCATTGTACAAGTTCTCATTTTGTTCTGTGACGAACATAGTCAGTGCGTGGTGCCAGTATGAAGCGCTGAAGTATGTCAGCTTTCCTACGCAGGTTGGTGAAAGTTGTTATTGTTTAAAAGTGTGTAGCTTGAAAATTAAATGCTGTAGTTGTTTGTAGTTGTAGTTTATTCTAAACAGCGCGGTAAATGTAAAAAAAGTAATTACATATATTTTCTTATACAGGGTGGAATATTTTATATGGGTTTTTGAAAGGTAGATAAATTAACCGATACAGTTACAAGACAAGAAAACGTTGTAAGCAACCATCCATAACTTTTTGAATCTGTGAATGCAGATCAAAATGTTTTAAAAAGTTGTGTATATACCCTGTATAACAACGAAAATAAAAAAAAATATGATGGGGCTTTAAATATCACCCACAGGAATATCCATTCTCGACTCTATCTAATGACTCTTTACAATATGCGGCAAATACATATTCAAAAATATTTAACCGTCGTGCCGAAGTTCCTTTTCTTTTCAAAACAGGGCCCGTAGCCAAGGTGCCACTTTGACGAATTCGCCATAAGCGTTCGTCGCGACTTATATCTCCATTCCGCTCACATAAATTGTGCGTGTGCGGGAGGGCAATATAAGTCGCCACGAGCGCTTTTGGCGAATTCGTCAAAGTGGCATATTGGCTAGCCTACCAGAACAGAAAGAATGAGGGACTGACGCTTTTGCTTTAGCCTCATACCCGGTCCAACAAAGTACTTATTTTAAATATCGTCATTCCAGGTGCTATCAAAGTCATGCAAGGTGATCCCAGTGATGCTGATGGGCAAGCTGATATCGCGCAACAAGTACGAGCTGTACGAGTACGTGACCTCCGTCATGATATCCGTCGGCATGGTGCTGTTCATGTTCGGCAGCCACGATGATTACTCCGGTGAGGGACTGACGATAGTATTTATAGATTTTTAAAAGTGCTTTATGTATAAACTGCCGTGACTGTTACTGCCATGACTACTGCTGCTGTGACTGAGAAAAAAATAATGTTGCGGCGACTGGCTAATATCTTATCTTGCTTGTAACTTGTAATGATTACTCCGGCGAGGGAATGATGAATTTAATGGATTTTTTATTTTTCTGGCACCGATACTGCCGTTTCTACTACTGCCATGACTGCCACTGCTGTGACTGTTGCTGCAGTGGTTAAATAAATAATAAATGTTTTGATGATGATTTTTGTCAATCTGGGTGATGAAAGGATTTTTAAAATACAAAAGATGTCTCCGGGTTGTGTAAACATAGTGAGTGGTGCGCTTTTAGCAACCTATCCATAATGCGCTCGTAGGCAATGCCAAGGGAGCGCATTATGGTTCAAATTAATTTAATCCATTTGAACATGATATTATTATGTGCAATTTTGATAGAATTGGGTGATATTCTGTAATTGTATCTGTAAGTAAAAAAATAAAGACATAAGTTTTCCAATTGTGTTTTTTTTTGCTGTAGTATCTACCGTGACAACGATGTCCGGCATCACGCTCCTCGCTCTCTACATGGTCTGCGACGCGTTCACGTCGTCGTGGCAGGGGGCGCTGTTCACGCGCTACTCCTGCTCGTCGCTGCAGATGCTGTGCGGCGTCAACCTGTTCTCGTGCGCGCTCACCGCCGCCGCGCTGGCGCAGCACGCCACCACCGCGCACTCGCTGCGCCTGCTGCAGGTGAGACTGCTGTCACTGCTACTCCTGCTCGTCGCTGCAGATGCTGTACGGCGTCAACCTGTTCTCGTGCGCGCTCACCGCCGCCGCGCTGGCGCAGCACGCCACCACCGCGCACTCGCTGCGCCTGCTGCAGGTGAGACTGCTGTCACTGCTGCTTCTGTGACTGTTACTGCCATGACTTTTACTCCCATGTCGGCTTCTGCTGTGAGTTTTATTGCTGTGACTGTTACTGCCGCAGCTGTTACTATTGTGCCTGTTACTGCCGCAGCTGTTACTATTGTGCCTGTTACTGCCGCGACTGTTACTGCTGCGATTTTTACTGCCGTGACTGATGTAACTGGAAGTTTTGATGTATTCCTAGAGTTTTCGTTTTTTTTCCTAGCTATTACAGGTACTATAAAAAAAATATAATGATTATGCAAATATTTCATTTGAAAAAAAATTGCTCTTGTTCCAGCACCCAGTGTTCGCGATGGACTGTCTCCTCCTGTCGGCGAGTTCGGCTGTGGGTCAGCTGCTGATATACAAGACGATAGCGCGGTTTGGCGCCGTCGTTTTCACCATCATCATGACGCTTAGACAGGTCAAATGCGTTTATATAATACGCGTGTTTGTTAAAAATGGCAAAATACGGCGAAATTTTTTTTAAGAAAAATTTACTTGTTTTGGTTTGTCTTTTATTTCAGAGCGCAATTAACAAATAAATGTTTTTTTTTGTCTGTCACTTTATAAAATATCGCAGACACTTAATGAAATGTCATTTAGTGTGAAACTTTAGTAAGTAGGATTCCCTTCGAAAATCGCGCTTTCGCTTCGCCGGCTGCCTACGCACGCGTTCGGGTGCTAAATAAAGTAACAACGCTGTTGAGGCGAATGGTCGGATGCGTGGATGCCCGCAATCCTGCGCGTGCGGGCGCGTGCATTACCGCTTGTTTTAGCAGAACAAACGCGGCCGGCTGTCGTCGCTCATCGCTCCAACTCGTTGGTATCTGTCATTCGGAATGACCGAAGCGAGGGAATGACTCGGTCCCTCTACCTCGCTAGCACGTCACATCCGTCATATTGTTTACTATCGCGTTTCAGGCGGTGTCGATCCTGCTGTCGTGCGTGGTGTACGGGCACGTGGTGTCCGCCGGAGGAGCGGGAGGCGTAGTACTCGTGTTCGCGGCGCTGCTGCTGCGCGTGTACTGCCGCCAGCGCCTGCGCAGGAGGCGAGCCCAGCCCGCCTAGCGGCAGCAGTAGGTGAGTGTACTGTACTGCAGGAGGCGTGGTGCTCGTGTTCGCGGCGCTGCTGCTGCGCGTGTACTGCCGCCAGCGCCTGCGCAGGAGGCGAGCCCAGCCCGCCTAGCGGCAGCAGTAGGTGAGTGTACTGTACTGCAGGAGGCGTGGTGCTCGTGTTCGCGGCGCTGCTGCTGCGCGTGTACTGCCGCCAGCGCCTGCGCAGGAGGCGAGCCCAGCCCGCCTAGCGGCAGCAGTAGGTGAGTGTACTGTACTGCAGGAGGCGTGGTGCTCGTGTTCGCGGCGCTGCTGCTGCGCGTGTACTGCCGCCAGCGCCTGCGCAGGAGGCGAGCCCAGCCCGCCTAGCGGCAGCAGTAGGTGAGTGTACTGTACTGCAGGAGGCGTGGTGCTCGTGTTCGCGGCGCTGCTGCTGCGCGTGTACTGCCGCCAGCGCCTGCGCAGGAGGCGAGCCCAGCCCGCCTAGCGGCAGCAGTAGGTGAGTGTACTGTACTGCAGGAGGCGTGGTGCTCGTGTTCGCGGCGCTGCTGCTGCGCGTGTACTGCCGCCAGCGCCTGCGCAGGAGGCGAGCCCAGCCCGCCTAGCGGCAGCAGTAGGTGAGTGTACTGTACTGCAGGAGGCGTGGTGCTCGTGTTCGCGGCGCTGCTGCTGCGCGTGTACTGCCGCCAGCGCCTGCGCAGGAGGCGAGCCCAGCCCGCCTAGCGGCAGCAGTAGGTGAGTGTACTGTACTGCAGGAGGCGTGGTGCTCGTGTTCGCGGCGCTGCTGCTGCGCGTGTACTGCCGCCAGCGCCTGCGCAGGAGGCGAGCCCAGCCCGCCTAGCGGCAGCAGTAGGTGAGTGTACTGTACTGCAGGAGGCGTGGTGCTCGTGTTCGCGGCGCTGCTGCTGCGCGTGTACTGCCGCCAGCGCCTGCGCAGGAGGCGAGCCCAGCCCGCCTAGCGGCAGCAGTAGGTGAGTGTACTGTACTGCAGGAGGCGTGGTGCTCGTGTTCGCGGCGCTGCTGCTGCGCGTGTACTGCCGCCAGCGCCTGCGCAGGAGGCGAGCCCAGCCCGCCTAGCGGCAGCAGTAGGTGAGTGTACTGTACTGCAGGAGGCGTGGTGCTCGTGTTCGCGGCGCTGCTGCTGCGCGTGTACTGCCGCCAGCGCCTGCGCAGGAGGCGAGCCCAGCCCGCCTAGCGGCAGCAGTAGGTGAGTGTACTGTACTGCAGGAGGCGTGGTGCTCGTGTTCGCGGCGCTGCTGCTGCGCGTGTACTGCCGCCAGCGCCTGCGCAGGAGGCGAGCCCAGCCCGCCTAGCGGCAGCAGTAGGTGAGTGTACTGTACTGCAGGAGGCGTGGTGCTCGTGTTCGCGGCGCTGCTGCTGCGCGTGTACTGCCGCCAGCGCCTGCGCAGGAGGCGAGCCCAGCCCGCCTAGCGGCAGCAGTAGGTGAGTGTACTGTACTGCAGGAGGCGTGGTGCTCGTGTTCGCGGCGCTGCTGCTGCGCGTGTACTGCCGCCAGCGCCTGCGCAGGAGGCGAGCCCAGCCCGCCTAGCGGCAGCAGTAGGTGAGTGTACTGTACTGCAGGAGGCGTGGTGCTCGTGTTCGCGGCGCTGCTGCTGCGCGTGTACTGCCGCCAGCGCCTGCGCAGGAGGCGAGCCCAGCCCGCCTAGCGGCAGCAGTAGGTGAGTGTACTGTACTGCAGGAGGCGTGGTGCTCGTGTTCGCGGCGCTGCTGCTGCGCGTGTACTGCCGCCAGCGCCTGCGCAGGAGGCGAGCCCAGCCCGCCTAGCGGCAGCAGTAGGTGAGTGTACTGTACTGCAGGAGGCGTGGTGCTCGTGTTCGCGGCGCTGCTGCTGCGCGTGTACTGCCGCCAGCGCCTGCGCAGGAGGCGAGCCCAGCCCGCCTAGCGGCAGCAGTAGGTGAGTGTACTGTACTGCAGGAGGCGTGGTGCTCGTGTTCGCGGCGCTGCTGCTGCGCGTGTACTGCCGCCAGCGCCTGCGCAGGAGGCGAGCCCAGCCCGCCTAGCGGCAGCAGTAGGTGAGTGTACTGTACTGTACTGTACTGTACCGTACTGATGCACTGTAGTACTGTACCGTACTAGTGTACTATATTACTGTACCGTACTAATTAAGTATAGTTTTGTACTGTACTGATGCACTATAGTACTGTACTGTACTGTTGCACTGTAGGTCTGAAGCGTACTGATGCACTATAGTACTGTACCGTACTAATGCACTATAGTACTGTACTGTACTAATGCCCTATAGTACTGTATTATAGTGGTATATGTAATTTAGTTAAATTTCACTGTTAATTAAAAAAAACAACTAAGCGATCAATTTAAGTTACACAGTCAACAAAATGAAGAATTATATTCAGAAGTCTTTGTATCTTATGATAAGATACAAAGACTTCTGAATATAATATATTCTTATGATTCTTAGTAAATAAAAAAATCATTTCCATCTTCTAATTCCATTATAATTATAGTAGTTGAATTCCTAGCTCTAATTAATATACTATTTTACTAATTCCAGGTATTTGAACGGCTTGCGATCACAGGTATGTTTTCGGAAGACGACTCTTTCAATCAAAGCCTATGTGTATGAACACTTTAGGAAAAAAATGCGGCTGAAATGGTTTTATTTATTTATTTATTTGAAGACAAACAGCAAATAGGTGCAATACTTAAATAACAAGTCTTTACCTATAGGCACGTCAATAAATCATAGGCTCGTGTCTAAAATACAAAATTTTGGCATAGTGTGTCTCATCTTCCATAAAAAATACGGATGTCAATTCAGTCGCTTTATTTCGGCCGCGCTTTTTCCGCATAGTGTGTTCCTACACTATATTCCACAAAAGGCTAAATAGATAAGTGTGTGGTACATGTCTCCGAAATAGCAGTTAATTAATTAAACTAAAAATGGATCAATAGCTAGCAGCGAATGTTTTAGAATTAAGATTACCTACTTTAGAACGAATCTGTAGTACAGTCATTTCAATAATTAAGAGTCTTCACTACATAGCGTAAAAAGGAGAATGCTTAATTTGAATAATGACCAAATAGTTTTTAAACCCCAGTATTCAATTGAATATCATTATAGTATCGTTATTTATTATGTATGTATACATATCTGAAATCAGAGAGTTCAAATTCGAATGAAGTTTTATAGAATTGATAATTAACGTTGTTTATTTTATTATTTAAATATTCTTTTACTAGAATTTGATCAACTTGACTTCTATGTTAAGTACCTAGTGTTGTGCCAGGTATTTTTTTCCTGGTTTATTTAAAAGAATGTTTAAGTTAATTCCAAACAAAAATCTTAAATATTTTTATTTCTTCCCGGCGGCATTGTCATTGACATGACATGATATTAAGTTATTACTGTTCTTTTGGATCAGATCAATATGTGATGTTTCTTTTTCTAGTTATTTATGTACCTATTCTTAGCAGTTGGTCAAAATTAATATTTCGTATATATTTTAGGATATTATTGGTTAATACTAATTGTCTCTAGAGGAGGTAAAATACCAGAGCCTACCACCAGAATGTTATAAATGGTTTAAAATAAAAAAATTGCTCCATCTAGAGACAGAAATTAATAGTTGGTAATTTATTGTGCATTCACTTAAGATTTAAATCGAATACAATTTGTATTAAAATAATTTCCTAGAATTTTAATGAGAAATGTTGCCAAATCTTTATCTTAATAATAAATTCCACATTGTTGTAGTAAAAATTACCATATTTCATTTGTATCCGAGTTACATTTGGCTATAGAACTACATTAAATAAATAATAGAAAAAAAAAGTAATTAAAATAGTATCGTTAAAATTATTCAATTTATTAGTAAATTTTCACGTAATTTATATTAATGAAATACCTGTATTTTACTTTGCTAACAATAATCGTATCATCGTAGGTCTGCTGTCAAATGTAGCCCGAACTTTTGTTAGTAAGACCATTGCATTTAAAATTAGACTAAATTGACGGAGTTGTGAGTATTATTTATCTGTGCAATTATTAAGTACTACACTACCAAAGTGTAGGTACCGCACTTGCATCAGAAAAAAAAATTAAGAACGTTTTAACTTGAAAGAAATTTTGTGAGAGATTGTTTGTCAATTTTCAGTCATTTACAAATACTTTGTTACCAAGCATAAAATAAAACTCAAACACACCTTTTTAGGGTTCCGTAGCCAAATGGCAAAAACGGAACCCTTATAGTTTCGTCATGTCTGTCTGTCTGTCTGTCTGTCTGTCCTGGTTCGTTCTCCGCCGTTTCTGAACCGATTGCCACGAAAATTGGTGGAGAGATGTATAGTGATAATTCAAGAATTGGTTTTTAAAATTGTCGAAAAATAATTATTTTTTACCCCCCCTCCCATACAGCGAAAAGTTAATTCTAAAAAAAAAATTCGACTTAACCCATCGTGTGGGGTATCGTTAAAAAGGTATTTTTAAATACAATAAAACTTGCCTTGAAACCATGTGGATCAAACACCCCAGTCTCGAAATATATTAATACAAAGTTGAAATTAAAGCGTCCCCCCACCCTTAACTTTTGAAATACTATTACAATAATTCTGAAAAAAATGTCCTGTATACCTCCAAGTAAGTACTTTCAACGAAAACTATAGCGAACTCTGTATCATACATAGTTATTTTTATACATTTCGACCAACTTATGACGTGCAGTTGCCCTTACTAAATGTTGTCTTAAGCGGTCGGGCTATCTTTTAGCTACGGAACCCTTTCATGGGCGTGTCCGACACGCTCTTGGCCGATTTTTTTGTTTGTTAGCATTAGAAAATTTGAAACTAAACACTAGTCTTAACAAAACTGTGCACTAATCAGTCAAGTAAAAATTTAATTCCTTGATTTTTAAATGCTGTAACAACAAAAATAGTCGTAGGTACTTAAATTGTTGCTCTGGTCTATGGGACTTGCGGGAAAATGAAATCATCATCGAGACTTGAATTTCTAGTGTCTCTATTCTCTATGGTTACATAATGGGATCGCTCTAATTTATTTTGTGCTTGGGAATTATTCGTTCCCTCTGGTCCAATTGATTTAACCCTCGGTGTGATAGCAGATAAAATACGAAATAGGACTAGTCTAGTTGTAAAGATCAACCCCAATGTTTGCTCGAAAATCATAGTTGTAACTTTGTTTTAGATATAAACTATCAAATTTTGACATGATAGAAAACGAAAAATTTATCTCCCAGTGTAGTAACGTACTAGGTTGAAATTACGCAACCAAAGTTCGGCAGCAATGCACTTTCTATACAAAATGACGCAACGTGATTTCGGCTTAGTGTGTCATCTTCCGTTCAAAATACATTGCAGGTGTAGTCACGCCGAACTTCGGTCGCGTTTTTTCAGCCTAGTGTGTTTTTATACTTATCTCTTATTTTGATAGTTGCTTGTTGATTACATATTGTATGTTTCTGCATATATTTTAAGAAAATTGCTGCCTCCAACATAGTTTGCTTCCAATTTTATATGATAGTTGAATGCACAAATTTTGTGACACGTAAAATTTAACTTTTCTTAAAATATTTTTCACTATCATCTTATAATTTATAACAAATATCTCAAGGTGTGTTCAACAAATATCTGGTAAAAAAATTTTTGACTGAAATAGGGGAAATTGTTAGAAGTTAAAATGAAGGGATTGGAATGATCAAAAGTTATTACGAAGTTATGGCAAAATATTCTATCTGTCTAGGAGATAATGGTGATGTTTGCAATTTTTCGGAATAATCATCTTGTAAAACTGTTTCTTACTTCTTTACTCGTAAAAGATGATTATTCGGAAAAAAATAATAACAAGTTTCTTACTTCAAACTGTATCAAGTTTGAAGTAGCCACGATGGAGGCCTTAGTGAATAAAAATAGTGGTAAAGAAAAATCAACTATCCTAAAGGCTTGGAGGTTGTTAAATATGTATTGGAAATGTAGATTATTGCTGCCGGTTGCGAGAATGTGTTGTTCGATAAATATAACAACTTGAAGGATATGCTGTGCAAGGAAGTTAAACTGATTGTAAAAAGAAAGATAAGTGTAGAAACACACTGCGCTGAAAAAACGCGACGGTTTGGCCGAAGTTCATTTTCTTTACAATATTGCGCAACGTAATTTCGGCACGGAGTGTCATCCTCAGTTAAAATGAATTGTGGGCGTAAACCCGCCGAACTTCGGTTGCGTTTTTTCGGCCTAGTGTGTATCTATACGTAATTACATTTTAATATTTTACAGTTATTAACATTAAAATGGCCAGTTTTACTCCTCTCAATGGGAAGCAAGTATTTTAATTATCATGTAGGTAGTGCTTTTGGTTGTTCTATATTTATTATGCCAAGTATTATACCTATTTTTCTCGACAATATTTATTAATTTGGCATTTAGTGTATATTATTTTAGCACAAGCTTAACTATATTTTCGTGTTGTGTAAATAAGTGAGGCATAATATTTTCATTATGTGAATATGTTGTGTTTATGTATAATAAGATTTAAGACCTAATCAGAAATATATTGGAGTTACATTTGAAAGTTTATTGGTTGTTTCATTTTATGGGTTACCTATGGTAGTAATTGATTTTCGATTTCCGATTCCTCCTTTCAATATTATGTTCGAGTCGTATTATATTCGTTTATAAATAAGCTTGTACTGACACCGTCAAAAAGATAGTGTGACGTGGCACAATACGAGGGGTGATCCAAAAGTAATGATAATCGGGTATTTCCAGAGCGGATAAAAATTTAAAAAAATATTTTTTTGCTGCCTCATTTATCCACTAGTTCAGCATAAAAAAATCATATAAATAGGACAGGAATACAGGGAGGTACATTCATTTGAATACGAACAGTCGGAGAGTAAACATCAAAATGGAGAAAAACGAAATCAGAGCTGTCATTAAGTACCTCTGTTTGAAAAAAATGTCTACGAAAGACATACACAGTGACCTAGTGGAAACATTGGGGGACTCTGCTCCTCCATATTCCACAGTTGCACGCTGGGCAAAGGAGTTCAAGCTGGGCAGAACATCAACAGAAGATGAACACCGCGAGGGCCGCCCGTCCACGTCCCTCACTGCAGAAAATGTCAAAAAAGTCGAGGACGTCGTATTGGCAGACCGAAGAGTGACCATAAGGCATGTGGCTGAGGTCATCATATGGCAGTGTTCAAAGAATCCTTGCGAACGAACTGCATATGAAAAAGGTCTCTGCGCGTTGGGTACCGAGAATGTTAACCGAAGAGCAAAAGAAGAAACGAGTTGACATTTCGAAGGCAAATCTCGAAAAGTTCCAGATTGATCAAGAAAATTTTTTGTCACGTTTCGTCACCATGGACGAGACCTGGATCCACCATTTTGATCCGGAGACCAAACAACAGTCAATGACTTGGAAACGAGCCTCTTCTCCGACGCCGAAGAAATTCAAAGTGTCAAGTTCCGCAGGAAAGGTTATGGCGTCAGTCTTTTGGGATGCTGAAGGAATAATTATGGTGGAATACCTGGAAAAGGGAACCACTATTACGGGCACTTACTATGCAGACCAAATAAGAAGATTACGGGAGGCCATCAAAGAGAAAAGACGAGGCAAACTCCGAGCGGGAGTGTTGTTTCACCAAGATAACGCACCGGCTCACAAAGCAGCCGTTGCGATGGCTGCCATTCGAGAAACGGGATTCGAATTGCTCGAACACCCACCCTACTCGCCAGATCTAGCCCCTAGTGACTTCTACCTCTTTCCCCGACTCAAGGAACACCTCCGGGGCAAAAAATTTGAGGACAATAGCGAGGTGATGACTGCAGTAGAGGCGTTTTTGGAGGGTCAAGGCAAAGATTTTTTTTTGAAAGGAATTATCGGTTTAGAGAAAAGATGGGCTAAGTGCATTGACTTGCTAGGAGACTATGTAGAGAAATAAATTTTTTTTTTAGATCAAATACCTTTATTTCATATTGATTATCATTACTTTTGGATCACCCCTCGTATATCTGACGCCGACTATACGTTTCAATTGTAAAAATCTGTCAAGTTGAACAAATTATGTGTACTGTGAATATTAATTATATTGTTATTTAGTGCTCATAATCTATTTATAAGTTTTCTAGATACCTACTTAAGGCTAACTTAATTGCGCAATTACTGTTATTTGAAACTTCCTGTGTCAGACGGATTTCTTTACTCCATCTTTTAATACCTACCTACACTTATAACCTTGCGTGAAGTAGGTAAATGATTCATTCAATGATGACAAGAATAAAAACACAACCATTTGAGTAAACATTTATATAAGTTATACAGGTACAGGAATAAATAGATATCAAAAAGTATATGGTAACTTTACGGACGAAAAATAAAATAACAAGGAAATGGTAACTATCTGACTGACAAGATCGTTTTGCATAACTGTCAAATTTGGCGCCATATTTGTTCGAGAGAGGTATTTCCTTAATAGCGACATCTGTTGGTCGAATTCGGTACTAAGTTGTTGTTGAGCGTGCTGTTAAGTGCTCAAGAGTTGTTTTCTGCGTCGGATCCGCCGATGTTGGTGGGCATGTATTCGAAGAGCACTGCTTTCTTGTCGTAGCCGCATCGGAACACGTTCCAAGCTACGTCTTCTGGAGTCTCACCGCCTTGGTCTGCGCATGCCTCCAGTACCTGAGGGTAGTGCAGTAAATTAAATGGAATAATTAAAGGAAATTATAAAGCATTTAAAAAAATCTTGGACTAACACACTATTTTTCTGGTCCAAAATAAGCTCGAAGATTGCACTATGGACGCTAGAGAGCAAATAGACATACTTCAATACATTTTTAACATCTTTTTTACCCAAATATTTGCCCCTAGCGGGATTCCAACCCCAGTTTTGAAGCTAGGGTCTGACCAGTAGACCAATGGGCCCATCAAAGAGATAGTAAGTTGTTTCCACGATTATTGCAAAATTAAAAATGTGAAGCAAAACTTACTTGCTAGTAACATAAATATACATATATCACCATTAAGGTAGCATTGCAAAGACTCATCATCTAAAATGTACATTGCCAAATTGTCCATTTCTTACCATCGAAGGGCCTTCAAAATCTTTTGTTTACTACCACAGCGGAGATTTCCTCAAAGGTGGCGGAAGTGCACCAGGTCATTAGCATTCTGCACACTCGCCAATTGTCGGAGGCGCTTCAGTGGAATACGTAATCATGTAAACAACTCTTTGTTTTGACGGATTTCTTGATTTGAAATACAACAGGTATCTAATTCTTGACTGGATCTGATGGATCTGCAGATACAGAAGTAACTAACCGAAATGATTTATAAATTGGTACCGTGGTACTTACAGCTAACCGGAGAACATGGCGTCCGCCAGACATTATTTTTTATTTTATAGGGAGGCAAACGAATAAGAAGATCACCTGATGGTAAGTGATCACCGCTGCCCATGGACAACAACAACCGCACAAGAGTCGCAGATGCGTTGCCTGCCTCTAAGTCCCCATGTCCCCCCAACTGAGCTCTGGCGAACTTGTTCAGTTCCTGTCGTATGTACCTTGGTAGCGTTCCTGCCGTTGCCGTCAGCTCTCGCCGCCATCTTGCCGAGCACGCCCGTGTTCTGCAGCTTGCCGTCCTTGCTGACCACCTTGCACTTGAGCAGCACGCAGTAGACGTGTCTCTTGAGCGCGGGGTAGTCCACTAGACGCCTGTCCAGTTACGTATGTTCCTTGGTAGCGTTCCTGCCGTTGCCGTCAGCTCTCGCCGCCATCTTGCCGAGCACGCCCGTGTTCTGCAGCTTGCCGTCCTTGCTGACCACCTTGCACTTGAGCAGCACGCAGTAGACGTGTCTCCTGAGCGTCGCGTCGTCCACCAGACACCTGTCCAGTTACGTATGTACCTTGGTAGCGTTCCTGCCGTTGCCGTCAGCTCTCGCCGCCATCTTGCCGAGCACGGCCGTCTTCTGCAGCTTGCCGTCCTTGCTGACCACCTTGCACTTGAGCAGCACGCAGTAGACGTGTCTCTTGAGTGCTGGATAGTTCACCAGACGTCTGTTCAGTTACACACGTCCTTGGTAGCGTTTCTGCGGTTGCCATCAGCTCTCGCTGCCATTTTGCTGAGCACGCAGTAGACTTGTCTATTCAGTGCGGAGTCGAGCAGCAGACATCTGATCAGTAACTGTCGTACGTACCTTGGTAGCGTTCCTGCCGTTGCCGTCAGCTCTCGCCGCCATTATGCCGAGCACGGCCGTCTTCTGCAGCTTGCCGTCCTTGCTGACCACCTTGCACTTGAGCAGCACGCAGTACACGTGTCACTTGAGCGTCGCGTCGTCCACCAGACACCTGTTCAGTTACATATGTACCTTGGTAGCGTTCCTGCCGTTGCCGTCAGCTCTCGCCGCCATCTTGCCGAGCACGGCCGTCTTCTGCAGCTTGCCGTCCTTGCTGACCACCTTGCACTTGAGCAGCACGCAGTAGACGTGTCTCTTGAGTGCGGGGTCGTCGCTCAGCTCGCCGGACAGCATGGCGTCGACCAGGCGAGGTTGCACGCCGGATTGAGCCATGCACGCGTCAGAGTGGGCGCGGAACATCGCCTTCTCCTCTTTGCCTAGGGTCTGTGGAATAGTCACCATCGTCAAAAGGCGTTAAAGAATTTGATAAATAAGTCATGCACTTTATTGTTGCATCAATTAACCTCTCTTGTCAATTTCTGTCAATTTTTAAAAATCGTTGTTGGAATGTTCTCCGTATGGTAGCAGTCTAATAAGTAGTCTAAATAATAAATAAATTCCTTGAAGTAACACACCAATTGCATGGCCCCAAACTAAGCTCGAAGTTTGCATAATGGATGCTAGTGAACATATAGGCATAGGTACCTCAATGGTTTTGTAAACATCTTCATCACACAAACATTAGTCTAAAATATAAACTCGTGGCAATAATCTTGAAATGTACAACAATTCAACTTTGATTTATGACAAGTATTGAAGAGTGCCCGCATCATACCAAAGCAAAAAGCCGTGAAATCTAGGCCTGATCTAGTGCAAGGTTTATCAATAAAGATAATAAGTAGGTGAATAAATCTAGAAAAGATCTAACGACACACTTTCAAACTTGTTTTTTTTTCTCCGAGATGCGGGAATCTCCATTCGTATTGCACTGTTTGCATTCCTTACAATGACGCGATGGAAATGACATGGTGATTGTATTATTTGATTGTTATATTATCTATGTAAAAAAAATTGGATCAAAACTTACAATGCAATTCTTGCATCCTGTAGAGGCCTGAAAGAGAAATTTTATTTATCAAACCCAATCTCCTCTTAAAGAATAAAATTAACAACTAAATTTATTTAAAGTTCATTCTTCAATTCCAAATGATGATGAAGAAGGTATCATCATGTCTCAAATAAATTTAGGTAGGTAAAGTAATAATATGTAAGTTTATTTCAATAAAAACTCCCAATTTATCGTTCTGACCAGCTGGCAATGTATGAAATTCTCACGGCAAATGTAAAAATGCTGAAGCCCCAACTCACCTGCTACGATCCACCTATCAAGCCTAAAACGGCCAGCACCGGCATCCGCATCGTATTTTCTGTCATTGGTCGATTACAACTCGCTGACACCCACCTTCGGTTGTGATTGAACAAATCGCCTCTCCTGATTGATCAGCCGTCCTTATGGCAGAAGCAGCAGCACAACAACTAGCGGCAGCCGAGGCAGCGCTTGCAGGAGCACTTAGACATTAGGTATCACTAAGCAGGTACAGTACTAAGTTCCAACTCACCAGATGCGCTCCACTTATAAACCCAAGAAAGGCTAGCACCAGCACCCACATCTTCTGTTCTGCCATTGGTCGATTCCCTCGAGTAGACTCTCTTCGTCTCACGCGATTGGTCAATCTGACAATGGCTTGAGACACGGCGTTCAGGATTGGTCAGTCATCCTTATGACAGGCACAGCGGCAGGAGTAGCAGCAGAGTAACTAGGCTATACCGCCGAAAGAACTAAGTCCCAGCTCACCTGATACGATCCACTTATGAACCCAAGCACTGCCAGTACCAGCACCCACATCTTCTGCAGGGATGTTTCGGAGCTTCGACTCCGACTTCGATAAGTCGGAACTTCCGATTAATATTACACCTTCGGTTCCGACTTCGGTTCCGATACTTTTGAGTCGGAGGTTGAATCGGAGGTCAAAGCATAACAAATATGTGCGTTCTTATCTAAACATATATTAAACCGACTTCAAAAAAATCGTAAACACAAAAATAAAGTAAAAATTAAAAAATAATTCCTAATATCTATTACCTAATACTATAATTTCCCTAAACTATGTCAAAGTAATCTTAAGCAAACTAACTGAAGTCGGTGCTTTTTCACTTCTGTTTTTTTGAAGCCGGTTTATTTTTTTTTAAAAGTCAGTTTATTTCATGATTTTTAGTTGTGTTAAAGCGTTGTGAACTTAATTATTAATAGGAACTTAGTTGTTGTTAAAAGTAAATGAGAGTGTGGATAAATTACTTGTTCTCGCGAGAAGGCCCAGCGAGACTTCTCGGCGAGATTTCTCGCCGCGGGTCTGGATGTAATATACACAAGTATCACGTTAGCCCTACATACATTCGATCGACCAATTCCTAACCGTTAAGGACTACTGTAGCTTCATCATCAGCACAGTAGCATCAGATGTTGATTCAAGCATACCTCACAAGCAACATTTAAGCCCTACATACTACTAAATAGTTTCCATCGACCACAGGTCCGATTTGACAGGTGACCGATTGGACAGGTGGCGCCACTGCCATGTAAACATTGAGCTCCGTATTTTATTCAATTAAAAATAGTAAACTGAACGATTCTTCACTGTAAACATAAAAATTACGTTATAAACCAAATGATTCAACAGTGCTAGCGTTATCTTGAGGATTGTATCAAATATAAGAACATATTATGTGACGAAATATAGTGATCATAAAAATAAGCAAATCAGTGTTTAATAAAATAAGGAAAGTACGGTATAATGAAGTGAATAAGTGCATAAATGTGGAAACTAAGAAACAAAAGTATTACCTTAATAAGTACTTAATAACCATGATTACTTTTTTGTGAACGTAAATAGTGCGGTAGACACGAAAAAAATAATATACAACAAGAATCTTCTAACTGACAAATAACAATTTAAAATCGAAATAGACCGAAGCAGTACGAAAATTTCAACCTGTAATGTTAAGCGACTGATAGCCGAGTGGCAACAAGCGACGCTTCAGCGTCTGAAACGACGGTTCAAATCTTAACAAAAAATTCACTTTTTGTTGATTTTTTTGCATTATAAAAATAAAATTGTTACACTTGCACGATGGATAACCAAGAAAATATTACCTTTAGGAAGCCAGTAGGCATGAAATCAAATTCTTTACAAGATTTATCTTCTACCAATACGAGTAACACAACACTATTCGATACTACAATGCTGAGTTTACCTAACACTTCCATGAATGATAGTAAAATAAGTGATTTGACAAACAAAATAGATAAACTTTCTTCTGATCTACAATCAGCTCATTGCGAAATAGATAATTTATGTTTAGAAAACACTCAACTAAAGAGAGAATTGGAGAAATGTTACCAGAAGATTGAACTCCTTAAAAAAGTGGGATTAGAAAGCCCAGGCTTAACGAGGACTCCTGGGTCAGCAAAGAAGAAGCGGGCGAGCACGCCCAAAAAGAACGTCGCGAAATTAGACTGTACGTCAAATTTGAACGAGATAGAAAAACAAAGTGACTGTGAAGTAAAATGCATCGAAGGACAACCATGCGGAACGAATAAAAAATACCCACAGAGTGTGCAACAAAAAAATACTATACAACAGAGCAACAACACAAAACAACTTACTCGACGGACAATTGTAGTGATTGCAGATCAACAGGGAAGAAATATGAGAGACTCACTGCAAAAACTGATTGGTCCTGAATATATAGTAAAATGCTTTTGGAAATCAGGAGCTAAAATTAAAGACGTCATAAAATCATATGAGGAAGAAGCACACAAATTGACTAAAAATGATCATGTTATAATATGTGGAGGTATAAACGATCAAAATAGCTACGAATTTAGATCCTCAGTAGACCACTGGTTATCTTTGAAAACCAACACGAATGTTATTATTGGTGAAGTCCCTTATAATAGACATTTAGACATAGATAAAATGAATTATGAGTTAAGATTTATTTGTGAGAAATATAGTAATGTATCTTTTGTTAACTTCAATTTTGATAGTAAAACGCCAAAAAAATATCATAGCTCCATGAAATGTCGTTCATTACTCCGAGAAGTTTTACGCCTTGATTATAAGCATAAATATGATAAATATAATGACATCATAAGATATAATTCAAATAAATCATACCTTAACAATAAATGTAATCAGACATATAATGATAATAATAGTTTGACATCGATATTTAATGGAAGCTACAACAACTGTAATTTAATAGATAAATGTATCCAAACGGATGAAAATTGTATTCCTAACAATAATGACCAGTTTTTTCATGTATAAACACATTCATGTTCTTCATCAAAATATAAATGGCTTAATTAGTAAATCGGACTTGCTTAATGTACACATAGATGAACTTTTATCCAGAGACAAAGCGGTAGATATTGTTTGTTTAACAGAACACAACATGATGGATAGTGATTGTAAGCATTTAAGTATTTATAATTTCAAACTTGCATCAGTGTTTTCACGAAATAATAGGAATGGTGGTTCATGTATATTGGTTCACCAAAGACATAAGTATGCGGATCTCGAGGGTATTAACGAGTTAAGTGTTTCCAATATAATTGAATGTAGTGCAATAAATTTAATAGAACACAATATTACCGTGCTGTGTATCTATAGGCCTCCAAAGAACGATGCGACATCATTTGATATTTTTTTTAGACAGCTGGACATCATAATGAAAAAGATTGCTTTTGGAAATAAAAAAGTCGTAATGTGTGGTGATTTTAACATTGACTTATTGAAGAACACAAGACAAACTAAGGACTTTATAGATTTAATTCACGGATACAATTTGAAATTTGAAATTAAAAAACCTACTCGAATATCTAGTAACACCTGTATTGACAATATTATTCATAACGTAAGGGGCAGCAAAGGCGAAATCATTGAATTGGCCCTTTCAGATCACACTGCTCAAATACTAAAATGTCCTGTGAAGAGCACGTGTGCTCTTACACATTGGTATATAATGCGGAGGAACTTCAGCAACTCAAATTTTAAGATTTTCAGAGACAGTATTGGAAGTCTTAGCTTCCAAGAGGTCTATGATAAAAAATGTCCTAATGAAGCATTCAATGCCTTCCACGACCTTTTATTGTTGTTTTACAATCTTGCCTTTCCTATCATGAAAATAAAAGTCACTGCAAATCGAAAACCCAAATGGCTATCAAAAGGTATAAAAGTATGCACTAGAAAAAAAAGAGAACTTTTATGGATCTACAGACGTAAGCCGAGTAAAGAAAATAAGTACAAACTAAAAGCCTACTCAAAAAGATTACAAAGAATTATTAAGCTAACACAAAAGTCACAAAATAGTTATCTCATCAAAAATTCTGATAATAAATCGCGAGCCACTTGGAAAGTCATAAACAAAAATAAAGAACATCAACATAAGTCAATATCGCAAATAACTATTAATGGCGCAACAGTTAATGATCCATTGAAAATCGCAACAATTTTTAATGAGTATTTTGTTGATTCTATCACGCAACAAATGCTAAATAATAAATTAGATCCTGACTATAGTTTAATTAATTCAAAATTAAATTCGTTTTTTATGTTGCCCACGACTCCGAATGACATTTGCAAAGTAATTTTATCTCTAAACAACACTAACAGTACTGGTCACGATGATATCTGCACAAAAGCGTTAAAATATGTTTCTGACCTTATATCACCAGTTATAAGTCACATAATGAATTTGTGCATCGATAAGGGAGTATTTCCAAGTAG
The DNA here is from genome assembly GCA_958496325.1 of Nomophila noctuella. Taxonomy (NCBI): domain Eukaryota; kingdom Metazoa; phylum Arthropoda; class Insecta; order Lepidoptera; family Crambidae; genus Nomophila; species Nomophila noctuella. The sequence goes on from OY292501.1 coordinate 10,059,131, forward strand.
ACTAAAAAAATCAATAATAAAACCTCTTTTCAAGAAGGGAGATAGTAAAGATATAAAAAACTATCGACCAGTAGCACTTATCCCGATACTAAGTAAAGTCTTGGAAAAAGTTATCTATAATGCACTTTATAAATACTTTGAAAATTTTAACATGTTTGCGAGGGAACAAAAAGGCTTTCGAAAAAATGTGACTATAAACATGGCGATTTATTCTCTCATATCTAATGCATTGACTCATCTAGATAAAAAAGCTCCTGTTTCAGCATTGTTCATGGACATGACCAAAGCATTTGATTTTGTTGACCATAAAATACTTATAAATAAATTAGAAAGATATGGTATTAGGGGAAATATTTCGTCTTTATTGGAGAATTTTCTTACTGACCGATCGCAGGTGACTAGCATTAGTAGAATCTGTATGAAAACTAAGCAAGAAATAAATTACATCTCTGAGGCTCGAGAAACACAATATGGAGTACCACAAGGAAGTGTCTTGGGACCACTTTTTTTCCTTATATACATTAACGATCTTCCCAAATGTGTGGAACACCCAATGGTACTATTTGCGGACGATAGCACGGTTATTATTAATGATACAAATGTAAATGACTTTAAAAATGAAATGTGTTCAACTTTAGACAAAATTGTTAAATGGCTGAAACGGAATAATTTATTGATTAATTTGACGAAAACGAAATATATGACATTTAAATTAAGAAATAGTGATAAAATTAAAGAACAGCTGACTATAAATTATGAAAACGACATTATCGAAGAAGCAAAAGTTACAAAATTTTTGGGAATTCACATTGATCGTGACTTATCATGGGAAACGCACTCTACCGTCGTAAGAAAAAAACTAAATCAATTTTCTTATGCATTATATTTGCTTAAAAGAACTGTTAACCGAGAAGCATTGCTCACTGCTTACTACGGTTTTGTTGAGTCTACTTTACGCTATGGTATAATATTTTGGGGAAATTCGAGCCATATTGAGGGCGTTTTCAAAGGGCAGAAAAAATGCATTCGTGCCATTTGTGGCCTTCGTCCTATTGAAAGCTGCAAGCCATATTTCATAGATTTAAAAATTCTTACTGTTCCTTCACTGTATATCCTCGAGGTTTGTTTATTTGTAAAATCTAATTTGCACATGTACGATGTCTGCTCATATAATAAACGGTCTCATAGGTTACGCCTACATTCGGCAAGAACAACAAAATTTAATAAAAATATTGTGAACATGGCCCCAACCATTTACAACAAGCTGCCATCAGAAGTAAAAGAAAGCGACAACTTTAAACTTAAACTGAAACAATATCTACTGCAAAAAGCTTATTATAGTGTAACAGAATTTCTGAAATGTAATGTTTGGTGAATGTTAAATGGACTTCTACTTGTTTGTTGTTTTATGTTATTGTATTTATCTGATTATTAATTTTGCATGAAAATTTTGTATGCTGTTAAGCAGGACATGGTTGATCACAATTTTAAATTTAATATCTTGATTTGTACCTGTGTTCCACAAATAAAGAATTTGTATTTGTATTTGTATTTGTATTTGTACCAATTGCAGTTCTGCCTTCCAACTCCTAACCGCTAAGGAGTACTGTAGCATCATCATCAGGACAGCAGCATCAAATGTTGACACCCTGAAGCATATACCTGAGTAAGACATGATTACGTAACAAAAACATCATACGAGCATACAATTTTCGGTGGTTGCCCTCGATTTCTCCTGGATTCCATCATCAGATCCTGGACTGGTGAAAATGGGACCACCTCAGAACTGAACTCTATACAACAAAAAAAAAAATTGAAATCCGTCCATAATTGACGATATTATCGGTGAACATACATTAAAAAAAAATATTATACATACAGACGAATTGAGAACCTCCTCCTTTTTTGAAGTCGGTTAAAAAGGAGAAACTGACTGATTGTTATATCATCGCACAGCCTAAACGGCTTAACGTAGGCACTTGAAATTTGGAATGGCCGTAGCTTGGGTACCGTAGAGGTGCACTAAGAAAGGAATTCCTGAAATTCCTTCGGGAACGGGAGTTAGCAGGAAAAAACATTTGTATGAAAAGTCGAAACCGTTAAAGTTGGACGCTGTAAATTTGGCATACAGATAGCTTAGTAAACGTTTAGCTTAGCTGCACAAGGATATTGCAAAATTCCTACGGGAACGGGAGTAAGCGTATAACGTGTAAAAGTCTGTTCCCAGTTCTCCTCTGTGTCCAGAAAAGGAAAATTGTGCTACCCCGAATTTAACGCGAGCGAAGCCGCGGGCAAAAGCTAGTCTATTATTTTTCACTTATTATTTTGTTACGCATGCGACACGTTCTCAAGGTTCCTCCTCTCCTGCCACTACTTCTGACCCTGCCTCCGCCTCCGGTTCCGACTCCGACTCCGGTTCCGATTCCGACTCCGGTTCCGACTCCGACTCCGAAAAATAAAATCAAAAAACTCCGACTCCGCCTCCGATTCCGATATGACACCTCCGTTACATCCCTAATCTTCTGTTCCGTCATTGGTCTATTCCCTTGAGTAGACTCAACGTCTCTTCTGACTGGTCGGTTTGAGACACTACGGCGTTCAGTATTGGCCAGTCGTCCTTATGGCAGACGCAGCGGCAGGAGCAGCAGCACAACATCCAGCGGCAGCCGAGCCAACGCTTGCAGGAGTACTAAGACATTAGGTATAACTAAGTAGGTACAGTACTAAGTCCCAACTCACCTGATACGATCCACTTATAAACCCAAGAAAGGCTAGCGCCAGCACCCACATCTTCTGTTCTGTCATTGATCGATTCCCTCGGGTAGTCTCTCCGCCTCACGCGATTGGTCAGTCTTACAACGGCTTGAGACACACGACGTTCAGGATTGGTCAGTCGTCCTTATGGCAGACGCAGCGGCAGGAGCAGCAGCACAACATCCAGCGGCAACCGAGGCAGCGCTTGCAGGAGCACTCGCGCGCGCACGCACGCACGCCGCGCTTTATGCGCGCGCGCATCCTTCGCTGTGAGTCGAGGTAATACTACTTGTGTGGTTCTCACGAGTTTGGAGCGAGTTTCGAGAGACAATTTTGCTGAAAAGTAATATTCGAATTCAGGTTTGTGTAAATTGTAAAAGAAATTAGAAAATTAAGAAAAATACCAGATACTTCTTTAAAAAAAATATCATCTAAACACGCTAATAGATTACATTTATTTAACTTATTTTTCCAGGTTAATCTTTAGTAAAAAAAATTTTCAGTTTAAATTTTGTTCAGAATGTGGTCATAAATATTGTTCTTGTAAAGTTTGTTAATTGTACCTATACGTGACACGTTTTCGAGTATCACGCCCTTGGCAAATTGATATGGGTGAAAAGACTAGGGCTCGACCTTGCAGTGCTATTTCGCAAATAGGACAGCATTGCTAGTAGATTCGTGATGTGTGTTTAAGATTATGGATTATCGACTGACTCCATACATTTTTTATGTACGGAGTATAAATATATTAGTTCAATTGATTGTGATAAACAAGATGATTACATAACGTAGTAATATGTGAAGAAAAAAACATGCTTTCGTTTGTTTATTTCTTAATTTAATTTGTGTGCCGTATCTATATTTTATAGAAACCTACCGTTTATTTGAACGACATGGTACCAATAATTACTAATAAAGTTCATTATAATAAAGCAAAATAGGTAATATCGAAATTTCATTCAAGATTTCTTGCAGATTTCCGCAAATTCAAATAGTAGGGGCTTACTTATAATGCGAGTAACAACACATTGTTTGTTTACAAACTAAACGGACGATGTCCCACAACATGCCTCGTTCGCCAAATATTCAGCATTGTCTCCGTTACATTTATTTATCATTGTGAATCAAAACTTGAAGCCTGAGCCCGCTGTGGATATTTCGTTGCCGGTTCTCATTTAACTTTGGTACTCATAGTAGGTACCTACTCAAATGCTGATATGATATTGCAAAGCAGTTATAATTTTATTGTCACTCAGAGGCCTGGGGCACAGGGGATTTTAAACCTCTGGTTTGGGGCCTACTTCCAATTGATCGCAGGGCCCTAGGCATTTGCTCATTGTGACAAGTGGGAAAGGGTGGTCTGCATTGAAATAGTAATTAGTCTAAGCAGGAACATTAAAAGAGGTAAACTCTCCAGAAAACAAGAAAAATACTCTAAAACATCAGTACATGTTGGCTGGCTCTACATTAAATATTGATTTATACGAGTACCTAATTAGAGTAGGTGTACCTCTAATCTAAACGAATGTTAGCTCAAACATGAACTAGACGTGGTTTTTCCGTGGGTGGAATTTGGGGTAAAATCTGATATGAAGAAAAAAACTTACCACTGATTGATTATAAAGAAAACTGTCGCCAATAATTTTTTATGTCAATCTCGTAGATAAATTATTTATTTTGTTTCTTTTTTTCTTAAATCTTTTCTTTACTCGATAGGCCGCTTTCACATTTTTGTTGCACTGAATTTACAAGAGTCCAACGTGGGCATTTTAGATGAGGATCTGAAAAACGAAAACATTGAAGGTACTTAATGATTTAGTTCCACAATATAATTTCTTATAATTACCTACATGATGATTGATTATTATTATTCGCCTATTTTATTGAGCGTTAAACAAAAATTATATTCTGTTATGGGATGTTTATAATTCCGTCTGCATACATAAAAAATGATGGAAACAAATCAGGTTGCTTGCCTTTATTGTTTCTCTAGGGTTTATCCTTTACTATTTTGCTTTCCTAGTGGATCTTGTTGTGGAAGAGTTGCAGCGAAAGATAATACCGACCTGTTAGAGAAACAAGCGACGTTAAGCCCAACCCCCCCCCCCTCATGGATAACCGTCCACTTATGGGTGGTCGTCGTTTTGTGAGTCATGGCCCATCTGTGGTGGGCATGGCGTGTGTGGGCGCGGCGCACACAGGAACACTGCATCAGCATGCTACATCACACATATCTGACGCTGACGGTCAGTAACCGGGCTTACTTGTGGCAGTGGTCGAGGCGGTGCATGCAGACGCTGGAGGGCGGGCGCGGCGCGCGGCCGGCGCAGGCGCGCTGGATCACGCACGGCGCCATCGCCGTCGCCAGCAGCGCCGTCAGGACCACTTGCGTTACCATGCTGCACAACATGGCTACGAACAACATACATCTTAGTACAAGTATAACTCGACAACTGGCAGAGTCAGGCACTCTATATAATGCTTCTAAAGTAATTCATGTTGCGATTCGCCAAGTATGCAGGATATAATAGTATAGTGCACAAGCGCGTGCGCAATCATAGGTGCACTTTCCTGAGGGAATACCTCACGAAATATGTACCTAGAGAGAGACCGGTGGAAGTCTCTCGTTTCGGAGGCCAAGACACACTTTGGGTCGTTGAGCCATAAAAGTTAGTTAATTAGTTAGTGTAATATATAGAACAAACCACCACGAACTAAAGCAGTAACTGTCATATGTCAGGCTGATGAATATGAAAGAAATCGATATTCAGACCTAAGAAATTGACCGCCATTGCTTTTACTTGATTTGTTTGATATTTAATTTTTAATTTTAATTTTTATTACTATTGTTTTTTTTATATAATTTAATTTTTGTGAAATTGTTTTAAACTTTCTTTTCATTTAATTTAATTCTCATTTAATTTAATTTATTTCTCATTTAATTTAATTTATATATAATTTTTATGATATGTTTGATTTCATTAATTTGTGGAAACTTTGCTGATTTATGTGTTATTTTTTTGTAATCTTATTTTATGTAATATAATAATTGTTTGTTTCCCAAAAATTAATAAATAAATAAATAAATAAATAAATAAATAACATCTTCTGAGTCTGAATAAACTTACCGTTACTTTTCTAGTAAAACAGTTTGGAGGGTGGATCAACTTTTTAACCGACATAAGTTTGTCCCGACGACATCGCATTCGAAAACGACTAAATTCAGACAATATAGAAATTATTTCTATGTTTTATTCAATTAACAGCTCATTAACCTTAATAAAAAACATATGATATCTAGCTAAAACGACAAAGTAAACGTAAAAACTATGGTAACTCAGTATACGACTTTGCATAAGACATTGCTTTCCATACAAATTTTAGCTGTCCCTTGATCGAGGTGGCTATATGTAATTGCTAATTTAAGAGTTTTTTTCCTTGGAACATTCTTAAGTCTGCTTATATATTGCTTATAAATGAAACAAGGTTTAGTTCTTACTATGTTAAATATAAAAATAGGTTTTAATTTTATAGAAATATAGGCTTTAAAGCTCTGTCCCTAATTCATCTCATTTTGTGGTGTATACTGAGTGACCGCGAAAAAACATAAACAAAATTATGCAACACGTCACAAATTTCTAGTAAAGAACGGGGATACGATGTTATTCCTTGCATCCGCGGCGGCGAGCCTTTGATTCCTGCCGTTGCGCTGCCAGTCCGCAGCAAACTCTAGAGGGGTGCGCGTGTATTTATTCAGTGTCGGCAGAGTTACCGGATTATTTCGGTGAACGGGTAAATGTTTTTTAATTTCTTCATCAGATTTTGAAGGTCCTTAAGGCTGATTTGCTATGGGTCAATTCAAAACGTTCGCCATATTAGTAAATTTTAATTTACAATCCATTACGTAAAAAATGTCTGCTGAGTTGCCAGTATACTGTGTTACCAAAGTGGTAACTCCAAAGACAATTTAGGTAACGCTTTAGACATTATGCGATTTCCATAGACATATTGTCATAATCAAAACTACTTTCAGATTGTAAACTTGCTAATGGCGGTATCCATGGTGGAAAACATGCATAACACACCTCAATAAGCCGCTCAAGTTGTTACCTTTTTGCAACAAGGACTCAGACAGCGAGTATTCACTTCTCTTTAGTCAGTCTACTGTATCCCGAGTATACAAGAGACTGGATCATTATTTTGAGGCTAAGAACCAGCCGCCACCGGGGTACTTCTGAACGAGACGACCGGTTCATTGTTTCTACCACCCTGCGAAATCGGCACCTTACGGGTGTGGACGTGCAGGTGAGCTGAGACATGTTCAAGATGTAGCTGTCAGCGAGTAGACGGTAAGAAGACGTCTAAAGGAAGCCAACCTGACTCCAAAAAGGCCAGCAAAAGGCCACAAGTCGACTGCAGGCCACCAGCAAGCTCGGTTACAGTTTGGTCGAGAGCATCTCAACTCGAGTTTTGGGCAATGGCGGTCGATCCTGTTCACAAAAGAGTGCAGGGTGTGTCTGCATGGCAGTGAAAGGAGAGGCCAGGACTACAGGCGTCCGGGAGAGTGAATTTCCCAATGCTGTTTCGCAGAAACCGTTCCCTTTGGTGGCGGTTCTGGCATGATGTGGGCTAGTATCCCATTGGAGGATAAAACCGAGCTCGTTTTCGTGCCTGGAAGAGGCCGAGGAGGACAAGAAGCTGAGGGGCACATCACAAATATTTTCCTGGAACATGTTGTGCCCTACGCAGGATTTGCTGGCGAAGACTTCATCCTTACATCATCATTATCATCAGCCTGTCGCAGTCAACTGCTGGCCATAGGCCTCTCCTAATGCAAGACAAAGCTCTATGCCACACAACGTGCATTCCGCAGCAGTTCCTTCAAAAAGTCGATTTGCACACCATGGACTGGCATGCGCTAGGTCCAGGCCTAAATCTCATCGAGAATTTATGGGACGAGCTCAAACGCAGGGTACGAAAAAGAAATTCAGCCCAATCTAGTCTAGAAGAGTTGAAGGCAGTTTTATTAGAGGATTGGGGAGGTATCCGTCAAGACACCTTCAATAAATAAACAAGGTCGATGAAGAACCGATTACGGGCTGTACTTAGGGCTAGTCAGTATTAAATACTGGACCAATAATTTTTATAATCCCTAAGAAAAAAACATGTTCTAGTTGTGTCAATTCTGAAGTCAACACCTTTACCCAAAATCCCATTTTCCCTCATTCAAGTTCAGACACCGATATCAAAAAAGTGAGGTAAACTGAAGTTTTAAGCTATTAAATGACATATCCTTTCTATTCAAATGTTGCATACTTTTACTTAGAACTATGTTTGAATGCAGAGGTTGGGCTTGAGTCGATTAGGTTGCTTGCGAGTGTAGTTATGTTCAGAAGTATATAGATTGTTCTTGTCTCTTGTCTCTTGAGTTACCAAAAATGTCTCAGGAGTTACTATTTGTCCCTAAATTTGTAAGCCGTTTTTGGAAGGTAACAATGTGTGTTTGATTTCATTTGTATGATTATTTTAGGTTTACCGTAAAATAAGGTTATTTACTTTAATTTCAGAGAAAACTGTGATTTTATTTTAAGTTTTTAAAGAATAACAGAGAAAATTTACAACATGTATGACTCGTTAGTAACTCAGCATACATATATATAATATTTTAGTGCCCATATACTAAAACTAAAAACAAATGCTGTATACCAAACTATTTGATTTCGCATGACAGAATAAATCCACTTAAACAAATATTGAAGTGTCTATTTATTCAAGAATTGCAGCGTTATAACTTTGGGTAACTCCGGTGACAAAACTATGGGTCAAGATTTAAACATTTGAGTTTTTCAATAAGAAGTAGTTCAAAAAGTTCGCTGCTCGATTAGGAAGCCGTATCTCAGATATATTTGACACACTTCTGACTAAATAAAATTGATAAATAAGCAAAAAAATATTTTTGAAACATGCCGAAATTTTACGCTCGTTTTGTCGGTTAAAAAGTTGATCCACCCTGGAATTGTTTGAATTCATAATAACTGTTGATGCTGATAGGGTTTGCGAACCACAGCATGGTAAAATAAACACAAAACTACAGCTATTTAAATAAACAACACAATCACGAAACCCCTGTACAAACGGCCGTGTCGCGCTGTTTCGATCTGACGTATTGTTACTTTTTTTTAGGAACTTCAACGGATGTTTTTAAAATGTCAAGTTTGAAAAAGTTTTTGTTCAAAAAAAGAGGTTATACATATAAGGAAGGTACGTAAGGATGAAGTTGAAATGACTTACGTTTTAAAAGTAATGTGCTAGAATAAGTTGAAAAAACATCTATAATATTTATATATATTATATAGGTACCAACGGGCTAAGATTGTATGCAAGTTCTGAGAGGATGTTTATGTTTCACCGACGGTCGGTGACTGCAACGCCCTTAATATGCGGGTCGGCATAACACCCCATCTAGAGTAAGTCCAGCGAGTTATTCGTCAACTCGCTTGATCGAGATATTCTTTCTGGTCGCCATCACGCTCGCTCGACTAATATAAAATACAGTTGAACCTAAAACTCGATCATCCCGCTCGATCGAGCTAGTTTCAAGCGACCGACTTGACGAATAACTCGGTCCAGCAATCGAGTGCAACGTGCTGACGATAAGAATTGTTTCTTCAATAATAATTAAAGTTGATATAAAACCTATAACAAAGATTAAAATGGCAAATCAAGAAGACCATGATGCATGATCCACTCAAGTAATAACAGTTAAGTGATTCGTCATTACATGCCGGAGTCATTACCCGAGTGAAGTCATCTATACTTGAGATTAGCGGTTGTTGGGCTGTTTTTATTTGCTGCACCCCCGCATAATATCTGTCACGACATGCAAATGAATAGGACTGGCTGGAAATTCTGAGGAGTGCTCAAGACTAAGAGCATCGTAAAAAATATACCTAGGTACCTTCGTGCGCGACGAATAGAAACTAGCGTTTTTTAACCGACTTCAAAAAAGGAGGAGGTTCTCAATTCGTCTGTATATTTTTTTTCATATTTTTCATTATAGATTTTTTCCGTATGCAGGTTTCGAGTTAGTAAAGGGATGGAGTAACATTAAGTACCTACAAAATGAATGATATCAAAACCAATAACTGAGACTAAATATTTTATCTAACTTTTTAACATAACAAAATATAGCACTTAGGTATACTAGCATTAGGAATCTTCGTTAAGGTTCTACGAGCTTATTATATTTGAGCCTTAGGCTAGACTCAAATTTATTTAGCACCCATATGACCCGCTTTTGGTGACAGACGACATAAAACAACATTTTCTATTTAACGGCCGGTGACATGCGAGGGAGGCTGTACAAGTTGCAAGTTGAGTGTAAATGATATTCGACACAGCTTGTGATCTCATTGCAGCCTCCTGTAGGCGGTGCGGTGACCCACAACTTGCGTGCTGGCAGTACGGACGCGCGTGCCTTTGCCTGCCCGTGTGTTAATCTGTGCGTTGACAGTTACGCGCCAAAACATTAAAAAGTTTCGTGACTTAAAAGTTTTATGTTACTTTTTTTATTCCGTGTTTTGTGGTTAATCTGTGGACGGATATTACAAAAAAATACCCACAATTTTGTATTGATGGAATAACTGTTTCAGTGGTGTAATATAATTTTAATAACCTGTATACATGTGCAGTATGTTTGGATAAATTAATTTAGTTTTATAGTGATTGTGAACTTTAGTGAATTAAGTGAAATATTCGTGTTGGATTCTAATGTGTGGATGCCGGGAGAGGATTCCAGATATTTTAGTGAAACGTAAGCAATTACTTCTTCTTTGGTTACACTTTTAGAAATAATAAGTATTATGTTACATAGCCTTATTTTAACCGTATTTTTTCTGTATAATAAAATAATACAGAATGGAAAATCAGGGAGATGAGATATTTCATAGTGCACTATTAATTGATTATAATTATAACGCTTTGGTGAACGGCTTGACCTAGTAGGTACTCATCTTCTTCTCTCCTCTTGAAAAAAAAAGTTGCCAGAGTAAAATGGCTTTTACATGGTAAGTATGAATTTAATAACAACCAGCTACTATCCCTAATAATAATAATCAAATTTACTTATAAGTACATCCTAGAAATCCAAAACACATATGCATTGAAAAACACAGTTAAGTTAGTTAGTATTTGTTTTACGATGCATATGACAATAAATCATCAATACCTACCTTCAATGATCATGATTATAATAACTCCATAATAATGCTACGTGGGAGAAACCCAGGCTTGTGTTTTGGTCTGCTCTGCACCACGAGACATTTGGAAGTAGGGTTGTCAACTGTTTAACAATAAATCATCATCATCCTAGCGCCTGTTCCGGTTGCATCCTCGGCCATTCCCTCGGAGTACCAGGGTATCTACGGTACGACTATGATCCTGAATTGACAAGCCCGTTTATTATATTTAATAACAAAAAATTAAGTGTTTAGGTATGAGAAGAAAATTCAATATGATAACCGATAATAAAAATAGTTGTGAGCGTGAATTGTGTAGGCTTTTGTTCAGGAAGCTAGGTTTATTTTTGTCAAGAAAAAAATGATTATCAGATAAACAGTATAAATACTGTTTTAACACTTAAGTGGGCAACCCTATTCCAAACACAACATTTGCAACAGATAAGGGTATAAGAGAGGTTTTTGGACATTATAGATGTTCTAATCGAGTTATTGATTTCTGATTATGTATAACAATGACTTCTGGGGTGCTTAAAAGGAAATCTGTTGTGAATCATTTTGGATTTGGATTTTGTTTATATGGTTTTCAAATCTTTGGATGTTATATTGTGTGTTATTTATCAGATACACACAAAGACCATCTTACAAAAAAGTATTAGGCATAGTTAGAGCCGCTGTTCATTAATTGCCTTTATTGTACTTACTTAATTATGTACCTAGTTACGTATATACCTACGTACTTTATTCCTTGTATCAATGTTTAGCTTTTTGGGTTTACTAGAAGAAAAAAAAGGAATATGTAAATTAGCTAGCTTTTTTAATTAATTGTGTCATTATAGCGAGAGGGTTGTGGAGTTTTCGCTCAACATTAGGTGAACTCTCTATCTCAGCCATTATCAAGACGGGCTACGTTCGTTCAAAAAGCCATGGCCTAGGAAGGCTGTAGTTTTACAACAGTAACAGAACAGTACCTACTAATACCATAATGTTAATTCAGTTCTGTCGTCAAGTACCTACCTAACTATTAATTGCATTCTAGCTAATTTAGGTCCCCTATTCCCATCAATAAATAATACATTTTCTTCCTAAGTTTTTATTTTAATACCGCTCTCACTCTTAATCGGAATTTAATAGACTCCGGTCTGAATCCTGAGAATCAAAGACAAATTGACCGCATAATTTGCAAGTCCGCTGCGCATCCAATAGATATATTTCACCACCCACACACAGACCTGCGGTTGACAGCACTTCATTATTTTATTGAGCCAATTCAATTAAACCTATCAAATCTGTCATAAAGTTTTTGTCCGACACGATATTTCTCAGAAGGTGTTCGGTATGTGAATCACGAATCACTCTGCCAGTGGGCGACACCCACATCGTGATAATTATCGATATAAACATGTTAAACATGCGCCTTCATCGATAATAACTTCGAGTCTATAATTTTACAATCGATTGTTTATAATTTATTCAGCGCCCGAGGTGCTAAGATAAATTGAATGTCTACACTTTTTTATGCAATGCACTGAGTGATAAATATTCCAACGTGCGTATTAAGAAGGCATCGTGATTTATATTATTTTCTATTTATTGGCGTGTTGCGTGTCCGCCTATATTAGGTCTTCACATATATGGCTGGTTAATAGATTGCTAAAAATATTTAATAGATTTTATTATGTAGATCACCGCGGCAAGGTCGCAAATCTGTCAGATTTTTATCGGATTCGTTTGGTTTTGCACGTTAAGTGCATTCCTATTTGAGATGCACTTTATTTAAGGACTAGCGGCCGCCCGCGACTCCGTCCGCGTGGATTTCGATTTCCATTAGCCTAAAGCCTTCCTCGTCAAATGGACTATCAAACACAATGAGATTTTTTCAAATCGGACCAGTAGTTCCTGAGATTAGCGCGTTCAAACAAACAAACAAACAAACAAACATACAAACAAACTCTTCAGCTTTATATATTAGTATAGATAAGTCATTAGAAGAGGAAATCACACTTATGATTAATTTTATTCTTGATGCATGTTTTCTTGTGTGCTACAAATACCTTGCTAACTCTTGGGTCCTGGGTTTATTTTCTGGGTTGAGCAAATTAGTGTCATATTTTACCAAAATTGGGTACTTAACTTGATTTGTCTTGTCTTCAATTCGCAATGGCAGGTTAACATAGCCTACCGATCACGGTAATTTGGTTTGAAATACAAAGACCTTTGCCAAACAGACATTAATAGGCCGGAACATTAACGTAGGTAGACCAGGCACAATTTAACCGCCAAAGCCGCAGTAATAAACATACATACCCTTAACAAGGGCTGACAGTATAACATATCTGATTATTGCTACCGTATAATTTCCATGTTGTTATTGCGTAGGTCAGTGAGTGCACTCTTGATTTCGCGCCAAAAATACTAATGAGTAACCGAACCGAAGATGGATGCAAGATGGCGGACGGCCATAAACCATAACGGGCAGAGACAATGCTATCCGCGGAGTTTGGCCAATAAATATGGGCTTATTGGGCGAGTATAAGGAAATAACTGCGAGGCCGTCCCCGATTCGGATATCGGCTAAAATGTGTAATATTTATCGATATTCCGTTTTCGGTTGAGAGCTGTATGATCGGTTGGTGTTGATAGGGTTGTTACAAATCGGGGTCCCAGGCTTGACAACGTATCAAGGCGAAAATACAAAATTGTTTCATTAATGTGTAGAAAAGATAAAAGAAAATATGAGTAATAGGTAAGGTAAGGTAACCAATGTCGAATAGGTTCTGATGGGCATTCCTTACGAAATAAATTTAAGACCGCCTCTGAAGTTTTTAAGAACATGCATTTTAGGCATATTGTTAATAACTTACTTGATTTCTTGGTTAATTCGTTCATAATAATTTGTCAATAACATAATCTATAAATTATGTAATCAGAAACGAGATATGACCTGCCCTTTGGCAAGAATTTCCTGCTATTGAAGATAAGATAATGTGGCCTATGGGTCAAATTCTTAAGATTAATTGAATTAGATTCTGCGGAGTCTACGTTTTATTAAATAGCAATACCGATCTTTTAAACATTCGCATGGGTCAATTATTTTATTTAATGGTGTTTTAAGTAAAGTCAGACATAATATCATCATAACCAGACGAACGAAATGGTTTCATAAATACTACCTAGATTGATAATAAAACATTGTTTAAACTATACCTACAATAACTAATTTGGTAAGATCGCTTAGCTTTTGTTTTGCTATGGACTTATGGTAACTTATTTAATAACGGTTTCTTATTTGTATGGTCTGTCTGTCCAATGTTCGTCCGTTAATCCTTATCCCAATAAGTTTGTCTTGCCCGTTGATAGTTTACCTTTTAAGGGGTTGTTAACCATAGTTTGAAGGATTTAAATGCGTTGACATTAAATAACGTAATTATCGGTGTGATAGTTGTTCGAAAAAGCGTCTTTTAGTGATATAATGACGACTTTCAATTGATTGAATATGCATTTAATAAGTGATGCTTTATTACTCCTTCCCGTGTCAGGTACTTAAATTTAAATATAAATATAACATATTATTATATAAAATCTGAAAATTAAATTTATATAACTTTAACTTGAATACATTTTTTTTACATATTTTATACACATACTATAGCATGCCCTCGTACACACATTACCGAAAATACACTGTCGTTTAAAAGTGTAACGATTCTGTAAGTCGAACATTTCTCAGCCCTAATGACTACCAATATGTTGGCAGCATATTTGGCATTATTATCGATATCTGATAGAGATATGACGTTCACTACATAAAGGGTAATTTGAATACAATGTTTACAAGACTCAACTTAGATTTAGGCATGACGCTTTCGGAAAATGAATTTCTGTAGGCAGAAACGTTGTAAGTTCCACCATTTATGGAATATAGGCGTTGTTCCTAGCTAATTCATTATTAGTTCCATGTTCATTATTGTTTTATAGGCGTGAAATTTGATTATAGTCTCTCCCACATAGTCACTCTTTTTTCGTTTAATGGAAGATAGTTTAATTATAGATTAAGCAAGGTAAAATGAAATATGTGAAGACACATAATCATGTTAAGTATGATAATGATTCGACTAGGAAGAAGCGGAAAAGCAGAGCCATTTTCAGCTCGATGGGCAGCAATTTGATAAGATAGTTATTATATAGAGATAACTAGCAGCCGCCCGCGACTCCGTCCGCGTGGATTTCGATTTTCAATATCCTATGTGTTATTCTGATGTATAAGCTATATTGTGGTAAAGTTTCATTCAAATCCATTCAGTAGTTTTTACGTGAAAGAGTAACAAACATCCATACATCCACACATCCATACATACAAACTTTCGCCTTTATAATAGTAGTAGGATTTAAGAGACTAGAAATTTCTCGTGCTTTCCGTGACACGTCATAGAATCACGTCAATCATCATCAATCGATGCATGTTTTAGATATGTTATTCTGTAAAGAATATAGTGCAATAGTTATCTATGTATTGCACTTTTCGCAAAAGAATTAGTTTAAAAAGGAGGAAAATAACAAGTTTTATTGGAGTACCTAGAAAAGGCCTTTGTCCAGCAGTGTACTGCGATAGGTTGATGATGATGATGATTGGAGTACAGCGCAAATACGGAATACTTAAGAGAAGGAAATATAATAGCTTCCGAAAATAAAAAATATAATGATTGTGTTTCAAAATGTTATCTGAACGTTCTGCTTCTTTTGCTTCTTTTATAACTTTGTAACATTAGTATGTCCAGTAACAATGCGTTTGTTTACACGTCCGACGCGATGGCACGTAGGCCGTCTATCATTAGTGAAGACGCAATGTCCAAAATTCGATCCCACGCCGCTACCGGCCGCGAAAACCCCATCTTGGTCATAGTAACGACATAATAACAATGTACTAATACGCTTGTTAACTGCCAGAATAGTCGGAAACAAATGTTTGCTTAGGTAAGTAATTTCAAATGTGATGTTTGATGTAGGGATTATGTAGGTACTTGATCTGAGTATGTAGTGTAGATCAAACTCGAGCTTCGACAGAAAATTTACCTAAGTAAAACTTCATAAAATAATAAAATTATTAAAGGGGCTTCTGAATTAGGTACACTTCTGCGATATAGAAACGTAAACATAGGGTCCGAGATATGTTCTAATTGGTCTATTTGATGATTCTTTGTTATCTACAGGCTATCTTGCTATAAACAGGGTCTTAATCTACCTAACACGGGGATCAAATTAACGTATGGGTGTTGTAAGATATTGATTATTATTATTATATTTAAGGCTCAGATTTAAGGATATATTTATCAAATGCGGCGTATCCGAAACTTACCCGAGAGTAATGAAACTATTATTACAGTACTTACAGTTAATTTAGAGCAAATACACCACACAAACGCTTTCTAAAGCGGTCTAGCTGGTCGAGTAGTGCATGTGGATTGTACGCGGGGGTGTGGGTTCGAGGACCGGCCGTGGGCGGGCGAACGGAATCAATCAATAAGCGTTCCGTACTTGGATATGATGTCTTATTGAACACCATTGTTGTAAGTCGATGCGGAGTTTATTAAACTTCTGTCTTTGTCGTTGGGTGGAAGAAAAATGGATGATATAATAATAATGATTGTTATTTATTTAGTAAAGTTCATAAGTCATTTGGTTCCTATGTATTTTAAAAGCTTATATTTTAAGCTCTTGACCAAGAGCCGTAGGCTTGATGAACGTTCTGAGGAAACTTATCAAATTAAGGCCATGTAGGTACGGTAATTTTTCTCAATATTGGACATACCTACTTAAAGCTGCAGCTAAGATCGTTATGTTGTAAAGAAACACACTACACTAGGCACTTGCGTATTCCGTATTGCGCTGTACTCCAATAACACTTGTGGATTTCCGCTTTCTTTAAACCAAGATTATTATTTTGCAAAGGCAGAAAATACGCCACCGAAGTTCGGCGGCAATACATTTTCCATACAATATTACGCGACGTAACTTCGGCATAGTATATTTTCAAATTGGTATGTAAAACAGGATACCAACTTACTAATTATCAAATCATTATTCTAAGAAATCTTTACTTCTATACTAATGTAATTAATAAAGCTGAAGAGTTTGTTTTGAACTTTTTTTTATCTCAGAAGCTATTGGTTCGAATTGAAAAAATATTTTTGTGTTGGGTAGTCCGTTTGTCCAGGAAGGCTTTAAGCAAAAGTATAGTAAGTTTATGAGTGCGGAAACCGAAATTCGGAAGGAGTCGCTGGCGGCCGCAGTTAATCAATAAGTTTTCTTCACACAGTCACCATGCTAATTTCTGATACCTACCTATACCGTAGGCATGCCTCACCTCAAACAAGTATGCACATTGCACAGAAACACTTAAATAAAGCAATTACTTTATCTCAGTCCCTGATTAGCATCGGTCGATTGCAACTTGCTCGAATATTAGGTACTCGTTATCGTGTTAGCTGGGAACCCACGCCTTCGACCTAATCTATACTAATATAGTAAAGCTGAAGAGTTTGTTTGAAACTACTGGTTCGAATTGAAACATTATTTTGTGTTCGATAGTTCATTTGACGAGGAAGGCTATAGTATAACACTTTATGTGCGGTTACCGTAATCCACGCGGACGGAGTCGCGGGCGGCCGCTAGTAACAATATATGACTCGAGTACAAAATTTAATGTCGATTTTCATCACATCACAAAAACATACCTTAAACAAATATGCACAGAAACACTTTAATAAAGCAATTACCTTATCTCAGTCCCTGCAGATTAGCATCGGACGGTTGCAACTCGCTCGAGTACTAGCTGAACCCACGCGTCCGACCTAATTAGAGGGAGGCGTGTCTTGGACGTTGTCACCGATGAAAGTTGACAAATATGTATCATTGAGTTGGTGCAATGATTAAAAAGTTGATAAAGAATTAGAGTCCCAACAAATATCATTATCTCTATGTCTCGTATCAAGAAAACGATCGCAGATTTAAAACAACAAAAGTTCAATACAGCTAAAAAATAATGTCATGCTTGCTTCAAGTTAGAGACATCCGTGAAAGCTCAGTGCGTGTGCGCAAGCGTGGTCGTAATCCACGCCCCACGTGACAATATGCATACGCAACTATCTATCTCTATGTTAAATATTGTACGAGTATTATGTATATGATTTTTAAGTACCGGGCCTGGGTCTCGAGTTCCTGGGTTCGATTCATTGGTCAAACATTTTGTTTATTTTTTTCTGAACCCGGCACGGGTTTGTGGTCGTCACCAACCTGCAATTGACAAGCGTAGTGATTAAGCCAAAACCCATCTTTGAAACAAAAACATGATTTCAAATGATGGAGGCTTTTGCGCTTCAGTGGGACATTAGTAGGCTGATACAATACAGTACAGTTATCCGTCCAAGTGTGATGAATGTGAAGGTAGACTACGTAAATATTTGTCTTATTTTAAAAGGGATACGAAATAAATAAACCCTCTTTCGGCTTCCTTATTACATTTTATCGGAAGAGTACCTTATTTTTTCCTGCTGGAGTAAGCTCTATAATTATGAAACTTAAGGAAGCTCTCTCAAAATAAACGGTTGTAACTTATACTCGTAGTCCTGAATAGATTTTTCTATTTAACTATACAGAGAAAGAAAAAAATATAAAATATATTATGTTTCTGCGACTCTTCTAATAGCAAAGTTCTCAAAACCTAAAAATATTGCGGCATGAAAAGTTTTACATCATTTATTTTTGAACAGTGACTATTTTAATGTTGTCATTTTGAAACATTGAAAAAGACCTATTTTTGTTGACATGTAGCCTCGTACGTTAGTCTATTTGGCAGGAAATGTAAACAATTCAGACAAATTATGCGGTATTACACATTTATGCTTCGAGATTTAGAATTCTAGAATAAAATGCACTCAACTGTGTTTAAATTACAGTGTTAAAGTACTCTTTTTACACATTATTTCTAAAAATGTAGTATATGTATTAATTTAATTTTTTTATCAAAAAAAACGAATATCTACCAAGATGTATAGTGAGAGATAAATTCTATGTACTTTTGTTTGGCTGTTGGATTTATTAATTTTCCAATACAATCGTGTAATATGACAATATGACATGATCCCAATTGATCCTATGACCTATGCATATATTCCGTGTCAAATAAAATCGTAAATTCAATATTTTATTATAAAATCTCGAGAGCACACCATAACACTTACTAACTAGAGGTACTTATGACCAAAAGTTAGCGAGCCGGCATGCTGTCGTACACAAACACATCGTATAAAAACGATTGCTCGCGAATGATAATCCTATTTTCATGTAAAAATACGATTCAGCTGTCATGTCGACGGCTAATAGCGTGGGAAATTAGCTAATAGAGTTACATAAGTTACGCAATTTTGTTCTTCATATTTGAATTACTCGTACCTAGATTTGTTTTCTGATGCATCCGATTTGCCCATCAATGATTTCCAGATGTGCTTGAATTATGATGTTTATTGTTAAGCTACGTCGTTAAATCGTTTTTAAAATTGCATACATATTATTTATTATTTTGTTTAAAAGTTTGTGTGTAAATTTTTTTTTTTTCATAAATGTGTTGTTTGAATTTCGAGGTTGATTTTATATCTAGAATGATTTAATCCAAACACATCCTTAAGAAGTAAAAAAAAACGAAACAATAATTATTTTTTCTAATCGTTTTATTTTAAATTTAATTATGTAGTGACGTGCACAGTTGAAAAGAGGAAATGTCTGTTTACATTTTCATCTTTTCATAAATTACTACATTTAAAGCCAAAATATGAATATCCTTATAAGGCATGGTAGTCCAGGTCAGGTAATGCATCCGATCGGACCGGAGCGCAACGGAAGCTGAAATTAGCGCGCATCGGCGCGAGCGCACCGCGCAGAAACTAAATACCCAAATGCGTTTGTGATCGCGCCGCTCCTGCCAAATAAGGCACGAATCTCGGGTTTCGCGCGCGCGCCGTCGCTGGCACGCCACCAGCCTGCGAAACGCTCTCTATTCCCGTCTAATACACACGAAAAACACGTAAAAACGTTTTTATTTTGGTTCCGAGCAGCCTCTAAAATTAGGCCGTATGGAAACCGAAAGTAATACGAGCGATTTTGGTTCGGGCCGTGTTGTCTGTATTTAGATTAGACGGTGGCGGCGCGAGCGCAACCGCGCGCGTGATAACGCATCAGTGCATTGTGATACCGTGATACTGTGATACGAGTCGATGTTTGCGCGAGTGCTGTGATCGATTTAAAGGATTTGGATGTCACAAATGCTGCCCGAGGGCGGAGGTATGTTGTTTTAATTTACCTACTCGAAAATTACTCGATGTTATTCGCTTTATGTCACCGTTATCAGACGGCGGCCCCGTGCACTGATAAGATAGTTGAGTAAAGCAGTCTTAATACGCAATCAACAAGTCATTAGTGGAATGAGAATCTGTTCCAATATTTTTGTGTGATGTCTGTGCATTTAGTGCTTTTTCTATGAATGATGTGAATTTATTTTACAGTTTTTAATATGCATTTTAGCTTTTATGAATTATAAAATGCTTGGATGTGTGAAAAAATTTAATGTAGGTACATAGATTTAAATGATTTAAAATATTTTCCACAGATTTTGTTTTAATTTCTGTTGATGTAATTTCCTATTGCTATAATAACGTCATTATTTGATTCCAAACAGATTAATTTTATCAATTTCGCCCCACATATTTTTTTACATATTTATTTGAAGTAATAAAATTAATTTATTTGTTAAAAAAAATACGTTGTTGGTAAATGTATTCCAATTCAGGATAAATAATAACATTATCTTGATAATTCAACGCTATTTATGTTATCAAAACCAAAAGAGGAACTTTTTTGTTTCGTACCCAATAAATAAATATGCCAGTGACCCAATAACGATTATGGTAATAACGTTATTGACTGTCGAATTGATATTTATTATCACAACATGACTGTTATACAACTGGTTACGGGGCATGATGTTTATTCACGTTTGTGCCTACGCTAGCTTGCTCCGAGCGGGTGCATATCCAATTCCTAATCGTCGTTTTGATCATAGTTTTCATACAACTGAACATAAGTGAAAAAAAAACGAAAACAAATAAAATATTTTATTGTAAAAAAATAAGTAACTTGGCGCGGACACAACCGTGCCTCCGCGATTTAAACATGAAATTAAACAAAATTGTAAAATGAATTGAAGCTTAAAACTTTTTAAATATTTGGCAAATCTTTTCCTTAACGAAGATAGATACATAAACTAGCATGCTACTACTTTTCTTGTAAGAGTTATTTTCAGTATTTGCGCGAATATAAAATGACCCACCCAAATATTGCGGAAACTCTCCCCATCAATTTGACCATACATCAAGATAGAACAAAAATAGTCACACACGTACGAGTAGAGAGAGATTTCACGTGGCCCTGTCCCACGTGAGCGGACGTATCGCGTAGCATCGCGTCACATAGCGCAGATTTAGAGAGAAGGGAACTCTCCCTTCTCTCTAAATCTGGGCACTCGCCCATACTCATATTCCGCAGATTTAGGGAGAAGAGAAAGTGCCCATTCCTACTCATATTCATGTAAAGATCCAAAGCCAGAGCTCAGGTATGGGGTTTTAAGGAAGGGAACGCATCTGCGACCCTTGTAGGTACAGTTAACATCAGTTATGATTTTATTTAAGTAATCCATTTCTAATACAAAGCCTATGGAGGTTTAAGTTAGTTGTGAAATTCGCTTTTAAAATCTTCTTCTGGTTTGTTTGTTCAATAATTTAACGGCGCAAATTAAATTAGGATGTAGGTACACACAAAATCTGTGTCAAATGCACCGAATATGTCAATTGTTTGTCCGTCTTGTTATTTCAAGAAAGCCTGCAGTAGCGGCCAAATCTCCAAATATAAGGACGGTGACAAAATGTCAACAGTTTCTAGAATTGATGTTAGGTTTGCTTATTGCTGTCAGACTGACAGATTTTTATGATTCATCATAACCTGCGCCTGGCCTAGTTTTTTGGAGTCTTACGGAGTGTACCTAGTTCTTGTAATCTGTCGAACTGGCTAGTATCGAAAGTAAAGTCAATTTATGTCCCATTTGTCCCCTCTGCCGGTGCCCTGTGGGAAAACTGGGAGACAGTCGTTAAAAAAACACATATTTTGTCTTCCAAGGGAACAAACACCAGAGGGGATCAATGGGACACACCCCTTTTTACGGTAATACACATTTGTATATTTTTTCTTAAATCTAAATGCTGTGCTCAGAAAGTGCGGGTGCGGGGAATAAAAAGTGCATCTTTGTTTATGAAAAACTAAAAGAACGGTTTAAATAATCTGTGCAGTTTGGTCGTAAAGAATTATGCACTTACAGCCTTCTCTCTGACTATGAGGAAAAATTATGATAATTATATACGATAAACTAATAAACACCTAAGCCCATATGCGACGTTTCTATTTGGAAAGATAATTATGTACGAATTAGGAGAATTTACATACCTAATTGCCCCAAGTTGACAGAAAATGTTATAGATCACTTTTAATTTCATTCAGTTATTCATAGATTTAGGTGTAAAGGCCAAACGCTAGGAACCAGTGGTTTGCATACATTTGCATGCAAACTACATACATAAACAAACTATTAAAGACTTAGGTATACATTGACATCGTTATACTATGCTTTGATTGATTTGAAATAAAATTTTTGCATAATATATTTATTAGATCGTACTCGTATAAGGAATCCGAAGCTGATTGATTGACTAAACAAATTAATTTAATGCCCCAATAAAGCCGAAGTTAATAATAATAAATAAACTAATACTGACCATTAAAAAGAAAGTTCTAAAAAAAGCTGGTCCTATTTTGGCAATCACTTGACAGTCGACTCCGCATTTGTTTTATATTGTTAACATGACTTGAGAATTTGGAAGTTTTCGAGACTTCTTATACATTGAACAGAACAAAACAGCTTTTTCACCCAGAGGATTCATAACAAACCCCATATTCGACCATGTTTCGATATTATTTTAGAGTTTGAAGTCTGCATAGTCATCCAATGCTGTATAAAAGAGGTCTTCTCAACATACTCCTTGTTAACTTTTAATGTTTCACCAGAAAACACCGAAACCACAAAAGCGTGTACAAACAATCAGATATATTAGTAGTCAACCTGTGCTGCGCCTGCGCCGAGGTGTTTTCAGTTATCGCCCCAAATACGGATACGACTGCCGCCGCCAATTTACTGGCCATAGGCTAGCGTTGCAAAAATGTCGATGAGTTCAGTATCGATATCGATATCCCTGCGTTAATCCCGACACAAAACTCTATGGGCACCAGGGACGCTGCGACTAAAATCTTGCGATTGCCATCTGCCAACCATACAAGGAAAACCAGACTACTTTTTTAATCATACGGAATCATCATTCTTATCTGTCTGACAATCAGTTGATTCAAGCCTGCAGTATTCCTAACCAAACTAAGAAAACGTTCAAAGAATATTTAAGTTTTTTCCCGTGGGATTTGAGCCCACGACCTCCGAGGGTTAAGAGATCAGCCACAGAAATATAATGTATACAGCAATTTGATTAACTTAGTACATTGTTTTGCATGTCAAAACTTTTTTCGCCCTACCAGCGCCTCGGCTTGAATTGCCTGCTGAGAAGAGACGCCGCCGGAAGAAACTAAGAAGCCTTTCTTTTTTATTAATTTACACACTTCCCATATTTTACACTACACCAAGGAAGCTAGTACCTATACATGCCCATTCACTAAATAAATACATGTATTCATTTCACATAAGTGAAATATTCAGTTATTTAAAGCTAAGATTTTCTCCATTGCTCTACATACCATATCGATATTCCACACCATTCCATACAACACTAGTTAGCTGTTGCATTATGTATTTTGTTTCTGTAAGTAGGCCAATCAGTTCGCGGCAATTTGTACGCTTTTGACCAAGATGACACCTACCATATTCGGAATAAGAACATATTTGCTAATTTGCATAACTGTATTAGTCAAATGTAACCTACAATTACTAGCTTAGTGGTATGAAATGGCCCTCGCGTTTATGACTAGCCAAAAGTCAAAAAGATATTCGATTAGGTATTGACGATGCCTTAATCAGAGTGAATTAGATATTTTAGGATATTTTTTTAGCTATGGAGGCAAACGAACAAGAGGGTCACCTGATGATGATGACGATGATGGGAAGTGATAACCAGTGCCCATGGGCATCACTAACCACACAAGGGCCGCAGATGCGTTTCCTGCCTTTAAACCCCATACCGTCTAAGCTCTGGCGACCTAACTTACCAACAGGCATGTGCCTGTTGGTAAGTTACGAAGTGCTATTTCGCTATGATCTTCTGTAATGTGGAGGTGCTTCCCCAGACGAGCGAATCATTGAAGTAGATATTTCACTAAGCTTTACCTCTCTTAAAAATCGTGTGCGTTGTGTATCTTTCTGCCAAACTATGTAGGTATCTATGATCTTCAAAAAATCTGTCATTTGCTACCGTTTTCTAATCTGTGTGGATAGATCCATCCATTCATTTTAGCACCTAAGATTCCACAATGGGAGAGCAATAAAAATATAGTATCTTAAATACCCATTTATCGGATTACCAAAAACCTTATAAGAAGTTACTTTCCTTTAAATATCTGTCATAGAATTTATAACAGAGCTAAATGTATATGCACCCACTTAATTGCCTACGTTCAGATTTAGCATTGTTATGTAAAACCATCTTCCCACAATGGATAATCCACATCTTTGGTCAATGTTTTGTTGTACCATTGTAATAAATTACTTTAATCATATTTCTGTTCATTATTTTCGACTTTATGCCTCTCGGAATAAGAGCGAGTGAAACTGTTGGAACTCTCCTACGCTATTATGATTCATTCTATACTGTATAATAAGTCTGTTCTCCATTCGCCAAATATGGACACTATTAGCATTCCCTTTATGCTGCTTATTTATAGCAAATTATTTTGTAGGTATGATGCAAAACCGTTTATGTATCATATTGGGTATGAAATAAATTTTGCTTGTGCGAAATTGCTAGTTCCAATAATTTGCCCTTTTTTGATCAGTGTAAGACGAAATTCGTTCGTTATCCTTATTTTACAAAACATAACAAATCAAAAATAAATTACATAATATAACAAAAATAAATTTTAACTGAAATTGACCCAACAAATCACTAAATCCACAATTTTCGCCAATTAAGATACGTAAAGCACAAATGGAACTTTATGATCAGATGTTCTTATTGTTTATACAAATACATAGTGTATCCGTCACCGTGACGCCTACAAGAAAAATGAGGCTTCTATATAATTTCAAAAAAATATCTATCTGAATACTTCATCATCATCATCATCAGCCTTTCGCATTCCACAGCTGGACATAGGCCGCTCCAAGGGCTCTCTACTTAGCCCGATTCTCTGCGACTCCATCTTGAACATTAAATACACCAAAAAACCTTTTGAATACATTAACTCTTTTGGTGACAATCTATCACATGTCTATCCTAGCCATCTTAATCACTCAACACCGTGTTTGTTCTATTAATGTTTACATTGCTACTATTGGAAGGTTGCGTGAATTAAATATGGAAATAGGAAGAACTTATATATTTTAAAATGATCAATGCATAAACCAATACGGCTCTGGCACCATTTTGGTTTTCAAGACCAACAGGATTTTGGAAAACGAAATGAGTTATTTTAGGTTTTCAAGTCCACCGAAGTTGTTAAAAACGAAAAAAGCAACATCGATTACCTATGTAAATCCATAGGTACTTAAGAGGAATACATACCTGTATATACGTATAGATAATGCGTTTTATCTATGCGTGGTCCGCTTTGACCATGATCCAGGATTTGGCGAGTCTGGTTATTACAGTGAAGCAATTGTCATCAGACCTTCGTAACCCTTAAAACAGAATTGAACTACGACGTTTTCACTCACCGCCGAGCTAATGGCACAAAGCCACACATAGATTTGGAAAAATCCAGAGGTGTAGGCGCTGATTCGAACCGCGGACCTTACGTATGAGAGGCGCAGTCCGTACCACTAGGCTACCATCGTTCAACGCTCGCGAAACGGTTTGAATTTATGGGGGAATAATCGTCATAAATGACGCCACATTTCATCATAATAATCATAATAATTGAAACAATAAGGCAAACATTAATAACGCATACGCAGTATTCTGTGGCTAATAGGTACGTATTTACGTCCCACGGTACCTCATTTCCTTATTTGTACTCAACATTTATAATGTTAGGTATCATAATTTCTCACTGATCCTCAAAGTTTTACTTTAGAACCTAGAATTATAAAAATGTAAACTTTTCTGCATTTAGATTTAAAAAAGGACTTTTAACATTTTTTTCGTAATGAAAACTAATGCTTTAAGTATCAATTTTCAATGCATCATGTAATGTGGAAAATTTCAATGACAAAATATTATAGGGACACACTTTAAAATAATGAGCTATTCCGGGTGTGGAAATGATAAATGCATTATGATCAAAGCGAGCTGTTTTAATTTATTAATAAGGGTTCCGTTTTTTGCCAATTGGCTATGGAACCGGAAAATAGGAGAAATTCAGAATCGTTTAATCTAATTTGGTCTTATTCTAGCCAATAAATGGCAATGGCACATGCAAAACCCTCCGTTAACTTCGTAACGTGTCTCTAAATTGATCATCTATAAATAAACACAGTCTGAACCGGTAAACAGTTTCACGTGACATTAAATGGATGTATATGTACACTCGATTTAAGTGCACACCCACTCTCTGGTCATATGCGTATCTGGTATTGTATGCAAAAAATCGAGTCACACCCCGTATCAATAAATAAATGATGAATATGATAAATAATGAATGATAAACATCTAACGCCAAATTGAGCAAGACTTTGTACTATGGTTGCCATATTTTTTTTGTGTAAAAATTATATGTCAACAATTCGTACGAAATTAAATATAATGAGTGCTCGCGTCGTTACACACACAAATAGGTACGGAGTCGGACATGCTCCCTAAATACTATACCAGAAATACAAAATTACAAATGTTTAAATGCATTCTATGAAATATTTTGAAATGTGTGTTATTTTACAACAGTTTGATTCTTGATTTCTCGATCTTATAAGTAGGTAACAATGAGAAATTGTAAAAAAATGTTCCTAGAGTGCTGCGGTGATTGAACCCGCGACTTCTGGCCCAAGCCGACATATAGCCCGAACACAAACGAAAAAAAAACAGAGTAGTTATGTGCTACGGGTATCAAACCCTCAACCTCTCGTAGCGGATTCAGTTCAACCAATACCAATTCCAATCTTGATCAAATATTTGACCGCAACTCGAGTCAATGACTAAGTGCGGTAGACTCATCTCCAAGCTTTCAAGGAGCTCTATAGTTGCAATTTCCTAATTTTTTGCGGTCACCGATCCATTGACTGTATGACATCACGGTTTGAGCCAGTAGCCAGCGCGGCGCGGAACGGACTCGTACGTAATAATAAATAAATAGCGGAATTCGAAATGCTAGGTGAGTTTTTAGAACAATTCAATTATAAATTATAATCACATTATTTCGTTTGATGAAGATAGTTTGTCAGAGCTCTGGTATTCCATATGCATATCAGAGACCACTGATATGCAACAGAGAAAATAGTGTTAAATTCAGTTGCAGAGTATAAGTAACTTGCCTCCAATAAAAATGTAATCAGTATATTTTGCACGTTAACACATTTGTCGCCAATGCCTCTACCAGAATGGCCAGCTGAGAAAAGCGTGTTCACGGAGCAATGATCGTCCAACAAATTAGATTATTTGCCCTGATTTGTGATAAACAACCCATGGTTGCTAAACGTTACAATTAAAAGTCCTACAAAATGTAAGGGAATGTAATGCAAATGTAAATGACTTGATTCTCATGTCGGAGGATTTAGTCTTATACCAAAGTCCTAATGCCTACCTACTAGCTTTTTAAAAAATTAATCGTGTAAGTCTGTTCGTATTTAAACTATTCATATTATGTAAGCCGACGTTGATGTACAGCAGCCCTATAGAAAAAAAGCATAGCTAGATAAGTGTCAGTTGGCATCGTACCACCAACTCGTATTTTAAAACATGTAGGTGAGTGGGTAAATTGGTACAAAAATAAATTGACCAAATGAATTATGCACGGTACTACGGATGCCACCTTTTTTGTGGTTGAGTATTTTTGCATTTTAGCGTACCTACCTAATTTTAATTAATTATATAAGTATTGTGTAAGCACGCTCCTTCAAATACCAGTATATTTGATCTCAAGAACTAGTAAGTAACATCTAGGCGGTAATTATCATTTTCATAAGACTAAAGAACTGGAACTATACGAGAGCTATTAAGTATGTCTGTAGTAGAAGTCCCACTTGTTTCTTGTTTCTTGAGTGCCACGATTGTTAGTGTCGGTTTTAACAGCCCCTACAACTGCAATTCAAACGCATACGAATCCGCAATTCACAATTTAGTAAACTTGGAACTGTAAGGGTAGTTGATTAAGGGTTTCCTAGGCCGTGGCCCACCCGCGCCCTACACTAAAACCGCTACTGACGATTGGTGAAATACAATCTACCTAATCTTCAATCAATTATGGAAGTATATGGTTAATCTCCTGATAAAAGTCATTAATAATAATACGAGCCTTAATTTCTAAGGACCGAAAAATACCCAGGGGTTGTTGAAGATTCCTTAACCAATCTTAAATGTTTAATATACTAGATATGCCCAAAAACACAACTCAAACCAACAAAAGCCTCAATAATTAACAATTACGCAACCCATTAGTCGATAGCTGATATTCCGCGCTAATTTCCTCCGCGCTGAATCACTTCGTGACGTGCGCGTTGGCGCATCGCCAGCGCGCGGCGCCTGTGACGTCGCACGGGCTCGGTAGACAATCGGAATCGTAAATAAATAGATATGAAGTATTGCAATTATGGCGTTTGGATGAAGATGGTAACTTCACCCCGTGGAATTAAATTATATTGAAAACCCGATTCTCTAAGAAAGTTGTCCTACTGAACTGTGAGTAGTAAAAACCAAAAAATCAAAATCAAAATATACTTTATTCAAGTAGGCCTCAAAAAGCACTTATGAATCGTCATTAATAATAAAAACAACACCTTGAATCTACCACCGACTTCGGAATGCAGTCCTACCGAGAAGAAGCGGCAAGAAACTTGCTCTTTTCAATCGCCAAGTTTTGTTACAATATTTGTCCAATAAGTTTACATACTTGTACTTGTTCTAGTATTTTACCGAAATATGCGAACCAGAGAATAGGAAATACTCTTGAGTTTGCGCCATCACTAGTCAATAGTGTAGGTAGGTACACTGTATTAGTAAGTATTATCCCTATCTGACGACCTGCTTGGTGTAATGGTCAAGATGTTGCCTATTACGCAAGAGGTCGCGGGTTCGATCCCCGCACAGGACAAACATTTGTGTGCATGAACATGTCTGTTTGTCCTGGTCTGGGTGTTATATGTATCTATTTAAGTATATTTGTAATACCACTGTTGATTCTGATGTCTGTAACACAAGTGCTTAAGCAACTTAACACCGGGTCAGATCAATGTATGTGATGTTGTGAAATATTCATTTTAAATATTTATTTGTATTTTATTATCCCTATCTGATGATCGTGAATACTGTCATGCGACATCAGACACACTTCATATCAGCTAAAATCTTAGCAATCAAACGATCCAAGTAATTTATTTGCAATTCCAAAAATAAATCACAGTATGATTTGTAGAACAACGGACCAATTAGCAGAGGAATATTTGTGTACCGTTTATGGAATATTTCCGTGAGTCAGACTGCGCTAATTTGACAATTCGTTGTGGGAGACGAACGGATGACACGAGCCCACGTTGGATTAATCTCAGCGGGACGCGGTTTAAAAAAATATTGTCACCACGTGCCGTCTGTCGCCTAGTAATATAATTATAGACATAAATGGCCCGGTGTTTGTGGCTGTCTGTAAATGGCTACTCTCATTTTATGGATAGGCCTAGGTTTGGCCTGCAGGACCGTTTGTCCTGGCTCCAATCATTATCATACGTCAACAATGATTGTCTAAGACATACAAATCATAAAGGAGACGTGCGCGAAGTAGGTACCCGTGCAATTTTTGAGAGAGCTGCACTGCCTTTCGTTTGTGTGGTTAGAGCCCTACCCGGGTCTCAGGCACACCCTCGCTGAATCGCGACTTCAGTGGGTTTTAGTGGCTGTTACAGGATTCCCACATAGCCCTCATAATGCCCCATGGCAGGGGGTACATAAAAGACATAAATATCAGGCTAAATAGCTTTGGAGGGAGGCCCATGTCTAGTAATAGATTGCGATAGGCTGATGATGATGAAGACATAAAAAAGATATGTCGAAGTATACGTAATCTAAACAGTATCTTTGGTTCCTGACATTATGGTGTAGGTACGTGTAAAGTATTTTTTCCCTCAATGATGACATGTACCCACACAGCTTATTACGCAAACATGCAACAAAACAAAAATTGAAATTAGCAAGTGCTATTTTAGTTACCTCACGCAACACGAGCGGACACTCCGAAATCAAAAACAGACGCTCTTACAAACATAGTAAGCTCTAATAATACCGGTGCACTTGTCCCAAATGTTCCGAAATAACGTGAACAGATGCACCACTCGATGCGGGGAAATTGATATTGTTTCAGTGAATCGCGTTGCGAAATTGGTAACGTCTTTTATTTTGGAGCGAGCGCCTTAAGAGTATTTCTGTCCGCGCGGTCGGATTTCACGCGTTTAAAAACGGACTGCTTTTTTGGTCAACTGCTTCGGATTACTTATTAAAGTGGGATGCTTCGCGCGATTGAGTCATTCTGAAACTGGAACGGCGTTACTTTTGAGTAATGAGGGTTTTTTATGCTTCTCAATGTGTCTTGCGTTGAATGTTACATGGGAATCGGGGCTGAGTAGGTTTATTGGACCAAATCATGTTTGCTTTAGGTTTCCAAATAGTGTAATAAATTTTGTAATATAAAATGGAAAATGCTTGTCACAGCATGATTTTCCCGATTGAAGCTTAAAACTTTCTTTTTGTGGTTTTGTAAGATACTAGGTTCCCACCTATGCATGTAGGTACGATGTGAGTATGCTTAGTTTAGGTACCCTCACCCCCTCTAGTGATAGGCATCTATACAAAGAGCATGTCTACTAAATATTCAGGCATTAACTATGGCATTCGAAAAGAGCAACTGTAAAGTTTGTTGCCGATTCTTGTCGCCAGTAACTGCTTCCGAATCGGTGGTAGTCATTATTTTGAAGTTTTCTTTCTATGAAGCCTATTTGAATAAAGAATATTTTGAATTTGATTCCTCAACAAAATACCTCAACTGCCGAACTTGTCAAAATGTGTTTGTTGTATCAACTCATGTATTTATTGGACCCTGTGCATTGTTCCAGAAGTGATGCGCCGCGTGGCGTGCGGCGACGTGTGCCCCGCGCCGCCCGCGCCCGCGCCGCCTGCGCACAACAGGCGAGTACACTTTGTTTGCTACTAAAATAATAATAATACCCTCCGGCCGTATTCGGCCATGGCGGCCGATCTTACGATCAGCCAGGTACGCAGGATATATTATAGTGCACAAGTGAGTGCGCAAGCACAGGTGCACTCCCTATTCCTTCACTCTCATAATTCGGTGGGACAGCAATCTGACACGACCGTAGAGAGATCAGGCGCAGGACCAACGGCTTAACGTGCCTTCCGAAGCACGGAGGAGCTCGAGATGTAATTTTTCGGTCACCCATCCGATGACTGGCATCTGCGAACGTTGCTTAACTTTAGCAACCGCAGGCCGAGTGCGCTAACCACTGCGCCATCGAGCTCCTCAAAACCATAGATAACATAGGTAATAGAAAGCGCAAAACAGGCGAGTACAACTTGCTTGCTACTAATTACTATAATGAGGGTTTTCGCAAATGAAAAATCCGCTAGATTGTAGTTTGCAGTAGGTAGGCGTAGGGTCTAACTGTGTGATTGATAAATTTTGAGGACGTTGACGGATATGTCAAAATTCACCAATGAGACCTAACGCCTACCAATTGCTATCTAGCGGACTTTTCAATCGCAAACATCCTCATAATACTAAAAAACTTTAGTTTATCACTTTTAGAATATAAGAAATGCATTGCGCCCCCCGTTACTTTAGAGATATGGCTCAATGCTTAAAACTCCTATGCAGCGACACCACAGAAAGTAGCGTTGCTATCATAGCATTCTCTGGCACTGTTGCTGTAGTTCTTTACAAAAATCTATCGCAATAGCAAGTGTAACTCATAGAGAAGTGCACTTGTTAACTGCATAATTAACGTGAATATTTCCAAATATGTACATATAAACATATATTTCATGAAATCAGACTGGTGTTTATAATAAGCCGTTTTCACATTCCAGGTCATCAGAGAACAAGGAACTCCTGCGTCAGCAGCTTCTATCGGCGAGCAAAGACCGGCTCGCAGACAAGACTGAACCGCCCAAGCAGAAGCACGTGAGGAACCGGCAGAAGAACCGATGGAAGCTCAAGTTCCACCACCAGGCGCTGCCCCAGGAGTACCTCGACCACTACGAGCAGAGCCTGCAGAAAGCCAACGCTAAGCAAGCGCAGGCGCAGAAGAAACCACCAGAAAAACCTAAACAGGAACCAAACGTCGACATCAATAACATCACCAACGAGACCTTCAAGATATGGGCGCAGAGACTCGCCGGCATACAGAATGAGACCGGCGCTCTGACAGTACCCAACGTATCCAATGTACTGAACATGGCGGCGAAGCAATCACCTAAAGCAGAGGACAAGAGAAAGAAGAACCCAACGATAGCGCCAAGCAAAATCGTGACGTATGACGACTTACCTTACATGGGAGAGATGACTCTAAATAACTCCAAACCTAGGAGAGGTAGGAAACCAAAGAAGGCTGACATATGCCACCTGATTTACGAGAATTATGGAACAGTAGTACCAGGACAACCACCGCCTACTCAGGATCGGTTAAACATGTCCATGGGTCCACAATATAGATCAGACACTCCTACAAGTACTCCAAAGACAGATCTGCAGAATAAAATCATTTCCAATTTACTAGAAAAGAAATTGTCCCAAGAAAACAAAAGAAGATTAGAGAATCTCTCCCCGAAACGGTTCAACAGCCCGGATGAGCCGATGCCCGAAGCGCCGTTGACGATCCCAGGGCCTCTTCACAGTGACGATGAACCGCTCAATCTATGCATAAGGGATCTCCATGATCTCAAGTTGCAGATTCAGAAGAAATTTGGTAACATATACCCTTCAATGCCGCTAGTCAAAACTGAGCTAGACGTGGAACCAGAGCCAGAAAGCCCGAAGTCTGAGCAATCAAATGCAATTTCTGTTATACAGAGGAATACAAATCTCCTACTAACGACTGCTAGCAGTTCACCAGACCTTTCACGGCAGACGAGAAATATCTCCCCTGCACTATCCGAGCCAGCGCAGTCTACGCCGAGTCCTGATGGCGATGGGAAATTCCCTGGCTACGTCTACTGGCCCAATGCCGGAATATACATGCATCCTCTAGCATTGCAAACCCAACTTCTGTACTACCAGAGGTTAGCAGCGGCAGGGCAGCTTCCAAATGACGAGCAAGATCGAGCTAACTCGACGCCAAGCAGTGTCAATGAGAGCGCATCAACATCGCCCTCGATAGATGAAAGTAAAAACAAGTTAGTGCTCAAACAAATATCTGAACTTTTAGACCCTAAAGTGATCAAGCAAGTGGAAGAAGCTAAAAGGAGTCCAGACCAGACTAAGATGAAGAGGACATCTCCTAATCCAGTTTCTGGTCCGGTGAAGAGAAAACGATCTGCCATTTTTATCCCTCCCATGCCAACCAAAACCAACTCGACGACTCCCACCACAGAAGTCAGCATTTGCAAGTTTAAGTTTACGGGTGGGTCCAAACCTTCTCTGCAAGAGAAGAAGATGCTATCAGTCGATTCTGGCGGTAACTTCAGGTACTACAGCGGCACTGGGAACAAGGGTAACAAAGGCTACGACTACTTGCAACGGGATTCTAATCAAGGGAGAGCCGCTGAGGCCGAAGCTTCCGCGTCAACGGTAGCTAAAGCTGAACAGAGTGTGAGTAAAGAGGAGTTGAGTAAGAAGAAGAGGAAGTCACGAAAGAGTCTGCAACGGGAGAAGTTGGAGCAGACGTTCAAAGAGAAAGGGTTTCTGATTCAGACGCAGCAGTTGCAGTCTGCTGAGGGAGCCACGTACTGCAAGTTCAGGCAGCTGAGGAAGTTCACCAGATACTTGTTCAGGAGTTGGAAGGACTATCTTCCAGGGGAGTTGGATGAGAGGGCGAACGCCGAGGCTGTCACCGAGCAGCCCACGCCGCCCAGCGATGGAACCGCTGGGGAGTGGGGTTGAGTGGTCAAGACATGGTAGATAGTGTTTTAGGTTATGCGTTGCCAGAAGCCCATTTTAAACAATGTACAAAGAATGTGAGATGAATTATGTGCGTAGTGTTTTAATTAACAATTATTGTGATTTTAACAATGTGAAATAGAAGGTGTTCTCCTAATATGTAATTGACGAAAAAAGGAAAAATATTTTCAGTGCCATGCATAAAACCTGAAAGTGAAACATGTGTAAAAATTATTTCAAATTAACGCTTATTTATAATAATATAAAATAGTAAATGTTTTTTAAAGTTTTGAGTGTCACGCTTAGCCTCCAAGTTAACTGTGAATTGAAGGTATTAGGACAATAAAAAGCCAAAGAACTGAGAAGTGAAAAAAAATCTGGCTGCTCTTATAATCGTTTATGATGGGAGACAATACCAAATCTGATGGTTATTGTGGTCGAATACTCATATGGAATAGATCAATAGATCCTTTGTGTACCTATGCAATAATTAATAATTGGAGAAATTAGGTAAATCGACTATAATAACCATTCGTTTTTGTAAGCCGCTGTAATACAGTGTGGAATTTTGAAATGGGTTTTGAAGGGCAGGTACATTAACCGTTACAGTTGCAGGAAAACATTCTAAGGCAACCCACCATTTTCCATTGCCCTTCAAAACCCATTTCAAATTTCCATTCTGTTTATAAGCAGACTTGTGCATTTATTGACGTGAATAGTGAGAGTCGAGGCAGCTGCGAATTGTTCTTCATCATCACTCCGTCCATACTTAATGTGTGCCTCGCTTAACGATTTCTTGTTTTGTACCTTTTGTAATTTGTAATATAAATAATTTTATAAATAAATTGTTTCACAGCTTGCTTATAATGCCTGCAAATATAAGAAAAATAATGAGAAGGAACTTGAAATATTTATCACCAGACCTAAAAAATAAACTTACTAGGTATGCCTAAACCAATGTAATTTTTAATTGTTTCAAAACCAATACTACATACAATAAAAAAAATTCAGTAAATTGTGAAACAACTCTTAGGTGGATTTGTGAATGGACATTGGTCGAGCTCAAATACTTCCGTGGTGTGAATATAACTTGTGCAATGCAAATATGAAGGTTAAAGTAGTGTGCTTTTTTGCCACAAAAGTTTAGGATGAACTAAGTTTTTAAAATAAAACTTATCTTGTTTATCCTTGCACATATTTATTTATCTATTTCAAGATTTAGTACAAAAAGTATGTACATAGTATTTTATTA
Organism: Nomophila noctuella; assembly: GCA_958496325.1. Lineage (NCBI taxonomy): Eukaryota > Metazoa > Arthropoda > Insecta > Lepidoptera > Crambidae > Nomophila > Nomophila noctuella. Next base: position 10,094,939 of record OY292501.1, read on the forward strand.
AGTTAGTATGCATTTTAAGTGCAACCCACTAATTTCTATCCAATGTCCAGATTTGCGATTCGGGTAAACTATTTTGAACAACAAACGTGCCTCTTCAGAATATGTTCATAGTTCAAATTGTAATTTATTATTATGTTTTTATTAGTTAATGTTACTAACATAACTAGTCAGCTGACACCTCTAACTTAGGATAATTTTGGTCGATATAGGAGTTTAAATTTTGTGTTGGAATATTATGAAAACTAGTGACAGGACTATGTAATACAGTTAATAAAGTCACATAAGTAGAATGTATACCATGTATGTGTAACATGTATTTATGATTTCTTGGAAATGCAATTGTAAATAGCCCCTACAAACTATCAATCAGGTTGCCTATCAGACACTTATCTAAGAGTGGTCCATACTTTTGTTCATAAAAAGAGAAATATTGCAAAGTCCTGTCATTAGTTTCAATGTTGAGTCAAATCAATTGTACATATAAACAAAGGCAAGAGTCATTCTAGTCATTAATGTTAAGTTTTATACTCAATTGTTAGTTGTTATTAACTTGTACAGACATTTTAAACAAAGTAATATATAAATAATTGTTTTATATTATTAAAACGCAGTTTTTGTACTCAATAAACTTTTATTACAGAATTCTGTTATTAAATGAAGGAATGTAATGTCCCAAAATAAAGATTAACCAAATCTATATGTTTTTTTTATCAATTCAATATAAGGAACGCGATACGCGTCGCCGAGTACTGGGCCGACTTTATTTAATTATTTTATCATGGTTTTGTTTGCCATCGACACGAAAAGAAGAATATAAGGAAGCCCTGATACAAATAACATTTTAAACTTTCTAGGTATGAAGATAACAACTTATATAAGAATGATTTTCAATAATTAAGTTGGACTAACGGGGCAAATGTGTTGGAACTTTAACATAGTTTAACTAAGTTTGAAAACATTTACCCCATACATTGTTACCCAATTAAATTTTAACGATAAATGATATTACCTACTTCTTGAAAGAATCGCAGACATTTCATGAATGACGAAAGCTCTTGAAAATCATTCAATAAAAACCCAATTACAGTAACAAATATTCGATTAACAGATATAAAGGAATGGGATCATGCCTCAAATGGTCCCGATAGAGCCACTTCACGGCTAAAGTATAACAATAAAACATATAAAAATGATTGCAATATCCTTACACGCTAAACCCATCAAAATCTTTTCAAAAACTATCAACAGTCTATTAAACCTTGTGCTTTCTCACAATTAAAAGGCATTTAATATTTAATAACATCTTCCATAATGTATGATAGATATACATACATACATAAAAATAACATACAAAACTAAGATATAAAATTAGCCGCCACCCGCGACTCCGTCCGCGTGTAGGTATTTCCGTTTCCGCACACACTGCATAGAGCCTTCCTCGACACATGCGACTATCCAGCACAAAAATGATTTTTCAATTCGAAGCAGAAGTTCTTGAGATAAGCCGTTCAAAAACAACCAACAAACTCATCAACTTTATTATATTAGTCTAATAGTATAGATTTAAATATTGCCAGACTTGCCAAATCCTGGATCATGGTCAAAGCGAACCTCGCATAGAAACGGGATAAACGCTAGGAAAAAGAAGAAGTATAGATTCAAATTTAAATTAGTTGTTACGGAATAGACGACAGAGGTGCAGTAAGCAATCGGCACCAACACGACATCATCAAAACAGATAAAAAAAATTGGCCAAGTGCGAGTCGGACTCCCGCACTGAGGGTTCCGTACAAATTCTATTTTTGACGTATTAAAAAAACTACTGAATAGATTTCGTTCGAACCAATTTTCGTTGGGAGTTTTTATGGTAATGTACATTATATATTTATTTCAGTTTTATCATCCTCTTATTTTAGAAGTTAGAGGGGGGGGACACACTTTTTTCCACTTTGGAAGGGTCTGTCACGCAAAGTATTCACTTTAGAAAAAAGGGATCTTAGGAACCTTAACATAATTTTTAAAGACCTATTCATAGATACCCCACACGTATCATCATCATTTGCCTGCCCTGTTCCCAGTTTATCTGGGGTCGGCGCAATATGTCATACCCCACACGTATATGTTCAATGAAAAAAAATATTTTCAGTTTCAGTTCTAACTATGGGGACCCCCCATTTTTCTAATTTTTTTTCTATTTTCGTGTGAAAACCTTGTTGCGGTTCACAGAATACATCCCCTCACCAAGTTTCAATAGTATAGTACTTATAGTTTCGGAAAAAAGTGGCTGTGACAGACTGGCGGACAGACAGACAGACAGACAGACAGACATGACGAATCTATAAGGGTTCCGTTTTTTTGCCATTTTGGCTACGGAACCCTAAAAAGTCAACCTCGTCCTTGACCTTTTTGGGTGAGGTCATCGGATAGGTCTAAAATATCTAATGGGTTTTCCTAAAAGGGGATCAAAAATGTCATCAGATTTTACATACGACGCATAGTTTTCGAGATATTTGCAGTTTTATAATTTTTTTTTGATAAAAAATTCCCAAAAGAAATTGGTACAATTTTTTTAAATGTTTTGTTCCTTTTTGCGAAGCTGTTGTTATTTTGGATTCTTCTGTTAGGCACTCATTATCAGCCTATCGTAGGCCACTGCTGGATATAGGCCTCCCCTTACTATCGCCATGTCGTCCTAACCTTGAGTTTTTAAGCACCCATAAAGAATCTAGCTTTATAGTTTATTTTTATTTATTTATTAGACGCCGCGCGCGACTCCGTCCGCGTGTCCAACAAACAAACAAACAAACAAATTCTTCCGCTTTATATATTAGTATAAGCATAAAGTATATTTGTCACCCAAACTGAATTGATTTTTAATGCAGATAAAAAGTCAACCTCCTCCTTGACCTTTTTGGGTGAGGTCATCGGATAGGTCTAAAATATCTAATGGGTTTTCCTAAAAGGGGATCAAAAATGTCATCAGATTTTACGTACGACGCATAGTTTTCGAGATATTTGCAGTTTTATAAAATTTTATTTGATAAAAAATTCCCAAACGAAATTGGTAGTTACAATTTTTTTAAATGTTTCGTACCTTTTTGCAAATCTTGTTATTTTGGGTTCTTCTGTTAGGCACTCATAATCAGCCTATCGTAGGCCACTGCTGGATATAGGCCTCCCCTTACTATCGCCATGTCGTCCTATCCTAGAGTTTTTAAGCACCCATAAAGAATCTAGCTTTATAGTTTATTTTAATTTATTTACTAGAGGCCGCGCGCGAATTGTCCGCGTGGATTTCGGTTATATTATAGCCTAAAGCCTTTCTCGTCATATGGACTATCCAACACAAAAATATTTTTTCAAATCATACCAATAGTTCCTGAGATTAGCGCGTTCAAACAAATTCATCAGCTTTATATATTAGTAGGTAGTAGGTATAATATAATTGGGGTATAGAAACAAGGCCGCAATAACCATTAGTTTTTGTAAGCCGCTGCAATACAGTGTGGAATTTTGAAATGGGTTTTGAATGGCAGGTACATTAACTGTTACAGTTACAGAAAAACATAGTAAGTCAACCATCTATTTGCCATTTCCCTATAAAAACCATTTCAAATGTCCACTCTGTTTATTAGCAGACTTGTGCATTTATTTACGTGAAAAGTGAGAGTCGAGGCAGCTCCCAATTGTTCTAAATCATCACTCCGTCCATACTTACGCCTCCCTTAATAGTTTCTTTTTTGTTTTGTACCTTTGTATTGTAACTAATTTTATGAATAAGAGTAATATATAAATAATTGTTTTATATTATTAAAACGCAGTTTTTGTACTCAATAAACTTTATTACAGAAGTTCTGTTAAGCAATGAAGGAATGTAATGTCCCAAAATACAGATTAAACAAATCTATATGTTTTTTTTATCGATTCAACATAAGGAAGCCCCGATACAAATAACATTTTAAACTTCCTATGAAGATAACAATTTATAAAAAGTACTAAAGAATGATTTTCAATAATTAAGTTGGACTAACGGGGCAAATGTGTTGGAACTTTAACATAGTTTAACTAAGTTTGAAAACATTTACCCCATACATTGTTACCCAATTAAATTTTAACGATAAATGAATATATTACTTTTTCAAAGAATCGCAGACACTTTATGAATGACGAAAGCTCTTGAAAACCATTCAATATAAACCCAATTACAGTAACAAATATTCGATTAACAGATATAAGGAATGGGATCATGCCTCAAATGGTCCCGATAGAGCCACTTTGCGGCTAAAGTATAACAATAAAACATATAAAAATGATTGCAATATCCTTACACGCTAAACCCATCAAAATCTTTTCAAAAACCATCAACAGTCTATTAAACCTTGTGCGTTCTCACATTATAAAGGCACTTAATATTTAATAACATCTTTCATAATGTATGATAGATATACATACATATAATAACATACAAAAGATATAAAATTTGTAACATACAACCATGTCTATCGGTCCTTATAATTAGTTTGCGTGTTCACTAGGAACTCTAATGTACTTAATAACTGGATGAAACCAGTTACAACCAGTTTTAGAACCTACAAAGATCGTGGATACGCCACACAGGAATGTGTGATGCAGGGAATGTATTTTTTTTCCACAGAAATGCATAAATTTAGAATTTACAGTATTTTGTTATGTCACTGTTCTTAAACCACAATATTAATATATCACAATTTTCAGATAATTTAGGAAATTCAGTATCTCAGTAGGCTGGTGTACTACAATGTTAATTTATAAAAACGCTATACTTTAGATTTATAGAAAAAAAATTATGGAAATAAAATGTCGCCTAGTTTATTGAGACCCCCAACAGACTAGGCGACAAATTCGTATGCCCCATTATTAACAAAAAAAAACTGTGTTAATCAGATTAATTGAAACAGATATATTTCGAAGAGAGTAGAGGAGTACACCGACACCTAAAATTAAAACTAGCTACGAAGAGATTTATCCTTATTTATTATTTATCCTTGACATAGTCGGTCACATTTCTGAGAACCCCTCCCCCCTGTGACGTCACATGTTTTACAATGTCACATTAAAAAATTATTAAATTGAAACAGCGACAGCAACAAAAACTTATCACACCATGTAACAGTTTGTCGACCCTCCCTCCGTTCACGTGTGACGTACTTAATGGATGACCCCTACAAGGCTGCCCCGGCATCATTTTACCGGTGTGCAAGCCTCAAAATGAGTGGCATAAGAACAGTCACCTGCGTTCGGCCGAAGCTTACCACTGGTTTGTGGTCTAGCCTAGGCCTACATCAGCGGCCTGTGTACAGTCATGAGCACCTACCTGTATACCTACACATTACAAACACATTGACCCTTATGTCAAAGCAATAAAGTTCACATTCGAATGTGTTTATATACACGTTGGTGCTCATGACTGTACCTAGGCCACCACAAGCGGTCTATGTACAGTCATGAGCACCAACATGTATACACATTACAGACACATCGACTCTCATGTCAAAGCAGTTAAGTTCATATTTGAATGTGTTTGTATACATGTTGGTGCATGACCTCCATCAGCGGCCATGTACAGGCCTCTACCAGCGGCCTGTGTAGTCATGAGCACCAACATGAGCACACACATCAACTCTCATGTCAAAGCAGTTAAGTTCATATTCGAATGTGTTTGTATACGCGCGTTTGTTTGTCGGTGCTCATGCCTGTACCTAGGCCTCCCCCGCCTGTGCCTAGGCCTTGAGCACGGCCTTGGCAGCGGCGAGTACATGAGGCGCGGACAGCCCGTACTTGTCGAGGAGGGCACGAGGCGGACCCGAGCGCGGGATCTCGCGCACGAAGATGTGCTTGACGATGACGTCGCGCTCCATGGCTAGGGCTGAGAGGACGGCGTCGCCGACACCTCCTGCGGATGACGAAATAAACGTTAAGGAATGTGGAACTTTCTCTTAAAAGAGCCCTCTAGATGTGAACTGTATGATCTGGTAAGAAAGTAATCTATCAGTATTGACAAAGTAACAATAAACTGTATGAATTCCATTCGCCTATCAAATCCTTAATAAATTAAAGAACTTAAATTTAAGTAGATTTATAGATAAATGCTTCTGGCCTAGCAAAAAGATAAATGTTTAAGTTTGTTTCTTCGGATGTTTGTCCGTCAATCACGGATTGGACACTGAACGGATTTTTATGAAATTTGCCAATGGACAGGGTATAGGCTGACTTAAGTGATAGGATAATTTTATCAAGATGAAACACACCCATAAGATAAAACAGAGAGACAGAAACAGAATCTTGATATTGCGAGCAAAGCCGCGGATAATAACTAGTTGTAATAAGTTGTCATCACTCACCCGCCTGGTAGTGGTCCTCCACGACGACGACCCTGCCGCCGACGGCGCGCGCGTGCTTCACCACGGCCGCCTCGTCCAGCGGCTTCACTGTGAACGGGTCCAGGATACGCGCCTCCACGCCTGGAATTAGCGTTGCAACCAATAGTATAAAATATCGATAGTCTATCGATACTATTGTGACCTTGATAAAAAGTAATACTATCGATAGGACTATCGATAGTATCGATAGTATCGATAGCCAATAGTATGCAATACTATTGATGGGCAGCAATATTTTCGATACTATCGATACTATCGAATTTAGATACTATCGATAGTATCGATAGTATTGATAGTTTTTAATTGTCTTGTTCAATGAAGATATTTATTTAAAATATTTAACAACAACGTCTATTTGATTTTTGCAGTAGGTCTGCGTATGACATAGAACGAATAAAAAAAAATGGTATGGGAACGAATTCAAGTAGGCCACGACCGTGAGCCACCACTTTAGGTTGGTCATGCATTAGCGCCATTTAAAAATACGGATAATAGCGTTTTTTGTGTTCAGTTGCAAGTGCAAGGCTCTTAGGGATCATGGAAGAACAAGGTTACGTTAACATCTGACGTTTTAGTACACAAGTATTTAACTAATCAAATTCATTCAGAAATTAATACTATTGCTTATTCGCCTAATATCGATGTAACAATACTATCGATAGTTTTTAGCTATCGATAGTTCTTCATAAAAAATAGTACTAATAGTATCGATACTATCGATACTATCGATAGTATTGATTAAAAACTATCGATACTATCGATAGTATCTAAATTCGATAGTATCGATAGTATCGAAAATATTGCTGCCCATCAATAGTATTGCATACTATTGGCTATCGATACTATCGATAGTATCGATACTATCGATACTATCGATAGTACTATCGATAGTCAAACTATCGATAGTTCTGCAACGCTACCTGGAATATCATTTATACATTTTACTAATTTTATAGGGATGCAAACGAACAAGAGGATCACCTGATGGTAAGTGAACACCACTGCCCATGGACACCAACAACCGCACAAGGGTCGCAGATGCGTTGTTTAAGACCCCATACCCTCCCCAAATGAGCTCTGACGACCTTACTCACCAGCAGAAACATAGCACAACCGTTACACAGTGCTATATCACTGTGCTCTTCTGGAAAGTGGAGGTACTTCCTCAGACGAGTGGCTCATTCGAGTTAAGTAAAATAAAAGAAAATATCTCTGGACACTATTCACACAGCGCCACCTAGCCCCAAACTAAGCATTAGCTTGTGCTATGGGTGCCAGACAACGGATAAACATTACTTATATACATTTTTTTTGTAAGTACATACATATTATACATATAAACACCCAGACTGATACAAACAGACATGTTCGTACACACAAATTTTTGTACCGTACGGGGATCGAACCCGCGACCTTTCGTGTAGTAGCCGAGTTCTCGACCATTTCACCAAACGGTTCGTCTAAGTTGTACTAAGCTCTACATCTCCGGAAGTTAAGCATAAATGTACAATGTACCTTCTTGCTTGAGCATGTCGGCGGCGGCGATGGCCTCGTGCAGAGTGACGCCGGCGCCGATCAGCAGCACCTTGTCTTTGGGCGACTCGCGGATGATCTTAGCCTGGCCGACCTGAGACAATAGAATTTTTTTAATAACAAAGGAAGGGAAACGATCATTATGGTCAATAAAATAATGAATAAATTGGTAGTGGATAAGTTAAGAAAATCATGAGACGAAGCAATGTAGGTGTACCGGCACTACAGTCGGTCGGTGGGATTAGGCGTAAGCAGGTATACTTTTCAATAAAAATCTTCAGTCCAGTTAAACGTTGTAATTATTTAAGTTACGATGGAAATTTTTTAAATAAAATATGAGTCCAGGTTGGCGATTATGAGGCAATAATAATGAAAATTTGCACGCGCGCAATTTGAAAATGGAACGCGGCCCGCACTCTTCATTATTTTCTTTCTAATTGTGGCATCATGCGGCCAGTCCGCGGAGGTTTTTCTCCTCGACAGTAGGTCTATTTCTATGGGAGACGTCACAGATTTATCGAAAAAACCATGACATCATATCTTGAACCCACCGGTTCCGTTACGCCATCTAGTGGAAACGTGACTCACACACACAACTATTTTGTGATCACGAAATAAAATAAACAAAACCAATGGTCATGAAAAACTCCTCATTTTGTATCTCTCAACTTCGGGCCGAGGGACTGAGGGTGTTTGCGATTGAAAAATCCGCTAGATAACAGTTGGTAGACGTAGGGTCTGACTGCTGTCATTTGTGAATATCTGTTAATGTCATGTCAAAATTCACCAATCATATAGGCACCGTGCAGAAACTATAGAGGGCGCTAAAATCTCGATTTTTTTCTGTGGTTTGACAGTAAAATTTGACATACAGCGTGAAAGTTTCGAATATGAGTCACTAGATGGCAGAATAAGGCACCGTGTTTTCCGTGGTTTGACAGTAGAATTACCGACATTGAGAGTAAACATTTTGAATATAAGTCACGAGATGGCAGAGTCATCGCTACGCACGGTGCCTACACCAGTTAGACCCTACGCCTTCCTACTGCCATCTAGCGGATTTTTAATTTGTGAAAACCCTCATTGTTAATAGTGTGAAGGTTTACCTTGAAGACCTCGTCGTTGGGGTAGAGTATGTCGGTGTTGGGCCGGGAGGTGCGGATGTAGCAGATGCCCTTCGTGTTGGCCGCCAGCTCCACTGCACGCTCCGTCGACACGCCGTCACTAAAGAGAAAGGCACGTTACATTATGTGGAAATTATTTGACGACCCACTTGGTGTAATGGTCAAGAAGTTGCCTATTAGACCAAGAGATCGCGGGTTCGATTCCCGCACAGGACAAACTTTTGTGTGCATGAACATGTCTGTTCCTCCTGCTTTAAGTGTTATAAGTATTCTTGTTATACCACTGCACTGATAGTAAGCAAAAGATAAGCCCTCACTGTCATGACAACGATATGGTACCAAAATGGTAACGTTATACCGGCCCGCAAGATACTTCTTCACTCCTGGAGGAATCCAGGTTATATGAAATTGTTTCACTACGGATTAACCTTTCAACCGCCTGAGAGCACCTCTTCATGCTTAAATGCAGATCAGAACGCTTACTACCTGTTTAGTTTTTTGCAATTTTCTTCTTTAAATCAAATGCCATAGTCTAAGTTCGTTTTTTTCTTAAGCCTTGAGAAAATTCACTCATTGATTGAATTTCTTCTTGCGACCAATGCATTGATGATTTAGGGGTTCCGAGTGATTGAAATTTGGGTTTGGCGCCATTGTGCGGCGACGACGAGGTACATCGACTCGGGCCTCAAAACGGTTGAAGCGTTAAATTCAGCTTTTTTTATGTCAAAGGCGGTAAACGAGCTAGCGGGTCGCCTGATGGTAAGCAATCACCGCCGCCCATGGACATCCGCGACACCAGAGGTATCGTTGATGTGTTGCCGGCCTTAACCCCATACCCTCCCCAACTGAGCTCTGGCAACCTTACTCACCAGCAGAAACATAGCACTACAGTTACGAAATGCTACTTCACTGCGGTCTTCTGTAAGGCTTTTACTATTTACTAACTGGCCTTTGCTGTGGTTATGTGTACTCACGATGGGTAGAACACGGTGGCGGTGGGCACTGTACGGAAGAGGGCGAGGTCCTCGAGACCCATCTGTGAGGGTCCGTCCTCACCGATGCTCACGCCGCAGTGAGATCCCGCCAGGTTGATGTTCGACTGACTGATGGCACCCATACGGATCTGTTAACGAATATTATTAATTAGGAAAATATGAGCAACTGAAAAAAGAAACTTCCATATTTTAGCGCTAGATGGTGTATCGTGTAACATAAGTCAAGGTATGACTACTGTGATTTGCGCCCAGATAAATGAATACCGTGCTCCCTATGTCACGTTTGAATGTCTCCACCAAAACGTCAAAAAATCACCTAACTTTGCACCTAAGTCTGTTTCTCTCTCAGATTTCTCTCAACAGAACGACGGCCATGCGATAAAGACGTCATCCCACTTGACAGATCAGGCGGCAGGAGTACGTGACTACGTGTGTCTGATATCTTGCTCTATCACACGTGATTCATAATAAGGAGAAAAAAAAATAGCATAACTGTCAAAGGGTGGATAGTATAAATGTCGAATTAATCGCTGCATCTATTAATATTCATTTATCTGAGGGTTTGCGTATTTCTATAGGAGCCGTCAAAGCACCCGCAAAATGACAGCATAACTAACTTACGCCATCTAGCGGTTATATCATTTAATCACAAATACTCTGATTATCTTTTGATTATTTCATCAAACTGGCTATTGAGGTAATCTTATCATCATCATCATCAGCCTATCGCAGTCCAGTGCTGGACACCGTTGGTTAACCTACATATTCCCATATTACAACATTTTAGCACAACAATTTCTGATTTACACTTTAAATAAATATTGTGTAAATGAATGTATGAATGCTACTGCCCACGTCGTCCGATGGCGGTCGCGCGAGTACGACAAACATAAATTAATATTTGCACCAGTTTCATGAAATGTAAAAATATGTTTTACACTTCTGTTAACATTCTAGTGCATCAACTTTCGCCCACATCCTAAGTATCAATAATTGTAAAAAGAAATCATCTTTTTACTACACGTGGGTATATAAGGAGTAACAAAATATACTGCAAACATTTTACGGGCAAACTGTTGTGTGGAAATGTATTACATTCAGATAATAAAAAGTCAATGTAAATGTCTACCAAATTCGCCATATCCTGCATTGGCCAATGTAGGGAAAATAGTGAACTGTATGAAAGAATTTGAAGATTACCCTGAACAAATGAGTAAAAGTTACGATTTCTCCCGGGTCAGACAATTCATCAAAGACAACTGAGTACAAGTACATGATTGTATATGCGCGCAGGTGGCGTTATAGTCGTGCGATATTCAGTGGTACTAACTTGCCGATTGGGGCGAAAGGCAAGCGTGCCTATTATTTATGGAAATCACCCATTCCCTAAAAGATATTAGTACTTCTGCCGAGCGGGTGATCTAGCTCGGGGACCGAGGTCTTTACTACACTGTGTTGGTATAGTCGAGTATATAATATAATAAGTCGCGGCGGCAACTCTGCTAGCGCGATGTAGGTTTGTATGAAATATCGCAGTGCGATTCAGCGCCATCTGTTGAGTTGTGTCGGTACTACTCCCTTGTGGCGATGTAGATAGGTGTCGCCACAGTATCAAATCAGAAATGCCTTATCGGTTGAAACCCGTAACAGTATGTGGGGGATCATGTACCTGGTCGAAGGTGCGCGTGAAGAAAGCAGCAAAGGTGGAGGCGAACACGACGGCGCGGTCGCGACACGCCACGCCCGTCGCCACGCCCACCAGGTTCTGCTCCGCGATGAAGCACTCGATGTACCTGAACACACGCAACTTATCTATAATATAAAAATGAATAGCAAAATGTGTTGGTAAGCGCATAAGTCAACAACGCCTGGACCAAATTGGCCAATTCTTTTTTTAAATGTTCGTTGAAGTCCAAGGATGGTTCTTACGGCGAGAAAAAATCGAATAATTGCCGGGAAAACCCTAAAAGCAGCCCTGCCAGATTACAATTTGTTTTGACAGGACGAAGTCTGTCGGGTCAGCTAGTTATTAGGGTTCCGTAGCCAAAATGGCAAAAAAAACGGAACCCTTATAGATTCGTCATGTCTGTCTGTCTGTCTGTCTGTCCGCCAGTCTGTCACAGCCACTTTTTTCCGAAACTATAAGTACTAACCTGTTGAAACTTAGTGAGTGGATGTATTCTGTGAACCGCAACAAGGTTTTCACACGAAAAAGGAAAAAAAATAAAAAAAAGCGGGGGGTCCCCATAGTAAGAACTGAAACTCGAAATATTTTTTTTCATTGAACATATACGTGTGGGGTATCTATGGATAGGTCTTTAAAAATTATATTAAGGTTTCTAATATCACTTTTTTCTAAAGTGAATACTTTGCGTGACAGACCCTTCCAAAGTCGAAAAAAGTGTGTCCCCCCCCTCTAAATTCTAAAATAAGAGGATGATAAAACTGAAATAATTATATAATGTGCATTACCATAAAAACTACCAACGAAAATTGTTTCGAACGAAATCTATTCAGTAGTTTTTATAAGACGTCAAAAAAAAGAATTTGTACGGAACCCTCAGTGCGGGAGTCCGACTCGCACTTGGCCAATTTTTTAATAAAGATATGCCAATCATGCCTTTGGCTTTACCAACTAGTTAGCACATCTCTAATTATAAACATACTTCAAATGTTATCACACGCAGTACTCTTCCGGCCGTTTTTCGATCACGGCGGCCGGTGACACACTCTTCAAACGTTGTACTTGAAACTGATGCCGCGCGTTCGTGTGTACAGATTTATAATAGCTGATCATTGCTCTACTAAACTTATTCTAACAAAGCCAGTATTCAATATCTAGCAAAATCAATTTCAAGCCACTCCTAAGTTGCGCTCACAAGTATAGTACCTAAGGAAAAGAAAATATGTACTAATATTAAAGTTGCTTTTACCTGTCTGGGTATGCGTTGCGGAGTTTGTCACTGAAGGTGGAGTTTTTGGTGTCACCGTCCAAGGCGATCACGCTGAAACAAAAACACATTTTATTTCCCTTATTATATCGTATGCAGTGTAAAAATAATAAAATACGATATAACCTTATTTTGTACTAGAATATGTGACTTTTGATATTTACGAATATAGTAACTAATAAAAATAATATACAGAATTTCTCTGGAATGAGGGTTTTCGCAAATGTAACATCTGCTCGATGGCAGTAGGTATGCGTAGGGTCTAACTGGTATGTAATTGGAGAATTTTGCTATGACATAGCAGTTAGACCTCACGCCTGCGAAATGCAATCTAGTGGATTTTTCAATCGCAAACTTAATTGAATGGGTCAAGATTATGCTTAAATTATTTCATACATACATAAAACAAATGTATGAATGCTACTGCCCACGTCGTCCGATGGCGGTCGCGCGAGTACGACAAACATAAATTAATATTTGCACTATGATTATGAAATGCATATGAAATAACATTCCAAATAAGATCATTAGTGCATTATATACTTTGTTAAATTTCATATGTGATTGTGCCCATTTTTATATCACTTCATAAGTAGTACTAGCGGCACAGTACGTGCTTCGCTACATGCGGTAGATAAAGAAACACTTCACCGATTTCGTTCCCAACTTCACAAAAACCACCTACTAAATAGCCCAGAAAATTTGTTTTGGATAGGTAAGCCCGTTCTTCAGTTATAAAGTGACAACGAAAAATGCAACTATATTTATTAGATTGTAGTTATGCAGCAAATACAAAGAGAACGGGAATTCCGTGCCTTTTAACGATACCAAATAGCTCTTCCCTCGATAACTACCACTTGTTTGTTGCTTCTTGTGGACTAGACAAGATGCCACTTTCGCGAGTGTTAGCTATCGCTTACGTCGCGACTTTTATCTTCGTCCCGTTTACACAAATACTTCGTGTGCTAGAGATATTATTTGAGACGATAGCGATAGTTCGCACTCGCGAAATGGCATCTTGGCTAGCCAACCAGAACACTTTCCGAAAGTACTGGACAAAAATTATTCGTTTCATCACTAAAATAAAGCTCGAATCAGCAAAGTAACAGGCTGATAATGATACAGATGATAAATTGTTGAGACTCACCGCATGTTAGTATCAGCGATCTTCTTCAACGCAATACCGTAGGCTAGACGAGTGGCGATCTGTTCACCAGGCTTGTACGCGGGCGGGGACGACAGCGTGATGTCTCCAATGTGCACCTTAGGAGCCTCGGCTAGGGGCGGTTTTGCCTTGAGCGTGATTGCGTTGTTCTTCATCTGGCTTTGCAGGTGCTGTGAATTGATTGGAATTAAATTGTGGCTTCAACTTGGGCTTATGAATGATACACATATATGCATTACTAGCTGCCCGCCCCGGCTTCGCCCGTGGTACTTACTTACATGTATTATACATACAAACCTTCCTTAAGAATCACTCTATCTATTTAAAAAAACCGCGTCAAAATCCGTTGCGTAGTTTTAAAGATCTAAGCATACATACGGACATACAGCGAAAGCGACTTTGTTTTATACTATGTATTGATATGCACACACAGTCCTGTCTAGCTGACGGACTTATGTTGATGTATTTTAGTAATTAATGTGCAAAGGAATAGAGTATGTACTGTAACTGCTTCTAGTTGTTACCAAAGAAGGCCTAAATTGTAAAAATGTTAACTAAACACAGTCTGTTCAGGTTTAAAATGTAACCTGCTAGTTCTTGGTAAGCAAAACAAGAGAGTAAATGACCAAAAAAAGTACAATTATAAAATGATAACAGCAATGTTTCAATAAATTTTTCTGATGTGTGTTTTTATTTTGACATATTCTCAGTACAGTGAGGGTGTTTGAGATTGAAAAATCCGCTAGATGGCAGTAGGTAGGCGTGAGGTCTAACTGATAGAAATGACCTGTCATTGGTGAATTTTGACATAACCGTCAATGTCATGGCAAAATTCATAAATCAATTATTATCAGTTAGACCCTACGCCTACCTACTAGCGGTATTACTGCCATCTAGCGGTATTTTCATTTGCGAAAACCCTCCTTGTTGTCTTCTATTTCCCAAACCAACTAAACTGAATAAATCAACAAAACAATCCCCAACCAACCTTAATAACCTTATCTCCCTCCGCTCCCAAAGCCTTCCCGTGCCAGCTCTCCAAATCCTCGATACCAGGGAACCCTTTCCCCTTGAAAGTCTTGGCTACCAGCGCGGTGGGTTTGCCCGAGGTGGCCGCGGCCTCGTCGAATGCCTTCACTAGTTCGGATACGTCGTGCCCGTCTACTATGAGAGAGTGGAAGCCGAAGGATTTCAGACGAGCGTCGTATACGTCCAGCTGGGGAGAAAATTAAGGAATTAGTGTGTGAGTGAATATACACTAGTATAATTAAGCGGGCCCTGGACTCCAAGGCGATGGCCGAGGATGCGACCGGGACAAGCGCTAAGATGATGATGATGAATAAAGCTGGAGATTTTGTGTATATTTATGTTAAGCAATTTTCATGGTAGGTATTAATAAATCTCTTCTTTCGCTAGAAAACGCCTGTAAATAGCGCTTCAAATAAGTGTTGTGGTAGTATTACCTACCACTGTCAGGGTAGCATAGTTAGTATTGGAAGTGATTAATGCACTATGAATACCAAATTGAATCTAATGAGAACTGACTTGACCTGAACCTAGTAATTATTGTTGTTTTAGAAAATTTCCACTTAGGTGATGTAAAACTAAAACTATTTAATTTCACACAACATGTCTATGATATTGCGATCTATGAATGCAACAACACTTCTCAATTGTGTTTTTACGCAAGATGGTCAACACTGATATACATTTAATTTTATTCTCGCATCAGACTTCAAGGAGCTTAATAACTTAACTTGCTCAAGTACCCCTGGTAAAATATGGTAGAAGCCTACATAAAGTAATTTATTTCTTATCTCTCTAATCTCTGATTACATTAATATGATACGTTAATATTACTAGTTCTATGTTTTTTAAGCATTTTTATATCCTTAGTACAATTATACCATTACCTATAACTGTTTAAATCATAAACAAAGAAAAATTCGTCCGATCTCAGGTGGCTCAGGCGGTGATCGAACCTAGCACCTCTTGCTCTGGTCTGGTCTGAACTACGAGAGAACAGACGAATTTTCCTTGTTTAAGATTTTAAAAAGTTAAATGTTTCAAGCAAACCGGTACGTGCTTCGCTTCGTGTGTTAAATAAAGAACCACTCGACCGATTTTGCGCAAACTTCACATAATCCATCTACTAAATAGTCCAAACAAACCCAGAAAATTTGGTTTGACAAGCCCAAATGACAAGGAAAATTGTCACTTCTTTTAATCTAGAAGATTGGTTTCAGACTGACCTGATGCTGCAGAGAAGTCGGCTCGGACTGTCCCAGGCGGTTCACGTCGAAGATCACCACCAAGTTGTCTAGTTTGTAGTGGCTGGCGAAGTGCAGGGACTCCCAGATGCTGCCCTCAGCTGCCTCGCCGTCACCGACCAGGCAGTATACCCTTAGAAAAGAGATTAACTCTGTTTACAAAGACATTAAAGCGAAATCTCACTCTGTACTAAATAGGGTATAACATGTTTTTTCATAATGATCTTAAATAAATTATATAATCCTAATATACCTAAAACAAGCTCTAAAATTAAAATATTTTTTTCGCTGTATGTACACATACTAATTAATTATTTTATCATCATTTAAAATTTAGCGAAAACGCGGCAACCAGGCTGCCATGATTGTTTTGGAGACATGACGTCATTATGAAGTGAAACTAAAATTTCTCGATTGCTTTTCCTTTAAACAATCATTGAATTTTCATTTATTTCTCATCTTGATTAAAATAATTTTTTCTTAGGTTTACGCGACTGTTACTCATGAAATAAAACTACTTTTATTTTTTTCCCCCTTTTTTTTACTTAAATACCCTATTGAATAACACTCGAGTGATAAGCGTATATTAATGGCCGATTTCGATAATGTGCAAGTAAAGATAAGCTTAGCAGAGTTAAGTTACCTAACTAGGTAATAATGAAAAAAAGATTGCGTTGTAATAAGTCCGGATAATAAGCTTACGCTTGTCGGGAGATACATTATTGAAATCGTCAATAAATTGTTATAGCAAAAAAATATAATAAAAAATGCCAATCTTAATAAAATTAACATTTGTATGAATGCTACTGCCCACATCGACCGACAGCGGTCGCGTGAGTACGACAAACATGTTTAATATTTGCACCAATACTATGAAATATAAACATATCACATTTCAAATTATGATAGTCTAGTGCATTTTTCGCATTTAAGGATTGGAGCGACATTTATTTAGCCGCGTAGTGCCGAACTAGAATAGTACCACTACTTCCCTTCGTTCACTGGATGCGAGTCGCCGAGGATCAGGCGAAATGGAGAGCCCTAGGACAGGCCTATGTCCAGTAGTGGACTGCGACTGCACAGCTCAGTGTCTATGGGCATAAGCCTCCATTTGAGACAGGCCACCGGTGAGGAAGTACAGCATTCCAGCATTGGACTGCAAAATGCTGATGATAATCAATTAACCTGTAAGGAGCCTTATTTTTTAACGCAGAGGAAATGCTGCCAATCCTCGTTTTGGATCGACTCCTTGAAGCATACCAGTCGCCGGGGGACGACTGGTTATGTGGGGCTCTCCATTTCTGGCATACCCACTAAAACTTCTGCGCCACTCCCTAATCGTCCTTAATGGGGAGGAGCACGGTAACCAGCACTAAGCCTTCCACGCGATGACTAAGTACTTGGATGATGATATTCAACTAACCTGTAAGGAGCCTGGTCGAAGTACTTCCCCACGTAGGCCATGCCGGCGGCGACGGCCAGCCCCTGGCCCAGCGAGCCGGTGCCGACGTCGATGAAGCTCAGGCGAAGGGTCGGGTGACCTTCCAGGTCCGAGTCCAGCTTACGCAAGGTCTTCTGCACTACTTACATG
Source organism: Nomophila noctuella (assembly GCA_958496325.1). Taxonomy (NCBI): domain Eukaryota; kingdom Metazoa; phylum Arthropoda; class Insecta; order Lepidoptera; family Crambidae; genus Nomophila; species Nomophila noctuella. The sequence continues at coordinate 10,112,987 of OY292501.1, forward strand.
CTAGCAAGGCCTGGAGCTGTTAGGTCGTCTGCTTACAGGCTAGCAAAATCTGCAGCTGAGAGAGGCTCGACACTTATTGTCACACTAGGATGACGATGGTTTCAGCCCATGCAGTTTAAGATTGGACCAGCGTTACGGTGGCAGACATTTATTCAGCCATGTCTTCGCATGGGGGATGAGCAATTGGCAGCAGTATTTCCCTGTTTACCATACAGAGGTCACCAACGGGACTGCTCAGCGTAGTGAATACGGGCATAACTCTATCTAGGGGAGGCCTACTTCCACCAGTGAACTGATGAAGTCAGTTAATGAACTAACCTGTATGGAGCCTGGTCGAAGTACTTCCCCACGTAGGCCATGCCGGCGGCGACGGCTAGCCCCTGGCCCAGCGAGCCGGTGCCGACGTCGATGAAGCTCAGGCGAGGGGTCGGGTGCCCCTCCAGGTCCGAATCCAGTTTACGCAGGATCTTGAGCACTACCTACATGCCAGTAAGTTCTGGAGCTGTATGGATTGCCTACTTACATGCTAGCATGTTCTGGAACTGTATGAAATGTCTGTTTTCAGACTAGTAAGATTTGCAGGCCTGTGTGGGGCTCAGAACTTATTGTGACACTGGGAGAAGGCTGACTCCAACCCATTCTGCGTAGGGTTGGGCCAGCGTGACGTTTTCAGACATTTATTCAGCCATGTCTTCCCATGGGGGATTGGGCAATGGGCAGCAGTGTTTCCTTGTGTTTCTTTGTTTACCATACAGAGGTACACCACTGGGGCAGCTCAGCGAAGTGACTACGGACCGCTGAAGCCAGTTAGAGATCAACTAACGCATAAGGAGCCTGGTCGAAGTACTTGGATGATGATAATCAACTAACCTGTAAGGAGCCTGGTCGAAGTACTTCCCCACGTAGGCCATGCCGGCGGCGACGGCCAGCCCCTGGCCCAGCGAGCCGGTGCCGACGTCGATGAAGCTCAGGCGAGGGGTCGGGTGCCCCTCCAGGTCCGAGTCCAGTTTACGCAGGTTCTTCAGCTCGTCTACCGGGAAGAGGCCGGCTTCAGCCCACGCCGCGTAGAGGATTGGGGCGGCGTGACCCTGGAAGGAAATGGAAGTTTTAGTTAGCCCGGCAAATAACCAGACTCCATCAGATTCTAAAATGAAGTGCCCATGTCCAACAGCGGTCTACGATAGGCTGATAATGATGAGCAGGTTCAGGTTATTCGAGTCCCATTATATTACATTTTGGACCACTATGTAGATAATATCAGAACGTTTAAGAGCTTGTGGTGTCTTCTCAACATAACACAACCTACTACCCAATCTACACAGAAATAAAAATAAATTACCTTTGAGAGTATGAATCTGTCTGCCGAGGCGTCCTTGGGAGCGGACACCTTGTACCGCATGGTGTGGAAGAACAGCACCGACATGATCTCTGCCATCGACGCGCATGATGTCGGGTGACTGGGAAACAAAATTGTTATACTTAGACTCGGAATCTTACTATACACAGAAGTTAAAAAGAAACAGCTTTGAAACTTCGGCTGCATAAGGCGGACTACTTGACGAACATAAAAAAAACACTTAATTTTAGGTTTACGCGACTGTTACTCGTCAAATAACTTCTTTTTAAACGGATAAAAATCGAGCTCACAGCTCCTGAAAAGAAGCCGAGACGTCAGGTTTCCCTGTCAATATGTAATTTTAATTAAACCACCTTTTTTCAAGTAGTCTTATTTTATAAAAAAAAACATTTGTACATAGTACAACTTTTAGAAGTCAGAAGTCGAACAATAAATGTCGAAATGTTCTAAGCGTCGCGTCGTGTCATAGCGGCCTCGATTACTTTAAGTACTAGGACAGAAAAGTTAATAAGGCAGCTGCGTTTCCCGAGATTTATCGTCCATACTACCGTCACCAACCAGTATGGTGAGTATTCTAGAAGAGAATTTATAAAACAGGTGCTAATTGGTATGTAAATATCAATAACTTTTCTCCTTAAAGATAGATTAGTATTAAAAATGTATATTTGGCACACAAACTTACAAAACAATGTCTACCTTTACCGTGCGGTGCGATATTCATAGGTTAAAATTTACTTATAATTACTACATAATTAATTACTGTAGGTAATCAAACGAAAGTTTGACCCATTGCGCCCTGACCCAAAAATCAGGCCACAAATGCATTACGATTAGATAAGGACAAAGACAAATAAAGACGTTGTATGAATGTTACTGCCCACAGCCGCCAATATGAGACGGTGCGAGTACGACAAACAATATGATATTGCACAACAATCATTCACACAATCCATTAACAGAATGTGAGAAAAAACTCGAATCGATGTGCTTGTAACAATAATGTCTCAATGACATATCAGTTTTAAATCAGGGGCTATTATATAAGAGAATAATATAATGAATTTATCACAGATTAGTGTCAATATTAATTAGCAACAATAAGCACAGTGCCTATATCATATTTAGATTATTAATAAATCAAACCAATGCAGGGCTAGCTACTCATGTATCTTATGTAATTTTTGTCTGTTTTGAACGTAGGTAGGTAGGTTCATCTTTGTCGTTATCCTGTTGATTCCAACATTTTAAATTTAATAGGTATTTCTGTATTTTTCTGTCGTGTAAAAAATTATGTTAGTTTAGGTATAGTGATCCTGTCCCGCATAATTTGGCTTAGTGGTCAAAGACCCTGGGCTCCAAAATCAAGCCAAAATAAGCATTCGCTCTCGAGTCATGAATCAAAATAAAAATCAAAATATTCTTCATTCAATATCAAAGTAACTTCCATTGAACAAGCTTCAAGCTTAGTTTGGGGCTCGGTAATTGGTGTGTTAGTTCAAAGAGTTAATTTGTTTAATCATAAGAGAAAATGCGAAATCCTTATTTGATTATGTAGATGGCTCTGAGGAATGATTTAACTTAACTCTTGTAATTCATCGCAGCAGTTATTTCATTGCAGCGCCCGCATAATTTTTTAACTCACCTTATCTCACACTACATTATTAAATGATACCTGATAGTAACACGATAAGAAGGGGTCAGACAACGGAGCTTACGTAACATTTATCGTACCACTCATGTAACTTGTGAGGAGTTCGATGGCGCAGTGGTTAGCGCGCTCTGCCTGAAAGCAACTTACGCAGAGGTCAGTCATCGGATAAGTGACCGAGTAATTTCATCTCGACCTCCTCCCTGCTTAGAAAGGCACGTTAAGCCGTTGGTCCTGCGCCTGATCTCTCTACGCTCGAGTCAGATTGCTGTCTCACCGAACTACATATGGGAGAGAAGGAATAGGGAGTGCACCTGTGCTTGCGCACTCACCTGTACACTATAAGATATCCTGCGTACCAGCGGCTGTAGGGTGAATTATTTTATTGATTTCTGTAAGTTGTAGGTAGGTTAGTAGTTAGGTACTAAAGAACTTGTCGTAAGTATACGTGTGACGTAAACAGAGAGTAAAAAAGGGATCAAGGTATCAACGTAAAGGATCTTTACGTCATTATTTACATACAATATCATCATACTTTAGTGAGCATTATCCACCGCCTAATAGGCATGCTCATAAACAAAGAGAGAATATGTTTAAGGCAAAAATGCGGAGGAAGAAAAGAGAATTGGTCAAGCAACTTCGTGTAGCGAAGTCCATGGGAGATAACCACCTCAGTCACCAATTATCAAGAGCACTCAGATCTATCTTGAAATTGATTCAAGGAGTCTCTTTACAAATGACTAGAAACCAGGCGAATCTTATGAGAGCTAGGCATGAAGTTGACTTCGATAAAAACCCATTCTTGTACTCCAAAAATATTTTTAAACAACCGCCCGGAAGACTGCAACTGACAGATGAACAAATATATGACCATTTTAGGCGCACATATGAAGTGCCGAAGCAACAGAAGATTTACAATGACCCGAGCTCTAAGAGACCTTGCAATCCTGTGTCGGAGTTTCAGGGTACGGCTCCTACCTCAGAAGAATTAGACCGACAGATAAGAAGGAAAGCATCAAGTTCATCTCCGGGGCCCGATGGTATTCCTTACATTGTATATAAAAAGTGCCCATCTGTGTGTAGACATCTTTTAAATATATTTGGTAAGATTTGGTCGAAAAAGCAGATTCCGGAAGTATTTGGTAAAGCTGTTTTCGTGCTCATTCCTAAAAAGGAGACAGTCACTGATCCAAAAGATGCTAGACCGATAGCTCTTACAAACACGATATCGAAAATATTTTTCTCGATCTTGCAAGATAGAATGTCAAAATTTATGTTAAGCAACGAGTACTTTACGCCAAAGCACCAGAAGGGGTTTTTACCAGGAGTTTCTGGTTGCTTAGAACATAACACATTGTTGGCGGAAAGTTTGAAGGATGCCAGGAAACACGAAAGACAAATAGCGGTGTGCTGGATTGACCTAGAGAATGCATTTGGCTCAGTTCAGCACGAGCTGATGTTTTTCGCGTTAGAATGGTATAACTTCCCCCCTTTGGTTTTAGATTTAATTAAGTCATATTATTCTAATTTATCTTTTTTAATTAGCTGTAAAGATGGATACACAAAACCTCTAAATTATAATATTGGTCTTTTTCAGGGATGCTGTTTATCCCCTATAGTATTTAATGTAGTTATTAATATTTTAATTGACACTTTGATTTTACAGGAGAAGAAATGGGGTTATCGGTTTAAAATAAATAATCAGTACGCAGAATCAATCCTAGCCTTTGCTGACGATCTCGCAATCTTGACACGAAACCCGAAGCAGTGTCAAGTGTTATTGAAAAAGGTGGATGAGTTCTGTGCTTGGACTGACGGCATGAAGGTGAAGCCAAGTAAATGCTATTGCTTATGTCTGGGTAGACGAGATACGAAATTTACATCTTATGACCCTGGACTCACGATTGGCGGTCAAAATGTTGCAACAATTTCGGCAGCGCTCCCGTTCAAATTTCTCGGCAGAAAGATAGACTATAGAGGCCGCACACCATCTTTGGATGGTATTGTTGAGGATTTCATTGATTCCATTAGTAGGGTTGAGAACCAGCCCATAGGGAACATTAAGAAGATATGGATCTACAACAACTACCTGTCATCGCGCTTGTCTTGGCCTTTCCTCGTGTACGATTTCGGCAAAACCCTTTTATCGCGACTGGATGCCGTTGTTGTGAAATCGTTGAAGTCTTGGACTGGATTAGCCCACTCGGCAGACCCCTCTACACTATTTAGGGGCAAAAATAGTTTTGGGATGAACCTAAACAAACCATCGGAGCTTTACAAACATCTTAGAGTCACCAAGATGCACATTCTGGGTAAATCGAAAGACAACACAGTGGCAACACTCCCAAAAGATAAGAATATGAGTGAGTTAGAGTCTAGGCTACGGTTCCATAAACAGTTTATGGTGGGAGCGCAAACAAACAGGGTAGGATTGGGATGTCGAGAAAGAGAGGATGACCGGAACATCATTAAGTCTTTTCTGCGAATGGATGAAGATAACGAGTATAGAGTCCATGCGCTTAATCTCGAAATGCAAAATGAGTGGGTTTCCCTTGGTGAGTTTTGTATCCCTTTAGCATTGAAGTGGCGGTCGATACTGTACGATTGGTCTCCGGCGTTGCTTAAATTCTATCTGAATGCCTTTCAGTTGACCCTACCCGATCAGAGCAATCTTGTAAGGTGGGGAATGGCAGTAGACAAAACATGTTTACTCTGTGGTGAGGCCGTAGGTACCGCGAGGCATTTGTTGGTGGGATGCAGAGTACTCCTAGACAGAGGTCACTACTCTCGCCGCCATGACGGAGTGTTGCAGATCATACGTGAAGCGGTGAGCCTTTCAATAGCAAGAGCAGCAAAAGGTTTGACGACGAATACAAAGAACATCAACTTCGTCAAGGAAGGATCTACCAAGAAGTCCAAAGTCAAACCTTACTCCATCGTTAGTGCAGCTCCAGATTGGAAGATCATGATGGACACGTATGAAAAGCGCTACACTATTCCAGAAGACATTGTGTTATCGTCGTCTAGACCAGACCTTTTCGTTTATTCCAGAAAACTTAAGCGCGTACTGTTGGTGGAACTTACTGTTCCATGGGAGACAAACATTCCCAAAGATCACGCGTTTAAAACAAATAAGTATTATGACCTAACCAACGAGATGACTAAAAATGGTTATATAGCACGGTTGTATGCTGTGGAAGTGGGTGCGAGAGGTATACCAGCGAAATCTCTCTACAACCTACTGAAGGACTTAGGATTACCAAGATCTAATATTAGCTCGTTACTGGAAAGAGCAACTAAAGCCGCTTTACTCGGCTCATACCAAATATGGTTGGGAAGGGAGAGGAATGTCATCGGTGAAGGTGATCGTTAGTATACTATAAAGGGGCCCCTTAAACCTACACGCTGGGTCGAAAGTCCCAGGCACCGACTGACATTCCTCTCTGTTCCACGCGATGGACCCGGCACCCGCACGGAGAATCCATGGATAGCTAAGAAGTTCGTCTCATAACATTTGACAGCCCGGAGAGACGGGATGACGCTGGAAAGACAGATGGCTCTGGAAAGACAGATGGCAGTTGGGAAGACAACTGACTACTGGAAAGACAGTCGAGGGTCATGGCCTAGCAAGCCTAACCCGGGAACTTACTCGCTAAAAGTCCACACAAGAAAAATACCCCTGGGACAGTCCGAGAGGGGGGGCGGAAGAACTGTCCACCGGAGGATTTAGATGACAACCATGGCGAGAATACGGACTTGAATTGCCCTGTGTGCGGGAAAATCTACAAGAGACGAGCCTGGTACCTCAAGCATTTGAAAACGCATGATGGTGTTGAAGAACGACGGTCGTCGGTAAGTATAAACTCTTCAGCTTCCACTACGGATAGAGTTGACCCTCACATATCTCATGGTGGGCCTTCATGGGTTAGTTACCAGGAGCCTATAAACATCCGGGCACGTCTTAGCATCCCCAGTTTAAAAACATCTACTTGGAAATACCATAGTGACAACTTGGCAGTGCTGTTAGAATATCCAGGTACCAACGCGGATTTAAATACCCAAGTTGAAACAATGCAGGATAAGATACACTCATACTTTAGTGAGCATTATCCACCGCCTAATAGGCATGCTCATAAACAAAGAGAGAATATGTTTAAGGCAAAAATGCGGAGGAAGAAAAGAGAATTGGTCAAGCAACTTCGTGTAGCGAAGTCCATGGGAGATAACCACCTCAGTCACCAATTATCAAGAGCACTCAGATCTATCTTGAAATTGATTCAAGGAGTCTCTTTACAAATGACTAGAAACCAGGCGAATCTTATGAGAGCTAGGCATGAAGTTGACTTCGATAAAAACCCATTCTTGTACTCCAAAAATATCTTTAAACAACCGCCCGGAAGACTGCAACTGACAGATGAACAAATATATGACCATTTTAGGCGCACATATGAAGTGCCGAAGCAACAGAAGATTTACAATGACCCGAGCTCTAAGAGACCTTGCAATCCTGTGTCGGAGTTTCAGGGTACGGCTCCTACCTCAGAAGAATTAGACCGACAGATAAGAAGGAAAGCATCAAGTTCATCTCCGGGGCCCGATGGTATTCCTTACATTGTATATAAAAAGTGCCCATCTGTGTGTAGACATCTTTTAAATATATTTGGTAAGATTTGGTCGAAAAAGCAGATTCCGGAAGTATTTGGTAAAGCTGTTTTCGTGCTCATTCCTAAAAAGGAGACAGTCACTGATCCAAAAGATGCTAGACCGATAGCTCTTACAAACACGATATCGAAAATATTTTTCTCGATCTTGCAAGATAGAATGTCAAAATTTATGTTAAGCAACGAGTACTTTACGCCAAAGCACCAGAAGGGGTTTTTACCAGGAGTTTCTGGTTGCTTAGAACATAACACATTGTTGGCGGAAAGTTTGAAGGATGCCAGGAAACACGAAAGACAAATAGCGGTGTGCTGGAATGACCTAGAGAATGCATTTGGCTCAGTTCAGCACGAGCTGATGTTTTTCGCGTTAGAATGGTATAACTTCCCCCCTTTGGTTTTAGATTTAATTAAGTCATATTATTCTAATTTATCTTTTTTAATTAGCTGTAAAGATGGATACACAAAACCTCTAAATTATAATATTGGTCTTTTTCAGGGATGCTGTTTATCCCCTATAGTATTTAATGTAGTTATTAATATTTTAATTGACACTTTGATTTTACAGGAGAAGAAATGGGGTTATCGGTTTAAAATAAATAATCAGTACGCAGAATCAATCCTAGCCTTTGCTGACGATCTCGCAATCTTGACACGAAACCCGAAGCAGTGTCAAGTGTTATTGAAAAAGGTGGATGAGTTCTGTGCTTGGACTGACGGCATGAAGGTGAAGCCAAGTAAATGCTATTGCTTATGTCTGGGTAGACGAGATACGAAATTTACATCTTATGACCCTGGACTCACGATTGGCGGTCAAAATGTTGCAACAATTTCGGCAGCGCTCCCGTTCAAATTTCTCGGCAGAAAGATAGACTATAGAGGCCGCACACCATCTTTGGATGGTATTGTTGAGGATTTCATTGATTCCATTAGTAGGGTTGAGAACCAGCCCATAGGGAACATTAAGAAGATATGGATCTACAACAACTACCTGTCATCGCGCTTGTCTTGGCCTTTCCTCGTGTACGATTTCGGCAAAACCCTTTTATCGCGACTGGATGCCGTTGTTGTGAAATCGTTGAAGTCTTGGACTGGATTAGCCCACTCGGCAGACCCCTCTACACTATTTAGGGGCAAAAATAGTTTTGGGATGAACCTAAACAAACCATCGGAGCTTTACAAACATCTTAGAGTCACCAAGATGCACATTCTGGGTAAATCGAAAGACAACACAGTGGCAACACTCCCAAAAGATAAGAATATGAGTGAGTTAGAGTCTAGGCTACGGTTCCATAAACAGTTTATGGTGGGAGCGCAAACAAACAGGGTAGGATTGGGATGTCGAGAAAGAGAGGATGACCGGAACATCATTAAGTCTTTTCTGCGAATGGATGAAGATAACGAGTATAGAGTCCATGCGCTTAATCTCGAAATGCAAAATGAGTGGGTTTCCCTTGGTGAGTTTTGTATCCCTTTAGCATTGAAGTGGCGGTCGATACTGTACGATTGGTCTCCGGCGTTGCTTAAATTCTATCTGAATGCCTTTCAGTTGACCCTACCCGATCAGAGCAATCTTGTAAGGTGGGGAATGGCAGTAGACAAAACATGTTTACTCTGTGGTGAGGCCGTAGGTACCGCGAGGCATTTGTTGGTGGGATGCAGAGTACTCCTAGACAGAGGTCACTACTCTCGCCGCCATGACGGAGTGTTGCAGATCATACGTGAAGCGGTGAGCCTTTCAATAGCAAGAGCAGCAAAAGGTTTGACGACGAATACAAAGAACATCAACTTCGTCAAGGAAGGATCTACCAAGAAGTCCAAAGTCAAACCTTACTCCATCGTTAGTGCAGCTCCAGATTGGAAGATCATGATGGACACGTATGAAAAGCGCTACACTATTCCAGAAGACATTGTGTTATCGTCGTCTAGACCAGACCTTTTCGTTTATTCCAGAAAACTTAAGCGCGTACTGTTGGTGGAACTTACTGTTCCATGGGAGACAAACATTCCCAAAGATCACGCGTTTAAAACAAATAAGTATTATGACCTAACCAACGAGATGACTAAAAATGGTTATATAGCACGGTTGTATGCTGTGGAAGTGGGTGCGAGAGGTATACCAGCGAAATCTCTCTACAACCTACTGAAGGACTTAGGATTACCAAGATCTAATATTAGCTCGTTACTGGAAAGAGCAACTAAAGCCGCTTTACTCGGCTCATACCAAATATGGTTGGGAAGGGAGAGGAATGTCATCGGTGAAGGTGATCGTTAGTATACTATAAAGGGGCCCCTTAAACCTACACGCTGGGTCGAAAGTCCCAGGCACCGACTGACATTCCTCTCTGTTCCACGCGATGGACCCGGCACCCGCACGGAGAATCCATGGATAGCTAAGAAGTTCGTCTCATAACATTTGACAGCCCGGAGAGACGGGATGACGCTGGAAAGACAGATGGCTCTGGAAAGACAGATGGCAGTTGGGAAGACAACTGACTACTGGAAAGACAGTCGAGGGTCATGGCCTAGCAAGCCTAACCCGGGAACTTACTCGCTAAAAGTCCACACAAGAAAAATACCCCTGGGACAGTCCGAGAGGGGGGGCGGAAGAACTGTCCACCGGAGGATTTAGATGACAACCATGGCGAGAATACGGACTTGAATTGCCCTGTGTGCGGGAAAATCTACAAGAGACGAGCCTGGTACCTCAAGCATTTGAAAACGCATGATGGTGTTGAAGAACGACGGTCGTCGGTAAGTATAAACTCTTCAGCTTCCACTACGGATAGAGTTGACCCTCACATATCTCATGGTGGGCCTTCATGGGTTAGTTACCAGGAGCCTATAAACATCCGGGCACGTCTTAGCATCCCCAGTTTAAAAACATCTACTTGGAAATACCATAGTGACAACTTGGCAGTGCTGTTAGAATATCCAGGTACCAACGCGGATTTAAATACCCAAGTTGAAACAATGCAGGATAAGATACACTCATACTTTAGTGAGCATTATCCACCGCCTAATAGGCATGCTCATAAACAAAGAGAGAATATGTTTAAGGCAAAAATGCGGAGGAAGAAAAGAGAATTGGTCAAGCAACTTCGTGTAGCGAAGTCCATGGGAGATAACCACCTCAGTCACCAATTATCAAGAGCACTCAGATCTATCTTGAAATTGATTCAAGGAGTCTCTTTACAAATGACTAGAAACCAGGCGAATCTTATGAGAGCTAGGCATGAAGTTGACTTCGATAAAAACCCATTCTTGTACTCCAAAAATATCTTTAAACAACCGCCCGGAAGACTGCAACTGACAGATGAACAAATATATGACCATTTTAGGCGCACATATGAAGTGCCGAAGCAACAGAAGATTTACAATGACCCGAGCTCTAAGAGACCTTGCAATCCTGTGTCGGAGTTTCAGGGTACGGCTCCTACCTCAGAAGAATTAGACCGACAGATAAGAAGGAAAGCATCAAGTTCATCTCCGGGGCCCGATGGTATTCCTTACATTGTATATAAAAAGTGCCCATCTGTGTGTAGACATCTTTTAAATATATTTGGTAAGATTTGGTCGAAAAAGCAGATTCCGGAAGTATTTGGTAAAGCTGTTTTCGTGCTCATTCCTAAAAAGGAGACAGTCACTGATCCAAAAGATGCTAGACCGATAGCTCTTACAAACACGATATCGAAAATATTTTTCTCGATCTTGCAAGATAGAATGTCAAAATTTATGTTAAGCAACGAGTACTTTACGCCAAAGCACCAGAAGGGGTTTTTACCAGGAGTTTCTGGTTGCTTAGAACATAACACATTGTTGGCGGAAAGTTTGAAGGATGCCAGGAAACACGAAAGACAAATAGCGGTGTGCTGGATTGACCTAGAGAATGCATTTGGCTCAGTTCAGCACGAGCTGATGTTTTTCGCGTTAGAATGGTATAACTTCCCCCCTTTGGTTTTAGATTTAATTAAGTCATATTATTCTAATTTATCTTTTTTAATTAGCTGTAAAGATGGATACACAAAACCTCTAAATTATAATATTGGTCTTTTTCAGGGATGCTGTTTATCCCCTATAGTATTTAATGTAGTTATTAATATTTTAATTGACACTTTGATTTTACAGGAGAAGAAATGGGGTTATCGGTTTAAAATAAATAATCAGTACGCAGAATCAATCCTAGCCTTTGCTGACGATCTCGCAATCTTGACACGAAACCCGAAGCAGTGTCAAGTGTTATTGAAAAAGGTGGATGAGTTCTGTGCTTGGACTGACGGCATGAAGGTGAAGCCAAGTAAATGCTATTGCTTATGTCTGGGTAGACGAGATACGAAATTTACATCTTATGACCCTGGACTCACGATTGGCGGTCAAAATGTTGCAACAATTTCGGCAGCGCTCCCGTTCAAATTTCTCGGCAGAAAGATAGACTATAGAGGCCGCACACCATCTTTGGATGGTATTGTTGAGGATTTCATTGATTCCATTAGTAGGGTTGAGAACCAGCCCATAGGGAACATTAAGAAGATATGGATCTACAACAACTACCTGTCATCGCGCTTGTCTTGGCCTTTCCTCGTGTACGATTTCGGCAAAACCCTTTTATCGCGACTGGATGCCGTTGTTGTGAAATCGTTGAAGTCTTGGACTGGATTAGCCCACTCGGCAGACCCCTCTACACTATTTAGGGGCAAAAATAGTTTTGGGATGAACCTAAACAAACCATCGGAGCTTTACAAACATCTTAGAGTCACCAAGATGCACATTCTGGGTAAATCGAAAGACAACACAGTGGCAACACTCCCAAAAGATAAGAATATGAGTGAGTTAGAGTCTAGGCTACGGTTCCATAAACAGTTTATGGTGGGAGCGCAAACAAACAGGGTAGGATTGGGATGTCGAGAAAGAGAGGATGACCGGAACATCATTAAGTCTTTTCTGCGAATGGATGAAGATAACGAGTATAGAGTCCATGCGCTTAATCTCGAAATGCAAAATGAGTGGGTTTCCCTTGGTGAGTTTTGTATCCCTTTAGCATTGAAGTGGCGGTCGATACTGTACGATTGGTCTCCGGCGTTGCTTAAATTCTATCTGAATGCCTTTCAGTTGACCCTACCCGATCAGAGCAATCTTGTAAGGTGGGGAATGGCAGTAGACAAAACATGTTTACTCTGTGGTGAGGCCGTAGGTACCGCGAGGCATTTGTTGGTGGGATGCAGAGTACTCCTAGACAGAGGTCACTACTCTCGCCGCCATGACGGAGTGTTGCAGATCATACGTGAAGCGGTGAGCCTTTCAATAGCAAGAGCAGCAAAAGGTTTGACGACGAATACAAAGAACATCAACTTCGTCAAGGAAGGATCTACCAAGAAGTCCAAAGTCAAACCTTACTCCATCGTTAGTGCAGCTCCAGATTGGAAGATCATGATGGACACGTATGAAAAGCGCTACACTATTCCAGAAGACATTGTGTTATCGTCGTCTAGACCAGACCTTTTCGTTTATTCCAGAAAACTTAAGCGCGTACTGTTGGTGGAACTTACTGTTCCATGGGAGACAAACATTCCCAAAGATCACGCGTTTAAAACAAATAAGTATTATGACCTAACCAACGAGATGACTAAAAATGGTTATATAGCACGGTTGTATGCTGTGGAAGTGGGTGCGAGAGGTATACCAGCGAAATCTCTCTACAACCTACTGAAGGACTTAGGATTACCAAGATCTAATATTAGCTCGTTACTGGAAAGAGCAACTAAAGCCGCTTTACTCGGCTCATACCAAATATGGTTGGGAAGGGAGAGGAATGTCATCGGTGAAGGTGATCGTTAGTATACTATAAAGGGGCCCCTTAAACCTACACGCTGGGTCGAAAGTCCCAGGCACCGACTGACATTCCTCTCTGTTCCACGCGATGGACCCGGCACCCGCACGGAGAATCCATGGATAGCTAAGAAGTTCGTCTCCTGACGAACATGACGTGATAAGGTGTACCTAATGAGTTGATTTCAAGGCCGCGTACAAAAACAGTCGCCGATTCGTCTAGTTATCTAGTAGCACAGTAGACGAACAGTAGATCATCTTCATACAAACGTGCCGCTCTCGGTTTGAATGTGTGCGTGAGCTCCGCGCGCCGTGTCGGCACGCGGTTTCACGCACACGATTGCATAAAATAGTCCGGACTAGTCCGGCGCCAGTACGGGCCGTGCCGCGCAGCTGTGAGCACGCGCGTACGTCACACGACCGCTCGCGATCGTCAACTCTCGCCGGCCACTTACCATAAGTATCATGACTTCAAAAAGGGAAAAAAGCTATTGTTGTGTTTTCGGGTGCCATAACAACAATTTCGCAAACCCGGACTTATCATTTTTCATAGTTCCTACTGAACCAGAAATGTAAATACCTACTTATACTTAAAGCTTATTATAAAATGTTGTGTTGTATTGTTTATTTCACAGTTAATTTGCTTTATTAAGAACGTAGCCGAGTCGCATTTTTCCATATAAATGTATTCCCAAATTTACTTCCTGAACACTATGTTTAAAGATAAAGTTTATTTTAAGAAGTCTATAGTTCGGCTGTTCAGAGAATGCGTTCCGTATGACACGTCGCGATTGAACTGACGACGTAAAGTAAAAGTGACAACCCTCGCGATCAACGCAAGAGTAGGCTAATAACTCGGCGGGCGGCCTTAGATAAACTACTGTTCTGTACTTACTGTGCTAGTAGCATGGCGATTAGTGGTTCCCAACAAAGTAAATGTAGGTATTATTCTTCTTCTTCCTAGCGTTTATCCCGTTTCAGCGCGGGGTCCGCTTTGACCATGATCCAAGATTTGGCAACTCTGGTTATTACAGTGAAGCGACAGTCACCTTCGAGGGGAAACAGACAGATTGGATCATGGTTACACGTTCAGATCTAACTGAACTAAAGTCAGAAACTATCTGATTCTGCAGGTTTCCTCACGGTGATTTCTCTCACCACCAATCACGCTAATGGCACAAATCCACACATAGATTTTTGTGGGTAGTGGGATGGGATGTGGGCCCGGATTCGAACCACGGACTTTACGTATGTGAGGCGCGGTCCGAATCACTAGCTAGGCCACCATCGCAGACATTGTAGGCATCATATTAAAATCAAAAGTTTTTCAGCGCGTCGATAACACTGGTTATTCGCTAGCCAGCACCAATGTCGTTAAGTATAATCTTGTTTTTTTTATACCTACCTACCTTAATGTCAAAGCAAAGAGATAAATCAATATTATGTTGCTGCTGTCTATCACGTTTCAGCTCAAAGCGTAAAATCGCCTAGCAACGAAACTTAATAAAGATCTAATAATGTTAGAGTATTGTGAGGTAGTTTTAAAATAAATATTTTCTTTAGTCCTTAATCTGACACACCAATTGCCTAGTCCCTAACTAAGCTCGAAGCTTGTAATAGGAATGCAAGGGCATGGTAAACAAACATATGTACTTAAATACTTTTATAAACATCCATGACTCGAGTACAAATGCCCATGTTCATCACAAAAACATTTGCTCCTAGCGGGATTCGAACCCGCAACCCCCGGTTTTGTAGCCAGGGTCACTGACCACTTGATCAAGGTGCCCGTCAGATATGTTTGTTTTATAGGAAAGCAGAAAATAATTACCTACTTATTACAAAAATTAGAAAATTATGTAATCAAAGTCTCTTTAAAATAAATGTAGGTATTTACACTGAAAAAAAGTGAAATCTTGTGATTAGGCAAGTGCAATTATAAGAGTTACGTACCTATTTCATAATAATACATAACATGCTCTGATAAGCAAGATATGAAAAAAATATGACTTATGAGTATTGGCTAAATCAGTCAGGGTGTTATTTTTTATATATTTTTTTGCCTTTTCAATAACTACGATCTGCCACGTTATAAGGACATGGAGTAGTTCGTTGGTCAGGATTTGTCATGGCATGCCACATCCTAGTTTACTTTATTGTGATTTATGTATGTCTTTGGGCATTTTCCATTTAAGTTGTTGAGTTGAATGAGTTCCCTTTAACAAGACTTTCACTATGTAAAATCGCAGATTTTCTTGTTTAACAGTGTGTACTTCAAGATTGTGATGCATTGGTTTGTTTGTCACGTACCATGGAGCATTGGTTACCATTCGTTTTTGTATTATTTATTTGGATTCTAAATTTTATATTATGAAATGATTGTTTAGTCTAAGCACTGAAGACAGGCAACTTACTGCCCCACTGGAGATCATTTTTACAGCCCCTAATGGTCAGAGACCCCGGCTAGTAAACTAGGGGTGTGGGCTCAAATCTCAATACACTGTATAAGTATGTATTTTGGTAGAAGAATGTGTTGACTATGGTTAAGGACAGAATAAATAAAATATTTATGTTCTATTAATGGTAAGCCCTGCATCGGCTTTGGGGTGACTATGGGAATGAACCCATCTCGGGGAGGCCTTTGTCCAGCAGTGAACTGCGACTGCCTGATGCAAATGGCATAGGGCCTAGCAAGGTACTTTAAAGTCTCTCAATCAAAACAAAAATACATATTGCTTATGAATACTTTAGCAATTTCCTTTTGAGTCTTTAGCTAACACTTGACCTCTTTTGTTTCACAAGTTCATGCTGTGTTTTACATAAAACCATTGACGTAAAATACATTGTATTGTTATGCAATATTCAAATTTAAAACGTTTTTCACAGACCTCTGTATAACACATAAAATGAAGTAGGTTTTGTGTTTAGGACTAGCATAGGCATTTAAGGCTTTACTTAATTTAAAAAATCAAAACAATTTTTTACCTACTGAAAAAACTCTTATTGTATTGTATGTTACCCTGAATAATAAAGCTAGTGTTTAGGACCAGCAAAGTAACTTAAGTACTAACTTAACTAAACTAATCAAAGAAGCAAGTACTGTATTTATAAATGCCCTTCTTTAAGGCTCATGAGTTCATTAAAATATATTGTAGAAAGTATCAAGCTCTATGGCATAATAACACCAATACAAATGCTTGATCGCCTTGTAGTCCAGTAATTTTAGCAATTTTAATCCACGATCTGCGGAATAATTCCTAGTGAGCTGAATTTTTGTATACACCTTTATTATGATATTGTAATGATGATGTGAAAAATCGACATTGATATCGTGCCGGCTAAAAAAGTTATAGGGGTCCAAACGTCACGAAAATCAGTTTTTCGCAGATATCTCGCGATCTATTGCTCAGAGGTCAATAATGGTTTCATAAAAGTTGTTCGTCGTAAAATTGTCTACAAAAAAGGTCTCATGCAACTTTCTGTAGAATTAACCGTTTTTGAAATAGAGACTAGAATGCACTCACATATGGTATTGCATACCGTACGCCACATACCAAGGCATAAACCCTATTGTTCGTTTTTTTCCCTTTTTTGTTTGTGTGTTTTTTGTTAGTATGATGTTCTACATATAGGAATATAAAGGATTTGTAATACAGTAAGGAAAATAGGAATATCAGCTATAAAAAACTAAGTGGCAATTTTTTTTGTCACTTTATAACTCAAGAACGGGCTCACCGATCCCAACCAAATTTTCAGGGTTTGTACAGACTATATAGTAGATGTTTCATGTGAAGTTTGAACAAAATCGGTCGATCGTTTTATACGTAGCGAAGCACGTACCGGGCCGCTAGTAATGATATAGATATGCTATGTCCAGTGACGTTTGGACCCCTATAACTTTTTTAGCCGGCACGATATCAATGTCGATTTTTCACATTTTCATCACAATATCATAATAAAGGCGTATACAAAAATTCAGCCACCTAGAATTTTTTCAGCAGATCGTGGATCAAAATTGCTAAAATTCACATAGCATATCTATATCATTACTAGCGGCCCGGTACGTGCTTCGCTACGTATAAAGTGAAGCGACCGATTTTGTTCAAACTTCACATAAAACATATACTAAATAGTCTGTACAAACCCTGAAAATTTGGTTTGGATCGATGAGCCCGTTCTTGAGTTATAAAGTGACAAAAAAAATTGCCACTTAGTTTTTTATAGCTGATATTCCTATTTTCCTGACTGTACTAGTATTACAAGTCCTTTATATTTCTATATGTAGATCATCATACTTACAAAAAACACACAAACAAAAAAGGGAAAAAAACAAACAATAGGGTTTATGCCTTGGTATGCGCCGTACGGTATTCAATACCTTATGTGAGTGCGTTCTAGTCTCTATTTCAAAAACGGTTAATTGTACAGAAAAATGCAAGAGACCTTTTTTGTAGACAATTTTACGACGAACAACTTTTATGAAACCATTATTGACCTCTGAGCAATA
The DNA here is from genome assembly GCA_958496325.1 of Nomophila noctuella. Classification (NCBI taxonomy): domain Eukaryota; kingdom Metazoa; phylum Arthropoda; class Insecta; order Lepidoptera; family Crambidae; genus Nomophila; species Nomophila noctuella. Next base: position 10,130,983 of record OY292501.1, read on the forward strand.
GATCGCGAGATATCTGCGAAAAACTGATTTTCGTGACGTTTGGACCCCTATAACTTTTTTAGCCGGCACGATATCAATGTCGATTTTTCACATCATCATTACAATATCATAATAAAGGTGTATACAAAAATTCAGCTCACTAGGAATTATTCCGCAGATAAAATCTAAAATTCCTGGACTATTGAAACAGTTGCCTAGTCACGTGGTCACCGGCGGTATAACCTAAGAATGACTTTGTGAAATAACATTTCACTAATTACAATTATAAATTCAACTGGATATAAACATTTAAGATAATAACTTATTAGAAAAACTAACAAACGAATGAAATTTGCATAATCATCGTATTTACGCGAGAAAATAATCAGAGCATAGATTCTAGAATAAATTATTTTCGTAAAAAAAACAAACACGATGCCGCTTGCTTTAGTCCCGAAAAACTTCAAATATGAATAAATTCTATGAATTCATCTTCCCTATAACTGTTTCATTGAAAACAGAACACCGGCAACTAGATTCTGCTTGGAAATAATCTTCTCACCTTCATTAGACCTTCATAGAAGCGGCAAGGTACATGAGGTTATAACTACTTACCCCGACTTTGATGCATTTGTCGCGACGATACTGTCGATCCTCAGCTTGTTAGCGATGTCTTTAAGAGCTTGGATGTCTACGTTCTTGTCGCCCTTCATTTTTCGAGAAATTTTTAGGCACTTCTTTTGTAAAATAAAAATAAGCTAAGACCACCGCGTCTACGACCGGTCACTCACCCGCCGCTAGATTTAATGACAATGACAGCTAATGTCAGAAGCAACAAAGTTTGCGCGGGGTGAAAATCTGTTCCATTCTACGGAACGGGATCTAAACACTGCATTTTTTAAATTTTTAATTACGATATAATTTATGCAAAACTTTAGATACTCTTATCACAGCTCAACAACAATATACGTATTTATACATAAGTACATACAAAGTCACTAGCTACATTTATGACGAAAAGGTTTTGGATAATAATTATAATATCTTATTAATTCTATTTTATTCTAAACGAAACAAAATGAGATAACTTTGTGCGGTAAAAAAATTGATGACGGACTGCGCCATCCTGTTTTGTTGGTTTGGTTAGAGCAGAGCACAGTGCTGTGACGCCGCGCCTGCTTGAAAAACAACGGCAATCTAGCGCCTGCGGGCTATTATGATCAAATATTTTGATGTATGAGAATATAATTGCCGTCTTGGATATTGCCTTTTATGTTATAAATTATGAGTGCAGAATTTTTTAGCCTTACAGGAAAACCGTTAGTCGAAGGGTGCAGTAGCTTTCAGTCTTTCTACTACACAGACATTTTAAACAAAGTACATAACAAATATATAAAATATAATTGATTTATATTATTAAAACGCAGTTTTTGTTCTCAACCAACTTTATTACAGAAGTTCTGTTTTGCAATAAAGGAATGTTATATATTCCAAAATAAAGAATAACTAAAACTTCCAAAATAAAGATAACAATCTACATAAAATGCTTGAATAATTTTTAATAATTGAATTGGTATCCTGGGGCAAAAGTATTGAAACTTTTACATAGTTTCACTAGGTTTAAAAACTTTTGCCCAATTGATTTGTCCAATTAAAAATTAAACAATAAGTAAATGAATTTCTATATTACTTTTAAAAACACATTATAAAACACTTAATATTAATAATATCCATGATGTATGATATACATACATATAAAAACATATAAAAGATATAAAGTCTATAACATACAACCATGTTTAACGGTCCTTATAATTAGATTGCGTGTTCACTACGAACTAATGTAGCTAATAACTGGATGTAATCAGTTTTCTAATCTACCTGGGTCGTCGTGGACAGGTGATGCAGGGAATGTTTATTTCAAATAAATGCTAAAATTAACAGGGTTTTGTTATGTTACTGTTCTTATGCCACATTGTATTACCTAATATATCACATTTTTTAGAAAAGAATTAAAAACTTATCTAAGTGGTTTGGTGTACAATCTGATTGAATATACTGTTATTTATAAAATTTATTCTTTAAACTTAAGATTCTTTTTGCCTTCCTGCCTCTCATAATGTGATGGAGTGGTGATAGAAAGCGGAACTGGCAATATTAGTTCATCATGCTTTGCATTCGTTCGGCAGCAAAAAATATAAGAATGGAGACAAGTAGAGGCCTCAAATAGACATGGCAATAATTGACGTATGCCTACGGCGCAACCAAAAAATATGTCCTTTCAACAGATCAAGAGAGTACACCGACACCCAAAATTAAAGCTAACTACGAAAAGATCTGAAGGCCACACCGGAATACAGGTCGAAGTAGCAATATTCCAGTGTTCCTTCAAGTTAGTGGCATAAGAACAGTCACCAGACCCGCCTTTCTCATGAATTATTCCACTTTGCGCTACCAAGGCGCCCCAATGGGGTGGGGCAAATTCCACTGTTACAAAATTACAGGGCGCCTTGGTGGGGCAGAGTGGAATAATTCTTTCCCAGTGGGCACAATGGGCAGGGCCCCGCGATCGATTGCCAAACACGACACGTTTACCAAACAAGAAATTTAACGGCCCATGTGCCCTCGTTGAAAAACAGCCCTGCAGTCACCTGCGGTAAACCTAAGCCTTGAGCACTGGCCTAGGCCTCAAGCAGCAATGTGCCTAGGCGTTGAGCACGGTCTTGGCGGCGGCGTACACGTGCTGCGCTGTCAGTCCGTACTTCTCGAGGAGGGTGCGAGCGGGCCCGGAGCGCGGGACCTCACTCACGTAGATGTGCTTGACGACCACGTCGCGCACCGGGGCCAGCGCTGAGAGGACGGCCTCGCCGAGACCTCCTGCAAACGGAACGAGACATGAAATTACTTAGTAAGTGTTAGGTACTTGTTATAAAATAAACTAGCGGCCGCCCGGTACTCCGGGTTTCGATTTCCAATAGCCTAAATTTCCAAAAGCCTTCCTCGTCAAATGGACTATCCAACACAAAAAGATTTTATCAAATGGGACCAGTAGTTCCTGAGATTAGCGCGTTTAAACAAACAAACAAACATAATAACAAACAAACTCTTCAGCTTTATATATTAGTTTAGATTATAGGTGGGTTAGCAGGAGCGGTTTGAAGTAAGAAAGCGAATATGGTTCAGTTAGATCTGAATGTGTAACCATGTTCCAATCTGTCTGGTTCTAAGGATGACAAATGTCTTATAGCAGTCGTTTCACTGTAATATCCAGTCTCGCTAAATCCGAGATCATTGTTGTAGTATTTTGCACTACGGTGCAGGAGCGGGGTTCCCCTACCCTGACAGGTGAATGCCCCCCCCATTCACCTGTCAACCGCGTAAGCGGGCGGTCGTGTTCTGCGAGATGTGAAGTGTTTGAGTACAATTGAACACCAAGGTATTGGTGTTATTGCATTCTACAATTGTCAAAGAGGATCCCGCACAGAAACGGGATAAACGCTAGGGGGATGATGGAACAGTGGTCCTCTGCGACTACGAGTAGGGCAGGACGCCCTCAGGCCAGGTAGAGTGACGATTTGCGCAAGATGGCTGGCAGGAGCTGGATGCGAGTCGCCGAGGACCGAGTTAAATGGAGAGCCCTAGGAGAGGCCTATGTCGAACAGTGGACTGCGATAGGCTGATGATGATGATGATGATGATGGAGTTTAGTAATTGAGATCACTTACCAGCTCGGTAGTGGTCCTCCGCGACGACGACCCTGCCTCCGACGGCGCGCGCGTGCTTGATCACGGCAGCCTCGTCCAGCGGCTGCACCGTGAATGGGTCCAGGATACGGGCATCCACACCTGGAAGAATAACAATATAAATAAATAAAAATAAATAAATTCATTGGACCAACACACCAATGGCCTACTCACACACATACGGAATTATTCTACTTTGCCCCACCAAGGCGCCCCAACAATGGTGGGTCAGATTTCACTGCTTCAAAATTTAAATAAATAAATACCCTGGACTAACACACCAATTGCCTAGCCCCAAACTTAGCTCGAAGCTTGTACTATGGATGCTAGGGAACGGATAGACATGCTTAAATACTTTTATAAACATCCATGACTGGATTACAAATGCCAATTGACAAGACTAACATGTGATGCCATATCGTAGAGCAATGGTAGCCTAATGGTTCGGACTGTCCTTGGTTCGAATCGGGCCCACACTTTCAAAAATCTATGTGTGGATTTGTGCCATTAGCTCGGCGGTGACGGAAAACACCGTTAGGACCTGCACAATCAGATAATTTCGGAATTTATTTCAGTTAGATCTGAATGTGTAACCATGTTCCAATATGTCTGGTTCGCTTCTAATGGTTACGGTCTGTTGATAGGCGCTTGTCATGTAATAACCAGACTCGCCAAATCCTGGATCAAGGTCAAAACGGACCCCAAAACAAAAATGCGATAAACGCCAGGAAGATGATGATTTGACTTGTCATTCAAATACCAGATTATGGACATGTTACCTTCTTTCTTGAGCAGGTCAGCGGCGACGATGGACTCGTGCAGCGTGATGCCAGCGCCGATCAGCAGCACCTTGTCTTTAGCAGACTCGCGGACGATCTTGGCTTGACCCACCTGACGACAGAAAAGTAAAGTGTCAGCCGTTTAATGTCCCATCCCACTGCAGCAAAGGCCCCCATCATTTGAAATCATGTTTTCGCTACAAAGATGGGTCAATAGTAATTTAAAGCTACTAGTTAGAGCTAGCTGATGACTATAGACGTTATAGTGGATGTGCGGGAATCAGTAAAGATTTATACCAAATAAGTTGGCAGTATTGAAGTTAGGTAAATAAATATATATTTCCATCAGTTTTCCTGTCTGGGGATTGACAAAACCCGCGACGTCTTGGTGTAACAGTCAACAGTTAGGATAAGATTTTAAAAACACCTTATTTGTCATGTAAGCTCACTTTAGTTCGTAAAACTGACACTGATGAAAAACACTGCATTAAATAACAATGCACTTCGGCCATTAGCCGTAACATATTTATCAATTACCTAAGAAGAAGTAGAAAAAATACATCCTGCCTATAATGTGTAGCGCTGTTACCTTGAAGACTTCGTCGTTGGGGTAGATAATGTCGAGAACTGGTCTGCCGGTGCGGATGTAGCAGATACCCTTCGTGTTAGCCGCCAGCTCCGTTGCACGTTCAGACGACACGCCGTCACTGAGGAGAATAACAGTCAATTAATACCTACTTGGTAAATAATAAATGATAAATGAATGCATTGGACTAACAAACCAATTGCCTAGCCCCAAACTAAACTCGACGGTTGTACACCTTACATTGGTAGCAGGTAGACCTCACGTCTACGTATTGCCATCAAGCGGATTTTCAATTGCAAACACCCTCATTACGGGGACCCTGTAGCCTGAGGACGTGGTGCCTTTCTTTACATTAGACGATTTCAATGTAACAAAGTATACTGCAAATATTTTAAGGGCGATTTCTTTAGTGGAAATGTACCGTAAAAAGTCAATGTTACTCGTAATACACTAGTTTTCGAGAAATCAACAAAATCGATTGAGTGAATAATTAAAAAAAAGTACAAATTGTGTCTTATGCGAGACAGCTGGTCATGTCTTATCAATATAATATAATTACTACGCTGGTCCTGCACCATAAGCAACGTGGTGGGGGGAGAAGTTTACAGGACGATCAGAGCAAGTTGGCCACTACGGGGTTTGGTAGGCATTAAAACTTTTTAATATCAGAATTTATTACATTTCCCCTTAACAATTTGGTATTGAAATTTTGCAGTATATTTGTTACACCTTATATAGTACTCACGAGGGGTAGAAGACTGTGGCGGTGGGCACACTGCGGAAGAGGGCGAGGTCCTCGAGACCCATCTGAGAGGGCCCGTCCTCACCGACTGTCACACCACCGTTAGTTCCCGCCAGGTTGATGTTCGACTGACTGATGGCACCCATACGGATCTGTAAATGAGATGATTAAAAATATAAATAAAAACTGCAAACTTTCCGCTGGATGGCGTAACGCAATGACATTTAAAAACAATCGATATTGTCACCTAAGCGCGCAATGTGAGTACCTAATCCGACCGTATTGGGACGAACGTCTTACCCTCTTAACACTTCTCTTATTTGGCTAGTGCATACAGTGATGGATAAACCCTTATTCAGATTAGGCAATTGCCAGAATCACAAAATTCTAGTTGACATACAGATTATTACGGTGTATATTACGGTGTAGGGGGCCCAGAGGCATGGATTGCTTAGGGCATCAAGTAGTCTTTAATCCTTCACTAAGTGCATATTCTATGTGAGTTTTGAGCGTTAGGGTGTCTATGTGGCCAGCATGGTGCGTGTACCTGGTCGAAGGCGCGCGTGAGGAAGGCGCCGAAGGTGGAAGCGAACACGACGGCGCGGTCGCGACACGCCACGCCGGTCGCCACGCCCACCAGGTTCTGTTCCGCGACGAAGCACTCGATGAACCTGAAGACAAACACATAGTTGGTTAAAGTATAGTTGACACACATACTGAATTATTCCACTTTGCCCCACCTCCACTTTTGCAATGGGGCGCCTTGGTGGGGCAAAGTGGAATAATTCCACATAGGTAAATTTTACCAGCGGCGGCCTTAGGGTGTTACCACACCAATCGATCGAGTGTCGATCTAAGGCATCAATCGATGGTAGAATGGAATAGTCGACGTCGATCGAGCTGTTTCGCCAATCGATCAACGTCGACCGGTACCATCGACCAGCAATCGATCGATTCATTAGTCGACTGGTGTCCCTCGTGGGCGTCGATCAATTAAAGCTACCACACCAGTCGATCAACATCGACCGATGTCGATCGATGGCGTCGATCGACGATCGGTCGATTGGTGTGGTAAAACTCTTACCCATTACGAAGCTTTGGCCGACAGGTCTTTGCCAGGCACTTTGTCCTACGGAAAAGTAGGTTGGAGGCTACCTACCTATGTGATGCGAAAGTTGGTCTGGTTGTTTTAATGGGAATTCATTATGGTTGGTAGGTACTTTAGTTTTGAAATTTCTTGAAAATCAATAGTCGTAATTGAAATTATCCGAAAGTTACGGATAATCCGAAATAATTTCACATTCGCATCCTTACAATCAATCCTATCAGTATCCAATCCATATCCGAAACGTCATATCCATAACATCCCTGGTATGTACCTACGTATCAATGTATGTACAGTTTTTTTAATGTTGTTCTTATCTTACCTGTCTGGGTAAGCGTTACGGAGTTGGTCACTGCAGGTGGAGCTTTTGGTGTCAGCGTCCAACGCGATCACACTGAAACAACAACACAATTAATTACTCCTATTGAGCAAAAATCATTTAAAAATGTCGTACCTACCCTGGACTACTACAAATATTTTAAAACCAAAATCAGCCCAATCGGCCCAGCCGTTCTCGTGTTTTAATCAGACTAACGAACAACAATTCAATTTTATTTATATAGATAAACAGGCTTCATACAATAAACGTTCATACAGTAAAAGTCTGCCAAACCCCATACAAAATTACCCCAGCTCCGGCGCCAAATAAATATGTATGTTAAGCTTTTAGAGTGAAAGTAGTGACTAATAAATAGAATCCCTATTTCTAAATTCACATGATTCGAGTAACATACTTTTTTAGCCCGGAGCATTTTCATAGGCGCTCTATGTAAAAAGTTTATTTTTTAGATAAACTGTCAATACAAACATTTATTTGTATTGACAGTATGGTCATTGGTCATCTTTTGACCTTAGGAGTAGATTTAGAAAGTACTATACCGCCTTTAACCATTTTATCATGTCTCAAAAGGCCTGTGTCTAGAAGTGGTTGACGACGATGATGATGATGAAGAAAGTATTGTCTTAACTCACCGCTGGTTGTTATCCGAGAGTTTCTTCAACGCGTAACCATAGGCTAGACGAGTGGCGATCTGTTCCCCAGGCTTGTACGAGGGTGGGGAAGACAAAGTGATGTCTTTGATGTGCACCTTAGGAGCCTCGGCTAGGGGCGGTTTTGGCTTGAGGGTCACTGTGCTGTTCTTCATCTGGCTTTGCAGGTGCTGCGGATCGGGATGTAAAATTATTATACAAAGTAATGCAAGTGTATAATCTATTATTCAAGGACTGGGGGTATGGTAGGGGAGCCCAAGCGGGGTTTTTTGAAGTGACTCGAGCGTGTCAGAAAATTATATAAAACTAGCGGCCGCCCGCGACTCCGTCCGCGTGGATTTCGATTTCCAATATCCTATGTGTTATTCTGATGTATAAGCTATATTGTGGTGAAGTTTCATTCAAATCCATTCAGTAGTTTTTACGTGAAAGAGTAACAAACATCCATACATCCATACATCCATTCATCCATACATCCACACATCCACACATACAAACTTTCGCCTTTATAATAGTAGTAGGATTAAATTAAAAATAACAACACTATTAGTATTTAATAATACATTTTCTATGATGTTTACGATACATTAGTAATAAAAAGACTTTTTCACAACATCTTTCTTATAAACATCAATATTTAAGAATGAAATAGGAACTCTGGGTACCTATTTCAATTAGTCATGTGTTCAGTACAAGTGTTGTTTTTTCTCAAATGAAGTACCTTCTCTTTTTTATCTATACTAATTTAATAAAGCAGAAGAGTTTGTTTGCTTGTTTGAACGCGCTAATCTCAGGAGCTACTGGTCCGATTTGAAAAAATCTTTTTGTGTTGGATAGTCTACTTGACTAGGAAGGCTTTAGGCTATAGTAGTTAACAATTTGGGCAGCTTGTAAATAAATAAAAATCCACAACCAACCTTAATAACTCTGTCTCCGTCCTCGAGCAAGGGCTTTCCGTGGTACTTGACCACGTCCTCAAATTCAAGGAACCCCTTGCCCTTGATAGTCTTGGCTACCAGCGCTGTTGGCTTGCCAGTCGTGGAAGCGGCCTCGTCGAAACCTTTCACGAGCTCGGCTACGTCGTGCCCGTCTACTATGAGGGAGTGGAAGCCGAAGGCCTTCAGACGAGTGTCGTAAACGTCAAACTGTTGAAGAAATTATGAAGTGCATGAGTACATGTTTTTATGATATAGGGAGGCAAACGAACAAGGTAGGCAGTTGGCTAACCAAGATTCCACTTTGATTGCTATTTGCTACCGCTAACGTCAAAACTTATACCTCCATACCGCTCACACAGAAAATTCGTGTGCGGGATGGCAATATAATGTAAGTCGCGATGAAATCGTAGCGAATAATCGCTAGCCTATCTTGGCCTACAAGATCGTCACCTGATGCTAAGTGATCACGGCTGCCCATGAACATCAACAGCGCACAAGGGTCGCATATGCGTTGCCTTCGTTTAAGACCCTATTCCGTCCCCAACTGAGCTCTGGCGACCTTACTCACCAGCAGTAACATAGCAAAACAGTCACGAGGTGTTACTTCGCTATGGTCTTTTGTAACGTGGAGGCACGGACTAGTTAAAAAAAGTAAGGACCCCGCGTCACCTACATCACAAGTGACGCACGAAAAACCGTGCCAAACGGAGGAAATCGCGGTACGGAGTCCCCCGGGTACCCTACCCCTTCGGTTTCCTCAATACCCATCAGGTGAGAGGGACTGGTTCTCGTGCCTATCGAATGCCCAGTCTATTCCCTATTCCAGTTCCAGACTGACCCGATGCTGCAGAGAAGTGGCGTCGGTCTGTCCCAGGCGGTTCACGTCGAAGATCACCACCAGGTTGTCTAGTTTGTAGTGGCCGGCGAAGTGCAGGGACTCCCAGATGCTGCCCTCAGCTGCCTCACCGTCTCCCACCACGCAGTATACCCTGGGAAAAGATGTAGATGACATTTAATTTGAGATTCAAACAAAATAATGTTTCCACTGGGCCATTGGTCAGCCATATTAACGATCAATAATATGGTTTCATACTTTATAAAATTGGCTAATGTTAATAAAATTGGCTGTATGGAATTGCAACAGGTTATAAAAATACGAGTTCCTAAAGACGATATTCTGTTTTAAATAAACAAAATCGTATAAATGCTACTGCCCATATCACATTGCAAATATTCTGGTGCAATTTTCGTTACACAATGGTGACGCTCAGGTTTCCCCTTAGAATGACTGTAAGCAATTACCGTTTCTAAATGAATACTTGTAACACTAGAGGCATCTCTCTCGCATCATCAAAGCTGCAACACTCTGAGTGCCTGATGTTGTCAGATATTTATGAAGACAGTTAACCAAATACCAATGAAAGAGTCATTATCTATTATGCTACAAGTGCATCTTGCTACTCGGCTGCTTATGCACGGAGTGTTTATAGAACCCCATGAGACCGTACCCCGTCGCAAGAGGAAACAATGAATTGCCCACTTAGATTGGCACCACCACATTTTAACCGTGGTTTGTGGGCAATGAGCAACAGCCATGCATAGGTCATCAACGGGACTGCCCAAGTGCCCAGAGTAGTGACTATAGACATAACCCTAAATCTGGGGGAGGTCCAAGTCCAGCAGTAGACTTCGTCTTCTTAGTCGTATCCTCATGACTGTTATGATGATGTTGGTTATATCGCGTAGCTTCCGCCACAACTGCTCTGTTGGCTTCCTAGGATATGTCGCTTCATTTCAACAGAAGTAGACCGTAACATAAGCTAATGACTGGTTGTCATCACTCACCTATAGGGAGCCTGGTCGAAGTACTTCCCGACGTAAGCCATGCCGACGGCCACAGCCAGCCCCTGGCCCAGAGAGCCGGTGCCGACGTCGACGAAGTTCAGGCGCGGGGTCGGGTGCCCCTCCAGGTCCGAGTCGACTCTGCGCAGGGTCTTTAGGTCTTCCAACGGGAAGAGCCCGGCTTCAGCCCACGCCGCGTAGAGGATTGGGGCGGCGTGACCCTAAGAAGAAATGAAAGGTTAAGCTTTAATTTAAGGTTGAAGTGCGACCAAAATTATGTAGATCTTATTTCTGGTCGTGAAGAATAGTTTTTTTTTTCAGTTTCGTTGTGATCACTTTTGGCGATTGTCCAGCTGTGGCAAGCGTCAGGCTGATGGTGACCACCACTGTCATACTTTTCGTACAGCATATGAGCGTAGAATAACGTACAATAGATACAAAATAATTTATTTTGAAATTCAATTTACTGTTAAAGAGGTAGAGCTAAGTGGAACTATCATTCGAATGAGCCGCTGGTGAGTAAGGTATGGCGACTTACAGAGACATACAGAGTCCAGTTGGGGAGGGTCTGTGGTCTTAAAGGCAGTGGTGATTACTTTCCATTTCGCGAGCGCGAGCTATCGCTAGCTTCGCCAATTGTATCTCTATCCCGCACAAGAATTACATATTTGTATAAGCGGGAACAAAATGTGTGGGAATAGTTTTCTGCGATAGATAGCAGATTCCCCCAGTAGGTAGGTACAGTCATGAGCACCAACATGTGTTCAAACACATTCAAATATGGACATAAAAACATTCTGTCGAAATTTTTTTTTTGTTTTGATGCTGAGCCATCTCCTTTACAAATTTAAGCAGATCATTTACCTTGGATAGAATAAATCTGTCAGCCGAAGGATCCTTGGGCGCGGACACATTGTACCTCATGACGTGGAAGAACAGCACCGAAGCGATCTCCGCCATCGACGCGCATGATGACGGGTGGCTGTGGAAAACGGGTTCTGTTTAGATATACGAGTATAGTGAAGAAATAAACGTCAAAAACGTCCTTTCAAAAGCACATTTGACACAATTTACCTACTTATACGTTAAAAAAGCTTGTCGCGAGACATTTACAATTTAAATTATATAAACGTGCCTTAAGTTTCAAATTTTGTTTTTTTTTTGTATATAAAATAGGTATAAGAAAATTGTAGTTTTTGTCCGTTACGTACAAAAACTTTAAGATATCAACAATTCAAGTGCGGTATGTATAACTCATTTTGTAAATTTTGTCCCTTACGTCTATACTAATTTAATAAAGATGAAGAGTTTGTTTGTTTATTTAAACGCGCTAACCTCACGAACAACTGGTTCATATTGAAAAGAAATATTGAGTTTTATAGTCCATTCGACGAGCAAAGCTGTGGGCTATAGTATAAAAATATGTCCGCGGAAACCGAAATCAACGCGGACGGACTTGCCATCGCGGGCGGCCGCTAGTTAATTGATTTTACGTTGGATGATATGATATTATAAGTATGTCTACTTGGCTCTTGAGTTCATTGAAATATAATATATTGTATAGTCCCAAACTTTTTGATATAATAAATACACCATTACAATTTACATACTTGACCGCCTTGAAACAGTTACCTAGTGGTCAAACGTGGTGGTTGAAAAATATAATTTCGCTTATTAACATTAATATCTAATATTGTAGATTTATATTGTAAGATAATAACATTTTAGAAAAACTAACAAACGAATAAAATTAGCATAATTGTCTTTAAAAACTCGAGAAAATAATCAGAGCATAGATTTTAGACTTAATTATTTCAAAATAAATAAAAAATACGTTGTCGCTTGTTATAATTCCAAATAAACTTTAAACATGAATGAATTTAAATTCCTTATAAATATTTAATTGAAAATAGAACACCGGCAACTAGATTCTGATTGGGAATAATAAAAATAAAAAAGTAATAAAAGCTGCAAGGTACTATAGGATATAGTCACTTACCCCGACTTTGCTGTATTTGTCGCGACGATAATGTCGATTCTCAGCTTATTAGCGATGTCTTTAAGAGCTTGGATATCTACGTTCTTGGCACCCATTTTTCGAGATTTTTTTTTGGTACAAGTGTTGAAAAAAAAAGAATAAAGTAAAACCACCGCGTTTACGACCGGTCAGTCACCCGTCGCTGGTTCAAATGACAATTTGACAATGTCAGCTAACGTCGACCAACAAACTTTGCGTGGGGGGACAAATTGTGTTTTATTTACATATCGTAAGCAACTTATATAGGTACTATTATCACAGTTCTTATCAAACATGCGGGATATAAATGTGTTTTTTAGGTTTCCGCAGCCAAAAAACTGAACCCTTATAGAGAGAAATAAAAAATAAAAATTTGGGGTTCCCAATAGTCAGTATTAAATCTCAAAAATTACATTAAACATTTACGTGTAGGCATATGGATAGTTCTTCAAAAATGATATTGAGGTTTCTAATATCATTATTACTAAAGTGAATAGTTTGCGTTTGAAAAGTTTGTGTTCCCCCTGTAACTTCTAATTACAAGGGTTGTAGATGCGTTGCCTGCCACCAAAAACCCCATACCTTAACTGAGCTCTGGCGACCTTACTCAGCAGCAGGAACATAGCACAACGTAAGTTTCTTTAAATGTTGTCAAAATTGCGTGAGTTTGATAAAAAAATACCGAAAAATAACACCTAACCATAACCTTGTCACTAGCTAAATTTTTGAGGAAAAGTTTTTGAAAGATAAGTTATAACGTTTTACTATTGTCTTAGTTACGTTCACGGAAGTTATGAAGCCGAACCTTATTAAAAACAAGGCTTTATAGATCCATAATAGATGAAGTAACGCATATACAAGAAAACTGCTTCTAGCTGCACTAAAAACGAAATGAGATAACTTTGCGCGGCAAAAACTTTCAAACTACTGATGACGGACTGCGCCATCTTGTAAAAGTTTGAGTTGAGCGCGTTGTCCATACGCACAGATCTTGCATGCATCCTACCTACTACCATAGCTGGGCACCGTTAATAAAATAGTTAACTTCGTTAATCGTTAATCCGCTACAAAAAAAGTTAGCTTCGTTAAACGTTAAAGCGTTACATTTCGGAAAAATTAACGCAAGTTAAAGTTAATCGTTAATCCGTTAACTATGTATAAAAATGCACTTTTATATCGTTGCGTTAGTGATCTTATAAAACCTTTTGGTTGGTTTAGGTTCTGGAAGTTAACAGGTTAGGAACCATTGAGGTATTACTACTACATACGCATAGAGATGACATCACGAACAAAAATTTTCTTACCCGCATTGTGGTCCATGGACCACAAAGTTGCAGTCTATTTTCCTTTTTTTGAACATTTTTAAAACAAAAAATGTCGTGTTGTGTTTTAAAAACATGTACAATCATTATAAGACGAAAAATAAAGATGGTGGCGAATTATAAAATAAATAAAAAGACAAAAATATCACTGAATTATCCGCCCCCTTCCCTCCAATTTGACGCAAAACTTTTGTTCGCGATGTCCACTCTATATGTAGTAGTAATACCTCAATATTAGGAACAAAACAAATAATTACTTGTATAATTCAAATAGGTAAATGTGTAATTTAATCGCCGGACATAAGGTGCATATTCCCATTCATAAACATTAACATGTTGAAGATCTCGCCTGAAAGCGATGCTCGTTTTGGTCTGAAAACAGACGTTCTACTGCAACGCTTGAGGGTACAGCAGTATTGTATTTAATAAATAGACTTATAAATATCAATTCCCCGAGGAATGCAGCATCGTTGAACGAGTCTTTCGATTTCATGTCCAGCCACATTTTAACGAGACTGTGCGCTTTACTCTTTAATGAATCGGAGCTCTTTGGTTTTTCTATAGACTGAGTGACAGAATTAAAATCTTCCGCGTCATCATCGTTGTTACTCGTATTGCTCCCTTGACTCCCTTCGCCATTTAAACTGCCATGCGCCGTGCTCGCCGCGCCCGGCACTGTCTAAACCTGTTTTTCGCGCCTCGTCCCGCGGAGCCGTGCGGTTAATAGTAGGCATTGGATTAACGATTAACGGACTTCTGCATACTTAACGGAAGTTAACATGTCCGTTAACAGTTTTTAAAGTTAACTTAAAATTTAATCCGTTAATCAAAATGTTAACTTCGTTAATTAACGATTAACGGATTAACGAGTTAATGCCCAGCTATGCCTACTACTATTATAAAGGCGAAAGTTTGTATGTATGGATGTATGGATGTTTGTTACTCTTTCACGTAAAAACTACTGAATGGATTTGAATGAAACTTTACCACAATATTATAGCTTATACATCAGAATAACACATAGGATATTGGAAATCGAAATCCACGCGGACGGAGTCGCGGGCGGCCGCTAGTAAAATTATGAATGAGGTGTTATGTTAAATAAGCATAAATATACTTCACAAGCTTTCCTCCCGCGGCTTCGGCCGCGTGGAATTCGGTCACATTTCAAACAAAATTTTTGTTTTTCCTCGGAATATCAATTTCTTCGGGATAAAAAGTATCCTATTATTTAATCCAGACTTCTAACTTTACGTATGCAAAATGTCAAAGCAATCGGTTGTGAGGGGACGGCGTGAAAGCGGAACAAACAAATAAAAAAAACTCACTTTCCGATTTATAATAGTAAGGATAATGTATGTTCGTTGCAATCTAAATCAGGGCCAATACGTCGAATATACGTTTAACATTACGCCCTGATTTACGTCTACGTAGTGGTCTATGCAATGGAAACAGAATGCGGCCCAGATAGTTATGTACTTGCTTGCCCAGGTAATGCCTATTGCATCCACACCTTGAACTCTAAAGTTTCTCTCACTTGAACTTTATAAGAGTGTTTTTTACTACAAAAATCTAGTAGGCACGAAGTAATCTTCCACTAAGCACGAACTCCGAACGACCCTAAAACAACCCTCCAGTTTTTCTATTTAACTGCGAAATTCGTAGCAATCGTCAAGGCGAAGAAGCAAGTCATAGTTTCGGGAAGGTAATATCACTGATACGATACGATCAAACGCCTGTGATATTTGTATTGATACAGACACGTCGGTGTTCGATGGCTCTGATATTACAACTTCATGTTTACAACTGTTTCGTTCTCTGTAGGTATTGCAATAAGGTTGATTTTTGGATGATTGTGGGCGTTGAGATATGGGTGATTTTTACGATAAAAAGAGGGCGACTATTCTAAATCACGCTGACGAATCATAGCCGGACCTTCGCTTCACCTGGCTGCGTCGGCTGGATAGGGACGTGACTTTGTTTCGACGACGTACACATTGTTGAAGACATAAGAAATTGATGCAAGACGCGATGAGAATAAAAATGGAAAAGGGATTTAAAGGTTGTTACAGAAGATACAGTTTTCAGATGGAATATGCCTTTGATCGAAACGTTACGGGTTATGCCTTTGATCGAATGGCTTTTGGATATAAAAAGCTGTGAAGCCTTTTTGGGATTCCGTAGCCAAATGGCATAAAACGGAACCCTTATAGAGTCTTCCTTTTGTAACAGTCACTTATTTCCGAAACTTTAAGCACTGTACTGTTGAAACTTGGTAAGTAGATATTCTGTGAATCGCATGGAGATTTTCACATGAAAATAGAAAAAATATATTGGGGTACCCCGTAAAGCTAGAACCGCAAACTCAAAAAATAAATTTTGTCCGAGCCTGAAGACAGGTGACTACTGCTGTATTGAGAGATAATTCTAGCAGGCCCGTCAGTCTAGTGGTCAAAGACCCTGACAAAACCAAAGGTCGCAGGTTTAAATCCCGCTATGGGCAAATAACTATGGCGGTGCAAGTATGTAATTTCGTAGAAGAAACCTATAAGCAGGCTTACCATCTTCTATATAATAAATACCCTCTAAAACTCTTGTAAACAGCAGTCCAAACGTATGATCTAAAAGATAAAAAAATGTGTGAGGTTTTCATAAAAGCTCACTTTCTCAGATCAAACTCGTCAACGTCACTCTTGTGCGGTTACAACAGGCATAAACACATCTCGGCAGACGGTACAGGGCTACCATCACTGACAAGACTGACAACTCATCAGCTTCCACAGCCTGGTAGGGACGGCTCAAATCACGGATGTCCCTATAGCTTCCCCAATATATCAAGGGGGAGCCCACCTATACGGCTCCTGCTCCGTGCGGGGCGGATCGCGTAGAAGGCTAGTTACCGTGATTCCTCCACATTAAGAACTATGAGGGAGTGTCGCAGAGGTTTAAGTACCTACTGCCATTTAGCGAATTTACAATCGCAAACATCCTCATTTCGATTGAAAGCTCTTTCTGGTCTGTTCGGGTTTCTGAGAGGACATATGTACTGATATTATGCTTAGCGAGTCTACTTTAGGTACCTACTCAGTAGACTAGGTCCTACCCAGTCCTAGTCAGGTTTTGATTACAGGTTTTGATCCGAGAAACATGGTTGTCACCAAAATGACTCCCCGCCCGCCCCTTTCCTACCGGCGACGTAGTTACACCAGCGCTCTATTACATTACCATTTTTAGGGTAAAATATTGAATATTATTATTAATACATGTTTAATAAATTGGAGGTTGATGTTGTACAAAAAAAATGATAACTATTTAAAGAGGATATTTAGTAGCACTATAACACCTCAGTCCTTGACAGCTCAAGCCCATGAACTTTCGTATAGCTTTCGTACAATTTTCGAAAAAATAATATTGTTCTTCATTGACGGTTACCGGTTACTTAGTGATGTGCTACGAAAAATTATTAAAACGATAGTGCCAACTTTAACAAATAATCGATATAATAAATGTTATGCATAAATCTAATCTTCTTCATAACATGTTAAAAAGGTGTAATGTGTATGATTTACATAGAAAGGAAGCAAAATTTTGATTAAAATTTCTTTTTCTAACATTACTCCCAATAAAATTCATTTTGAAAAGGACTAAAATAAATAGATTTATATTTGTTTACATTAATCTAAGAGAATATTAAATAGTAACGCATGTTTATCGAAATCGCTTTTTTTACGTACCATCATCAAATAACATTATTAATACAATCGGAATGGTACCACATTTGAGATACTCCACGACATCACCAATTTTGTCAGTCGTCGAGCTGTCAAAAGTCGCTTAATAAATTGGACTGAGTTTAATGATCCACACCTCCCGCTCTGAAGTGGTTTGAACCGCCTTGCATTGGACCGCGTTGACGGTTTCTGGTTAGTTCTGTATTCCGAGTATGTCCGGCATGGCTCTTGAGTTCATTGAAATATATGAGTAGACATAATAATACCAATACAAATGCTTGATGGCCTTGAAATAGTTGACTAGTCACCGGCAGTACCTAAGAATGACTTTGTGAAATAACATTCCACTATTTACTATTGATATTACAACTAGATATTTACATAATAAGATAAAACGATAAAAAAAATAACAAACGAATTAAATTAGCATAATCATCGTATTATTAGAATATGATAATACGACGATGAGAAACAATAATTAATTATTTACGTAAAAAAACAAACACGATGCCGCTTGTGAGAACGAAAAACTTAGATGAATGAAATTATCTTCCATGGGTATAAAAAAAATATTGAAAACTAGAGGCCGCCCGCGACTTCGTCCGCGTGGATTTCAGATCCCTTTTTTCGTAATAAAAGGTAGCATTATGTTCTTTTGCAGGGTCTAAAGATTGTCTGTGCCTAATTTCATCAAAACTGGTTAAACGGTTTACGCGGAAAGGCGTAACAGACAGATACGAGTAGAGTTACTTTCGCATTAATAATATTATTATTGGTAGAAAAAGAACACTTTAATTTATTAGTGAATGTGCACCATAAAAAAACTAAAGAAGCAAAGGTTACAAACAAATTATTTCATGTCAATGTAGAGTACCTACCTACTACCTACTTACGACATAAGGTGATTCTTAATTTAAAAAGCCGGGAAATATCAAAATTCTAAAAAGTTCTTCGATTGCAGAACTGTAAAACATTTTTTTATAAAAAACGGACCATACACACCTAATTAACCGAATACTGATAAAACGAAATTTTTACCCATTGCGCTGACCCCAAATTCAGGCAAAAAGTTTAGTGCATTCCGATAAGATAAGGTCAAAGACAAATAAATGAGATTGTACGAGTGTTACCCACAGACGCATATATGAGACGGTGTGAGATAGTGTGAGTACGACAGACAACATGATATTGCAAAACGATAATTCGCACAATCTACATATTCATAGAATGTGATAAAAACTCGAAACGATGTGTCATGTGCTCGCAACAATCACAATGATATAACATTTTTAACAAATCAGGGGCTATTTTATTGTAAGGACAAGATAAGACAGCACCGTGACATAATAAATAGTGATGTGAAATGTATATTTATCCTCGAAATTATAGTCGATATTCATCAATTTTGTTGCAATGAATACGTGGTTAAAGAGGTTTGTGTATTTTTATTTATTTATTTGGCCGCAGGAAATGTTACCTGATTAGAAAGGTTTCATAAAACCAAACATATTAATTAATCTATAATCATTGCCACACAAGAAACATATAAATTTGGAAATGAATTTACAATCTTTATATAGGTACATACATACACGCAAGAAACATAATATGAAACCGGGAAAAAACCCGATATTATAATGAAGTAGGTACTCTCGTATTAACTGCTTGCCATGGCCACAAGCGGACATTTGGTTCATTAAGTTGACATTAAGGCCCGGTTCAATCTTATTTTTTAGTAATGCAACGCGAATGTTTAAAGTTTTATATAGGACGTAGGTAATTGAAAAAAATTAAAATACAATTACCGACTTGTGTGGTCCTAAGTAAGAAGACCAAGACTCACAATCATATAAAAATTAAAAATAAACATTCGCGCGCCCAAAATATACACTCATATTATGTTGTTTAAAAATCAATTTAATAAATAAATTTTGGTCCTGAAATTTACAATCGATAAAATTTGTGTTCTCTGGACATCCTTATCTTCAATAAAGTACCTACCGCAATAATTTCCTCCTAAATCGTTACCAAAAAATACGAAACTTCATGAGCAACGGCAAACATGACAGACGTCATAGGTGGCCTCTTATCTGGCCCCAATAAAAGTGTCAATATTAATCCACACAATCTATTTACAGAATGTGATAAACAAAACCGGCCAAGCGCGAGTCGGGATGACGTTTAAAAAAACTACCGACTAGATCTCGTTCAAACCAATTTTCGGTGGAAGTTTGGTAATGCGCGTTATATTATATTTGTTTTAGATTTATCGTTTTCTTATATAATAATTAACAGGGGGGGGGGGGGGGGATATTTAATCAGTTTGGAAGTGTCACTCACGCAAACAAATCACTTTAATATAATTATTGAAGGTATATCCGTAGATACTGATACCCACCTATCAACAGTATACCTAGTACTTATAGAAAAAATTGGCCAAGTGCGAGTGCGGACTCCCGCACTGAGGGTTCCGTACAAATTATATTTTAAAAAACTACTGAATAGATTTCGTTCGAACCAATTTTCGTTGGTAGTTTTTATGGTAATGTACATTATATATTTATTTCAGCTTTATCATCCTCTTATTTTAGAAGTTAGAGGGGGGGGGGGGGGGGGGGGGGGGAAAGTGATATTAGAAACCTTAATATAATCTTTAAAGACCTATCCATAGATATGTTCAATGAGGAAAAATATTTCGAGTTTCAGTTCTGACTATGGGGACCCCCCACTTTTTTATTTTTTTTCTATTTTCGTGTGTAAACCTTGTTGCGGTTCACAGAATACATCTACTCACCAAGTTTCAACAGTATAGTACTAATAGTTTCGGAAAAAAGTGGCTGTGACAGACTGGCGGACAGACAGACAGACAGACATGACGAATCTATAACACCCTGGCCACAGCCCACAGCGGTGCGACTTGCGATGCGTCTTGCGCCGGCGAAAGTGGCGAGCGAAAAAATCAAATAAAGGAAATTGTATGAAGCATGCCACAGCTACGGCGGCGAGATGCGCGGGGCGAACGCGCGGCGGCCATACCCACGACTAGGGCGGCCGTCGCCGGCCTCGCCGCGCCGCTCGCCGCGCCGCTCGCCGCCGTAGCTGTGGCTGGACCCTAAGGGTTCCGTTTTTTGCAATGTGGCTACGGAATCCTAAAAACTCGAAACGATGGATCATGTGCTTTTAACAATCGAAGTTACATAAGTTCTGCAAATCAGGGGCTATAAGATAACAACAAATTATAATGAATTTAATTATCACCGATTAGTGTAAAAATTAGCAACAATTATCACTGTATCTAAACTGATGACCCGCTTGGTGTAATGGTCAAGAAGTTGACTATTAGACCAAGAGGTCGCGGGTTCGATCCCCGAACTGGACAAACTTTGTGTGCATGAACAATGTCTGTTTGTCCAGGTCTGGGTGCTCTATGTATATATTTAATTGTTTGTTTGTTTGTTCCGCTTTCACGCCGTTACTACTGAACCGATTGCATTGAAATTTTAAGTAGAGTTAGTTCCTAGTCCGGATCGGATCAAATAATAGGGAAAATTGGTATTCCCGAGGGAAACCAAAAATATTGTTTGAAATATACATAAGCGGATTCCACGGTCTGAGGTATGATGGCTATCGGCCGATCGTGCTCCTGGACGAGGCGGGGAAATTCTTCGAGAAAATCCTCGCCTCCCGGATCCAGGAGCACTTGGGGGGCCCGGGGCCGAACTTGGCCGAGTGCCAGTACGGCTTCCGGGCCGGAAGGTCCACCATGGACGCGGTTGGCCGCCTGAAAGAATGGACCGAGGCGGCCACAGCACGGCGGGAGGTTGTTGTCGCGGTGTCTCTTGACATCGCGAACGCATTCAACAGCCTCCCCTACGAGTGCATAGAGGCGGCGCTCGATTATCACCGGGTGCCCCTCTACCTCCGCGCCATCGTCAGCGACTACCTGAGAAATCGGGTAGTCCTGTACGAGGATGCGGAGGGCCGCGTCCAGCGGTGGCCCATGGCGGCGGGCGTACCCCAGGGTTCCGTTCTCGGTCCTCTCCTCTGGAACCTGGGGTACGACTGGGTCCTGCGCGGATCCCTCTCGCCGTGCACGGATGTCGTCTGCTTTGCGGACGACACCCTTGTCGCGGTGAGAGCGAGGAGTTGGGACGGTGCGGTCCAACTCGCGTCGGACGACACAACATCCGTTGTCCGGCGTATCCGCAGGCTGGGGTTGCGCGTGGCCTTGGAAAAAACCAAGGCCATGCCCTTCCGCGCCCCACGTCGCAGGATCCCTCAGGGGCTCCACGTCCGAGTGGAGGGGGTCGATGTTCCGGTCGAGGCGCATCTCAAGTACCTCGGCCTGACACTCGACCCCCGCTGGAGTTTCGAGGAGCACTTCAAGCTCCTCGCTCCAAGGCTGTGCGCCGCCGCGGCAGCCCTCGGACGGGTCCTCCCGAATGTGGGGGGACCAGGGTGGAAGTGCCGTCGCCTGTACCATATGGTGGTCAGGTCGATGGCACTCTACGGAGCCCCTGTGTGGGCGGAGAGCCTCTCCCCCTCGCTAAAGGCCCTCTTGCGCCAACCGCAGAGGGTCATCGCGACCCGGGCCGTGCGAGCGTATCGCACGGTCAGCCACGGGGCCGCCTGCGTTCTGGCAGGCACCACCCCGTGGGAATTCGATGCCGTGGTTCTGTCCCACGTGCATCGAATTCGGGTCGCGGCACGACTGCGAGGGGAGCGGCCCAGCTTGGAGGAGGTGGCGCTGGGTCGTGCCCAGGCTAGGGAGGAGGCCCTAGCCGCTTGGGTGGAGGCTCTCCGAGCCCCGAGTGCCGGCCACCGGACGATCGACGCGATTCGTCCGGTGTTGAGGGAGTGGGTGGAGCGCCGGCACGGCTGCCTCACCTACCGCCTGGTGCAGGTACTGACCGGACATGGGTGCTTCGGTCACTACCTGTACCGTGTCGCCCGTCGGGAGGAGTTGCCGCTATGCCATCACTGCGGCGCTCCCGACGACACGGCTGAGCACACCCTCGAGGAGTGCCCGGCCTGGCGACACGAGCGCCGCGAACTAATCGCGGCGCTAGGCGGTGGGCACCTCTCGCTGCCGACCTTGGTGCAAGCCATGGTCGCCAGTCGACGAGCGTGGGAGGCGGCCGCCTCCTTCTGCGAACAAGTCATCTCGCAGAAGGAGGCAAAGGAGCGCGAGCGGGAGGAGGATCCTTCTTCCGCTCCGCTCCGGCGTAGACGGCCGGGCCGGAGGAGGCGCGCTCACGTGCGTCCCCTCTAGGCCTGTGTAGGGTGACCTGCGCGGGGGGGTAGCTCCCCAACCCGCGCATTGCACAAGGTCACCTGAGCCATGTCTGGGGACCATCTAGTTTCTCGGGTGGTCCTCCCTAGGCGCCAGCCCCGGCCTACCGCATCAGGTCGGGGCGCTCGAAGGACGGGTCGAACATAAGCCGCCCATTGGCGGCTGGCAGCGATCCGTCCTTATGCGAGTGAAAGGGGAAACCGATGGGGTTTAGTGGGTAGTGGGCGCAGTTTTTCTCATGCGCCCGAGTCCCACACACGGCCGCAGGCTACGCTGGCCTGCGGTGTCATGGTGCGTCAATGCATTCCCCATCGCAAAAAAAAAAAAAAAAAAAAAAAAAAAAAAAAAAAAAAAAAAAAAAAAAAAAAAAAAAAACGGTCTGAGGTATGATTTAACTTTAACTAACTAACTAACTATTTTAATCTAGGTAAAACGCGACACGTCATTCCGTTGTAGCGACCGCATACATTTTTAACCCACCTTATCTACACTTAATATCGTACACTTCTTTATCGAATGACACCTGATAGTAACACGATAAGGGGTCACCTACAGGACCTTACGTAACATTTATCGTACCACTCATGTATTTAGTAGGTACTCATCCTCCTAGCGTTTATCCTGTTACTATGCGGAGTCCGCTTTGACCATGATCAAGGATTTGGCGAGTCTGGTTATTACAGTGAAGCGACTGCCATCAGACCTTCGTAAACCTTAAAGGGGAAACAGACAGATTGGATATTCATGTACCTAACTCACAAGTATATGTAGTAAAGTTTAGTAAATATCAGCCTATTCATGACCCACTGCAGGGAAAAGGCTTCACATTTGAAATCATGTTATGTTGCTATCGGCATAAAAATATTTAATGGATTAATCACCACGCTTGCCTCATGCAGATTGGTGATCACAAATTAGTGCTGTGTTCGAAAAAGGCGACACAAATTTTACCTTACCCTGAAATCGAAGTAAAAACAAGTTAGTGCTCAAACAGAAATCTGAGCTTTAGACCCTAAAGTTATCAAGCAAGTTGAAAAAGTTAAAAGAAGTCCAGACTCTTTATTTATTTCTTTCTTTCTAAATTGTATTGATACAGAAACGTCAGTGTTTGATGGCTTGTTAATACTACTTTACATTTACAACTGTCTTGTCTTCTGTACTTATTGAAATAAGGTTGATTTTCGTCTGATTGAGATATGGGTTATTTTTACGATAAAAAGAGGGTGACTATTCTAAATCGCGCTGACGAATCATAGCTGGACCTTTGCTTCACCTGACTGCGTTGGCTGAATAGGGACGTGACTTTGTTTCGACGACGTACACATTGTTGAAGACATAAGAAATTGATGCAAGACGCGATGGGAATAAAAATGGAAAAAGGATTTAAAGGTTGTTACAGAAGATACAGTTTGCAGATGGAATCGTAAAGTGTGTTGCCTTTGATCGAATGGCTTTTGGATATAAAAAGTTGTACAACCTTTTTTTAGTTTTATTTATCGAACAAGATTTTATGCCAGATTTTTATAAGTCTCCTTTTATTCAACAGATTATTGGGGCTGAAAACAAAAAGACGCATATTTTTTTTTACTTGAGAATTGAAAATATTTTTAGATTTTGAACCTATAATATTTATAGAAATAAAGATGGTGTTGGTACGTTCCTCCTACACACGTTTTGTACTCAGGTGATAGTTGCGTACGTCGAGATCCGATAAGGAAATATACTTAGATGAAGTAAATACGATGAAACTCGTATCTACGATATACTATCGAATTAATAGGCTAGTTGCCTCATGTCACCATTTATAAAAATAACTTTAAATTCAAATATTATTTCGTACAAGGGTCCGAAATATATAAACTTCATTAATTATATAAATAATTAATTGTTGTAAAAATTTAACATAAACCAGTTAAAGGAGACGATCCATTTTGGGCTTGATTGTGCATGGATAAATTATATACCAAAAAAACTGTAAATTTTTGTTAATTAACCTCTATAAATAACTAACGGAATAGGCTTTGGCCAACTTAAGTTAATTGCATTATTATATATTTTACATTACTAAACATACTTTATAAACGACATAGCACTATATTTTTTAATTTTTAACTGTCTTCAAAAACGCACCTAATAACATGACAGATTAAATAATCGATTAGAGAAAATCGATAAACGGAGATTAAATTAAATGCATCATGTTCCAGTGTGTTTTTGCTACATTTTGAAAAACTACAATCATTTATTATTTGTAATATTCGTTATATCTTAATAATGATCTACTTTTTACGTCTTCATAATAAAGATAATAATAAAATCAAACAATTGATCGATTAAACGATCAGTGTCAATTAAAATGGAGCCATTTTGGCACTGACCTATATCTTGTCTATGTATAGATCAGTGCATTATGGTTTTACGTCATACGTCAATGTCAATCCTGTCACTTGATGTCACACCATATAGATATGGCAATAATAATGAATATTCATGCATGATTTTAACATATTTGGCCGTTGTATTCAGCTATTAAAATTGGGCAAATTTAATCTTTTGAAGTGTTCTAATCGGTGACCAATTTGTAGCCGTGCACATCCAGGCCCCCGTTTGTATGAGAAACGGATTTCTCCTTTTCCCTTTTTTTCTCTTAATTGAAAACACCATCCGCCATGATTTTACGTCAGCACTATTGTAAACAACCTAACGTCAAACGCCAGGCTATGGATGTTTGTTTGTGGTCTTTCATTTATAAGTCAAAGTCAAAGTCAAATATGTTGTCACGCGTATTAATTACAAGAACAGTGACGTCACGGCATAGACCATCATGGCGGACGGCGTTTTTGGCTGTATAGCGAAATTAGAATTTAAAATTTAAAAGATCCTTAGATGGGAGCTTCAAAAAAAATCATAGATTTTTTTATGGTGTAATATATTCGTAATGAACCGTTTTAGCAAATAATAAAAATAGTGGCAACTAGCCTATTAATATCGGAGTCGAAAAAATGTATTTTCAATATTTAAAATATTAATTTTAAAATCACGGATCATGTCTACAGCATCTATCGTTGACCGTTGTCCGCCCTTCGACATAAAGACACGCGCCAAAAACGCCAGGGCAGAACAAACGCAACAACAGCGGCGGATAAATCCCAACTAATATTATAAATGCGAAAGTAACTCTGTCTGTCTGTCTGTCTGTCTGTCTGTCTGTCTGTCTGTCTGTCTGTTACGCTTTCCCGCTTAAACCTCGCAACCGATTTTGATGAAATTTGGTACAGACAATCTTTAGACCCTGAGACAGAACATAGGCTACTTTTTGACCCATTCCAACCCCCCACTTCCCTAAAATGGGGGGTGGAAGTTTGTATGGTGTCATATATTCAAATGTCAATTCAAATATCACCATAGCAACCATTTTCGTTATTGTAGAAAATATATTCAAATGTCAATTCAAATATCACCATAGCAACCATTTTCGTTATTGTAGAAAATATAAATATGATTACCATGGCAACAGTTTTCATTATTGTAGAAAATATATTTATGATACGTAAACATTGTGATGTGTTATTAATTGTAAATATATAATATATGGAAAATCTAAACTACTTAAGTTAGACGCTTGAAATTTGGCATGCAGGTCCCTTAGTAAACTTGATACTTAGTTGCAAAAGGATATTGCAAAATTCCCACGGGAACGGGAGTTAGAGGGAAAAAACATTCCTATCATGAAAATCGAAATCCACGCGGACGAAGTCGCGGGCGGCCGCTAGTAAATATAAAAACAATAAAACTGTTGTCTATGGCCGGGAAAATGGCCGCGCTGGGCAGGGGCCGGGTAGGGTGACCAAGCGGTACGATCTTCTTCAAGGGGGACATAATTTTTTTGAAAGATCATTGCCGTCCATCAGGATTCGTTGGTATCAACAACAAATTCGTCAATAAATAATAGATATCTTTATTATTATAACAATTGACGTAAACGTATTTTTATTCTGATTCGTAAGTTTATTTTTTCTGACTGATTTTCGGTTTTCTGACAGGTAGCAAAGTTTAGAAATCATGGCAACCTGTGCGCATGCCGCGATTACGCCACAACTTTACATAGTTATTTAATTTTAGTCTTTACCCACTGTAAAATCATAGAATTTGTCATTTAGCGCTTAAGTTGCTCAATTTTAATTTTTATTTTATTTTGCCAGTCCAACAGAGGCAAAGGAATTCAACGCATCTGCGACCCTTGTGCGGTTGTTGATGTCCATGAGCAGCGCTGATTACTAACCACCAGGTGACCCTCTTGTTCGTTTGCTTCCCTAGGTATAACATAAAATAAGTCCACCATTTTCCCAAACCTTGGTGTCCCGAGGCGGGGGCAACACGGCCGGCGGGCGGGGAGAGGGGGCTGATGTTCTGTTTTCAAATTCAATTGGGCGCTGTCCCGGGGCGATCTTTCTCCTTGCAATTCAGAATTGAATATCAATCGAACGATTGGACGATAGGATGATGTGGATATTCGGAGATTATATTATTTTTGGAATGGAACTTTTAGTTACTGAAATTAAAATAATTTCAGATAGCAGTAGCCTTAATACCTAAAAGTTTTTTGTTACAATGACTAGCTAGGAAATATAAGTTATTCAGTATTACCTTATTCAGATAAGAAAATCTATACTAATGCAATAAAGCTCAAGAGTTAATAAGTAATAGATAATTTTATTATCGAATTTTCTCAGAAGATCTAGAGTCTGCTCTCTGAGAAAATTCTCTGTTATTTCAGCTTGAGTATTTTCATTTAATTGGTAGTAAATCAATAAACGATAATGATATTTTTGACCAACATAACACTAAAAAAGAGAGGTTTTAAATTACGAAATGTTTATGTATAACATTACATACATTTTATTTTATACTAGCGGCCGCCCGCGACTCCGTCCGCGTGGATTTCGATTTTCAAATAGCCTAAAGCCTTCCTCTTCAAATGGACTATCCAACACAAAAATAATTTTTCAAATCAGTTCAGTAGTTCCTGAGATTAGCGCGTTCAAACAAACAAACAAACAAACAAACAAACATACAAACAAACTCTTCAGCTTTATATATTAGTATAGAAAAGTATAGATTGGAAATGCAACTGCTTTGCCTGAGCGAAAAAAAAAAACCATAACCGCATCCACACTTACCCTTTGCGTGTTTTCCGGCGGTCAGCTATGCGTTGGAAAATTGTAAAAGGGCGGAAAGTTCTTGAACAGTTCTCAGTTCAGGCGGGAATTGTATCATTGAACTATGGAATGGATGCGACGACGACGCCGATGAAATGCTGCCTATATTTGACACGTATGAGGAAAATCAGTTCAGGGAAAGAAATATAACTATTTTAGTTTCATTTGTTTGTAAAAAAATATTGGGTACTAGTTTTTACCCGCGGCTTTTCCCACGTTTGCAAGGTTCCTGTATCATCCCATAGGAGCATTTTGATCGGGATAAAAGTCTCTTGTCACCTAAGTCAGTCCACATCCAATTACCCAGCCCGTATACCAAATTTCATCAAAATTGACGGACAAACATCGAAACAAACAAAACAAACTTTCACATTTAAAACTGTAAGTGCCTAACATTAGCTCGTTCAAAAAACAAACGAAAAAACAAGCAGCTTTATTATACTTTTTGTAAAATAAGTAATAACTGTAAGTATATGAGTATAAGTGTATAGATAAAATAGATAGGTAACTAATTTTCATAATGTAAATTATCCGGTTGTCTCATTTTATAATAGTTATGATGAAAAGCAATATTTATTCGAAAATTATTCAAAAGCAGGACCTATCTTATCGTCCTAATCTTCTGGTTGATATGGAACAATAAGTGGTAGTTTTTCGTTGTCACCTTATAAGGTGGGTTATAGCCCAAGAACGGACTCACGTAACCAAATCAAATTTTCAAGGTTTTTTCGGTCTATTTAGTAGATTGTTGGTGTGAAGTTTGAACGTTTGTTTGAAGAACAAAATCAGACAGACATAGTATTAGGTAGGTTTTTGTAAGAGTTAAACAATTAAGTATGTACGTACGTACATACAAGTACGTACTTGGTAAAAGCAAATAGCCTGTTGTTTGCAAAACAATACTCCACTTTCATAAAAATATAAGTAAAAAAATTTACACTAAGTAAAATCATAATACAATTGCAGCTATTACTTTTCGAGGCAAACACAATATTTTATTATGTTAATACTTAATTATTCCTACTCTTCGGATCAAAGAGACAACTTGAATCTCATGATTTCAAATCTCTTGGATATCTCTCAAAACACATTATCTTTATACCAATTGAATAAGAATGAAGGATAAATAAATATAAATAAAAGAACAAACATCGTTTGATCTGTCGGTGAATCCATTTCTATGGATACGAAAGGAATTATAATGAAATAGCTGCTATTTTGGGGGAGTATTATTTGTAGAACAATATTTGTAGTGCTTTTGTGTGAGCAGATTGAATCAATTAAGGCTTTGTTGATATGACATTTGTCTAAATAAGTATAGATATCAAAGTTACGTTGATAACTTGAGATCCTTTTGGGAGAAAATTTATTTTATCAATGATGTTTTGAAAGCCTTAATAGTTGCTTCGCCACTTCAATAGCATCGTGACCTTTTTAAAAGATAAAATATATTATTTTAAATTATTTTCCAGTTACCAAGACCCGATATCGTTCCGACAGCCATTCTTCCCGTTTTCAAATAATTTGAGGAATTTTGAGTTTTCTAATTTTTAATTCTTGCTTTTGCTAATTTTGTCCATAATATTGTGCCTACCATTCTTGCTTAGCATATCATTCTGACATATTCTTTTGAGCAATGACATAATGTTGTAATCTGTTACGATCATTTGATTACAGCATTCTATCTTTTGATTATAATAAAAATGGTCCCATATCAAAACCTCGGCACACGCCGCGCACGAGTGAACAGGCGTCCCTAGCACAAATTGGAAATGACGCTCTCTCTAAACCAACTCTTATATCAATTAGATAAGGTTGATAATCATTAATAAGGTACATTTGTCTGTACTGTTGTAATCACGTAAGCGGGCTCATAGTGTCATCGATGTCCGATAATTGATCTAGTTATCGCTTTTATTAAGCTTTTATTGCTAACATCGTCAGCGTGGATTTTGGTTTCATACAAACTTTCATCCCCTACTTATCCCCGTGGGGTGAAATTTATCAAAATCCTTTCTTAGAGGATGCCTACGTCATAGTAGCTTTATGCATGTAAAGTGTCAGCCCGATCAGCTTACAATTGACAAAGTTTCATACAAACTTTCATCCCCCATTTTTTCCCCTTAGGGGTGGAACGTACCAAAATCCTTTCGTAAGCAATGCCTACGTCATAGTAGCTTTATGTTTGCATGGTTTAAGCCCAATCAGTTTTAAATTGACAAAACGAACGTTTCATACAAACGGTCATCCTATTTTACCCCCTTGGGTTGATGTTTACTTAATGTGGGATACTGATATAACAACATTTACTGACGTGATGAATATTTTATCATATATCGTTTATCATAATACAATACCAATCATTTCTGCAACAAACTGGTTCAGTCTGACGCTGATAAGTTTCTTCAAGGAAAAAGCAAATAACAACAGACGACACAAGAGATACGACAATCAAAGGGATAACGATACTACGTTCGATAGAACTTACACCTACAGCGAAGCAGATTTGCTTCGCTGTAGGTTTAAGCATTTTATCAAACAATGACATACCGCATATCTCTCAGGGGTGGAGAAGTCTCTCTCAGGTGATATATTTTTTTAAGAGATTTGTAAAAGACGAGGGCAGAAACGCTTCCATTCCGTTAAATATGGAATTTAGCCAAGAGGAGTCGGATAATCCTGGGGACTTCCCCACACAACGAGAGAAGAGTTCACACAAGAGTTTATGATGATGTTGGTTGCTTGATAGTTTCTGACCATGGCAAATGGAATGTCGCTACGTATCATGCCCTTCCCAATATATTAACTCTATAAATAACTTTTTAGTTAGCGACGCGTTAGTCCTGTTACGGCCATACGAAGAAAGGTTGAATCTATTCCTGCTTTTGCCAATTAGATCTATAATATTGTGTGCACAAAACTACGCATATCAATCTGACATATTCTTATGAGCAATAACATAATTAATTATGCTGTATAACATGGTGTAATCAGTTACTATTATTTGATTACGTTATTTTATCTTTTGTTATTATAAATTGGTCCCATTACTAAACCTTGGCGCACGCCGCGCACGCGTCTCACAACCCTAGCACAAATTGGAAATTACGTACTCTCTAAACCAACTCTTATGTCATTGAGATAAGATTGATAATCTAATGACAATTACAGTCGGTGGACTTGTTTGTAATGTTGATTTTTATGTCAATGAAATAAGGTTGATAATTGTATGGTATTTATCGTCAGTGCATTTGTCCGTAATGTTGTAATCACGTTAGCGGGCTTACAGTGTCGTCGATGTCCGCTAATTGATCTATTTATCGCTTTTATCAAGCTTATATTGCTGATTATGTGACTCGGGGGTGATGTTTACTTAATGAGGGATAATGATATTACAACATTGACTGTCCTGATAAATATTTTACCTATCATTTATCGTTTATCATAATGTAATACCAATCATATCTGAACCAAACTGGTTCAGTCCGCCGCTGACAAGTTGCTTCAAGGAAAAAACAAATTATAACAGACCATACAAGAGATACGGCAATCAAAGGGATTACGATACGTTCAATCTGCTTCGCTGTAGGTGTAAGCATTTAATCAAACCATGCCTGATATCTCATCGCATTAAGCGTTTTAAGGATCCTCAAAGTCTAATTTATTAACATATGTATATACAAACTCTTGCTAAGCGTTCTCCAGTGTAATTTTATTTTTATTTGTTTAGTTGTTATCAGGCAACGCAGGTTACGCAGGCCCATAGATATACATATACCTTATCGGCTAACATATATAACAATATTAGACAGTTTTTGTTAGTAAACATAAACTTAAAACTGTTAGTCAATTATGATTCCACACGTATTGTTTAATTAGGCGACGAGTGACACAATCTGGTGTCTGGTAACTGACCTATGAAGCGCCGGAACATGAGACCCTTCGGCCAAAACTCCTCCTTCAAGGTCGATATATGATCGGTTGGCACTCTCAACACAAAAGAATTCATATTCACATTGTGACGAAATTTCAACCGCGCAACCCAAACGGTGAATTTGGTGTTTACTCGGATATACTCCACAATCTCAGACTTCGTGGAGTAAAGTTGTTGGGACAGGTATAGCAGCGTCGTCGGCACGGCCGGACGCAGCAGATGGTTTGTTCCTGCCGGAGCTATCATTTGGTCACTTTCTTATACCGTTTACATTGATCAAATAGAGAGAGTACAGTCTAAGCTCCTTAGCATTGTTTGTCACAATCATGGAACCGCTAGACCTATAATGGTATATGAGGATAGAATTCTACGTTTTGCTTTGCAGTCTTTGGAGTCTCGTCTCGCTGGAGGTATTTTGGTCTTATGTTTTTGTCTGAACTTGTTAATGCGCAATTGGACTGTTCGACGTTACTTTCCCTCATTGATTTTTCATACCAGTTTTAGGGATCAATCCCACACCCTTCACGTACCCATACTAAAAAAACTGTTTGTTTGTTTGAAAGCGCTAATAATCCGAAACAAGCAGCCGCTATTATTTCATCTTGGTAAATACCTCTTACATTGCTGCTTTTGTTATAAATGCTTTAGCTGAAGAATTCTTGCACCTCAAAGCTGGAGGATAGCTGTTTCACTGACGAAGGCCTCTCATTCAAATATATTCCTCTAATTTATAAACCATTGTACATTGTACTCATCGTTTGAATAAACGCGCAAAACAAACATCACACTAAAATCTCCAATTTGTACAATGACTTCTTTCATTCCACCCTTTGTTTGCGGTTGCAGATCTCCCGCCGTGCGTCTACGCATCGGCACGTGCCGATCACGTGACATTACACCGAAGTCACGTGACACGACAGCGGAGTCACGTGACACAACACCGAAGTCACGTGACTCGGAGCGGTTTAATTAAGCGTGGAGGGGCAAATGATTGTATTAAGTGTTACGTCTGTAATGTTTGTTGTATTACACGCCGATTATGAGAAGTGGGGTGCAAGGTTGTTGACTCTGTTTGGTGAGATAAAGGGTTGCATGGTAATTCGAATGTTGTAAACGTTGAAAGTGCTTGATTGTTACGGTTTGATCTAATTTGCAATCATTTTGCACAACTTACTTAAAACGTTTTTCTCGGAATGATGACTACGCTACTTACTGTTAAAAATCCCAAATTAACTTAAACTTGCATTTTTACGAGTTTGCCTTTTTGATTGAAATTCCGCCACTGTGGTCTCTTTCAGCAGAAGTATCTACCGTATCATCTGGCTAATCAGACCAAGGCACATTGATTTCCGATCCCCCTAATATCTAGTTAAACAGGCCGTCATACAAATATTAACCGTGTCCTGCTGTGTTTGTGTATCAGTATTAGTGTTATAGCAGATCAACTTAAAATTAACCTTTTAATTCATAATGTTGGCATAGTGGATGCTTACTTAAGCCCTAAAATGATAAAAAAAAACTTTGAACCAACACAAGAATTGCCTAGCCCCTAGGAAGCTAGGGAACAGATCGTCAACTTTATTATGTACTTTCAAAACATCCATGATTCTGTTGTAACATTTGCCCCTAGCTGCCATAATAAGTATTGATATACGTATAATTCCCAGCTTAGAAGCGAGTTTCTTCTCAATTCATTGTCTCAATTAAACAATATTTTGACAGGCGTACAGTAAACTACTTACTCAATATTGAAAACTGGTAATATCATATTGTAAGTTCTGAACAAGCTTATGCCGTAAGTTCCGTTGGAAAGAGGCCGATGTTCTTGTCTTACAAGACTTAGCAACTCGCGCTATCAATTTTGTATCAGTGTATGGCAGTTACAGTCGGGGAGAGAAGTATTTAAATACTTTCTATATTTCTGGCTCATCAAATCTCTTCTAATATTATAAATGCGAAAGTAAATCTGTCTGTCTGTCTATCTGTTACGCTTTCCCGCTTGAACCTCTCAAACAATTTCGATGAAATTTAGCACAGACATTTTGTAAACTCTGTGAAATAACAGAGGCTACCTTTTATAGCGAAAAACCGGGATCTGAAATCCACGCGGACGAAGTTGCGGGCGGCCGCTAGTAAAATAAATTTAAGTGATTTTATGAAACAAAAAAAAAGATGGTGTTGTGTCCACATCTCCCGTGATTGGCAAATTTTGGCCGCAGACAGATGCAGATGGAGGAATTAGAAGACCTTTGCCCAGCAGTGAGATGGTGTATGTTAAATGGCGGGGGCACTTCCGTGCCCCCAGATAAAACATAACAAAACAAAAAACGCTTCTTTTGAAGTAACCAAGGTTATAGGATGGTGGAAACACCCATGCTGGAAATTGCCAAACTTCTTCTTCATATTAAACTGTAACATAAACCACTTTTCTCCTCGCCATCCCTTCCAAATTATTCAAATATCCAACCACGCGCAAATAGTGAGGGTGTCACACTTGTCCTGGTCGCAAAAACTTGCCCAACTCACTGCCAAGACTTGCCAACTTGGACTCATAGCGTCGCTTAAGTGGCCCTTAATTTATAGCCTACTCATTGTTTGTATATTTAGGACAGCAATTTGTCTCTACATAATATTATATCGCTTTTGTATAGTGCTTAAGTGAACAACTGCCTTCGTGGTGTAGAAATTAGAGCGCTGGGCTCAATCCTCAGAGGTCGTGGGTTCGAATCCCGCGGGGAACACTTTCACTTTGTGTTGGTTTTACCAGTTTGGTTAGGACATAACAGGCTTGAATAACCTGATTGTCCGAAAAAAAGATTCCATGCTTTGGAAGACACGTTTAGCCATTGGTCCCGACTATTATTTTCCTAATTGCCTGATTTCCCTTGTGAGGGCTACGGAGGTTAGACGACAGTCGCTCTGTTGTAAAACCAGGCTGGATATTTAGCAGCTAAGAAAACCTAGATTCTCGACTTATTGAGATTAGCGCGTCATACAAACAAACAAGCTCTTCAGCTTTATTAGTATAGATAAATAACCATTTTTTTTAAATGATCATAATATTAAATAATAGTTTAGTTTTAGTATGGTTAACAACCAGTACTTTAGTATTTAAAAAATAATGCATGACATAATATTAGTTACCTCAAACATTTTCTGTTTTTTGATAAATTAACGAAAACCTAATCAAGGTTCTTTTATCTATAAATCTAAGTGATAATGATGTATATTGTAGTACATACATTAATAAAAGCAATCAAGATATATTATAATATGATTTAAGTAGGTAGTAACTATCTTGTACGATAATCGAAATCCGCAAATCGCTTGTAATTGTAGTAATACGTAATTTACGAAGAAGTGCACTGTAATTTATAGGCACCGTGCAGAAACCATAGAGGGCGTTATAATCCCGTTTTTCTGTGGTTTGACAGTAGAATTTGACATTGAGAGTAAAAGTTTCGAATATGAGTCACTAGATGGCAGAATAAGGCAATGTGTTTTTCCATGGTTTGACAGTAGAATTACCGACATTAAGAGTAAAAGTTTTGAATATGAGTCCCGAGACGGCAGAGTCATCGCTACGCACGGTGCCTATAGCTTGATTGGGAGTGGGATTTATGTCATAATCGGTAAAAGAGGTTCCGTACACTACGTATAAAAGTTTATACCCTTCCCATGTGTCGCAGTTTTCCACAGACGATCGAATTAAGCTCTTATTCGAATAGAGTTAGAGTTTAAGTGATGTTGTTGGTTTCATTGTTTACAGACTTATAATTTAGGGAGAAGGCAAAGGGTCCGGTGTTTCAATCGAGACGCTGTTCTTCCTGGTTGAGTAGTGGTTAAAGTGTATGTTCAACGTGGAGAAAGTTGGAGAATTTTATTTTTTGTTATGTTTTGGTATACCGACATTATAATGTAGGAACAGCAATAATTCTTAATATCAGACACACTAATTAGGAAAATGAAATTGTTAAATTATAAATGAGATTGTTATTATGATCGCTCTATTATTTTTCTCTTGTATCTGCAAATTATCACAAACAATTTTTTTTACACGAAACTTTCTAAACTGTTGGTAGGTCGCACAAAAGCCAAAACGCCAAAATGTAATGAGTTGGGATGATTAAATAAATTTGCCTTTTTTATTTAGAAATATGAAAAATTAGCTTCATTCTCAATCTGGAAGGCAAAAAATAAGTAAAACATTAGTTCATGTGTTATAAAAACCAAACAAATAAATAATATTAGGAAAACTACAAATTAATTTGTATAAAGAAAGCCCACATTTGATTTTATGGATGTTGATGATGATGAACTTGAAAACGCCGAAAATTTGCCGATATTTCCGCCATCTTTTGACGTGTGGTTAAACTATTTCGGTTTCAAATTATTCTTTGACCTTGAGCGCCATCTCTGATAGTGCAAAGGTAAGCCAATCTCGCAATCCTTATTGTAATTGCGGAACTAAATCGCGTATTTTCATATCTTATTATTGAAATGTAAATAGGTAAGATTTTATTCCTCGGAAAATGACTTACAAAATGTTTTTTTTGTTTGACAAGCTTTTTTATATTAGTAAAAATATACTTCTAAATATTTAAATTAGCAGGTACTCATCATCATCCTAGCGCTTCTCCCGGTTGCATCCTCGGCCATTGCCTTTGAGCCCAAGATACGCTGCGACTATGATCCTGAATTGACTTGCCTGGTTATTACTATTACTATTTTCAATTTTTAGTTAAGGAGCTGGGCGGAACCATCTCTACTAATATAATAAATGCGAAATTAACTCTGTCAGCCTGTGACGCTTTCCTGCTACATCTCAACCAACATTGATAAAATTTGGCACAGACAATCTTAAGACTCTGAGAACATAGGTTACCTTTAATTGCGAAAAAAGCGATCAGAAATCCACGCGGACGAAGTCGCGGGCGGCCGCTCATTTAAAAAAGGATCTCGATAATAATTAATCGAATTCCTCTAAAACATATCTTATTACCCAAACACTAAGTTGTATTTGTTGAAACAAATAAGTACAGGTGCGGAATTAACCTCAGCGGGTTACGGCCGCGGTCATAACATAACCTGTGCGTTACGGCTTGTATTATTATAACTCTTACAAAGAAAACTTGTGCGTGGAAGAGGCAGGAAGAAAACAGTGTAAAGTAAAGTATCAGTCTATTAACGTCCGACTGCAGGGAAAACGCCTCCATCATTTGAAATCATGTTTTCGATAAAAATATGGGTTTTGGCTTAATCACCACGCTTGCCATATGCGAATTGGTGATCACAAACCCGGGCTGTGCTCGGAAGAACCGATACAAAGTTGCCCGACCTGGACATCGAACCCAGGACCTCAAGAGACCAAGGCCCCGTACTTGAACCACTTAACAAATAAGTACAGGTGCGGAATTAACCTCGGCGGGTTACGGCCGCGGTCATAACATAACCTGTGCGTTACGGCTTGTATTATTATAACTCTTACAAAGAAAACTTTTGCGTGGAAGAGGCAGGAAGAAAGAAACGCATATGCCAATCTTTACTAATAAAATAAAGCTGGAGAGTTTGTTTGTTTGTTGGTTTGAACGCGCTAATCTCAGCATAAATTGGGTCAATTTAAAAAAAAAGTGCTGGATAGTCCATTTGGGAGGAAGGTTTTCCACACGTATAGTGCTATACAATAACCTAATTGTATAACATTATGCCTGAGGAAATCTAAATCCACGCAGACAGAGTCGCGGGCGCCGCGCCACTAGTATGTACTATATACTTAGTGGAATCTGTTTGAAACAAAAAGTAAAATGTCAGCGTAAAAATGTCCCACCACGGGGCACAGGCTACCCTCATTTCAACATGTTTTAGTTACAGAGATGGGTTTTATCCTAATCACCACGCTTGCCATTAAGTAACTATAACTCTATTTTTTTTCAAAAGGCCATTTACGCCCATGCTCTCGTAGGTTAAGAAAATGTTAAACTTACAAACTAATGTCACTATTATTATTTAATCACAATCAAAGGAATACAAAGAAAGTGTTACTATAATAAACTTTGTAGCACACAAGAAAAGACTGGGTCTCTGCGCTCATTGTACTTCGTAGTCAAGAGCTACGAACTCAATTGAGTCATAATCGTAGCAAAGTAATATATGTGCTACGTTGTAGCTTTGGAGGTGAAAATACCTTCCATCGGATTCGTAGCACTCCGAGTTATTATAAAATCTAATAAAGAGTAATATTATGCAGTATTAATGTTTTTTTTTCATTTTAACTTACACAAAATAAACTTCAAATCTACCGGGTTACTTAGTAAGCAAATTAACTTTATATCCCTACTATTATAATAAATAATAGTAGTAGGATAAGCAAGTAAGTTTGTCTGTCTGTCTGTCTGTTATGCTTTCCGGATTAATCCTCTCAACCTATTATGTTGACATTTAGCACTGACAATTTTTAGACCTTGAGAAAGAAAATAGGCTTCCTTTTACTGGCAAAAATGGGTTCTGAAATCCAGGCGGATAAAGTTACGGGCGGTCGCTAGTTTGTTAGTAATAAGTTAATAATCCAGATAGCAATTTGTCTTTTTGAGAAGAAATATCTTTAAATCTAATTACTTGGTAGCTTTCATAAACAAACAGCGCCCTTCTTCAACCTCGCGTATATCCAGTTAAAAATACATCAATGTAAACAAGGTTATAAGTTACAGAGGTCGGATATTTATTCGTTCGGTTCGATTGTAGTTTTATGCGCGGCCATAAATGCTTCTTATTGGTCCGCATTTGAATAATACGAGCCTTCCCAATGTTACTTGTAATACGTAAAAATATTTACCTCCCTTAAAATGCACCTGGCCAGTATTATGGCCGGGATAATGCTATTTTCCTGAGTTACAGCTGTTTTCGTTACAGAGATGGATTTTGTCTTAATCACCACGCTTGCCATTAAGTAACTATAACTTTAATTTTATTTTTTCAGAAGGTCATTTTCGCCCATGCGCTCGTAGGTTAAGAAATTGCTTGACTTGCCAAATAATGTCGCTCTTATTATTTCATCACAATCAAGGACATAGAAAGAAAGCATATAACACATAGAAATATTTACCTCCCTTAAAATGCACCTGGCCAGTATTATGGCCGGGATAATGCTATTTTCCTGAGTTACAGCCAACATTATCTTTAAACCAATCTGGAATGAACTGGATTAAGCAGTCTTGGATTGCTTAATATGTGATTGTGGGAGCTCTGGTGAGAATTGGCGCATTGTTCTATGTCTTTCTGAAAGAATCGTGTTAGATGGTTTAACAATGCTTCATATTCCTGTAAATAAAATAATTTAACATTTTTAACATAAAGACTGGTCGGCTGGTCTAGTGTCTAGTGACCTTGACCACAAAAACGAGAATGGCGGTTTGAATCCCGCAAAACAGGGCAAATATTTGTGTAATGAAGATTGACATCTGTACTCGATTCAATGCCTACCATTTGGTTGTTCAATTTTAGTTCAGTTATAAGATGGATAATGTTAGTCCAAGACGTTTTTTTTATCGATTTATGTACTAAAACCTACAGTCAAACATTCCTCTTACATACCAATCAACATCAAAGCATAAAGACATCAATAACTAATACAAATTCAAACTGTTTTCTTCAAGACATCAAAAATAAACGGTAGAACAAAACGGTAATGCCTTCAAACGTGTAATACAATTTGAATATAGCTAAAACAATCGCATACAAGATGGCCGAATCAAAACACAGGTGAAACTGCGACCCCTGGCTTGGACTGCCCCGTTCTGAGAAGGAGTTAGTGTTGTTACTGAGAAACTATCGATATTGAGGTGTCCAACTGCCCATGAGTCATCGATAATGTCGGTAAAAGTAATTTTTTATCAACTTTAACGAAAGTATTATTTTGACGACCCGCTTGGTGTAATAGCAAGAAGACTATAAGATCAAGACAAAAGGTCGCGGGTTCGATTGGCCGCAAAGGACAAACATTTTTGTGCATGAATATGTCTGTTTGCCCTGTAGGTGTAATATTTATCTGTTTTAGAATATTTGTCATACCACTGTTGAATCTGATGTGTGTTACACAAGTGCTTAAGCTACTTATGGATGACTTATCACACGCGGAGTCTGATCAATGAATGGGTTGTTGTGAAATATTTATTTAGTTATCATTAACTAGCGCCCGCCCGCGATTTCGTCTCCGTGGATGTCGGTTTCCGAACTCATGGTGTTATGTTATAGTATAAAGCCTTTCGCGACTAATGGACTATCCAACATAAAATACTTTTTTAATTCGAGTGCTAAAAATTGTTATCAAATATGACACAAGTAGATTGTCTTATTTTTTTGATTGTCAGTCTCCATACTATCATTGTTATGATATTTACTTTCGGTATAATTTATGTATAATCAGTTTAATTTGTCTCGTATCGTACTGTTTATATTTCGAGAAGTAATTAGTTGGTTATTTTGTCTGCTTGTTAACGAATTATTTACAAAACATCGTGCGTCTAAGTCATATCGACATTACTTATCGATACTGCGAATCGATTGCTAAGAAACACTATCTAAAAGTGGCTCATTCTAAATAAAAACATGGCTTCCAAATCGTTTCTATTTCCCCAACATTTGTATTTTTTCCCACGTTTTATTTAACAATTTTAACAGCACATTCACTTATAAAATAACCCTTATGCCTTTCACATAAAGAATAAGGAGGAATATACTGACGGTAAGAATAAGTTTGTGGTATTATAAGGATGAGATTGCTGGGAGTAGCATGCGTGGCAACATTAAGGCGAATAAAATTTAAATATAGCAACACGGGAGTGGGCTATAAAGGAAACAAATAATATTAGGAGAAATCGCAATAATGCTGAAATGGTGGAATAAAAAATGTTTTTGTTTCTCTAATATTTGGAATAGGTAGTCTCGCCGTGAGATAACCATGTGTCTTACGTCATGTTAGTTTTTGCGTATTATTATCTTTTTAATTCGGCTGTTTCAATTAGGATCGTGGTTGCATTGTTAACATGTAAAAAATAGTCATCAATTTTAGTATGGTTACTTTAAAAACCATTATAATATAACCATTTTATAATATAACATTGAATAACCCAAATGGAAACAACATCAAATGTGATGTAAAAGATAGTCAAAAGTTGAATTGGAGAAATCAGTACCGTTTATGAGACTAAGTGAATTCTAAAAACAATTACCGTTTAAAAAGAAGTTGATTAACTTATTTTAATTCATTTCACAAACAGCGTGCTCGCACTTCCAAACACTTAAATTACAGATAAGCCTTCTTAAAAACAAACTACAGCGACTTTATCTCATTAACAGCTTGACAATGAAACGAAAGGTGCGATTGTGAATTTTTTCCTCGCCTAATTAGGGGGAGGGGGGGGAGCACCGAGTGTGCTTGGCGTCGCGTAAATCATTCACACTTATTAAAAGAAAAACGGTACGAATCAAAGTCTTTAAGAGGAACGAACCATTCCCCCTGTTCAAGCAAAAATAAACTTAGTTTCTATTGTTATAGGGTGTATAATAGTGTGATGGGGTGGAAAGAAAAATGATTATAATGTTAGTGTATAGGTATTTCTTGAGAATGGCCGATATTGCAGCAGTCTGCGAATGATTCGGGAGGTTTAATACGCCTGATGGTGGAATTTATGGCGTTTTGTGTGCTGAAAGTTTTGGATATTAATTTCAGTTTGTTTTTTTTATTGGAACACTTAGTTAGGGTGCATTACTCAATAAGTCTCGAAGAAAATAAACTACATCTAGGGGGGCGAAAATTTAAAGCTAATTTCCTTTTCTTAAACATCGCCTTTATAATTTATTGAACAGTAAAACATCACAGAAATTGTGTTCTTATTTATTTGTAGATATTTATTGATAAAGGTAAGACATAATTGACTTCATTTTATAGATTTCGTATTGATTTCATTACCTACAAATGAAGAAGTTAGAAAATTACTTTCTTACCTACTCTTTTCCAGTGTAATAAATAAAATAAATTAAAAAGACTTTACACCAGAACCATAAAATCAAATCAAATATCATTTATTGTTTTAGTTATAGGTTAATAAAATTGTTAGAGTATTTTTATATCTTAGTTGTAAATTGGAAATAACATTGCCAAATTACATTTTATTTTGGGCTAATCGTGCTAACTATGATGTATATTA
Organism: Nomophila noctuella; assembly: GCA_958496325.1. Classification (NCBI taxonomy): domain Eukaryota; kingdom Metazoa; phylum Arthropoda; class Insecta; order Lepidoptera; family Crambidae; genus Nomophila; species Nomophila noctuella. The sequence continues at coordinate 10,173,408 of OY292501.1, forward strand.
TATAAAAGTTATCACAAACCAATATTATTCAGTGCCATACCTAATAGCTCCTAGGTACCACACTCGGTAAGTAATTAGATTTCTTCTATTCGCAAGTTACGATAATGAAACTCCCGGCAATTATAGTCGGCGGGGGCGGGCGGTACATTATTGGCCTCCGCTTGATCCCGGATAAATTACGCTCGGTGATCGGAAACGATTGTTGCAAATATAGAGTGTTCTGTTTTTAATACCTATTTAGTTTGATGTATGGAAAATGTTGTATTATCAATGGGTAAATCACAGATCAATGATGTGCTAGCAGATAAAACGAGCCAGAAATCATTTTATTACAATTAAATTATGTACCTATGTTATAAAATAACCTTGCCAGACCTTGACAGGCTTCAAGTATCCATCCTATTTAGGTAATATTGTGTAGCTTGATAATATTGTATGTGTGTAGTGAGATCAGAATATCAGATTTAAGTCGGATTAGATAGTAAAAACACGAATATTCTTTAAAAGTAAATCTGGTTGGTGACGAGTTGTTTTCATTAAAAAAAATAAAATGGTCATATGGATACTTATGTGTAGGAATGATGGATTTCAGTTTAGAATATTCAGGATCTTAATTGATGAAGGAACTTAAATTGTTTTTAAATATACCAATATCAATTAAGACATTATTTTTAACATCAGCCTGTACCCACCGGTCCCCTTTTCATTCGAGCATATTTTCATAAATGCAAACATTCAGAAAGAATTTCCTTCGAAAGCTCATAAATATTTCCCACTTTTACTGCTACCCTTAAAAATGGTGCAGGCAATTTTCCACCCTACTGTTACAGATTAGAGTCTGAATTAAGGTTGGGTTTGTAAGTCATAAGCGCGTTTTAAAACGGATCGGTCGAGAGGAGAATTAAAGATTAATCCGAATCTCCAATAAATATCGGAACGCATTTTGTCCGAAATTGGAATCGAAGAATTGGGACTTATTCTGATTCCATTTAGTAGATGAGTGTTTTTTCACAGATGAATTATGGATAGCTGGAGATTTAGCGTCGCTTCGGCGCTAAGTAAAGGGCTTTTACAAAGGATTAATTGGAACGCCTAATGAAGAAGTGTGTTTTTTTCAATTAAGTTAATATGAATATTTTTTGCTAATGGGTTAGGTTTTTGTTTGTCTCTGTAGAAGGGTTAGGGTGATGGCAATTTGCTTAATGTTCTTACTTTGAATAGATTTAGTTAATTACTTAGTTTTTTATTGTAATACTATATTGGATTTTAGACGTTCGCGTTGCATTTAGTATATGTAGTACATAATTAAAATCGCGTTTAGTCCCGTTAACATTGAAGTCAAACATCCGAACACAAGACTTTGATGCCTCTTTTTTGCGGAAATGACAACTCATTTACGCATAAAAGAGTCAATCAGATTCATTTTAGTAGTTCAAACGATAAGAACTACTAAATTCAACCAGAATAAAGCCCAACCATAAAACGTCACCATTTTAGTTTTAATCTGACGAAGCCCAGTCCAGGAAAATCGCAGTCGTTAAGTGCAAATTAAGCACTTTTTAATTTGCACTTTACGACTAACGTCTTTCCCGGACGAACAACCACCTCTATCATCCAAATAATTATATAAAGAAGCTCCCCCACAGAACATAATATGACAATCAGGAGAGTCAGGTTGACTATAATGCGTTGCCAGCGTGTGTGATTCCTCCTTCCTATAACATGGATTCTTTCAAGAGAAGCGTGAAGAAGTATCTTGCGGGCCGATGTATAGCGATGCCAAAGGATAGAATTTTATTTTGGTACCTCATCCGTTGTCTTAGCAGTTAGGGCTCCTCTTTTGTTTACCATCAGGCTGAGAGGAGCCAATGTACCGTGCTGATATAAAAAACAAACAAGTCACCATGTTAATTTTATCATGCAAATATCATATTATTTATTTCGTCATAGAATGCTAAAAAGCTTCTATAATCCAAGAAAGGAAAATACAAACCAACACAGCCAATATTAAAAATTGCCGGTCTAACCTCTGAAGCAGTAAGAGGCAGCTAGCAAACCGACTATGACGACTAAATGGATCCACTAAATAAGTTCCAAACATGACATAAGTCACCCCAGTCTTAGCTTCAACGCTACCATATTTCAGCATCCGTGCTCGAACCGAACACACAACAACTTCTATCATCCGAGTAATTATACAAAGTAGCTCCAACCACACGACAATCAAGTCCAGTAAGTCAGGTTGTCTGTAAGTAATCTTACTTACAGACAACCTGACTGATGACTGATGGTATCTCCCATGGTAATCTTATAATGCAAAAAAACAACATGTTTCGTCACAGAATAATCAAAAGCTTCTATCAACCAAGTTACGAAAATACAAACCACAACAACCCTCATTAAAAAGCCGGTCTTATCTCTTTCACAGTAAGAGGCAGCTAGCAAACCGACTATGATCACGAAATGGATGTACTAAATAAGTTCCAACTGTGGCATAAGTCACCCAAGTCTACATTTCAGCGCCATTGCTGTTTTAGCGAATGCACAACAACTTCTATCATCCGAGTAATTATACAAAGTAGCTCCAACCACACGACAATCAAGTCCAGTAAGTCAGGTTGGCTGTAAATAACCGCTCTTTTTAACCGCGGCGCCAGGAAGACGCGAGCGCCGCCCTGCGGCAGTAAATCGCAATTTGCCGCCTAGACCGTCGAAGCTTTCGGTCTGCTACCATAGAGTTAAGAATTTGAGTTCGGTATTCAGTCGCATGCTGAGCTAAATACCTGACTGACTGTAAACGGGATAATAAGTGTCACTTGTTTTTTTATGTTGTCGAGATTTCTCCCACTTAATGAAGTTTTCTATACAGTCTTCCACCTGGGGCCCTGGCGAGGCCTTGGTCACATGCCAATTATGCCCAGTTGGAAAGATGTCTCTAAATATTTGTCGCCATCACATTTTTACATAGAGGTAGGTAAAGTAAAGTATCAGCCTATTAATGTCCCACTGCAGGGCAAAGGCCTCCATCATTTGAAATCATGTTTTCGTTACAAAGATGGGTTTTGGTTTAATCACCACCCTTGCCAAAAGCGGATTGGTGATCACAAACCCGGGCTGTGTTCAGAAAAATCAACACAAAGTTTGCCCGACCTGGGAATCGAACCCAAGACCTCGAGACCAAGGCCCGGTACTTAAACCACTAGACCATCGAGGCGTTCTCAAGGTAGGTAAATACTTATTAAATGCCGATGGCACACTGTTAATAGTGCAGTAGGGTGGGTCCATTAGGCTTACATAAACAGTTAAACTTTAAAGGATATACCATGATCATGATCATATAAACGCAAGCACAAAATGCATTCTATCCATTCCGAGCTCTTCACGATTGGCTTTTAACGTTTTTCGCGTTTTCCGTTGTCACTGGTAGTTACAATATTTGCTAATCTCGACACCCATTACACCGCATGCTGCTAATAAAACGATCAGTAAAAGATGTTAACGGCACTTTGAGAGAGATGTAAGAAGCACTTTGGGTTCTGTGTGGGAACGCAATTACTTAGGTTATGTATAAATAGTGCGTGTGTTGTAGTGATTTTGTATGTCACATTGTTTTGAAATTGATTTTGAAATCTCTCGTTATGTGTTTTATATGGTTGGTTTGGTTTTGAGGATTTCAGATGTTAATATCTAAAATTTTAATAAAACTAGAATTGTTTAACTGTTTGCTTAACCGATACCTTCTTTAAAAATAAGATAAATTTATTGAAATAAAAGTAGGTATATTATGAGTATATAGTAGGAACCCCTAGTTCCTGTATATTGTCCCTAGTTATGTGGATGTAGCAATGTGGGTAATAATTAATTATTTGTAATTTTTGATTTGTTTGATGCTTTTTCTATTAGTTGGGATTTGAAATTAGACTACTTTATGAGACTACAATGAAGCGTAGGTAAGTTACAGAGTGTAAGATAAATTTAAAAACTAGAAAGTTTTTCTTCATCCGTAGAAGTTGACATTGGTTTTCCTTGGATCTCGTGATGAAGAATGTGAGTGTTTGGAAAAGACATGACGTGCCCCGCAGGCGGGCGCGGCCCTTGATAAAGCGCCTGATGAAATTTCAAGACAATGTTCCATTTATGCTATTAGCGTATTACTATGAAAGCATAGGTTTTAACAACAATTAATAGACTTAAATGCGATTCATGATTTATTAGTTTCGTGCCAATCTGTACAAATTCTCGTGTATAAATTCCCTTATGACAGATGTACCTCTGGACCCTAGTCAACAGTGGCGCCACGCCAACTGGTGAACAAAAAACCAGTAGTCTCCATTGGGTATGACGTGTCCTGAAATCAGATTTTACTAAAGAAATGTCATGAGCGTTTGAGATTTTGTAAAACCTAATAATAAAATTTAATTCGATGGATATTCTTCCCTATCACATTTCTGGATGTCCGTGTTATTTAATTTTCGATTAACTACAAGAAAACTTAGTTATTACTATTCAATATACAACATCGTACATGCATCGCCAAATATTAAAATATAACTCGCAATCCACGATTTATATTCCTGAAATCTCGCATGCGGTCGCCTTGGAACTCTTCCATATATCGGCAAATTGCTAAGTAACTGTTTAATTCCACTATCCTTCATTTGGAGTGCTTTCGACATTAGCTTTTAGTTCTTGCCTCTGCGTAAAAGAGTTCTGCCATGATTTATGAGGTTAATGCAAATGGGGAAGCAAATGGATAATGCTGTGGAAATGTAAGTTAAGATTATATACGATTTTGTGTCATTTTTGAAAGAGGAGCTTCTGGACGTTTTTCCTCAGAATTATCATTAGAAAAAAGTCTATAGAAGTAAATTTCTGGATTAAGTTAGGCCTAACCGTAATGTAGTGACTCTTAACCTATGGTCCGTGGACCACTGGTAATCCCTGGATGGCTCCAGGGATTACAAGCAGTCTACGAAGCGATTGTAGATTAGAGATCGAGTCTAATTTATTTATTGATATAAATTATATTGCAGGACATAAAATTTGTACAAAAGGCGGCCTTAATACCTCATGTTTCTCTACCAGTCTACCTTTGGGCAAAACGAATAGTAGGTACGTCTAATACGATCCTTCATGCCTTAAAGGTTTAGTACCACTGCCATAATGGGTAGTTTCTTCAACATTACTAATTAGCTCGCTATCTCGACCCGGCACTCATTAGATTTGGACTAATATGTACCATTTACTCTCATACCAATCCATGCACACGTAAATAAAATCTCGCTTAACAAACATGCGTATAAATCGTCAAATTTCGCGCAAACTGCAAAGACGAGATCTAGAAACACGGCCATTAGTGAAAACCGCTCCCTAAATCCGACCAATTAACTGCCACTTAGTTCCGTCCCGGGGTTGAGAATAAATTGAATTTGTTTGACGTCCTCTTAATGTTTCTGTAGTAATGAGACTCTTCGTTGTTGTGTTTAATCGCTTTAGCGACAATTGTTGCCATGTTCCGATGGAAATAAACGATGTTTCGGGAATGCTAAATGACTTTTGTAATTAATTTTACGAAACGCACAACTATGTATAACAAGATATTTGGAACATCAAAGCTAGTCTTAACAACCGTCCAACAAAACTTTAAACTTTCGCGTTGCATTATTTACAAATAATATTAAAAAGGGACTAAACGCGATATCATAATATCCCGTTTTAATATTATTTGTTAACCGCCCAACAGTTTCGGTTTTCAATAGCCTAAAGCCTTCCTCGTTAAATAGACTATCCAACGCCATAAGATTATTACAAATCAAACAAACTCTTCAACTTTATTATATTAGAATAGATTAAAGAGTAGTTAAAACCTAGTCTTTACCCATAGCAAGACAGAGCGGTCATTTGTCCCAATAGTCTCAACTAAGGACCATTGTGGTGTAATTAGCACTGGGCATATAAAGGACGAAACCAAGCTATTAGGGACACTTGTTTTAGTAATGTCTTGCTTGTAGGGACCGCTTGAGTTATAGCAGTTGGTTAATTTGTTAACTATAGGCCTATGTGCGATGGAACGATGCTTAATTATATTGTAAATGGTATAATTTAGCTGGTGGAGAATTTGTAAGTGAAGATTTTGTTAGTAATTTCAATTGTGTTTGTTTCTTACTTGATGGAATAAATACCTATATCAAATAATTAAAAGAGCTTTTATTTTTTGTAACGATCATTTATGGATTAACTTTATAATTTGTTTTAATAAATTAAATTTCAGTATTAGTATATCTTCATGGCAAGAAAGTTTTTCTTGATTAATGCTAAACAATTAAACTACTCAGATCTTTAATGGAAGAGTAAATTGGCGTCCAGCAAAACATTTGAAAACTTTAACAAGTTTAAATTCGATTTGATTTGTACCACAAACCCTGTGTAATACGCTATGTAATATCTGTTATGTATAGCTAAAATATAACATCTAACTGTAACCAGAAAAGGCTAATACACAAACCTCCCCAAATGAACCTGTAAACACTTCTCGAATAATTCCGTTACTAACAAAAACATAAATAAACCACAGCCTGAACCGTTTCATTTCCTCAGTGCAAGGTGGAAAGGCGTTCACAATGTGAACCTTATGTGTATGGCGTTAGAGGTCACATTGGCGGTGAAGGAAGGTGAACAATAAACATGGCAGCACAGGTGTATCGGCGGCTATTGGAAAACTTGTAGAATTAACGGACGGAAGGGAGGTTGTAGGGATGTGGTAAGATTTTGTCGATAAATTATCGGTAAAAATAAACTTAAGAAATAACGAAACAAATAAAACTGCCAACTTTTTGACGCATACGCACTGCTAAGACCCAACGCAACCCTTGGTAATGAGGTATGTAAGTTAAGACGATAATTAAAAAAATATAACAATCATAATATGACTCCTTTGGATAGTTGTTGTCTTGGTAGGCATATCCTGAATGTACTAGGAACTTCAATCAAAGCTGTGAAAATTCCTATTAAAAATAAGTGTATACTTGTTTTCACTTCACTTTTATAAACACCTACCTGTATAGGTAGGTGTCTATAAAAGTGAATTTATTAAACATATTATAATAGATTAGGATACTAAAGCAATGAGGGATATCAAATATATGCAGACTGGAGTGACGAGGGTACAATGACCTACCACAAGAGGCGATTTTGGAATCTTCACAGAATCTATCGATATTTTTTCGATATTACCGACTACATCACTAAACACCCGCGCAGCAAAACACCTAAACATTAATTTTATAGCCCGGTACTGATTCCCGGAGTCACTCGGGCGCCTCCTTATCGCCACCTGAATTAAAAACAATAAATTGTCCACCAAACGAATGAAACCCCCAAGTTTTCGATTAAAAAAGTTTACCCACTGTTTATTATTTCAATAAACATTCGATATTTTTTAAAACTGTTATTTTATAAATGAGCGTTTTTATGATGGTAAGTTTTGAATTAAATCTTTAAGTCACACTTAAGTGAAATAGAAACAATAAATTTGTTTTTAGTAGCCCTTCTTGGTAATAAGACTAAATTTTGGTTTTCGTTGAGTCAGGCGAAATTTGATTTCTTTGTCTAATTTGACCGAGTTGTAAATAATATTCCTTCTTTTGCTAACTTGAGGGCACTTTTACAAACCGGTAGTAAACGAAAAAGTGGCGATCAATATTTTATAAAGTTCTAATATGGGTTCGATCCCTGCAAATTTAAATGATTATCACTTTCTAGTCATCTATTCCTAGTTCATTGGTAATCCGGATATTACCGGTGGCAATTAACCCAATTTAATTTATTTATACACATTATTAATTAATATTCAATGTTATATGTCAGAAAAAGGTCTAAAATGAACGGTATAATCCCATTACAAAATAAAACGTATAAATGTTAAAATTAAATCACGCTACATTAAACTAACGAAGTAACAAGATAAACACTTTTATTAAGCACTGTTTGCAAAACTGGGACTAAATCGAGTGAACTGATTCTATTTAATAATAACGGTTTCGCGCATTCACTTGTTTTTATCAAAGAATAGAACATCACAGTAGACTACGTAGCGACGTAGTGAAGTATTTTTCGGCCTAACAGTAGAAGTGTCAGGAATATTTGTAACAAATAAGGTTTAAGGAAAAAAATATATAAATATGTTGTAAGTCACATACATATACATATATATATATATATATGTATACACTTATGTATTACAAGCGGCCGCCCGCGACTCCGTTCGCGTGGATTTCGATTTCCAATAGCCTAAAACCTTCCTCGTCAAATGGACTATCCAACGCAAAAAGAATTTTTCAAATCAGACTAGTAGTTCCTGAGATTAGCGCGTTCAAACAAACAAACAAACAAACGAACGAACATAGAAACAAACTATTCAGTGTTATATATTACTATACAGATTAATATAGATGTAACAAAGCAATGCTTAAAAATCAACAACCTAAACTGAAAGGTTGTTGATTTTTAAGCATTGCTTTGTTACAAAAAATAATGTTATAAATTATATAAATTGCTTTTAATGTCCTGCAACTAGCCAGTTCCAGTGAATGGTTTCAACCTGAATAAAACACAAAAGTAATCTATGTATTTTCTATAAAAAAATATATATTTTTTGCAGCATTAAATAATGTTTGGATAAGCGAAGTAATAATGGATGGCGTGGATGCGGACCGCACAGGACCGGGATGGTTTTCGCATTTTGGGGGAGGCCTACGTTCAGCAGTGGACGGAAATAGCCTGATTGATTGATTGATTGAAGCGAAGTAATGAACATTAATTTTACAGTTTTTAAACATTTTAAATTGACAAAGATTGGAGTCTCTTCTGTACTTCCACAGTTACTGACAAAACGCACTTTTGACAAACCCAGGGTTAGGGGAACCCTAAATAATACAATTAGGGAACCCTCCAGTCATCGCAAAGGGCACGGATGATTTAATTTAGTTTGTTTAGTGATATTAAGCCGATTGAATTGATTTACCGGCCATTTTTGGAGATTAAAAACTAACTGCTCGGACAAAATAGTTTGTCAGCCATTTAAAGTTTTCGTTTCGATACGGCATTTTAAATTAATGTAAGCAAGGGAATATGCATGCAGTTGGGATTTTCATAATATTTCAATATGTCAATAGAATAGTTGATTTTAATATCATTATTAATAAAATGAAATAAGACCGTATGAACAAGGTGTCTCCCCTTTAATAAAGGCAAAAAGAAAAGTGCTAATGTTTACATTATTAGCTTGGCAAATTGAATCAATTAAAATAATATTCTCTTTCTAAGTGTAATTAGGCTGTATAACATACCAGTATTATATTTCCTTAGATAAATAGTATAAATTCTTCAGAGATGCAGAGTATCACCATGCTCTACAAACATTTAACTATTTGTACATTCCAATAAGAAAATTGTGTGTGTTGGTAACACAATGCAAAAAAAAAACAGACGAATGGGAACATCCTCCTTTTTATTTGAGATTGGTTAAAACGGGGTTTTTTATTGAAGGAATCATATCAAATCACCAGTGCTAGATTATCTTTTGTAAAATATGTATATTGAAAAGTTATACTTATTGGAATTGTCTAATCCAACTCTTAAAACTCATTGACGGAGTTTAATACATTGCACTCCATGCAATTATAAGTACTTATTTTGTTTCTCGTAAATACTTACAATAATTTGGGATAGCCTATAATTAAGCGGCCAAAAGCATTGGATCAGTTTAGTCGTCCAACTTATACATAAATGTTATACTAGTCATTATTTATTATTCCAATAAGACTATTTGCCATGGCAAAAGTTATCTAATAGCTGATACGTGTTTCATATGACAATTTAATAAATCCATACATGATATACCGAGGCGAATAGAAAACGTAAATTCATGAAAGTTTCATTGATAGACGTTACACGTCCGTTCGCTGTGGGGTCTCGTAAGCGTCTGTGTGCTACAAAAACACGTGGCCACCCGAGTGGGAATGGGCGGGGCTTACTTCCCCCGACCAATCAGACAGCAGCATTCATTCTTCGCCTCCGTCGCACGCTACTTCTATCTCCCTCTGATTCGTAGATTACCGTAGTCGATTCTTCATTTCTGGGGCTTGATTTTTTTATTGCTGTTTAAAGTTTGGATCTCGCAAATATGGTGGATGCAATGCGCTCGGATGTGGCGGAATTAAATGGAATGAGTGTTTTAACGTGAAATGAGCTCTATTGGATTATCTTATTACATCATTTTATGTTATTTTTGCTGTTGTGTTCTTTTTTTCTTTTGGTAGTGATTTTTGGCATTGGTTGGGTTTTCTATAAGGGTGCTTAAAATGACTTGGAATTATTTGCATTGCTAATGTAAAGCTTTGTTGTATAAAAATATGTGTATGAGTAAACGTTTACAATGTATTGAAATCATAAATTACAGTCATGATAGAAAAGATAGGTGATTATAATCCTTACACACAAAGTCTTATTCGAATACCTACCGTAAGAATTAAAGATGCATGGATATTTTGCTTGAAATTTTCTACCCCAATATTATGACAAAATAGATCCACCAGAGGTACATTTCAATGCAACTAGGTCTGTAAGTATTTATATCAACCACTTTATGGCAAAGTCATCTTTCAATAAATCCTACTCATCATTTCACTAACGTGTTAACTTAATCACCACCCTCGCCAATTTTAGCGTGGCGAAAAATTCCATATTTACTTATGACTCGCAAAACTTAATTTTAATTGTTACAATTAATTATTAAATTGTAATCCGTCGAATCTGTTCCAGTATTTATATACTTACAGGCGTCAGTGTAATATAATAATCCCTTTCTCAATTAAATGCTGGCCGATTAATCAAAATTCCATTTTATTAATCCTGCGTCATTTAAGGGTAGTTGGTAGTCTTTATTGCATTGGGTTAGGGTTTAAAGTTGAGCGTCTGGTTGGTTATGTAGTTGGTTGTATCATAAGCTTATAATAGACCGATGATAAAACCGGTACAAAGCAAAGGTGTATCCCTAATTGACGTCGGGATGAATGGGCAGACGGCGGCATTGTGGGGAACTGGGGAATGGAGCGGTCCCAGTGACAGCGGGGAAAGGAAACTCGATTATTTTATTTCAAAAGCGAGAACCGATACTGGAAAATGAAAGAATAATTTCCATTTATATTTGCTCGATGATGACTGATGGAATAAGTTATTGCAATAAACTGTTCTCCTTTCCTAATTTCTATATCAAAATCAATTAAAATCGGCTATGAATTTAAAAACGACCTTCAGAATATTTCAGAAAAAATGGAATTTCAAATAAAATGTCTTGATATATTTTTTTTACTTTACAGACAACACCACACTTTAATCTTGAATGTGAATAAATAAGGATCTTTTGTTATTATTTAATTCTAACACGTAACATGTAGAGGTAGAGCTATTGATTTTGTCTAAGCCGCTACTTCTTTATTTGAAGTACAAGTAAGTCAAGACACTTTACTGTACTTGTGCTAACTCTGAAAGCTACAGAAATTGGGTGAAACGGGTAGCACGCTTAGCCAGTTTGCTACTACTCTTTAACTATTAATGATCCTAACACCCTACCTTGTCTGTGGTTCAGCTAGCAAAGGGCGTAGCTAGTACCAATGGACATTTTGACTAACGTTGAAATTTGTTATTGACATGTGATTGTTTAAATGTAGGTAATCTATAATTAACTTAAAACTATGTAGAAATGTTTATTGTGTCGTTGCAACCATATACCTAAGGTGTTCACTGTTCGTGTAAAGACACTAAGGTCGAGCCGCTTGTTTAAGATAGACTTCCCTATACCATGAATTCATTGAGGTAGATATTAAGTTATTGTAGAGAAACATATTCTAAAGCTCATATCGCTAGCAGTATCACCCTACCTCGTCCGTTGTTGAGCTAGCAAGGGGTGTAGCGGGTATCGCTACATCCGGCCGGTACAAATCGCTTCAGACCGTCAAAGGGAGCGTCATTTATATTGTCAATGGACATTTTGACTTACCTTGAACCTTGTAATTTGGCATTTAAAGGTATCAAAAGTTATCATTTTAAGTTACAGACCCAAAATTTATGTAGAAATGCAGATTGTGTCTTTACCGCATGAGCTTTTCATAGAGGCAAGTTACTTCACGTAAAAAGGTATAACCACAAATTCACCAATAATCCAGTTAGGCTTTAATCCTACTACTATTATAAAGGCGAAAGTTTGTATGTTTGGATGTATGGATGTATGGATGTATGGATGTATGGATGTATGGATGTTTGTTAGTCTTTCACGTAAAAACTACTTATTGGATTTGAATGAAACTTTACCACAATATAGCTTATAAATCAGAATAACACATAGGATATTGGAAATCGAAATCCACGCGGACGGAGTCGCGGGCGGCCGCTAGTATACTTCTAAATTAACGTGGCTGGGCTTTTAGTTAGTGGCCCTGGCCACAATGCCAAGGGTTAAGGATGTGATTTATTTTATTAAATTCTAGATAGATTGCAAAATCGCTAGCAGTGACACCCGACCTCGTCCGTTGTTGAGCTGGCAAGGGGTGTAGCGGGTATCGCTACATCCGGCCGGTACAAATCGCTTCAGAGCGTCAAAGGGAGCGTCATTTATATTGTCAATGGACATTTTGACTTACCTTGAACCTTGTAACTAGGCATTTAAAGGTATCAAAAGTTATAATTTTAAGCAACACACTCAAATTATATGTAGAAATGCAGATTGTGTCTTAATCGCATGAGCTTTTCATAGAGGCAAGTCAGGCAAGCTACTTCACGCAAAAGGTATAGCCACAAATTCACCAATAATCCAGTTAGGCTTTAATATACTTCTAAATTAACGTGTTTGGTCCTTTAGTTAGTGGGTTAAGGGTCTGATTTACTTTATTGAATTCTATATAGCTTGCAAAATCGCTAGCAGTAGCACCCTACCTCGTCCGTTGTTGAGCTAGCAAGGGGTGTAGCGGGTATCGCTACATCCGGCCGGTACAAATCGCTTCAGAGCGTCAAAGGGAGCGTCATTAATATTGTCAATGGACATTTTGACTTTTGTACCGCATGCGGTAAGTAGTTTTATGAACGGATGGCTTTTCAAATTTCGTAATTGAAGTTTGAGTGTTTGGGTTGAATTTGTAATTAGTGTTAGTGATAATGAAAATATTTATTTGCAACTAGATTGTTATCAAAACAAATATATGTATGCATATTATTTTTTTCCAGCCTTATGAAACTTAGTATGCCTTAGCAGAAGATAGGTTTATTTATTACTTAAACATTAACGTCATCTGATTTAATAAAGCGCTAGCTAATATACAAGTAAGTGCATCCTGTTCCTATAATTATAAGCAATCTTAGCCAGGCACATTATTTTTGCATAAGTAATCAAAAAAATATTAAATGCATTTCTAATGTTTTACTAAATAACCATATTTATTTTTTATAGCATCCGAAGCCTATCTGTAAATATCATATAAAAGAAGGTAATAATGTATAACACAATCGCGTTAACACATTTCTATACTAATTAGAACCCTAAAAATGCACAGTCCGGAAATCGAACCCCTAATATCAGACCACGACCAAGCAATCAAACCAACGAGCCTTATTTTCACAATATACCCTTAAATTTAAAATACAACCCCTAAACAAGCCGAGATATTTTTTGTACCACGTTGTTAGCGTTTTTATGGTCACTGACCATGAATGCACCGGATACTGGTCGCTGTAATTGATTTCTGGATGTTTTGACCACGACCGAGTGAATACTTAGCTTAAACGTGGTCGCTTCCTATACTTTGAAGATGACCGGTTTTGTAAGAAAGGATGTTATCTTGATTTCTGAATAATATTAATTTATGTGATAGAATTTGTATGTATGAAATATGTATTACCTACATACATACAGGCCTCTACGTCTATGTCAGACGATTTATGGTGCAAGTCTATGAAGACACCGTTTTTGGTGGCTGAAAAGACCGATGCGAGAGCGGCATGTATTACCTACGTTTATGAAATTGAAGATACTTACATATCGATGGTTATAATGTCAAAGGGCTTAAAGGACATTTTAGCGAAAATGACTTTTTGATGCAGTCCTATAGAGCTTTTTGAGCTCTATCGATTGGTATATATAAGGTTTTTCTATTCCCAATATTGAGCAAGATATTCACGGTCAAAAATCAGCCATTTTTGCACTTTTGGATTAAAGGACAGAACAATAGTTTTCTGGCCTTTCCAGCCTACACACGTATAATTTTAGTCGCACCTGTTAGGCTTAAAGGACATAGCTAGCCTAGCAAAATAATTTTCTTAAGGCTTAAAGGACATTTACTGCTACTGTTGTATTAAATTAGTATCCTTTAAGCTAAATTTTTGTAGGTCATATTTCATCTTCTAAGTGACCTTGGTGCAATGAAATTATATGAAGTTTATATTAAATTTATATATTTTTTATCTGAGGGAGTATTATCTATCATTACAACCTATATACTTGTGTGATATGTATATAAACTATATTTTTTTAAATTTGTTCCTGCAATTCAAGATTTAACTTTAGAATTTTTTATATTTATGAAAATATATTATTCTATCCTCTCATTTGTATCAATTGCCCCATATTGAATCTGTGAAAAAGAAAACAATGCCAATTTTTGTAGGGGAGATGGCGTTTTCTGTTTTGCTCGCGTCCATCAACCAAATATGGAAATTTATATTCTTGAGAGCATTCCAAACGATATAGGCTAAGGCAGTATAGCTATTACCTGAGTCAAAACTGAATGTGACATGCTAGAACTATTGCACTTCCATAGAAAAATGTATGAAGCAAGGAGTTCTACGCTGTCCCACTCAGTTCGGACTGAGTTTACAGCTATACTGCCTAAGCAAATATCCTTTTTATTCTATAATATGATGATTTATTCTATATATGACATTATTAAAAAAATGCTGTTAGTAGCCACCATGTTCAAAACTTCCTCTGTAGTAAACTGCCTCCCTCTCCCCTAAATGATAATTTGATGGACTAAAAACTGTCAAAATTTATGTTTGCAGTGACTACCTATAGTAGTGGTAATGAGTAAAACTCAATTTCCAAAACTCTTTGCAATATATGAAAGAGATTTACAATAAATTAAATATTAATACCGTCGTTAATGCGTTTCTATTCTTTCTGTTTATATTTCAACTTCTCAATAATGATTACAATTTCAAAGCGAAAAACGTTTTAAGGGACAAAATTATGTTTGGACCATTTAAGAGCAGTCCTTTAAGCCATAATCGACAACTACTAGAAAAAAAATGTTAAGCTTATAGGACAAAATGTTAAAATTACAGTTCTTAAAGGACATCTATTTTAGAAACTACGCTATCTGGAATGTATTAGACGGTTGCATACAGTTCGGCTTGAAAAAACAAAATCAATGGTCTTTAAGCGAAAGCGATAGCTTTAAAGACAAAAAAGTTGTGTTAATTTTTCTACTATTTTTGTTTTTTGGCTCTCCTGAAAAGTGGCGATTTGTCCTTTAAGCCCTTTGACATTATAACCATCGATATTACATTTAAGCAGCGGATCAGTCAAATGACTTTCAATATTTCTAACGGTCCATGTAATGTGATGAGATTTAATCACAATATTGCAACTTCACTACATAGTATAAAACAAAGTCGCTTTTTCTGTCCCTATGTGTGTTGTATGCCCCTATGAACGCTTAAATCTTTAAAACTACGCAACGGATTTTGATGTGGTTTTTTTAATAGATAGAGTAACTCATGAGGAAGATTTTTATGTATAATATCATCCATTAAATAGTGGACAAGTACCACGGGCGAAGCCGGGGCGGGCCGCTAGTTAGTAATAAACATTCGGTATATGCTGGGATTACAGCTTTGAAAATTTTATAAATGTAACGGCTGTTACAGAACAAATCATAACATAACAATACTTTGTTTGCAATGAGAATATGAGATCAATTGAACCTTCATCTTTTTGTAGTCAATCAAAACTTATTTTCTAAAAAAATAAAGAAATTAGATAATTGCTATTTTTTTTAATTTTTGATGCATCAAAAAAATTTTTCTTTGTTTGAACGCGCTTATCTCAGAAATTACTGATTCTAATTGAAAAATAATATTGGTGTCAGATAGACCATGTGACACGGAAGGCTTTAAGTTATCGTTTAACATTAAGAATCCTCTGATTATAACATTATGTGTAGGGAAACTAAAATCCACGCAGACGGAGTCACAGGCAGTTAAAAATAAAAGAAATATAAAAAAATAATACTTTATAAAAACTCTTCGAATATAGATATGTCCTTATTCTAAACTCTATAGATACTCTTTATCTATACTAATATATAAAGCTGAAGAGTTTGTTTGTTTGTTTGTTTGTTTGTTTGAACGCGCTAATCTCAGGAACTACTGGTCCGATTTGAAAAATTCTTTTTGTGTTGGATAGTGTATTTGGCGAGGAAGGTTATAGGCTATAGTATATATCTATTATTTTATCCCAAGGGGATGAAAAAGGGGATTAATGTTTGTATGAAACTTTGTCAATTTTAAACCGATCGGGCTGGGACTTGGCATGTATGAAGCTACTAACATAAAAATACCCTAAGAAAGGATTTTTATGTGTTCCACCCCAAGGGGATGAAAAAGGGAATTAATATTTGTATGAAACTTTGTCAATTTTAAACCGATCGGGCTGGGACTTGGCATACATGAAGCTACTATGACATAAAGATCCCTTTAGAAAGGATTTTTATATGTTCCACCCCAAGGGGATGAAAAAGGGGATTAATGTTTGTATGAAACTTTGTCAATTTTAAACCGATTGGGCTGGGACTTGGCATGCATAAAGCTACTATGATATAAAGATCCCCTTAGAAAGGATTTTTATATATTCCACCCCAAGGGGATGAAAAAGGGGATTAATGTTTGTATGGAACTTTATAGGTATAGTATATACCTACGTTTGCGGAAACCGGAAACCACGTGGACGGAGTCGCGGGCGGCCGCTAGTCTCTAAAAAAAATGAGCTATATTACATTTTTATATTATACAGGTAACATTAGTTCATGTTATGTAGAGCAATTTTTTTTTTATATTTTGTGACTATATTTTTGTGTTATTAAAACCAAACATTAAATATGGCCAATAAAGTTATTTTTAATAATCAACCCAGTATAATACGGGTTGATAATGGAGCGTGTAATTCGCACCGTCTCAACCCCACCAGCTGTTTTATTCAATGGGAGTTCCGTTGGTTGCTTCCTCGAGTGCCATTCACAACCAATGTCAATTAATAAAATATTTGTCACATAAATTATCCGTCGAACGATCCTTCCGGCCATTATTGCTATTATCGTTCCAAAATAAACTGCCAGTATTATATCGCATAATAGTTTTTAGCGCGGGCGAACGCGGGGCAGAGGGGGGGAACCCACAAAAACTGCACCCGACTTAATTATAAAGAGACAAGAAGCGCCATCAAATAGCGATTCGTTAAATCTACGCTCTCGTGTTAACACCAAGAGGTTGCTGTCTCACTTTAACTAGTATAAGAGAGACGGAGAGGGTTATATTTGAGTCGGGTGGGTCCACCGCTGGGCGGCGTCAGCGATATAAGGTTTAGATTGACTGGGCGTTCTCTATTCACTTTTTTTTTGTTTGCTCCCGGCTACAGAATTTTCATTTGGTGTCGGGTCGCGGCAGTGGTCGAGCGGGTCGCGCGCGCGCGTTCCAAATTCAAAATGTTCTAACGTTTTTTGTTGATCGTGTTTTTGACTGACGCCTGTGACTGAGTTAGTTGGGTTGAAGATGTCGGAGTTGCGTGGATCGCCTCCGCTGTCGAGGGGTTTGGAGTCGGGCTTCGGGGCTCCGCTGGCGGCGCTGAGTTCGTTGGCGGAGGCGCCTCCTCCGGCGCCGAACCCTCACGGGATAGATCACATTCTGTCGCGGCCGGCGGTGGGGTCGGGCGTGGGCGCGGGGCTGCTAGCGCCGCGTCTGTCGCTGGCGGCGGCGGCGGCGGGCATGGCGCACTATCTCCAGCACAAGCCGCTGTACTGGCCAGGCTTCCAGGGGCTGGTCTCCAACCCGATGGCGTGGAGGGACCGGTTGCAGTCCAGTGAGTAAACATACAACCGTTTCCTTACTAATGTTTTATTCTTGGTAATTTTTCGAGCACATATGTAATGGGGTGAAATAATTTAGCTTGACAGATTATTATAGCGGGCGCCCGCGACTTCGTCCGCGTGGATTTTGGTTTCTTTATCACCTATTTTTCCCGTTAGGGGTGGATTTTTTAAATAATCTTTAAAAGGGGATGCTACGTCATAGTAGCTTTATGTATGCAAAATATCAGCCCGATAGGTTTAAAATTGACAAAGTTTCATACTACCGTTCATCCCCTATTTTGTCCCCTTGGGGGTTGGAATTTATCAATCTCATTAATTAGGCGATGCCTACGTCATAGTAGCTTTATGAATGCAAAGTCGCAAGCCGATCGGTCAAAAAATGACAAAGTTTCATACTAACGTTCATCCCCTATTTTACCCCCATGGGGGTTGGAATTTATCAATATGATTGCTTAAGCGATGCCTACGTTACAGTAGCTTTATGTATGCAAAATATCAGCCAGATAGGTTTAAAATTGACAAAGTTTCATACTACCGTTCATCCCCTATTTTACCCCCTTGGGGGTTGAATTAATCAAAATCCGTTCTTAGCGGATGCCTACATCATAACATCTACTTGCATACCAAATTTCAGCCCGATCCGTCCAGTGGTTTGGGCTGTGCGTTGATAGATCACTATGTCAGTCAGTCAGTCACCTTAGAGTTTTATAGATATAGATGTGAAATCTGCTTATGGAAGATGTCAAATATTTTCTTCTCATATGGGATGATGGCCGTGAAATAACTTAAGAACACTCAATAAATAGATATGCATATAAATATTATCTAAGAAGATTGGTATCAAAATTGAATTATTAAGACAAGCTCGGTACCTAGCCATAGTAGTAATAGCCTAATGTACCTCTACCTAGCGAATTTGAGAAGCCTGCTCTATGTGCATGCAAACAGTTATAAAGTAGTTTCAAAATCCCGTCCAGGGCGGATATTTATGTAAAAAATAAAGTGACAGTCTATGTAAATCTACCTTCTAACCATCGACCAAAGGATTCTTGAGAACATGTTATTGATACATTAATGGATATAGGATATTCATGAGTAAAGTTCATTTTATATACATATGAATGTACCGGTATTTGTCTTAACAACATAAATATGCTTCGCGGCACAAAAGCAGATTTAACAGAAAATTACGATTATTATACGTTAAAATAAAGATTTTAGAAAATATATTTCTTTAAATAGTGTCATTGCTGTTTGTTTCTTGTAAGAATTTAAAATTACAACAGTTTATTAGTATTTAAAACAGATAAAAAATCTAATCTTCCTAACTAAACGAAATAAAAGACATGGCCAATATTCTACGGAACGTTTGCCTAGATACCAAATTCATTTCCCACAAACATGTCATATAGCATTAGATTCGTTACTATCAGAACATTCAATATCATTAACAACTAAAGTCCAAGAACTTGAGATTATAATTATACAGACACACAAAGATTGCAAAAAACATTTCAATCCCTTACTGTAGCATTGTTTTGATTGATGACATTTGGTATATGTTACTAAGGTTACTCAACGGTGTACCGTGAAAAAAGTGTTGTCTCTTTTTCTCTTATCGTAATTTTGCTAACGCTTACTCTGTCACACATTGTATATTATTTCCATGGCAACGGATTTAAATATTTGACAATAACTGTCGAAATAATGACAATAATATTCATTCCTTTCTGCTTAAAGTAATATTCATTGTGGGAAAAATTATAAAATACTATTTTTAAAATAAGTTGTTTGTGATAAATAATACGTTAAATGATACAATTTCAAATATTTTTTTATAGTTAAAGCTATATTTTATTGTATGTCACTGTTTTTCATACAATATTATATTGTGTCTATGGAGGACAAGAGCAGACTATCCGTATTTACGTTGAAAGGAACGCATTTTTTCAAAAGCAGTGTATAGCGGAAGTTAAATTACTAATTAATTTATTTTAAATACTGACAAGTTCTACAAGATTGTAAAATATATGATAATTCATATTTTAATTTAATATATTTTGTGCTTTTGTGCCATTCGTGGCCATCACTAGGCAGGAATGAGCCATGTCCTTTCGATGTTTATAAATATTATTTTCATAATGATTGTGTGACACACAATCATTATTCATAAATACCGTATTATGAGATAATAATAAGCTAATAACAATTGTTAATACAATCATAATTATAGTATTTATTTCACTAAATAAATTCTCAAATTCGCACAGAGCTACTTATGAAATGTTTACTCTACAAAAGATATCAACGAGATGTTTCGTTGCACAATTCAGTACTTACTATGGTAATTATTTATTATTTTGTTGTAACTGGTAGAATTAAAAACTTTTGATGTTAAATAACTAAAGTAAATAAATATTTAATACCGTGATAGAGTTTTAAGTGTTTGATAATATGTAACTTAAATATGTATAATATTTAATCTAAGTTCATAACAGGTAAATGTTTGATTATTAAAACTATATTTGAATTATATCTGAAGGAAAACATTAAAAAAAATACAAGTAGATTCTTGCGAATTTTCCGCCGTCGGCCGTCGGCCGTCAAAGTTTGCAAATTACTTATATGCCTATAGTATTTATTGCTTTAAAGTTTAAAATTATTACATTTATGTAATAAAACTACTTAGGTACATAATGCAACATTAATAGACTGATTTAAAAAAAAAAAACAATTGCTTAGCTCCAAACTAAGCTCGAAGCTTGTGGGTACTAGAGAACGGATAGACATACTTAAATACATTTATCAATATCCACGACTTGAGTACAAATGCCAACGTTCACCACACAAACATTTTCCCCTAGTGGGATACGAACCCGCGGCCTTTGGTTTTGTAGCCAGGGTCTCTGACCACTCGACCAACGGGCCTGTCAAACGGATAGAGTCACAGTATAATAAAAAAACTAAATATTTGCAGGATAACCCGACGTTTCGGCTACTTTTCTGCAGCCGTGATAACGTAGCGACTAAGGTCTTATCTTTTTTTTTAAAGAACTTGTCATTTTAAAGAAGAATTTGAAGCGTCAAAAAGGACCTTGCGTTCAACATATAATTTTAGCATAATTATGACATGTTCATGAACTTATTCGATCCATTGTTTCATTCAGATATTATGTATAGAGTAGATATCGAGAACCAAATCTAGATAAACGTCAACTTGGAGGGAAGGGGGCGGATAATTTTGTAAATTGTATGTCTTTTCATCTGTGAAATAACACGCCACTAGCTTTATTTATCATCCTTAAATATTTTTTAATGTTTTTAAAACACAAGGCGGCATTCATTCGATTATAAGAATAGTACAGACGTAGACAGCTACTGTTGTCCATGGGTAACAAAGAGTAAAGACGTTCAGTTTAAAGAAAAGGCGCGTTTTTTGTTTTGCTGTTGAATGATTCTTATAATGAAGTGTGTTTAAAAGTTTTAACAAAAGTATTTGAATCCTACTACTATAATAAAGGCGAAAGTTTGTAAGTATGGATGTATGGATGTTTGTTACTCTTTCACGTAAAAACTACTGAATGGAGTCGAATGATATACATATAATTGCATAAAGTTATAAGTTGACAAAACCTTAACTCTTTTGAGGGTACCGTAGCTAAATGGCAAAAAACGGAACCCTTATAGATTCGTCCTGTCTGTCTGCCATACTGTCACAGCCATTTTTTAGGGTTCCGTATTTCTATTCCGATCAAATTATGCCGCTATCGGTGACACATTTGATTCATCCTTATCGATATCACCGTCACATCGACACTTATTGTAATATTGTAAAAGCGGACCTATTACGCCTGTAATACTCGTAATCTTGCTAATCTCGCACTTAAGATAACGGTTTTATGGAATTAGATATATTTCCGAGCTTTGATGGTGGAAAATTGCTAGTTGGAATAAGCTCTGATAATAATGAAAGAATGAAAGAAATACTTTTTATTTGGCACGAAATTTCACGAATGTTCTGCACCAAAAAGGACACCTATTAACCATTATTATTATGGCTTTCGCCATTAGTCGGTAAATACAAATATAAAGCAATGTCGATTTTTGTAGGTCAGCTCATAAATCTACATCTTAAGTCAAGCTTTTCTAAGAGCTTCAGCTTAAACGTAATTAATTTAAATGGATGTATGTAAAGCTAATTTTATAAATTATAAAAATAAACGGCAATAAACTGTCCACCTTTTTTGGATGTCCTCAATTTGTTGAGTTGATGTCGATAAATATAATTGTAACTCGTTGAATCATTTTCGAAATTGCTTAGTAAAAATAAAATTACCTACCTATGTTTAATTAAATCTATTTTTCGTATAATCTACGAGTATTATCATCACCAAAAATATAAGTACACACTTCATTACATTATTAATTTATATTATCTCTCTCTAGTCTCTCCGGTTGGTTGGCTTTTTTAATAAGCGCGACCTGCCTAGCTTATTAGCTGATACCAATATCAGATAGCGGATCAGCTAATAATGTGTAATGAACGATAATAATGATAATAATCCTGTTGGGGGGACTGCGACACCGCTGTAGTGGGTGTTTTGATAACTGGTGTTGCCAGCTTTTGATAGACAGTTGTTGCCAACAATTTTGTTCATATTGGTTTTGACGTACGTTTTAAGGAATATACCTACTTTTAAAAGGAAGCGATTTTAATATAAAATGTTTTATTGTAGCTTAGAATTAAAAAAACTTGCTTTGCTTCATTTGTATGTGGGTTTGAAATATTAATAATATACAAAATAAAATTAGCATATTTTCGTTGGAGGTGTTTCAATTTCAAAAAGGTTATTTTCACCGAATAATATTAAATATTGAAATTGCTTTTGGTTGTGAAGTTTCACCATTACCCCCACCCTTTTAGGGCAAAAATCACACCCTACACACACCTCATAGCAATTAAAACAAACATATTATTACGTACCGTTCATTAATGGATATTCACAAAAGTCCTGGTCGTAAACGACGATACAAAACTCCAAATATTAATTGTGAAATCGACCTGACCCAATCGTAAAAACGAAATTTAACGTCACACCCCAAAGAACACTAGACAATTATTAAAATCCCAAAACCATTCGAGGGGTATTCAAATCGTTTAGTGCAAAGCGGATGAAAGCGCTCGCGGGAAATCGAAAGCAAAATGGCCGCTGCTCCTATTTAATTTGACAGTTTATT
This sequence comes from Nomophila noctuella, assembly GCA_958496325.1. Lineage (NCBI taxonomy): Eukaryota > Metazoa > Arthropoda > Insecta > Lepidoptera > Crambidae > Nomophila > Nomophila noctuella. Next base: position 10,196,837 of record OY292501.1, read on the forward strand.
TTTTAATTTTGTTTATTTAAAATAATGTTCTTTAAAGTTGCTGGTAAAATTACAACTGAAGCTGAAATTTTTATATAAAAATACAAATAATTTGCGAATTGGTAACAATTTATCATTAGATACTTTAAAATATTCTTCTTTGTAAGACTTATAAATACAACATTTTTTTTGCAACATAACTTAGCAAATGCGTATTTGATTGAATAATTTAATGAAAGTAGTGAATAAGAACATTTTTGATCATCAACATTATCATCATTATGTCTGCCATTTAGGCTGTCGTATTTTATTATCTGTAGCAATTTTTGACGACCCGCTTGTTGTAATGTCAAGAAGTTGACTACTTGTTAGACTAAGAGATCGCGGGTTCGATCCCCCCTCAGGACAAACATTTTTGTTCATGATAGTATTTTTTTTCGTAGTATGGATGTTATATGTATCTATTTAAGTATATTTGTAATGCCACAAATGTTCTGATCCTGATATCTGTAACACAAGTGCCTAATTGACTTTATGATGTTGTGTAATATTTATTTATTTAATTTCCAAATAAATTTTGGAAAAGTACGATATAATGAACTCCTGTCAGCGTATCAGTCAGCGCTTACACTCGCTTCAAACCGCTGTTATTCGCTAAACGCGTCCATTAATTAGTTGAGGGCAGGAGACCGCGCTCGAATGAAGTGAGACACATTTTTTTAATTACCACTGCCCACCCGAAGGGGGCACATATGCCTGTATACACGTATGCCCCCCCCCCCACAAGGGGGCAAACGGCTGCATATGTTGGCGGCAATTAAAATTCCAGTTTTCGAATGCAGTTTTTGGACCGTTTCAATAAAGGTTTTTTTTTATTCGTGCGGCTTTCGTCTGTGCTGGCTTGATGGAAATTGGACGAAAGTTGATTGTATCTGTGGTCGCTTTTGTTATGATAACATTATTTGTTGAGTTTATTACACAGCCCTGTTTAAACTATTTGTTTTAGTCATGTTTGAATAAAACTAGATCTTTTTCGATTGCTGTTTAATTTCTATCGTGATTGTTAAATGTGTACGACATTATTCAAAGAATAATCTATAGCATAGGATGGGAGTGAAATGATTTGAAACTTTCATAAGTTCTCGCTTCTCCTACAATTTACAGTTATTACCAATTATTACCTCCTGCCTTAGTCAGTAAAGTTTTCTTATAAGACCTATAACCAAAACAATATTAAAAACATTATTCGATTATTTGTTACAAATCACATTTATTTAAATTGAAATGAGCCTTATAACAAACATATTATGGTTCTTTGTTGCCGTAGGCTGTTAAAAAGTAAAATAGACACGTTATAATCGATCACATGGGTTTCACCGGGCGTGAACGCACCACCCACTGCCCTGGGACCGACATACGACACACCCACTGCGCTATGTTGATTGTAATTGAAATAGGAGAATTAAGGACATACCTATTTTAATACTCGTATTGTAGTAAGGTGTTACGTTTAATTTGGAATTAAAAACTAATTGCTTTACTGTTTTTTTGCTTTGGAATATTTGCTTAATGAAATGGCATTAAAAACCTGAAAATAAAATCGTATTTTTCAAGGTTTGTTATTGTAGTGCGTTACAATTATAACGTGATAGCTGATGTCCAATGATAGCTCGAAATTTATTAATTCTTACTTTATTCATTTATGAAAGATAATGATAATCAATAAACTAAAGCTTATTTCATTCTACGGCTACCATCATCATCATCCTAGCGCCTCTCCTGGTTGCATTCTCGGCCATTGCCTCGGAGTCCATGGTACGCTACAACTTAATTGAACAGGCTGGTTATAACTTCGATAGTAATGAAACAAAAAAAGAAAAAAAGTACAACCGCTCCAATTGTTTGTAACAAAAATGATAAAGGCATTGGAACAATTACGCTTCGGTCTGTTCGGCAATTATTGGCGGAGACCGAGCAATCCCCGCGCCTAATGAAATTGAATGAAGAAGTAACAGCGGCGCGTTTACACGTCCTCCCAGCAGGGTTGCCAGGCGGGAATTATGGATTATTAATAAAAAAATAGTACAATATTTTACTTATATATACCAATATAATGAAGCTAGAGCGTTTGTTTGTTTGTTTGAAAGTACTAATCTCAGGAACATCTGGCTCGAATTGAAAAAAAAAATGTTGTGTTGGATGGTCCATTTGTCGTCGAAAGCTTTAAGCTACATTAGAACACTGTGTGCGGAAACAGAAATTCACACGGACAGAGTCGCAGGCGGCGGCTAGTTTCTTTTTTTTTGTTTACATTAAAATCTAAAAGCAACAAAAAGCATTCGACACATTTTAAATTGTTATCTTCTAATAGCAACAGTTTATTTATTTCGGAACGCCCCTAAACTTTTTTTGTTTAGGGTAGAGGTAACTAAATATATAAAAATAATCTGGTAAACAATAAGTAGAAAAATAAACGTATAAAATTAGCGACAACCCCTGTATCTTAACGACTCCATCTTTGTTTTCGGGAGCGCTGGGTCGGAATAGCGGTTTTAATATCTCGCGGTCATTTTGTAACGGAACGGTTGTCTACCCCTGCCCGAAAATCTGCGAATATACTGCGGAATGAATACGATTTATTTTAAAATTACATTGAATTGAAGTACCTCATAAGTTATTAAAAAGGTCTGGTTTTATTTTCGACCAATTTAATAGGATTTAAAAAATCCGACGATCTCCGGAGCATGCAGTTTGAAATCCTATCCATGATCAGATTATAAAATGGATACTAAACTTCTACCGATCAAGTTTCTCAAGAAGCAAAAAGACATGAAGGTGAGAAATTTTGATTGTAAGCTATTCCGTAATGCAATATTAATAATCATTTTTGATGGCAGTATTTCTAAAAGAAAAGTTATAAGCCGAATTCATAAATAATTAAAAATAGGTATTACCAATTAGATCTTTATGTTAAAGGACAGATTAAACCTTTTTAATAGATAAAACCTAATGGTTTTATCTATTAAAAAGATAATCCTGAGCTTGAACAACAATAATTAAAAACTAAACCCATTTACGCATCCTTCTAAATCAAAAAGGTACAGATTGTGTACCCTACAGAACCCTCGATCCTTGGGGGTCCTATGTAATTTTATTAAAACACTTTATCGTGTTCCGCCCATTGGCGCACCCCATCGACCATGGCTCTGGCTGAATATGAATTTGTTTTGATGGGATATACCGATGTTACCGCGGATTTGCTTACGTACTATGGAAATTTTGTGAGAAAACGTTGGAATTATTGAATTGGTGCGTGTAGTATTTATTTTGTAGGTATTCCTTTTAGTTATAAGTTACGAATTCTTTTACAAAAATAATAGTCAAATGAGCTTGAAAAAATATTTAGTTACTTGGCTGTTGTCAAAATAGTATGAGTACCATTAATAATAATAATTCTTTATATCACTTTATAATACCATTAGATCGTTCATAGGCAAATCAGAAACACGTGGGATGATATCCATTGTTCAATGTTAATATTATTTTTTAATTCCCAATTCTTTAGTCAAATTATTTTTTCACAAGAACAATTGATTTTAGCACACTTTCTCACATTGTGATTATGACCATGGTCATACCCTGATATCTGGAAGTGGCCCGCGTTTATCAGTGGATTGCAATGATCGTTTACATTAGAGACCAACTTTACTCGTTCTTTGGGAAAATTAAATAATAATTAAAAGCACCATTTTTTTTCGGAGTCAATACCTCACTTCCAAAGCTATAGCATTGGGTTGACAAAAAACTTAGCGCGGTTATTAAATTGATATAAGCGCCATCTGGTGCAAAAACGCATGCGTAATGATATGTCTCCGGACGGGGTCTGGGTGTACATAAAAAGTAATGGTTTCCATTCAAGCTTAGCCTATGGGGACTTATTTGTATGATTTGCTAAGTAGCAAAGATGTACCGCAGCATATGAGGTAAATATGATTTTTTCAATCCAAACATTCAAAGTGGTCGTTTCGCACGTTCGGACGAATTAATTTCGTGCGAATCAACTACTAAGCCCAAATTTCGGCTTTGTATGGATACTAATCCTAATTATTTTCATGTAATTATGCTGAAAATGAGTAAATGCCCTCCAAAGATAAGAGAAGAACATAAGAGTCTTTAAACTGATTGGGACTTTTGTTTGAATCAGTGATACGTCCAAAATATTACATATTACTCGTACTACCTTTGGTTGCCAACAGAGGAGCTCGAGATGAGATTTTTTGATCACCCATCCGATGACTGGCCTCGGCGAAAGTTGCTTAACTTTGCAATGACAGGCCGAGCACGCTAACAACTGCGCCATCGATTTCCTCACGACGCCACTACACAAAAGACATCACATACTCACAACTGTTTAGAATACCTACTTAGTTATTACATTACACATGTAAAATGAAGAATATTTCCAGTGAACATCAGAATCGGTGTGTATTTAGAGTCCATAGCCGCGAGTTCTCTTTGATGCGCACCGCTACATTCAATATAGGTTATGAACAAATGTCGCCAAACAGCGCTCGTTCGCGGTCGGAGATAAGGCTGGCGGTGAACTTGCGACTGCTGCGGTTATAGGTGTTAGATACATCACCGAAATATTATTTTGTCAAATAAGACAGCTTTTTATGTGTACCGTAAAAGCCACTAACGTTTTTAGGAAGTTTTGTCAAAATTACTACGTACTACATCTACATATGTAGTTCAGTTGAATTGACATTTTGACAAGCAGCTTTAAACGAGAATAATAAAACTAATATTTATTATACTTCTTTACACCTGACGTTTTAAACTATAAAACGAGGATGGGGTACATTTAACCAACAGCCCATCCGCATCGACTCCTACTTTCGCACATAAATCTACAGACATATAATAGACTAGCGGCCTCCCGCGACTCCGTCCGCGTAGATTTCGATTTCCAAAAGCCTGCCTCGTCAAATGGACTATCCAACACAAAAATAACTGTCAAATCGGACCAGTATTTCCTGAGATTAGCGCGTTGAAACAAACGAACAAACAAATTCTTCAGCGCTATTATATTATTATAGAAATAGTATGGATATCCCCTGACCCGGTAATCTAACCCAGGACCTCGAGATCACGGCTATGTACTTAAACCACTAAGCCATCGAGGCGTCACATACATCCTACTGCGATTATATTCTAACCTCGGCTCATGTAATCAAGTCGTCCTCTTGTCTCCAGCCTTACGCTATCTCCCCGGCAGGTGTAGCGCGTGTCGCGGCCATACGGCGCGCTATCGCCGGTAATATTGCGTGTACAGTCATGAGCACCAACATGTATACACATCGTCACACATAGACTCTTATGTCAAACCAGTAAAGTTCATATTTGAATGCGTCTGTATACATGTTGGGGCTCATGACTGTACCTACTCGCGATTATTGCGATGCTCGCGACGTGTCATGAATGAACCTGATGCTTGTCGATTGCTTTATCTTTCGCATGTTTCTGGGTTTAGAATATGGACTATGTTTTTGGCCTCGTTATTTATTTACAAGGTTTTCTGATTTCTTAACAAAATGTGATGCTGATGACTGATGAGATTGTACTATATTTTTTTATATGATAGGGAGGCAAACGAACTAACAGGTCACCTTATGGTAAGTGATCACTGCAGCCCATGGACATCAACAACCGTACAAGGGTCACAAATGTGTTGCCTGCCTTTAAAAATCCCATACCCTCCCCAACTGAGTTCTGGCAACCTTACTCACCAGCAAAAACATTACGAAGAGCTACTTCACTGTGGTCTTCTGTAAACTTCCCCAGACGAGCGGCTCATTCGAGCGGAAGCTCCACAAAGCTCCACCTCTCTTAAACTTTAAAACGTTCCAGTACAAGATATCTTGATTTTGTTCTATTTAATAATAAATTATTTATTCATCCAAGGCGCATCGCCTATGCACTTCCATGGCAATCCCAGAAAACGTGGTTCATGGAAAACATGATTTGGAAGTCGGAATATTTGATATAATTATTTGATTTTAAAATAAAAGAATTTTACAGCTAGGTAACTCAGGGTTCTTTCGCGTTACTAAATAGTAACGTCATCTAATGCACAAATAATCAGTATAAAAAAATAGAGGTAAATAATATTTAGCATTAGAATGCTTAAAAATAAATAAACAAAAAGTTCCAATTGATTAATCTTATTTTTTTTTATCTAATTAAAACGAAAATCATTTGTCTAAATAAACAGCTTATTTCTACTGAAGTTACAAGTATATTACTAGCTGAGATCTCGTTATAACATGGTTATAACAGTAAACCTGTCCATAACACCACCACTCCTGACATTCAACGTAGCGAGAGATGTCATATCGTATTCAAAGGCTATTTTTCGCCACCGCATTAGAAGTTGCACGCATGCGTCGGAGTAACCTCTACATCGATTAGATTGTTTGTTTACAATATTATTCCTGTTCTGCTCCGTTGCAGGAGGTACGTCTTTGTTAGGTGGAGTTGGAGTAACATTGTCTTTAAGCTTGTGTGATGAAATAGTCATATTCATAAAATAAGCGTAGGAATTTAGATTTTCCACGTTACTCCTAGACTGGTATTTTTCAGCAATAGTTAGGTGTCTTTAATATTTTTTGTTGAAATTTCTTTCAGGCCTACAACTGTATGACTACAGTTGTAGGCCTGAAAGAACTATCCGATCCTGAAAGAACTGCATAGCAATCAATAAATCATATTTTATTAGCGCTCCGCTACCGCGATAGGCAATAGGATAATTGACCTTATCCGATAATATGGTAAAAGTTCATAATAGATTTTTGTCTTTAAAAAAAATTACAGTTTATTTAATAGATATTGAGTCGGACGCAACTCTTTTATTAGTAAGGTAATAACTTTATGTATTAACATTTTATCAAGCAACTTCATTTAATTGAATTACACAATATTAATCATACTTATTTCCCATGTCCTTTTAACATCGCGCAAACTTTCCCCGTTGCGGTGACATACACTCAACAATTTTAATTGCCGTCCTCCCCGAGGCACCATTCCGTCTCCTCAAGTCTTCGTCTCAACTTCAACGCGTGTTGTTTCAACTTTGAAATGTTTATTAGAGCTATTGTGAGTTGGTTTAGCAACGGTTGCGTAACTGGTTGGTTTAATTTTCTTCATATCATTGTTACGGGAGAAGATCATTTACCTGATGGTAACTACTTCGAGAGAGCGTTTTCGCACTACGTCCGTTCCCAATCTGATCCGAACCTGTGATAATGTAGTCTAGAGTAGACGTTACTTACGCTTTGAAAGTTGCAGTATTTTTTTTATACAGTACATTGGCTCCACTTTTCCTGATGGTAATCCCTAACTGCCGTCACGGCGGATGCGGTGCCAAAATCCTATCCGCTGGCATCGCCATACCGGCCCGCAAGATACTTCTTCACGCTTCTCTTGAAGGAATCCAGGTTATATGAAGGAAGAAGCACGCACGCTTTCAACTCATTCTAACTTACTTAATAGTTCATAGTCATATATGAACAAGTAATAGTACCTAAAAAGGAAAGAAGTTAAAGAATGGCAAGTTCTAAACAAAATCGAAGTTTAATAAGATATATAGGTATAGGTATATAGGTAGGTCCTTAAAACATAAAAAAGTCAACCAAACCAGGTTATTTGTCATTTATTGTATTAAAGGATTCCAAGTTTTCACTCATGCAAATAATAAGATATCCCCATGAATCCGCCTTATTATTCGACTTTTATTCTACACCGACAATAAAAAGTTGAATACTAAATTGCAATTCTTCACGAATACAGTACGAAACGAATCTCAACTGAATTTCCTTGTTCCGCCATTCCGTACGCACCTTAACCCGATTATTAAATCTCGTCTTTATGTCTCTCGTAATAAGGAAGGGTAAAAGTCGAGTAAATACGCCTGCGGTTTACCCTCCCCCCTTGGAGGGTTGAGGAATTTATTTGTACATGATAAAGCGCAGATTTTGTTCGAGACGTGTTTTCAACATGGCGTGGATGTGGAGGCTTTTACAATTTGTTGAAACATTTGTCTGAACATTTCACGTGGAATAAATTATACATATAAGTAATGTGATTTATTACGTATTTACGTATTTGATATTAATGTATGGTCTGTGAATAATCTTAACTTTTATTGAAGGAAGGAAGATATAAACATACTTTGAACAAATACTGTGGTAAGTTTACCATTCCTTTTTTACGAGTACACTACAAAGGACAAAGTGAGTAAGATAATAAGTGGACCAAGACGTTAGTTTTTATCGTGTGGTCAAAAAATTCCCTTTGCCGACATTGACAAACAAAAATCTAATAATTAAATAATCTTAATTCCTTTGCCTACATTCTGAACATTAAACCGCTTGTTCCCGCCCGCTTGGATGCGATAACCGCGCGCGCTCGCTCTACATAAATAAATTCCTTTGCCCACAAAAAAAAAAAAAAAATAATTACTAAATCAACAAAAACAATGCCTTTGCCCACACTCGAAACATAAAAAAAAACGCAAATCCAATATGTCGGCGTGTTCCCGCCCTCTTGGATGAGTTAACCACGCGCGTTTGCTCCTCGTTAGGGCTGCGATTGAGACGCGAGAATAAATTCCTTTGCCCACCTTTAAATAAAAAATAAACAACAACAAATTAACGCAATCACTAAAAACAATTCCTTTGCCCACACTCGAAACATTAAAAAAAAACGTAAATCCAATATGTCGGCGTGTTCCCGCCCTCTTGGATGCGTCGTTCGCTCCTCGTTAGGGCTGCAATCATTGAGACTCGAAAATAAATTCCTATACTCACGTTTAAAAAAAAACAAATTAACGAAATCACTAAAAACAATTCCTTTGCCTTCACTCGAAACATTAAAAAAAAAACGCAAATCCAATATGTCCGCGTGTTCCCGCCCTCTTGGATGCGTCGTTCGCTCCTCGTTAGGGCTGCAATTGAGACGCGAGGGTCGCTCGGCCGCCGCCCCCGAGAGGGTCCGCTAAAGGGGTGCGTGGTTGTCGCCATGATTCTAGGTTATGGAAGATAGTCTTTGGTAGATTTAAGATGGCGTCTAAGTTCAGGTAGACAGGTTGTGTTTTTAGTTAATGTGGACTGCACTGAAAACTGTAATGATACCGAATCTTGTAAAGACATTAATGATGGGGGCTGTAATTAGTAGGCAGATATCGTATTATTCTGAAGGCTTTCTAGTGTTATAAAGTTATGAGCATTTTCATCGAAAAGGAAGAGATTATAATGTCTGATGATGATGACTCATTTTTTTTTTACTAAGCAGGTTTATTTAATCAAATCGAATACAGAAGGTATGTGATAAAGTGATAAATAAAAGAAAGTTCAATTCGATTTCATCATCAGCAGCAGTAAAAGCCTATTGCAGTCCACTGCTGCAGCCTGCTTGGTTAATTATACTTCCTCCTCCTCTTTGAGTTGTATTCCTCATTACTGAGGGTCGTGATCATTGTGAAATACACAACAAATCTCTTGGCCATTTTAGTGGATACTCCTATTTAAATATGGTTTACTTGACGCCTCGATGGTCTAGTGGTTTAAGTACCGAGCCGTGATTTCGAGGTCCTGGGTTGGACTCTCGGGTCGGGCAAACGTTGTGTAATTTTTTCTGAACACAGCCCGAGTTTGTGATCGCCGATCCGCATTTCGCAAGCGTGGTGATTAAGCCAAAACCCATCTTTGTAACGAAAACATGATTTCAAATGATGGAGGCCTTTGCCCTGCAGTGGGAGATTAATAGGCTGATACTTTAAATTGTCTTTACATGGTCACCCTACCGGACAACTCTCGCATACAGAGTGTTTGGTAGCGCCCAGATTTGCGGACTGACCGGAGAGATCGCGCGCTTTTCATATAATTGTTATAAGCTGTTTTAGTGCCCTAATAGAACTCGGATGGGCCAGAGAATTGAATTAAGTTTGCTCATCAAATTAAGTGGGAACTATGGGTTTCTGGTAAAGTTAGTGTATACGTGCAGTTTTGTAATATGATTTAGATATTGTGCTAATGATTCAATTTCACATAAGATACCTTTCACCTTTCAAATAAGTGCCTAGTTGATATATGGGAATTTTCTACCTTCCTTGCTTGTACGTTCATTTGCATACACCAACTAAAAATTAATATAAAAATTTTGTCGTATCATGATTCTCTCCCTGCTCTTTATTTAACACTATTTAACACTTAATCAAGTCGTTTATGGAAATAAACACATATAATTCTCCTCATTTGTCTGATAAGACGCAAATTCCCATTCACATTTTTTTAATAGTCATTGTATTCGAATCTAAGACTTTTTCTGCGGCAGCCTCTTCAGTACTACCTACCTACATATATATTGACTAATGCACCGCGAACTTTTTCAATCACACACACAAACAGCTTTAAATAACCCACAAATATATCATGCCAATAAAGACAGTACTCGCAAAACTTCCTTCAGCAAAACCCCTCGGGCGCAGGCTGCGATCGAACGGCAAATGTATTCGACCGGCTGCATAAATACTGCATAATGCATGCGGTGCAATATGACAGCTCGGCCTGTGCGCATTTTTACATAGGGAACTTGGGATTAAACTGGACTTCGAGGGGACAGATGATCGAATATCATCTTGAAAATAAACTCATAGTAGAGAATACTTTCTATTGTCAAAGAAGTTTGTGAAGCTTGTAGCGCTATACTAACTCCGTCATGTCTCAGAAAATACAGAAAAACTCTTGGCAATTGGTGTCCCTGGTTCTTGGGACACCAATTGCCTAGCCCCAAACTAAGCTCGAAACATGTACTGTGGAAGTTAGGGAACGGGTAGACATACTCAAGAACGAGTACAAATCCGATGCTCTTGCCCCTAGCTCCCTCTGTCCACACAGATTGTCCAACATAAACTTAAAAATGATCTTAGAAATAATAAATTTCCCAGCGTTTATCCCGTTTTCTGTGCGTGGTCCGCTTCGACCATGATCCGGGATTTGGCCATCTGATTATTACACTGAAATATAGACAACCACAGATAGGTAATATAAATAAATATCTCTGTGTTTTATGTTAATCATTTCATGATGAACATAAACTATGTCAAAACAAATGACTGTGAACGTTTTACGCGTCAATAATGTTCTGTTATGGTTTTAAAACATTAATGAAGCGCGATAAAATCGTTTATAACCTATTTAAATCTGGGTGGTAATAAAGTTTAGGTCGTAAATCCCCCTGATTTGTATTTATTGCCACATCATTTTAATGATAAAAATATAAATGATTTGACAGGCCCGTTGGTCGAGTGGCTAGAGACCCTGGCTACAAAACCAAGGGTCGCGGGTTCGAATCCCGCTAGGGGCAAATGTTTGTGTGATGAACATCGGCATTTGTACTCGAGTCATGGATGTTTATAAAAGTATTTAAGTATGTCTATCCGTTCCCTAGCATCCATAGTACAAGCTTCGAGCTTAGTTTGGGGCTAGGCAATTGGTGTGTTAGTCCAAGGCATTTATTTTAAATAATTGAAATGTGTGCTTTTTAATTAATATCACTTCAGTTTGACAGATATCAATATTGACTTGATTTTTTTTTGTTAAGTTGATTTAAATCTGAACCTATTATCCTATTTTATGCTTAACTAAGTGAACTTAAGTGTTACTCGTAGCAACCACGCCATAATATTCAATTGTATCCAAGAAACAGACTCGCTATGTTGTTTGTTGGTCTCCCATTTAACCATCGTCCATAACAAAATTAGCTTGAAGTTTGCAGTTTTTAAGAAAAAAATTACATAATCAAAATCTCGACCAGTCACATACACATAATTATAATCAAGTAAAAAATTCAACAGGTTTTCAAATAAAAAAGGGATCAAGTGCCAAATTACCCGTACTTTAGGGTAAACGGGTAGAAAATACCAAATCGAGTCTGCTCAGATGCACACCACTATATTATTTAAATAACCTGAATCATTAATGTAAACATAACCTGTTCTACCCTGTTCGCTAAATTCAACTGTAAATACATAATGCACAATTGCACTCACTGTAATGGTGCAGTCACCGAATGAATTCCACTTAGTACGAACAAACTCACTTCCCACACGAACCGAGTGAATTTAAACCTTAAACACACATAATACGGTCCGAATTCGATTGACTAGCAGCCTCGGTACCGAGGTATACAATGTAGGAGATTGTAAGTGAATGTAGTTTGAGTTTTATGCTGTAGGTTATAAAGTCGGTTTTGGCGTGGTGGTTTTGATGCGGTCAGTTGAAAGTTTCAGTGTTTCAGGCGTTACGGTTAATGGTTGGAGTATTGATCATTGCCGGCGGGATTAGTTTGATTCTCTGTGGACTCACTTGACTTTTTAATGTTACGTTCAGACCGCTTGCTCAATGGTAGCGTAGTAGCCGTATATACAAAAATGCAAGGTTTAAATTCATTCGAATGTATTTCTTCATAAACTATACCGTAACAAAAGTGTCTTCTGTTTATCCTGATATAATAAGGCATACTTATATACTAGGTACGCAATGGTCGTTGGCATTAAGATTGCCGTGAAGTTTTAAAAGCTGACATATGAAACATAAAAAGCAATAAATTTATCAAGACGTTCCCGTAATATCACTTAAAGCAACAAGCCACCTTAATCAGTTAAATCTGATGTGAACTACCTTAATGAATCGGATAAGATATTACATTTCTTTACATACCTAAGCCTTTGACCTTTATTCACAGGCCAGTCACAACTCCCTAAATTATTTATTACATAATATACTTTAAGTAAAAGCCATCCTGGCATAGGGTTAACGTTGTACATTAATATTAATACGACTTTTACCGGTGCCTTATTTATCGCATATTCGCTAGCAATATATGGCGGGAAGAGTTACGACCCTCCGCAATTTATAGTCTATGTTTAGTGCTATTTACCTAATGTCAGTGCTATTGATTAATTTAAAAAGTTATTTAGCGTTTGCGTTCTTCGACTTGATTCGCAGGCAAAGGAATTTGCTGTCCAGCCTTGTTTGTTTTGCTTCATTTAACGTATGGCTTTGAAAATAATAACAATTTTAAAAGTTAAAAAAAAAGATTGCGACTATGTCAGTTTTGAAACTGTCAAAGAATGCATGTCAAAGAATGCATTATTTATTTTTAGTTCAAGCCTGTTGGCCAGTAAAATTATTTAATAGAATATAGATATAATCTTTCACATTATTCATGCAAGTTAGTTTTCGTTGTCTGAACCATAGCACATAATATCCCATAGTTTGACATATGAGGCATACCTAGTTACAATGAAATCAACAGAATATTTCAGATGACTTAATCTCTTTCAAATTCAAACACATAACATGTAGATAGATCAAAACATTTAGTAACTCAACCATCATTTAAAATACCCCGTACAATCACCCAGTCATCGAATCACTCAAAACAATAGCCCAATAAAATGAAACGTCAGTATAAACAAATACAAAACCAGGACAAAGAGCCATCCCGTAGAGCTGGGTTTTTCATCGCGTACAAATGTTTTGATGAAGCGTCACCCCCCAAGGGAGGGGGGTAAAAAATGAAATGAGAATAATGGCAAAAACGACGAGGGGCGTTTGATTCGGGACGGTTATAGTCGGTTTGAAGAGATAACTGAGTTTACTGACATGGATAACCGGGGCCCGGTTGATCGAAGTCCCGGGCCCCGAAGCGGAAGTACGAGCGGACCGTCTGGCAGAGGCGCTTAAAGCTCTGCCGAGCACGACGAGGTCGGAGGTGATCGAGATCACCCGGCCTCAAAAGAGGGGTGACGTCCGCGTCTCCGGCCTCGACGACGGGGCGACGCCGGATGACATCATGGCCGTTTTGGCAGGGAAGGGTGGCTGCCCGCCGAACTCCATTTCGGTGGGCAAGATCGCCTCTTTCGGCAGGGGCCGCGAGAGAAGTGTCGTGGCCGCGGTGCCAATTGGTGCCGCTAAGCAGCTGGCCGGCCTAGGCCGGCTGCTCATCGGATGGTCCTCAGTGCGAGTGACGCTGCTAACGCCGAGGGCTCGCCGCTGCTACCGATGCCTGGGGGAGGGTCACGTGGCCGAGAAGTGCCGCGCTCCCCTTGACCGGTCAGAGAGGTGCTTCCGCTGTGGCCAAATAGGCCACAAGGCAAGATGTTGCACGGCCACCAAACCCCGCTGTCTGCTCTGTGAGGCAGCGGACAAGCCGGCCGAGCACGTGCTGGGGACGAAGAACTGTCCCCAGCCAAAGTCGCTGCCCGCTGCCGCTTTCAAGCGGTGGCTTGAGGGGGAGGCTGAGGAGATGGATACGTCCGTCCCTGCTCCCCCTCCGGCAAAAGCCCGGGAACCAGATGTAGGGGCATCTGGTTCCCACTAAGGGTTCGGGAGGTGCGCGCGGAGTCCCCGCGCGCCTTTCGAGAGGGCCGCAAGGCTTTCGAGCGTGGCGAGCGACGCCATCGCGAGGGGGTGTGTGTGGGTGTGTGTGGGCATAGCCCTACCCGGGTCTCAGGCACACCCCCACTAAATCGCGATCAGAGGGACCGGTCGGGTTTTAGTGGGTAGTCTGGCTCTTCCAGGAGTCCCACATAACCCTCATGCCACCCCACGGCAGAGGGTATGCGTCAAAGCATTTCCCGACTTAAAAAAAAAAAAAAAAAAAAAGTTTACTGACATGGATATTTCAAATTTAATTTGGTTAGAAACGTATCATTGTCATTGGTATTAATATACTAACAAATAGACACAATTTTGTTTGAAAGACTCGTCATAAAGGTCCACCCGACTCTAACCTAGATTACGAGATTGATCTAGAAACTGAATTGAATACTTTCATCTCACCAACGAGATGTAAACTCATTTCCTTCAAAAGTTTTCAATAATGCCATCTTATTCCATTATTTCCATTCCATTTGAATATTTAGGAATATATGTAGTTCTACCCTCAGATAAGTAAAGCTTTCTAAATAAGCTTTCGGGAGTTCCAAAAGCGATTATTAACCATCCTATCAAATGCAAACCTAATCCTAAATTATTAAATAAAAAGTCTGTGTATGTAACTGTCTCCGTGGTGAAGAGCGTGCTCATAAACCTCGGAGGTCGTGGGTTTGAATCCCGCGGGGGACACTTTTATTTGTGTTTGTTTTCCTAGTTTGGTTAGGACATTATTTATTTTTAACTAGCGGCCGCCCGCGACTCCGTCCGCGTGGATTTCGATTTCCAATATCCTATGTGTTATTGTGATATATAAGCTATATTGTGGTAAAGTTTCATTCAAATCCATTCAGTAGTTTTTACGTAAAAGAGTAACAAACATCCATACATCCATAATTACAAACTTTCGCCTTTATAATAGTAGTAGGATAAAGTACAAATCACAAAGACGATCTATAGACAGGCTAAAAAAACTCCTTGCCTCTTTCCAGTGAGCAACGGAGCACTCAGCGCGTGCGCTGCCCAATCCGGCGGCGTAGACAAGGACGGCAAGAAGAAACACACGCGCCCCACATTCAGCGGCCAGCAGATCTTCGCGCTCGAGAAGACCTTCGAGCAGACGAAGTACTTGGCGGGCCCGGAGCGCGCCAAGCTCGCGTACGCGCTTGGCATGACGGAGTCACAGGTCAAGGTAGGTTGTTTGTTATCATTATTATTATAAGCAGTTGCTGTCCAGTGCTGGATGTAGGTTTTCCGCGGAGTTATACCCAAAGACTCTACGCTACGCTGGGTGGTCGGTGGTGTAGAACACTCCCACGCCACGAAGGTCGGATGTTGACTGGATAATACAGTTATGGAAAACAATGCATTTTTGCTACTAATGAATATGAGACAAAAAGATTGTCTTTGCTGATGACCTTCTCTGGAAATAAGTTCAAAAGATAAGCCAGCGGCAGATGTTAATAAGGACCACTTACAGGTGTGTTCTGCTGAGTAAGCAAAGCTACGGAAGTCCATGGTGGAGGTTAACTGTTACAGTCAAGTCAAGTTGTGGTCGGTCGTTGTATATGACTCGTGCATTCACTCACCATCAACATAAACACATAGGTCAACGACTGTTCACCAATAACAAACAAACAAAAAATCGCACAAACAAAATGGCGACCAAACCTATTTATTACTCGCTGTAATCAACACGATACACATTTTAATCACAGCACTTTGACCGTCATCCCGAAATATTTAATAATGTACGCACAATTAACTTATAGCCTCGGGGTAGCTGTAATCCGATTATACAGATTGAAAAGTCAATCACTTAGGCGGCGTAATCAAACGATTCACTATTGGGATTGGGAGCGACACATGTGGATGTATTTGTACTTTTGTTTTGCTTTTTCTGGTCTGAGTAGCCGGTAGCTTTATTGGGTACGTTAATTAGGATTGGTTGAGGAATGTCTAGCCTTTTTTTGTGGTGGTAACAATTAGTTTTATGCTGGCAACTCCCGTTTAACAATCGTTTTAAAATTGAACTTTTAAAACAGTGACAGTACCTACATTATTTAATACCAGCAAGGAAAGAAGAACTTGGTGTTTGGGTTTGTTGGCAAAATAAGTGTTTATTTTTCTTAAAATAAATTAGTGTATTTGATTAAGAAATCAGTCTGGTATTTCCTCATTATTATTACCATTACCATAAAGCCACTATGCCCATGAATAAATCCAAAGTTGCATCAAAAATGCAATAGCAAGTAACCCGACCTGTCTTCTGTCTATTTATCCAAAATATAAAAACAATTAAACGATTTATTAAATAACTCATAATACCCCGTTTCAATTAAACCGCGTTTGCGAAATAGGCGTAAAAAGACACAGTTTTATTTTAAACTAATTAGGGTGTGACACGGACCCCTCGACTAAACGATCGCTAAGCGCTGGGGCTCTTAGTCGGGGACCACTGTTGGAGATAGGGTTGTCAACTTCACTGTACAAACAAATAATATTCGGAAACTATGTATTATTTCTCATTCCTCGCTAAACTTCTCTCAAAATACTTTGCAGCAGTCTAACTACTCGTATTTCATTGAAATATTTTCTACCTGCTTTAAAGCTTTAAATCATGTTATGTGATTGGCAGCGACACTTATAAACTTCTGGATTTTCAAGCTTTTAAGTTTACTAATTTATTTAGGACAATCAAACAAATCTTACACTTATGTTCATTTAAGTTTTCTTAGGTCCAAGTACATTGCTTATTGCAGATTCAGTTACGGCTGCCAGACTTAATAGTAATAAGAAATTATAAATGGTTTAACAAGTATAAATTTAATGACATAATTAAAATTTGACAATATTTTAGTAACAATTATTTAAAAACATATCTATTGTTTAATAAAATTAATTATTACGCAATCACTTTAATTTAATTTCCTGTATTCAAATGTGACAGCCCTTGCAGGGACAGTCACCCCACTGTGGTCACGGGCCGTTAGATATTTCGCCATAGCAAAAGATTATTGAATTTTCTGCACAGTTGTGAAGGCAATTTTGCAATCTCTATGCTTTGTTTGGGTACGTGTTTAGTTTATTTTCGTTTTGTTCATCAAATCAGATCTCATATTTATATTTTCTATTTAAGGGATAGCATGAAATAAATAAATTTGGTAAAATATAAGTAATAGACATCAATTAGATATGTATTCTACATAATATTTTGGAACATTTCTCCCGCAGCTTCAGTGTATAATAATTTAAAAACCATTAACACTATGGATGCTTCGAATTAAATTATTTGCCTAAGAACATGATGTTCTTTATATTATGCCAAGATTGCTTTGTACTCATGTAAAGGAAAAGCGTGACAGGTTCACTCCTCCATTTCAAAAGACGTTTCGTCGAATGTATAAAGTCGAACATTAAATTAAGCTACTGCTCAGTAGTAAACCCAAGCATGGATTAATTTAAGATGTCTAGTGTATCACCTGATTTAACAACGTTTCATCAATCCATGGAAGTAAGAACACTAGTTAGCAAGTGAACTGCTAGCAATATAAAGCTCTGGATAAACGTATAAGCGTTCGTTTGGTATTGGCACAGATTACATAAAAGATGTGGCAGCCAATTGCAATGTTTCCTATCTAAGTATTTCTCAATAAGGTACACTTTGGCTACCTCCCAGGTGCTTAACATTCAACCAACTAAAAACTCCGTCTAAAAATCCTAAAAATCTCACATCAGTAATTATTCGCAAGTGTAATGACGCGTCACTAATCAAAGTTGAAACGTTCGTCGCCCTCTCGTCATAGATCATGGCTTAGGGTCGACTACAGTAAGTGATACGCACTATTAAGAGGCAACTGTTCAATTTGGCAGTTTAGGAATGACGTTAACTTGTAGGGTGTGAATGGAGGGATTGGGAATCATTAATACTGATTAAAATTTGACTTAAGTGTTAAAAGTGTTTTAATAAATAAATATAAAAAGAATGACGATGAGTTACACACCGATTGCATCCCCAAAGATCCCGCGAGATCCCGACTCGCCTGTGATCGAGATCTCGAATGGGCCAATCTCGAACCATTTCGCGAGATGCCGACTCGTCTGTGATCGAGATCTCGAATGGGCCAATCCGACACATTGCTTATGGCGCGAGATTTTGATTTGTCAATCTCGACTCAAGATTGCATTGCCTACCCCAAAAAAAGCTCGAAGCTTGTACTTTGAATGCTAGGGAACGGATAGACATGCTCAAATACAATTTTAAACATCCCATCTAGCAGGATTCGAACTCGCGATCCCTGGTTGTAACCAAGGTCTTCGATAACTAGACGAACGAAGTTGTCAAAAAGTTGACTTTAGTTAGTGCTGATTTTGGCTTAAGTGGGGGTCGCACTACTCGCACTACAGTAAGTGATACGCACTATTAAGAGGCAACTGTTCAATTTGGCAGTTTAGGAATGACGATAACTTGTAGGGTGTGAATGGAGGGATTAGGAATCATTAATACTGATTAAAAGTTGACTCTGAGTGTTAAAAGTACTTTCAAATAAATATAAAAAATGTCTTTGACTAACATACCGATTGCATTCCCAAACTAGGGAATGCAATCTCTCTCGAAAAATAGGTCGATATCTCGCGAGATCCTGACTCGTCTGTGATCGAGATCTCGAATGGGCCAATCTCGACCCATTGCTTATGGCGCGAGATCTTGATTTGTTAATCCCGAGTTAAGATTGCATTCCCAACCCCAAACTAAGCTCGAAGCTTGTACTTTGGATGCTAGAAAACAGATAGACATATTTAAACAATTTATAAACATCCATGAGTCGAGTACAAATATCGTTCATCACATAAACATTTGCTCCTAATGGGATTCGAACTCGCGATCCCTGGTTGTAGTGGCCCCTTGCGGGATTCGACCTCACGATCCCTGGTTCTTTGGCCAAGGTCTTTGATCACTAGACGAATGGACTTGTCAAAAAGTTGACTTTAGTTAGTGCTGATTTTGGGTCTAAGTGGGGATCGCACTACTGTAAGGGATACGTACTATTAGGAGGCAACTGCTTAATGATGAGAGTTTGGGAATGACGTTAACTTTTTGAGGGTGTGAAATGGGCTTGGAGGTAATGTGAATTTGTGAATGATCATTAATACTGGTTAAAATTTAAATTTCTCTTTTGAAAATGTTCTGTTTAAGTGAACTGCACTAGTTAAAGTACGATTATTTTCACGCATTTATTTCATTAAATTGCTAACTACATTTTAATTTTTAGGGTTCCGTAGCCAAATGGCAAAAAAACGGAACCCTTATGGATTCGTCATGTCTGTCTGTCTGTCTGTCTGTCCGCCAGTCTGTCACAGCCACTTTTTTCCGAAACTATAAGTACTATACTGTTGAAACTTGGTGAGTAGATGTATTCTGTAAACCGC
Source organism: Nomophila noctuella (assembly GCA_958496325.1). NCBI lineage: Eukaryota > Metazoa > Arthropoda > Insecta > Lepidoptera > Crambidae > Nomophila > Nomophila noctuella. The sequence continues at coordinate 10,216,744 of OY292501.1, forward strand.
AACAAGGTTTTCACACGAAAATAAAAAAAAAAGAAAAAATGGGGGGTCCCCATAGTTAGAACTGAAACTGAAAATATTTTTTTTCATTGAACATATACGTGTGGGGTATCTATGGATAGGTCTTTAAAAATGATATTGAAGTTTCTAAGAAAATTTTTTTCTAAAGTGAATACTTTGTGTGACAGACCCTTCCAAAGTGGAAAAATGTGTGTCCCCCCCCCTCTAACTTCTAAAATAAGAGGATGATAAAACTGAAATAAATATAATATGATGTACATTACCATAAAAACTACCAACGAAAATGAGTTCGAACGAAATCCAGTGAGTAGTTATTTTAATACGTTAATAATAAAATTTGTACGGAACCCTCAGTGCGTGAGTCCGACTCGCACTTGGCCAATTTTTGTATATTCTTTTAGATTCGGTCCAATTTAAAATTTTAGGTATTTTCATTTCAGTGCCTTTAATGAAACTTATTTTATACACACAGACTCTACTTATCCGATTTATTTAAGACTTATCTTACCCACTTTAATTTAGAAAGCTCATAACTCAAACATCTATCGAAAAATATCTACAAAAGCAAACTAAACATTCAATAACAGCCCTCCATTGTATCGACTAGTGAAAGTTGGCGAGAAATGAACCGTACAAAACGAGATTAATGCACAATATATCGGAGTGAACAGTTGCGCCATTCGCTAATATTTGATCTTCCATTCCAGTGATTCCTGAGATGTGACAGGCATAAAAACATTTTACGATGTTTGATTACATTTTTCATGCGATTGAAGACGCGTGGAGTATTATGTCGTCTAGATACACAAGTTGTTGGGAGGAAGGGAAAAATAGAGAGGGTGTAATGGATGAAATATCTTAGATATGTTTTATAAGTCGCCATATCTATCTATAATATATAAAGCTCGTACTAATATAAAGCTGAAGAGTTTGTTTGAACGCGCTAATCGCAGCATCTACTGGTACGAATTGAAAAATCATTTTGGGTTGGATAGGCCATTTGTCGAGGAAGGTTTTAAGCTATAGTTTGCCGAAAACGAAATCCACGGAGACGAAGTCGCAGGCGGCCGCTAGTTTGAACATAAAAGGAAGTTGGCTTTTGATCATACATTTAGACTACCTATAATAAATTTAACATAAAAAAATTAAATATAAAAAAATAAAGTATTATTTTCAACTAAACTTGAAATTCGACCCATAGGTAATAATAAGTTTATTAATTTGTAAGACATATCTTTTTCATGTTTATTAGCTACATAAACTAACTACGTGAATTTTCTAGTTATTTCCATACGCAGTATATTAGTTTGATTATTAACATTAAGTTCCATAGAGCATACAGTTCCAAGCCAGATACAGGTTGTTTTATACAATCGCAAACACCATTATGAATAGCTCTATAATCCTTTATAGCCAACTAACTGGCCGAACAAATGAGTGCTTCCATTCACAAATTGGGCTCAAAAGCCAATGTTCCGGGGGTAATTACTTTACTAAGTTATGGGGTGGGCTGTCAGACGATAATCTACTTTATAGGGTTGGAATTAAGAGTGGTTTGAGTGGCAAAGGGCGAGTGTCATTTCGATTCCACTGTCATAGCTCATTTGGCATTCAATAAAATTAATCTCCAAAGGGCGAAGGGAGGGTGCTGTGTTTACACATGTGACTTGCACACCGGTGCACTGGGATGCATAATGAAATTAATTGTTGACTGACGACTGTTTATTCAACTATAGTTTGCGAAGTGTAGATGATACTTTATGATCTGATGCTATTTATATTTTGATTCCATATCGTGTCATTTGCAATTACAGTGAAACGCCGATTATTCGATTTAATTGGGGTCGGGTTCGATTCGAATAATCAAAAATTCGGATTATGACGAATAAAAATCGAAGAGCAATGAGCTGTAACACGTATAAAATACCTTGCTACTTTTAAACAGACAGCCCTACAATTACTTTAGTTACATTAAAACTCCATCAGGCCTTGATTGCCAAAATTCTTTTTATTTTATTTAGCTATGCAACGATTGAAATATGTATTTGGGAAATCAGCTATCCGATAATCGGCGTTCTACTGAAATTAATATTTCCCTTTTTAAAAGCGTAAAGGGCCCGTGTTCCCTTTGGGGTTTCCCACTGGTGGGACCACGATATATCGTTATACGTACATTGAATGTAGTTATAGATCAAAATATTGCTTCTTCTGGATAAGCGATCGGTATCCGGTGAAAGAGGTATTTGAATCTCTGTTTGCTGGTTTGTATATTTCTTCAAATGTAATAGCATGTTTGTTTATTTTTCTCCATAAAGCTAAATTGCGAAGTCAAGGAGTCAGCCCATTAGAACGATTTTACATTCCATAATCTACTAGCATTATAAAGAAATTAAGACGCATCTGCTAATTTATCCCCTTGTAAACTACCTCATATATCGACAATAAACTTGTCTATATCATTTACCCTATCAATTAGCACATCTCTATCGTCAAAAACAACTTTACCTACGACTAAAGTACAGATAGTCTGTCCGTCAGTGACTGAGGCAGAGCCTTAAAACTTTACAGCCATTATAACATTGATATACAGCCGTCATAACAACCGCCCGCTTATTGCATATCATAATTCCTTCTCGCGTACTTAAAATGCAAATCTGAGTGTATCGTTATCATTCCTTTTATGGGCGTTGTAAAGCTGCGCTGAATTAGCCGGCATAGTTGGGATGTTCCCACAGAGGGGAATGACAATTTTCCTGATTTTCATCTATGGATATTTTGCCAAGTAATTAAGCACCTCTCTTATTGTGGGGTCGCGTGAGTTTAGAGCAAGGTTTTACGCGTGACAGTAACAGTTACAGTACAGGCGAGAGGAGATTGACGTGTGTAAAATGTACACGAAATGATGATTATGATAATGTATCATTTGCTAGTTTAAGTATTTACCGACATATCATTCAAAACTAAACGGAACCAACACTAAAATAATATTTAAGTCTTTAACAACCCTCGGCCATTTAAGGATCTTTGATTGATTTCCCGAGACGAGAAAACATTTCTCTGACTTTTCGATGAAAATTCTTGAATGTAGGTAGTCTGAGTCTTGTATGTAGCAATCGTAGTGCTTCCGGATTTAGATCCAAGTCAACCTTACGGTTGACTTCCGCAGAAAATTTGGATGACAACATTAATGTTATTGTCAAAAGACATTCAACTATGAACAAATTCAATTCCCAACCTAATCACTTAATGAAACACCCTCAATAATATTTACCGTGCTGATTTTAATCACGCAAACTGCCGACACACAATTAAGCTTCATTTTCCTGATTAAGAAAATGTTTATACGCTGTAAAATGAAATTACTGCGCGTGTACAAGATAAGATATACGGCAGTTTGGACTCATGTAGACTATTGATATCAGAGGGAGGGAAAGGGACCACTTGAGCATATTAAATTACATTGATGGATGACACTATAATTTAATTTTAATGTGTTTTGATAAAATAGAGCTTTGCGTGCCAAATCTGGGGTCGCTTTAATGCCCTTTTTGCTGGGGGATTTTTCAAAATATAATTTGAATGTAATTTGCTCTTGGTGCGTAGTAAATGTTGATGAAAAGAGTAGATATTGTATTCAGTTCGTTATCGTTGATAGATCGTTTAAGCGACTGGTTTTGAACGTGTGACTAAATTTGCATAATGGATGAGTTTAATGCGACGTATTTTAATATTTCAAGCTATTATTACATCGTTAGCTGCTAAAATGGAAGCGTCTAAGAATAACACTAATGGTGTCAGAATCTATAATTATGTTTTCCTTTTACTTTCGTTGAAGTGTTGTGGGTTTGTAAGATGATTTAATGACATGAATGGATTTTGTGTTAGTATATTTTTACAAATCATCGTATTAATCTTAACAGTCATTAGTTACATGATTCATCAGTTGGTATGATTTACGAATACATTAAGAATGTTAAATTTTTGTAATATAATTGAAAATTGATGATTATGGGTATGAGCAGAAAGTCATACAAGAAGGTAATATGGGTCATTTAAATCAGCGTTTTAATGTGATTTTATTTATTCCTATTTATCAAAAGCTAAATTAAACGAGCTTCATTTAAGTAATTTTATGGCATTTACACACCGGTCGGTGAAGTCGATGTCATTGTTCGATGAAATCAAGATTTAAGCCTATAACTATGCATTTTGGTGGTAGTAACGATGACAAAGGCGTCCCCAATCCCCTTGAATGAACCCACCATATTCTAATCAACCCACATCCAATTGACGAGCAAAACAGCCAAATCGATTCAGTGAAACTCGGCGTTCGACTAATGGCCCGCGATTAACGTTCACTCTCTGTCATCGAGAATCGATACATACGCCGTCGACGTCCAACAATCAACCTTACACGCTTTTAAATTAAATTCAAAATCGATTTTAATGACGCCAGGCGACGGCGGTGTATGGAAACGCAATCGACGTCTGTCCGATAGATTTAGCCGGGAATTTAGGTGGATATACGTCATCGAACGTCAATAGATGGGCAAACATAGCAGTGGCGCGATTATAGGTTTGACAAATTGCTGGGCGGACAACGAAACGTATGGTCTGGCTTGTTTTCACGTCAGATTAGTTTGGAATACTATTTCACATATATTTGAGCGGTAGAGAAGTGGGATTGTAAACTAAACGCTATTGGATTTCAATCAATTTGGTTAATGCCTTCTTTGGACTGCGCCGACCATGCATTTGAAGAGTTAATAATATCATTTGATGTCAAATTGAATTTAACAGAATCAGTAGGGTCAAGCAGAGAATTATGGCCACTGCTACATAAATTGCTACTATGTTAAAGAACTTTGAGTATTAGCACTCACAGATTACAAGCGAACGAATGTAAGAAGATCGATATGGCATAGTGCTAGATAACATTCAGATCGAACACTTACAACAGGAATTAATATTATTATTATTATTTTTATGATTAAAAAAAATCTCATGTTAACAAACACTTAGTTTTTTTAATGAGATCGTAGGCACATCTTGTGTACCTAGTGTATGTAAGGCAAAAGTCTCACCTTTTTTTTTTTACTGTGTTACTCATATCTTGTACTAGCGGCCGCCCGCGACTCCGTCCGCGTGGATTTCGATTTCCAATAGCTTAACCTTCCTCGGCAAATGGACTATTCAACGCAAAAAATATTTTTTCAAATCGGACTAGTAGTTCCTGAGATTAGCGCGTTCAAACCAACAAACAAACAAACATACAAACAAACTCATCAGCTTTATATATTAGTATAGATAAGTAGAGGTACACAGCACACACACATTGTGTAGCACACTTGTAGTGTACAAGACTAGTGAGTTCGCTAAAATGTCATACATCACGCGGCAAGACGGCGTGTCTTGTGTCGGACACATGTCGCACGGCGGCACATAATTAAACGGAACACCCTTGTGTATGACTGACTCTATTACCATAGATTTGTCTTTATATTTTATTAAATTTGTTAGCACTGATTTTCATTGGATCAAGGTTAATGTGCATAGTTTTTTTACTGTATTAGGACTTTTTAGTGTGATTATCACTACATAGTAAAAAACAAAGTCGCTTTTTCTGTCATGTTGTCTGTTGTATGTCCCTATGAACGCTTAAATCTTTAAAACTACGCAACGGATTTTGATGCGGTTTTTTTTAATAGATAGAGTAACTCATGAGGAAGGTTTTTATGTATAATATCATCCATTAAATAGTGGACAAGTACCACGGGCGAAGCCGGGGTGGGCCGCTAGTTATCAATAAAAAAGAAATCGGGTGCTAAGGAGACCGGTGACTGGGAGTTCGGGTTCGAAGAGAAATAACCCTTAATTTCTTTTAACCTTTCTTAATTTATTGTCATCATAAGTCTGTGTCAATCTACGGAAAACATGGTGCGTCGACGTGGGCCAGCAGGATGGTGAATGATGAAACACCAGAGAACGCTGCTGCCAGGGCCATTGGAAGGTTCCATAGTCTTTCCTTAGACACTTATGGAAAGAGATCGGATAGTACTATACGAGTATAAAAATATAATTTCTTTTAAATTTAACTTTTATACGTAATACGTAAGCTACAAGTTGACAATCGTCAGACTTTCAAAAACGGTCATTAACAATGATTAAGCCAACAATAGGGTAGAATGGGACAATCGAGGCAGGCTAATTTATAGGCTATAAATAAGGTCATTGCAGAGGCCTACTGAACACAAAATGCTCTGTTAACTGCCTCCAATCAATTAGGGCTCCCCCACAGAGGGTGAGTACGTGTGTTTCTTTTTCTTATTTTATTGGCAACTTGCACTTTGTTCAGGAAGAAAGGAGCGTTGGTTTATTGTCGTTTGTTCCTAAGTAGGAGGATTTTACTGAATATTACTATGAAATGAATGTTTTATGTTTATTTTTTTAAATAGATTTTATAACTACGGAATAAAAAATGCCAGCTATGCAGCTGCTTGAAATGCAGCATTAGATGCAATTTTAATGCAATTTAAGATGATTTTTGATTCAAAATCAAGATTAGAAAAATTGAGAGAAGTAGTGAATAATGTCTACGTTTTGAGTAATATATTTTGCATCATTCCGGACCGATCGGATAATAAAAATAGCTTAAAATAGCTTTGATATTTGAATCGTTAATTAAAAATAAATAAAAACTTAAAATTATTTGCAATAGTAAACTGCGGTGTCTTTAATAAAAAAACGGCGTTAAAATATCGACATTTAAATAAATGTTTGCTATATACTGGTGATATCAAAACCTGCTCCCATGACTTTCGAATCGAATCTAAAAAGTCAAAAAGGCGGTTTCACACGGAACCCTAAACACTGTTAACGGGCGCCAATCAATTAGGGCTCCGCCCTCGCGGGGGAGCGCCGACAAGTGGAACACGCGTGCCTTCTTGTAGACAGAGCTTTACATGGGGTTGGGTTTATACTATAGAACGTTTAGGTGGCAGTTTTAAGTGGCTTACTTTTCCTGAAACAGTTAAAGGTATTTTCAACCATTTTAATAAATAAGCAAAGTCATGACACATAAGATACTTGCACTGATAAGCACTTTTGTACAGGGTGAAATTTTGAAATGGGTTATGAAGGGCAAGTAATTAAACCATATGAAAAAAAGTTACAGTTAGCAAAAAAAATTTGAAATAGGCAAAAAAATCATGCCGATCGATCCATTTGAGGTTTGAGTACTAGAAATGTTAGAAATCGCAAAAAAAAACTTTACAAAATTGCACCCTGTTTATTGGGTTTACCTGTCTATACAAATGAAGGCTTCTAACAACATCTTTTGATCAAAATTAAGGAAGTACTGTCAGAGTCAATGTCAAGGATAATAACGAAATTACCGATAAATAAATTAATACACTGACACTGCTTTTGACGTTGTTGTTCCATACTTATAACTTTAACACGATTTTGTAGTAGAATCAGTGATTAAACTACTTTATAATTTGCATCTCGAATATCAAAAATGGTAAATACTATGTGCATCTGGTTTGAAACTGGGATTTTCACAAATATTTTGATATTGGTTTAAAGAATTTATTCATAAAAAAAAATTTACCTCATAATAAGAAAACATAATATATTGTTAATGAAAAATCAGTCGTCGGCGGTCGCTACTGCATAGTCTTTGTTTCTCAGTATTTTTATTCCCATACCTAACTTCCCAGCAAGGGTGACCACATGTGTCATGAATCCCGCGTTAACGGCACAGATCAATCACAGCACAGCTGATGCCGGGATTAACACGGGATCATGTGGCGACGTCACTGGCGGTAAAAATGATTGTGGAATTAATTGTGTGAGTGTAGTGATTGAAATGGTCATTGGAAGAAAGGTTCTTCATTCAAAGATTTTAATGTTACTTATTTTAATTTGTCAGTCTTCATTTAATATATTTTATTTTAAATGTCGAGAAGAGAATCGGGAAGATAAGTATTGGGGATAATGTTGGAATCACATTAAATCCCTGTTTTATTTTTAAATCTGTAAATATTTTTTTTAAACTCTTCGCTTTCTGTCTTAAATAAGTTTAAATTTTCAAATAGTAAACATATCTAACAACTAAATGGTTGATATTTATAACTAACAAAAATAATGTCGTCGTCCTAAGTTTTCAAAATAATTAATTGTCAGATTTTATATTAAAAAAAATCGAACATAAAATTTTAAAAATATTTTGACATCCCCGCTAACCAATCACTTTCTAACAGCAACACAAATCCCTGGATTACTAATAACCCAATCGATCAGCTGCACCAACTAAACTAAACCGCGACTCTTTGTTGTTCTGTCGCCATTAACCGCGCATCAGCGACACAACAACTGTTGTCCGGCATTAACATCACAATGGTGTGTGCGCGCCCTAATGGCGGTTTTATATGCCGCATGACAGATGGGCCGCGATCGGTGATTTTGAGGAATATTGTAAGTAAATATTTTATTTTGTGTCAAAATACTTTTATAACATAAATAAAAAGTTTTTTGCGAATTAAAGTTTTTAATTATCTCGCAGTCAGTTGTGAAATGATTTCTTGGGCAAAAAATGCATAATAATATACCTTTTCTATCAATCTACTAATTCCCTAAATCGAATACGACATTTATATAATAACTAGCGACCGGAGATTGGATTTCGGTCATATTAAAGCCTAAAGACTATCCAACACAAATATAATATGTTTTCAATTCCAACTAGTAGTTCCTGAGATAAGAGCGTTCAAAAAAACAAACAAACATACAAACAAATAAACTCTTCAGCTTTATTATATTAGTAAAGACAAGTAACAACGATGCAAGCATTCTACTATAATTTGACGTAACGTACCGCAGTACAAAATGTTACTACTGTTAAAGTAAATAAGGCGACATTTCCAGTTTTATGTGTTTATATCCGCTCTCTATATATCTCACCGTTATTACATTCAAACACGCCACAAAAGATATTATATTCTGTAATATACACTCGCGTATTGTGAGCCACAGACTACATTGAGGCAGTGGGCAATTTAGGTTTTTGTTACATATATCATTATGTTAAAATATCGTAATCTCAGTTTTCTTTAGACTCCTTAACCCGAGTATTAATAAAATTAAAACGTGATTCATTGTTATTAATGAGGTAGGTAAAGAATACGTTTGGTTAAACAGTAAAAACTAAAACACACAAAAACGGTAGCTAGATTTAATTAAATCATTTGAACATAGGCCACAAAAAGTTGCTCTTATGAACACTTTTTTTTTATTACCGTCAATTCGCTTCTCTCATGTAGAACTATGAAAATATTTAAATAAAATAGCAATTTGATGTTAAGTTTAAAACTAGCCTCTAGGTGTGCTTAAAATGATTACAAAAATGTTTCGCCCAAGATGATTGGATTTTAAATTGAGGACGTACGTAATTTATGTAAACATTTTGTGTCCCAGTATGCTAAACAACTATGATATTAAAGTACTCATACCTCAACATTTCTTACTATTTTCTTGCGAGAACTACACTTCTTTTTCAAATCGTGACTTTCTCTGCAAACATCCCAACTGTATTTTTTACTCTGTGACTCGGGCGGGGGCGGCTAGGGCGGCGCTCTCATAAAAATGCAAATGTCGGTGTCGACGAGGGATTCCATTGTTGTATCAATCAGGCTCACTCCTTATTATTGCAGGATTTCATTCGGGATCCCGCCGTTTATTGTTTTCCAAAGGAATCCGCCCGTCTGAGCCTTTGAGGGATCGACGATATCCCCATTTCGAGTGTTTCAAACTATGAATACCGTTGAAATCGTTTGCGTTTCATAAATGTTATATCTGTGATTTTCATTTGTTCCATTTATGAAAATTTCCTTCTGAGTAACTTTTTTTTAACAATAACTATACAATCGCTAGTGTACATTTAATTGACGTAAAGGTAGTTATGAGATGGTTGTGGAAATTAGAATAACGGACTGTTGTAAAATGTTTTGATCCGTTTAAATATTACAGGTACGGCATAGGTTAGAGAAATAAAATTGGCCAAGTGCGAATCGGACTCCCGCACTGAGGGTTCCGTACAAATTCAATTTTTGACGTATTAAAAAATCTACTGAATAGATTTCGTTCGAACCAATTTTCGTTGGTAGTTTTTATGGTAATGTACATTATATATTTATTTCAGATTTATCATCCTCTTACTTTAGAAGTTAGAGGGGGGGGACACACTTTTTTCCACTTTGGAAGAGTCTGTCACGCAAAGTATTCACTTTCGAAGAAAATGAGCTTAGAAACCTCAATATAATTTTTAAAGACCTATCCATAGATACCACACACGTATATGTTCAATGAAAAAAAATATTTTCAGTTTCAGTTCTAACTATGGGGACCCCCCATTTTTTTTTATTTTTTTTCTATTTTCGTGTGAAAACCTTGTTGCGGTTCACAGAATACATCTACTCACCAAGTTTCAATAGTATAGTACTTATAGTTTCGGAAAAAAGTGGCTGTGACAGACTGGCGGACAGACAGACAGACAGACATGACGAATCTATAAGGGTTCCGTTTTTTTGCCATTTTGGCTACGGAACCCTAAAAATGTTATATTCGAATGTATGTATTATTATAATAGTTTAAATCTCTTAAACTATTAAAACTTTTAAATTAACAATTCAAAACATTGAATAGTGTATTTATTCGTTTAATTGTTGAAATTCCGTCAATTCGGAACGTGAATAAATTAACGTCACAAATGAAAAACAATCAACCTACATTTTACAATGAGTTCGATAACTGTTACTCCGAATATCGATAATATTCCAACGACACACGGACAACACTAAACTTAATCTCATTATAGTTTTAATTAACTATTGTCAGGCAAAGAGTGACATTTCCGGCTTAAAAATCAGTCGAGTCGATTATATTAAATCGAGTGAAACTGTAAGCTGATATGGATTTAATCGATTTGAATTTTTAATCGATGCTGGTATCGATAGCTATAAATTATAATGTTTCATTTTATTATTCGAAATGGCTCGTTTAGATTGAATCTTATGTAAATGTTATGGTTTTATTTAATACTTTTATGAAATAATCTTTGTATTTTTATAGGCTGTGAAAGTAAGTTTTGGGTTCGTTAAGAAATTTAAACGAATTTGTTTCCAAAACGTGAATTTTTGACCAACTAATGTGTATTTTGTTGTTGACTTCTAATTATCTTTTTTCACTCGTCAAATAGTTTGAAGCAATATCAGAAACGGAACCGCCACTCCCTTGACAAGTCTTTACACTTGATAACTATGTTGAATATTATCCTGGAATTGATCCCTTAACAGAAATCATAATTCTGAGACTAATCTCGGTAAAACAGGGTCTTTTATTTCCTCCAAACTTTATATTTTCATGGTAAGTTCAAATTGAACTTAAACTAGTTCTCATTATTGACCTAGAACAATCCGTTTTCACTCAGCACTCAGTCTACCTTTATTTACCTCCTTGTTAGTCTAAACAAATCGAGCGCTTTCGTGTCGCTCTACCAGCTTAGAATTACAGTAACAGTTCTCTTAAACTGTCATACAAACACGGATTCATCAATTCTGACGGAGCGTTTATGAGCGAATGCCCTAAAGTTGCAAACGGCTCGTTATCCCAGATTACCTTTAACGTCTCAAATAAAACAATACGAGACGAACCCTGACAGCCGGCTAAACGACAACACTCCAGTTTTACGCGCGCAAACAATTATTTATTGCACCGAAAACAACCAAACACCCTGTATATACCGGAGACGAACAGTCAAATTTGAACCTTCGCTGAAACACTTAAAGTCGAGATTTGTATGATGCGCGAAATCCACAGTCGAGCAAGATTAATAGGGCATAAAACGTAAGATAATACAATATACAAGAAGACACGTTGTTAACCGTTGCGCTGAGCGGCGGCGTCGAGTTGTTATATCCGTCTCGCTTTGACGCGTTGTATGTCGCTGTGTCTGTCTCCGTCTCACAGTTTCAATTATCTGCCTAATCCCTCAATTACGTCGACAGATGTCGCTCCGTCTTCGAGCTTATGTGCGAGTTTAAAGTACCGTCCACAGGCAATTACTGTTGATCGCGTGGATTTGAAGGTTTTGTTGCGAGCTACGAGCGGAATACAATTAGAATATTCACCAGCGACGATTCTTTTGGGGTATTGATTTATTAAATTTGAAATGCGAGTTGATGATATGGTTCAGAGTTAAGGGGGATGTAATGTTCACATATTTATGTTGTTAAGCGTACTTATTTTCACTAATGTTGTCACATTGTGTCATGCAATAATATGGGTAGAGGTGATGACATACTTTGAATTACTTACATTTTGAAAAACCCTCGTCCATTTGCCTCTTTTGATTAGCGGCTACACGCGGACAGAGTCGCGGGCAGCCGCTAGTAACATTTGATCAAGTGCAGCGATCTCATTACCATGTTGAAAATGTAACTAGTTTTCTTAATAAATGAGATTATAATGTGAAACCGTAGGCAACGTTCTTAACATAACACTATTTTGTCACCAGTACTCCACAAAAGCTGTCTAATAATTAATATTATAATTAATGTAGCAATAAAGTTAACCTCAGCGATTTATCCCCGTAACCCTTACAAACTGCATTAATTTGTGCCCGATTAATAGCGCCAATTAATGTTGTCAAAACAATTAAATGGATCGTGAAGGCACCGCGCTCAGAGAGGGTTATGAATTTTTCATTTAATTCTTGTTTTGGTACTTGCGGGTTAAGTTATTGTCAAATGTTTTGGTTTGGTTGAAATTGGGATTGTTTTTAGCGAGTCTTTTATTTGTTTCGTATCATATGTCTTCTTAACATACATTGCTTTCTTTTATACTCAGATTATTATACATCAAATACGCCAAATTTTTGAAAATTATTTTCTCGGAAATGAATCTATATATGGAGGCGCCATCGATTGGTCAGATTTCATCCATTATTAAGGTATTTCTATTTATAGATTAATCATTAGATTCCAAAACAACAAAGAAAGAATAACGTCTTGAATTAGAGAATATATTTTTACCTTCTTTACTTCTACACTAATATATTGTAGAATACTTTTATACCGGTCTAATGAAAGCAATGAAAGAGATTAAAAAATCAATTAATCCAACGTCCAATAATCGGCATGTCTAAACGGCGAAATTAACCAAATCCGACAAATGGGAACCGTTTTTATCTTAAGCCATCTAACTTAATATATCACTCGATAGGCACAACATGGGTTATCTGCACGACCGTACACTTGACAAATGGATGGCTGCCACTCTCATCGGAGAAATTAAATACAGCCACCGATAATTATCTGGTACAGAATTATCCATCAAAGAAATATCACAGCTAAGATTGGAGCAAAAAGTATCAGAATTAACTTGCGACCTTTTTACGGTTGACTCACGGCTGTCAAATGTTTTGCGTTCTGATTTCAAAAAGTTTAATGTTCGATTCTGTCCGTTTGATTTTGGTACATATTTGAAGAGACTTAAGATACAAATTAACATGCGGTTGATAGGGTGGTGGAGGCTGGAGCGTTGCCATAGTACAGAAATAATACCAGCAAAGACAGTTTGGTTATTTTCAGGTTGGTTTTGTTTATTTTATGCTAATTTGAGCCAATATTATCATACAAGGCAATGAAAAAAAACATTTCAATGGACGACTATGATACAAAACAGCAGTAATGACTAAAATTATCATAAATTTTAAAATTGCTATTCTTCCCTTAACAAATACCCTCTTGTTAAAAAAAATCATTTTAAGATTAAATAAACTTTTTATTTGGTAAATTAAGCCAAAAATAATAATTAAACTAGGTAATAGTATCACACAAAACAATACATTATCAAGACAATATCTGCTTCTCCATTCCTATATTCTAATAGCGCCAATTTCATATTATACCAGCGGCCGCCCGCGACTCCGTTTGCGTGGATTCCGGTTTCCGCATCCGCTATACTATAACCGCTATAATATAGCCTTTCGCGTCAAAGACACTATCCAACACAATTTTTTTTTTCCAACCAGTAGTTCCTGAGATTAGCGCTTACAAACAAACAAACAAACTCTTCAGCTTTATTATATGTATTAGTATAGATGATACAACTTACTGCTTCAACCTATACTGTGCCTGATAGTCGATAGTCATGTCAAAATGGTAATCATGGCGGGCGACAGGGCGGAATGCCGTTCGGTAGCGGCCGACGATTACATTAATGTCATTAGGTACACTAATGACTTTTTGAAACCGCTGCCGGGCGTCGTGCGACGTTCACACTGCTCGGCGTTCTATTTTTGAATGTTTTTTGGTCTTGAACAGTTTTTGGTGTTTTTTTTACTGTATTTTAAGTTTTATTGTTTACTAGCTGTCGTCCGCGAATTCGTCTGTGTGGATTTCAGTTTCCCTTTTAAAGGGCTTCCTTTTATTGCAAAAAAAGGGAACATGTTCTTTTTCAGGGTCCAAAGATTTTCTCTGCCGAATTACATCAAAATTGGTTGAGAAGTTTAAGCGGGAAAGCGTAACACACAGACAGACACACAGAGTTACTTTCACATTTAAAATATTAGAAGGGATGGTAACTAAATTTTTTGTTACTTATATTATATTGGATTTCTCTAAGTTGAAAACTGAATCAAGCGTTAGCCCCTCTTCGTATATTAAGTGAACGATATTTTTTTGGTCAGATTTTTGTCTCTTATCATAATTTTTGCTTGTTGTTATTTCATTTGATTTTATGCTTTTTACTTTGATCTTTGTGAGATTATAATTTGTTAGATAGATCAAGGGAAATAGATTGAATAAACAATATAAGCTGTTGATACAACTAACTTTTCAAGAAGAGTGTTTTAAATGTAGAAGTGCTACGAGAATTTTCTCTGTAATCCGTAGTCGTAGCTTGTACGTCGTAGTAACTTTCTACGAAAGGACACTCGTAGCATTGTCTCAACTTGATTCTCATGATGTTAACTTAAATTTTGGTTTTACGTTTTAATGATTTCTTTTGCTATGCAAAAGAGGCTCAGATTTACAAAAAAAAAATACATGTACTTTAAAAAAAATAGATTACAAGAAAGGGCAAAGATACACAAGTAAAAAAAATTATCACATTTTAAAAAGAGAAATGCACGACGTTCTTTCTATGGATCTATATATTGTACTTCATTAAATAAATAGTAAATAAATCAGTATATTTTCGCCAGCTAATACAAAACCTCCTCACTTGAGGAGCTCGATGGCGCAGTGGTTAGCGCACTCGGCCTGCGGTTGCTAAAGTTAAGCAACGTTCGCAGATGCCAGTCATCGGATGGGTGACCGAAAAATTTCATCTCGAGTTCCTCCGTGCTTCGGAAGGCACGTTAAGCCGTTGGTCCTGCGCCTGATCTCTCTACGGTCGTGTCAGACTGCTGTCCCACCGAATTATGAGAGTGAAGGAATAGGGAGTGCACCTGTGCTTGCGCACTCACTTGTGCACTATAATATATCCTGCGTACCTGGCTGATCGTAAGATCGGCCGCCATGGCCGAATACGGCCGGAGGGTATTATTTTACAAAACCTCACAATAAGAACACACCCCAACAACATTTATTAAGAGCCAAACTATTTTTAATTACTCATACTGTCATAGGCGTGTAGGCATTAAGATGTGATTGCTCATGCGCACGATCGCCGGATCGATCGATTAACGGAGCCACGTGGGAACAAGAGATCGTGATCAGAGATTAGGGAATTGGGTCAAGTACGGTCTAATTAATTGGTTGATGTACTTAAAGTACCTACATCAATCAATTTTAAAGAGGTAGAGCTTTGTTGAAAATGAGCTGGCCACGTCTCCAGACGGACTGATGGGCGATGGAGCCGTGAAGTACCTACTGGAGTAGAGTGGCCGCCATGTAGGCAAGCGGAGTGTTTTTCTTCAGCACGATGGGAGCACTACTTAAGAAAGGTGGCAGGAATGACGTGGGCTGATTAATTGAGAGCTTAGTGAAACTTCCACTCTAATGAGCCACACGTGAGAGGAAGTACCTCCACCTTACAGAAGACTATAGTGAAGTAGTACTTTGCAACTGTTGTGCTATGTTTCTGCTGGTGAGTAAGGTCACCAGAGCTCAGTTGGGGAGGGTCTAAAAGGCAGGCAACGCATCTTAAACCCTTATACGGTTGTTGATGTCCATAGGCAGCGGTGATCACTTACCATCAGGTGAACCACTTGTTCGTTTGCCCCTCTCACATTAAAAAAAGTACTTAAATCTTTTTTGTGTTACTTCAGAGAAAGGTAACATTTAAGTTTCTTAATTTTGCGGATGGTTTTGTAACGTGTTTCATACTTGTTATTAAAACAATTAATGTGGTTAAATAGTAATATTTTGTTAAGCTAACTGTTGATATTTTCTGATTACCTATTTGTTTGTTGTTGGACCCATGACATATAGCAATGCTATATTCTACTCGTAAGATCAACATATGAAAGTCATGTTTCCCTTTGCACCGTGGTGGAAGGTAGCGCAGTCACACATGTACGGGTGACGGCGCGGACACAATCGATATCACATTATTCATACGACGCGATGACGCGCGACTGTTGTGCGGAACACAGGTACTAGTGGAGACTCCAAGATGGATAATTTTTTGGAATCCCTCCTCCGTGAGTCGTATTCCTCATTACTGAGGGTCGTGATTATCGTCGTTTGATTCAATGAAATGAAACACTCAACAACAACTCTCTTGGAGTGCCATTGCCTTCTCCATTTCACACACTTTTTCATAGTGTTCAGGTTTCCTCACGATGTTTCCCTTCATCGTAATAAACATTCTTATTGTTTCCATAAATGTCCTATAAAACTATAAGGCATTTCAGCTATTTCGAAGTGCAGAAACAGGAGATTTAAAAATATGAAGACAGGTCTAAGTGGAATAGTTGTATATATGTGAGAACAATACATTATTCTTAACGCAGATGCGTGGTTATGACCATATTTATCACGGTGGATGGAGGGATGATAACCGGAGCTTAGTGAACGATTAAGCACAGACACTGCTTTTCACAAAGATTTAACAGTTATACATCACCATTCAACTCCCTACAAAATCAATAGTGTCCTTCATTTTGGTTTTCGTAAAAAACTATTACCATAATGGTCAAAAATTTTGAAATAAAAACGTACTTTGCCTTAAATCGACTCCACCCCACTCTTGTGATAAAACTATTGAACAAGTCCGAGACGTGTTCGCGCAAGACACGGCCGGTGTCTTCTGCCTTATATAATAAACTATTTACAAGATAAAATATGAATAATAAAAGCTTTAACGCTTTTTCATGTGCTTACTTCGGCTGCAGTAGTTCAAATTCTGTAGGTTATTTTATTATTTTATTTATTTTTATTTATTAAATAAATACAGAAATCTCAGTGCAAGACAGTGTTCCGCAAAACTGTAAAATACGGAAAAATCATTAAAAATAAGAAACGTTTGGAATGAAGGGTGACTATTGTGTGTCAAAGTTGAAGGATTTATAGTCTAAATTATTTTGAAGTCTTAAATGAAAGATCTGCTCCAGTTGTTTTTTTTTTTTGTCTGAAATAATAAAAGTGTGAATGCATTCATTCTTCCAATAATTATATTATTGGTTTTAAGATAAGTCAATAATTTAAATAAAGAAGCTGACATATAACGTCTTAAACTTCCATTTCGCAAAATCAACCACATTTCTTAAACTTAAAACGCAGGCTCACAAAACTTCAAATCCTTTGCCTCACAAATCTTAAAAAATAACCGCAAGTATCTTGGCCACAGACTGCAAACGACCGGCCAATCCTAAACGCATTAACCGATCGATTCAACCGCTACATGTGTCTACTTCGCGACTACATCTTCCCCCCTTAACTCACCCCCTACAA
Organism: Nomophila noctuella; assembly: GCA_958496325.1. Taxonomy (NCBI): domain Eukaryota; kingdom Metazoa; phylum Arthropoda; class Insecta; order Lepidoptera; family Crambidae; genus Nomophila; species Nomophila noctuella. The sequence continues at coordinate 10,234,722 of OY292501.1, forward strand.
ACCCCCTAAGGGGAGAAAGGGGGCGAGATAGACAACGCAAAGTCAATATGTGGAAATAATAATAAAGGATGGCGCGGTCTGCATACGTATTGTTGTATTATCGTTGTATTATCGGTGTAACATCGGTAACAAGTCGATATTTGCGATAGTAACTTAAGTTACTATTGGTACGTTTTTCTCGTTCTTTCAAGATAGGATTTATTGGATGGATGTTATTGTTTATTTACTTGTGAATTGGACAATTTTAGTTTTCGTTTTGACTAAGTGCGAAGATGCAGCAGCCTTGTGTTCGTATTTGGAATACCCAATTTTAAGTCGTCTATACTTCTCTATGGGAATTCGATTCGAGAACTTCTGCGACATACATACTTTGCCATTCTTTAAACATGAACGTTATTACAAATCTGTCTGTATCTATTGATCTGAATGACATTCATTTAAATAGATAAAATTTATTATTTCCTTCGATCTGTTTTATCGCTTGTAATGAAGTAAGTTGCAATTTATTTTTTAACAATATAACGAATATTTATGCCTATAAACGATAAGATCTCATAATTCACTTAATCCAATCTCTCCAAAATCGTTTTAGAATCACATTTTCCACCCAAAAGTCCTTAATCGCCCAAAAAGCACATTCAACACACTCCCCACACATCAAAACCTCCAATAATCAGGATATCTAACAAAAAAATCTCCGTACGCTCAGCAGATATCGTGCACATGAAATTTGATTCGCCATCATATCGATATTACGAGAGTCCGTCTCGATATCATTCGATTGCGGCCGGAATCGATTCATGAATATATATTGCCGCTTCACTCGTAACTTGAATAATGAATATGTTTATCGTGATTATGTTTTCTCGATCCTCATGATATAGCACCGTCTGTATTGTTTCATTAGATGATCAGTATTATTGTATGGCAAGATTCAATATCGTATTTGTATCGTATTATTCGGACCGGTTGAGTATTTCGCGTCCTTATGTCTTGTTTGTTAATAGATAACAAGATATGTCTTTGCTGGAGAACATCTTCAATGGACTTCGTTTATTATTGAGTATACTTTATCAGATAGGAAACGGGAGAAAATGTGGTATTCCTGAACCAGGTTGCTATATCCGTCGTTGTACAAAGATGGGCTAGTTTATTTTACCAATAGGCACGAAATGAAGTAGCCAATGCGCGAATTTCACATCATCAAATTTGGTAATGATTGGGATATGCATTTTGGCTCCAACTTTCTTGATGAGCAGTTAGGTGTGGCCCAAAGTGAAATGTACTTTTATATAGGATTTCTGTTCACTCTTGCAGATACCTCTTTCATGATTGACCTAGGTTTTCCGGATTAAGAATCCGGCTGAACAGCTATTAAAACTAGATTACTTAGGATACCTACCTAGATTGATCCTACGGCTATCAAAACCCAAACTGGCATAATATACGTATCTACCAAACGTTGTTTTAGACATACAGTCATTAAAGTTCCCCAACAGTGTTTCAATAAGCCAGGCAAGTTCCTTAGTTTTTCCCTCGCGCGGTATTATTGGAAAACTTCACTCCGGCGCTCTCTCGCTTAATAATAATCGTAGTTACACAGGTTCATACTTGTTACAATGTCGTGAGTACGCCACATTGTTGTTAGAAACATGAATAAAATAAAACTTAACCTGGGGAGGTGTTATGAAATTCTTACTGTGTCTTGTCGTGAAAAAATTACGGGAAGATTTGTGACTTGAAATACTTCCTCTTTGTATTATGTTGATTTGTTACAATTGCTTATATCTTGCCATACCCTTACAGGGTCCATGTATATTTTAAGTTAAGTTTTAGCTGAATATCATGTGTTCATTTTTATTTTAGCATTTTTAAATGCTAGGTATTATTATACCATGTCATGTATTAAGCTCAAACTTAACTTAGCAAGAATAAATAAATAAATGAAATAAGTAAATGTTTTCCCATGCGAGGATCAAACGCACAATCATCATCATCATCCCGGTTGGATCCTCGGCCATTGCCTCGGAGCCCAGAACACGCTTTAACTATGATCCTGAATTGACCATGCTGGTAATTATTACATTAGATCAAAAATCAATAAGAGGTTATGCTCATAGTTCAGTACCATGCTTCATAAAACTTGTAGATACACAGGTTTCATTCGCCACATTGTTGCTTTAGGAAACATGAATAGAATAAATGTTGAGATGGAGTAACCTTACGGGGAAGTGTTGTGAAGTTCTTACTGCCTTTTGTTGTGAAAAACTCCGTGAGGGTTTTTGAGTTCATGACAGTTTTTCATACTTCCTTTCTGTATTAACATAAGAAACATTCAGAAAGATTTGTACTCAAATGTTTGTATTATCATCATAAGCCTATTGCAGTCCACTGTTGGACCTCCTCTATTAGGAGGTTATAAATGTGGCTTAAGTCACAATCACAACGCTTGGTAGGGCTGCCTTTTAAGTTTTGTCGTTTGAAGAAAAAAACAGAAATACAACATTTTTGTCGTTGATATTATTTTAAAGAGTATTTATTACGTAGATTAATGCAATTTTCCATTTGCTCGAAATAGTTTTTTAAGTATTAATTCCACTCCAAAGTGAGGGTGTTCAATTAGGCTAACTTGAAGCATCAACTGCTTCTTCACCGGACTAGAATCTTTGACCACAAAGTTTTTCTTTTAATTTTAGGTACAGTAAAGGATTCTCTAGGGCTCAGGTTAGGTCTGTACCAGGTTAGGTCAATTTATTTAATGTTTTTATTCTTCAATTGCTGAATCGTATGTCGAACGCTGTGTGAGCTCGCATTGTCATAGTGTTAGATGACGCGTCGCTCAGGGTGAGATTTCTTAAATTCGGAGATGACTTCTGGTGAACAAACTGTTGTATGCTATTCATCAACCGTTCCATGAACACCAAGTTCAATTGTCGCAACATGGGGAGTTTTTTGCGACGATCGAGGCCACCGTCTCCTTTGAAATGCTTCGAGAGCGAACAACTTCGGTCAGCTTCGACTTGTTTTGAAAGATACATATTCTTGAATGTTGTTTGGAATCAGGATTGTAAGCATAGACCCATGATTCTACATCACTGATGATATCGTAGACGAGATTTGACTCTCCCCAATCTAGCCTTGGAAGAATTTTCTTACACCATTTGCCGCGTCCCACCTTTTGATCGTGAGAAAGCAAATGGGAGATCAAACGGGAAACTAGCATTCTCAAACCAAACTCTTAATGAAAAATCTTATGAATGTTTTCCCTGAGATGCCTAATAAAGCCTCTTTCTCCCGATATGTTACATGACGATCTTTGAGAATTAGTTGTCTCACAGCAACGATGTTAACTTCAGTGAAGGCAAATTTTGGACGTTCTTCACGAGATTAGTCACTGAGACTAGAGTTTCCACGCTGGAATACTAAATACTACTTTTTGATAGTCTGCAGACATGGAGCTTCCTTGTGGTATACAGATCATAGTACTTCAAAACACTTAAGTCGTGTCAGGTCACTTCGAAAGTTGTAGAAAATTATTGCTCAAGTATTTTCCTTAGTGAGAAGCATTCTTACTACGCGACCTGCTAGGTTTAGAACGATGTTGCGACTAAATAAAAGCATTAATCCTTACAATTTTAATTGTGTTCACGTTCTTAAATAAAGCAATTTTGAATATTCAACAGTTCGAAATTCAAAATTGGCGGGAAATATTTAAACGACAGAACTTAAAAGGCGGCCTTTGTAGGTGGGTAGGTGAACACAGTTTGGTGAATGATAAGATACAGAAGACCGCTACTGCCCATCTTATAGAATAGCCCTTAGTCACTATTTACGCCACCCATACCCCATGGTATGGGTGTGACTAAGGGCTAATATTGCCATAAAGCATTATTAACTCTAGCATTTGTACATTTTATTTGGTTCAAGAAACAAATAAAATAAACACAGAATGAATTGGAATATTTACATTGGGCTTTTGTAGTTTTGCGTGCCTGTATATTTGTGTAAATAAATAATTTATCTACGTATCTATCTGTCTATCTTTTCGGTTACTACTATTTTAGTTTACTACATGTACATTCATCTTTAAATGTAGTTAGTTCCCAGTTTCACAATTTAGCAAATCATCATCAAATTCTACCCAACTATAACACGATTACACCACACTCAAATTGCAGTAGATGCAACAACAACAGTTCAATGAAACGCAATAATAGTGGAACGGCTGTACTCCACGTCACAAGGACGTAAAATGGACATCGTAAAATGATGCTGGCTCAGCATGCACAGTGGAATAAAGAGCAGTGAGATAGTCCATGTCATAAGAATATAAAACCTGACAAGGGTGATTCAATATGAAGTACCTAAAGTTGAAAGTAGAGGTTGTGAGAATTTGGGGGGATTTTCCATTGAAGGGTCATGAATCCGCACTTGGTAAGAGTGGTAATTTTAAAACAAAATATATTTTTAATGTATTTATAATTTTATTATAATAAAGTTATTGGTATAGTTATGGGTTGTCGTAATAATAAGCTGATACATAATTATGACCCCGTACTTTGGAAAGAGAAACAAACATTTACTTAGTACTAAATTTCACATTAAATTTAAAATATTAAATGTACAGACGTCACTCATTATAGCAGTTCATGCGCCCCGCTTTGGCTTAAGGGTAGTTTCCCGTAGAATTTTCTTTTTGTTTTATCTTTTATCGTACTCCTTACTCATACATACCCCCTCTATACTGTGGCAGATACGCCATAATATAATAACATTACACGAGCGAGCGTACGTGTCAACTTACTTCTGTATCGGCGTAACTTTGACCGGCTTGTTATAACACTGTTATGAGGAGGAAACGATCTTATGTGTAGTATCTGTAGGATAGACACTTTGTAATGAAAGCTAAGCAACTTTATCGTAGTTGACAGTTGGATGGGTTGGCTTTTTGGTAACAGATCGCCGGTTCCATATGTGAAATATAGTTCTTCTTGTAGACGTGAGTCGGGCAACTACTGATATTTAATGTGGGAGGTGCTCACTTATATAATCATGTTCTTATTGTAATATAGGAAAAAGGTCCCCCTTGACCGGTCTTGCTAAATTGAAATAAATAACAGTCTAAACAAGAGGATAAAATCGCTGCAAAAATTAAATTATTTTATGATCATACCACCCGTACTTACCAAATACTAGGTAGGAAATCATAATCTTTAAAATTAGCATTTAAATTATTTTACAACTCTTTAAAACATTAAATTATTTTTTTTAGGCAAAACTAATAAATTCTAACCACCCGCCTACCTATCGAGTGACATTAAAAAACCGCGAATCTGCCAAAGCACGGCAATAAACAAAATTCTTTCTAAAAAAACACCGTGAAATCCTAACACATCCATTTGTTATCCATTTTGTCGTGTGTATCTGGGGTCCATTAATAACCTGGACTTATCCCGGCCTAATCTGCCGCTCATTCCCGCTTTCCACGGCCGATTCTTTTTCGCGCCAAAAAACTGCCGCCATGTTGGTTTCTGTCCGCGCAGATTTATGGCGTTGGCGGATTAAAAATAAAACACTCGGTGCCAGTATCCGATTGCTGATAAGTAAGGTTGGGTTTCCAGTTTGGGATATGTGAGAGGCGATGGCAAAGCTATAATATTTGGAAATATTCTTGAATTTTATTCTAAGCGTATTACTTTTTTTATTATCGGCATAACTATTTTTTCGTTGCTTTATAAAATGACATATATAATAGAATAGACTTATAATAATCGAACAGCTATAAAATTTTTAAATTATGCATACAGATCTTAAGTTTAAAATAAGAATATGTTGCCTAGAAATGTTTCTTTGAATGTGTTAAGAAATAACAAGATTGAACTTTTTCGTTATTTTAAGTTTCATTTGGTCTGAGTCTATTTTGAGTTTCTTCCATTGAACAAAGACTAACTTAAAGTAATGTATGATAGTATGGAAAATATGTTCGCAGTTTGCGTTCAAACTTCTGCTAAATTAAAAAAAAAACCAAAGATTGTGTGCAGAATCAAAATCAAAACAAAATGTACTTTATTCATGTTATTCCTCTGCAAGGCACTTATAAAGCATCAATATTAATATAGCACAATGGAATGACTCGACCACCGACTTCGGGATGCATTCATCTACCGAGAAGAAGCGGCAAGAACCTCGCTAGTTGCTCTTTTCAATCGCCAAGATCGACCGATCGCACATATCAGTAGCACCAAAACATTATCGCTTCGCATGTCCACAAGCGCCGCCTATCGGCCCGTTGATAAATAATAAAACACCGCGATGGCGCGATACGCGGTTTTATGGGTATTTTTCAATTTGTTCCTCGACTCCAGACTCGGTTTATCTGGATCCTTCCTTGGGGATAGGGCGCTGTTTTCGGGATTATTGATGGATTTATACTGTAATTGGTGTTTGCGGCGACACATTGTAAGTAGGTTTTGTAGTGGCGCTAAATATAGAAGTATAAGCTGTAAATTGAGGTTAGCCATGCTTCGGTTTTTGTTTATTTTTCGTTTTATATTACCTAAATTTACCTTTTTTTTTTATTTTATTGCTACTTTATTTTAATAACATAATTATTATTATTCATAACGTTGAATTGATTTTATCCTAGTACTATTATAAAGGCGAAAGTTTGTATGTATGGATGTATGGATGTTTGTTACTCTTTCACGTAAAAACTACTGAATGGATTTGAATGAAACTTTACCACAATATAGCTTATACATCAGAATAACACATAGGATATTGGAAATCGAAATCCACGAAGACGGAGTCACGGGCGGCCGCTAGTCTGTCATATTCTGACAGAAAAAAATAAGACAAAGTGTGGAGCATTTTGTTAGATGACTTAATAAGTTAAAACTGTTTATTCCTTTTCTAATATGTACCACCTGTATATTTTTAAACCTGATTGCAATGTAACCAAAATATTGGTGAAATAATGAAGCTCCTCAACGATCTGTGGAAGTGCCACTAAACTCGATTTAAATAATCGACTAAATCACGATCCAATCCAAAAGCTTTCCACAATTATTCAAACCCAGAAACGCAATCATTTACGAAAACTCATTTGTTCTTGCATTTCAAACGTCCAAACATCCAAACGAAGTCCATATTTACCCGAACCATTTAAAAATGCACCCCACTACCAGATAAGAGTGGGCTCAGTGGAAACGCTGTAATACCTTAATTTAAATTTAAATGACACGTAAGCCGCGCGATAAAATCAGACGCATCATTACGCTTTCAGTGGGGGACAAGAATCCGTTTTGCTGTGTTGGCACGTCGTTGGACTAGACATACGTTTGACATTAGTGGTTTTTGAAGATGGCGGTTGTGGGAGGCAAAGGAATCTATTTTATAAAGCCAGTTAAGTCAAGTTATTGTTAGTTACCTATATTTTTGTAGCCCTCAATTCTTTTTTCACTCGATTGATATCTTAAAATTGAAATTAAAGACAAAACATATTTTTAAATTTGAAAATACAGAAGCATCTTATGATAATAACCTATAAATATATCACAAAACTCAAAACTAATAGCAAACCCAAAAATAATGTTATTAAGTTATCGATAAGTTTGATTTAATTTTTACTTTATGTGAATCTAATAACCAAAACCAAATTCCTTTTTACGCATTATACACCCTCATGAGAAATGTACGAGCAAGTTCCCAGCCAAATGACGTCACGAACATTAAAACCGTTTTACAACAGCTAATACCTACTTGATGAGTAGCTTACGCGATAAGGGCAGGATTACACGAACGGCGCGTGGCCGCAACTTTAAAATTAGGGCTCTAGATACACTGATAGATAACGTCAGGGCCGATGGGAGTTAAGTTCGGGCTGTTGGGATTTAAAACGCTAGTCTGCACGTGGCTTTAGAATGTTTTCGCATAATTATACGCCGATAAAAAAAGTTTGTGTCATCGTTTTAGATAGTGTCAAGTGTGAATTCGAATTAATTTTATGTTTTTGCATTTCAACTAGGTATTCTAAATATCTTATTTAACAAGATTTTTTTTTTGTATCTGGGCTCATTTTTCTTTGTAGTTGATTAGAAAGTCAAAAAATAAAATGTTACAAATAGTTCAAGAAGGATATTTAAAAAAGTTCACTGAATTTGATACCTAAAGTTTAGTAAGAAAAAAAAAATTGATGCTGCTGTAATAAACTGAATTGTAATTCCATACATCTCAACCGAGCTCAGAATTAATTATATTCAACTGAATATTACGAAGACAAAAAAAATATCGTCCTCATCTCATGCGTAATCAAACAATTAATCTAACGCTAATAAACTAAATTACAAAAAGCAATTTCGCCTTACGAAAATTTAATAACAAAAAATGTGCTCAAAAACCATTCGTCAAGAGACCTGAACTTTTCTCCATCCAAATTAAAATGGCGCCGAAAAAAAAACTTGCGTAATCAGAGTAAAATCTCGGCCGTTTCATTGGGTCACAAAAAAAATTGTCTCAGAAAGATTAAATTTTAAGGGCGCTTTCTAAATTAATTAATAAGGCGGAGGTGACGCCGCCGGGGAAAAAATTAAATGTCAAAATTACAACAAGATTCGCCTTAATTATGTCCTAGGGGCGCGCACTAATTACTTTTTCTTAATTTGCAAAGTTGCCGCGGTTGGGACACGAGATGGTTGTGTTGTGAGATAGCGCTGTTGTTTTGTTTCTTGTTTCGGGAATTATAGATATTTTTGTTTGAGAATACAATTTGCGGGTTGTTTTTTATGTAATTAGATTTTTTAATTTTCAAGGCTTTTTGTATCGTAGGGTAGCCATGGCCAAAATAGGTATGTTTTGGTTGCTAGCTTTAGTTATGTACCAGCCTTACAGGGAACCGACGAAAAGCAGTGACAGATCTTCGGGAGTTGGATTTTTCATTTACCAAATATTAAATAAGGCAATATCTTATTGAGGTTAAATGTCAATTTTATTAATAGTTTTTTTATAACTTAATTCCCAAAAAAATATTAATAAAAAACATATCATCAGAATGTGATTGACAAAGTTTACTTTGCATATCATTAAACAATTTGTAAAACTCCTGCATAGTTTCAGCCCAAAGATTTATTTTATCCGGAAAAAGTCGAACAGAAAACAAGTTTTCTTTTTCAGTTAAAGCATTTAAAAATAAAAATGTTAGTTACGTGATTTGTCTAGATTTCGTTTCAAAGACATTGGCTCATAAACTCATAACTCAGACACTACTCGTACAAAACAAGCAATTGAGTTAGTCTTAGTATAATACAAGCTTTTTCATTAAGATATTATCATAGCGAGATATAAAATGGCTATCAACCCCAACAATATAATCCTTTTCCAGAGGCAAAGTATCTCATTAACATTTTTATATTCTAGTAAAAGCGGTGAAGCTAGCGCTGTGAGTAAACAAGAGTTCCGTATTATATTTTCTTAAAACCTTATGAAGACCAGCACCATTTTAACTTCCATAAAAATATCCTTGAGTTTTGGAATTGGCTATATAAAAACGTTATAAATGAAATGTAAGTAACAATAATTATGTAAATAAAAAGATTTTGTGAGTTTTCACGAAACATGTTTTTAGAAATCATAATCATCAGATTATCGCAGTCCACTGCTGGACAGAGGCCCATTCTAGGGCTCTTCATACCTTAGCAATAATTTGTTTATATTATTGAAAATTTAAAAATATTTTTCTAAATGAGGTAAATCGATAGCCAGCTAATAACAAAGTTCAAGTTTTTCACAAACACAAGCTTTTCGTAAATACCACCATCAAATCATCGCATAATTTAGCAATGTGACCATATTTCGCATTTGATCATACATCATAGGTATTTGAAATTTTAAAAACAGTTTTAGCATTGCATTTTCCACGGAACCCTAAAATCAAAGAACCAGCCCCACCGGAGACACAAAAAGACGATCCACTTTATCGCCACACCATCCTTTGTCTTACCAAATTTGCAAATGAATTTTTTTAATAACGGCAAATTTAGCAGAGGCATCCCCTTAAGCCTTCTATGATTTATGGCCGGGAGATACTTGGATAATGAAGTTTTTTTTATATAATTTCTTCCCCCATTTGTTTATTGATTCAACCCTTCACTTTGCGGCGGGGTTGTTTTGTTTGGTTGTTTTTAAACTAACGAAAAAGGTAATTTTTAAATTGTTTGTTATAATTTTTATTTTGTTTTGTTGTCTAGTTTTTTAGGCGGGGACTGGGTTGTTCACCTCTGGCAAACAAGTTGCCTGATAATAGATACTTAATGTATGATCGGCTGAATCCGTATTTAGGCATAAAAATACTCAGCACACTATGTAGAAGCGCAAAAACTGACATTAGAGAGAAGTCAAAGAAAGCATTTTAAAATAATAATGTTGAAGATAATACTATTTATTATAACGTACTTTCTTTACCATCTATCAAGCTTATTTGAACTACAATTTATGTAGAATTACCCAGGCAATAACGAAAGCATGAAAAAAATCCACAATGCCGTGTTCCGTTACTCTTATCTGCGTCCAATTTCCATGCTAAAAAACGTATCTCAAAAAACGACACAATATATCAATGACAGTATGTAAATATGCACGTAAAAATGTATTAATATACGCAAATAGAGGCTGCGGCTGTACATAGGAATGAAACACGACCCGATACGGTGGCCATTGCCAATTTATTTTTTATCTTCATACGGCGGACAGTCGTTTTGAAGAATTTGTGGCCGGTAGGTAAATTGGAATTGTGTTTTTGATCGATGGCCCTGTACTAATGGACGCGGTGAAAAAAAAGTCCCATTCCGCTATGCAGGAAACGTTCGTTGATTGATGATTTTTAGATGTTAGTGGAGTGAACTAGTTGAATTTACAAGCGATTTTTTCGCTGTTCTATTTGCAATGGGGATTGCACTGTGCATAGTTCATCGCGCTCATCTAAATGTAGATTGGAGGTGCTTTTATCTATTGAAATTTAAATTTGATGTTTGGACGTGTTATCAAATCAATTACTACAATATTGTTAGTCCTACTACTATTATAAAGGCGAAAGTTTGTAAGTATGGATGTATGGATGTTTGTTACTCTTTCACTTTAAAACTACTGAATGGATTTGAATGAAACTTTACCACAATATAGCTTATACATCAGAATAACACATAGGATATTGGAAATCGTAATCGACGCGGACGGAGTCGCGGGCGGCCGCTACTTTTCTATAAAAGGGTGTAGGCGAGGTAAAGGTGGGCTAAACAACAGCAACTTATGGAGTTGTTGATGTACATGTTCGGTTTATTTACAAGTGACCAATATTTTAATACATTCTACCTTTGACTTTCACACTCGAATCTACCAACATAGCGCACGGTACTCAAATGAGGCCACATTTAATCCGGCGCCTCATAATGACCAGTCTAACACAAATAAAACAGTATTAAACTACGAAAGATCTCATAAATCTCCGTATAGAATGCCTTGGGAACCAATTACGGTATAGAAACTCAGACGTAGACCAATGTATTGGTCATTAAGGCCGCCTTGGCAGCGTTAATAACTTTAATAAGTGAATAATAATTATTAATAATAAGAGTCATGCTTCAGTTGGTAGAGTAGTAGAGTTAGCGCCGGGTATTTTCTTTTGTAAGCTTATAGTTGAATCGGAGCTGAGGTGTGGTGTAAGTATTAAGACAATATATTATTATTTAAAAAAAGAAAAGTCTTGTTGTAACGAAAGTCTTCAAATTGTAATTTAATCCAACCAGGAATAGATATTTAAACGCTGGAATAGTGTTGATGATAGCGTTTATTAGCGGATGAAGATTTTGTTCGTCTAAGCCGGGGTAATTAAAACGATTTTTTTAATCATGTTGATTTTCTAGAAAAAGAAACAGATATCTAGATAACATAGGTATACATACTAAGCTGTATATGTAAGAATCGACATTTGACAAAGAAAATGTGCTTTATTAAAACTGGAATCAGACAACTTAAAAAAACTATATGAATAAATTGTCCACCAAAAAACCTAGCCTAAATAGCATTAAACATAAGTTATAAACAGCTTATACCCGTTTCCGCTTCAGCTTATAACTTACCACATTAACGTCATTAGTGATTATGTTTTATTACATTCCATTAATCGAATTTCGTGCAATTTTCAACCGTTGGGCAAGTTAGCGTTATATGTAAATTATTAAGTATTGCCAACTTTGCGGTATTGTAATCAAATGTCCGCCATAATACGGATAAATGCGACGTGATGTTGAGCTGGTTTATTTATGATAAACTCATAAATTAACTATTGAAGTGAGTGGTTAAATAGAAACATTTAAAATAAACTATATCATCTACCTATAGTAATATCTAGGGCAAAGCAATGTTATATGGGGAAGGCAATTGTAAATCGCTTCATAATAATTGCCAAGAAAGAGGTTTGTTTGTCATTTCATGAAATGCTAAATAATGCAGAATTGAGGAGTAAGACTCAATGAGGAAGACCTATCGTTTCAGAGTATTTCACAGTCGCATAATCCTAAGAAAACATCGATAAAAATCTTAGGTATTTGCGTTTATGTTAAAACTTTTGTCATTCTAGCAAGATTTTTATGCTATAGACTTTTGAAGGAAAATTGTTTAATACATTGTCCCGCAACAAACTTTATAGATGTTTTTTTTGAGTTTACAAAATGTTAGATCCAATTTATTCATACGCGTCCACAAAAACATGGCCAGTAATTTTCCATACAACAGACTCCTCATACCCAAAACACATCACTACATTGTATAAAACAAAGTCGCTTTTTCTGTCCCTATGTGTGTTGTATGTCCCTATGAACGCTTAAATCTTTAAAACTACGCAACGGATTTTGATGCGGTTTTTTTTAATAGATAGAGTAACTCATGAGGAAAGTTTTTATGTATAATATCATCCATTAAATAGTGGACAAGTACCAAGGGCGAAGCCGGGGCGGGCCGCTAGTTTCCAAATAAAGCAAGCACACACTAACTTTACCACCTGAACTCGTATTACCATCGCGAATCCCAACATCATTAGCGGACGTCGTTTGTCACCGCGACTTATCGCACCCCTTGCCCCAGTTAATAGTCGCAGCGATTTGTCGCGCTAATGTCCATGCGCGCCCTAATGATAGGGTTCACGACGCGACTTTTAATGCTAGATAACGGAATGGATATGGAGAATGGACAGAGTTTAACATGGATTTGGTTATCAGAGCAGAACAGTGACTTGGTAAAAAAAACTCGGCATTGTTTTAGTATGACAGCTTAAATGCTATTTTTATTGTAATTAACTCTAAAATCACTACTTGATCTGTTTAATTTAACCATGTCATTGTTGACTTAAATAACGTCTTCCGAATCCGAATCCGATATCTTTTAAAAGGTTTCTGTGAAATAAAGTCAGTAACCGCAATAAAACTAGCCACACCCCAAAATTAAACGTCAAGTTTTACACATTATTATATAGTCCTATAGTAATCATTATAGTATAGTTGATTTTACAGTTATTTCATGCAGATTGATAGATTAATTCATATTCCTCTGTACGTCAAATATACACAAATATTTTTTACCCGCGGCTTTGCCCGCGTTATCAAGATTCCTGTTTTATCCCATGGGAGCATTTAATCGGGTAAAAAGTTTCAATTTACCTAAGCCAGCCCGAACCCTGCATGTATACCATATTACATCAAAATCCGTTCAGTACTTTCAGCGTTATTGACGGAAAAACATCCAAACACACTTTCACAATATAAGTATGAATAGTATGATTATCAGTGAAACCAACAAAACAAACAATGTTGAAAGAAAGGTAATAATTTGTTAGCACCTTCCACTTTACAGTCAAGTCACGTTTGGCCAAAACTTTCCACCCACGAGATGAGTGGCTTGATTTATCATCCGATTGACAGGTGTAGAAAAGAACAAGATTGCTTCTGCTGGTTGGTTCTTCATAATACTGATTGATACATCCCTTTGTATGATACTTGAAATACGAAGCAATTGTACAGTCATTGAGTGTATTAACGAATGGACATAATAACAGCGTTAGTACGTATTAATAAGTAAGTATGTTTTCTGTAGTCAACTGTCTCTATAAAATGTTAATATATTTTCCTTTAAAAGTTTTTATTGAATTTGTCTTATTAATGATTACAAATTACTTTTGCGATTCTAACAATGAGCGTCGAATAATTATATTCAAACCATTACAAAATTCACAGTTCATTCAAGCCTATTAAACAGTATAAAAGTTGTTAAAAACTAATAAAAGTTGTTTTCACAAAACATAATCGAACAAGACCCATTGAATGAGATATAATACAATGAAGAGTAAAAGTCCACGATCAACTCATTCAAATTAATTATTCGAATAACAAGATGGCGGGTCTAAGACATTTTTATTCGCTGCCACTGAAAGCGTATTATCCCCATCGGGCCATTACAGACATTTCTTGTGAAAAATAATAGATATACACATAATTACCCGACCCTCCTCTCGTGAACGGTGCGACGCCATATGTCAGAGCGAGACGAACATACTTCTCGCGGTTTCGCCGTGAGCACTTAAGTAATTGAATAGAGGGGAACCGGGTAACTTGGGGCATAAAGGAAGACTGGAAAATAATAATACTAGTCATAATATTACTGGTGACGCGCGAAAGGGTCGCAACTTGTTCAGGCGAGTCGTAAATATAATAATAAACATACGTCACGGTGTTTGTTCATCCCGCGCGGAAGCCCTCGAAGTAATGGGCCAAGTTGTGTAAGTATATTATTTGTGAATGGGTTATATAAAGAGAAACTGCAATATAGTGTTGTTTAGATACGAATGCGAGGAACTACTTAAATAAACCAAAATATGAATTATAAATGAAACATTTGATTCAGGTCCTTGTCCAGAGAAGAAAGCATACTCTTGAAACTTTGTTGTGCTTTGTCTTTGAAAGGGACAACCCTGTGGACTTGCAAAACTACGAAAATTTATTGTGTTTTGATAAAAGCGATTGGTTGGAGTTTGCAACATGAAAGAGTTTAATGTCGTTTAGTCGAGAGCGACACTGATTTTTCATACGGTCTGTCCTATGAAAAATTTGTGGAAGCAAATAGTCTTGACTGTCATGAAGTCTACAATATCATGAAAGACGAATATGAAGTTTGTATAATTATGTATTTATCTGCCTATTAAGATAAAAGATCTATAGGGAATGGACACTCATTCCCAAATTTTCCGTTCCTAATCCAGACTGGACTTACACCCTGGCCACAGCACACAGCGGTGCGACTTGCGATGCGTCTTCCGCCGGCGAAAGTGGCGAGCGAAAAAAACAAATAAAGGAAATTGTATGAAGCATGCCACAGCTATCGGCGGCGAGATGCGCGACTATTGCCGCAAATCACGTCGCCGGCCTCATCGCACCACACGTCGCGCCGCTCGTCGCCGTAGCTGTGGCTAGACCCTTAGCGTTCTGTGAAAAATTTGTCAACGCAATATCCTTGATTGTGATCTAGTCTATAATATTGTGAAGGACGAACTAAAGTTTGTATCATATTTATCAGCTATGCGAGCGCGTAAATCGCCGTAGATCGTAAAACGTGTGTCGCGTCAACGCGCGCAGTAAAAACAAATGGCGCAATGATAATGCGCGTAACGTACGATGTTTTGTTTTGTTACAATCTCGCCGTTTTTTATTACCGACGAGATATTGGACGCAAAAACTAAAAAAAATTGATGGGTGTGCAGAAGGGTCGCGGGTAGAATGATGGGTTTGGTTTGGTGCCTACGAGTATTTTTGAAAGAGAAATAGCATTCAAAGACTGCTGAATTGATCGATTAGTTACGTTCGTCTTGCGATTGAATTTAAAGCTGTTTTATTAAGCCAACCGTTTAAGTGTTATTTTAGGTGTTGGTTACAATAATATTGCGTCCATTCTTCTACTAATTCCTAATACTTTGTAATACTAAAAGTTCCTAATACTTCGTAACACTACTAATTTCTAATAGTTTGTAGCTTTTGTGCTATATTTCTGCTGGTGAGTAAGGTCGAGAACTCAATTGGGGGTATAGGGTCTTAACGGCAGGCAATCTGCGACCCTTGTGCTGTTGTTGTTGTCCATTGGCAGCGGTGTTCACTTACCATCAGATGGCCTTTTTTTTTCGAAAAATTAAATCGAAATACATATCGGACAGAAATAAGTTCTCGCATCTTTTTCAGGTAAATCAACAAATGATAGACTTCATTAACCCAATCCACTGCTTTTCAACACTCACATTCTATGATAGTTACAATATTTCAGATGAGCCCTCTGTTACTCTATGCCGTCGATTTATTAATACTGCCAGACAGACAGTGTAACGTTTATGGTTATTTTCGGAAGTTAAATTGTTTCTTTTGGACCTTCTTTCGCGCTCTATAATAATAATGTACTAAGCAATTTTTCCTTCTCATTTAGAAAGTGAATTGCTGCCAATTTGTTAATACGAGTAGGTTTATCTGTGCTGTGCTATAATAATACTTTTAGCATTTATACAAGTGTATTTATACAAATTTACATGACTACACTTTAGGTTGGCTTAATCACCACGCTTGCCAAATGCGGGTTGGTGATCACAAGCTCGGGCTGTGAGCAGAAATAACGTACATTTTTTTCCCGACCCAGGAATCGAAACCAGGACCTCGAGACGACGGCCCGTTACTTTAACCACTAGACCATCGACGTGTTCAATGGATAGAAATCGTATAATTAAGACTCTTACAGCCTCAAAGGCTAACTTGATCTAAACGTAAGCTGAACGTTAAGATCTAGTTTATTGAACGACTGAATCGTACAGCCGAATACAGCCGATAACAGCCGTTTTGGCTGAAAGCACAACCGGGAGCAGTGTTGCGGTAGCCTGCGCCAAGCTCGAGGCCTTAACGATCCCTTGTAAATACAGCTTTATTAAATTTTACGCTGTAGTCATAGTGATGGGCGGAAGCGAGTGTCACTTTCATAAAACCCAAAAGCTAACAAAGCTTTAACCTTAATAAATAAAATATAAAGTGTATGTTGATACAAGAATATAAGATAAGCTTATACAGTATTTGTAACGGAAAAAAATATTTTTTTGTTTATTTCAGTACTACAAGTTATGACTCTTAAATCGAATAATATTCAAAGAATCCTTTTAAGCAAATAATGATGCCTGTGCAAGATGGCCACGCTCCTGCTTCTGTTAGCAGCATATCATTAAGTTAATAACAGTATAATAAAATTAATAAATAAATGAATTCATTGGACTAACACACCAATTATAATGAAGAGTAACATAAATACTGTTTTAGTATGGCGAAGGCATATCTAACCATTTAAATCTATGGTGCAAAGTGCTTATTGACATAAACTTTCATAGTTACCCAAAAATATAATTAACTCAATATATTTTAACCACCATTAGGTTAGTTTACCATTAGTTAGGTTTGGTGCACAATCGCTCGCTCGAGCACCAAACCCGCTCTCTCATACAGGGACCAGTGTTGCACGGCCCGTAACGATGTTTTGATGGCGCGACTTGGCTGCTTATTAATTAGCTTTAGAAACATTGTCGTAATGGTCCGCTGCACAGCCCCTTTACAGCCTTCGCAATACTCGATAATGCTTTGTTAACATCTTATATTGTAATCGGTAGCTGTTTACAATATTTATCGTTAGATGGTTAAACTATTCTGAGATGTTAGAACTAGTGATGTGCTGGTACCATCAAATATTTACGGATATGGTGTCAAGACCCGCGGATACAGATACGGAGACGGATCTTTATTTTCTTGTGCAAAAGTGACCTGAAAACGATTTTAATGACACACAGGATATTTTTTGAAATGCACAAAATTATGAATGCTCTGATTACATTTTAAGTTTTTTTTATTCTAATCTAAACTAATCACCACCAACATAATTTCATCCTAAAAATTTAAAATTACTTACTTGGCGCGGCGGTTCAAAGGAGTCTTTGCCTCTAATAACAAATGTCGTCACCTCGGTTTGACCTGCGCATTGCCTATTGACACTTGTAATAGCAGAAAGCTATCTTTGAGTTCAAACATGCAACTACGATTAGTCTTAAAGAACTATGAAGGTACTATGCTACTATGTTTAGTGGTAGAAAGAAACGAAAATAAATTGTTAACATAAAGGTAAGGACCATTTAATTAAAGTTGATTTGTGTCACAAATCGATTTCAAAGTTATTCTAGTGAAAGCTTCTCATTACGAAGTGTCAAAAGTGATCCTCAATTATCCACATTGTTTCTCAGCAACCTCAAAACTAATATTCTTCGGCGCAACGGGAAAGACCTAATTTGAACCTCAGACTCGTTTCTAATACCAACGACATCTGCTCCCAAAGTAATCGCCTAAATATTCAGCATCGACCGAGCCGTTCTAATCATGAAAATGTATTTATGACCTAATTAAACTCCTGTCTGCCGCCCGACTGGCCGGAGACAAAGACGCAACATACACCCACCCCGTAGGAAAGAAAGAGACCAAAAACACCCGGCACTGTGATTAATGAGCGTTATATGGCTGGTTAAGTACCGTGTAATTTGCAAAACGACCCTTAATTACCGTAGAACATGGCTACTATCTCCGTCCTTATCGGGCGCCGCAAGATTACGTAGGAGCGAGCGAGACAAGTCTAAGTTTGCGTTGCGACTTAAAAGGCGGTATTTAATGAGACATTATGATGTCGTCCAAGGAGATTAGGTTCACATGCCGCTGAAAATTGTTTGTTCCCTCTTTATATTTGGCTTTCAGGAACGCAAACAGAGAGAGGGTTTTAGTGGCGTGTAGCAGACGTATATTGCCGTTCCACAGTGTATGCGAACGGTGTTTGCGAATGTACTAAATGATAGAGAAATTCTGGAATGGTACTATGAAGCCGCTTTTTAACCGGTTAGCCGTAATGCTATGGAGCTTAACTCTATTTCAGAGCACGAAATGGACGATTTCGCGTGATAACTTAAGTTAATTGGGCGTTTTCAAACCTTTTGGCTACTTACGTTTACCAACTGATTTACAGATTCTGGCTTGATCTAAAATTATAATAATCAATCATTAGCCTAATAATTTTATTTCTTATTCCAAAATTCCATTTAAGCCACACACAATCATTATTAGTTCTTGTTTGCTGTCAAACAACAAGTCGTGATTTTTCAGAAACTTAATATCTACATATTGTACCTACTACAGAGACGGTAGTCTATCTTTATTTTAATTTCATAGTAAGCAGCGTTAAAGGCAGTACATTATCATTTGACTAAAATCATCTTTTCTCCCACAGGTCTGGTTTCAAAACAGAAGAACAAAATGGCGGAAAAAGCACGCCGCCGAAATGGCGACGGCGAAACGCAAGCAAGAGGAGCTTGGGGAGGAGTGCGACGACCAGGAGCAACATGAGAACGACCCCTGCAGCGATGAAGACGACGCAAAGCGGCCGCGGCTCGACCTGCACCAGCACATGCACCACCTGCCGCACCACCGCCAGTGATCGCGATCCATCGCGGGCGACGAGGCGCCCCCCCTCGCCGCGCGCGCTAGTGACTGTGACACGAACGTTAAACAACCCGACAGTTACGACGACAAATCGACGTACGGGAAGTACCCGAGCGAGTGCTACCTCAACTTCGGCGGGTATTCGGACTACGTCGTGCCGCGGTCCTACTCCAAGGAGACTGAGGAGGCTCCCTGCGATCTCTCCAACTGGCAGATGAACAAAATGAACAAATACGAACCCGCGCCCGATCGCGAACTTAACAGTGAAGTGGACAGTGAACAAGAACCCAGTGCCAACGCCGGCGACGATGTCCAACCGATTAACTTCGCGTACTATCATTTCTAATGTGAATACGACTTGAGTAGAATTATTTAACCTGTAAATAGATCGAGTAGTGATGTGATACGTTATTAAGTAATTTATTATAGTTAGATTTTACATGGTACTATTGTAATTTTCGAGAGGTAATTATGATAATATTGTACATTATGAACATTAACTCCTGGTGCCAATTTTCCTAATGTAGTAGATTTTGAACTACGGTCTGTCTTCTAATGGAGAAGAGACATGTTGCGTGTTGGTTTGTACAGAAAAGTCGGGCTTATCAGCTTAAGTTTATTAAAGTGATCAAATTATCAAACTTTGCTGAATAAAGCATAGGTTTTACATCTATGATTTCTGACGCAATCTTCTAATACACAATGTATGACTAAATCGAGCTATAACACAAACCTATCCATGATTGTCTTCATTTAAAATAAATGAAATCAGAAATATAAAATCAAAAATTCCGATTAGGTATTCAATTGATTGATGGCACTTTACTTGGCTATTGCTTTAAAGGTTTTTAAATGTATGTTTCTTCTATATATATAATACCTACCACTTTGCAACATGTTATACTTACAATGTGTATGTAAATCGATTTCCAAACTTTAATTTCTTCACAATTTAGATTTAGCTTATTATAAATATTGTTTCTTTGATCTTTTTTAATATTTTTGTGTAAATATTTCTCCCTTTATGACGTCACGAGTGCATTGGTGTAGTCGGAACGCATTGCAATATGTAATGTATTATATATTAATTGTACATTTTAAGTGATAAATTGTAAATAAATATTTAAACGAATTTAATTATTGTAACTAAGACTATGAGTAGTGTAGACCACGCAAAATTGTAATATTGTTTCGTCAGATATGCCCCAGAAAATAATATTAAGATATAATTATAATACCTGTCGTGAAATAGTACGTTATGTTGCGTAACTTTAAGCGATCATATGACCTTTGTATTTGTATCTGGATAGAGATAAACAGATGAAAAGACATTGATTTAAAGTAAGGCATCATACTAATATAAGAAATGAGAAAGTTTGTTTGTATGGATGTTTGCCCATCAATCACGTTGAAACTACTAAACGGATTTCGATGAAATTCGGTACACAGGCAATGTCTTAAGAGAAAGGTATTTTTTTATCCCAATTAAATGGAGTTTTATCCCATGGAAGGATACAACAGGAATCTTGATAACGCTGGCAGAGCCGATGGTAAAAACTATGTAGTTGTAAATAAAGTTTAAAACGAAGCAAACATAAACTTTTATTGTCTATTATTGTCATTCAAGGTGGTTTTTATTTCTATCTGGAGCATATTTGACAAATAATTCAAAAATAAAACTTACGTTAAAGTCTTTCACACGAACAGGTACTACAATTAATTTAGTAGATTGTAAAAATTCCGATCATACACCCTTATCTACTACATTCTGCATAAAGTAACTATTCTGAAAAGGTTTAAAAGTTATTTGTTAATATTTCAATGTGCCATATTGTCATTGTGTGTAAATGTCCAACAACTGTTGTGTGAAAGACCGCAATGTAATTGTATTCTCAAATAAGTTAAAATAGTCGACGAGCTTCAAAAAATAACAAATTTGCTTAATAAATTGTATGCTCATAAACGAAATAGATCGCTTATGAAAAGTGTATAATGAATCTGATTTAACAAAATAAAGATATGAAGTTAGTATTAGCACGCAAGAAACCAAATAAAATAGAAAATAAAATAAAAGCATATGACAAAGAATATAAATGAATTTCAGTGAAGGTCAGTTAATAAAAACTTGTGAATCGTTCTCTAGAGCTACAGGACACTGTAATTTTTCATTGTCTAATACGAGTTCAAATGTTCTTGTCGTCTATTTCATCAATTTTATTCATATCTTTTTTCTTTTTGTGGCTAGCTAAAAAGCTTTGAAAAGTAATTTTTACGGATATCATTGGTGACTTTTTAAAACTTATGCTCTATTTTAAACCAAATGTTTGAACACGTCATATCTTATTTTTGTTAAATCAGTTATGAACAGACGGAAAATCTCTTAATTGACTCCATATTTTAGATCACAAGCGTGGAAAATCTACATTATGTGGTTGGAATAAACGGTTAGTAAAAAACACATGTGATTTCAATTATCCCCTTATTATTTCTACATGCAAGGAATTTACTTACATGGTGATGAACGGACTAGTTTCCTATGCATCACTACATAGTATAAAACAAAGTCGCTTTTTCTGTCATGTTGTATGTTGTATGTCCCTATGAACGCTTAAATCTTTAAAACTACGCAACGGATTTTGATGCGGTTTTTTTTAATAGATAGAGTAACTCATGAGGAATGTTTTCATGTATAATATCATCCATTAAATAGTGGACAAGTACCACGGGCGAAGCCGGGGCGGGCCGCTAGTACTTAATATAATAAAGCTGAAGAGTTTTCTTGTTTGATTGTTTGAATGCGTGAATCTCATCTCATATTTTTGCGTTGGATAATCCATTGGTCGAGGAAGGCTTTAAGCTTTTTTATAGTAAGTATAGCACAATGTGTGCGGAAACCGAATTCCACGCGGACCTAGTCGCGGGCGGCCGCTTACACTAGTAAGTAAATTAAGAAAGGAATAAGTACACTTGATAGATACTATTGGCTTGTAAACAAGAAGTTTCGAGGTATTGCAGAGTCTTCTAGATATGTAGGTAGTTATCGTTATATTCTTTAATAACTTATATAGAAAATTAGTATTTATTTGTAGCTGATTTCATTAGTGGGTACTGGGTTGATCTATGCTATTAGGCAGCACCTTGAACAGACCTATTTTAAATAGTGACACTTAGTGTAGGAACACACTATACCGAAGTTCGGGGCAATGCATTTTCTATACAAAATGACGCGACCTAATTATGACATATGGTGTTATTCCATTTAAAATACATTGCAGGCTTAGTCACGCCAAAACTCGGTCGCGCTTTTTCCGCCTATTGTGTTACGATACTTGACCAATACCCTCTTATTTGTCTCAAACATGTCATTATCACCGCCGCACACACATACCGCGAACGCCAATTTTAAAAAAGCCGAGCAAAACATGCATAACAATCCTCCAATCCCGAATTCGACATCAAAAGGAAGTAGATAACGCTTCCGAACCCCAATATTTCCGCGCTATCTCTTCAAAACTGACGCGAGCGAGAGACCGGGCGATTCTTTCACAACGATATTTATTACGGTAGATATTCCACCCTTGCATTGATCAGTACCTTCCGAAGGCAATCGGCAGAGGCTTCCTAGCAAAAATCGGGACCGAATCACAGAAGACCTGTCAGACGGAAAAACGAACCTAAATTTCAGGGGAGTAAGTTATATTTTCTATTGCAGTCATACCTTGAAATGTGGCTTCATGTTATAAATGTAAAACAAGGTTTTGTACGACGTTGGAGGGAGAGGGTCGGTGTGAGAGGGACAGCTGGGGTGGGGATGCAGGGGAGATGTTCTTTCATTTGTTGCGGCTAGGGGTTACCAAATTTTTATTCTCGGAACGGAAATGGGAGGAAACAGGGGTAGTTTGAAACGGAGGTGTTTAAAGGGTAAGTAACTAGAGAGGACTTGCTTATTTACTAGAATATTGGTTTGATAACAAAATAACTCGTATTACACAGTATATTAAAAACTAGCAACAGCCCGCGACTTCATTCACGCGGATATCGGTTTCCGTACGCATAGTGTATGCATGCATATTATGGCCTAAAGCCTTCCTCGACAAATGAACTATGCAACACAAAGAGAGTTTTCCATTTAAACTAGAACATCCTGATAGTTTAAACAAACAAACAAACTTCAGATTTATCATATAAGTAGAGATAAATAGACCTAAGTAAAATTCAAACAACATATTCGAGTTTCTTTCGTCAATCTGAGAACGATGTTGGAATGCCGGTTGTTGAAACCGAAGATTGCAGTAAGTATCGACATCATCTAATGCGCCAAAGGTTGGTTGTTAGAATCTCACCCAGAACAGTACCTAAATCCAGTCTAACTCTCAAATCATACAATTAAAGTTTACTTCTACTGTTTGAATTTTAATTGTCCATCAGTAGCTTATTGGCATTGTTTTCAAAGACACAGTTTAAGAAAGAAAGAAAAAGAAGAAAACAAAATTCAAAATGGTAACTTAATAAGATATTTCGGCACTCTCAGACTAAACCAGAATCATATACACTCAAAATTTGTCTCCATAAGGTGATCATATTTAAGAAGCGTGAACAAGTATCTTGCAGGCCGGTATCACCATACCAAAGTATATGATAGGAGATAATGATTTGGCATCACCATGCCAAAGGATACCGCATCCGTTGTCATGGCAATCAAGGATCCTCTTTTGCTTACCCTTAGGCAGCGTGGAGCCAGTATAAAAAAGATACCTAGGTAAAGAAAAAGTAAAGAAACAGCATCCAGATCCCTGATACCTACTAAGACCAAAGAAAAGTATCAGCCTATAATTGTCACACTGGCAAAGGCCTCCATCATTTGAAATCATGTTTTCGTTACAAAGATTGTCATAATCACCACCCTTGGAAATGCGACTTGGGGATCACAAAACCGGGCTGTGTTCGAAAAAAAAACGCACCAATTATCCCGACCCGGGAATCGAACCCAGGGCCTCGACCCACGGCCTGGTTTTTTGACCACTAGAGCATCGAGGCGTTAGAAATTTGCTCGGTACTCTTAGACGAATCCAGAACTCTCACATACCCTCAAAATCAGTCCTTTAGCGGAGGTGCGGCGTCACAACGTCTCGACGATAAGGTGCACCTTTTATTTATGACTCCATTTTAAACCGGCAGTGTGTTACGCAACCAACCGCGTACGCTCACAGATTCCGAGGGGAAAATAAGGATATGTACTCGCTGATTTAAACAGAAAGACGTCTGGTTGTGTAGGTAGTGTTCTGCAAATGTAGGAGCCGCAGTATTTAAGTGCCGAAAGTGAAATGACACGCAATAACTAATAAGTAAGGTTTTAAGGGATATCTTTAATCCGAATTAATATAGAAAAAGTAAGTATAGAAAACACTACGCTGAAAAAACGCGGCCAAAGTTCGGCATCGCAATGTATTTTGAACGGAGGATGTCATACTTTGCCGAACTACATCACGTAATTTTATTTAGAAAATGAACTTCGGTCACGCTTTTACTGCTTAGTGTGATTCTACATTAAGTCTTCTTATTATGCCTCAGATCAATAGTTCCTTTTTCAAGCTAAACGAAAATAATAAGTAAAACAAAAGTTCCGACTTTGAAGCCTCTGATTTTATGCTGCATGTGTGTGCGTCAATGTCACCAATGCAAATGACGTGAAGTGACGTTTTAAAATACAGAAAAATATGAAATGAGGATTTCAACTCTAGCGTCCAATGTCAGATTGCTGTCTAATCGCTATCTTGGAGAAAGAAAGAACTTTCAGTATACCTTAACGAGAATCTAAATAAAATTTACAAAACAAACCCAGCTACCTTCACCGGACACCGAAGTTCTAAACCTATCAATCACTTCAAATCCCGAATGACGGAAAAGAATACGATATTAATTAGCCATCGATATGTGGGTGACGTGTAAATCAACGTGCGACAGAACGCTATAAATCTAAGGGACGAGTGTAAATGTATCGGACTTATTTCAAAAGACAGCCGTATTCTGATGGGAGAGATTCTGTTGCGAGATAGATATCAGGCTTTTTCTCTGAGTTTAATATATGTATTTAGGTAGAAAAAAACAGATAATCTATTATTGCTAGGCCTGCAAGCCATTTAGATTGGATTTAGCATGACTGCGTTATAATTAGATGGGACCAATAACTTCAGGGGCACTGTTGACACAAATTATGTGAAAAAGAGGGTTTCTAAATCAATAAGTAAAGAATTTTCAATTTGTTAGATTCTTCAATGTCTATTTAAATATTCCTCGTTATTACTGATGAATTAATTGCAATAATTGAAGAAAAAAAAATCGCCTAGGCTATTTTTTTACGAGTAGTTCAAGCATAATGCAAAATTAAAAGTTTGTAATCCAGTGTTCTTTAATTATAATCACTTACTATACAGGGTAGAATTTGGAGACAAAAATGTATGGGAAAAGTTTTTTGGCGATTTCTGATATTTCTATAACTCAACTTCAAATTTTAATAGTCCCATATAGTCATTTGATGATAATGTATTTGCCCTTCAAAACCCATTTCAAAATTCCACCCTGTATATAAAATCAGCGAATCTATAGATCTGATCTATATAATCACCCAATAGATATTTCAGATTCAAATAGGTTATAAGAGTAGCCACCTCCCAGAATACATCCATCTCGCAGTGTGTGGCCGGCCAGTAAATACCGACCGGCCAGTGCGAGTATTTTTATGCCGGATAATGTCGCGTAGGTTAGCTTTTACAACGTTTTTACATCTTTATTTAACGTCGCCCAATTAGACGGATTGTTTCGTAACTTGCGATTTCAAGAAGATGGCGGAAGGTGTTTTATTTGTTTATTAGTTATTGTTCATCGGGACATAAGAGAACCTAAACTGAAGATAAGGGCAGTTTTAGGTGGAACGAATAAGGAATAAGAAATTCATCGGTAATTTTTTAACCATTTCCCTCTAAATGACTAACTTAAGAGGGGGTGTAAAAAATATCGCGTATTTTCAAACACATTTTAAACCTTGAAAATGAACTTCAAATGACCCGAAAAAAAAATCGTAGATATTCAAGCATCGTTCCTAAATAGTTATCACAGAAAATATTGAAAAAATTGCAATTTTCATTGATAAAAAAAATCTTGAAGTTGCGTCTGACTTGATTTTTGGTTACATTTATTTCCGAGACGATGCATTTTGGTGAACCAATATTTTGGCATATAATATCAAATTATATTATCTAAATATTTATCACAGAACATATTGAAAAAATATCATATTTTACGAGTAATTCAAAGAAAACTAGTTTGGCGCTTACTACGTTCATATTCCGCGCAGTAAGCTATCGTCTGTCGCACCTGGCGCGTGCTCACAGGCATGTTTTGTTTCATCGGTTAGTCGCAACCTCTCCGTTGAGACGAGAAGACTATGATTCAGTACTCTCCCGGCTCGAAAAAATATTTCGTAAAATTATTATAAGGATTGACGTGAATGACGGATCGGCCGAGAACAGTATATGCAAGAAAGAACGATGCTTTCAAATAGTCGCTTGTTGGAAGACTTAGTAGCAATTTGAAATTGAAAGTTTACAATTCCAGCCTAAAGTATTAAAACTTATTTTTCATAATCAGTCTTTTACTGTGTACAATAAATGGACGAATAAATTAGGTGTTGCGGCAATATAATGTGTAAATAATTTATTTTGTGTATTACTGTTACTAGATAAGAGATTTACGATTTAGAAGTTTTTGTTTTGCTCCTTTGAAACGTGACAATCTATACATAAAATATTTTAATATTTAAACTGTGCAAGAGTAACTGTATGACATAGTGAGAGTACGAAAGAAAATGTATTGAAAAATAATGTTACAACGAGGCAAGATAAATTAAACCCGTTCAAAAAAATGGTGTTTCAAAAAGCAACTTTCAACTTTCTTGCCTATAGATTACTGCTTCCTAAAGTCGGTAGTAGAATTTTTCAGTATTGTGCTATTATTATTGACGATTTAAAAGTGCCACACCGAGATCTACATAAATATAGTATATTTCGATTTTGATTTGGTTGACGGGAATCAGTAGTGTGTCTGTGTGTGTGGGAATCATGCAACTGATAGTAAATGATATTATAGGTGGAGACGTTAATTTCACCGAATTGCGGTACATGCAACTGCAAAAAAATTACACTGTATTTTAAAATCAAAAATTTTGTATTTCACAAATATGTTTACCTACGTTTTTTAAACTAGTATAATAATTTTGTAGAATTAAGAAATTTAGGAGTACTACCCATGCCCTAAAAGTAAGAAAAAGTTCTGCCAAGCAGTCGATCCAGCTCAGGTACCGAGCTCCTAACCACACTGTGTTGGTGTAGTAACGGAACTCTATATTGTGGCGATGCAGATGGGGCCTTATTTCAAAGCACATTAAAATTAACCAGGCCGTAATTATTTTTAAGCAATCATTGTAAATATAGCACTTTGCAAATTAATTAATGTTCATTAATTCTTACAAGTTGATTAACAACGATTAAACACGTCTTTTTTTTAAACCTACTAGCACTTAAACGGGCCTGGCCGTTCTCAGGAAATGGAAAATACAAATAAATCTTTTTTTAAAGATTTTTTGTATTGCCATTGGTTTTCAGATACCTACGTCAGTTAAATAATTAAAAATCTAGAATAATAAGAATGACATGGTTCTCATTCTTATTCATGTGCACAGCGACAAGAATTTGATAAATTCACAAATTATTGTCGACGTTATTTAAAAAATCTTGTATCTTATAATGTCCTTTTCTCTTTGAGCAATTCTTTATTTTAAGTCTAATTAGATGTAAAGGTGCAAAATTACGGTTTACGGTTTAAGACATTCATTTCTCAATTACAGAATACATGTTATTCACTTTCACTGAGAAACACTGGATAACAATTAGTAATTATTCTGTACGTTTAACACAAGCACTAGTAGTAACTAAGTAAATCATTTATTAGTAGATCTGAATTTATGTTAGTATTTCCATTTTTCTCAATTTTAATGAGGGTATTTGTCTTAATACACACAACAATACTCGAGCGAGAAAGACGAGTCAGTCATAGTTCTATTACGTATCGAAAAACAGTTGCTGTCATAGATGCTTTTTGCTGCCATGTGTGAGGAATCATGCAGATTTAAAACATTTAAAGTAAAATCAAAAATTGGGAGACAAAATTAAAATTTAAAGATTAAATTAAAATTTACACAGATTTTGTAGTTAAAAAAACATATTATACAATTATTAAGTAAATAACTTGCGCGTACCTTTGCGTATTAATAACTACCAGAAAAAAGTACAATACAAGTCACTCAAAGCATAAACAAAATAAATCATTATAATACTAACATTTATGTATTACTAGCTTTCCAACGCATAGTTACGTCATCCTGCTTCCAATACTCTCTTTGACAATTTTTATCTGATTTACTTTGAATACTGTGCGGAATCGCCCGAAACAAATTGAAGTGGCGACCTCTGTCTCATTGCGTTGAAGTCATAGGACGAGAGGGGGCCGAGGAAGCGCGCGGGTGCGATCCGATGGGTGTCGAAATTGATGCGCCCTCTTAAATAAGCCATACTTAAATAAGGGCTAGATTTTTATTTATGAACAGCTAGTCTCTATACAAAACCTTACACATCGGCCTAGTGCCTATTACAAAAAACAATGTAAACTACTTATTGCATTAATTTATATTGTTAGATTACTTTGTACTAGAGTTTGATTGTCTTAAATCAGCTACTTAAACTTCAATCATCATTCTCAACATATCAGTTGAGAGACGTCGAATTGTGTCCATTATATGTCTCCCCGAAAAATCTACAAACATACTCGTATCTTTCCTGCGCCACCCGCATTGATCACACCAAAGGCCGTCAATCAAAAGCTATGTCTCAGACCCAATTCTAATTAAAGACCAATAACAACCCACGGAAGAATAATTTACGACGACCACTTAGTAGGTGGCGGAATAAATAAAAATATTTACGCATGACAAATCCCTCCTTTTGTGACTTTCCGTCGAATAATGTGTAAGCGCAAATTAATTGACGGGCCCGTTGGTCGCGTGGTCAGAGACCCTGGCTGCGAAACCAAGGGTCGCGGGTTCGAATCCCGCTAGGGGCAAATGTTTGTGTGATGAACATCGGCATTTGCACTCGAGTCATGGATGTTTATAAAGTATTTAAGTATTTCTATCCGTTCCCTAGCATCCATAGTACAAGCTTCGAGCTTAGTTTGGGGCTAGGCAATTGGTGTGTCAGTCCAAGGCATTTATTTATTTATTTATTTAATATTTTATGGCGCATTAAAACTGATCAAACCCACGGTCTTTTAGTACTTCCCGATGGCTTAGTGGTTTAAGCGCTGCGGTCAATAGTTCATAGGTCACAGTAAATCAGGTTTAAACTTGTTAGATGGTCATTAGCCATGTTGTTATCGATGACTAGCGTGTAAACGGCTAGAAATACATAATTAATATAATAAGTTAACCAGTAACTTATCATACTATTATATTTCGGCTTTTTTTTAGCAGTAGAACTTTAATAATGTTAATACCCTTCCGGCAGCCAGGTACGCAAGATACATTATAGTGCAAAAGTGAGAGCGCAAGCACAGGTGCACTCTCTTTTCGAAAGTGCTCGAGATGAAATTTTTCGGTCACCCTCGATGACTGGCCTTTGCGAAACTTGCTTAACTTTGCAAGTGCAGGCGCTTACCACTGCGCCCCATCGAGTATCTAATAGTTGCCTATTAAATTTAATATTCAGAACTCTAGTTCCCTTGAAGCGGCCGTTACCTGTAAGTAGGACAGACAAAATGTATAGTATTCAAAATGATAGGTTTGTGACTACACATTTAACAATACGACCCAGTTGAATCGCCCTCTGACAAATCAATTTAATTAAGTATGTATCTGTTTACAATCAAGTGGGCGCGTGGCACCTCAACTCGAATGAAGATATCGATGAAATATTATCGATTGGGCAAAACAATTCGAACACATCAATCCTGATTGATTCGATTTTCGAATTGTTATGAAGAGGCCATTTCGGCCGCCATAACGTCGACCGTAAACGGGTAAAGATTGTAACCAAAACACCACAGTTTTGGAATAAGGTCCTATAAAAGAGATAATCTCAGCCATTCGTCCCTCTTGATTTGTGTTTATGTTCTTTGTTCCACGTGTATTCTCAATCACAGCCTTTGTTTTATTAGATGTCTTTATAGCACTTGCCTAAATCTAATTTTACTAGGTACTATTTTAATATATAACTTTGTTTTTTTATTGCGATCACTTGGGTGTTTTATTGAGTAAAGTTTAACAATCTTGGTAAACAGTTTTAGTTCGTTATTCTTTATATGTGGCTTTCTTGTTTGTGTTTATTTACAATTATAATGAAGCGGTGTAAGATTACTGTAAGCCAATTATTATTGTGAAGTTATTTTTACCGAAGACCTTTTAACTTATCAACAACACTTTTGCCGAAAAATAAATACCCAAATTATTTTACCAACAAAGCTTATCTGTATTTTAACATAAACATCAAATACAAAATATGATTAGTTAATAAGTTTATTTATATCTCTTCTTAATTTAATTTAAATAATAAAATGGTCTACCACTTACTTTTCCTGGTGTTACTATTAAATTAAAAAGGAAAAGCAGATTCTCAACAGGCTTTTTTATGTGTTGCTGTTAAAGACTTGTTTTCAATCAATAATGATTACAATCCCATATCTATTATTTCTCGTAATGAAATGAATGTTTAAATTCATTAGCAATAAGAAACCAGTGATAAATGTTCACCCCGGCGGATGGGTCACAAACCAGAAACACAAAACTAAAGTGTTTGACACTAAACTGTTTATGGATCCATAAAAGAAGGGGCCCTTCATTCAGTCCATCAATTGACTTGGAATTTGTAATAATTAGTTTACCTCGCTTTTGTGTGGAGTATCTGAGGTACCTAGCAAAGTTTAGTAGTTTTAGCAGGAAATAGTTTGTTTTAAATAACTACTAATAATGAGTATTTCTAGCCTAGCAGTAGAGGTTTCTAATTTAGAGGTTATTATTAGC
Organism: Nomophila noctuella; assembly: GCA_958496325.1. Classification (NCBI taxonomy): domain Eukaryota; kingdom Metazoa; phylum Arthropoda; class Insecta; order Lepidoptera; family Crambidae; genus Nomophila; species Nomophila noctuella. The sequence continues at coordinate 10,266,438 of OY292501.1, forward strand.
CTGGCATTTGAGGATTCTAATTTAAAGGGTTAAATACTGTTCTCAAAAAAATATTGCTTCAGTTACTCTTGAATTTCTTCTTAAAATCTGCTCCAGGACCAGGAGTAAATAAGCTAAGGAGTACTTTTAAGGGAAAATCCTTTGATACCTAGTCGAATAGTAGATAGATATACGATAATAATATATATTCTGATTTATTCTGTTTGTTCATTAGTCTTACTGTATCTATATTATGTATATGTTGACTGAAATAAATACTTGGAAGTAGGTATATAAAAATATTGCAAATGCTAAATACTACTAAAGTCAAGTAAGTATTTTCAAATGTATCTTCTCTAAGATTCCTTAATCAACTTTCGACGAATTAGTCAAATTATTAAACCACTTCTTCCTCCTTACCTCAAAATACATACTAGCAAAAATACATCCCGATCATCTCCGAATTCCTAAAACCCAATAAATCCTTTCTACGAATGCAAAAATGACGGTTTAAGTTTATACCAAGCCAGGCTGGGCCATCAGGAGAAGGCTTTTACACCTTTATTGTAGCAGTAAATGGCAATGAATCTCATTGGCATTACACTGGTTTACTGCGAACGTTATTAATTTTAATAAAACTGTAGCTTGGAAAGATTGGGAGTGGGTGGTTGTGTTCCGTAGTCATCTTTAGCCGTTCAGGTGGTCTTTAGACGACGCGTGAGAGGCTTAAAAACTTCAAGAAGTACGGACTACTTCGTAAATATTTCGAGACTAACAATTTGGAACTCGAGAAATTTTGACAATTTTAAGCTTCATGGTCTAATATTTTAACACCAGACCAGTGGACCCGAGGTTCTGCTATCGATATCTGTGCCACGCAAGGTTTTGTCATCACCAATCCGCATTTAAAAAATGTACAGATTGAGTCAAAACTAATTAAGTAATTAATTAAGGTATTAGTTTGTTACAAGTGTAACAAAAACATGATTCCAAACGATGATCGGCCCATCGCGTTTCAGTGGAACGTTAATAAGCCGATACTTACTTGGACTAAACATTTTTGATTTCAGTAGTTTTATAGTAAAGATTCTGATCTGTCTGACTGACCCCGTTCCAGAATCCCACCACGGATTCTTAACAATAAAAACGGCAATATAATAATTTTAACGCGCGCAGAACGGCGAGATTGCTGTTTATTGATTGGGATAATGATCTCGCGTAATTGGGAACGGTGGAGCTGTTAAAACCCTTGTTTAAATCTTTTCAAGGGCATCGTGTGTAAAATAATAAACATGTTTTTCGTTCAGAAAGTGTTAAATTATAATATGATGCTGTACTTAATTTTATATACATGTAGGTACTATATTTAAAAATGGCTTACTATTTAGTTTTTTGCCGCATTTTTCTCAAATGATCCCAGACGTCGAAGTTCCAGAAGCATTAGAGAAAGAATTACTTTAAAAAATTAATTTAAGGTATTAATTTGCTGAATAAATGGTTATAATTTAATACATTGGCTTTTGATTTTAGATATTTAATGCCGTGCAAAGTATATTAGTCGCAGATGAAAATAAAACTAGCTACAAACACAAGGCTTTAGACGAGACTGAAAGGGATATGCGGAAACCACCCCTTTTTAGGGTTCCGTAGCCAAATGGCAAAAATCGGAACCCTTATAGTTTCGTCGTGTCTGTCTGTCTGTCTGTCCTGGCTCGTTCTCCGCCGTTTCTGAACCGATTGCCACGAAAATTGGTGGAGAGATGCATAGTGATAATTCAAGTATTCGTTTTTAAAATAATCGAAAAATAATTATTTTTTACCCCCCCTCCCATACATCGAAAAGTAAATTCGAAAAAAAAATTTGACTTACCCCATCGTGTGGGGTATCGTTAAAAAGGTATTTTTAAATACAATAAAACTTGCCTTGAAACCATGTGTATCAAACACCCCAGTCTCGAGATATATTAATACAAAGTTAAAATAAGAGCGTCCCCCCCCTTAACTTTTGAAATACTATTACAATAATTCTGAAAAAAATGTCCTGTATACCTCCAAGTAAGTACTTTCAATGAAAACTATAGCGAACTTTGTATCATACATAGTTATTTTTATACAACTCGACCAACTTATGACGTGCAGTTGCCCTTACTAAATGGTGTCTTAAGCGGTCGGGCCATCTTTTAGCTACGGAACCCTTTCATGGGCGTGTCCGACACGCTCTTAGCCGGTTTTTTTAAGTATATTGAATTTTTAGTGGTTTACAAATTTAGGGAAAATGGTTTGCATCACATATCATGGACCCAGAACTTCATCTACGAAAAGATTATTTACACACTCGTATCAAGACAGATTCTACATTTGACGAAAGCCACACGAGTACATCGACGTTAATAAAAACACACGTCACAGATCAAGCCAAGTCAGATCGATAAAGCATTGAGGTCGCATTAAAACATTTTAAAATGCAATAAATAACACCGGTTAACGATGGGACATGAGCCGTCGTTAATCAAAGGCTCGCTTTAATGCTACTTTTTATTACATGTAAATGACTGAGTACCTACTCCGTGGTGATGTTTGACTGACTGACTTCTTAGTAGTAAGTTGAGTTTTGAAAGTGACTGATTTCTTCCTCCTCGGGAGTAAGTTGAATTTTGAAAGTAGAATAACAAAAAATGTAGCGGCCTGTGCGCGCGCTGATTAGAATTCCCCGCCATGGTAGAGACCTGAACATCCATGAAGGCTGGAAGGGAACGGCTTTGTTACAGTAGGACTTTCTTAAAGTCCAAAATTAAGGACAGAGGGAGTTGGGAGTTGATTAGAAAGACAAAGATATTCAGACTTTACTATTCTGATAATAATGCCGCACGCATAACACAGATTCAGTAAAGTTATGGCCATTCAATTTGACGGGCCCGTTGGTCGAGTGGCTAGAGACCCTGGCTACAAAATCAAAGGTCGCGGGTTCGAATCCCGCTGGGGGCAAATGTTTGTGTGATAAACATCGATATTTGTATTCGAGTCATGTTTATGAAAGTATTTAAATATGTCAATCCGCTTCCTAGCCTCCATTGTACAAGCTTCTAACTTAGTTTGGGACTAGGCAATTGTTGTGTAGTCCAAGACATTTATCTATTTATTTTATTTGCCATCATTCAGATACATGCAAATGAACTAACCCACGACTTTTAGCTTTTGAGCAGACCTTACCTACCAACAACACATTTAAAGCAAAGAAGTTGCAATCTATGTAACATTATCACTTTTTATAATCATAGCGAGCAAACCCAACCTTCCACGCTAGTCTGAATCTCAATAATCCTCAACACAATCACTCAACGATGCATCTTAAAAAATCTAAAGCAGAGTACAGACGAGGTGAGGGCAATAAATTAATAAAACATATAAACGAATATATACTCAAATAAATCCCTCGTTATTTATGTCATTGTGGCTCTCGATGTCGATTTAATGACTTAGACTTGCCTGCATTAAATTTTATATGTGTATGCCTTATGTCAAAGCAATTAAGTTCATATTTGTAATGTAATGGAAGAGATGATAGTAGTCGTGACTGTACTTAATGTACAGACCGAACGAACTGCTAGTAATATCAGCCTTAGATTGTTGTTTTAGAGCAATATTTGAATGATTTTTGCTATAATCATGTCAAGAAAATCAAATGATACAGCCTATCCAAACCAAGAGCAGTTTTACATCTTATGACTAGCAGACAGACATATTTTACCTAATAGATATGATAATTAGAACAAGTACAGTTTTGTGATCGTTTTTACTCTCTAAAAGCTGAGCTCGTACTCAGCAACTTAGACTGGTTGTTAGGCTTACTGACGCCCTAGTTATCGAGCTTTAAGTAACATACAAAATCCACATAATTATTATTACGCTTAAAACATGTCGATTCGAAAGTTATCATTGACATATTGCACTCAAACGCCAAGATTTATGTCCAAGTAAAATATCTCACAGACCTCCAATAACTTTTAATTCAATTTAAGACTCTCATTAAACCCAGGTACGTCCATCCGCCCCGACAAAAGTCAAACCATAATAATTTAACCTACAAAACACCAATAAATCGTACATTAATAACTCCATCCGTGGAAATTACAGCACAAACTATTTTAAGAACATTTTCAACCTTATTATCAGCACAACAAAGGTCATGCAATAAAAAGATGTAAGGTTCGCCGTCATAATCTGGTGTTGTAAAAAAGTGTGGTGAGTTAAACCGGTAGCCAAAAAGGATTACCTATAGGCTTTGTATCAAATGTAGCGCTGATGGGTTGATTCTAGGGTTGGGACACTGACAGGTCTGGACATATCGACTATCGATATTTTTTATTAGACAAGGCGTATGCGATCCAATACTTCACTTGATGGTAAACGACTAGGCTTTTAGGAATTTTGGTCACACGGATTCCATGGTGAAACTACGAACGAACCACCAATGATTTCCTTTGTGCTTCTGGTGTCGCTCTTGCCAGCTGACACGTTAATGCTTTTACAAAAGAGTGGTCAAACCAAATCAAGAAAAAAAGACAATATCACTAATGTCTAACTTTAAAAGCAATATTATTTTTAAAAAAATCTTCTGCAACCTTGTTAAAAATCTACCACTTTTTCATGAAAGATGTCCATTTTGTTACAAAAGAGTGGGAACAACGAATAAGACATCTCTACCTTACAGAGTCACTACTCACTTTGACAATCCAGGCAAACACTAATTCATTCTTTCTTATCCATTGTAAACTACCTACATAATAATATGTAATAAAACTTTTATCGATAACATTTTCACTTCGACAACCCATCCTTAACTTATCACAATAATTAATGATGCAGGCATCATTAGCGCGGACCGAGTGACCGCTGCACAAAGCGTATACCCGTCTCTTTTACACGCAGCTATCTCTCTCTAACACATGACGAGATGTTTGAGAATGTTATTGTAATCTGAGAAGGATAGGAATCTGAGTATCGTGTCATTTTGGCTCAGGATCTACAGTGTGTTAGAAATATTTGATTGCTTCATAATTTTGTCATTCACTAAATACATATTCTTATTTCCTTTACATTTAACATTCAGCGTGGTTTCAATAAACTACATCTTAAAAAAAATTGTAACAGTGAATCAATTGTCTTAAAAGCTCCTTATTAAGTAAGATTATTTTTATTTTTCCAAAAATAAAAACCCTATCCCATAGTGTTGGTGTTAGATCTGACTATGCTGGAAACTATCTCTCATGCATGAATAAGTCTACAAGATAACATAAGAGAATAGCAGATTAGATTTTCAGAGTCTTCATCAATTAATGATTCCCGCGAGGTACACGTAATGCGGGGAGAAGAAACCAAACAAGGATAATCTTACACGCTACAAACCATAATATAAAAAAGCTTATTATAGCAATAAGTTGAAAAAATATTAAATCTATTGATGACTTAAAAAAATCCGATACTAATAAAATCCTTTTGAAATCCGACATGTATTTATTGCCAACCAATATATCCAGTGATTTCCCAGCAACCCACCTAATTGACTCCAATAAAACTCAAAAGCTGTGGCTTTTGTCCCCTCCCCTATACCGTGTCTGTATGCAGCGCGCGCGCACCCATTCATTTGTTTTTTCTGCAAGTATACCTGCAACTTCCTTCCTACAGCGATCCATTACCGTGAATGACATTCCTTACCTTCTGACAGCTAAATGGATACCATTACACCACAACCGGGGAAAATCCACAGAGATCTATTTCAAACTTTAAAATAACAGTCTTAAGTCTTAAATTGGGATGAGGGTTTGAAAGATTTTTTGTCAAGCGAAACTTGGATACACGTTGACAAGGTTAAAATTTCCGTCGATATTAAAGATATTTGTCCTTAACACAGGGATGTAAAGTTTGTTTTTGAATAAAAATAGCCCTTAGACATGTCGATAAAAGGTATTGTTTTTCTTTCAGAGCGAGTAAATGTTATGGTGAGTGACGTGCGTTGAGCGGTGCCACGCTGTCTGGGACGGAGATTTTTTTTCCTACTTTTTGAGTGTCACCTCGAAATGGATATTTCTCCTAATGATTGTGAAGATGTTGTGTAATTGATGATAGGAATGATACTGACGACAAACGCTAATGTGACGACTTTTTTAAAAATGATGATCGTGTTGTTTTTGTAGCTGACGAGATTTGTAACGATCTTTCAAGTCACACGTGACTTTAATTAATTAGATTTTTTTTATTTTTAAACTCATTTTTGTACTGCCTCTTCTTGGTAATTAGGTTTTGCCAAATTATAATAAAGAGTGTGCAGATTCATATTCGTATGGGATTTCGCTGTTATTGGCGTCAGAAGTTCACCTCTACAGCTTAACCAGGCTATTGTGGGAGCGGATGGCTCACACCATAATTACAGATTCAAAGAGAAAGGATACACTTAAGCATGTATCAAATCAAATCATTTATTGCTATTTGTAAAACTTTTCAAGTATAAAACTTTCAAATGTAAAACTTATTTTTATAAACATATAAAAAGCATTATCACACGCTACCTGTTGCCATTATGTAGCGGCCATGCAAAGATAGATAATACCGAGATTTGGAGAGCGCTCATTGACAGAAACAACAGATGTTATGTACTATTGAAGTACTACTTTCCTGTGGTATCGCCTTAGAAATCTGATTCCACCCAGAAGACGATGGTCCAAACTCGACAGTTACTATTTTAATACAAACTATAAAACTTTACAAATCGCCAACAAAAACTACAGGCACGTACACTACGTTTAACATCAAAAAAATACTACAATAATTTCACGCGACATTTAAAATACGATCCATTCATGAACTAAACCATTTAAGTAGAGAATAGAGAGAAAAAAAGTGACTCTTCGATTCATACCTTTTGACGTTCAAATGTTTAATGTCTGCCGTGTTTCCGGCCTGTTGCATTGTAATAAATAGATTTTGTAAGGAAATAGAGGTTTTTGCGAAATCTAAGTGACACCATCGTATTGTCCGGGTGTTACTTTAGTTATTGCCAGTTATTGGATTGGGAACTAATTCTTGTTAATTCGGACATACGGTTTTATTATTGTGACTTTGTAGCAGATGTTTTTGTAAGGTTTATTTAATTTTTGATGGGGGGTAGTTCATAGGATATCACAGGGTATATTAAAAGGTTTGGCAAAAGTAATGTATTGATCTCACTTACCTAGTTTATTTCAGCTCGTCCTGGTCTGAAGGCTGAAACACAACGAAGTTACCTGTTGAACAAAAGACACAATGTCAATCACAAATCATTGTTAATCTTGATGTTTTAGTCTTTCTCAAAACCGATACGAAACAGACATTGAAGTAAAAAGTATTCCTTAAACGTTTATTAAACTAGCAAAAATGCAATGACTATTGTTTTATATTGTTTATAATATGAAGGAAATTACATGACACTTAATCACTTCACAACATATGTATATACATATAGCGCAAATTGTCGTTCCCTCATTTTGGTATAAGTAATAACGACCGTTTTTAAAATCTTAAAATGAGTTAAACGGATATTGAACTAAACAAAACAATAATAAAACACGCAACAGGCAATTAGTGGGGAACACCAACGGATGTGGAGCGCAAATATTGACATTTGACCTGTCATCATGACAGTTCCATACGACACTTGCCCCGCGTCCTATCAAAACACGGAAATAATGACAGATGTCAAGTTTATAGTTTATTTTTGCGTTTCGAATTAAATTTCGAACGTTATGTTCAGATCGTGAGAATCAAATATTTGCAGAATTCGGATTTACTTCCAAAGTCTAAAAATCTCTAGACTATGGACCTAAGCAAGGCGTATATGAAAAAACCTTGAACTAATACACCTGTTTGTTGCGCTGCGTTTCCTAGCCCCTAACCAGGCTCGACGCTTGTGTTATGGATGCTAGGGAACCGATAGAAACGTTCTTAAATATAATATTCCAATGATCATTTGTCTCAAGCGGGATTCTACCCCGCGGCCTTTGGTTTAGTAGCCAGTGTCTCTTACCACTAGACCAACGGGCCTGTTCGGAACCTATAACATTCTGATTCATACAGTAATAATTAATAGGAATGTCCGTCTTCTGGCTTATGAATAGTGTAGCGGGTGTCAATAACCCGACGGGCAGCCTCAGCGTTTAATACACCCGTACAAAAGCCCGGAACTCTTTTATTTTTCATAACTTTTAGGGTTCAGTGGTTATTGGAAAGGACCTCGTGTTTTGTGCGCAAGTTTTTGGGTAATCTAGTGTAAGAGGATAGATTTTGTAACAAAAGTTTATGATGTCAGTAAAAATGTGACATCTTCCGGCTAGCTACACTGAAGCCAAGCCTTTTGATCGTAGAAAGGGCTTAAACTTCACCTAAGCCCCTCCTTATGAACGCTTTTAATAATTATGTATAAAAGTCGGTAACCACATTCCCTCCCCAATTGAATTGAATTTTCCTTGCACCCATACAATGTTTTTAATTTTTTTTTCGTCTAGGACTTTCTTAAGAGATATGCAAATACCTACAACGTTATCACGGATATAGGTAAATAGTATTTTTTTGTCTAAAACAATGTTCTTTACTATCAATGAACATAGTGATCTTACGGAACCCAAACTAAAACAACTCTCACGCTCAACCCAGTTAAGACCGGTAGCCGACAATGGCGGTCATTTATCAGCAGCTTACCGCGGCATCGAACCCGCTACCTGCGTCTTAATGAACATATACCTCGATGCTTATTAACAACCTTCTAGCACGGAAGGACGTTGGGCAAGCCACTTTTTATACAACCTTTTAAAAATCAGATTTAGTAGGGGAAAGTTGCCTCTTCTTTGAAAATAGTTCAATTTCAGTTCTGGCTAGTCATACTTTGCAGTATTATTATATACTAGCGGCCGCCCGCGACTCCGATTTATTTTTTTTCGGAATAAAAAGTAGCCTATGTTCTGTCTCAGGGTCTAAAGATTGTCTGTACCAAATTTCATCAAAATCGGTTGCGAGGTTTAAGCGGGAAAGCGTAACAGACAGACAGACAGACAGAGTTACTTTCGCATTTATAATATTAGTTGGGATCCTACCCCTTTTTTCCCTGTAGTTGTCGCAAAAAGCCACTAAGGAACGTTTCGGGGGTATTGGCAGCTCTGCTTTTATCCGTCACCAAACCCCTTTAAAGTTACCATTATTTTATTTAGTTTATTTGGTACATATAACGCGTCACATCCTTGAAAGGATTAACACAGAGTAACAACAATTTTAACAATTCCAGATTGTTACACTTACCATGCATACACTTCGAAACTAAGTAAAGTTAACACATATTTGCAGCAAAAATACATCTACATATTATTATCTGTACATAGGTACAGATGAAGTCTGTCATTAGAAATAGGCTGACCTAAAACTTGTCAGATACATACTTAAATATTACATTTGTTAAACTTTAAACTTTCGCGTTGCATTTCTAACAAATATGTAATATTAAACCGGGAGAAAACGTCAAGCAGTAAGTACGAGACTACTTAAGTATAATATCGCGTTTAGTCCCGGTTCAATATAACATTTGTTTTTTACAAAATTCATAATAATATAATCATTGGAAGGGTAAATACTCAAAATAACAATTAGTCTGTAGCCGGCCTCGATACGGGCATAAATAAGCCGCAGAAGAAGCCGTTAGTCCAGCTCAGAGTGAGTGAGACGCGCCGAGGCTGATTCTTAACTTTTAATCTCCGTTCTAGGCTTACATGGAGGCGGAGAGCAAAACAATACTAACAGTTTTTATTGCTGCTAAATACTCGTATTATTGTTTTGTTATGCTCATAAACATTAAAACTTAAAACAGACGAAATGGTGGTTTAATTGTAATAAACTAGGTTTAAAAAATCCGACAGATAGACGAAAGTGATTTATCATGTGCCACAGGTGAACAGTGTAACCAGTCCTTCAAAAGGGAATAAAGGGCATTGCCCAATATTGGAACCTCTTTTAATTGCGTTACCAACCGAAACGAATGCAAATTATATTTGATAAGGCATTATTGTTATGAACTCAGGCCTCAGTTGGTTCATAGAGGCGAGAAAAAAAAGACGCCACCTCCCCTACAAAATCGGCATGGTCTTTTATTGAATTGTCTAATGCGAGGTTTGGAAACTAGCGCTCAACGAGATGATGGCGAAATTTACCGGTACATATGTACCTCATAACGGTAATCTAACTAACGGCTCTCTGTTCAAAAAATCAAGGAGAGGATAATACCATAACCGCTCCATGTACGCCTGCCACCACGCGATTGCATATAGTTACAGTCCGGAGCGCATCGCGTAAACAAATATATTTATTTAATAACTTTTTATTGCCATAATCTGAACATAATTTACGCTGATAAGCAGATCAACATGCGCTAATATATTATCATTTGATACTCTGCGGCTGGTTTTGTTTTGTTATACCTTTACCTTTATAATCCGTGCGCGTGCGACTAAGTACCGAAAAAGGGTTTTCGGCCGAGTTTTGACGTGGCCAGTTTAAAATATTGGTTTTATTGTTTGGTATTAGTGGTTAGCCAATTTGATGGTCTAAATTCGTAAAATTATAAGAAATGTTCAAATCTGGTTGCATTTAATCGGTGTTTTTAGTTTTGATCAGCTTGAATTAAGTTAGTGAGTTAGCGAACTGCTACGGGGATTATAAAAATTGGGTACAACAGTTATTCCATAGTACTTTGTACCAACTTAGTCAGGGCGTTCCCAGGTAATTTCAATTTGTTAATCTGACTTTTACTTACAAAATCAATGTTGTTCTTGCTATATTCAACAGGTAACAGTAGTAGTAACAGATTGCTTAGCGACTGAAAGTTTTACAAGCTAGAGTTTCTTCAAGTACTTTTGGATATTATACGTAATTTTACCAGATTATTATAAGCTGCATCTGCGTGCAAATTAATTATAACCGAATGCAACAGATTGCACCTAATTCGCCATATTGCCAAACTGTCACTCACGCGTCGGAAAAAACGTCAAAATGTGTGGAATTCCCGAAATCGGTTTACTTGTATCAATATCAATTGTGCGGATATTTAACATTATCCTAAACCACTTTACTAAGCACTGCTTTTAGACGAAAATAAGCTTTAAGTTTATCGAAATAAAGTCGATGGTTATTGTACATTTGAATTGGTTGTTTCGTGTATTGGATATTTAGGGCCGAACGGCGTGAAAAGTGGCACCGATCTATTACAAATAATCGGATTAAGGCGACGTGAGCTGTGAATGGGATTAAAACTGCCATAGTTACCGATACCCAGGCAATATTATATTGTTGTGTTAGTCCGTAAGGCGTATTGTTATATAGGCAATGCGATCAGTCGCTTAAGTAGTTGATATATCTGAAAATATGCTTTTTGTGTGAAAGTAGTTCACACAAAAGGAAGACCATTTTGACGGATAGTAATTGAACATTATTTTCGATAGAATTCTTTATGATAGGGCTGAAAGGAGTCTTTTTTTCGAAACGATCTTGAATTTAAATAAGCAAAAGTTAGACGAAAGTAATACAATGTTTTTTTTTGCACTACATTTTTTATACTAGCGGAAGCCATTAACCATAAAGAAATACATGACATTTAATTATTACACAGATAAATACAGCCTATGAAACTCATGAAACGAAAGCCAAGTAGCAAATACCTAGTGCCTATTTGTTTCCTCTTGCCTACGGTCAGACGCGTATATTCCCGCTAATTACCGCCCTCTGCCGTCCCTTAAGACAAACTCATGTTGAACCCTGGGTTGTTAACGTCGTCATTTTAGTTAAGTTGAGGTTTGACCGTTGTAATGATTCGTTACAAATGCAAAGACTAGAATCTACAAAATCATGAAAGGTACGAATAAATGGACGAGTGATCTAATCGACAGCAGATTTGAATTTGAATTCAAATGTAATTATCTCGTTACCGTTTAAATCATCGTGCCTTTATAGATTGATAACAAAATAGGAATTATGCTGATTAGAGACTATTTTGTAGGTACATCCCAACAGAGTTTTATAGATAAGACTTAGCCCACACGCAAACAGACATACCTACCTACGCACAAAATTGCATTTCTACACCCAAACTTCAGCATATGTTCGTTCATTCATGAAAATTCGGACGTTCGGTTTCTGCACACATAGTGTTATAATATAGTCTTCCTCAACGAATTGACTATCCAACACAAAAAGATTTTCCGATTCGAACCAATCGTTCCTGAGATTGGCGCATTCAAACAAACAAAGAATCTCTTCACCTTTATTTTATTAGTAACTAGCGGCCCGCCCCGGCTTCGCCCGTGGTACTTGTCCACTATTTAATGGATGATATTATACATAAAAACCTTCCTCATGAGTTACTCTATCTATTAAAAAAAAACCGCATCAAAATCCGTTGCGTAGTTTTAAAGATTTAAGCGTTCATAGGGACATACAACACACATAGGGACAGAAAAAGCGACTTTGTTTTATACTATGTAGTGAAGTTAACTTGGTACACGAGTACTAACTGACTTCTATAAACGTTACACGAAATCGGTCTTCAGTATATTGGCCTCCCCTCTGGTCAGCTAGAAAGATTTACCGCGGCAAATGGCTACAAATTAGCGCCAAGACCCTTGTTTTGGTGCTCTGATCGCCCTTAAGGGAAAACAAGGGTTAGAATGGCTGCGTCTATTTAGTGGTGTTAAAGTGCCGTCATTAGGTTTGTGTTTCTTTTCACGCATTTTACGTGAGTTTGTATCAATGTTCTGTTAGGAATTAAAAGTCGAGATATTTGTTATTACTGGGTAAAGGGGCGAGAGAATAAAAATACAATATTGCTTTAGGGACTGTTATCGTAATAACGATGAAAATTAAAAGAAAAAATATATTTATTATTTGAAAATGGTTTTACGCACAAATGGTGTAAATCTTTTATCCCGTAATCATAGTAAAACGCTATGTTATTCTCGATTGCAAAAGGTAACTTCAGGTTAAAATGTATATTAAGGTACCTATTCTGAAATCTGCTAACCAACCTATGGAAGAAAAAAAAAACTACAATATTGGTATTAATAACTAAAACCGAGGGTGAAATAAACTCATCCTTATAACTCAGATAAAATATCCACGCAGTCCCATCATAGATCGATTTATCGACATATTGTTATCGATAATTAATTTTATTTCCGCATTATAAAGCGTTATCCTCCTCACCTATTAACTCGCACCGTTTATTCGCACTAAATGTCATTACTTCCGACCCGATAGGCATTGTGTCCGTTCTAAAATGGTCAGGAACAGATGTTCCAATAATACGCTCTAGTGATGGGACTTTGGATATTGTTATAAGATGTGAAATGTGATCAGATGCATTTTAAAATGAATGTGCAATTTTAAATGTGCAGGTTTAAGTTTATCAAAAAAACATTTTCGGTATGTCTTATGCCACTTTGTCCAAATACAGTATTTGATTCCATTTTTGTTTAAAACAATTTGTTACTTATGGAAAGATTCAATGAACAAATTAGGTAGGTACTTGTAGTATTACCAAAATCATTTATATAATGTCTACTTACAATATTATTTATTTAGGAATAATATTATTATTTCTAACATTAATTAAATGAAGTCGGTAATGCGTCATAATCGCATGACTTAAATGCTAAGTAAACTAAGTGAATTTATTTCAGAAACGGATAATTGAACAGTAAATTAAATAAACATGTTAACGGTCAACAATGACTAAACTGAACGCATGTTAACATAACAATCATTATTAAATTAAAAAAAAAGTAATAAAATATTATCTGCATAAAATATCGACATTTTCCCATCCCTAGCACACGTATCATTGCTCACATTAACGCAATTTGTCGCAAATCGACAAAAATACTGCGCAGGATTCGAACCCGGCCGGCAGATGTAGATAAACAGTCGAGAAAAAAAACCTTTTGACAATCTTGGTTGTTGACTTTGCGATTGTATGGTTTAATACAAGTTGACTTAAAAACAGCAATGGTACAATAATTACAACAAACATTAAATGGGAATGTAGCATACGAGAATAAGTATGGTACTAAAATAATAGAGTCTCTTTGAATAACTAGCCAAGTCAAATCTTGAACATCAATGTATAGTCTCAAAAGGTATTCAAAGTTATTGGAACTACTGGTTCGATTTAAAATAATATTTTTGTTTTGGGTAGTCCAGTATTATTATAATGTCACAATGACTTAGCTCTCGCTTCACATTACTACTCTGAATAGGTGCGGTACCTTTGTTCCTTTTATTAAAAAAGTAAAGAAATACACAATCTAATTAAAACAAACCATCGCTTTCCATAATACCTGAAGATAACATTTTAAAAATGGAAACGACTGTCATTCGCGGAGTTCTCGCCCACTCGAAGTCGTCAGTACCTCCCCCCTTCCGAGGGGGGGGGTTGTGAAAGTAATCAACAATTTAAAATTGGGGCTAATCTCGCGCCCAGCGTAATCGGGCAAATCGCTCTTCACGTCGTACAGTTGTACTTTCACAGTGTAGGTGATGGCAGTGAGGTAGGTTCCTGGAGTTTACTTTAAATGGTATTTAATTGAATGTCAAGTAAACTATCGAACCTTTAATGGGTTTTTGGTGTCGATATTTTACTTAAAATTCGTTTAAATACCATTAAAAGAAGTATTATTTTTGTGGTATTTAAATGTTTCCAGTAAAATTTCATTATATACCACTACAATTAAACTCTTGTAACCTGCCTCAACATGTGGGAACTGACTGACTGTAGGGCAAGAACTTCATAGTTTGAATCGTTTTTGGGCTAAAACACCACGTTTGCCAAACGCGGACTAGAGTTCACAAACCTGAGCTGTACTTGGAACTGAGCTGTACATTTTGGCCGATCTGGAAAGCAACTCTTGATCGACTGACTCTATTGAATTTAACGTAGGTACTTAATGTAACGTAGATGCTACAAACAAATCTATGGGCACCTCTTCCCTAATATCGACAACGTAGGTATATGGTGGGGCCTCTTGTGTTTCTATAAGTGACAGAGATTGGTTCAAGCGAAATGTTTGGTACAAGTAATATGTTTGTTATACTCGTAGTTTGAAATGAAACATGCCAATAGGGTAAAATAATATTTCACGTGCAAAAGAATTTCAGTGCAAATCAAGTTGCAAAATAAACTCTTTGAGTTTGTTCAACAAACTAGAAAATAAGTAATGTTTACTCTCGATCTTTGTAGATTTATTACTGTAATTCAGAGAACTGTGGCATTGCTGTCTGCCTTAGAGGAAATGTTTGACAAATTACGCTTTGCAATGGTGTGAAATTTATTTAAGAGATAAGATTTGTTTATTTAACTAGGTGTCAGGACAGACACGGATGGAAAGCTTCTTAAGGATGTTTAAAATTAACATTAATAAATGTTGAACATTTAATTGGTTGAATAAAACTTTTAGATGTCGTAACAAATGTAGACAAATGGAACAATTGTTTCCTTCATACGTTTTTTAGGCAATTCAATTTTTGCCAAGTTGACTTAATGCTTTTTGAGATATTATCACCTAAGTATATCAGTATAGCCGTGAGTTGTTTAGTAACTACTAGCGGCCGCACGCGACGTGGATTTCAGATCCTTTTTTTCGCAGTAAAAGGGTGGGCTATGTTCTTTCTCAGGGTCTAAAGATTGTCTGTTCCAAATCGTATCTAATCGGTTGGGACAGTGGGCAAGCGGTCCTAAAATACATACAGACCGACAGACAGTCAGAGTCACTTTCGCATATATTTGTATTAGTGGGAATGTATTAAAATACAAGATGTTCCGTTTTCTTTTGCGTCTTTTACCTACATTACCGCTGAGCATTGTAATCTGTGCAGACTTACCTATACAAAATTACCAAATAATTAATCCTAACCTAATCTTTACCGTAGAATAAAATATGGTTAGCTTAAAAATTTGATGCAAAACAAAATGGGTACTTCAATGTAGTGCTTTCAGCACGTGAAAAAATAGAAATCTGTCGTACGTACCTGATTCGAGACATCGACCTCCTCCACGATTTGCAATCACTTAACTTACACAACACAACACACACACGAAAAAGCACACACAAAACAAATATTCATGGAGTATTCGTTACGAATAAACATGTGTCAAATGAAAAATCTTACTTACTAAAAACACAGTTCACAAAAAGACACGTAAAATATACTGACCAGACCTGATACGTAATTTTGTAAGAAATATAAATTATTTGAAGGGTAGTATTACAAAATAAATGTAACACCTTAAAAAACCTACTAGCGACATCTTCACAGTTTTGGAGGAACTAAAATAAAAGCAAGCTTACGGCATAAGCTCTGCAACAATTTAATTTAATTGAAATTGTTGCGATAAAGATATTGAATTAAACCAATATAAATAAGAAATACTCATAATATTCAATTATTTAAAATTATCTGTCCTGCCTTTCTTATTACTAGCACGCTCATCTAAAAGCTCTGTGCTTTTGAAAGCTCTCTCAACGTAGTGATGTAAATAAAAAATCATAGATGGCGCTTTTCGAGAGTGCCTTGACTACAACAAAGTATATTCGACTGAAACAGGATGGCGCTAACGCAAAGTTCAACCGCTTCTCTAGTGTTTCGTGTTTCTTAGTATGTCTACCAACTTGGGGTGTTTGGATTGGAGTAATGGTTGAGGAAACTACTGATAAACCAGGACTGCGGGATCGATTCCCGCTATTTGTTTTTAGTCTGGGCGTATGCATATAAATATTTATTTTGTGACGAAGATCATTATGAGGATTGTGATGGTGATGGGCACCTAACCTACCTGATATCTTCAAAAACAGAAGTGATCAAGCAGTTTACTTTACTTAGAATCAGAACAATGGTTCTGATGTTGGCAAAAAAAAATATTTGCGTGCAAGATACATATGTGTACTATTTATAACTTTATGATCGCTTCAAGGCAATGTGAATTAACAACTATACTTATTTGCAAGTCCAGAAATGCAAGTAAGCAACTGAATTCTCAGTAGAGACGTGGGAACGGACAGAATCTTGTCGCTTGTTTTGTATTTTGATACAGCGTATTCATAATTATTAGTGAGTACCTACCTTCGTGTCAGCAAAAGTAATAATAGAGAAATAAACTAACGAGAATCTACAGGTAGTATATTACAGCTGGAGAGTTTGTTTGTTTGTTCAAACGCGCTAATCTCAATGGATAGTCCACTAGTCGAGGAAGCCTTTATGACCCTATGTATGCGGAAACCAAAACCAAAATTTGATATTTGAATTAGGAATGGGTATCAGGGATATTTTCATAGTAGAGCAGAAATGTACAGGTGCCTATTTTTTACGTAGGAACTTAACGTCAAAGGTATAAAATAATGTGCAAAAAAAATTCTTTGAATGACTCGTATGCAACTTCATTATTTAACTTAGAAATTAGATTAGCAAGACGAAAATGAGCTCGAGGTTTGGAGGATGATTATAAATTCCACTTTTTAACCGAAATTTATTTTGTATGCTTTCTAGATAAATAAAAGCTATAATCGCTGTCTCGGGAATTTAACGTAGTAGAACGGAATAAGAGAAAACACGACAATTTCATTAAAAATAAAAGTTGGAGATCCTTTTCAAATTCCACGTTTATTGAATCATTATCAAATCAGAATCGTTTTCGCACTTTTATCTAATAAAATCTAAAATAAAACTCGATATATACACATTTACAATTAGTAAAATTATTCGTATACAAGCAAGTATTTTCAGTAAAATGCCATCTAAATTCGAATTTTTGGACAATGTTTCATAACTTTAAATTTTTAGTAAACAAACTAAGATTTGCGTAACAAAAACTATAATTAATAAACGGACTGTCAGTAACTTGGTATAGTAAAGTTAACTGGTATAATACTTGGTATAGATAATTACTTTTCCACATAAAAAATAAATGAAATTATATTTGATGGATGTAAATATAGGGTAGGTATTTAGGTTCACCCATTTACCAACAGTCCCAAATAAATAAAAACAAAACTCGGTATCAATTAAAATATGATTCAGCAAATTCTTATTAATTCTATGAGTGAGTAGTCGCCATATTAATAATAATATCAATACTAACTGCTAATAAAACACTGACTCAAATATTGCACTAAAAAATATTATCGGTATTGGGTATAACAACTATTGGATGACTTGAGTGTAGGCACATCGTCCAGCAATAACCATTTTATTTAATAAATTAAAATAAATGAAATACAACAAATTCTAATTGCAGCTTACTTGATTTTTAGTTACGACATTTAACTTGGGTCCCTAGAGCAATCCCAAGGTAAGGAATTCTGATGAATCACAACTTCTCCAAGTGGCACTAATAAAATCTGAATTGGTTTTTTTTAAACAACACTCAGTATGGGAACAGTTGAAAGTCATATTTTGTTTTTATATCATTCTGCAAGTAACAAAATAGTTATTATTACCGTTGGAAAGTCTGTAGAAACTATTCTACGGTTTTAAAACTTGAATATTTGATGACTGGACTTTGTATTCAGCAAATCGGGAAATTAGTATGATAATATGCAGATATAGGCAAGTAGTAACAGAAATGAACAAAAGTTCATGAATATGATACAATGAATAAAATACAGTATGGTTGTGTTAAACTATAGAAAAAATACAATGAACTCGTCTATTAATGGTTAAACTTAAATAGCTCTTAATACATTTCGGCAAAGTTCTGTTTACACTGACTACATAAGCATATTGTTTACGAAAACATACATAATACTTTTCACACAAACTCAAAACCAACTAGTACTACTATTTACAATGAAGTTGATCTGTAGTCTGAATCAATGAAATTTTTTCCGTATACTTTGCAGATTGCTATCACTCTCACAGATTCGATTTAATTTTGTACTCATAGTTTTCTGCCAATATCAATCAACAATAGCCTCAAAAATAAATATTCGTATCAACCATCCGTTGTATATTCGTAAGTATTAAGTAGAGAGCTATTGCTAACGACATCAACATTTTGTACAGCACACCAGAGCACACCATTGGCACTGATTCTTTTTACATTTAGACAACTTAAACAACTTTTTGAATATCAGATTGATTCATGCAGAATATACGGTGTACCTATAAATGTACAATTTTTCTGGTGGATTTTTGGTTGATGTATAAAACGAAGTTTCTCACGGAAGTTTTCAATAAGCGGCTTTAACTAAGTTATGTACTTCAAGATAATGCGGCTTTCCAATCAATTTTATCTATAAAACGTAAGATTGAATAATTTTACCTAGGTATATCAGAAAGTTTTATGTTATTATTGAATGAATGTTGAAAAATTGCCAATTTTCAAAGAGGAACTATTAAGTTCATGTGCCCTTCTTCTCGATAGATTACAGCTTTTCAAATGATTCGGCGGTAGAATCTTGAAAATAATTGACGATTCATATGAGCATATTTCAGATATGAAAGCCTTTTTGAACAATGTTTTTTTTTTATTTAATCTGCAAGCTTTATTAGAAAATAACTTCATCACTTCATACAAACAGATCAACTTCCAAACCTAACATAACAATTACATCTCCACGTCTCGAGACATTGTGTCGAATTTCAAATCTTTAACTTCTTCAGGACTAAAACTTTTCACCGAAACCTTCCCTGGCTCACTCGACAAGTCTGTACTAGACAGTTTATTTGTTATTTTCGTTATAGAAATTCTACTTTCGATATCATTCGCATCACATATACCATCTAGTATCACCCCCTTTTCTACTTTTCTTGGACTTTGGGGGATGACTTTTGTACTTCTTAATTTCTCGCTGAGAATCTTGTTGCAATTCTTCTTGGACATATCTAGAGCTAAAGGATCTTCTTTCGGGCATTCTTCTAACTTCTTCTCTTCTACTGCTGGCTTGTTCTGCTGTTTGAACTCTGCTACTTCTGCGTTCGTGATGTTGTCTTTCTTCTTCCACTTAGTTCTTCTGTTCTGGAACCATATCTTGACCTGGAATTAAAGAAAAAGGGGTATTTAAGTTTGTGTCTTTACCATTTTTGCGAGTTTACCGGAATATGCCTTAATGATCTTTTGTTATGATTTCTCGTACTAAAAGAGATCAGCAAATTATATTATTGACGAATATAAAAACATTTCAGCTTTTTGGGATTTTAGTTAAAGGTCTATCGCTATCACGTGAAAATAGGACATCATTTGCTTATTGGTATCTAAAATAATATAATACTCCTGAAGAGTTTGTTTGTTTGAATGTTTGAGTGTACATTTGTTGAGAAAACTATCTTATAACACATGAATGCGGAAACCGAAATCCACTCGGACGGAGTTGCGGGCGGCCGCTAGTTAGAACACACTGTATCGACCATATTTATTTACAGCCCCGTTAAATAAAACAATTTAATAGGCATGTTCTGAAAGCAGGCAATGATTAAAATGTTACTCCACAGATTAAAACACAACACGGCGCCGGTTGTTCGCAAACAGAACTTTACAATATTCACGTTTCTCTGGTCATAGTCAAAACAATAAATTGTCGATGCTGTTTTTGACCGAACACAGAGCGGTTACCTAAAATACCGCAGGCAATCCTGTCTGGGTCGTGACAATCCGGCTGTCGATACAGAGATATCGATAAACCGGAACGGCACTAACGAGTGCAGTGTTGGGACTTATCGATGATAATGTATAAGTTGTATTGGACATCTTTTACGAACCTTTTTCTATTACCAACTTGAGCTTGATATTGTTTTTAGGGTTCCGTAGCCAAATGGCAAAAAACGGAACCCTTATAGATTCGTCATGTCTGTCTGTCTGTCCGCCAGTCTGTCATTTGTTTAATCAAATTTACTGGTATTAGGTGCTTGTTAGATCACTTTTTATTGAAAACAAAAGTTTTATTGTTCCTAGTCCGAATATCAATTAAAAAATATACAAGACTTTGAAGTAAATAAAATTAATCCAACAATGAATAAGTCTGAAAGTTCGTATTTGTAACGTGTCTGAGGTTTTTGGCTTTTTTTCTAATAGCGAATAACGAGAAATACAGTAAATTATTTTCTTCCGTGCATCATCCACAACATTTACCTGTAGCACACTATAAAAATAAATACTACCTATCGATACTTCCACTCATGTCCCATCACTATCTGTCCCCGGGGCCGGGATCGATCAGCCGGTAATTAACTGTTTGTTAACCGGCTAACCGGCACACCGCGTCTGCTGCGCTATTGCGCTGCCGAAACTAGTACAAACTAGTATTGTTATGCGTTAGGGATGTGCGGATGTGTGTGTTTATCGATATCGATTTCAAAATTATTTTACAACATTTATTAATGACGATAAGTTCAGTCATCATATTTTCAGTGGTAATAAATTTCTTCAACATTATTTTTTAATATTTTAGGAATCACAACAAATTATTTATAATTTTAGTGAGGTGTCGAACATCTGATAACAGAAGTCTCTACAGCAGCTATAATTATTTTTTTTATAACTTTAGTCCGCTCTTGGTCACCCTCGATTATTTCTATTAAATAGCCTTGAGTTCATTCTATAAAATGAACAAAAAATATGGATAAGGTGATATAATATTATTTTGCTCAGCTTTGCTAACTGTATAAAAATATACTTTTGTCCATTTATTAAGTTTGGCGCCCAACGTGGGGCAAGACTTTTCCCATTGCATTTTCCATTACTACATCCCTATTGAGATTAATATCGATACAACCATCCCCAGACAAGCCTTATCTCGTCACTAGCCATCCCTGGGGATGAGATTTACGAGTCAGTAATTAACTGCTAGCATTGTTAACATATTCGAGGAATAAGATATACGAGTAGTATTATATGACAGACTGTTAAAGTACCTATTTTATAAAGGTTGATGTAAATATTGTAAGGTTTTTAAGTGTAATTCTAATCGTAAACGAAAACATTCATATTTTAATTATACACAAACCCAAAACGATGTTATTTTGAACCTTTACAATCGCATTTAAATCCCTTCTTAGACGTTTCAGGCGTCTTATAGCCTTGTTAATTCTGTAATTCATGGCTTAAAGAAATATAGTGTTTAATTTGGCTCGGGGTTTGACAATTATTTTATTCATTGCCACTTGGCCTGATTTTAATGATTAAGTGACAGCTGTCAATGTCAAAAAGCATTGCCTCCGACATTTCACCTAATCACCATTAAAGCGGCCTGCAAACAATGGCGCAAGACAGCCGCGCGGCACTTCCGTGTAATTGCCTCGCAAATTAATCCCCGCTACATGTGACATTTGACTCGCCGCCCGGGCCGTAGGGTTGGCACCGGGGAATAGTGATTTAATGTTAGAGTTTAATTTTGACAGTCATACTTTGGTTCAGAAGTTAGAATAGTTTTAACTTGTCCTTATTGTATAACAGTGTTAAGTAATATCTACTTAATACAACGTAAAATTAGAAATAAATATTTTAATTTACATTATTTTTTTACCTCACCAAACAATCAGAATCTATAGGATTAATCATAATGTATGAATAGTTCAAAAGAAAAATATACATTTATATTTTTGGGAATTTTGGGAACCCAAGACACCCTTTGGGTCGCTGAGCTATTGGAGTAAGTAAAGATGCTTTTGGGAAACTACAAAAAAATATGCTTTTGGATATCAGAACTAGTAAATAGTTTGGAATTAAACTAATTGGATAATTGCATCAATTAATAATCTCATTAAAAAAAATTACACATTACTTTCGAACATATAATGTAAATTATAAAAAACATATTTTAATTTGTCCATTCCCGTTTTATGCGTAGTTTATTTATGTGTCAAATCTCTATTAAACAAATAAAATTGAAATAATTGCGAATTCAACATAAGTATCATAAATTGCTGTTGCAAATCAATCTTATTCTAAAGACAGAAAGATTTGTTGTTATATGAATAGCTACTGAATTTTCTACCGACAACAAAATCGTTTCCCTTGTTTCAATCCCTCTCTTTGTTTCCATCCTACCAGCACCGAGGAAATACTTACTAGAACACCACTTGGTATCAGGTTAACTTGATTTAATCTGTTTCGGTTACTCTTGCCAACCCTAACCCGACCATATCATCACACAATGCAATCCACTTGCTTGCAAACATAAGGATAATTATTATTGATTGCGCATTAGTCCCTCGAGGGAGCGGGACGGACATACAGTTTCACGGTGTGTTAGAGTGAGACAGACGGTGTTTTGGGATTGATACAATACACGTTATGTGTTACATGTCAAAGCGGCACTAATTGCGGAGGGATCAGATGTCGCCGAATAGTTGGATATTATCGGATGATATTTCCTGGATGAAATGTTGGATTTCTTTATGATAAAATGCTATTGCTGTTGTTGTTGAAACCAGGGATTGAACTGAGGCGGCTTAAGAGACTCTTTATTTTTTATAGCCTCCGTGGTGTATGTAGTTGTTAGAGCAAAACATCGGAGGTCGTGAGTTCGCATCCCGCGGGGAACAATCGGATAGTTGAGAACACCAGTCATTTGACTTTCTTTTATTAACTGTCAAAACGATTCCAAACTATGTATCGTGTGCTATTCCCATACGAAGTTTGTATGGGTATAGCACACGATGACGTCACTATTTTTGAAGTCTACTGAGTAGTTAACTATGTAATTTTAATTTATTAAAATCCTAATCTTACGTATAAACGAAAACAAACCAATACAATAAGTGATAAAAAGCGTCTTCTTTTTAAGAAAAGTGTTTTGAAATTAATTGTGATATCAACATCCCTATTACACTTTGTGTTGGTTTTACCAGTTTGGTTAGGACATTGTAGACTTAAATCACTTGATTCTTCTCAGTCGTACACTCTTGGCAGAGTGGTCGTGGTCATGCTTCACTTGATAGTATATATTATATATTAAATCACTTGATAGTCCGATAAAAATGATGATTCCCTGCCTCGGACGGTACGTTTAGCCGGTTATCCCGACTATGATCCAAATAGTCTGGTTTTCCCTTGTAAGGGTTACGGAGGTCTCAGATGAAAGACCCTTCATCGTAACAACCAGCCTTGTCAATTTAGGGTAGAGGCAGAGTATTTTTAATTATTTTTTGCATAGTCCATTTGTCGAGGAATGCTTAGCTATAGTACAACACTATAGTTGTTTGTAATAAAAATAGCAATTAGTAAATTATTTACTCCCAATGGTATCTGCCCGATCTTCCGAATCACATCTTATCTTAAAATGCCTGTTGACTAAAGTTATCTAGTTATGACAACAATGCTTGTATCAATGAGAATCGAATCCATGACAACTGAAATCAATACACATTTCACCATCTTGCAAACGAAACAACAAACACGAGACTTATACATTTTCCTCGAATTGTTATAATTACGACAAATAGACAACATTCTGATAAACATTTTTATATAAGAATTACCTTCGTTCCTTGTTCTATGAAACAGATAATACCTTTTGATCACATTTGACATCCACAGATAGCCTACAGCGGTCACGGGTCATCAGGCAGATTCAACCTTAGTATTTACTAGTTAAGGTTCAGTTTGCAATGGTGTGAGGGTTATAACGACACTTGTTAGGGCTGACCTTTGAGAGAGGTCCGTTGTACAAGTATTATTTATGTCCTTGTGTAGGTTTTTGTTAATTTGGATTATTTGGTCCAGATTGTTGGTAATGTTCACTGCTGCCTTCTGATGCTAGTTTTGAGGCTAGAGGACCTAGGTTCTAATCCCAGGTTAGGCCGATAATGTTGGATTGGATTAAAAGTGTTCCTGTACCGTCGGAGTTGATATATTTTAAACCTGTTTTTGCGATAATGTAATCTCTACTAGGCTAAGAGCTAGCGAACCATCTGACTAACCCGTTTCCCACAAAGCTAGAAAATTTTTGAATGATGTTTTATTATCGGTCTATTAAGAAAGTACCATTCTGGCAGGCATCTCGCGGTTGCGTCATCATCCCTTAAATTTTTTAAAATGTCAAAAAAAAAAATTTTTTAATCTTCTTCCACAAGGCTACAATTTTAATACGGTGTAATTTATATATGTTTAAGTGTAAAAAAAAATTGACAACCTATTTTGACGGATGCAAGTATATGCCAGTCGATAGCAAAGTTGTCATCGGGATAGTAATTCATAACCTGCTCCCACATGGCTAAAATTTTTAGGGCATATTCTTTTAACTGTTTAGAAAGTATATGTAAACAGCCAGAACATTCTGGCGGTTGCAGGGGTCTGCCAGACGAGCTGGATATAATAGTCATGACGCCCGATGGGAGCGTGTGCGCAACAGACTTATACGAGGTCCAATGTTAGAAAGAAAGGACGTAGTATATTATTTTGCGAAGATATGATGAAGGATTATTAAAATTAAATATAAACAGAGTTATATGTAAAATATAAATTTTTATTTATCTTAACAAATAATAATAATAATAATAAATAATCTTTATTGAAACCAAGTAACAATCATAATACAAACAATTTAGCGATAATGTCCGCATTAGTCTTAAGACAGTGTCGCAGACATTAACGCCCGCCTCAAAGACAGACGTTTCAGATTTAAACAAGTTTGTTTAGATAAATCTTAACTAAATAAATTACATTTACGTTGGAGTGGATTTGTGTGTGTGTGTGTGTGTGTGTGTGGATGTGTGTGTATGTGTGTGTGCGTGTGGATGTGGTTGTGTGAATGTGTTAGGTAACTCAGTATATGTATGCAATGTAATAATTACTTTACTAGAGATTCCACAGCATCGTAATCAAGATTTAGTAGCCATTCAGTCAGAAGAGTTTTACATTTATAGAAAGTTAGGGGATATATATTTAATTCTTTATTTATGATGTTATATAATTTTGGTGCAATATGATTGTAATGGTGTTTAACTTGCTCTATTCTACATTTACGAGTCTCACATACTATATCACATCTTCTTTTATTTTTTATTAAGTTTGGTTCATAGTGAAGAGTTTGATGTTTACGCAATACTACACTTAGGATAAATAGTTTTCTAACTGAAAGAACTTCCCAAAAATCGTAGATTGATTTAGTTGGGTATCTAATCGGTTTACATGCCATTACCTTCAACACGGCTCTTTGGGCTCTTTCTAGTGGTAATAATTTAGACTTGCCAGAGGAGCCCCATGCCGCAATGCAATAATTGATGATTGACTGACCAAGGGCGAAGTAGGCTGTTCTAAGGATGGATATTTATTGTTCAAACCGTCTCCATAGGTTTTCATACATAATATTATTATTGAAACTTATTATTCATCTTCTGAATCATAATGATAATCATCTATGGTTTCATCATTTTCTGGAAAAGAAATAAAATGATTTATTAATACAATTAAATAAAAAAAAACATTTTTTTTAACATATAAATATCATATGTACAAATAAAAAACAAACATTATTTACCTAACTCAATGTCATTAGACTGATCAGATTGTATAAGAGCATCATAAATAGATGATGGCACAGTGTCACCCTCATACCAGTTGTATATATATTTATTATCATCCATAATCCATCCATTATTCTCTGGTGTTAATGTTGTGGGCACTTTAATGTTGGCTTTACTCCATATACTTGCTATATATTGTGCGCGTAGAAAATGCTCATGTAATTCGGACCTACACGGTGGTAGATGTGATGAATCGTAATTTAAATATTTTTTATTAAATGGCTCGTCCACATTTTTTGGTTTATAAGTAATGACGAACTTATCATATCTTGTTTCGTTAACAGTAACTTCTGCCATACATTTCACAGACGAATTTTTCAATAATTGAGAAAATTTCACTGCTGCACCCTGTTGTATCAGCATTCCTAAGTTTTTTGAAAGCTTCTTGATATTCTACATTTTTCTTAAGAATAGAAAAAGGTCGTTTTTTTCCTTTTTGAAAAAATGATGGATTGTAGTCACAACCGGTTAGTGCATGAAATCCTGGTAAACTTGATGATAAAAATGGTCCAAGTTTGGTATGAAGTTCGCTTATCGAAATGCATCTTTTTTTATTTCCAGCACCGTATTCCATAAAAATGTGCAAAGAGTCATTACATAAACGGTCCATATTTCCGAGCATTATAATTAAAACATCAGTATCAGATGATTTAATTAAGACATTCACATTGTCTTCATTGATTTGACAAATGTGATATATAATTTTTGTGTCTGCCTCTTCGTGATTTATGCAGGACAAATTATCATTAATACTTGAAATAACTGAATTGTTTTGAACTACATAATTATGACAATGCTTATAATTTACATTGATTACTGTATGAAAACCTATGGAGACGGTTTGAACAATAAATATTCGTTAAGATAAATCAAAATTTATATTTTACATATAACTCTGTTTATATTTAATTTTAATAATCCTTCATCATATCTTCGCAAAATAATATACTACGTCCTTTCTTTCTAACATTGGACCTCGTATAAGTCTGTTGCGCACACGCTCCCATCGGGCGTCATGACTATTATATCCAGCTCGTCTGGCAGACCCCTGCAACCGCCAGAATGTTCTGGCTGTTTACATATACTTTCTAAACAGTTAAAAGAATATGCCCTAAAAATTTTAGCCATGTGGGAGCAGGTTATGAATTACTATCCCGATGACAACTTTGCTATCGACTGGCATATACTTGCATCCGTCAAAATAGGTTGTCAATTTTTTTTTACACTTAAACATATATAAATTACACCGTATTAAAATTGTAGCCTTGTGGAAGAAGATTAAAACAAAATTTTTTTTGACATTTTAAAAAATTTAAGGGATGATGACGCAACCTCGAGATGCCTGCCAGAATGGTACTTTCTTAATAGACCGATAATAAAACATCATTAAAAAAAATTCTAGCTTTGTGGGAAACGGGTTAGTCAGATGGTTCGCTAGCTCTCCTACTATACTAATATACAAAGCTGAAGAGTTTGTTTGTTTGTTTGAAAAAATATTTTTGTGTTGGATAGTCCATTTGATGAGGAAGGCTTTTACCTTTGTGTGCGGAAACCAGAAACCACGCGGACGGAGTCGGTGCGGCCGCTAGTAAATGTTATAATCAGAACCATATATTGTTCTTCATTAAAAAACTAAAAATGCATTTTACATTTAGAACCTCCTTCAAAGTCTAAACTATGAATCTATTTCGTCCTAGGACTAATTTCAAGACAGAAGTCGTTAATCCACGCTCCACAAACTTAGTACTTACTAATTGACTTGCCCTTCAATTAACTTAGAACACTTTGTACATGCTCATGACACTTATGAAGTTAATTATTTTAAAGTGCGATCAAACGTTTTGTTAAAGATTTCCATCTGTCTAGTCATACTGAGGTTTCCACACTATGTAGGCATGTCATTTAATATCATAACTATGTAATATAATACATAATTAGCGTTTATAATATAGTTTACTCCAACGCAATGACCGAGGATGCGACCGGGACAAGCGCTAGGATGATGATGACTAATATAATACAGTTAAATAATAAGTTTGTTTGTTTTTTTTGTTTGAACGCGCACAATCAAATACTGAGATTATCTCAGGAACTGCAGATTCAATTTGGAAATAATATTTTTCTGTTGGGTAGTCACTTTGTTGACACTTGTTTTGTATTCTTTTTTATCAAGCATTTCCTCACTTGAATTATAAGATATCGCCTATTCCGGAGATAGAACCCGCGACCTCCCGAAGTTAACCACTATGCACAGACGTCGACACAGTCCAATGAGCCATGCCCAGTCCACAACTAGGCGCATGGCAATCAATATTACCGCTTTGTTCGCGAGATCATGTACACGACCCTATTAGTGCCGGCTTTTAGGTAGGGCTGGGGTGCTTATCGATAGTTTGTTTGTCGATATTTTTATTTTTTATGCTACAACTTTAAATGTAGAACTATAAGTAAATATTGAAACTTAAGTAATAAACTGTTTCAATGCTTATAAATAAAATTTTGTCAAAAGCAAATTGGCTTACAAAAATGCAAAAAAATATATCTTAATCATTTATTTCAGGGCAAACAGACTGTAAGAGTTTATTAAAAATAAGTAGTTGAAGGAAAAATCGACTTTTTTTGTTTAGGATCGAATATAAATTCAATAAATAAATAAACAAAATACATGATAATAGAAGAGAAAAAGAAATGTGTTTTCAGATTGGTTTTACAGTGCGATCGGTGAGAATAATCCACTAAAATACATACACACGGTCTGTCGACGACAAACTCGCGGGCAACCGCTAGTAATAAATACAATTTAAACCGTTCAGTTATATCATCGATAAGCAATTAAATATCAAAGGCAATCACAGCACTAAGCTTATCTAAGTTGGCTGCGATCGAGGCCGATGACTAAGCTTCGTTAATCTAACAATTATTCATTGAAGATACCGACTCGCCCCATGAAAAGCGACTTGAATCAATGATCTGTCTGTCTCCTTCACCCTAGTACTAAGTAGCTAAGTGTGAGGGAGATAGTAGTCATAATCGGTAAGGGCCCGTAATTCGATATTATACCTGTGCTGCTAATTTGTCCGATTCCCATTGCTAACCTCTCGATCGATTTAATGTAAGTGATGCTTTAGGGATGAACGTTTGAAATAGAAAATGACTTGCTTGCAAAGGCTGTGGATTCACTCGATTATTGGGTTCGAACAAAGATTGTTGAAAAAGAAAAGAAAAAAACGCCTCAATGGTCTAGTGGTTTAGAAACCGGGCCGTGATCCTGGGTTCGATCTCCGGGTCGGGCAAAGGGGGACGCCGGCTGGCCATAGAAGTTTAGGCCCACAGTGCACACATATGAAAGTACTATGGAAATATAGAGTAAATAGTCATTAGTTAACTGGCGAAAGAAAGGGTTTAAAAAAAGTCAGTGTTATTGGGTAAATGCATATATATTATTTTCCATCAGTAATACAATCTACGATTTCCACCATATTAGCTGTTGAAGGTTGTAAAAAGTATTTGTTTACCTGCTGCGGCTGAACCCGGATCGTCGGAGTCAGTATTCATGATGAAGTTGTTTAGTTAAACGCACGAAATAAAACCGATCACTTTGTTGATGCAAGAAAAACACAATTACTTTTTGATATTTTGAACTTTGACAGTTGATATAAGATTTTAGACTTTCGCGTTGCATTATATCACTAATATTATTTAACGGGACTAAACGCGATATTAATTATGTAGTATATTAATACTACTTACTGCTTGACGTTTCGGCTGCGTTACAGCAGCCGTGGTCGCAAGCGGACTGGTGAAGCGGGGCGTCGTCTGCTCGGGCGCGGTTGAGAATGTTCTTCCTCTACCCCCAAATTGTCATTTATTAAATTGTCACCCACACTTTCACGGCACACAACACTAACAGTATCAGGCTTTGGTCGAGACGAAACAAATCGCGGTTGACACTTGCTAATCACAGGATTCCACGCTGATGCTAATTTAAACCCGTCTTCCCTGTTGAAATTTTTGTACTTCTTAATTTCAATCGTACCATTCTAGAATGGTAATGGCGTTCAGTGGAGAGGATTTTTGGCTCATGTAATTCCATCCAATGATTCGGTCCCATGTCAAGTAGATGTTCAGCAACCGCAGATTTACTCGTTTGTCGATTTTTCACTGCGGCAATGTGTTCTTTGACCCGTTCAGCTATTGACCGCTTAGTCTGGCCTATGTAGGCACTACCACAGCTACAATCGATTTTATAAACACCTGATGTCTGATACGGTATCTTATCCTTTGGTGATCGCAATAGTTTAGACATCTTGCATAACGGAGTATATACAGTCTTGATGGAGAATCTCTTAAGTACTGTTCCAATTTGACAGTTGAATTGACAGTTGATTTGACAGTTGAATTGGCAGTTAATTTAGTGTTTCCATTGCGTAAAAAAATATCGATATTCGAATTTAGATCTATTCGATTCTAATATAGTTTTATAAAATAATTAAATATACGTTTCATGAAAATATTTTACTAAGATTATAAAATATTTAAAAGATAAATAGGATAATGACACTGAAATATATTTATTTTTTTATTTTAGGCATGCTACCCATGAGGGGTAGCCTGCACGTTACGGAGATGAGAATGTTGAGATGAATGTGTGGAGTAACGAGACTGGATAAGATAAGGAATGAGTATATTAGAGGTAGTATGAAAGTGGCACCAGTTGTTGAAAAAGTTAAAGTCAACCGTCTATCTTGGTATGGCCATGTTATGAGAAGAGAGGAAGCACATGTGACGAGACGAATGATGAATATGAAAGTGAATGGTGTGCAAGGGAGAGGTAGGCCAAAGAAAAGATGGATGGATTGTGTGAAGGATGATATGAGTGAAAGAGGTGTGAATGACGCGATGACGAATGATAGGCCGGTATGGAAGAAGGCTACGTATTGCGCCGACCCCAGATAAACTGGGAAAAGGGCAGGAAAATGATGACCCATGAGGGGTAGCATGCCTAAAATAAAAAAAACACGTTCGTACGGGAAAAAGTCACGACCGTACGGGATCGTACGGGTATCTTAAAAATTGCAACCAAATTATTCACCTCATTTCTGTAGATAAATTGTAAGTGGTATTTTTATTTCTATTTTAGCTAAAATCCACCAACGTAATAATATTCGATATTCTCTTATAATCGATTATCTGAAATTATATTTCTGTAGTGGCAACTCTTAACACACACGAGCCCGCCGCGGGTCGGCTCGATACACACGAATTTGAGCTTTACTTCAATGCTGGTAGGGCGTAGATAGATTTGTTTACACATATCTGTCAAAAGGACGCAATTCCGGTGGGGTTAATAAATAGTGGAATTTCTTTGAATTTTTGTTATATTAACCCCAACTTTTAGCGACATACGAATAGCGCGAATAATTAAGAACGAATATTTTAGCTATTTTTATAAAATGGAACATCGTGTGCACTTTTGGGCCATATTCCGGCATCCCTCTTTGTGTAAGTTTTTCCGAACAAACCCGGGTTTATGATCACCAATCCGCATTTGGCAAGCGTGGTCGTAAAACCAAAACCAATATTTGTACTAAATAATGATTTTAAATTATTTATTTATTTATTTAATTAAGCTAAAAAGGAGTAGCTTCTTACGTAGCCCTGGCAACAGACTTTGGCAATAGGTACCAAGTAAAAAATAACGCCAGCCTCAATATTTTGAAAATAAAAAATATTAAATAAATGTTCTATTCGTTTGTGCTCCCTATCCATTTAAAGCGGATAGCGGCTTCTATCACGGGCCATATCAAATTAATTGCTACCTTTCACAATGTAAATCAATGCACAGACACAATTTAACATGGTTACAACTTTAATAATTCATTAAACTGTTAACTTCCTGCAATAAACCGATGTAATGCAGCCCATATTATAACCTCATTAAATCAATACAAAACTAAACATTCAGTTTTAACGACCGGGCGAAAGCGTTTGATAAACAGCGGTAATTCCTAATCGATATTAAAACGATGAATCGTGACCGGACGATTGATCGATTAATGGATCGAGTTGTGAAGGTTCAATCAATCGTATCGATGGAACAATAAATATCGATCATGATCTTTTTAATAGACGGAGACTGTCGGCGTGGGTAGAAGAGGTCGGAAGATTAAGGTTGTAATTAATTAATAATTAACTGATAAATTCTTTGAGTACCTACCTAGGTACACCTATAAGTGATTTTGAAGAGAATGGAACTCTATTCTAAGCGACAGTCACACTGGATTCAAAACTAATGTCGAAACAAACATTGGTAAGTATAACGTAATTTTAATAATAAATAAATAAATAAATAAATATTTTACCACATCACATACATTGATCTGACCCCGTGTTAAGTAGCTCAAGCACTTGTGTTACAGACATCAGAATCAACAGTGGTATTACAAATATACTTAAATAGATACATATAACACCCAGACCAGGACAAACAGACATGTTCATGCACACAAATGTTTGTCCTGTGCGGGGATCGAACCCGCGACCTCTTGCGTAATAGGCAACATCTTGACCATTACACCAAGCGGGTCGTCAAATAATTGTCTGGTTGTACTGTATTGGAAAGAGTGCTGGGCTCAAAAACCGTGGAGTCGGTGGATTCTGCTCCCGCGGGGAACTGTCACTTTGTGTAGTTCTAGAGTCCATCTACTTGCGCAGTTACTTTTGAACTTTAATAAAGGTATCCTCCGCTACAAAAGGCCGATCTCACACCTACTTTTTTAACCATATTAGTTTGATAGTTGATCCTAAAGGTCATCATTAATTAACTTCTCGTATATTTTCAGTACTAGCACTTAGCACACACGACCAAGTCATTGTTCAGGCAGCATCTACAAAGAAACGTCAAAATATTTCATACGAATATTCACTTTCACCGTCGTAAGAGCACATCATAGCATCATAATATTGGCGGTAGAGATCAATATCGTCAGGGCCCCGACACAAGAAAACTATGGCATTATTTTGTTTGCATCACGTACCGCTTCTACTCGCTGTCACTGCGAAAAAGAGCGACAGTCGCTTTCAATTTGAGTCGCAATTCCAGATAGGGTCGATATATGGTGAGGGCAAATCTAACGATGTAAGAGCACATTGTAGCATCATAACATTAGCGGTAATACTGTTAATTATCCGCCTCGTCAGACAGAGTTCAAACGTGCCGACCCCTCGGAGGGCGTTTTGGAAACAACGCTTCCAACGTTTTGTATTACTTAGTAGGTATTTACTTTTACTGGTAAAAATTATGTGACTATACTATACTTTTATGTTATCTGTGACTATACTGAATATAATAAAGCTAGAGAGTTTGATTATTTGAACTCACTATCATCTCAGGAACTACTGGTTCGAATTGCAAAATACTTGTTGCGTCAGATAGTCCATTACTCGAGGGAGGCTTTAAGCTATAGTATTACATTATTTGTGCGGACACCAAAAGCCACGCAGACGAAGTTGCGGAGGTAGTATTTGATAAAGTCGGGATTCTTATAATTATCAGCACGATTGTAGCGATCGAATGATTTGATCAATCGTTTCCAAACAAACGCACTTTTGCAAACACTCACGTACGCAATCGTGATACAATTTTCCAATGAATGAGCCCCATCGTATCGCCGAACGTAGACGCAGGCTGCGGAATCACATCCAATAATCCGTCTGTTACCGATACCACTGCACTGTATGAACGATCAAAAGCCTACACGGATGTTAATGAGTTAGCTTGGTTCTAGAAGGGTTTTTTTTATTTTTATATAGGTACATTTTGTCTCTTCTAAACCTGCAATAATAGATTCATAGGAATACCAATTGGCCTGTTGAGTAGTAATAACCAGACTGGTTAATTTAGGATCATGGCAGTAGCGTTCCCTGGCCGAGGATGCAACCGGGATAAGCGCTAGGACGAAGATGCTGACCATTTGGCCTGTTGAGGAGAAGTTCAGAGGTGTATTATATACACTATTAAAAAATTAAAAAATTGATAGGTATTATACTGGTAAGCGCTCATCACCTAACGTATCGTTAGCGATTAAATAATAATAGGTACTCATTTATCAAAAATACCATCAGTAGCAATTCGTTACTGAAGTTCTATATTTTTGTTGCTGAGTGTCTCCAAAAATCAGAGAATTTTTGTTATCAAACGAACAAAATGGTCACATGATGGAAAGTGATCACCGCTGCCCAAGGACATCAAAAACCGCAAAAGGGTCGCAGGTGCGTTGTCTGCCTTTAAAACCCCATAATCTCTCCAACTGAGCTCTGGCAACCTTACTCGTCAGCAGAAACAACGTAACAAACGTCTGCACAACAATTACAAAGTGCTATTTTACTGTGATCTTCTGTATGAAGGAGATATTAACGTACATACATTTTCTCCAAAGTCACTTTATCTTATCAGCAACCATTGTTTCATCATAATCGTCCTAGCGCTTGTCCCGGTCGCATCCTCGGCCATCGCCTCGGAGTCCAGGGTCCTCTTTACATTGTTAAATAATAAAAATAAAATAAATAAAATCAACATGCGCAAATCAGTTAACGCTTCCAGCTTATTTATATCCATTGGAAGGTGGCAGAGGTTGCCACAATATTTCATTTCCCTCCCACATTATTTCAGCTCATTAAGCCACGGCAACTCTCATTACACGCGACTGGAAGTTTAAATTATTGCTCCACGTGTTTGATCGAACACAAAGGCAATTGATAATTGTTGTGCTATTTGTAGATGCTGTCCAAAATAGTAGGTAGTATTTAATATTAGTAATTTTCTCTATCACAGGCCTATATAGTTTAAGAGGCTACCGCGATTAGGTGTTGCTGTCCAAATCTCGTTTGAACCGATTGAAGAAATATTACAAATTCTAAATTAATTATTTGGACTAACGCACCAATTGCCTAGCCCCAAACTAAGCTCAAAGCTTGTACTGTGGAAGCTAGGGAACGGATAAACATACCTAATAAAATACTTTTATATATCCTGATCAATGACTCGAGTAAAAATGCCGTTGTTCATCACAAAAACATTTGCCCCGCGATTCGAACCCGCGACCTTTGGTTTTGTAGCCAAGGTCTCTGACCACTAAACCAACGAGGCTGTATTGTTTCTTATTTCGAAACAATACTTACAAGCTTTTTCAGCCCGTTGGTCTAGTGGTCAGAGATGGCTACAAAACCAAGGGTCTTCTTTATAATATAAATAAATATAACTGAGGACTTAAGGAATATCTTGATTTTAGCTTGGATTAAAACTCGATAAATAACGACCCCTGATCCCAATTGAGTAAAATAATTCAGCGATGACCTACAAAACTGTCATGTTTAATATCGCACAGCATTCATATGAAAGTGGAGTAATTAAAATTAAAAATTAACTATGAAGCCCCAGTAAGCCGACCGCCACCGCATAATATTGATTTAATATGAGCGCATTCGACAAACATTCATCTCATTGTATGTACAGTCACGATATGTATAAAAACACATTGAAATTTGCACCTTATAGCGTCCACTTAAGGGTAAAGATAGCACCTGTGCAAAAAAACAATAATAACTTTTCAATAAGTAGGTACGATTAAACCCGAAAACATTTATTTAAAGGTTTGGAATATTATTATTATTAAATTGTCTACATTATCGAGACTTTTAGCAGTAACGAGACTTTTTAGAGTAATCGTAGGTATTATTGAGATAGTCAAAAATGGAAATATGATTTTAAACTACAGTTAGCCTTTTATATAGTACTAGCGGCCGCCCGCGACTCCGTCCGCGTGGATTTCGATTTACAGTAGCCTAAAGCCTTCCTCGTAAAATGGACTATCTGACTATATTGATTTTTTCAAATCGGTCCAGTAGTTCCTGAGATTAGCGCGTTCAAACAAACAAACAAACAAAAAAACAAACATACCAACAAACTCTTCAGCTTTATATAGATTCCCCCCCCCCCCCCCCATTGAAGCGCCCTAACTGCACGCATCAAAATCAAAATCATCAGCACAATAACGGAACTAATGCTGGGGCAAGGGTCTTCCTCATTGATGGTCTCTATCTTAGCTAGTAGCCCTAATGATTGAAGTTTCTTTATTGAAGTATTTACAACAAACAACTACATGTATTTTTAAGGTGCAATTATTTAAATAAATGCCATGTCACATCCCGCGGTCCCGCTACTTAAATCATCTATACTAATATAATAAAGCTGAAGAGTTTGTTTGTTTGTTTGAACGCGCTTATCTCAGGAACTACTGATTCGAATTGAAAAAATATTTTTGTGTTCGATAGTCCATTTGACAAGGAAGGCTTTAAGGCTATAAGTATAACAGAAATCCACAAGCGTACGGAGTCGCAGGCGGCCGCTGGTATGTCATAAATGTAGAGGCTTATGTGTTGTATCGTATTGAAATAGATATAATATTCCAAGAGGAAGGTTCATATTTTCACACATGCACAGTATATGAGAAACATTGATAATTTCTCTCCGTCCAGATCGCTAGTAGGAACAATATTCAAGAGCACAATCCTTATACATTTACAAACAAGTACTCCACTATCTCATCCTGCAACAGAGTGCATAACTCATGCACTTTGTAATGGGATCTTTTTGCACAACATCGCAGCCTCGGCCGGGATTCGAACCGACATCAAAGCAGAACACTCGATTGCAGCCGATATGAAGGCACTCTAGATTCAGTTCTGCTACGCTCGACAAGTTTACTTTGTATTGAATAAAAGCTGCTAGATGTGGCTTTATACATACTTTATTAGATATGTATCGTTTTTAAATGCAATGGAATCCTTACTAATATAATACGAGTAAATCGGAATGTGAGTTTGTTTATTAGTTTGTTTGTTCCGCTTTCACGCTGTAACTACTGAACCGATTGCTTTTTGTAAACGTTAAATGTTATAAGTACTATAGCTTAAAGCCTTCCTCAAATGGACTATCCAACCCAAAAATATTTTTTCTATTCGAACCAATAGTAGATACTTCAGCACAATACGCACCAACTCTTCAGCTTGAGACGAACTTCTTAGCTATCCATGGATTCTCCGTGCGGGTGCCGGGTCCATCGCGTGGAACAGAGAGGAATGTCAGTCGGCGCCTGGGACTTTCGACCCAGCGTGTAGGTTTAAGGGGCCCTTTATAGTATACTAACCACCTTCACCGAGATCGTTATAGAGTATGAGCCGAGTAAAGCGGTTTTAAACTGGGGATGCTAAGACGTTATATTAATATAGATTTAACGAATTAAAATTGACATATTAGCAAAACACAACAAAATATTTATTCCTATCGAACAGAGTTTTCTAATCATGTCTAA
The DNA here is from genome assembly GCA_958496325.1 of Nomophila noctuella. Taxonomy (NCBI): domain Eukaryota; kingdom Metazoa; phylum Arthropoda; class Insecta; order Lepidoptera; family Crambidae; genus Nomophila; species Nomophila noctuella. Next base: position 10,304,369 of record OY292501.1, read on the forward strand.
GCCACTTCCATCACTTCTAACCCCTTGTTACCGTGTATCGCAATATCTGCGAGTGTTTGCATCGGCACAGTTTGGCACTTGGCAAGCTTGGCAACTCACCAATTGTAGCCGCTATTAAATAAAACGCCACTTTGTTGCGATAAAACAGTCCGAGGTAAGCGAATTATGAGAGATGCACAAATGGGAGGTATTTTTAGAGGTTATAATGTCCGTCGTAAAAGATTCTATACGTCTCTGTCCGGTTTCAATTGACGTGGATTATAACGATGGGTTGTGGATGCGTCTTGGAAACTTGGAAAATAATACCGTTCCTGTTCAAATTTAAATGAACACGAACGTGATACATTGTAGATGTAAGTACTTGTATACGAGGAGGTTAATTTCTTTATTTGCTTGTCACATCTTGTAAATAGGGCTGTAGGTTCATGCAAACATAATTTATTTTAAAGCTTGGATGTATGTTAAAACTTCTCATCAACCAACGTACGAATAATACGTAGGTACAACAGAATAATACAAAAGATACATTTTATAATAGAAGAACTGGATATTAGCATAATCCCAAAAGGCCATTGCCACCAATTTAAAAAGAAAAAGTAGGTATTAAGGAACAAAAGTGTAGCATGAAATCAAATCTTTTGGCAACTTCTTCAACTGATATAAACATTATTTCAAACAACTTTTTTCTTTCTTATAGTGTTATTATTTACAGGATTCAAACGCCACCATTTTACTTGAGGACATTTATCATAAAACTTTACGAGATATTCTGGAATGTCTATCCAGTACGATGACAAATTTGCATACAACAATGAATTTATTTCACACACAGATTCCTTGCGTTTTAGTAGCAGACTGTTTCCAACACAAATCTCTGATACAAACAACATTAAAAAATAATAAAATGTATCAGCATGACAAGTTACAAGTAAAACCAGAGCTCTATTTCTTTCATCATTTTTCTCTGAAAGTCTTTAGCCCCATTCAAATGTTATTTATCTCACCATCAAACACCAATAATCCGCTGACATTCTGTCCAACAGTCCAATGTGTCTACAACACTAGATTTTCCTCTACCAAGCCACGCCTACTTGAAACTCTGCCAAATTACTGACGCGGAAAGCCGCCGACCAATCGCAACGCTCCGTTACGGCGGCCTAGTTGCAACAGCCAATCAGAAGCGAGGTGAGGCTTGCCCACGCGCATATTTTTGTTTTGCAATTCAATAAGCTTACTAATTACTGTTTTGTTTGGCGTAGCGTTTCGTCCTGCGGTTTTGTCGTTGAAAACTATATTAGTTGATAGAATTGTTTTGTAATTATGATTAATGACGCTTGAAATAGTTGACATTTCAAAATGTTGAGGGATAATTTGATTAACACGTATTTTATACAGTTGACATTTGGTGGTGTTATAACTCGCTTTATCCTATAGATCGGTCGGTTTATACTGAAACAAATTGTTTTCACATTAAAGCAGGTTAGGTCCGAATCTCCAACTACCGACCATAAAGATATTATACTAAGTATTGCTACAGTGTATGCACAAGCACAGGGACTTTATTTTCTTCGTAGTTCGTTGAAAAAGTCCTGGTACAAGATCAACTTCCAGATTCCGAACAAAATCAGAGGTTTTTCTACACCGAATTCCGATCACAAACATTTCGGCTCTTTTAGCATTTTAAACAAACTACCCTATCCTCAAAGTGTTTCTTGCTCTCCACTCCCTGAGACATTCAATAATAAGATGAAGTTGTCATTAAAGCTGTTAATATTAAATATGGCCGGATTACATCTGCAGCTATTAAATGTGTCTTACATTAAATTAACATTTGAAGTTGGAAACAACTCTTTTGCCCCCCAGGATTGCTGCATTTGGGCCCAATCGAACCTATATCCGGATTTTTCGATTCAATCTTCCAAATCCATGTTTTCTTGACTTAAACTTAACCATTGCGGTGGTCAACATAAAGTGCATTCCACTACCCACGGAAATCATACCTCCATTTAAATATCGCAACTCCGAACGTAATTAACATCGGCGAAAAACAAAAACTCGTTAAGGCGACGCCCGACCGCAGAATTGCATTAATCGAGTTCTCGAAATAGAATCGATAATTAAGGAATCGATAATCAACCAAGGTGCTAATTAGCCTAATCGGGTGCATTTAAGTGGGAAGCGTTTGCCCCTAGTAAGGATAAGGGTACATGTTGCTAAGCGGCTTTTAAATAGACGCCTAAATTAGGTGATCGAGACAATGCGTGGATTTGTATAGAGAGAATAATACATGTTGGATAATTTTAATGTTTTATTCTGCCCGCAATATTGTTTGTTTATACTTACCTAAGTGTGGAGGTACGGAACTATATTTCTTACTATGGTTACAAAATCGAAAAAATTGGCCAAGTGCGAGTCGGACTCCCGCACTGAGGGTTCCGTACAAATTCTATTTTTGACGTATTAAAAAATCTACTGAATAGATTTCGTCCGAACCAATTTTCGTTGGTAGTTTTTATGGTAATGTACATAATATAATTATTTCAGTTTTATCATCCTCTTATTTTATAAGTTAGAGGGGGGGGGGACACACTTTTTTCCACTTTGGAAGGGTCTGTCACGCAAAGTATTCACTTTAGAAAAAAGCGTTATTAGAAACCTTAATATAATTTTTAAAGACCTATCCATAGATACCCCACATGTATATGTTCTTGAAAAAAAAATATTTCGAGTTTCAGTTTTGACTATGGGGACCCCCCACTCTTTTTATTTTTTTTCTATTTTCGTGTGAAAACCTTGTTGCGGTTCACAGAATACATCCACTCACTAAGTTTCAACAGTATAGTACTTATAGTTTCGGAAAAAAGTGGCTGTGACAGACTGGCGGACAGACAGACAGACATGACGAATCTATAAGGGTTCCGTTTTTTTGCCATTTTGGCTACGGAACCCTAAAAAGCCTTATTGGAACTCCATTAAATTTTAAAAACACCTGTTATATCAATTGCTTTTTCCCTACCTATCTAAATCGATGGATAAGCGCACTTTTAGGATTTCGATCGATCATAACACGTGTTTTGATAATACCTTAAATACCCTATAACCCTATTTTGGGGTCGCCAGGAATAAAAAAAATACTTTAAAAAATGCGCCACGATGAGGCTCTTAGGAAGGCCATTGTTTCCAACACTACACGGCAGAAAGCACACACTTCGAGCTATTTAAATGACAATCCATATTCTTTCTCTGTCATTCCAAGAACACAGCATGTCCATCTATATTTACATGCAAATCAATAGCTCGTGCTCACTTAGCGGCGAGTTGAATCAAACAGATGCCAGCTTGATACGGGTTCACGTGATATCCTGCGGAAGTAGGACCACCGCCGGAGCTTGTGGTGATTATGGTTATAATACCTTCGAACGGCTTATAAGTACTACAAAAAAATGTATAAATTTAACTTAAAAACCTGGCGGTCTTTGGAACTTTGGCGGGCCCGTTGGTCTAGTGATCAGATGGTTACGAAACCAACGGTCGCGAGTTTGAATGCCGCTAGAGGCAAATGTGTGATGAACAAATTATGCATTTGTACCTGTGTCATGTTTGTTTATGAAAACATTTAAGTATATAACATTACAACGGGACTAAACGCGATATTATTTTCATAAGTATTATACTTACTGAAGTACGTATGTAATTATTTTATAAGTACTCAGGTACTTATAAAATAATTACATACGTTATACATAATACATAAATACGTTAAATAATTATAATGCAACGCGAAAGTTTAAAGGCGGTCCCTAGCATCCATAGTACAAGCTTCGAGTTTAGTTTGGAGCTAGGAAATTGGTGTATCAGTCCAAGGAAGTTATTTATTTATTATGGTCATAATGCCTACTAACCATTATAATAAACCCTCCTAGCCGAATTCGGCCACGGCGGCCAATCTTACGATTAGCCACTTACGCGGGATATATTATAGTGCACAAGCGCATGCGCAATCACAGGTGCACTCTCTATTCCCTCACTCCCATAATTCGGTGGGACAGCAATCTGACACGACCGTAAAGAGATCAGGCGCAGGACCAACGGCTTGCTTTCCGAAGCACGGGGTTGTAAATACACCGCCAATTTCCAAACTCCGGACTGTGTCTGTGTTATCACAACATGAAAACATAGACACAATTTCATCGGTCCGACCCGGGATTCGAACCCAGGACCTCCGGCGCGGCCGCCGCTTTTAAAGTGCGACACACTAGCCACTGCGCCGCGGAGGCAGTTAAAAAACCATTATACCTACTAACTTATAATATGAACCCCTTTAAACTCTCATTTTTGAAAACGCTTTGCTCGAAAATCCACACAAAATAAACCATTCAACTATCCTATAGATAGAGACAGCTGAAGCACAAAACTACTTAACTAAGTCATCCAAATTAACATCTTAACTTCCAAACAACCGTTCTCTAATCGAAACCCAATAACCATAAACTTCCGAAAATCGTTTCTACAAAAACTACTCGACTAAATCCGATTATCGAGTATCTCGCTCGATTGTCGATATACCGATATGGCTCACGTGATATCCTCCGGCCGGACCACCGGGGGCGTGCATTTGCATAAAAATGCGACGACACGCGCCTTAATTGATTGTAGCCACTACTGCATTGTACTGGCGAGAGGAGAAGTGCTTTGCGGTTGCATTTTTTTTGCAGAATTCTAAAGTGTTCTTTAGATTCTAAAAATGTAAGGATTTTATGTGATATTCATTATGTGAAGTTTTTTTGACACTTCAAAACGTGCATCAATTAAAAGATACCCAAACGTGTTTAACAAGATCGTGAAATTATCAATTTAATTTATATATCATAAAAATATTGTCTTGTAATTATATTTAAAACTTGTGCTCGAACCATAATGGGCAAATTCGCAAAAGGGATTATTAAAATATCAACCAAAAGAAACAAAATTAAATATCACATTGAATATTACATTGTTGTTAATACTTACTTTTGCTTTTACTTTTAATTCTTTGATAGTAAATTGTAAAATTTTACTAGTGAGGCCGTAAAAATTATTGCATCTTATTAAATGCTTCTATCATAAAGTTTTTATGTCTTTTTTAATTCTCCACAATACCATACATTGTAAGAAATAGTACATACCTAATTACTCCCACATTAAAAAACACAGAATATATCAGGAAAAAGGAATTTAGGGGAGACCTTGCCAAATAAGGGTTGGTGATCACAAACCCGGGCTATGTTTAGAAAAATCGACATAAAATATTTAAAAGCCGTCAATAGCTGCAAGCTCAGAATTTAAGTTTCTTGCATAAATTTTTAAGAGCTGTGAAGTTTGTGCAAATAAAAACAAAATAAAATAATATTTAGTGACAAAACATAATTGTTTAATTATGTGTATATAATAGTAGTGACAAAGTCATAACCATTAAATTTACGAAAATGAGGGCGTAAAATAATACAACGTTTCTTTAGTTTAGAATCTTACGTCAGTTTATAAACTTCCTAGGTAGTTTATAAACTAGTGGATCGGATTATATTCCGGTGACATATGCAATAACAAAATAAAAAGTTAACACTTCTCTGCCCGCGTGCCCCGGCCGCCCGCACGGTACAATTAGACCCAGCACTTTATGCAGCGATTTAATTGTCTCTCGCCCGCGGCCGAGTACGCACTTATTCTCATTTTAGTGTTAGGGCTTTGTATAATTAAAACTGACGTTGGTCTTTTTTTAAGATCGTTTTGTCATATACGGCAGACAGTTTGTGTAAGAAAAGAAGGAATTATTTTGCGTAGTGATGGAAATGAGAAGTGTCGATCTAGTCGATAGTTTATTCATAGTATTTTTTTATTTTATTTTATGGATAGATGAATTAAACAAGATGATTTAAATATAAATCAGGTTAAATGCAAAAAGGTTTATGAAAAAAAAGAAAGTCTTTTTAGTTTATACGCCCAATAATGGTTTCTTGGTTTCAAAAAAATAAGACAAAATTTGTGTCGGATTCGGTTTGGATGGATTTCGGTTGGTTTTGAATAATATTTCGCATTTGGCCAGTGGTGCTGACTTAACGATGAGATATTCATTTATTTAGAACTAGGCTAACTTTTATTTTTCTCCTACTCCTCTATTACTTTATTGACCCGCTTGGTGTAATGGTCAAGATGTTGCCTATTACGCAAGAGGTCGCGGGTTCGATCCACGCACAGGACAAACATTTGTGTGCATGAACATGTCTGTTTGTCCTGGTCTGGGTGTAATATGTATCTATTTCAGTATTTTTGTAATACCACTGTTGATTCTGATGTCTGTAACACAAGTGCTTAAGCTACTTAACACGGGGTCAGATCAATGTATGTGATGTTGTGAAATATTTATTTATTTATTATTATTATTTGTTACTACATTATTATAGAGCTAAGTCGAATGCTATGCCTACAATGTTTACAATCCCATTACCGCCACATACGCTCACCGCAAGTTTCTCACATTACTGTGGTCAGATAAACGGTGGCCATTGTCCGGCATCTCACCTCTATAGGCACCCAGTATAGGCAATGTAATCCGCAACTATTGGGACTGCATCTAGGCAAACACATCTTTGGTGATGTAGCGTTCCCTTAACTCATCGTTAATGGAACGAGATTGATTGATTTGATCGCAGTGTACTATTTGACGACCCGCTTGGTGTAATGGTCAAGATGTTGCCTGTATACAAGTGGTCGCGGGTTCGATTCCCGCACAGGACAAACATTTGTGTGCATGAACATATCTGTTTGTCCTGGTCTGGGTGTTATTTACATATTTCACAACATCACATACATTACTTTAAACTTTCGCGTTGCATTATAATTATTTAACATTACAACGGGACTAAACGTCAAGCAGTAAGTACTCAGGTACTTATAAAAAAAAAAAATATATCGCGTTTAGTCCCGTTGTAATGTTAAATAATCACATACATTGATCTGAGTCCGTTATTTGTATCTATTAAGTATATTTGTAATAGCACTGTTACTATAATAATACTTATATTCCACTGTTAATTCTGATGTATGTAACACAAGTGCTTAAGCTACTTAACACGGAGTCAGATAAATGTATGTGATGTTGTGAAATATTTATATTTATTTACTTACTATTAAGCGTGTTTTGTGTGAAATGGTCTAGCTTTCAATGTTTTAACGACAAGAGTTTTTAAAGACGAAGATAAAAATATAATCACGTGGTAATGTCACAAAAGTTTAAGAAATTTCAAGCTACTCGTCCTTGTAAGCCTTTTGAAAAACAAGCTACGTTAGAATGCCGAAAACTATGACTTTTATTGTTATATTGCAGAAAAAGGAAGTTTGGCATAAATATTAATTTTTACTTTTTCTAGAAACGAATATTAATAGGTGCCTTGTAATATAAATGATAAACCATTGATTAATTAATACATACAAATGCATTCACAATCACAATTTGAACACACAAAAACCTCACAACTTTCGCTTTAGTTATGTTTCATTACCTCATTGTTATTACAATACGTTTTAAATCCGACTATCAACCGCGGATATTAAACATTAAATATCGATATTAATCGGACTCACACATGTCAATTAGTGTTGCGACCGCGATCGATGAGGCAGCTGCCGGCTAATCCGTGTAGGTTAAATGCGTAGGCTGTTTGCGATATGTCCCACATCTCAGTATGTTGTGACGTGTCGGACAAATCTAATTTGGTAATGAGCTGCTATGTAGTGATATTTTTTTATGTTATAGGAATGCAAGCGAAAAAGAGGGACATCTGATGATAAACGATCACCGCTGCCCATGGACATAAACAACCGCACAAGGGTTGCAGATGCGTTGCCTACCTTTAAGACCCCATAACCTCCCAACTGAGCTCTGGCGACCCTACTCACCAGCAGAAACATAGCACAACAGTTACAAAATGCTGTATCACTGTGGTCTTCAAACCACGAACAAACTTTGACAAATAACAAAGATAATAGTGTCAAAGACTTATGATTTGTTCTGAGAATTGAAAGGTGATTTTAACGAGCTACGTGTGTGTTTACTTGGCGGGATATAAAAAGGCTATGGGGAAAGTTAAACAGACACTTTATAATGGTTATACAGGCATTTATCTCATTGGTCTGGTTCATCTATGAAAGATTACAGAAATCGAACCGGTTATATTAAATATCGATATTAATCGGACTCACACATGTCAATTAGTGTTGCGACCGCGATCGATGAGGCAGTTGTCGGCTAATCCGTGTAGGTTAAATACGTAGGCTGTTTGCGATATGTCACACATCTCAGTATGTTGAGTTGTGACGTGTCGGACAAATCTAATTTGGTAATGACCTGTTATGTAGTGATATTTTTTTATGTTATAGGCAGGCAAACGAATGCCCATGGGCATAAACAACCGCACAAGGGTCGCAGATGCGTTACCTACCTTTAAGACCCCATACCCTCCCAACTGAGCTCTGGCGACCCTACTAACCAGCAGAATCATAGCAAAGCAGTTACAAAATGCTGTACCACAGTGGTCTTCGAACCACGAACAAACTTTGACAAATAACAAAGATATTGTGTCAAAGACTGAGACTGCTATGATTTGGTGTGAAAATTAAAAGGTGACGAGCTACGTGCGTGTTTACTTGGCGGGATAGGAAAAGTCTATGAATAAAGTTCTACAGGCAGTTTAACATGGTTATACAGCCAAGATCTTTTACCTCATTGGTCTAGTTCCCTTATGAAAGATTACAGAAATCTAAATGGTTATATTAAATATCGATATTAATCGGACTCACAATGTCAATTAGTGTTGCGACCGCGATCGATGAGGCAGCTGCCGGCTAATCCGTGTAGGTTAAATACGTAGGCTGTTTGCGATATGTCCCACATCTCAGTATGTTGTGTTGTGACGTGTTGGACAAATCTAATTTGGTAATGATATTGTAATTTGTCAAAGAGGTATGAGGGATTTGAACATTCCACATCGTCAAATGACGTCGAAGGTTATAATACAACTGACTGATGGAAAACATCGTCAGGATATCTAAACTTAGTTTATGTAGCCATAATCCATCGGTCTTATTCCCCTATAAAGAAAAAAACGCGACTGAAGTTCAGCGTGACTACGCCTGCAATGTATTTTAAATGGAAGATAACACACTATGCCAAAATCACGTTTCGTAATTTTGTCTAAAAAATGAATTGTCACAGAACTCCGGTCGCGTAATTTCAGCGCAGTGTGTCTCATCACGTAGATCAGAAGGCTGACCGTATATAGGATCTAACATGTTGCTACAAATAATTGACAATGGATTTGGTCAAACGGTAAAAGAGTTTAAAATACCACTGTTGATACTGATATCTATACACAAGCGCTTAAGGTACTCATTACGGAAACAGAATTTGGTGTTGTCAAATGTGTATGTATACATATTTATTCATTCCAACATACCCAAAACGAGTCAAACCAAGCCATCATACTTGTAAAAACAAAAATAAACAATTCACAATAATTTGTTAGGCAAACATCCCATTCAGACTGTTCATTAAAGTCCAAATGTCACCAGACCATTGAATGCATCTACGGAATCTCAATCAAACGCAAAGGGTTGGTTTGCTAAGGGCCAATTTAACCCTCAACACTGTACATTCATGCCGCTCTATTATTGACAGTATTTAGGAATTTTCAATTTGTTTTGAAGGAGGGTGTGTGTTTATTTGATTTATGAACGTTTGAAGAATTATTTTAATAAGGAGGCGTTTGAAAATTATTTTTCCTGAGACCTTTGTTCCGTTTTCCTCAGGGTATACTTTTAACATTTACCATGATCCGGAGTTGGGCGGATCTGAATATAACATTGTAACGTTAGACCTCAATAACCCTTAAAAGGGGAAACAGACTAATTGGCTTATGGCTACACAATTATACACCTCCATTTTGATCAGACCGCCAGCCGCGTCCGTCACGATACTCTCTGTCACCGGTGAGCTAGTATATGCACATCTATGATTCCTTACGTTTAGACCTCTAAAATGAGTCTTAATCAAAAATGATTACTTACACAGCTCTGGTGGTGCAATTATCGGGTAAAAGGGACAAAATAAGACAGACATAACGAATCTCACAATCGCTCGCAAATATTATTTTTTATAATTCTTTGTTCACTGTATCCTGCTCGAAGGACCAATGTATTTTCTCAACAAATGATGATTATAATAGGATACATACAATGTTGTAAAAAACATTCTAATGATTCCAACATTCAACACCCTGTCATAAGAACCTCAATTCACACAGCCACCTTAATCCGAAACTTCACTCTGATCTCCCGTTGCGAAATCTAAGCTCTCTTCGGCAAAGTATCTCTAAATTCGAAACAATGTGCCCATTACTCAATACCAAGCAGGGGTGGCAAACGCCGCGTCATCAAGCATCGGACGTGCGTTATCGCCGCGGGATCGGGAATCAACTGCAGCGCGAATTTGGGGGCATTGTCTGGTTGACGACCCCTGCCTTCGAATGGAGATTGGAGGGGTCCGTGGTATTTGTGCGTTTATGTGGTCCGAGTTGTTTCTGTTTGATATTTTAATTTTAATATTATAAGAACGAAATAACAAATAATTTATTTATCAAAGATCACATTCAATTATTTGTATCAGAAAAGAAAACAACTTCATAACTGCTGTTCGTATTCCCCTAATGGAGAAAGCATGGTGACTATTCACCACACTGAACACATGGGCAGGCGGATTGGTGTCTGCAGTATAAAGAGCTATAAAACATAAGATACCTCTTTAAGCGAAACAAATGAGATGGGAACTTAATGGCATCCCACTTAAAACGACATGCATTTAGCCATGGTCACCCATCACAGCTGATCAACTCAGATATCTTCCACATTTAACGGGATTCGGATCAGTCCACGTGCGTCATACCGGCGCAAGCGGTTACAAGAGGTTCACCAATGTCGACAATAGATGGCGCTAAGACATAGCGGAGTTTGAACTCGCCTAAACCGCGGTAAAGAGATTCCTCTTCAGTGGTATAAGGGTTCTTTTTGATTTAAAAAAACTTGCTTGGTACATCTTATCTATTCTATCTATCTATCTATCTATCTATCTATTCTATCTATTCTATTCTATACTATATAAAGCTCGATTACCACTGACTCACTCACTGACTCATTCATCGGGGCCTTTTTTCGCAGTGTTGCCAGCTTCAGACTCGAAACTGATGTATGGGAGTTTTGTTCGGATCGCCAATCAATCTGGAAATTTTTCTTTTTTTTTCCAAAAATCCAAGATGGCGGCCATGTTGGTGGTCGCATCTCCGCAACTATTCACCCTGGAGCTGTCAAATTTTCTGGGGTCGTAGTCTGCGGGGAACGGTTGGGATTTAAAAAGAAAAATGTCAGAAAAACAAAATGGCGACGCCGCCATCTTGGCTTGAAAATCGGAAAATCGACCCCTTCTTGCGGTGCCGTGTCTCTAAACGGGGCAGAGATAATTTGTTGTTTTTTTTTCTTATTGCTTACAAATATAGTCAATTTTAATCCCAGTGCTGCCAGATGCAAAAAATCAAGATGGCGGCGCCGGCAGAGACAATTTCGTCAGTGGCAAAAATTTTGCAATTTTTTGAACTCATTTTTTTGGCGGATGGCAACACTGGACGGATTCGGTTCTTTACAGTTTTGGTGGAGTATTTATCTGAGAGTTGCCAGAAGGGAAAACCTTCTACCACGTTCGTAGTAGATTTTTGACATTTGGTCCAATTAGTAGAAAATGACTTTTTGACAGCTGGCCAAAATCCGAGTATGCAGTTTGGTGGCAACTTTGGTAGTGAAGAACCTTTGGGTATTTTTTTTGAAATCATCTGGCAACACTGGGAGCGGCGGGGAAAAATCGTTTTTTCGGACTTGGTGACTTTGAAAAATTCCTGTGGCAACAATGTGCGTTGTTGGTTGGAAATTGAAACGGTATTTGACGTGGTATATGATGTAGTAACATTAAAAAAATTGGCTGTCAAAAATCTAAGATGGCGGAAGTGCAGGCGGCCATTTTGTGAAATAAAAATTTTTGGAAAAAATTAAAATTGATTTTTCGGGTAGTTGGCAACACTCTACGCGAATGTGTTGTATGGCGGCATCGCGAGTTGTAGTACGAAGTATTGCCAGGTTGAAAAACATCTTGGTAGTTTTTGGTAGTTTTCGCTCCAGGAGCCCAAAAAGGGTCGAAACGAAATAGCTGATTCAGCGAAAAATCGAGGCCACGAATCCGTAGTCCGGAGGGTGTCTATTGAACTTTTGGTAGTTTTATCTCTTTCTGCTGGCAACACTGGGAGTGGTGATTTTTTGAATTTTTTGGGACATGGCCGACTTCCCGGACCTCTCGGGGCCTTTCTATAAATAATACAAAAAAAGTAAAAATGAGGTTTGACGCTGTCTATAATCCAGACTATGCAAAAAATACGCACCGTCAAAAGTCCAAGATGGCGGATGAGCTGGCGGCCATTTTGTAAAAAGTAAAATTTTTCGGAATTTTCAAACCCGTTTTTGACGACCTTGGCAACACCTGACAGAATTGGCTTGTATAGCGGCCACGTTTGTACAAGTGCCAACTATTGCTAGGTGGAAAAATGTTTTGGTAGATTTTGGTAGATTTTGCCGAGGGGCCCGAAAATGGGTCGAATGGAAATACGGTATTTGGAGAAAAATTAAGTATGAGCGATTGTGGCATCTAAGGTCCTCAATGACGTTAGGGTAGAAAATTGAGAATCACCTGGCAACACCGGGCGTGGGGAGGAAAAGAAAATTTTCGACATGGTCATCTATCGCGACCTATTTGGCCAACTGGGTGCGGCGGAGAAAAAAAATAAAAATGCAGTTTAATCCGATATATAGTGTAGTATATGGGAAAAATACGGGACGACAGAAAACCAAGATGGCGGACGCGCTGGCGGCCATTTTGTGAAATTTTCACGTTTTCAAAACTTTCAACTTGAAATTTCGGGCATTTGGTGAACCAAACGGGGGTCTGAAATGTACTAGGCGTTTGTGTGTTTTGGTATGAGGTATTGCCAGGTGAAAAAATATTTTGGAAGATTTTGGTAGTTTTTGAGCTGTGGCCCGAAAACGTCGAAAATAGAAATAACGAGTTTTCGGGAAATTTATTCCAAGGGCGTGGCAGATTGGAGGGTCTTAAATGACATTTGACTATTTTGATCAAAGTGGTCTGGCAACACTGGGAGGTAAGACGGCTCAAACTTTTTCGGAAGGGGTGTCTTTGAGGATCTCTGGAGGGGTCAACATTGGCCTAAGAGGAAATGTGAAAATGCGGTTATTTGTGTAGGTTAGATTTAATTTTAGGAAAAATACGAAAAAAATTCCAGACAAGATGGCGGACGGGCTGGCGGCCATTTTGTGAAAAGTTTTAGTTGAGAAATATTTTAAACTGATTTTTCGGGTAGATAAAGGCGTGATAGGGGAAAATGTTGCATGACCTTTATTGTAGAATAGACTTTGATCTACAATGTGGTAAAAGAATGTACCCCATTTTCAGGGTAATTTACGAGTTCTAGGGGAAAATGTCAAAACTCGAAATATCAACTTTTGGGCAAAAATTTGTAAGAGGAACTGTCAAATGTCGTCTTTTGTTTCCATTTCAGTCATATTTTCATTCGTTCTACTTGTAACATTGAAATAATTAAAAAAACAGTTTTCGATTTGCCCCATACATTTTGTACTGGATCGAGCTTTATATGGGGCACGCGGTACTGTGACTTTGTATGCTACAAGTGTTTAAAAACTGTTCAGTGGTACTGAAATACTTGTTGGAGAAGTAAGTTAACGCTGGAAGGACTGCATTTGAGGTATGTTTGGTTTGTAGAAACGAATCTCAATCGCCGGAGCCGTGACGGAAGCCATAGCTGCTATGCGTTTACTTGCATGATTTTAAATAATAATGTGAAATATTTCATACGTTTTTTATTGCAGACTGGACTAATATAGAGTTATTGGTTAGTTATATTGATGACATTATCATACAAAGTTTGCACTAAAAATTAAAAGTAAATGTGTTGAAGAAAATTTAAAAAAATATCTGCGAGGCCGAAGGCCGAGCGCCGCGAGGGCGAAGCCCGAAGCGGCATAAAGTGAAATCAGTAGGTCTTAGTTGATGGCTCTCAGGGCGTCGAAAAAGGACTAGGAACGCGCTGACGGACGGTCCAAGCCAGCCATGTAATTTTGCGAGGCCGCAGGCCGAGCCACGGCGAGGCCGAAGGCCGAGCGCCGCGGAGGGCGAAGCCCGGGAGCGGCCCCGTCGCGGAGCGACCTAGCTCTGGGCGCGACCGCGAAGCGGGCGCCCCGAGCTAGTTCTTTATATAAGACTGCTGAAATAAACTAATAATAATAATTATGCAATTACCAGGACGATAACATCAAGCTATGATCGGTCACCCATCACAGCTGATCAACTCAGATACCTTCCACATTTAACGGGATTCGGATCAGCCCACGTGCGTCATACCGGCGCGCGCGTCTCATTAATTGCGCGCTTCCTGCGCTCGCGTTACAAGAAGTTTACCAATGTCGACAATAGGTGGCGCTATTACAAAGCAGAGTGTGAACTCGCCTAAACCGCGGTGAAGAGATTTCCCTCCAGGAATATAAGGGTTGATTGAGATTTTAATATACATGAATACATGCTTGGTATGTCAAAGAATTGTTTGTATAAATTGCTTATACAAACCCACTAGTGGCTCGTAGTCAGAGCTTATTCAGTAACCAGGATGGCAATGGTCCGGCCGGCATCAAGCAGTCAAGCTATGATCGGTCACCCATCACAGCTGTGAGCTGATCAACTCTGATACCTTCCACATTTAACGGGATTCGGATCAGCCCACGTGCGTCATACCGGCGCGCGCATCTCATTAATTGCGCGCTTCCTGCGCTCGCGTTACAAGCGGTGCATCCGCCGAGAAAAGGATTTGCCGTCTTTTGCAGTGGCTGTGTCTTACTGATTGAGTGGGATAAGAAACTATTGGAAATCCGGATAGTTCCAGTTTTCTTCGTCGGCGAGTACCCAATAGTGATGCAGTGGGGATTCTCATCTCAAGACATATATAGGTGCCTGTGTGATACTGATTTATTGGGATACGGAGATACTGGTTTATCCCAGTTTACCCACCGGCTAGGGGGTAACCTGAAGGATTTTTGTTTCTTTTTGTCTGAAATCCCCGTCATAGACTATAGATATGAACTGAGAATCCCTGTAATTTACGTGTTTAATCATATTCCTCAAAGGGCTAAATATATGTAAGAAACTGGAGCAAGCTAGGAAATTACATAATTGCTTTAAACTTTAAAAAAAAGTTTGTACAAACTTTTTAATGTAGGCTAGCTGTATACATGATGTTTTTATAAAGTCCTCCGTTTCTCAGGTATGCAATGCATAATAACAATGAAACAAAAGTATCCAAACACTGAAGCTTCTGTGAAAGACGATTTAAAAGTCAATTATTCAATAATATTACTTTACGGAAATCTCTCGTCCAATATTCGAATTATTTATCAAGTATTGGTCACCGTACTCGCCGGATACGCATCGCACTGAAGTGATATTGATGTCTCCATCTTAATTTAGCTCGCGGATTATCGCGATATTTCAGACGGCATTTGTCAACTCGCAACGAGAGAGCATCGATTTCAAGTCGAGTCGAGTTGGCGAGAGGGTTTTTATGTGAAGAGAAGTGTTTGATGATGCTGGTATTATAATATTCTTGGAAAAAAATACAGCGGACCTACAATTAGAACAACTAGAAAAGTCACAATCAACTATATGTGCAAACTAAGAAGTTCATTTTTCACTTTTTAAAAATCTCGTAAGTTATCGTGGCTAAAATGTAAAACAAAACAATGTTAAAGTAATGAATAAGCCAGTCATGAACAAAGCAGAACTCATCGTCATTAAAATCAAGTCAAAATATTGATTAAACTTGGTATAAAGGATAAAGGCATAAAAATAGGTCAATCTTAGATCTTCCTAAGATAAAACTAATGTAATAAAGACACAAATTAATATCCAAAACAAAGAACCCACTGGTATAATCCCAAACCGTGTAGAATAAAGAACAACCACAAACAGCAATCGTTGCTAAACGAAAATTCAACAGAAATCGTAAATCCGTAAATACATGTATCTTAGACAGAAAATATTCCGTCCAATCAAAACATGAAAGTTTCTAAATGATTTCGTTGAAAGTGTTCCTAATTGGCATTAGTGGTGACATGGAGATGTCGCGGGCGACAAAGCGACGCGTCCACTGAAAAATGGCTTTGCAGGAATTTAAAGAGAGTTCTGGTGAAAGTTTATTTGACGGGAGCGAGTGTGGTATGGGTGACGGGTGTAAGCGTATGAGTTACGATCACATTTATTTATTTCGAAACTTTTTTTATTGTAATATTTTGTATTTATTAAATCCGCAAAGTTTTTGTGTATAAAAAACATGCAGTGGCAAACGAACAAGAGAGTCACCTGATGACAGTGACCACCGCTGCCTATGGTATGCTGGATGCGGTACCTGCCTTCAAGACCCCATACCCTCCCCAACTGAGCTCTGGAGACCCTAATCACCAGCAACTGGAGAGAACTGGAGACTCTAATCAGCAGAAGTACTACTTTACTGTGGTTTTCTTTAAGGTCTATCTCCACTAAGCTCTACATCTCTTAAAGTCTGCTTCCTTTTCTGGATTTGTATTATTTAGGTGTACTTAATTTTAATGATACTTTAATTGGTAAGATTGTCTACTGTTTTTGTTATCATTGGGTGATTGTTTATTAAAGATAAATCAAAAGAACATGTACATCTCCATTTAAAAAAAAAATACCAAAACCTCTTTTATCTTAGACCACGGTCCCCATGTAGGGACATTCTATCACCTCTCTTATTTGACACGCCACTACACTGCGTTTTCCGCGTAATATACCACAAATGTTTTTCTAATGAAATCTCCGTTCGCGCGTACGGTATTCGTTTCTGTTCATCGGATGACACTTTTATACGACAGTTTATTTTATTCGTCAGTTTATTCTGTCCAACATCGTTTCGGGGTAGCCGATTAACTGGATTATAGCATTATGAGTGTTTTATTTAATGTGATTTGTGCGTCGTGTTTTGTTTGAATGAGAGCGTTTGAAGTGATGTTGAAAACAAAATGGCGGTTCGAGTGACAAGAATAATGGTTGGTTTAGTTGTTCCTGGAATTCGTAAAATAATAATATGTATAAGTTATCATACCAATAATATAAATGTGAAAGTACGTTTTTTTGGATGTTTGTCCGTCAATCATGCTAAAACTACTGAGTGGATTTTGATGAAATTTGGTATACATGCAGGGTACGTGCTGACTTAGGTGCTAGGAAACCATCCATGCATAGACCAACTAATTCTACATAGTTTACATTGTTGCATTTTTACTACATACGAGTAATAGTCACTTATAATTTACACAATTAAATATTAAATTGTTCATCGTAACGATAGTTTTATCCGTAACACTACATTTGGGCTATTTCGCTGTGTTATTATAACCATGGAGAAAAGGCCGTATTAGCTAGGGTTGAACAAAGCTATGTTTGATTACCTATTTAACATTAACTATTATAAAAAATCTTTTAAGAAGACCATAGTCTTAAAATCCTCACGACATAATACGGGTATATACAGCTATTGGGCATGATTTAATAAGCATCGTCAATACATAGTATAAAACAAAGTCGCTTTCGCTGTATGTCCGTATGTATGCTAAGATCTTTAAAACTACGCAACGGATTTTGACGCGGTTTTTTTTAGTAGATAGAGTGATTCTTAAGGAAGGTTTGTATGTATAATACATGTAAGTAAGTACCACGGGCGAAGCCGGGGCGGGCAGCTAGTATATTATAAATGTGAATATTGTTCGTTTGGATGCTTGTCCAGCAACCCCCTAAAACTATTGAAAAAAAAATGTACAGAAGAATTTCTATGTTAATCTAATTGCAAAAAAAAAAACATTAACTTTGATATCTCTATCTAGATTCTAGATCCATAGGGAATTCGCGTGGTCAATCGACCTCACACATACTAAACCACTCGACCACATATCTTTTCAGCCCTAACCACAATGGTTATTATAATTGTTCCCACTCGGGACGAGGGGGGAGGGGGGAAAGGGGTCGGCCTAATTAACCTTTGTCGAGTTGTTATTGCTACAGAACTAAAGGGATTGTGAGATCTTGTGGATTCGGGTAAGAAAAATAGGAATAGGGTAATGTTGAATAGGTATTACGTTTTTTGGGATTAGTAGATGATGTTTTGAGTATTAATACGGTAATTCTGGTGGTTTATGAAATCCCTTTGAACAAAATAAGTTGCTAGAAGTAGGCCATACTTTGAAGCCTGACCAAAAAGACATGGGTTAGAAACTCGAGATAAAGCAAACATTTTAATTGTCATTTCTAGCCAGCAAATTTAACCACCTCTGTGACGCGCATTTAGTCTTGTTCCTGATTTCTATTGACCATATATAGATAAAATAGTTGTGATCTTTAAAGTATGACCGCAAAAACAGCTAGGAAGACATTATTGATCAATTTTCCTCGCGGCATGATAATTCAGCTAGTACATTTATGTGGCTTCCTCTGCTCTCAATTTGCTCGCTGTTAAAAGCATCTGTGAGGGAAGCTGACAAGAGAAGTATGAGAGAGAGTTTATTCAATTATACGATTTGATATAATTGATACTTTTCATTACGACTAAAAGTTCCCATGGGATAAAACAGGAATCTTGATAACGGGGGCAAAGCCGCGGGTAAAAAGTTTTTGTATAAAGCTGGTAAAACTTAAAGGTTGACCGCCAAAACTCAGCTAGGTAGATATAATTAATCACATTTCCCCGCGCCATGAATAGGTAGCGAGCGAGTATAATATTCGTGTAGCTTCCTCTGCTCGAAAATTGCTAGAAGAGAAGAGTGTTAATTCCTGTGCTGCTATTTGTCCTATTTCTGCATAGCTGGGTTACTTTACACATTGTTGTGGAAAAAAATTGGCTAGAATGACATTCTCATTAGTATTGGGTCGCATAAACCTAGTAAAACTTTTGGTGGTAAATGTTTAGACCACCAAACTCGTCTAGGAAGACACTAAAAGAATTTACTAAGTGAATCTAATTGCTGAATAAATTATTTCATTTCATTTCATTATTAATGACATTTCCCCGCGCCATGAATAGGCAGCGAGTACATTCGTGTAGCTTCCTCTACTCGCAAATTGCTCGCTGTATAATGCAGCGTTAAATGTTTCGCTGTAAGTCGTCCGGCCGATGGATCGGGTTAAGGGCATGACGTTGTCACATTGCGATTGTTATTAATTCGGGTCATTTGATGGTTGCTTAACTGTAATCATTAGTCATTAAAGCAAATACATCTACAACATTAAATACAAACAACAAAAGAAAAAAGAGTCAAAATAAGCTGCCGACCCATTCATAAGTTGTTAGTTATTCCAGATCTAACAAACATTGGGATTTCGGAGTCTGAAAATTGGCGCAGTAACTATAGGTAGGTACTCGTAAAGCATGAATTTCTTCGACTCACATTTATTTGCACATTGTTGTTGAAGAAAATTTTGCTAGAATAACATTAACATAAACCTGGTAATACTTTTGGTAGCCAATGTTTAGACCACCAAACTCAGCTGAGAAGATATTGTTAATCACATTTCCCCTTGCCATGAATAGGTAGCGAGTGCATTCGTGTAGCTTCCTCTGCTCGCAAATTGCTCGCTGTATAATGCAGCGTTAAATGTTTCGCTGTAAGTCGTCCGGCCGATGGATCGGGTTAAGGGCATGACATGTTATAAATGAAGGTTTTCGCAAATGAAAAATCCGCTAGATGGCAGTAGGTAGGCCTGAGGTCTAACTGCTATGTCATTGGTGAATTTACAGTCGACGGGATCCGCGTCGTTTGATAAGACTTATGTTATGGTTAGAAACGTCATCATAGAAATCAAAGAACTTTTCAGGTTAGACAAGATTCGAAATGAAAATTCGAAAATTTTCATCATCATAATCATCAGCTTGTTACATTCAACTTCATTGGCTTCTGAGGGGCATACCCCAATAAGGTGACTATGGGCATACCCGTAGTCACCATACTAAGCGGGCTGGTTGACGACCTTACAATGAAACATTCATAGTTTGCGACTCCAACTTCTAAACCTGTAAATGCCTTTGATTTGAAGTGTCAAACTAATTTTGTTCTAGAAATAAAGCACAGGCTTTCAGTGGACGAATGAACTCAAGAAACTATGTACTTCCATTCTCTTGTTTTCAACACAATTTCATCGTTTACGACTCCGGCTTCCACTTAACAGCCATTTTCGAACATCACCGTATTATTGTGGCGTTCGTCATACACCGACGTGAACAGAACACTTTGATCTGTTCGCCAGCTCATTCCTAATCTAAATCCCTTGATTTAGAGCTCATATTCTATTGCCGGCCGGTTTATAGTCGCTGCTATATCATTTCCATTTCGGCTGAGATGCGGATATTGGATTATAGGCTTTGTAGCTTTGTGTTAAGGTTGGTTAGGGGTTGTTAGGATTGCGAGGCGAGTCAGTACCGGGTGCATTTGACACAAGGTATAATTGGCGCGAAATGGACCGCTCCCTCTCTATAAACTGTTGCCCTATCGCTATTTGGTGTTTATCGACCGAACGCAGTTTTTGTTTGGCGATATTTGCGGCGTTTTAGTTTTCACTGATTAAGGATGAAGCTTTTGATTGATAAAAGAAGAGTTTAATCTTCCATGTAATTTCGGATATTTATATTCGCTTTTTTTTGTAGATCTTGCCGTGTCACACACCCCGGTTTATAGCGCAATCTAAAACATCTTGGTAAACCACAGCCGAAATACGGGTAGGAACGGTCGACTCGCTACTTGTTTCTGAATAAAATCGTATTTGCTTTGTTTGTTTTTGAAACAGACTCATGATCTGATAAACGTCTTGGTAATTTTCTAATGCCAATTATCGATTCCTAGAGATATAATGTATGTATCTAATAGCGCGTTGTTAAGTCTCTTTCAGTTGTTTTCACGTATAAAGTTAGTTCACGCTTTTCTATCTTATATGTTGGTAAAAGCTCATTTCAAGTTTGACATCAACAGCATATTTCGCATGACACTAATATTTTAACGGGACTAAACGCGATATTAAAACGCGATATCTTTCGCGTCTTTGTATATGCATGGACAGTTTCAAATTAGCCATATTAAAGACGAACATTAAAGTGATTTGCTACAAGTTTCAAGATTAGAAGGTACATCAAAGGGATTCTATTTTACCACAACAATTATTTCCACATATGTAAATACACGTCTCGACCTTTCACTTAATAAAACGATCACAATATGGCAGTAAAATATCAAGCCATTCTCTTTTACGTGTGTACTAAACTTATCGTTCCATAGAATTCCGAATCAACTTAGAAACATCATTATTTTATTACTCGCCGACAAATGTATTTGGACCTCCCCCGCCCCCCGTGGTGTGGAGGAGTTAAGACTAATAACAGGAAAACGTAGTTAATACGAAGGCTCTTGTTAAAATGGTAGGTTTGACATTCGGAGTAACACTGCAGTAAACAATTGTGTTTGAAAGCCGACAGTTTTATTCGAGTCACTTTATGACATTCCCAATGCTTATTAAAGGACCAATTTAACCCATTATAGTGTTCATAAAAGCGTACATCATCCTGTTTTGTTTATGTCTCTTTCTAACACGCAGCGGTTGGTATTTGTCGTCTCGCTCCTCAATGAGACTCGCTGAATATGGTTTATGAGATTCCGATGTGAAGGGGAGGTGTATTTTCGAAATTGCTAGGGTTTGTTTATAATCGATATTGTCGATGTTAGAATGTATCGATAGTTTTTTTTGCAGAGTTTATACCTAAATTGTGAATATTCAAAATTTAGCACGATACATGTCGTGGACGGCACATTGACACACATTGCTAACTAATGAAACTAAGACAATTCAAAAACAACACTTTTTAAGGTTGTAAAAGAGATTCAATATAATTATGACAAATTTTAAAGAAAACCATTTAAAATTAGTCATAGTTGTGTTTAAATGTTGTTTATTTACCTACACAATTATTAAAGAAGTAATGTGCGCACAACTACACTAATCTGTATCACATATTAACCAAAACGATTTGATTATTTAATATAAGATTATATAAAATGCATGCAACCTTGTTTATAAATGTTAACAAATGTTCGCTTTCGTGATTAGCACAAAAACGATCTTAAGCTGGCCAACTTAACTTTTTATTCACATCCTCAACTGCAACAACACTCGATCAACAACGAACAAAAACATCGACAACGTACTTCCCATCACTAGCCGGAATGAGCTCAACCCTGCCAACATAACCATCACCTTCCCGGCTTAATCCCCACTTTATGACCCTAAAAATAAGGTCGAAAATCACCTAACACGACTGCAAATATAACTTTGTTTAAGGTAAGTGGCCGATGAGTGCTCCACGTGATTTTATTTGACTGTTTATTTGTGTGATTTGTATTCCCCTTGGTCCTCGAGAGAAGGAAATTAAGGCTTATACGCAGTATTGAAGCGGCGATAAAATGTGAACGATCATTTTAATTGCTCGAGTTATTGTTCCATGTTATGCCCCATTCTGCTTGCTTTGTGAATAGGGTACGTCTTTAATGACATACGAACAAATGGATAAAATGTTACCGTGACGGTACTGATAGCGATACAGTGAAAGACATAAAGAAATGATTTTTCATATATTTAGGTTCCAGAGATGCTCTTACTAATTGTCTCAGTACAGTGCTTTTAATCTGTGATACTGTTTGCTGATTTTGAATGTCAGAGTAAAAATGGAATAAGAAGATAGAAAAAACATTTATAGGACTCAATAAATTCAACGATTTTAAAAATGCATCCTACTAAAGAATAAAATAAAATAGATGCATTTCATTTGCCCCCGGTGCATACATATATACTCCTAATTACGAAATCGTTTAATTAAGCACCTACCTACAAAAGTAAAGTAATATCCTTGTAACTATCACTCCCTTTCTCTGTATTCAGTTCAATCATAAAAAAAACTGTAAACATTTCCGCGTCGCCAATTAATTAAAACTTCCCACAGCTCTTTAACTTTCACTTTGAAATACGCCACAAAACCAGCGTCCATAACTTAACATCGCAACCTTTGAATAGCGTCAATAAATTAATTTTAATTGCGGTCCTATTAAAAACCCCTGGCTTATCCCCCACATCCGACCACGACTATAAAAATAGCGATATTTCTTTTAACAACGAACTATAAATATGGTTGAACATCTCTTTAATCTCTCCAACAACAAATCATGAACATTAAACGGTTGAAACAATAAAAGGATGTTCTTAACCACTAAAATAATAGATGCTTAGTCAAATGTAAGGCTTGGGACACATTATAATGTCATATCACACTCGTAATAAAATATGACATAGCTTGGCTTTTTAATTCAGACTTGGTAAAAGAATGCGAAGACTAGGAGGAAAGAATCTATAGAAGAGTAATGATAGTTGTCAGATTAGACTTTGTAAACTTGTAAAATAATTCCTTTGAAACAAGTATAGGCGCTTTCAGGGCTAAAAATGGCATACGTTCTGTAGGGATATTGTAGAATTCTAAAAGAAAAATATTTTTTAATCAGGCCAATAGTTCTGAGCATATTCAATTAAATCCAAAATACAGAAATCAACTCTTTCCTCCATAATATTAATTAAAATAAAATTTCATAACATGAAGTTTTCAGTATTGCTAAGTAGCTTAAACAAATCTCAAATAAATAAAACTTCCTATTTTACAGTCCAAATTTAAACTCCTTTGCGACAGCCCAAAATTAAACAGTAGACAACCTTTTCACCTCTAAAATACATAACATAAATCGGTACATACAAATTACTGCTACCATGAAAAGGTTATGAAAAGAATATTAAATAAATATAAGCATCGTTTCTACACTCATCCTTACCCGTCAGGGTGGCTGGCCGAAATTAAAACGTTGCGTTGTCTTTTTTGCCCTCTTTCAAGTCCGGGAGATGATAATTTAAATTAATTTATGTTTGGTTAATAGCCGCGGTTGATGCCGCTTTGGGGAAATCCGTTTGGTACTCTGGCACAGAATTATGGTAGAAAGATAAGTATTAAAATGATTTGTGTTTGTGTTATTTTTTGTTATTTCAAGTTGTGTGACTGTATTTTCTTTGGAATTGATTAAGATGTTAAACTTTGATTGAATGCGAAATTCAAGCTTGATTTTGGAGTTGTTCAAAATGTATACCTACCAAGGATTTCACCAATGGGAATTTATCATTTACAATGCATGCATTTGCATTTACATGAAAAAATATTTTTGTATTGAATAGTCCATTTGTCAAGGAAGGCTTTAAGCTATAATAATAACACTATGTGTGCGAAAACCGAAATTCACGCAGACGCACTAGTTTCATGAATGTAAGACTTATGTTTAAATTTACAACCACTAGTATGGTGTAAACACAAATAATGAGGATATGAGTCTTTAGTATATTTTTCCTCTAGAAACGGAGTCTTATTGCTACTTAAGAAGCTTAATCTATGGTGTTGTTGTTTTCTTTCGAGTGGAAATAACATAATGTTTTGTTGATCTGTTTACTTTCCCAGAAATAATAGAAGGATAACATGTGAAAACTTCGAGTTGCATTGTAAATATAACACAATATTTAATACCGGGACTAAAATAGGCTAAAGAGTTTATTATTTACCATTACGGTACCAATTGCTGTAAATTGTAGTACAAACCAGCGAAAAAAGCGGTTTACAGATTACCGGTTTATTTTTAGATAAGTATATGTATTAACGGTAACTTCATCATATATAATTTAAACTTTTTAAAAAAATATTCAAAGCGTGGCTACCGCCGGGCATCAGAGTGGTTACAGTCCGTCGCTGTCGGACTAATGAGGCGGCCGCGTTTGAGGCGCCAGGGCTGCCACAAAACAACGTCATCCATCAGTTGTGACAACCCTGTGCTTATCGACTTTCCTATACATGTCCATAGATAATATTCTCTAAATATCAGAAGTATTAGATCTGCTAGGTACATCATACGCGGATGTTCTGGCATTTTATCATGATGGCGTAGGCTTAACTTAATTGGTGCTTTATAATTAAATGTTACTGGCTTTTAAAACAGTATACATATATGCACGTTTTTACTTAGTTTGACTAACAAAAACATATCAATTAAATTAAAACAAAGTAGCTGTAAGAATGTTTTCTTAAATGAATTTGTCTTTATAAAGTAACACAAAAGTTAAACCAATATTATTATTATTCACGCTAATGTCATCCGTTACCAGAACGGTAGTGAGTCAACCGTATTCTAAAACTGTTCGATATGATTAGTTAATAATAAAGCTCGTCACTGAATTAGCAGACAAGATGGCATCTGTTTGCGGGCGGCTCCTTTGATCATTCTAGTGCTGAGGTTAATAAGTTTGAATTATGTATAGAACTCTTCCGATTCCGACTGACTAGTAACTAGTCAATCGACTGGGCTAAACTGATGGACGAAACATTTCTTAGAGAAGTAAGAGAGGATTTTTAAGGAAATACAGTCTCCACGAAAAGGAGGACAAACTAAAATGAAATAATTAAATTGTTGAAGCTATCTTAAGCTTAGGTTCCTTGAAAAGGTAACGCATGCGCTGTGATTTCCATGATAAACCTGACCCTAAAAACCAGGCGCGGATCCACCGTTGTGGGCACTGTGGGCATGCCCACAACCCTAATTTGCTTATCTATCTATATATATCAAATTTCGTCAAAATCTGCTCAACGGTTTAGGCGTGATTGAGTAACAAACATTCAAACATCTAAATTTTCGCACTTATACTCATAATGTTAAGTAAAATAGTAGCAAGTTATGTCATTTAATTATATTACATACAATAAAATTTGAAATATTTTTTTTTCCACCGTTGAATAGGTTCTACATTTTTACTTAAGCCGTGCGATTCACTCCGTGAGATATTCAAGGAGATTAATATTTTAACTACGGCGTCTCAATACATCTTTGACTGCATAATTTATATACGCAAAAACCTACATAACTTCTCTAGAAAAGATAACTTTCATAGCTTTAATACTAGAAATAAACATAAGCTTGCCGTTCCAAGCCACAGGCTTCATAAGACAGGAAAGTCTTTTATTGGACTAAGTGTCAAAATATTTAATAAATTACCAGAAAATGTTATTGAATTTCCTAAACAAAAATTTAAGTTGTTTATTAAATCAACCTTGATGAAGAAAGGTTATTATAGAATAGATGATTATTTAAATGACAAATATGCATGGACATGTTAAGCTGCTCAGCCGCACTAATTTGTATTTATTTTTAAGGTATATTTGACATAATTGTAAAATTGCAATTTATAAAAAAAAGGCAAAACTGTTGAGTTTCTTGCGGCTTCTCTTCTCAGCAGGCCATTCACGTCGAGGCGCTGGTAGGGTGAAAAAAGTATTGACGTGCAAAAGAATTTACTAAGTGAATCAAATTGCTGAATAAATTATTATTTCATTATTATTATTATTTCATTCACTGATTGTAAGTAGAATAAGGTATAAACATAAATCTTCACTCGTGTGAAGCAGTTTTGCTAATTTTTGGTAGTTATTTAATGTAAAATGGTGTGTAATTTAGTTTGTAATCAATGTTATCAAATTATTTATGATGATGTGAAAAATATCAAATTAAAAAATCGTTCAAAACATAGGTAAGTCCATGATTGTTCATGAGCGAGTTCGTACTCCAATCCAACTCTCACTTTGCTAATTTTTGGTGGCTGTGCCCACAACCTTTTTTGAGGGCTAGATCCGCGCCTGCTAAAAACCATTCTAACCCAAGAATCACTAATAAGTCGCCAAAACATCAACTTAACTCAGGACTTATGTTCCATTTTAACCCGATTACGGCCCAAAAGAAGGGAATATGTTTGCGGCATAGCTATTTGAAGGTAGGGCTAACCGGCTAATGTGCTATAAATCAAACTTAGTCAGGGCCGGCAGGAATCATAATTGAGAAAGATAGGGAGTTGAACGCCCTGTGCTATTACTACCTAGTGCAGGAAAATATTTTTGTGAGTAGTATTACGATAAATGCATGATTGGGTTTGGACCTAAGGATCTAATATGTCCGCTTTCTAGTTTTCAAATACTCATGATGATGATGATGTCCTCATATACTCATAGAAAAGGTAATAAATATTTCGACAGGCCCGTTGGTCGACTGGTCAGAGACCTTGGCTACAAAACCAAAGCAGTGGGTTCGAATCCCGCTAGGGTCCAATGTTTGAGTGATGAACATCGGCATTTGTACTTGAGTCATGGATGTTTATAAAAGCATTTAAGTAGATCCATAGTACAAGCTCAAAGCTTAGTTTGGGGATAGGCAATTGGTGTGTTAGTCCAATGAATTTATTTGTTTTCCTATAATAATATACATAATCATATTGTTATCATCACGTTTGGCAGAGTTACCATCGCTCACATCATTTATTTAGCAACTAACTTAGTGAAATGAGAGAACTTGAATGCTAGTTACTACACCAATAGGCAAACACATCAATACAGGTGCCCTTATAAAATACCGTATTCTGAGTTTCTGACATATCCATTCCCACAAAAAACGTAATTTCCGTAAACCCTTGATCTGTTCAATCCTGTGACAGTCAAAGCATATCCCTCCCTACCCCTCTAGTGTAACATTCCCTACTTGTTCTCCAAAATAATAACCCAATTCCATTCCAACCATTTTCTTCAGGTGCAATCCAAAAGTTTGATTTACAAAATCATATTTCCACTTCCAACGGCGCGGGTTAATAAAATACTAACCTATCGACTTCCTCTCAAAATATCAAATTTCAAATCTCATATCTATCGGATTTTGAGTACAAAACACACTCTTGTTTCTTTTGGCTTAAGATACTGAGTTGTGTGACATTGTAATGTCAGGTGAAGAGAAAAGTTTGCATGCGATGCGATGTTGCGGTTAAATTGTTTTTTAAGGCACAAAGCAAAGAGTCTGTTATAAAAAATTGGCCAAGTGCGAGTCGGACTCCCGCACTAAGGGTTCCGTACAAATACTATTTTTGACGTATTAAAAAACTACTGAATAGATTTCGTTCGAACCAATATTCGTTGGTAGTTTTTATGGTAATGTACATTATATATTTATTTCAGTTTTATCATCCTCTTATTTTAGAAGTTAGAGGGGGGGGGACACACTTTTTTCCACTTTGGAAGGGTCTGTCACGCAAAGTATTCACTTTAGAAAAAAATGATATTAGAAACCTTAATATAATTTTTAAAGACCTATCCATAGATACCCCACACGTATATGTTCAATTAAAAAAAATATTTCGAGTTTCAGTTCTGACTATGGGGACCCCCGGTTTTTTTATTTTTTTTCTATTTTCGTGTAAAAACCTTGTTGCGGTTCACAGAATACATCTACTCACCAAGTTTCAACAGTATAGGACTTATAGTTTCGGAAAAAAGTGGCTGTGACAGACTGGCGGACAGACAGACAGACAGACAGACAGACAGACAGACAGACAGACAGACAGACATGACGAATCTATAAGGGTTCCGTTTTTTTTGCCATTTTGGCTACGGAACCCTAAAAAACACATATTACAATATCACGTCATAGAGCGATCATCATGATTACAACAGATCCAAAGCCTACTTCTGTTATTGAAATCAAGTAAATATTCTAACTAACAATGCAAACAAATTCAAATTCATTTAATTTCTTGTAAATGTGGGTAGGTTACAAGATGTTACTTACAACTTAAAATATAGCACGACCAATACTTAACCAGGATAACAAGTATAGTACTTAAGTAAAAACTTAACTAGGACAGTTAATAAACAAAATCATCTAGATGATTGTATTGAGTCAAGCCCTAAACTAAGCAACTGTCATACTATGTACTTTATATCTTATTATCCTCCACGCTTGAAAATTAATAAAGCCCACACCATTAAACTTTAAAGAGTTAATTATTAAAGAAAAAAACGATTTAAGAACGTCTTTACATGTTTTTTGCCCGATTTGTGTCCAGATACCTGTTATTTCTTAGAAAGTTCTTACAAAACAAAAATATTCACTCACACAACAACACATGTTATGGCAGTGAAGCCAATTTCCGTTGCCTGGCAACCCTGTCTGGTGCCCACTCGCTCATATTACGATTTCATTTCAATATCCCGTTATTCCCTTTACATTTTCAGCCCTATCCGTTTGTAATAGAGTCAGATATTGTTTGGCGATGAGTTATTATTTTATAAGTGAGTCGTTCAAAGGCTGTATCTATTTGTGTTTGCCGGATTACGGGACGTTTGTAGGGTTATCAACATTTGTTATTTGTTAATTGGACAGTTAACTCTCATTTTAAACATAAGGATTCAAAAATAATTAAAAAAATAGGTATCTATTTTTTTAATTATTTTTGGATCGTCGACCAGACTTTAAAAGCACCTTAAATATTTTATTGGTTCGTGAGATCACACATTTCGTAGAAACCGCTTACGACGAGCTAAGGGAGTTTGAATCCAATGTAGGATAAACATTATTGGTTACATGCAATTACGTTGTATCGCGATTTTTTTTTTGTTCAGTTCATTTTGTTTTCAACATAACAAACCCGAGCTACCTATGTTAAAATTTCAAATTAACTTCGCCCAGTCAGGGGCAATCAAATAAGAGACCTATTTAAAAATTAGTGTGTCCATAAATAAATAATATTATTAAAGCACGGGAGAGTACAAGTAATAGCGTTCTATAGTTAAGTATAGAAAAGTAAACAATAAAAATTAGGTGACTAGACCGGGAATAGACAACCCTACCTCACCAGTATTATTGTTATGTCTGACGCAATGCCCCCGGACGGTGTAACTTGGGTCTGTTTCGCAGTTACACTTAAGTTATTAAGCTCAAGTATTAATTTAGAGGAGCTGGCGCTATTGGCGATCTTTTATTAGTTTCAAACGGCGATTACATTCAACGTTACTTAATGACTTTATCAAACTAGCTTTGTGTTCTACTGGTGATAATTTCCTGTAAAGGAAACTATAGGTTTGGCAATTTTCCTCGTTTATTATTACTTAGCTATAGCTGTGTAATCCACCGCATTTTACATGGTCGCTCCCCGCAACTACACTATACTGAATTGCGTCGCGCTGGTATTACATAAGTATTTTTATGGATTAAAATTTTCTTGATTATATCGTAGTAAAGTATACGAATGCGGTTTTTTTCCCAGTGGATACCCCCGGATCGGAAACGGATGTTTGGAACATCACTTGTTATAGGACTTACATGACATTACAATACTAAAAGTCTACAAACATAAATGAGGTCTTCACTCTTAGTAAGCAGATCGAATCCTTAACTTCAAAAGTCAATATAACATCAATTGCTATTTGCTACCCAATAACAATTAACGTTAAACGTTAGGAGCCGATCGTAAAACGAACGCGGAAGTGAAATGGTTAACTCGACCACTCGTAAACGTGGCTACTTGGATATACTTACTTTCAATCGATTCGTATCGTCATTTTAGTATTTCAAAGTTAGTAAAAGAAAAAACGACTAAGTACACTAAGCGTAGGTCTACACTTAAGGTTGGAGCACAAAATAGGTTGAAATTACGCGACTGAAATTCGGCGGCAATGTATTTTCTATACCAAATAACGCGACGGAATTTCGGCATAGTTTGTCATCATCACCCATTTTTAAGAATGTCACATATCATGAACACGATGGAACCAAACTTCAGCCGCGTGAATTCGGTCACGTTTTTTTCGCACAGTGTTTTCCTACACTTAAATCTTGTGAAAAGGGTGGTAACAATATCAGGGAAGACGAAGCCACGATATTTAACTGATAATTAAACAAATAAGTTCAAACTAATGGGGTGTCAAAAAGAGCGTTCTGTCTAAAAATAACAAAGAACGAAACAATAAACAAGTAATTTCCATTAAGTGCGATCTCCCACTGTGCAGCGGTTGCACTCGGCACAATCTAAACATAGCTATGATTCTGTGTAAAAGCGTTTAAACTTGAGTAGGGCAAAGAGTAACAGACGGTATGTTTAAGCAGTACCTACATAAATAATTTCCGAAGAACAGAGCAGTGAAAAAATGCCTTTCATATACTTGGCGCATAGGTAAATATTAACACCTTGGTCTATCAAAAAATCTTAAATGCAAACTCAATAACCAAATGATAAAAATCCCCCTGCAGCGCAAAGGCCTCCAAATGCAGGTTGGTGATTGCAAAGCCGGCCAGTAATTTAACCCAGGACCTCAAGACCACGGTCCGGTACTTAAACAACTGGACCGTCAAAGCATTTTTTTAATCTAAAATAAAATTAATTTTAGAATTCTACCACATTTAAATGACATAAGACCACCTTTTGAAAAATAAAATCACGAGTTTATTTGACAGAATAGCAACAACTTACATGACAAATTGTGTGTCATAGGGTTCCCAACATCCATGCTAATTTTTAACTAGGTGCGAATTCATGTAACCGTAACCCTAACGTAACCATGTCCATAATATCCCTATTTTTGAAGCTAATTTGACCGGACTACAAGCAAAAATTCGATTTCATTGACATTATCAGGCCACCTTACAATGACAAATATAAAATATCAAGCCACAATAAACCATTGATTGTTCAAATGTCGGTCGTGTCTGTAACTCCGCCATACATGGCCTGCGCAGGAGTGTGAACCCGGCCGCGGGGGACTACAAAAAAGCTTCGGCGCACTTAACGGATGACATATGGTGAGAATGATCGAATACAGGGTGGTTCGGGAACAGAAAAACTTTTGAAAAGATGTGTATATAGTTAATATAAAGTATTGAAGAAAGAAGAATGAAAGAAAATACGTTTATTTGAAGCAAGACAAATAATAAATTAACAATGAAATGGAATAGAAGAGTAAAAACAATATAAAACCAAAACGGTTGCCACTCAGCAATCTTATTTCGTAAAGAATCATTTACAGCTAAATGTGAGACATTATAACATAGATTACTTAATAAAAACGTAAAGCTCAGAATTTAAATAAAGAACCCGTCACTTTGAACAAAAGTCTTAAAATGTGTTGCAGGTAAAATTATAGTGAGATTAACCGTTATAAGGACTAGAAGATAAGTGTCTAAATGTGTAATGACATAAAAGCAAACTTCTTCCTAAAATTTAATGCTTCTGTCTTCGAACTTCATCAATATACTCGTACGTATTACGAGAATCAAACCTACGCCTTTGCATTACAAATCGAGCTGCGTTCGCTACATTAACCGGACCATTAATGTAATCCTCGGGGTCCTATAGGGGACAAAGGGGATAAAGATTGACTACACCTACTTCACTAGACGGCCTATAAAAACTTTATAATATGCTTGAAATACATAATAATGCGTTTATCTGAAAAAGGATACCAAAAAAACTAACTCTTAGTATTTTCAATAACAAAAACACTCGTCTAAATCAATGTAACTGCGACTTGCGATTAAGAGAATGTAGTCTCATTATATTTTATAATAATTTTGTTTGACTAGTAAACATTTATCGACTTCAATTTTCTCAACAAAGATTCACACTTCCAAATAAACTAAGAAAGTGAAAACAATATCGTCAGTCAATTATCACAACCTCACCGAACGGACTAAATTAGGACACCGAAAGGGCTTACATTTCAACCCTTGCAAATCAGCTTAAAATCGAAGCAATTATCAGCGAAATCACCCCTCAATTTAAAATCACCCTGTATAGTCGAACCCGGCTGCATAGCTCAATAGAACAACAGTCGTTTTAACGGGCTTTTATGCAATTGTGGGTTTTATGACTGAAGTAATAAAGTCCGTTTTCGATTGCGGTTTCCTGGCCGGGTATGAGAAGTGGCTCGTCAATTAGTGTCTCGTTTAGGGGCATGGAGATCGTGAAATAAAATAACCTCGGGGTCACAGTGTAGTGATTGTTACAGTAAGTGATTAAGTAAACAATTCCTTTTTATCGTTGTATGAATTACTCTACAGTGCAGTTGATATTACTCTACAGTAGAGTGGGACGGACATGTTTCTTTCATAAATATTTTATTTTTGTGTCTATAAGACATATTATTTGATGTAATGAAAGACATTTCTGTTGATCTTAGAATATAAATGTATTTACAAGACTCATTGGGACTTACACTCGTAGAAATTGTACCTTATTTAAAATTGGACCCTAAGCTATGCAAAAAATTGGCTACTGGAGCCATGTAGAACACTAGGGCCGTCAAACAGCGCACTTCTGAGATCGATCTTAAGAGCGAAAGTTCGTCTAGCCTTAGAGATTCGGTCGCCGTGGTCGAAATCGCCCAAGATCATCATCATCATGTGCAAAAAAAAGGATATATGGATTATTATGACCCATTTGAGAACCAAATCTGGTTAAATTATGTACATAAATAAACTGTCACTAAAATAATAGTCAAATACACAATACAGACACAACATACTGCAATTATCTAAACTGTATTCACCAATGAAGAGCGTTGAGCCGCCATAGCGTTGCAACAAAAACCGCTTCAACTCAACTCAGGGGTAACACGTGCGTAATTTATTGATTAATGGTAACTAAGACTTTTTGTCACTTTCGAGACATCGGATGACTATCACTTTAGTTAAGTAAACATGGTTTAATTTTTTACTTAGATGATGTTGGTGACGGGCTGCTAATAGTGTTTCAGTATTTAAGAAAAGTGAAGTTTTAGTTGTCAATAGTCGATTATGAATTATAGGTACCTTGAGATTATTAACTTTTGGCTGGTGACTAAAAATGATTCTTTTATAGGAGGTTAGGCTGAGCTTAGACTAAGATTTTCCTGCTGCACCATACCAATGAAGGAATTTATTAAATCTTCGTGTTATCCTTAAAAAAATATGACCATTTATATGTCTGCAGAGCATTTAAATGTATGATAACAATTATATTGTGATGCCTATCCAGATCTTGTAAGCTAATTTAATTAAAATTGATATACCTACCATAATAAGATCTCTAGTAACAATACGGCGCATCTTTATGGCAGGCTTGTAACTCTTAAGCGGAATAAAATAAACTTCAACGATGGAAGTACGCTGTTATTAGATCAATATTTGACGACATACAGTTTGAAATCCGATACAAAACGACTCGATACGAAGTCTGTTAGCTCAAGAGTTCCTACGAGTATGAGAGAACAAACAAATTAAACGTTTATTTTTTGTAACATGAAGCTATATTGCTTAATATTTTTTGCCTTTAAATAGCTGTTATTAATACAAATGAAAGTACGTTTGTGGAAAGGAGTCAATCGTTTTTGTATGGAGAGTTAGGCCCACTTAAAATTTTAGCGTTTATTTACGAAATGGATATCAATTTATTCCTTATAATCTCTAGATTATAGTGGTAACATTACTTTTTCATATTTTAACCGGAATCGTTAGAAATAAGATGTGAAAAAATATATAAACCTTATAAAGTAATCTGTCATTTTGCTTTCCTGACTTTCAACGCCTGAACCGTAAATACTTACACATAAGGGCGATTTTCCATTATGTTTTTCCTATGTATCTTAAGTAAAAGCAATTTATTATGACTAGTGGCCGCCTGTGACTCTGTCCGCGTGGAATAAGGTTTACGCACGCATAGTTTTAAACTATAGCTTTACATTTTTTAGTTTAAGCCCGCCTCGACTAATGGATAATCCACGCCAAAAATATTTTTTCAATTCGAACCAGCTGTTCCTTATAGTAGCGTGTTCAAACAAACAAACGAACTACAGCTTTTTTATAATTATTATATAGTAACTAATGACAGTTAACAGACGGGAGGTTTCTGACATTTGTATTCAGTTTTTAAATAAAATCAAAATCCGGCAATAGACTAGCACTTGCGTTCCGTTATACGGATTTTTTGTATTGTTTATTCGAATTATTTTATTTCATTAATTAAATGATTGAAAGTCACTTCCAATCACCGCCTTAGATAAAAATAGGCATGAAAACCGTTCCAAAAGTAATTTGCGTCTCCTTTATGTTCGATTTCAAGTGTTGTATTTTAATTATTTTGATTAAAACCTTTTAACTTTAGTTATCTGTATGTCAGCCATTGTTTACTAATCTTTGGACAGATAGTTCACGGATATAATCAAAATAAGGGTTTTTTTATTTTGGTTTACTGACTCCGGTTTCGTTTGAAATTCAATTCAATTGCAAAATTCATAAAAAAAACATATACATTTTTACATACTTCTCTTTCTCTTAAACGTTACCGATTGTTGGTGGGCCCAAAAAAAACTGTCACCTTTTCATTTTCATTTTCATATAACTACAATGAAATGTTAATCTACAAAACAACTCATACGACCAATAAAGAAATCAAAATCATAATCAATATCGCAATTATAATTAAACTGAGGATTTAGGATTAATATTTTTAGGATTGCTAGATTTTTTTTGATATTTTTTAAGAATCAAAAATTATTTCGCACAGTTCAACTTGCCACCAAACGTGTTAATCTAAATAAATAAACACACGAGTAAACCGTCTCTTATAGACAAGAAAAAAGGTGCAAAGTCAAATCACGAACTTAGGGTCGCATCCTGCAGTTACACTCGTAATATCAGAGCCAGGGCGGCAACTCTATTTTTAGCTCGAAATTCACCAGACATCACGTCCGTTCCAGGCTGTATCTGTAGTTTAGTTTGTAGTGGACATTTTGTTTGTTCAGAACACTGTTATAGGTTTCCAAACATTTTAGTTTACTGAAATAGTTTTGTAGTGAGTTTAGAAGTGAGAAAAATACAGTCAATAATAATAAAGAAATTATTTAATCTATTTATTGATATATTTGATATTCTTATTCAGTGTTTCCATCATTAAATGGACGTCGAGCGGTATCAAAAACATTTTATTAGGTCTATTAAAGGTTAAAAATCATAAGTACCTACTCATAGTATTAAGAATCATATTCATGGCTACAACACTGTCTAACAAAATCATCGATAAAGGCAATTTAATTAACTCTGAGTCCCCATAAGAAATCGTAGGCCAAAATTCCTACTTAAAATAATAGTCCAACAATGTGAAAAATAACACTCAACTAACACCTAATTAATGTTAACCAATATGAATATGCCTAAGCTTTGGTTTCGTTAAACAAAACGAAAATTCAATTATGTTACAATCCAAATGTTACACAATAGGACGTAACTAGTCCTAATCTTCTCTTTCTATAAATAGTAGTTCGAAGATATTTTTCAACCGCTCCATCAGCTCGAAAGATGTCAAAAGAAAACAAATTATTTAATGGGTCGTCACATCATTAACGCCGAATTGTGCCGACGATGTTCCACGAAACGACCAACAAAATTAAACGTTTTAAAGTGTAACCCGTAAGTCGTTCCTGTTATTTTTCATTTGTAAGGGACTTAAGGGATGAGATGCAGCGGCAGGATTTGTTTTTGAGAAAAGGACACGTTTCTTTGTTGCTTTTGGGCAAGTTGTTTTAGATTTTCGTGGAAATTGGTGGCTGGTGGGTGGTGACAGCTAACGCTATATTTTATTTATAACAAGTTTGTACCCGCGGCTTTGCCCGCGTTATTTAGATTCCTGTTTTACCGTCTAGGAAAATTGCAATTGTGATAAAAAGTATCCTATCACCTTAGTATAATATGGTATGTGTTCTCTGTGATACACATTTAGCCTAATACAAATAATGACGTTTGATCAGAAGTCGTGATATTTTTTTATACTTCGAAATGATAATGAAAGTGAATTACTTTTTTCATTTTGAAATGTTAATGAAAGTGGATTACTTATTTTATCAGGAAAATTAAGTTAGTAACAATGATTTTCAAGCTGAAGAATAGATGCTTCGATTAGTTCGTCATCTCGCTATTCACCAACTTCTTTACTATATTATACAATGCATCTTCATCCAAAACTTAGCCAAAAAAAAAAACAATTATTGGATTCCTTCAAATACCGCTAGCAACTTCAAACTCAGACCACACTTAAATGTCGTATAGTGGGATAATTATACTATCACCAAGGTGGCACAGGGTGGGATGAACTGTCCCCCGCGACGTGAGCCGTCGCATATGGCGTCACTAATTAAAACTATGGAGCCGTGCTATAGCTCAGCACACTGAGTTATGTGGACGACAGTGTAATATATCGTAACGCTGGGAAGTTCAGAGCTATCTTTATAGCGGAGATTTCGTCACCTCATCTTTATTAATCGACTCAAAGGTGACAGTTTTTTTTGGGCCCACCAACAATCGGTAACGTTTAAGAGAAAGAGAAGTATGTAAAAAATGTATATGTTTTTTTATGAATTTTGCAATTGAATTGAATTTCAAACGAAACCGGAGTCAGTAAACCAAAATAAAAAACCCTTATTTTGATTATATCCGTGAACTATCTGTCCAAAGATTAGTAAACAATGGCTGACATACAGATAACTAAAGTAAAAAGGTTTTAATCAAAATAATTAAAATACAACACTTGAAATCGAACATAAAGGAGACGCAAATTACTTTTGGAACGGTTTTCATGCCTATTTTTATCTAAGGCGGTGATTGGAAGTGACTTTCA
Source organism: Nomophila noctuella (assembly GCA_958496325.1). Classification (NCBI taxonomy): domain Eukaryota; kingdom Metazoa; phylum Arthropoda; class Insecta; order Lepidoptera; family Crambidae; genus Nomophila; species Nomophila noctuella. Next base: position 10,342,218 of record OY292501.1, read on the forward strand.
ATCATTTAATTAATGAAATAAAATAATTCGAATAAACAATACAAAAAAATCCGTACAACGGAACGCAAGTGCTAGTCTATTGCCGGATTTTGATTTTATTTAAAAACTGAATACAAATGTCAGAAACCTCCCGTCTGTTAACTGTCATTAGTTACTATATAATAATTATAAAAAAGCTGTAGTTCGTTTGTTTGTTTGAACACGCTACTATAAGGAACAGCTGGTTCGAATTGAAAAAATATTTTTGGCGTGGATTATCCATTAGTCGAGGCGGGCTTAAACTAAAAAATGTAAAGCTATAGTTTAAGACTATGCGTGCGTAAACCTTATTCCACGCGGACAGAGTCACAGGCGGCCACTAGTCATAATAAATTGCTTTTACTTCAGATACATAGGAAAAACATAATGGAAAATCGCCCTTATGTGTAAGTATTTACGGTTCAGGCGTTAAAAGTCAGGAAAGCAAAATGACAGATTACTTTATGAGGTTTATATATATTTTCACATCTTATTTCTAACGATTCCGGTTAAAATATGAAAAAGTAATGTTACCACTATAATCTAGAGATTATAAGGAATAAATTGATATCCATTTCGTAAATAAACGCTAAAATTTTAAGTGGGCCTAACTCTCCATACAAAAACGATTGACTCCTTTAGAACTAATTAAGATTTTATTAGTCTAATTTAAATTATGTCGTTTAATTAAAACTTATTGGTTTCTTTTAACCTCATCATCATCCTAGCGCCTCTCCCGGTTGCATCCTCGGCCATTGCCTCGGAGCCCAGGGTCCTCTTCCTTGAGTCTTATTCCTCATTACTGAGGGTCGTAATCATTGTATGAAATGACACATACAAAAACTATCTTGGCAATTTAATGGAGTGGTTTGCTATTGCCTAAAAGCCTTTGGTGGTACGCTACGACTATGATCCTGAATTAACCAGCCAAGTTTCTTATAAACTATCGGTTAATAAAGTTTAGATGTCGTTTGTATTTGTGAATAATTAGCAAACTGATATAATTTTTACGATAAACAGTTAAATTCATTTTATGAGTGTTGTATTATGTGGTATCTTTTCGAAGTTCCCTTTTTAGAATCCCATAGAAACCCAACAAAAAACATTTCGTTGTTGTTTCAGGACGCACTTAGTAGAAATAATCAATAACGAGGTGACACTTTCGTTCCTGAACGCATTTACCGGGATTTGACAAAAATAGGGGATATTATCCCCACGATAGAAGATAATTAATATGTCATCATCCAGCCTTCCTTGTAACGATGATGGCCACGTGTCCCGAACACCCAAATAGGAAGTCAATTATCCCGAAACTAGCGGCCCGCCCCGGCTTCGCCCGTGGTACTTGTCCACTATTTAATGGATGATATTATACATAAAAACCTTCCTCATGAGTTACTCTATCTATTAAAAAAAAACGCATCAAAATCCGTTGCGTAGTTTTAAAGATTTAAGCGTTCATAGGGACATACAACAGACAACATGACAGAAAAAGCGACTTTGTTTTATACTATGTAGTGATGTTATCGCTAACGAGCCACAAGAAAAAATCCCGTGCAAAAAATAGGGATCAATCAAAAAACGACATTGCTTCTGTATAGATAAAGTTGTTTATCACTTCTAACGATCGACGAGATGGTGCTTTTTTTTAGAAATTCTATTCGATAATTTTAATTAAGGAACCGGTTTTTGATATTCCAATTAATTATCGTTCACCTTTAAGATGAGGAATTATGTTTTGGACTAATTAACCTTTTTGTACAAGACCAGTTCGCTGTTGATGAAGATGTTCAAATGTTTTTTGTACACTGCATCATAAAAATCATTCTTTATTTTATCCCTTGGTAATATGTTATTTGAATAATTTTCAATTCAGTATTTGTTGACATACGTGAATTGCATAGTACTTAGTTATTATCAAAAATATAATTTGGAATACAAGCTAAGAAAGGTGAACAATCCACATGACCTATTTGCACTTATAGTTAAACTTGTGTGATGAATTCAATGAGCTATAGTTATAACTCAATGATTGAATTTAACTTCAATAGCTTTTTACGATTATTAAGCATAGTCTATACAGACTTCATGTAATGATTCAAATAAAATTCTACATACCTGAGTTTCTGTCACATTCAGCAGTTTCGCCATATCTGCCCTCTCCCCTGAAGACAGGTACTTCTTCACTTCAAACAGCTTCTCCAGCTCGAAGATCTGCCTCCCCGTGAAGGTGGTCCTGGCCTTCTTCCTCCTCCCGACCCCTGGTTCTTCACCTTCTTCACTGGTGAGAGAACCTTCTCCGCCAAGCGGGGAACGGACATCTTCAGTCGATTTCTTGCGTTTGATTAGTTTTGATGGATCTGAAATCAAATGTTTGAATTGTAGCTTGCGTATTTGTTCGTCGTTATTTTTATCATCATAATATTTAATCGAAAATCTCATTTACATGTGAGTTGTTTACTTAAATAAAAAGTTTTCTGAACTGAACCAGACACGAAATAAAATAAAAAAGTTTTATAATGTATCGAAACATCAGTTACCGCTGATAAGTCCAATATAATAAGGTATGTTATAACACACTGAAATTCGTCTAGAACGATGACTATAAATTAAGTTACGACTTGTCTATTATTTTCAGTAGTTACTTAAACCTAAGAAATCTCCTAAGGCGCTCATTAAAATACTTGTAAAAACAATTAATATATCGCTTTCTTAATTCCACTTCGATTTCACTTTCAGCAGTTGTCAATAAGGATCTTTTAATAACATCAGTAGAAGCACATTGTTCGCAACCATTTAGCGGAGATGACTCAGTCATTCCTGACAGTATAGTTCAAAGAGACAACATCTCACAAATGCCTGAAGTGGAAATTTTATTGCTATAGACCGGTGTAAGTTCTTTGATAGACCTAAATAGAGTCGCATTGGCATCCTCACTGTTGTAAACGAATTTGAACTTTATGTCACCGGCGTTAGAATTAAAACCGGATTTAGGGTTGGGGTTAATAATACTGGATTTATCTTCTGCTTGTAATAGTCGGAACAGTTTCCAATTAACTGGGATTGCAGGCATGAAATAGTCCGCTATAAATAATATGTGAAGCTGGATGCTATTTGGGAACGTATTCAAAGCAGCAATTACATGGAATTTTTAGTTAAACTCTCGTTGTTGTTATTTGGGAACGGTTTCACCTAATGATACTGGGTGGAATGGCATTTGTATTCATACTTTTTATACGGAAACATCGAAATTATTAACTTCGTACTGTCAGTGTATTTTTAGCTACTCAGACATCTTTGTGGTGTAGTGGCTATTAGATTACCCTTTGACAAGCACATGACATGGTTCTGGATTCAAACTCCAGTTCAGAATGTTCTTTTTATCGTTTTGGGAAATTGGGAATACGTCGTTTTATGGCATTACAACTACAACTAAATATGTTCAAAGTTTTAACAAAACAGAAAAGGATCAAACAAATGTTCGAATTTCGTGTAAGAAAACAGATATAGCTTTTGTTTCAGCGTTGATCTCTGAATGGTAACAGATTGCTGACCGACTGTGATTTTAACCGACTAGTGGCAGTCCGCGACTTCGTCCCCGTGGGTTTCAGATTCCGTACACATAGTGTTTTATTATAGCTTATAGCCTTCCTCGACAAATGGCCTATCCAACACAACAATATTTTTTTTCATATCGTACCAGTAGTTCCTGAGATTAGCGCGTACAAACAAACTCTTCAGCTTTATTATATTAGTATAGATTACCAAAAATGTTGTTCCTATAGCTCCTATTTCACCACAAACATTTACACTCCAAACCACAAAATCATCAGTAATACCCTACCTCACGCAATAATCAGACCCTATTAAAAACAAACCAACATCCAACAATCACGAGACTCGTCACGGCGTGGCATTAATTAACGAGAGGCTCTAAATCAACGGGACGGACAGACAGACCTTAATAGCGCATTGTAAATTCGTCAACGAGCTACTAACCTCTGCTATATGATGTTATCTAGGCATTGAAAGAAAAAGATTAGATGTTAGAGACTAAGATAGGACGAGTACTTTGAAAGGTCGATAGCACAGTGACTGATGTCAATTACCGATCAGGTCAAACCTCATACATATTAATTAATACCAAAGATTCTCCCTTTGTCACGTTTGAGTGTCTCCACCAAAACGTCAAAAAATCACCAATCTTTACACCTATAATAAGTTTGTTTCTCTTGACAAAAGACGACGAATCGAGCGATAATAACTACATCCCACTTGAATAATTGTGTCTGTTATCTTGCTCTATCACACGTGATTCATAATAAGGAGAAAAAGAATGGCATAACTGTCAAATTATTCGCTGCACTATTGATATTCACTAATCTGAAGGTGTAAGAATCTTGGACAAAATAATGGAACTGCAGAATTACAACACAATAACAAATAGTAAGTCATGCCCCTAAGACACTATCAGGACCACTAAAATGATACAGCTACTAAAACTAAGCTTCTTCACCGCAAAGATTATCCCATCAGGGGGTTCTCAGGAGATTTACTAAACTTTAATCAATAATGGTTCCTGAAAATCCATTCATTGTTGGTGTTTACAAGACACAGTTCACAGCCCCTTTAACAACCAAGACTTATAACATCAGACGTTCAAATAATAGTATCGAATGCACAAAACAACAATTCAAACATGGAACACCTTCAAACGATTCCCAACGGCTATAAATCAGACAGATTTCAGCCTATTAGCCCGAACCTTTAATTTTATTGCCTTGACTCCGTAGACTTAAATTGTTGGATATGCCCGCGCTATACTTCAGACCCGCTCTGAAATAGGCACAAAACTTTGAGGCGACAGTAGCTTCTTATTTCAGTGACAGCATGCGACCAACGTACAAAACGTCAATCAAAATAACGCCACAATTTTCTGGTGTCAGGGCATTAATAACGATTTAAATGTATGCCTTGACTCCATTTTGTAAACACGCTATATCAGGAGCGTGCAGTGAATAAAATCGCAACAGTCTGTAATTAATTCGGTCTCTCAGACCATCGGTAGCAATTAAAATACTTGGCTTGGAGACTTGGCAAGGCTCTGGCTAGGTTTGATCTCGTTCATAACAGCACTCATTCATAATCTGTTTAGCGGACGTTTGTGACGTAATCTGTGTGATTTCTAAATAGACATTCTAGGCATTTGAGGGAATAGGGATCTAGCGTTCCCTTGTGCTTTTTTGTAAACCATACAGCGGCCCATACCCGTCAGTTTAGGGTGTTGACTAGTGCATCATTCTCCCATTAAGGAAGACCTATGTCGAGCAGGGAATTGTGACAAAGTGATGATATAAGATGGCTACATACACAACTTCTAAAATATACAATGTGTCTTTTGCTTTTAATTTTCTGTATTGATAAAATTGGTGGTCTATTGAAAGTCACTATTAAAGTTTTTCTCTAAACCGTAGATTTTTTTTTAAATTCATTTAGCTCATATAATCTAAGATTATTAATCTTGTTTCGAGGTGCAAATGTCTTGATAAATTCGGATCAATCATATCGCAATTTAGCAAGACCTCACAAAGACACTGACAGACCTTTTAAACATTGTTTGTTTTTATATTTTTCCAATTTCTTTTCCCCAAAAACTTTGGACGAAAACTTCTGTAAATCAAATAAAAAACCGGCCAAGAGCGTGTCGGACACGCCCATGAAAGGGTTCTGTAGCCATAAGATGGGCCGACCGCTTGACACACCATTTACATAGTAAGGGCAACTGCACGTCATAAGTTGGTCGAGTTGTATAAAAATAAGTACATATGTATGATACAGAGTTCGCTATCGTTTTCGTTGAAAGTACTTACTTGGAGGTATACAGGACATTTTTTTCAGAATTATTGTAACAGTATTTCAAAAGTTAAGGGGGGGGACGCTCTAATTTTAACTTTGTATTAAAATATCTCATCAATTTTTGTTGTATTTAACAATGCCCTTTTAACGATACCCCACACGATGGGGGGGTAAATCGATTTTTTTTTCGAATTTACTTTTCGCTGTATGGGAGGGGGAAGGGTCAAAAATAATTAATTTTCGATAATTTTAAAAACCAATTCTTGAATTATCACTATACATCTCTCCACCAATTTTCGTAGCAATCGGTGCAGAAACGGCGGAGAACGAGCCAGGACAGACAGACAGACAGACAGACATGACAAAACTATAAGGTTTTCTAGAAGACTACGGAACCATAAAAACGAGTATAAATCACCATCGTTTCTACACGTGTAAAACTATAAACCACCCGGAAAGAAGACATCTCTAAAATCTCTCAAAACAAAACGTTTTCCAACGCAACCGCTGCATCCTCTTACAAAAGACGTTCTTAACCACTTAAACTATGGGAAATGAACCAGATTATTAGGAAAGGCAGTAACTCAGCTCATTAACAGCTATGATAACACACGCATCCGTCGAACACAGGTTTCGTTCGTCTTGAACCATCGAACGTTTGGGTTATTCATGGTATTTGCAGGGTTGCCAGCTTTTTTGTGAAGATAAGGATGTATTGATTTTGAAGACCTGTTTGGTTGAACTAATCCTACCTACCCTACATCCCATAAACAAATGAGTACACGGAAAAAACGTATTGGCTCTTATTTTGTTTTGTATTGTCTCATAAGGTCGCGGGTTCAATCGTAAACGTTAAACATTTGAGTGCATTAACATTTTTATGTGTTATGTGTTCGTACACATATATTTATTTATTTATCCTTATCTAGTTATAACACTGTAGCCCCAAACTAAGTTCGAAGATTACATACAGACTAAAATACTTTTAAAAATATCCAAGACTAGAGTACAAATACCGATGTTCATCACACATACATTTGTCCCTAGCGGGATTCGAACCCACGACCCTTGGTTTTGTAACCAGGGTCTCTGACCACTAGGCTTGCCCTATTAAAATCAAAATGCACATTGTACATATATTTTAGGAGTTGTGTATGTAGTCATCTTATATCATCACCCCTAAACAGACGGGTTGGTTGGTAGGTTTTGCAGCCGTGGCCAGTCATATATATGACGAAGTATATTTAAACTCTACACATAACACATAGTACAACAGATAACTTCCCCGCCAACCCTACATTTCCTATTGTTTGTTTAGCCGACTTAAACACAATTTACTCTTGTGTTTTACGTCGCGGTGGCTTTACAGGCAGTTAGTGGCGTGTTTCATTGGGCCTTTAATGAGCCTCGGGAACGGGTTAAATCTTTATATTCAGGCCGGATCGTTAATAAAACGTCCAAGGATACTTATAATAACTTGTTATTGCTACGGGTTCGGCGGCGGTGATAAAAACAGAACGATTTTCGGCGGAGTTTTTATTAGATGATGATGTAAATAGTAATTGATTGAAGTAAAATTAGCTACCTGCTTAAATTTAATATCTAAATCACGTATGGAATAGTATCAGCGACATCAAATGTAATCGATATCTGCAAGTTTTTAGTGCAATTCATACCTTAGCCTTATTAAAATCGTACATTCATAACAGATAGGACATTTAAAATCGAACGTCCAAAACAGATACAATATGTGTATAAATCGTTGAAATTACTAAGTATAAAATACTCCTTGTGTGTACAGTCAATAGCACCAACATGTATACAAACACATTCAAATAATATGAACTTTAGGTACTGCTTTGACATAAGAGTCGATGTGTATGACGATGTGCATACATGTTAGTGCTCATGACTGTACACAGAAGATTAATAAAGATTTCATACAACACTTCTTATTCATCATTAAATTAATAACAATGTGAATATTGGCGCGCAACCAAAGCTTCGCAATGAGGAGAGAACACACTCGTAGTTTAAAACTATCACCTTTGCACAATAATGCACATTTGCACCTAATACACATTGTGGAATTCGCAGCAATGTAGCTTATATCAATTACATTTCAAAATATGTACGTTAGAATTCTCAGTGTGCCAAAGATATTGCTCATAGTATCTACGTACAGTCAGGGCAAATACCAATTACCAATGTAATACCAAAGTTTGGTTGTTTCAGTTCATGTAGCAAAATTATTAAGTAATTATTATTAGTATCCCAGAAGAATAATCCAAAACCCCCCATTTCGTACATCTTCGCTTGCACCATTATTGAACAAAGATACATAGACAGTTAGGCGGATCAACAAATTGTTCCAAATACTGTACTTAGTGTAATCAAAGTCAGTAGAAGAAAAACATAATGCGCTTTGTTCAATTATTGATCTTTTAATAACAACAAGACAATTTTGATTTATGTGTGACGTTTAACTTGTTTTATCTAGTGATTTAAAAATAGTTAGAGAATGACAAAAAAATATCCGATTTCTTACACCATAGCCAACAAGTCAACGCTGCCTCTCCAGGATTATAATAAATAATAATAATACCCTCCGGCCGTACGCTGGATATATTATAGTGCACAAGTGATTCGCAAACTCAGGTGCACTCCCTATTCCGTCACTCTCATAATTCGGTGGGACAGCAATCTGACACGACCGTAGAGAGATCAGGCGCAGGACTAACGGCTTAACGTGCCTTCCGAAGCACGGATTTCAGGATTAGCTTTACTTATACCCTACTTGTATCATAAAATACAGTTGCAGTCAATTAACCGTCTTTACAAAAACGGTTATTAACGGCATAAATTAGCACAAAACAAGCAAAATGTCCCACAAAGCTGCGACTAAACGGCCGAGTGACATCAAAGCGTAGACGGTTAGATTTATTACTTCACCCGGTTGTGATGTTATATGTTTACTACATATTTTATATACACTTTTAGGCACCGTGCAGAAACTATAGAGGGCGCTAAAATCTCGATTTTCTTTTCTGTAGTTTGACAGTAAAATTTGACATTTAGCATGAAAGTTTCGAATATTAGTCACTAGATGGCAGAATAAGGTACCGTGTTTTTCCGTGGTTTGACAGTAGAATTACCGACATTGAGGGTAAAAGTTTTGAATATGAGTCACGAGATAGTAGAGTCATCGCTACGCACGGTGCCTATAGGCACCGTGCGTAGCGATGACTCTGCCATCTTGTGACTCATATTCGAACTGACCAAGCTAAATGTCAATCTCAATGTCGGTAATTCTACTGTCAAACCACGGAAAACACCGTGCCTTATTCTGCCATCTAGTGACTCGAATTCGAACTGACCAAGGTAAATGTCAAATTTTACTGTCAAACCACAGAAAAAAAAATCGGGATTTTAGCGCCCTCTATAGTTTCTGCACGGTGCCTATATGCCGGCGCAGTTGTCATTGTGAACTTCAATAATGTAATAGATACCTCTTTGGTTAGAATTTGTGTAAACCAAACTCTTTGGAGGGAAGCGAATGCCACTGGCAAAAGTGACAGCTCGCTTGACGTAACTCAATTCGTTGGCGGTATTGTGCTAGATTGGATCCAAACAAATATAAGTTTACAATAACAATGAATAACTTTAAGAATTGAAAAAATATTTTTGTGTTAAATAGTCCCTTTGTTGAGGAAGGCATTAAGCTATGGTGTGTGTGTGCGGAAACTGAAAACCACACGGACTGAGTAGCTTTACTAGCGGCCACCCCGCTAATAAATCCCAAAAAATGATAAATCGTATATTTGTTTGTACTATGCGATAATTGGACCCCGTAAACAAATCAACCAGTACAACAATAATTACGGTTCCCAAATAAATATATACATATAAAGGAAACAACATCATTCTGATTTCTGTTTTGATTGAAGAAGTTCTTCGCATTCTTTCATAGCCTATTTTATTGACTCATTTTTTACCTGGGAATCAAACCTAATACAAATAAATCAAATAAGCTATTCGTTCCCTCACCATACAATATTGGATTTATGAAACAATTTAATTTAATGCCAATAAATTAATCCCAACATAATCAATGTTTGCTTATGCTAATAAGTACTTGTTTTCCACGTTTCACGCCAATTGATTTTGAAGCCTAATCGTAGAGATTTAGAGTATAAAATCACAACGGTAAAATGTGTGAAGTCTTAAAATGAAGACAGCGTATCGAATAGCGTAATTAATTAATACACTGTTTCCCAATCTGTTCAGTAATTAAACCGATTAAGTATAGAATATTGAACCAACGATGCCGAAGCCGTTATTATGACTAAATATTAAAGCGCTTACACAGCAGCACAGCGGCTTCGGAGAAAATGTACTATATTTTATTTTTGACAAGTCTTATACTTATCCTTTTAATGTAGAAACACACTAGGCGACTGCATACACACATTTTCGGCGTGTAAAGTATTTTAAATGGTAGATGACATACTCTACCGAAATAACGGCGCGTAATTAAATAAATAAATAATAAATAAATATTTCACAACATCACATACATTGATCTGACCCCGTGATAAGTAGCTAAAGCACTTGTGTTAGACATCAGAATCAACAGTGGTATTACAAATATACATAAATAGATACATATAACACCCAGACCAGGACAAACAGACATGTTCATGCACACAAATGTTTGTCCTGTGCGGGGATCGAACCCGCGACCTCTTGCTTAATAGGCAACATCTTGACCATTACACCAAGCGGGTCGTCTTAATTTTGTATAGCAATCTTCTTTATTGAAATAGGCTTCATATAAACACTTATTAATCGTCATAAAATCTACAAAATAATGACTCTACCACCGATTCGGAAGGCTTACTTACTTGTAATGACACTCATTTAAAAAAAGTCAATAAATATGCTTATATATGTCCGTAAGTACGTTAATATAGTAGGTAGACTTTGAGATATAGGATTTTAGACATTCGCGTTGCATTATTACACTTATATTAGTTAAAGGTTAGTCCACTTGCGACCACGGTTGTTATCGGTCAGCCAAAATGACAAGCAAAAAGTAGTAAATATATGTAGGTACTATATAATAAAAAATCGCGTTTAGTCGCGTTTACGAATATCAGTGTAAACTTTGAGAACCGGTAGCAAATGAAAAATCTCGGTAACCGATTCATTAAAAGTGAGCGGATCGAACCGGTATTTTGATTTGGTTTCGACACATTACACTTTCTACGCAAATGTTATTGCTATTTAATGATTTATAATTTTACTCTCAGTTGATTTTAATTTTAAAGATGGCTTGTCACTTGTTAAATGAATTTTTGTTGTTTAAGATAATGAAAATCTACTAAAACTAGTCTTGATGTTTTTCATGACTATCTATCAGAATCTCTTCATTAGAAAAAAATAACAAAACTTTGGTCAAGACCGTGATTCTGTCATGTAAAAAGTTTTTTTTTTATTTTACCCAAAATTTAACACACTTGATGTATCGTTTGTCTTATTTTTTTTTATCTAGTCTATAGACTTTATAGGTATTCCTACTAATATAATATAGCTAAAGAGTTTGTTGGTTTGAATGCAGTAATGCACTAATGTCGGGAACTATTGGTTCGTATTGAAAAAAAAATTTTTGTTGTCTATTACGTAGGCTTTAAACTACCGACCACTTATGTGTGCAGAAACCGTAACCCAAGAGCACGAAGTCGCGGGCGGCTGCTAGTTAATCATAAGCATTTAAATACGAAATGAAAAAAGCTTAATTTGTATAAAAAAATCGAAAAATCGCCTCGGTGGTATAGTGGTTTAAGTACCGATGGTTTAAGTGTTCGATACCCGGGTCGGTCAAACTTTGTGTTGATTTTTCTGAACACAGCCCGGGTTTGTGATCACCAATCCGCATTTGGCAAGCGTGGTGATTAAGCCAAAACCTATCTTTGTAACGAAAACATGATCTCATATGATGGAGGCCTTTGCCCTGCAGTGGGACATTAATAGGCTGATACAGATACAGTATCACAAACCTACGACTTGCTTACTTCTCAGTCAGAACAAAATCGGTCGTCAAACATAAGTGCTCGGCTAAATTTAATGCACAAGCCCAGTCGCCCAGTCGCTGGGGATTCGTCAATGCTTTAATCTTCCGTTCCCGGTCGAGGCAATAAATCAACGGGACAGACTACGGTGGGAGTACTTCCATTTGGTTACGATCGCCTTGTGGTTTTGTTACGTCTTTTGTATAAATATAACATTTTTGACAAGGCATTGTGGTGGAATAAGATGTAAACATGGGCAACAATTGCGATTAAGAAAAATAAAGAAATAAATTAACTAAAGGCACAGTCCATCACAAAAGACTAATTTAGGTCAGAATTACCACATGCAAAATGCAAAACCATTTTCTTAATTCGCAAAATCTGTACATATAGAGTCGCTCAAAGGGTTAAGAAAATATACCTGCTTCTAAAAAACCAATAAAGTACAAATGCCTTTTTAAAGCCTTAACTCGAAAAAAAAAATTATAGTGTTTATGAATAAACAATAAATCTCTCCATCTATCCATACGACACTGTAATCATCTTTTCATGTTCAAATATAATCTTCACAATGCTAGAGAAAGTTCAATGAATCCGATCGGCCGTTGTTCCAACATTAGGCCGTCATCAACAATGACGCTGTCAGTACAATGCGCGTGCGCAGCTAAAATGAAAGCGATGACGTCCATTGCACTATTAGAATAGGGCTGGTAATACTATCTGACATAGGGCGTTGTAAGAAAAAATAATAAAAAAGAAATTCACTCCAAAATTCCCCGGATATTCAGATGATTTTTTTTTTCCGGTTTCTGATTTTCTCTCTCATCCAACTATACATAAATAAAAACATATATGTATCTGAGAAAATCACATCAATATGATTTCTTAAATCAATTTGACCCCGTGATAAGTAGTTCTAGCTAGCACATGAGGAAAAAGGCACAGTCCATCACAAGAAATTAAGTAGGTCCGAATTCCCACCTACTACCAAAAACATTTTTTTGCGTTTAATTTGCGTAGAATTTTAAAAAAATTAAGGGTTAAGAAAAGATAAAAAAACACTAAAGAAACCTGCTTCTAAAAAAGCACTAAAGGAAATGCCTTTCTAAAGCCTTAGCTCGAAGAGAGTTAGGGCTTTAAAAAAGGCCACAGATAAAAAGTTATAGTGTTTGTGAATAAACAATTGATCTCTCCATCTATCAAACTTCACTTTGATCGTCTCTTCATATTCAAATATGTATAATCTTCATCTTCATTATACTAAATGCTAGTGAAAGTTCAATGAATCCGATCGGCCGTTGTTCTAACATTAGGCTGTCATCGACAATGACGCTGTCAGTACAATAATAAATAAATAAATAAATAAATATTTCACAACATCACATACATTGATCTGACCCCGTGTTAAGTAGCTTAAGCACTTGTGTTACAGACATCAGAATCAACAGTGGTATTACAAATATACTTAAATAGATACAATGCGCGTGCGCAGCTAAAATGAAAGCGATGACGTCCATTGCACTATTAGGATAGGGCTGGTTAATAAAATGTGACATTAGGGTGTTATAAGAAAAAGTAATAAAAAAGAAATTCACTCCAAAATTCCCCGGATATTCAGATGGATTTGATTCCTCTCTCGTCCAATTATAAATAAAAACATATATCTGAGAAAATCACATCAAAATGATTGCTGAAATCAATTTGACCCCATGATAAGTAGTTCTAGCTAGCACATGAGGAAAAAGGCACAGTCCATCACAAGAAAATAAGGAGGTCCGAATTCCCACCTACTACCAAAAACATTTTTTTGCGTTTAATTTGGGGAGAATTTAAAAATTTTTAAGGGTTAAGAAAAGATAAAAAAAAACTCTCAAGAAACCTGCTTCTAAGAAATCATTAAAGGAAATGCCTTTTTAAAGCCTTAGCTCGAAGAGAGTTAGGGCTTAAAAAAAGGCCACAGTGTTTGTGAATAAACAATTAACCTCTCCACCTATCAAACTTCACTTTGATCGTCTCTTCATATTCAAATACAATCTTCACAATACTAAATGCTAGTGAAAGTTCAATGAATCCGATCGGCCGTTGTTCTAACATTAGGCTGTCATCGACAATGACGCTGTCAGTACAATGCGCGTGCGCAGCTAAAATGAAAGCGATGACGTCCATTGCACTATTAGATTAGGGCTGGTAAATAAAATATGACATGAGGGTGTTGTAAGAAAAATTATAAAAAAGAAATTCACTCTAAGATTCTGATTTTCTCTCTTGTCCAATTATAAATAAAAACATATATCGGAGAAAATCACATCAATATGAATTCTGAAATCAATTTGACCCCGTTATATGTAGGTCAAGCACATGAGGAAAATTAGCACAAACGATTTTTATCAAAAAGTCATAAGCTACTTTTGAATAATGTAGCTCTTTCAGTGAAACGGAATTCATCTGAACCCAAGAGGAAAAAGGATATTTTTTATAACCTTCCCGGTTCCTCGGCCGTCAGGACCTCAGATGCTCATTATCTTCTTTCTTATCCGACCTTGTTGGACGGATGGCAACCCTGCATTACGGGACTATTTCGATGCACCCGATGCCCGCGGCAATTGCCAATATTAACGGGGATTACAAGACATCAGTTAGTCCAGAATAACCGCCTATCGGTATTGTTTTGTTCGTTTGGACATTACAGTGCTGGACATCCTGAACAAAATGCGCAGACGGATAGAAAATTCGGTAGTACCAAAAAGGTAATGTTTTGTAAAAGAAAAATTACTCGTTGCCCAGTAATTTATTTATTAAATGCAGATACTTCCACTGATAATATTAAGCTTTACTCGTATATATGTTGTTTGAATACTTAATGACCATTCCGTCACGTATCTAGTTACAAGTAAGTGACCAGAATTTAAAAGCTACGCCAAAAAATTGTTTTTTCGTATTTTTTTATTTAGATAGAGAGCTACCCACTCACAGTAATTTGTTTGTGTATTTTATACTAGCGGCCACCCGCGACTCCGTCCGCATGGTTTTCGGTTTCCGCACACATAGGTATATACTATAGTCTAAATCCTTCCTCTTCAAATGGACTATCAACACAAAAAAGCTTTTTTTTAAATATGACCATTAGTTTCTGTGATAAGTGCGTTCAAACAAACAAAAAAAACTCTTCAGCTTTATTATATTAGTATAGATTATTTTCCACTCCGCTCCACTTATCACGAATCCTACGCTCGCTCCGCTCGCTCCATACCATCGCCTTAGTCTAAACAAGGACTGACAGGCACGCAACAAATTAACCCATCGGGGGCTTAGCATTTTGCGAGACGACCGAGAATACGACTGTGTAGGGCTGTGCTTGTGTTGCTTAATGTTTTGAACTGTTACAAATCAATACTAATATAATAAACCTGAAGAGTTTCTTTGTTTGTTTAAACGCGCTAATCTCAGGAATATTTTTTGTGCTGAAGAGTCCATTAGTCGAGTAAGGCTTTAAGTTATAGTACATATTATAACTCTGTGTGTGCGGAAACTGAATTCCACGCGGATGGAGTCCCGGGCGGCTGCTAGTTAGAAATAAAATAAAGTAAATACCCATGCATCTGAAATCTTATGTAAACGCTATATGGTCTAAAGCAGTGGTACTTAACCTATGGTCCACTGGCGGTCCTTGGAGCCATTCCAAGTGGTTCGCGAAGCGATCTTAGATAAGAGCCGTATAACTACTCTTATTTACATTTAACCGCCGAAATAATAATAAATCAACCTTTTTCAGAAGCGTAGATGTGTAGTAATCAATCAGAGCAGGAAGTCCCAAAAGACCCCACCATAGAATATGTACCTACATTAAATTCTAGAATTAGAATATACATTAGCCCTAAGTGCACATTAGACAACAAAATGTTTCTTAGACAAGATATTTCCAGAAGAACTTGACACTGTTCGATTTGCGAGTATCATCGCGTTAGATGCCCCTCCTTGTTTATTAGTCTGTATGTTGCCTATTTTATCCCCCCATAAAGACCGGGAAATATTGGACCAGTAACTAATTGTGCCGCCGTGGCTGAAGTGATGCAAATAAAATCGACTCAGGGTTGCCAGCACAAGTTATGGGGACATTTTGATTTAATTTCGTGGACTAGTTTATTATTTTAAAAAATGTTTAATTTTAGAGGCATATACATAGTTATGATGAACGAGTAATTACAAAAATTTAGCAATTTAATATCTTAAAAGGAGTATTTTTAATAGCCCTGCATCTCGAATATTTGAACCGACATGAGAGTTAAGTCTATGGTAAGGTTTTTTTTTCTTATATACTGCGCTTCCTTCATATTTAGACCAAAAGAATTGGCTTGTCGTACTGTCAATTCAAACTTGTGTGAATAAAATCAAACCGCTTTTAAAGACAATACTAAATTTATATGCTCACATAAAAAAATTGCAAAACATCAATATGTCACAAAAATCACGTCCACACTTGTTTTTATTTGTGTAAATTTACTCAAAGTTACAAAAAATATGATATGACGGCAATTACATTAATTAAAGTTTCTCTCTTCCTAACTAATAACATATTCTCGTTATTAATTGACGCAGCTTCAATAGAGGACATGTTTTCCTTTAAGCATTTCCCGACATCAATATTTAACTACCACAGACACATCCCAAGTTGCGAAATCGGTTTAATATCACTAATATTAGACCCGACACTATTTAGTAATTAATATCGTGTGAGATACATATCTCGGTGATTAATTAAGATTTCAATTCATCACCTACATGTTTAAATCATGGAGGATGTCCGCTATTAAATTCACTTGGTGGGTATAGTATATTACATACAAAGTTGCGAGATTGTTCCATTTGTGATTTTTGGATACAGTTGTACATTTCCTTTCCGGGTTTAATTAAAGTAAGAAAATAACGAGTGATGCAATACGGAAAGAAATGTGAGCGAAAAAAATTGGCAAATTTTTTGCTGGTAAACTGAATGATATTTCCAGAAAAAAATAAAAATGATGCAACACATATTAAATGAACATCATCAGCTTATCGTAGTACTCTACTACTACAGTAATTATAACTGGCTAAAGATATCGGCACAATTGTTTATAGCAAATAAACAAGACGTTAAATAAAACAATTTAATCACAAAGAGATTAGCCTAAAGCTGTGAATAGACTTTCCTTAGAATAACTCGGCCGTACGAAGTGACATAACAATAAATTGCAATTAATCCATATGGACTCTTCTCAAACGACTACAATGTAATAGTCCAGACCAAACGGTCATCCAGTTCTCCAATTGGAACTAGTTGTAACGAAATCTACAATCTAATAACCTCAGATTTAAATAACATCGACCAATCTACATAATTGCTTCCTATTAATTAATAACCACTACCTGCCACTTAATGCGTTCCAGCTCTACATCCCTAAATCACCGAGTAATGTACGCAAGCCGTTTCAAATTGACGCATTAACTCGACATTAACACCGTCTACTGTTAATCCATATAAATTTAAATCTAAAAATAAATTGGCAACTAGGGCTTGCAATTCGAATATTCGAATATTCGAATAATTCGAATATTCGACTCATTTTACTATTCGAATATTAATTTACGCGTTATTCGAATATTCGAATATTTTATGTACTATTGAGATTAACCAGGAAATGCAATCTCGATAGTCTCAAATCTCAAAAAATAGGTAGGTGTTTTTCGATATTCAATCTCGACGATGTATTATTATGTATTATCTCGCTATTTGTGATGTTGATCGAGATCTCGACAATTTTGATCGAGATTATCGAGATTTTAGACCTATATTAAAAGACCCTAAGCAGATTAAACTTTGGCGGCTTTATCTTCTTAAGTTTTTTGAAATTGAAATTGCATCCTTTTTTCTCTCGCGTCCATCAACCAAACATGGAAATATTATTCTTAAGAGCACTGCGAACTATATTTGCAAGGGCAGTATGGATGTAAACTTAGTCCGTACTGAGTAAGACAACTTAGAACTTTTACACACTAACTGAACCTTTGCTACTTACATTATTCTAAGGAAGTCTGCGTCTTTATTTTTGCGCGTCCATCGACTAAACATGGAAAATATATTCTTGAGACTATTACAAACGATATTTGCATAGACAGTATAGTTGAAAACTCAGTCTGAACTGAGTAAGACAGTCTAGAACTTAGTAAAAAGGTAAAAAGCGAATGTTCAGTCAGAGTGCAAAAGTTCGATCCTGTGTTACTCAGTTCGGAGTTCGGACTGAGTTTACAGCAATAATGCCTTTTACAAATATCGTTTGAATGTTTTTAACAATATGTATTTCCATGTTTGGCTGATGGCCGATGAAAAAATTAAGGACACCACCTCCCATAGCAAATGTTGAAGCCAATGTCCATAGCGTAAAAGTTCGAAAATAAAGACCCCGCCTTCCTTAGAAAAATGTAAGTAGCAAAGGCCCAGTTAGTGTGTCAAAGTTCTAACCTGTCTTACTTAGTAAGGACTGCGTCTACATTTATTCTGCCTTTGCAAATATCGTTCACAGGGCTCTTAAGAATATATATTTCCTTATTTGGTTATGCCCGCAGGCAAAGAAAGGACACAATCTCCTATTTAAAAATATTGAAGCGAGGGTACATAGTTTGTGGACTACGAGAAAGCCTTTGACTCGGTTGAAATCTGGTCTGTTCTGGAGTCCCTGCAGAGATGCCAGGTAGATTGGCGATATATCCAAGTGTTGAGAAGTCTCTATGAAGCAGCCACCATGTCCATCCAAGTACAGAATCAGCAAACAAAACCTATACCATTGCATCGAGGAGTGAGACAAGGGGATGTCATCTCCCCGAAATTGTTCACTAATGCAATGGAGGATTTGTTTAAAACGCTGAACTGGAAAGGACGCGGCATCAACATACAGGGCAGTCACATCTCTCACTTGCGATTCGTGGATGACATCGTCATTATGGCTGAAACTCTGCAGGACCTACAACAGATGCTGAATGACCTGGCTGACTCTTCTGCACGCATCGGCCTACGGATGAACTTGGATAAAACCAAGGTCATGTTCAATGAACATGTTCTACCGGAACCGATTGCGATTCACGGCGCAGTTCTCGAAGTTGTTCAGAAATATGTCTACCTCGGGCAGACATTGCAGTTGGGTAGAAACAACTTTGAGAACGAGGTGAATTGAAGAATTCAGCTTGGTTGGGCAGCATTTGGGAAACTACGCCGAGTTTTCTTATCGTCGATTCCACAATGCCTCAAGACAAAAGTCTTTAATCAGTGCGTCCTACCTGTCATGACTTATGGAGCTGAAACGTGGACACTTACGGCACGGCTGGTTCACAAGTTTAAGGTCGCTCAGCGGGCTATGGAAAGAGCTATGGTCGGCGTTTCTCTGCGGGATCGCATTCGAAATGATGTGATCCGGCAGAAAACTAAGGTCATCGACATAGCTCACCGGATTAGCAAGCTGAAGTGGCAATGGGCTGGCCATATAAGCCGCAGAGCCGACAACCGTTGGGGTAAACGAGTTCTGGAGTGGATACCGCGTTTTAGCAAGAGTCTCAAAAAGCGCAGTGTAGGACGCCCTCAGGCCAGGTGGAGTGACGATCTGCGCAAGATGGCTGGCAGGAGCTGGATGCGAGTCGCTGAGGATCGGGCTGAGTGGAGAGCCCTAGGAGAGGCCTATGTCCAGCAGTGGACTGCGATAGGCTGTTGATGATGAGGGTACATAGTGTTCAAGTTTCTGGCCTGTCTCACTCAGTTCGGGCTGAGTTTGCAGATATACTTCCAAATCAAATAGCGTTTTAATGACCTCAAAAATATATATTTCCATGTTTGGTCAGTGGACTCAAGAAAAAAACATGCACTTTCCTATAAAAATGTATGGAGCGTAGGCTTAAAGTGTAAAAGTTTAAACCTGTCTCACTCAGTTCGGACTGAGTTTACAGCTATACTGCCATAGCCAATATCGTTTGTGATGGCCTCAAGAATAAAAAAATCCATGTTTGGTTGGTGGACGCTCGAAAAAAAATTTCGAATAATATTCGAATATTCGAATAATAGTCGAAAAATATTCGAATATTCGAATACCTGATTTCGTCGAATATTTGCAAGCCCTATTGGCAACCCTACGGATGGACATCGCAGCTGCATCTACCAATAGCTTATTGCTTGGACGTCTCTCGTTCAAATTGCAAAGTTAGCGTAACATGTGCGAAAGACGCCTTTAAAGTAAGGAAGTTGGGTTCAAAGTTGAATGATAAGTTCCGGGGCAGTTTTGAGATTAGTCGCCAGTTCGCTCGATTAAAATGCAAGAGCAATGTGAGATTAGAATAGCAATGCGGTACTTAGGTTTTGTTCAGTGGCGTACCTGAGGGCTCGGGGCACTGTAACGAATACACATGTTTTGACTACGTATACAGTTTTTTTACATAGGGTAATTTCATTATTCATCATCCTCCTAGCGTTCATCCTGTTTCTGTGCGGGGTTCGCTTTAACCATGATCCAGGATTTGGCGATTTGGGTTATTACAGTGAAGCGACTGCCATCTGATCAGACCTTCGAATTCGATTCTGCCAAAAACCCATCTTTGTAAAGAAAACATGATTTCAAATGAAGGAGGCCTTTGCCCTGCAGTGGGACATTAATAGGCACACACTAGCACACTATTGTAACTCCATCCCTGTTGTCAGTTTTCGGAAAGGAAGGAGCGCTTAGCGATTGACAAATCACTCGCTCCCGACGTCTTTATTTGCGGTCAACGGAGTCTACACGATCAAGTTGTATTGTTCATCCGAGCGATTGATTGACAAAGCTATTCGATGAACCGTTAAAATAATATTATAATCATTTATTCTTTTTCTCCTTATTGAGATATTGACGGGGTATTCAGCCGATCTAAGAGTTATAACGTCGCGCTGGTTTGTAATGTAATTGAACTACGGCCCAAAACACTATAGGTATGTACTACTAAGTACATACCTATAGTGTTTTGGGGAATAACTACCCCTATTATAGAAGACATAAAGTCATGTCTACATCTCCTTTATAAATTAAAAATGAAATATTGGTAGGTATAATATTTCTGGGATATACTCAAAATTGCCATTTTCTAGTACCTTAGCCTAGCCTTGCCTATTACTTAACTAAGCTATGGGCTGACTTAGGTAATAAGATATCTTTTTATTTGCCTGAATACTAAATTTCATCGAAATTTGTTCAATTTTTTCAGCGTGATTGACGAACAAACATTCAAACAAAATATTAGTATGATTGACACCGTGCAAAACCAGAGCATACCACTAGTTTAATATAAACAGTCAAATTGTGGCTAATTGAATATGATTTACAACTCTGCCGGTTTATTACATTCATCTACGTAGTGTTTCTGTTTACATATCTGCGCTTGCGACGGAATTATGACGCTGTCGATTTTATTATGACTTGGTTTCACAGAAATAATTATATTAAAGTGTTCGTGAGTTTCTTAAAAGTAAACAGTTTAGAAAACTGATTGACTATTGAATGCAAAGTTTGTTAATCTATACTAATAGTATAAAACAGAATTTTTATTTCTTTGAATCTAATCTCCTGAACTTCTGGTTCGAATTGCAAAATTATTTTATGTTGGATAACCAATTATCGAGAAGGGCTTTATAAAATAATGTTGCGACCAATAGAGCATACAATTAATGGGAAATATGGAATAAAATATAATGATATTTGAGGCCTTCTGTTGCGGTAGGCTGGAAACATAGAGGTATTCCTACTACGTATAGAGTAGACACCTCTAAGAAATATTTTCTTATACGTACGGTTGTCCATGGGCAACAGTTGCCGTCTATAGTACTATGTATTTTTCCGGTCATTCATTTCATAGATATAAAGACAAAAAATAACACTTAATTATCTGCCCCCTTTCCTCCAAGTTTACGCATAGTACTTGTTCTTTATATCCAGTCGTGGTAGTATAAAACCACAATGGCTAGAAAATGATAAATCAATTCCTGTAAAACTCAAATAAGCTTTAAAACTAAATTCTAAACTCACCTTTACAAATCTTCTCTTCATCAGTAGAACTCCATCCAGACTCCTTAGACTTTGGCACTGACAAGTTCAGAGGTTCCTCCCTAAACGAATATTGCACTTTATCCACCTCACTCTCACTAGTTCTCACTCCGCGTTGCAACAACTGTTCCTGCAGTTTGTTCTTATGCACACTTATACTAAACTTCTTATCCGAATCCGTCTGCACCTGTATACTCTTCTCAAAGCAGTACGGTTTCTTCTCGAAGTTTCTCTTCACGTTTATAAGTTGACTTCTTTTTGGCTCTTCAGGTTTTCTCTCGTTTAAACCTAGGATGTACTCTATCGAATGCGGCGTTGGCTTTTTTGGAGGCTTTCCGTATACATGCGGATGCCATGATGGCTCGAAACATTCTTCCTGCCTTTGAGTCTTATTCTTTTCGTCCACAGCATCTTGCGCCTTATCTGTACTTACTTGAGATTCAGTTTTGTTTGAACTTTCTACTTCATCTGTTATGACTAATTCCTCGTCCTTATCTTCGCCATCGACGTTGATTTTCTCCTCAGGACTCTTCTCCATATTATACTGGTAATCGTACCCATCATTCTGGTATCCGTTGTCTATAAGGCGACTGTCAGCTTGTTCTATAAGGTTCGGTGTGACGTAGTTAGCGACGACCGTTTGCATTTCTTCTTTATTCTCTGTATCTTTCCCACTCATGTGTGCGTGTACTTATAAATAGTGTGACATGTTTGTTTTTATGATTGAATTAGCGTTTAATGGCGCCTTGGGATTGGTCCGTTTGATGTCCCTCTTTGAAGTGCGGCTTCCTGCAACAGATGATTTGAGTTGTATTGAGCGAGTAAGTTACAAGGCGAGTTTCCTCGTTGCGATGTTAATGGTTAGAGCTTTGAGGTGGATATTAAGGTTTTCCGTAAATAACTATTAAATACGAAGGGAAAAGGGCAATTTTGTGAATGAATTATTGGTGGGCACGCGTGTACGTTTCCACACATATACTTTATTCGAATTTTCATTGAAAATATTTGTTTTCGTTACTGGTTTTCGTGAATGAAACTGTGTGTGCTATATTATAAAAAAAAGATATATTACTGGTTGTGAAAAAAATAATCTTAACAAAAAAACACCTCCAGTCGATGCATAAATACTTGTCAGCTTTCATTAAAAAATATATTACAAATAAACTTAAATAATTGCTACTAATACCTTTAATTACCAAACAAAGCCCCTTTCATCCGTAACCTCATCCACCAAGTACCCACAGAACAATGGAAGCGAAAAAAGAGTATCATCAACACTAAATATATTTGAAAGACAATTTCCCGCAAGTACAGTCAGACAAACGGTCCCCCATCAAACGCTGCGTGCCGTATCTCTGTGAGGGGGCTGGCGGGAGGGGGGGGGGTACAACACCCGTCATACCTCTTGTGTACGCGCTGATTGATTTTTATTGGGACTGTGTAGGGGTGTGACTGAGTTATTCTTATTTATTTGGATAGCCTTACAAAATAACGTTTACAAACTCAAACTCAAAACATTTTCTATTCAATGTGGCTTCATATAGGCACTTATGAATCGTCAAAACATAATATGCAATGACTCTACCACCGATACGGAAGGCAGTTGTCTGCCGAGAAGAATCGGCAAGAAACTCGACATGAAAATTTAACACATTTTCTTGGATAGAAATACCTATGTAACAAATATTGGTAATGAATTTTATTTCAAAGAAGCATTTTAATGTTTGATTTGGTGCATTTGTGAAGTTACTATAAATCCATAGTAGAAAGAACCATTTGAGTTCATCATGTGCCATTCTGGAATTTCCAAAATGTTGTCAAGTCGGTCTCCTAAGTTTTGTGTAAACATATAAGAAAGGCTCGCTTGACTTGTAAAGGACACAAAGCACTTGTAATTATTAAACTTCTTTCAAAAGTCGGTACACCTTCCGTTTTAATTCTTGAACCCTCTAAAATAAGTTTCGAAATAATAATGTTGAGTTCTGTGAGATATAATTTTATTGCGAATTCATAAAACATTTATTTAACCAATATTGGTTAAATAAATTTATTTGGTATTGAATATTCAATCGGCGGTCAATCGTCGAGTGGCAACCCTAAATCGTGCAAATTGAAACAAAGCCGGCGCGGGAGAACACGTAATAACACAAAATGCCCTGTCTGTGAACACGATCACATAATAACGCGCGGTTTGCACTGTATTCTTTATATGAGTATTTAGATGGTGGATTGGTGCGGGAAGTCCCGGGTTCGATTGAATATCTTAACCAATCTTTACTTAATTTAATAAGGCTGAAGAGTTTGTTTGTTTGAATGTTTGTTTGTTTGTTTGAACGCGCTAATCTCAGGAAGTACTGGTTCGATTTTTAAAACATTGTGTTTAAATGTGTTGAATAGGCTATTTGTAGCACAACACTATGTGAGAAAACCGAAATAAATAAATAAAACTCTCACAAAATCTCATGCCAAGAGGTCAGAAGACTTTGACTTTGACTTTGACTTTTTGGGATGAAGATCAATTTGGTCTCATTTTCATTTGCACATGTGCATTTTCCTGATCAAAGACTTCAGTAAATACTTTAAAGTTTTCAATAAGAATAGAGTTTTATGAAATTATTTGACATCTTGCCGCCTATTAGTTAGAATCAAAGACCATCAAAACTTTTCTGGTGTGGGAATAGTTGTTAAACAACTCTGTTTGAAGAACCTGGTGGTCCTGGGTTCAAAGACATTTTCTGATTTTTATTAAAACAAAATCTGGAAAGTTAATCTAATCATCATCATCCTCGCGCCTCTGCCGGTTGCATCCTCGGATATTGCTTGGAGCCCAGGGTACTCTGCGACTATGATCCTGAATTGACATGCCTGGTTATTACAATGAAAAGGTAATCTAATATTGAGGCAAAATCTGCCAAAATATTAGTGTTTAAAAGTGGTCTTTGAACAACAGATGCACATCTGATATAGTCCTACTACTAGGGGATCGAGACATAATACGGTTATCAAACCTGTGACCTATGACAGTCGACTTCTTAACCACCACACCAAAGGTCAAATTAATAGGCCGCCCATAGTGGTTAACCATTCCACAACCACAATTACCTACGTGATTAGTTAATTGTTTGTGAATCAAATTGCTTAGTTAGATTTGTAAACAATCAACGGCAACCTGAGATCTTTATTGCAATTTTCCAGATAAATCTATCTTTTTATTATATACTTTAACTCAATGAAACAGAGTGCATATTTGCAAAACAGATTTTCATTTAGGACACAATTGACGTCAATATGTAAGAATGGATTCATCGCATAAATTATATTGCTGATCCCGGTTGTCGGTAATGAAACGAATTAATTGGGTAGTTGACTGGTTCCAATGAATTATAAAATGGATGAAACAATATATTAGCTAACTAGCAGCCGCCCGCGACTTCGTTCTCGTGGATTTTGATGTTCTCACACATACTCGTTAGTTATATTATACTAGCGGCCGCCCGCGACTCCGTCCGCGTAAATTTCTTTTTTTCGAAATAAAAAGTAGCCTATGTTCTGTCTCAGGGTCTAAAGATTGTCTGTACCAAATTTCATCAAAATCGGTTGCGAGGTTTAAGCGGGAAAGCGTAACAGACAGACAGACAGACAGAGTTACTTTCGCATTTATAATATTAGTTGGGATGTAGCTTAGTTAGAGCGTTCCGCGAAAAATGGACTATCCAACACAAAAATATTTGGATTGGATATGTGGATTTCAAATAACTTTTTATCCCAGTAAAAGTGTTATTTTTCAGGGTCTAAATATCTGTGTTCAGTTTTATGTTCAAAGTCATTAAAATCGGTTGAGAGGTGAAAGGGCGAAAGCGTAACAGACAGACAGACAGACAGAGTTACTTTCGCTTTTATAAAATTAATAGGGAAATAGGGATTTACTAAAAAACACTCTACTAAATTTTGACTCGAACAGTAATTGAAACCACTAAGGGTGGAATCAGTTATCATAATAATGATAATAATGATCGTAACACCGATAATTCTAAAAGGTTTTGGCGATACTGCTGAATTAGCATAAACTTGTTTTTATTGGAATATTTTTGGATCACTTCTATCTTTATGATTGTTATCTCATATTAATTGTGGAAGTGATGAAATCAGAAATAATATCAAATTCGACATCCACTAGGCTATCGTTTCAAATCTAATTTTAATACTATTGCGCAATAAAGCGCCATTATTTTTGTTTTTTTTTTTTAAGTTCTAAGGCTCTCTAATATTAATTCTGTAATTCTTATTTACCATTCAAAATCATATTTTATGTTTTAATAATTAATAAAAATACGGTTGAGCTAACACAATAAACGTAGGTCATACATACATTATAGCAGTGGTGCAAGAAATTCACCAGTTTTACTGACATCTTTAACATAACAATGGATCAGATGCCAAATAATGCATGAAAATTATCCTGTTTCTTAAGCGTTTTTTGCAGGAATATATTCCTAGATCCCATTCCAGGCGTATGAAAGGAAGCCACTCAACTAGGTTATATCCTCACTTTCTCAGCCGTTTCCAATAGGAAATCGTATATGACCGACCCATCCTGGAAGTTCAAAATTAACCGAATTACCGCTACAAGCAATTTAGGTCCACAGATTATGACATTAATCGATTCCGATGTGTAGGCCAGGCACAAAGTCCCGGAAGTGACCATCGTGTGTGGGCCCTTTCTATCGATAACTCGATTGTAATAAACGTAATCGATTATGCGCCTTACAACGTCGAGATAGAGACCTCGAGTTCTCATTTCAAAACGGCGAAAAGGAACGTGAAGTTTGTTTTTAATTTATTATTAACACTGGCCAGTATAGAACATGGCGGCTGGACGTGTGACGTATCAAAGATGGCGTTAACGATCGCATTTCCTTAATTATAATGTTCAGATCTTTTGATTCCTGAGGAGATAATCTTTTTAACGTTTATATTTAATATGTTCACGATGACGGAGATAACTGCCGACATAGGCAGATTCTGTTGAGAATTTAAAAATAAATTATTGCATTCTTTGATCAAGGAAACAATTTTCATCTTTTAGATAAAATTTTACACCCATTAAGGAAATTAGTGGCGCCGTAGGCAGTCTTTGATGACAGAAACAAGACGAACTTAGAGTAAAGACTGGAATACATTAACATATCAAAATTCAATACTACACTTTAGACAGAAAATTATCACAATTTGTTTAAAATTAAACTGCACAAAAAGTTACAACGTATCTCTATTGCCGTCTCCATAAAAATTGAAGAATTAACTAGTATTGGTCTTTTATAGCCTATTAATAAGACAGGAATTATCACAATTTGTTTCAAAAAAATACCGAAAAAACCAAACTTTTCTATTTTCCGTCACCATAAAAATTGCAGATTAAACGAGAGGTCACGCATTGGTCTATTAATGTCGTAGCCTCAGCTCTATTGATATCGTCAAATGACATCACTTACATTAGTGTCGAACCCACGCTCAGTATTAATATAAGTGGCCACCCTAATGGATCTCTTGCCTAGAATCGATTAAAACAGACTGACAGATCGATTGCAAACATCGATTACGCAATCAGTACATTGCTTTCACAAGCTCTATTGGCTTATCCGATTGATATATCTCGCTGACGGCTATCAATAAGCATTATATGACGAGATATTTTAAACAATTACACACGAATACAGATATTGTTATCTTTTTATTGGTGAAATCGATAAATCTTTCACAGTTTTTAGACGCGTTGAAATAAGTTAGGTATTTTATAAATTGTCAATTAGCTTGAGCTTTGATTTCGCGCGGAAATAATCAATTAATTTACGATTCACAAACTTTCAAACTTCGAATGGAAATTATCAGTGTTCCTCTTCTAAGTACGTATTTATATTATATAGGTGTTACACATTAAAACCGTTTTCTTTAATCAATCCCAACTAATATTATAAATGCGAAAGTAACTCTGTCTGTCTGTCTGTCTGTCTGTCTGTCTGTCTGTTACGCTTTCCCGCTTAACCCTCGCAACCGATTTTGATGAAATTTGGTACAGACAATCTTTAGACCCTGAGAAAGAACATAGGCTACTTTTTATTTCGAAAAAAAGAAATCCACGCGGACGGAGTCGCGGGCGGCCGCTAGTGTATCAATAAAAAACAAAATGAAAAACCGTAGCGTAGCTTTAAAGATCCAGATATCTATCAACAAGCGCAAATACATAATTTCTTTTTATAATAAGTAGTGATGATTTAACAAAATGCCTTCAATTATCTTGTACGTAGGTAAGAAAAGGAAAAAAGGACAAGAAAGATTCCACGTTGCCATGACAACGAACGCGACACGGAAGCTTCTTATTTTTCTAATTTATTTTCCCAAGCTTTTACAAGAAATTACAAAGAGATTAAATATGATGAAAGATTAACTACCACTATACTCATTTCGCCACTTCTGAATAAAACTGACTTATCTGAAAGATTATTTAATTTATAACTATAAAAATCCTCTTTTTTCTTAGAAATTTAATTCATAGTGACTTAATAAGTTCACCAGTAGCCCAAATTAAGCATCTACAAAAAAATAAATCATTAAACTTTCTCAAAAATATTTTAGTTTCCTGCCTATTTTATCCCATGGGTGCATTACTCGGAACAATAAAAATCATATCACCTCATTCCAAATTTCATCAAAATCCGTTCTGTACTTTCAGTGTGATTGACAGACAGACATCAAACTTTTACATTTATATTATTAGTATGAAGTATGATTATTTATTGCATAGTATTAATTTTATAATCATTAATAGCACTTTGGCGCCAAGTAGGATATGAGCTATATGTTTTTGATATCAATGGATTTAATGTCTCAAATAAAAATGGTATACATATTACAATGATAATAATAGATATTTACAATAATGGATTTTGTACTGTGCTTAAAGGCCAGAACAAGGACTGATAATTACAAATATAAAGTTCAATATATTTGACACTAGCGGCCGCCCGCGACTCCGTCCGCGTGGATTCGGGTTAACCTCAAAAATTTTAGCCTATGTGTTATTCTGATGTATTAGCTATATTGTGGTAAAGTTTCATTCAAATCCATTCAGTAGTTTTTACGTGAAAGAGTAACAACATCCATACATCCATACATACAAACTTTCGCCTATATAATAGTAGTAGGATAGGCATTTTAAGTGTCACAGACTTTCGGATGACAAACATGTTGGTGATTTTGGATAATTGTACATTTTCTATAATAAGTGCGACAAATCTTTACTTATATAATAAAGCTTAAGAGTTTATTGGTTTATTTGTTTGAAAGTGCTAATCTATTTAAATATTACTCTAGTAACTCCATAAAAATAGAACTGTATCGAATTTGTACATGCATTTTTGGCACATAAAATGCAAAATTAACTTTTATAGCAAATGTACAATGTACAATAACCCGTCATTATGTACTCAAGTTATTATCACTTTACTTTATGTAAACGTTATTCAGCAAATTATTTATCGATCGATCAAATTAATGCAGTCTTTTTTTCTGCAAATTATCGAATTTAATACGATAAGAATAACAAGAACGTTTTGACATAAAGGATAAAATTATGATTATCTATACGTGACATGATGACTTTTATATTTATTACAACTACGAGACATCTATTCTTATAATTAATCTGAAGAGAGGTCAATTTGTACATGAAATATATTTTCAAAATGTGATCGATACTGATGCCAAAAATGCACTCAGTAAAATTTTTGTCTGTCTGTCTGTATGTTCCTTATAGAAACAAAAACTACTCATCAGATTTTGACGATACTTGATACAATTATTTTGATACTCCTGGGTGGTTATAGAATACTTTTCATCGCGCTACAATGCATAGGAGCAGCGTAGTGAAGGGAAATGTTGGGAAAACGGGAGAAATTACTCAATTTTTTAAGCTTCTGTCACGTGTGCTGCCTTAATGATTAAAATTACATATAACTCATGTATGACGAAAATATTCTACGTAAAATTGACTCAAAAATATCTCGGAACAGCATATGTCTATCTTTTATGGTTGACTCACAATAACACGTGTAACTCCTGATATATAAGAAGTTCAGAGCATTCTGATTATACATATGTATTTGTTTACTCTTACGTTTGTAACCGAAATCCACGCGGACGGAGTCGCGGGCGACCACTAGTAGTTATTAATAAAATGTATTCATTTTACAACATTTGAACAATCTATCAGAGAGTAATAAATTAATTGAACATATTAAAAACAATTATCTCAGATTGTATGTGCGTCATATACTTAGTATAATGTTATTGATAACACAATACTTATTATCTATTATATTTTCAACAAATTAATTAGTGGAGAGATTTATATCAGTTTTTAAGATTCTGTAAAAAACATATCGGTTCATATACTTGTACTTGTTTTAAATAATCCAAAAGATTTTACTGCGATCCCTATCAATTATTGTGCAACATTTTAAAGTAATAAATAGCTTTTGCCAAAAATCAAGTTTCCTACAGTGCACACACACAACTTCATATTTTCCAACGTTATGAATTTTGAGCACAATTACGAATATTTAACTCGTAAAAAGATTTGAACCCGTAATTCTTCACTACGGGTTCGCGCTTAAAAGGCGGATCTGTCCACATTTTCTATACTTATATAATAAAGCTGAAGAGTTTTTTTGTTT
The DNA here is from genome assembly GCA_958496325.1 of Nomophila noctuella. NCBI lineage: Eukaryota > Metazoa > Arthropoda > Insecta > Lepidoptera > Crambidae > Nomophila > Nomophila noctuella. The sequence goes on from OY292501.1 coordinate 10,372,983, forward strand.
GTTTTAATGCGCTAATCACAGAAACTACTGGTTTGAATTGAAAAAATGTTTTTGTGTTGGATAGTCAATTTGTCGAGGAAGGCTTTAAATTATACAACACTGTGTGTGTGGAAATTAAAATACATGAGGACAAAGACGCGGTCGGGCGCTAGTTATTTTTAAAAAAATCACCAAATACATTGACTTGGCTCTTATTAACAAATATCTTCAGTACTGTGCAGATGTCAAAACTAAAAATTAATTAAATAAAAAAAGACGATTCCGTCTTATAAATATTTATCATAACCATTTGTCGCGTCAACATTTGTTGATCAACATCAAACAGCAAAACTATTATCAAATTAGAAAGTAACCATTCTAGTGCAGAAATGATATCATAAAAGTCAAATTGCACTTCAGAGATATAAATTATATTGTAATCGCGTAATATCTAAATGTTTAAGCCACAGGAAGTCTTATTCAATTTAATTAACAACAGCCTATTAATGATATGTTTGGTAACTCCTTGAATGAAGTGAAACTAATTGATTACAATATCCTCTCATAAATTGAGGCTCATTAAAAGCACATTCAAATATGAACTTTTAGAGCTTGGTAGTACAGCTTCTTTATACTAAGCACTAAACGTTTTAGAGGTCAGGCGAATTACCAAAATTATTTCATCAGCTTAACCTGCACATTAAGCAAACCCATAAGAGATGCAGATGCGTTTCCTGCCTTTGAAAACTCCATACCCTCCCCAACTGAGCTCTGGCGACCTTACTCACCAGCAAAACCATAGAACAACAGTAACGAAGTGCTACTTCACTGTGGTCTTCTGTGGTAATGGTACTAGCCCAGACAAGCGGCCAATTCTAGTGGAAGTTCCACACAGCTTTACCTCCCGTAAAACTTTATTTTTTCTTGCAAAAGAACTTTCAAATAATTTCTGATAAGGTGAATAATTCATTATACGCTTACTATTAGTAAATTTTCTGATCAACCGAGGGTGACACTGCAAAAGTGTATCGTAGTTTTCAATTTATAACTATTACTGGTTTTTACCCGCGGCTTTTCCCGCGTTATCAAGTTTCCTGTTTTGTCCTATGTGAGCATTACATCCGGATAAAAAATATCCTATCACCTAATCAGTTAGGCAATAATACCCCGTCTGTATACCTCATCAAAATCATTTTACGTCATTGACGGACAAACATCCAGGCAAACAAGATTTCACTTTTATACCCATAATACATATTAGTATGAACAATTTATTATTTATCTTCGTAACTGGTTCTTGACAGTTCCTAGAGACATAGTTTTAATTATATCCGTGCTAAGTTTTGGCGCGAACATTAATTTTAGAGTGAAACTGCAGATATATGTATACGGTAATAGATAACGAGATTTAAACCTTAGTAACCTGAAGATTTAAGCTAAGTGTAGGAACACAATAGGCAGAAAAAACGCGTCCGAAGTTCGGCGGCAATGCATTTTCTAAACAAAGTTACCTATGCGTCGTGATTTCGGCACAGTGTGTCATCTTCCATTTAAATTACATTGCAGGCGTAGTCACACCGAACTGCGATCGCGTTTTTCCCGCCTAGTGTGTTTCTATACTTATGCTTATCAATATAATAGGCCAATATGATACAATCTTACTGATAACAAATCCATTATTATTTGAGATCTCTATCTTAAATTCTATCAAAAAAGGCTTGGATCGGAATATCTTCATATCAATCGAATCTAGGTACCTATTACAATCTCAAACTGTTAAATATCTATTAGTTTATCGTATATACCTACTCAGGTACACAGGCTTTTGATACAAGTTATTATAAATAAACAATTAGAATAAAAAAAACGTATGAATAATATTTATTTTTCATAAAACTATTTTTATGACTTGATTGAAGTAAGATTGTCGTAGGTACTCAAAATAAATTATAACACTTTTGCAAGTGTTGCAAAATGGCTAAGTTTAAGAAATTTTCAGTATTGAACAATAGTTGAAAGATCAAAAGACAATCATTTACAGTTAAAGAAAAATCGAACAAAGGTACATACCTCCTATAGAAAGTGTTAAAAACCCCTGTTCCTAAATCTCTTTTACTAAATCAAATATCATTTAAGTAAATAAAACGGATGAAACTAAATTATACACATAATGTCGAGTTCCATTTGTCTTAGGAGCTTAATTAATCTTACGAGCTTTTGCCCGAGCTTTAAGCTTAGCGAACATCTCTCTAAAGTCTCTCCGGAATACTTTCACATTAAGTAGAATTTAATTTTAAGGTAAAGTTAACGTTTAACATGTTAATTGTCAAAAAAACAAAACAATATGAACAACAAACAATGTAAATAAAGAAAAGCTTTAACCCAAACAATCTAAACAAACAATAACAATAAAAACTTCCAAGTTCAAATTATCGAAATCCATACAATATCAATTTAAAATTGATACAATAATGTTTGATGTCATTTCATTCTAATTTCGAATTCACGGAATTCGGCAAAGTTAACTGCAATCTTTCATAAACAATGCACTTATTTGTTAGTTGATCAATCACTATTTAATTCTCTCTGACAATAACAGATTAAAATAATATTCACGTGGCCCTTATCGAGGTAACGTTACATTTACCTTTACATAATCACATTAATCGGTCCATAAAACATTTGTAATTAATTAACAATAATTAATTTGAACTCACCTAAACAGGTTCGTATCCGTCGGATTACATAAACATCACTCAAATAAGTCGACCGTACAGAACCCACGAGTAGTTAAAATGAATTAAATTGTGCTCTTTTAAGTATTTAAAATCTCAGATTTTAAATATGGAACGATTGGACAATTTGAATTCGCGTCAATTAAGCCACGGAGTGTCAACGTATTGTGGCGCGAACATCGAACAATGAAGATACGTTGAACGGAACGTGTGTACGCGACCGCGACGGAGACAGTGTGCGAGCGAGACGGCTAGCGAGCTGTTAACGCGGCGATCCTCACAGTTAGACTAACTCACATCCAAATCGCTTAATTTTATGAGTTGTTGCCTTCTCCACCCCCTCGCCGGGACGCGTGGTGCGACTTTGTTGCGGCGGGCTTTTGTTTTTCTCACTGGATATTTTTGAGCAAAAACACTTCTTCTACCTTTTTCGATTGATTACCAACTGCATTACGTACCATTGAAGTCGATGGTTGAATAAAAGGGCGATGACCGGCTCACCCTCTGAATTCACCCACTGGTAGGTAGAGGGGTGACACTGTAGTTATAATTATTGAAAACGATAAAGGCTTCTCTAAGCCCAATTTGACAAAGAATTTTATTACTCTGTTTATCAAACTTAATTTTAACAAAATTCAAATATTTTAAAATCTCTGATTTGGTTAGAGTCTTCCAGTAATTTAAGTGGAGGGTATTAAGAAATAATAGAAACTTAGTTTTTAAAGAGCTAGTCATTGCCTATAACTACTTACTATTATGTTAACTGCACTTGTTACATACCTTAAATGGGATAGGCTTATCAAAAACGCGGTGACGCATAATATCGATCGATACCAATAAAATAGATAATGCCCACTTGCAATTAAAACTGATTTCTTGTGAGGCGTGGTTGGATTGGATTAACAGTAACCACGATTAAAATCTGTTAAAATTATGACATAATGACTAGCTGCTGTAATTTTTTTAAACCATCTCTGAAGTCTCCTCCCTCCCTCCCCCAACCCCCCAAAAATGTTAAGGACGTTTTTCACCACTTCATTAAAAATTACTTGTTCGTTTAAAAATACAAACAATTTTTTTTTTGTTCTCCGATTAAGCCGATCTAAGATATATGACTTTACGGTTTTACGCGACTGTTATATTGCAAAAACTGTTTGATTTGCGGTTTAATTAAATAACTATATTTTAAAACAAACGTTTTGACTAATTTTATGCAGCCATGATCCTGGAATAACTAAGATGATATGCGTCATTGTAACAGTCACATTATTTCAATTGTACCCTCAATTAATATTTATATATGTTAAGAAATGTCTTCAGATCATTTGATCGAATCCGATCTACGCAGACAAAACACATATTTAATTTTGCCCATTTTCTCCTGCCTATATGAAAGCTATAATATCCAACTCACCCTGATAACACGTTTAGCTGGTAATGTTCCCGAAGCACAAAACTTTCTACGTGACCAATACAATACCAATTGAGAACGATATCGTTAATTGAACAATTATCGCCACCAATACTCGATAAAACAAGTCATTTAATAATTTATTCTCCTTAAATTACATCAGATTAAGCAATAAGATAAGTGGGCAGTTGTTTTCGTTCATATTCGTGTAAATCGCATACCTAACAAATATCGAATAGCCATCGATAAGTACATTATCTTATTTTTAGTGTATCATATTTTATAGTCGTGCTTCAATACATTAGTGTAATAGTTAATAATCATAATTTTAATGGACGAGGAAGTATTAACATTTTAGACGTATAAAAAGACAGAATAATAATTAACTATTTTAATTCTTCTTTATGAAGAGCTTTTTATTACCTACTTTTATTGCACATTAACACAACAGATACTTTTACATTGTACGCAGCACTTCCTGATGAAAATAAAAACAAACATATTGTGACAAGTTTAGTTAATGTCGATGCTATTTAAAAATTTAAAATATTGTGACATAATTTTCTACGTAATCTTTCGTCCGATGCTACGATGCTATCATATTTTTTATCTAGGAACAACAATTAAGTGTTATCGGCTATATCATAATTCGATACCTTAAATCTCAAATGGCGTAACCACCAAAACACAACTTTTCAGGAGAGCAAAAAAACAAAAAAAATATATTTGTTTAAATCATAACTTTATATATTTTAATACTATAAAAATGTTTTATACATCAAATTTCTTAGAATTTTGAGATGAAGGCTTCAGTTAGAACTGTTTGCACCTAAATCTTATATTTTAAAAAATAGAAGTCGGTTACGACTTCTGAAAATATGACAAAAAGGCGTTTACACCCTATAAAAAACACGATTTTTTTGAGATTAAGGTCGTATCTCCCATTAAATTCATAAAAAAATACAAAATAAGGGGTATTTTCTACTTCTTTTATTGAATTAGGTACATTAAACGGGTAAGAGGATTTTAGGAAACAAAATAAAATCTAAAAAAAGCCAAGGCCGAGATAATAAGAAGGCCTAATTCGATTAAGCAGTGTACTTGTAGAAAAACGACCCTTATTCTTAGCAACTCTACTCATATTAATATAATATTTACGTAATAATCAACTTTAAAATTCAATTAAAGTCCTAATGGAGTTAGAAAAGATTACAAAAATTGTATTAATTTAAGAATTAATGAATCAAGTTAGCTATGCCACGACCATTTCGATGGGCTCTTACCTCCCATCGCAATGGCCGACATACTTTTAATCATCAAGACGGACAGATGTGCGCCGATGTGCACAGACGGCATTATCCCAAAAACATATCATGAAGAATATCACCCGCGATTACCAACAGCAGAAGATGTGCCAGATGTATTACCAGGCACTGATATAGAGGACGGAGTTACAGACACAGAAAAATACTGTTTTTTATGTTTGATTGTTTTTGATAGTTTCAATTTAATTTTTTTGACTGATTATTTTAAATTAAGGCTTTCTAAAATCTCTTACTTTTTGAACGTAGCTACTTGATTCATTGATTCTTAAATTATTACAATTTTTGTAATCTTTTCTAACTCCATTAGGACTTTCTTTAATTGAATTTTAAAGTTGATTATTACGTAAATATTTTATATTAATATAAGTAGAAATCATTGTTGCTAAGAATAAGGGTCGTTTTTCTACCACTACACTGCTTAATCGAATTAGGCCTTCTTATTCTCTCGGCCTTGGCTTTTTTTATATTTTATTTTGTTTCCTAAAATCCTCTTACTCGTTTAATGTACCAAATTCAATTAAAGATGTAGAAAATACCCCTTATTTTGTATTTTTTTTATGAATTGATGGGAGATACGACCTTAATCTCAAAAAAATCGTGTTTTTATAGGGTGTAAACGCCTTTCAATAATAAAAATTGTGTGTGGTGTAAACGCCGAAACCGAAAAATGATGTCCCTTACCCCCGTGTGTTTTTACTTTTTTTTTCACTTTACAATAATTTCTAAGGGCGTAACCACGAAATAAAGTTGGCTATGTGTGATACGCCATATTAATGTATTAAAATATCTCGTTACGCCCTGACGTTGTTCATGCATTAAATTTATAGCTGCTTACGACCTCTTTACCTTATAAAAAGTGTTCAAATCTATAAAAAACATCGGGTCGTAATGACCATTTTTTTGCGAATTTCAGGATTTTAAATATACAGATCGATAGAGAAAAAAAAACTGAATAAAACTGCATTCAAAAGTCATTTTGACCAATTTGGCGCTTACGCCATTTGAGATTTAAGGTATCGATATATTTTATTAAAAGGTGGAATTTTTTCAATCAAATCTTATACATTGTCATGTGGAGTATACATGTACTATGGATATTAATAGATTAGCTCAATCAGCGAGTTTTTGATATGGTTTGAATCAAGTATTATAAAGTGTCAACTTATCCATCATATAAATTATCAGAGACATGTTAGAACACGCTTTCGCCATGTGTATGTGCAATGTGTTCTTAGTGTAGTAAAATCCATACTTATATTACAAAGATGACGAGTCTGTTCGTTTGTTTGCCTGAACGCGTTAACTGGTCCTTAAAATAAGTATTGATTTGTATTTTTGTCAAGGAAGGTATTAAGCAATAACTATACACTATGTGTAGGGAAACTGAAATCTACGGGGAATAAATTCCGGGCCGCCGCGGGTAAAAGAAATATTATATACATCAAAAAAGTTACAGAGTAATACATATATTTATTTTATTTTATCTCATTAATTTGTTCGGTCCTTTGTTCAAAAGACTGGTACGTATAACTATCACAACATCTGTGTTGATGATGAAGTAAAGCATTTCTCGATTGTCACTTCCATATTTACCACATACTTTATTCTCCCAAAGTAGCCAAAAGGCCGCCTCGGCAAGGTCACAGCGCGCGGAGCATTTAGCGCCGGCACAGTGGCAATAACTCAGCGCAGGAAATCACGTCATCGCTCTATTACAGAGCGCGGCGCACACTCGCGCGACTCTGCGCTGTAAGAGACGCACGCAGTTATAATGTGCGACCCTTATTATGAAACTAGCGGCCGCCCGTGACGCCGTCCTCGTGGACCGTTCGGTATACATCGGTAAACATAGAGTTATACTATAGCCTAAAGCCTTCCTCGTCACATGGACTATCCAACACAAAAATATGTTTTCAATTCCAACGCGAAGTTCCTAGGATTAGCGCGTTCAAACAAACAAACAAACAAACTCCTCAGGTTTATTATATTAGGAAAGATAGTATAAATTATATAACTATAGATTACAATACTGTATACGGGATCATTTAAGGTAAGGTTTGAACTAGAAACGCTAAAAATAGCTCTTATGGGACTAAACGCTATATTTACTCTGTTGCACTTATAACTCGCATACGCATTTATAATGTTCGCTTATTAATAAACTAGCGGCCCGCCCCGGCTTCGCCCGTGGTACTTGTCCACTATTTATACATAAAAACCTTCCTCATGAGTTACTCTATCTATTAAAAAAACCGCATCAAAATCCGTTGCGTAGTTTTAAAGATTTAAGCGTTCATAGGGACAACATGACAGAAAAAGCGACTTTGTTTTATACTATGTAGTGAAGCCGGTCGATTTGGTGACACGGCACAGGTAACGGTTAGGAAGTTGACTATTTGATCAAGACGTCGATGTATGAATATTTGCGTGCACGGACATGCATCTGTTTGTATTGATCTCGATATTCATGGTATCTTTTTTAATCTATTTGTAATTCTTAATACTACAGATGATTCTAATTATTTCTGATATCTATAAAACAAGTGCTTAAGTTACTTAACATTGAGTCGGATCAATGTATGTGATGTTGAGAGATATTTATTTATCTATTTCTTCGAAAAATGGATTTATGTTACCACAAAACATCTCACTACAAAGTAAAAAACAATCCGCTGTCCACTATCTCTCCTTATAGACATTTCGAACATGTCAATATCTCAGTGTGGTATGTCGATACCACCAAAAATATGTCATAATGATTAACGTGACATGCGCTATTTAATTTATTGATTGATGGCTCGAACGTGTGTGGCTAATGACAATCAATCATAGAAATTGAATTAATCAAAATCAAGGAATTCGAGATATTGCACAATCGTACCAAAAAAACAATTTTCGATAAGCCTATTATGAAATAAAGTCGTAGTAGGTACTTACATGATTTTCATTAAATTATGAAACAATATTATTATTTATTTATTATTTCGTTTGAAACAACATTTTACATTACTGAAAATAAAAAGTATACCGTACAAAACCTATTACTTCTTAAAATAACCTTTTTTTTTTAAATTAATTTAGTTTTTCATGCATGTTTTTCTATTTCACTACTTCTTGAATCTAAAACACTCGTATTATTTTACTTTTACGTAATCTTATTTAAAAAGTCAATTTCAATTTATCACACATTTCAAAAACATGCATTATTAATTAATCGAGAGACAAAATCGCACCCTAACCGATCGCACAAGCATTACCCATACCCGTGTGCGCGCATCACATCGCATTGTTATTACAACGTATCCATCTGAAATATTAACGAGCGCGTTATATTAAACGTCGCGATACAGCCGTAATTAAGCCGAGTTTGTACGCGTGGGGCGGCACACTGTCAAGTCGTATGGCCTTTAATAAACTGATTCTATTTTTAAAATAACACAGCCTATTAATGGGCAGTATTTAAATCGCCATATTCCCACATTTTTTTTTTTTGATTGACGTGGTTTTTCTTTTATTGAGAATCGTATTCTTATGATACTGATAGTCACTAGTTATAGTTAAAGAACAAAGAATTAACAAGCAAGTATAGTTTTTTTTAATAAAGTTTTCTTTAATCGTTCCCTTTTTTTAGTCCTTAATTTCTTTGAAAAATTGTTTTTATTTGCAAACCCTCTGTGCCCTCTGTTGCAAACTAAGCTCAAAAAAAAGTGCAACTATCTTTGTGTTAAGTCTTTTAAACTGCAAGTATTGAATTGTTTTCGGATTTTAGTTATTATATTTAATGTGATATAAAACTGACTTACTGAATCAATTTGAGTATGAACCTAAGCTATTGTAAAAAAAGAAATAGTCCACAATTGTGCGCACAGGTGAAAATTTACTGCAACCTCACAATCATAGCTTGATACTTATACGATTCTACATCAAAAGTAATGGTTAGCATGCGGGAGCAACGACACTGAAAAATTTACTCCAAACTTTGTTTTTTCCCCACCGAAGATTTGAACCCATAACCTAACGTCCCCGTTCACTTGTCGACTAATCATTTCGCTACAAAGGTTATTTTAATTAAATACACTGTTCACCAATCCGCTCTTAACTAATTCCGTATTTAAATCTCAGTAGTTACAATTAACACTGGTATGAGATAATTGTTAGATGAAAGCTGCCGTTCCACGGCGTAGCACGCTACGGTTGCTACGGCGTTACGAAGTTTTGCAATTCAATTGAAGTCGAAGAGTGTTAAGCCAAGTTAAGTAAATCTATACTAATATTACAAAGCTGAAGAGTTTGTTTGTTTGTTTGAACGCGCTTATCTCTGTTAAGCTATTTTCTTTTTGCTATTACATGACAGGAGTCTGTCACCAGTTCACCACCCCCGTTTTAGGAAATAGTTGGTTGGAGAATCAGAAGTTAACTTTAACTACAAATTTAAAATGTTTGTGGATAGTAACTTTACTATCCACAAACATTTTAAATTTTATACTTCAGCAAGAGAACTGAAAGGCTAAATAGTACTGAAGTAGGCAGGCAACGCATCTGCGACCCTTGTACGGTTGTTGATGTACATGGGCAGCGGTGATTACTTACCATCAGGTGACCCGGTAGTTCGTTTGCCTCTTTATCATATAAAAATAATTTGGTAAAATATGGCGATTAAAAAGAGCAATGATCGAGATAATACCCCCTTTTTCTCGCTTCTTCATAGATTTAAGCTTTCCGAAGTTGGTGGTGGAACCTTCCTATAATCTTAATTATTGACGATGCATAAGGACATCTCTTAAGCCACGAATAAAGAATATTACTATTTTTAAAAGTAAAAACAGGTCTGAACGACCTTCTAGCCTACTAGCTTGAAAGAAGAGTTAATAACAACACTTAAAAATGCTAAGCGCCCAACCAAAAAAGGGAATGATTCAACTGACATTCCAAACTTAACGCTACCTATTAAACCGAATAGAAAATAAACCCAATAGATCCTTAAATAACCTCTTGCAGGGCCATTAAACTAATCCTTTTTTTTTCGAACAATTAAGAGGGGCAATTAAAAAGGTCTTAATTGTCCGAACGTCTGAAGACACGAATAAAAAGATCTCGATGTCTTTATCATACGCTCGGCACTCTAGTTTTTGTGACATTTAAGATTTAAGTGGTGGCCGCTAATAAAGTTTAATCATTTAGTGTTGCCATGTAATGGGGGAGAATTTTCCCGACTTTTGTTACTTAATGTGGCCAGGACATGACTTTTAATGAGGACTTTTTAACTGTGTACTTTGTTTTCCTTGGTAAGTTTATACACAGCTCACTAAAAATATCACCTCTTCTTTATACTTAGATCTTTTTTGAATTTATTGTGAAATAATTATTGTAGGACAAATATCCTGCATATTATATTTCGTATACCAAAGCGGTGAAACATAGTGAGCCTTATTGTCATAATAATAACACCATGTCTGTATTTTTTTACCTACATATGTTTACGAAATAAATGATTTAGTTTGACGAATACAAGGAACATCAACTTCGTCAAGGAAGGATCTACCAAGAAGTCCAAAGTCAAACCTTACTCCATCGTTAGTGTAGCTCCAGATTGGAAGATCATGATGGACACGTATGAAAAGCACTACAGTATTCCAGAGGACATTGCGTTATCGTCGTCTAGACCAGACCTTTTCATTTATTCTAGAAAACTTAAGCGCGTACTGTTGGTAGAACTTACTGTTCCATGGGAGACAAACATTCCCAAAGATCACGCGTTTAAAACAAATAAGTATTATGACCTAACCAACGAAATGACTAAAAATGGTTATATAGCACGGTTGTATGCTGTGGAAGTGGGTGCGAGAGGTATACCAGCGAAATCTCTCTACAACCTACTGAAGGACTTAGGATTACCAAGATCTAATATTAGCTCGTTACTGGAAAGAGCAACTAAAGCTGCTTTACTCGGCTCATACCAAATATGGTTGGGAAGGGAGAGGAATGTCATCGGTGGAGGTGATCGTTAGTATACTATAAAGGGGCCCCTTAAACCTACACGCTGGGTCGCAAGTCCCAGGCGCCGACTGACATTCCTCTCTGTTCCACGCGATGGACCCGGCACCCGCACGGAGAATCCATGGATGGCTAAGAAGTTCGTCTCTCTCTGATTTGATTTATGATGTAAAAAAACACACTCGAATTCAGAACTCTTTTTTAGAGTCGGTTTAAAATAAGGTTTTCAGTTGAAAATCCAGGTGCCTAAGACATTAAAATATTGAAAAAAGTAACACTTTATTTTAGAGGAGATTTTAAATTATCTATTTAGGACTTGGCTGATAAAACATCGACCAACTACTCGTATAACGAAGTTAATGCGACAGTGGAATTAAAAAAAAGATAAGTTTTTAATCGATTACTTTTGATTGTGTTCTAGATTTCCTTAAAAGGTCTTATCAGTTAGGTGTGACTATTTAGCTATAGCCAACGGTACAATCTTCTGATAATAAGATAGTAAGACTCATATACTTACGATGTAAATAACGATGGAGGCAATTAAGGAATATTTGTTTTTTTTTATTTTCGGATCAAATAACAGTCATGGGAATTATCAATAATAATTTTCATTTAACTAACACACCAATTGCCTAGCCCCAAACTGAGGTCAAAGTTTGTACTATGGAAGCAAAGGAACGGATAGACATACTTAAATACTTTAGTAAACATCCATGAGTCGAGTACAAATGCCGATGTACATCATTCAAACATTTGCCCCAAGCGGGATTCGAACCCGCGACCCTCGGTTTTGTAGAAAGTGTCTCTGAACCACAAGACCACAACCAACGGCACATTCGCAAAGATTGGCTACCAGGTGCTCTTGGGATGTGGGTAGTCGAAAGGTTTCTGAGTTACAGCTTTAAAAAGATCCTCTTCATGATAATATTTCCATCATCATCATCATCTTTCGGGATTCAAACCTACGACCTCTGAGGTTTTTGAGCACAGCGCTCTAACCACTACACCACGGAGGCAGTCGTAATATTACCCACAAAATTAGGGTAAAATATTACACCTGGCAACACTGCAAGCTAAAGTTTCCATCAAAGCTCTTATTGGTTTCCAAAAAGACGGAATCTTATTATTATCAGAATAAGGTTTATAGTTAAATAAAAAATTGATATATTACGTGGCTCGATCGTTTTCTTATTCGAGTCGCTTGTCATTTACGAGTATCCAGGTAGCGAATGAAGCTATAAAAATTAGTAAGGTCCACATTTAATACGAAAAGGGTTCTGTCGGGTTAAGAAAAAAGTATTCGATTGGTTTATTGCTTGCGTTATATGAAGGTTTGTGCTCTTATGTAAAACGATGTTTTTCAAAAACCTCATCTCAAACTCTCTCTCTCTCAAATTCAAAGAATCTCGAAATATCTTCTGGGGCAGTAGGTACCTCCACCTTACCGAAGACCACAATCATGTAGCACTTTGAAACTGTTGTACTGGTGGTGATTAGGGTCGCCAGAACTCAGATGGGGAGGGTATGGGGTCTTATAGGCAGGCAACGCATTTGCGACCCTTGTGCGGTAGTTGAGTCCATGGCAGCGGTGATTACTTACCATCAGGTGACCCTCTCGTTCGTTTGCCTCCCTACAACATAAAAAGGTATATGTCCAGCATAAGACTGCCACAGGCTAACAACAAAAATACAGTAAAGTACGGAATCACTCCTCTAAATATGAGTGATTTAACAGTCCCAATATAACAAAGACATTACGTGGACCACTCGATGCAATTACAGACTATAAACATTTTATTATTATGGACGATCGATCCGCTTTCATTATGGCTCTGTTGTGGCGAGATTTGTTATTAATTACACCACATTAGTGGAATAATTGGAAGAAGAGAAGAAAGTGTCAACTGGAAGTCTTGATTTTGTGTTTACTGAAAGTAAAATGGACGAGCCCGATGGTCTACTGGTCCGAGACCCTGGCTATGAAACCAAGGGTCGTGGTCGTGGGTTCAAATCCCGCTAGGGGCAAATGTTTGTGGGATGACCATCGACATTTGTACTCGAGTCATGGATGTTTATAAAAGTATGTAAGTAAACCTATCCGTTCCCTAGCTTCCATAGTACAGGCTATGAGCTTAGTTTGGGGCTAGGCAATTGGTGTGGTTGTCAAAAAAAAATATTATTATTATTTATATAAATATACTTTATGTGACAACATCACATATTTACATTGATCCCTAGTGAGTATGTAATAAATACCATTGTTGGAACCAGGTGAACAGCGGTATAATACCTATTAAAGACTCACTTGTACAGATTCATACAAAAAATACAAAAGGACAAGTTAATGCACACACAAAATAGTCTAGATCCATTTCGGCTGCTTTAGTTAACAGGGATTGAATCCGCGATCTCATGTTGTAAAAGGCTACCCGAATACTTATCTATACTTACTAATATACTCAAGCTGAAGAGTTTGATTGTTTGTTTGAACACGCCAATCTCAGGAACTACTGATTCGAATTAAAAACAAAATTGTGTTGGATAGTGCATTTGACGAGAAAGACCTTAGGCTATTTTATAACACTATGTGTGCGGAAACCGGAATCCACGAGAACGAAGTCGCGGGCGGCCGCTAGTATTTTTATACGGATACAACGGAAATAGCTAGACCACAAACATTTGTTCTTTGTGCATAACCCGAATCGAACCCGCGAGCTTTTAGTATCACAGTCAACTTCTCAACCATTACGCCAAACTAGCCAACCAACATTAACAATCACAAGATAACATGTACTACAATCTCGTAACATCACAAGATTACTCGTGTTTGTCAAGAAGCAGCTGATCGCCTAGTTTTGGCAACCCGACCTATTTTAATAGTCACTAGTTCAAGCCAAATGTTGGAAAAATACGTTACATCCTTATTCGGTAGGATAAGCGACCCAGGTGGGCTCAGCCGAATAAAAATAGACTCTGAATCAATAAAATACATTGCAAGACGATCATTTAGTGTTTTGTAGAGTTGTATTATCGATATTGTATCAGTGTGGTTAAGTTATTTTTAGTTATTGCATTTGTAGATTGAATAAATGTATATTCCTTTCAGTTGAAGCAACTTATGATTTAAATGTATTTTTTTGCAAAATCAAAATCAAATTACAGTAAAGCTTTTGAAAGCGAAGCTGATGATACATTTCTAAGCTAAACTAAATTCACTGAGCGAATTTATGTCTACCTATAATGTTATGCAACAAATTCTACAATCGTTATCAACAAACCATAATATGTATGTACATCAAATTGAACAGATAACATTTGACTTTTTTTTAACAACATAATTAATTGTTACAATGTTAGTAACAAAGAACTATCAGTGTATGCGCTACCTATTACATGGTTAGAGGTAGATGAAGATAGGCCTATTTGACAGAGAGGAGATAAAACAAATATTATTATAGCAGGTTTCACCTTTGGATGAGGAAGATAGAAAAGCAAGTCATTGTAATTCCTCCTGCTGTAGTAACTTATTACAAAACACTAACGTTACTGCTCTTTCCATATACAATATCGCTTATAAGTTATTTTAAATTGATCTTAACCACAACCAGTACATATTACATCAACGATTAATTGTTCCTTATCGATATTTTAATAAAAAATATCGACAAATACCACATCACTATGACTCCGTAGGGCTGTCAACTCGCACTAAGTAATCGGCCATTATCTGTATCGATTCAACCCGCCACTGTCCACCGATTCACGGACCGGATTGTCAAACAAGCCCTTCAATGCTGCACAATTGCACAACACGCTATCCATTGCTGCCTAGATATGTAACTGTAACTTAACCAATCAAAGAAAAAGAGCAGTGTATTTAAAAGGAAGTGAAAATGTAGTTCGGGTTTTCGTTTCGTAGTTAAAGTATTGCCAGTGATTTTAACATAATTTAACCTGTAAAAAGTTAATGAAGCGATCGGGTATAATTGATACATTTTTATGGTTTCGTTGATAACTGTGGGGGGTAAATTATAATAAGGATTATTTATGATATTGATGCCTGTGCTTCCATAGGCTTTGTCGGTGGATAGTATGATACCCATCAGTTTGGTTTGTCTTTATTGTTATTTTTGGATATGTGTTTGCACAAATGTTTTTAAATATCTTCTCAATATCGCTTTGGGTTTGTTAAAATGAACCTCTATCTAAGCGCCAACCATTATGTATTTGATAAAGTACCTAGGTTTACCGATTGCGCGCTCGATTACACAAACTTCGCATGAAAACGTTATTTAATTTTACTTAGAACATTTGCATTATTACAGCTGAAAGAGTTGCGACATTAACTGTCAAAACTGACATATTTTTAAATCGCACTTAACTTGTTTCTGCAGATTAACGATTATGATTACTTTATTTAAAATATAATAGTTGCCTACATACATTTATTGATTAGGCATATACCATGCATGATTAATTAGTTTTTGAAAATGAATTCTCACACACATTATCACAATTTTTCGAAATGACGCAAATCGTTTAATTCGTTTTTAATTCCATAATTACGAACATACGATCGATAAAGTGAAATACTTATATTAATTACTTACATGTTACGCGTGGGTTTTCTATAATCTACATAGTTTAACGGATTTTTAGTAATCATTTGATTTGCTGACCATCATTTAAGAGAGGTAGAGCTTAGTGAAACTACCACTCGAATGAGCCGCTTGTCTGGGTAGTACCTCGAAGACCACAGTGAATGAGAAACTGTTGTGCTATGTTTCTGCTGGTAAGTAAGGTCGCTAAAGCTCAGTTGGGGAGGGAACGGGGTCTTAAAGGCAGGCAACGCATCTGCGATACCACTGGTGTCGCGGATGTCCATAGGCGGCGGTGATTGCTTACCATAAGGCGAACCGCTAGCTCGATTGCCGCCTTTGCCATAAAAAAAAACGAAAAATGAGAATGAGAGAATAGAAATAGAGTGCACCTGTGTTAGCGCTCGTACTTGTACACGATAATACATTATCCTGCGTAAATGGAAGATCTTAAAATTGGTCACCCGTAGCCGCAACGGCTAAAAAGTTAGACTCCATATCTTCGCCGTGGATTTAGTAGAAACGAATAAGTGTTAATGTAACAACCATTCACCATACCATCACTAATAAACAACCCAACTGAGAGAGGTCTGTGTCCAGCAGAGGACTGCAAAATCCTGATGATAACGAAAAAGACCAGATTCTGAAGTGTTTGCCTACATGGTGTAGTGGTAAAAGCACTGGGCTCAAACCTTGGAGCTCGTGAGTTCGAATCCCGCGAGAAACCCTTTCACATTGTGTTGGTTTTCCCAGTTCGATAAGAACATTGCCGGCTTGAATCACCTGATTGTCTGATAAAAATGATGATTCCTTGCTTCGGAAGGCACGTTAAGCCGTTGATCGCGACTATGACACAAAATTGCCTAGTTTTCCTTGTAAGGGTTACGGAAGCCCGACGACAGTTGCTCCATTGTTATATTCAGCCTGGTCAATTCTGGATCATAGTCGTAGCGTACCCTGGGCTCTGATGTAATGGCCAAGGATGCAACCGGGATAACGCAAGAATGATGATGACCAGATTCTGAAGTGTAATCATAGATAATAAATATGTAAAACTACTATTAAGTAGTGGAGTGCAATCCAATGTTATTGAACTGAAAACAGGGTTTTATCCCGAGGACCAAAGTGTAAAAGCTACTGATTCGCAAATGAATTCTTTTTAAATAATGTATAAGTAAGAAGAGATATTTGTTTTTACGTTGTAAGATACCCTCGTGGAAAATACCTCAACAAAAACTTGAATTCAACAACATACAATTAAATTTGTTGTTTACAATTGGAATATAGATTATAGTGTGCAGGCAGATATGACAATCTAATACCGATTTGATATCGCTAAATCCATTATTAATGACTAAAATACACCAAATTACAATTAATCATATAGATAGTGTTATAATCAAATCGAACAATTTTTACGATTATAATTATCAGTTAAAATGTTACTAATAACAGGATTAAAAGAAATTAAAAGTAAAATTGTATGGGTAGGATACTTTTTTGTCTTGGCAACCAAAAATATAAAAAAAATATTACGTTTTTTTATTAGGGCTTATAATATTTTTTACTAATTGTATAAGTAAATTTTATCTATATATAAAAATGAATTGATGTTCGTTAGTCTCGCTAAAACTCGAGGACGGCTGAACGGATTAATTATATTTTTATTATGTTATTTGAATCATGTAAAATAATATGATTTTGATGTTAATCAATTAGGGTGTATTTTATTCTTGCTTGCTTCTTAATACTATGAGTAAGAGACTGACTATTAATATATTATTGATTTACAAAAATCATAACATTGTTCTAACCTTAAAGCGTATTTATATTATTGTCGATTTCACAACAATCACGTATGCATCTATAAGTGGTATAAACAAATACATAGTTATGTCATAAAACAAAATCAACTGGTATGACATTGGGGACGTTTGGCCGAAAAAAGCGTTTGCGAGCGTTTGTAAACAAAATGGCGATTGTTAGCGCAAACTGTACAGTTTTCGGCCAGGACGTGTTTGCTAACTGTCAGTTTACTGCGTTACCGCTTAACAATCGCCATTTTGCGCTAACAATCTCCATTTTGTTTACAAACGCTCGCAAACGCTTTTTTCTGCCAAACGCCCCCATTGTAAATACACTACAAATAAATCTCGACAGTACGAACATACCTGGTGTAACAGCCATACTGACAAGTCTTGTTTGGAGATGCACGGGAAGTGATGGTACCAAATGTCTCTGCATTCTATGCACGGCAATTTCACAATTGATGCACCTCATTATTAGTCCACTTGAACTTTTAGATCCACTTATAGAAAACTATATTTAAATAAATGTAACCGTTTTTCAATTAGTTCTGAGTAATGTTCCGTTCCGTTGTGCAAATTATATCTCCTTGTTAATCCAAGCTATCCTTGAACATAGACGAATCTATCTATATCTATACTTATAATAAATCTGTAGAGAGGTCAATTCTGTACATTAAATATATATTCAAAATAACTATCAGGGGGTGATTAGTGATCGATACTGATGCCAAAAATGTAATCAGTAAAATTTTTGTCTGTCTGTCTGTCTGTCTGTCTGTCTGTCTGTCTGTATGTTCCTTATAGAAACAAAAACTACTGGACGGATTTAGACGAAACTTGGTACAATTATTCTTCATACTCCTGGGCATATTATAGGATACTTTTCATCACGCTACAATCAACAGGAGTAGCGTAGTGATGGGAAATGTGGGGAAAACGGGAGAATTTTCTCCATTTCTTAAGCTTCAGTCGCGTGTGCAGCCTTAATGGTTAAAGTCACATAGAAATCATGTATGACGGAAATATTCTACATAAAATTGCCTAAAAAATATCCCTTGACAGCATATGTCTATCTTTTATGGTTGACTCACAATAACACGTGCAACTCATGATCCAAATTGGTTTGCGCGCCAACGCGTTAAACTCCGAAACTACTGGTTCGAATTGACAAAATATTTTGTGTTGGATAGTCCACAAACTTACCATTTGTCGAGGTAGGCTTTAGCTATCTATAGTAACACTGTGTACGGAAACCGTAACCCACGCGGACGGAGTCGCTGGCGGCCGCTAGTAACTCTAATATGGACTGCGTGTCTGCATATGTATTTCGATGACAAGAGCAGATTACTAATTACCCGCATTTTCGTTGACAGCGACGAATGTTTTCGTAGGCAGTGTATAACGGAAGTTGAATTACTTATTTTATTTTACAAAAAAAACTGTCAACTTCTACAAAGTCCTAAAACATATGATAATTATTATTTTTATTTTACAAACTTTGTGCTTTTTTGCCATTCGTGGCCATCACTAGACAGGAATTGTCTTTTTCCAAATATCAGATTATAAGTAAGTGTTGCTATCACGTTTGGTTCCGTTTATTTATGATTCGCTATTAGTTATATGTAAGACTTATTTACGACTTTAATGTAGGACCACACTATGCGGACAAAACGAATTTACGCAGCTAAAGTTAAGTTCTGTCGTGTTGATGATATTATGAAACACTTTTGGGAATGACACTAATATAATGGAAGATGACACACTTTGCCGAAATTACGTCACGTAACTTTGTGTAGAAAATGTACTGCCGCCGGACTTCGGTCGCGTATTTTCAGCGTAGTGTATTCCAACACTAAATTCTGAATATAAATAAATATACATACCTCTAAAAGCACAAACTCGAACCAATAGACAAACAATTAGACCTCTTAAAAGAACTTCTGAACTGAAAATTGTGATAAACCAAATCTCGGTGTTTGAACTCAGACAAAGAGTATAAAGGGGTTTAAAAATACGCCCGGTCCAATTAATTAGAGACAATTAGCCTCCCTTCCCGTTGCAACAAAAGGTAGAAAAAGTATTCCCATTAATTAGGGGAGGAGCGGGAAGGTAGATCTACCCTTTGTTTTGAGAAGTCCGTTTCAGATGGCGGGTCGAGGGTGGAAAGGGCATAAGTCAAAATTGAAAAATTGTGGAAAGTCTTTAGTTCTTGGTTGATGATGGAGGCCTAAAAGAGTTCGCGAGTTCGTTTCGAATTCTGGTCGATTGGTACATGGCTGTATTCTGGATGATTATGATTAGCACCGATTAAATAAAGCTTAGTGTTTAAAAATGGATATTCTCAGAACATCTTTCCAGATCTAGTTAATCTGCTATTGCTATTTATATCGATAATTCAAAGAACTGTCAAATCAAAATAAGAGATAAACCAGAACGTATAAAATCATGACCATGTAAGTTACATACCTGAAAATAGGGTTCTTGTTTTGAACATTTAGCTAAGTTTGGATAAATGGCTGCATAGTAACCTCTTGATCCTTACTAAAAACTTATCCTGCCCAGATGAGAACAAAACCCTCAATTATATTGACGAAATTCGCATTCATAAAAAATGGGGTTGTATCTTTCTCTGTACCGCGTGCAATTAGATGAAAAGGGATGATGGTGTCTAAATAATATTTATTAAGAAAACCAGCTACCTCCCGAATATTCAATTTTAAGCAGTGAAATATAATCATTTATATTCATATCAATTACTTGTATGTGTAATTATCTTATTCAAATTAAATATTTAAAGCTTTCATAATATAATCGTTATGTTCTTGTTTTTACGCCTTATTCCTGTTTAATCCCATGGGACATTTTATAAGAATAAAAAGTATCCTATCACCTAAGTCAGCCAATCAATACCCTGCCTGTATGTATACCTTTCATCAAAATCTCGACAGTTAGCCTTTTTTAATAAAAATATAACAATATAGTTAAAGCCTGATGATGAGGATTTTTTGTTAACAAACAAATAATATTTTATTTATTTATGTAGGCTCCAGTGATGTACTTATGAATCTTCAATAGATATAAAAATACACACTGAACTCTACCATCGGCTTCTGGAAACAGTGATATTTCGAGAAGGAAGGGCAAAAATCTCTAAAGTAGCTCTTTTAAATCGTTTTTTACAAAATTTTCTGCAGGCTAAGTAAATTTTTATTAATACGCTGACTAAGAAAAATTTGGAAGAATTTGTATGAATTAAAATCTCATATCTACACTTTTCTATACTTACTACATACTTCTGTTTTATAGATCACCCTAACTCCCGTTTGGTAATAAACAGCTTAACAATGTCCACAAAGGCCTAAAACATCACTGCACTTTACAGATAAGATAACATATTAGTGATTCTGCTAATATACACCTTTCAATATAATTACAAGCTTTCAGCGAGACCTGATTGCATTAATGTATGTAATTACCTATCAGAGATAATATTGTGACATGTTAACGACACAGATTATTTGTTTGTCCTTTTTGAACCAGCTATAAATTTTCAGCAATGATTTTATTTACAATGGAGGAATTATGTATCATACTCAAAATGAAACATTAGTAGTAGGCTTGCATATTTTGAAGCTGTATTGACTGATTCTTTTCAAAAAAGTGATCGATATAATTAATAACTTAGGTACATTTACTGTGTTAATTTATCTATGTTCTGCCTCTAAACAAAATAACAAAATTATATTAGGTGCACTGATTAAGATGAAAACTGTACCATGAAATGAACTACCTAGCTTTTAGTTAATGATGAAACGATATTTCTATCAATTAACAAGAGGATACTAAAAATAATGAGAGCTAATACAAGAAACCATTAAAAAAAACATGACAAAATCTTAAAATTAGAAATTCAGAGAAAAATATTGCAATTAACGTATTGAGTTTAAAAATTTAAAAAGAGAAGTAGGTAAACCAAGACTCACATACTAGTGTAAAAGCTGTCACCAACTCCTACATAGAAAAAACATTCCAAAGCACGGACACACTATCTATAACACCTTAATCGAACAGATTATACGTGTCCATTTAATAAGTAGCTATCAATTACCGTGCTTGTACTGATAATTTTAACACTACGATAACGATTTCGGCAGTGCTAAACAAGCCGTCAGGATGTGCGCGTGTCGTCAAAAGAAATCGTTTTTCATAGAAGACATACTGCAGGATTCTTCGAAGAAACCGTATAAGAACTTGAGCAATGAACCGACTCAACCCTTAAAATGCAGTGGGAAGACCGAGGCAGTAAAAGAAGACAAGGAGTACCCCGACAACACCCAAGTTCCAACTTACGATGACAAAATCGCGAAGTTCAACGTCACGTGCGAAGTCCAGAAAGAGTTGCAGCTCAGCAAAACCATTCTCGAACAAAGAAGGAACACTTATCCAGTCTACCCGACTCCTGTGAAGGTTAACATGACTTGGCCGACTTATAGAACTAAGGACCAGTTAGGCTACCCTGTGGAACACCGGCCCGCCTTCAGTTACTACAGTGATTCAATGTTGAATACGGACCAGATGTTTAGAAATCATCTTGCCGCAAATAGATTCGTATCCCATCCCTTCACGATACGACAAGCTTATGGATTTGATAGAGGTGAGGGACTTTATGGAAAGCTTTGTTGGTTTCCAAATTTAAAGAGTTTTAATGGAGGAGATAAGAAAATAATACACATTACAAATAATATCAGGAATAGGAACCGGAATCTCTTGATAAAATATTATAAATTTGAGTAAATAAAACTGATAAAATACCACTTGACAACTTATTGCACTATTTTAAAAGGATAGGTTTGGCTGATAATCTGCCTCTAGTGATGCGAACATTCAATGATATCATCCTTATCAAACAACGTTGACTAAATATAAAATATTAGATTAAAAATCGATTAGCCCAACAAGCAACGATGACTTGATAACGAGCAAAAGTATTTTTGAGATAAAACAACAGGCATGAATATTTGCATTAACTTTATCAATCACATTTTATTTCAAGTATTTTTTAAGGTTTTCAGTACTCATTTTGAAATTGAGGCTTCGATCAACATTTTACTGAGGAATGTTACTGAGGTATTATTATTAATTGAAGGATTGAGGTACTCTATTTTATTTGTCAATAACACTGGTTCGTGAAAATAACATCAATTCTTGAGAGTCATAAACTCAGCATTTTTTCTTTCATTTTACAGATCCTCACTTATAATAATTTCAGGAAGTGCTGGTCCGATTTGAAAAAATATTTCTGTGTTGGATAGTCCATTTGACGAGGAAGGCTTTAGGCTGTTGGAAATCGAAATCCACGCGGACGGAGTAGCGGACGGCCGCTAGTTTATCATATTAGCAAAACCTTGCCAAATATGGAC
This sequence comes from Nomophila noctuella, assembly GCA_958496325.1. Classification (NCBI taxonomy): domain Eukaryota; kingdom Metazoa; phylum Arthropoda; class Insecta; order Lepidoptera; family Crambidae; genus Nomophila; species Nomophila noctuella. The sequence goes on from OY292501.1 coordinate 10,396,253, forward strand.
ATAATAATAATGATTAAAAAAAATTACGACGACTCATACCCAATGTACAATATATTGAATCATAAGATTATCACTGAGTCATTGTCCTTTCAGAACACTCATCTTATCAAATAATAGGTAATAAAAAATAGCAGGTTCTGAACGAAAAATAAATACTTGTTTTTATCAGGACCAGATAATGACGAAAATATTATTATCAAATTAATGTATTATTACAGGACTTTACCACAGATTACGAGAGTTATCTATATGAATTAAAAGTCATTAATAATGATTAATGATCGTTGTAATCCCATACGTAAAGTCTTATGTCAACCAAAAATTACTAAAGGATTAAGTTGGAAAATTAATCTTTTTATTTTTTATAACTTGGCAGTTTCACTGATTTAGGTAATAAAAATTATCTTAACAAAAGAAAGATTTTTATTATAGTTACGCTGACGGATGGTACCTATTATTGAAAAAACTGAAAAAAAAAAAAAGTATGTACGAATATTTGGTGAATGATGCAAAAAGAAACAGACATTTAGGTACACAAAAAACATCTCAAGGGTACCGAAGCGGTTATCACGCCGCAACAAAATTTTAAGGCCGAAAGCTCTCAAGCTTATTATATTTTCAGTAAAAACAATCGCAGGGCTCATTACTAATGTTTATGTTAATTAGTGGAAGATAAGATGCGAAACATCAACAATCGATAATTAGTCGATTCTATGAGACTTGCACGATGTCCATACCAATTCAAATTTAACGATAAAGCATAGGGAAACGCTGCTTCCCATCTCCCTAAAATCAATCCTGGTACACGATACATACACGATGTAACTTACACTAATCTTAACTAATATATTATTTTAAAGCTGAAGAGTTTGTTTGTATGTTTGTTTGTTTGATGCGCTAATCTCATGAACTAGTGGACCGATATGAAAAAATATTTTTGTGTTGGATAGTTCGTCCATAGTGACGGGGAAGGCTTTAGGCTATTGGAAATCGAAGTCCACGCGGACGGAGACGCGGATGGAGTCGCGGGCGGCCGCTAGTAGTTATTAATAATCAAACCTTTATCCAGGTCCAGGCTGCTGCAACCCCTGGTGGAGCCTGGGCGGGCGGCGGAAGGGCGGGCAGGTGCGCTTCAGTGCCGCCCAGACGGGTGCGCTTGAGCGACGCTTCGGCGCCAGCAAGTATCTCAGCCCGGACGAGAGGAGAGCTCTGGCCGCCTCGTTGAGGCTTAGCGATCGGCAGGTGAGATTTATTCTTCATCATCTTCTTCATCATCATCATCGTCATCTAATCTATCGCAGTTCATGTCATCCCATTGATGAGCCTGGGTGGGCGGCGGAAGGGCGGGCAGGTGCGCTTCAACGCCGCCCAGACGGGTGCGCTTGAGCGACGCTTCGGCGCCAGCAAGTATCTCAGCCCGGACGAGAGAAGAGCGCTGGCCGCTTCGTTGAGACTTAGCGATCGGCAGGTGAGGTTTATTCTTCATCATCATTATTATCGTCATGTAGTCTATCGCAGTCCACGTTAACCCATTGAGGAGCCCGGGCAACCAGTGGAAAGGCGGGCAGGTGCGCTTGAGCGGCGCTTCGGCGCCAGCAAGTATCTCAGCCCGGACGAGAGGAGAGCTCTGGCCGTTGAGACTTAGCGATCGGCAGGTGAGTTTTGATCATCATCATCATCGTCGTCATGTAGTCTATTGAAGTCCACGTCAACCCATGGTGTTGCCTGGGCTAGCAGTGGATTTCGAGCAGGTGCGCAGCCCACACGGGTGCGCTTGGGCGACGCTGCGGCGCCAGCCGGATGAGAGGAAAGCTCTGGCGGCATCATTGAGGCTAAGCGATGAACAAACATATTTTCATAATTATCATAATTTTGTATTGAGCCGGTATTATAGTGAAGTTTCCGAATTTTTTTGACATAGGGGCCAACTTGCATGCATAAGAATTGATCCGAGTCAGAGTTTTCTAATGAAATTTTTTGATGCAGGCTTTTCGGCCGATCATGTTAAAGTAGTGTCCGAGATGACTACGTTCACAATTTTTGGAATAGTCAATTCGGACATTTTTAAATTTTGCTGATAAATAAACTGCTAGCTTCCATATAACAAGCTTCGAGCTTAGTTTGGGGCTAGGCAATTGATGTGTTAGTCCAAAGAATTTATTTATTTTTATTCATTGTAGAACGCCTCGATGGTCTAGTGGTTTAAGTACCAGGCCTTGGTCTCGAGGTCCTGGGTTCGATTCCCGGGTCGGGCAAACTTTATGTTGATTTTTCTGAACACAGCCCGGGTTTGTGATCACCAATCCGCATTTGGCAAGCGTGGTGATTAAGCCAAACCCATCTTTGTAACGAAAACGATTTCAAATGATGGAGGCCTTTGCCCTGCAGTGGGACATTAATAGGCAGATACTTTATACATTGTAGACTTATTATTTAATAAATGTTCATTAATTTCCAGGTAAAAACATGGTTCCAAAACCGTCGTGCCAAGTGGCGCCGTACCACCCCCGACTCGGCTGACCCCGGCAGTCCCCCCTCCGTGGACGATGGCTCTGATGAAGAGGTGCACATTGCAGACGACGAATGACAATCACTCTCACGACAAAAAATATGGAAGAAAATTTGAATATTATAATAATGCAGCATTAATTTTTGTTTCAATTATTTTTTCTTTGAAAATTGTTTAATAATCACTTGTTTTGAATAGTAAGGTCCATCCTCCATCGCATTTTAGGAATGCCTAATAACATTTCTTTTGACTGTAGTAGTACTCGAGTACTCTTATATATTTTTCTCTTGAAGTCGACTTCAAGAGAAAAATAAAGATAGCGAAATGATAAAAATATTTCCTGTGGAAATAATCATGGCAAAGTAGCGTATCGTATAAAACAGCTATTTGTTATTCAACTTTTATTTAGCCTTTGAGTCCGTTTAATCAAAAGTATGATGATATGTAGAAAACAAAACAATATAAGTGTATCAATGATCCACTAAAAAGCTAGTATCAGAAGTTTAATTAAAACTTGTCTCGACATTTAAAAAGATATAAAATGACTAGCGGCCCCGGCCCGTCACGCGGTTTCACCCGCGTCCCGGGGGAACTACTTCCCGTACCGGGATAAAATATAGCCTATGTTACTCTGGGTAAATGTAGCTTTCCAGCAGTGAAAGAATTTTTCAAATCTGCCAAGTAGTTTCGGAGCCTATTCAATTCATACAAACAAACAAACAAACAAAAAATCAAACGTTTCCTCTTTATAATATTTGTATAGATAAATGGGTTTTGGCTTAATCACCACGCATTCCAAATGCGGATTGGTGATCACAAAACCGGCCTGTGTGCGGAAAAACAGATACAAATTTGCCCGACCCGGAAATCGAACCTAGTACTTCGAGATAACGGCCCTGTTCTTAAACCACTAGACCATCAAGGCGTTCAAATGTCAAGTACGGACCTTAAAATAAAAAACACGAGTTGTAAAATTTTAAAAATAGTTTTATTAATAGAAACCATTGTTCAAGGGAAAACCTCAAAAAACAAAACAAACTTTCAACACCATTATAAATTGGACAGTAAAACGTAATAAATAGATTTATTTACAACTTACAACAAATTAGGCCATTGTGTTCAAGGACGAAATTTTAAGGCCTAAAACGACTCGTCTTCATAAATTGTTTATTTACTACTAAACCTATGAATTAAACAGACTATATCATTTCCCCTGCCAGTTATTCAAATAGTTCCAGATTTTTCATAATTATCTGACATTTCATCATCAATCCAAATTATATTCCATTTTAATAACTAGTCAGTGTTTAATTCAATGAAAGACAGAAAATTAGCCATAATTTGATTGGCTAACTACAAAGTATAAAAAAAAATAAAGATACAAAACAAATTATGTAGACATAGCCTAAAATTTAGAAAGACGGTGTTGCCACTTTTTTACATTAAAAATATACTAACACTTAATATTATTTTAGGTATAACCATCAATGTTCATTATGGTATAGCTTATATTGGGCTACTTACTGATTCCTAAAAAGATTATATTGAAAGAGTAAATATACCAGTAGAATTTATTGTTAAAAGAAGACTTTTTATCATTAAATTAAAATGCATGCCTTAATAATGTGGAATACTGTCATTGACCAGGAAAACCTGCATTGATCACACATAGAAAAATAATTTTCTATGCATTATTATGCTAAATATATACTAGTATATAATAGACAAAGATTCAAATTAAACAAAAGTTACTATATGAAGTACTTTGTAAGCAGTTGTCAATGAAATGTATTACACATTTCTTAAGTATGCCTTTTGACATATGTGAATTCAAAAATTTCAGCATAAAATTCAGTCATAAACCATACTCATAAATTGATTAATGGCACCTATACATATAAAATCTTATAAAATATAAAATTTTCAGCAGTGGGGCTCAACATTTTGAAATTGACAAAGGTATTAATTTAGTATAAAATATAAAAATTAATGAATAAATTATAGACACTTTTAAGTACGTAACAGCAAAATTGTTGTTCAACTTAGTCATACGTTTTCTCAAGAAGTTATTTCTTGTATGTTCAAATAAAATGTCATGTGCGTGTATTAATAAAATCTAAGAAAATTCTAAAACACGTATCTAAAATAGACATCCATTAATCTGTATTGTAAAAATCTAATGAGAAATTTAACACTATTTTATATTTACAATCATTTTCGACTGTGGCTACGAGATGTCTTTTTATAATATCAAGTTTGTGGGTTCATTCATTCATCATAACCATGGCAGTGGACATACTGTCAGGACAACTTTATTTTTATACAAGCGGCCGCCCGCGACTCCGTCCGCGTGGATTTCCAATAGCCTAAAGCTTTCCTCGTCAAATGGACTATCCAACACAAAAATAATTTTCCAAATCGGTCCAGTAGTTTCTGATATTAGCGAGTTCAAACAAACAAACAACCTCTTCAGCTTTATATATTAGTATAGATTTTTACTAGATCATGATTTTGAATAGTATTGGACAATGTTGTTTTTGCAAATACCATTTCAAACTCATGTGTATAAAATGGGTAAATAAACATTTTATGATTATAAAACCAGCAGACCCTGGACTTCGAGGCAATAGCTGAAGAATGGACCATAATTAATGTTAGGATGATGATAAAATGAATGCATTAAAATTAGTTCTTTGTTGCATCAGACTTGTTCATCCAAGTTTCTTTTTAAATTTATATTTTTCTGTGCAGTCAATTGTGCATAAAGCTAGAAATCCTTACCCTCATGTATTATATAAAAAATATGCTCAATGCAACATTGCATTTTCAAAACATTGTCGGGATCAACAATTTCATCATAAAAACTGTCATCAAACTTTCCAAGTATTGATAAAATTTATTAAACAACAAGGATAGTACAAAAGTACACCCTGACAGTATGCTTACAAATAAAAGGATAAATACATAACAGAAAGAGCCTACTCAGCTTTCCTTAACGCTCCTCGGGCCCGCCATGCTTTGAGCAAGCTGTAGGAGAAGTATAGCTGGAAGAAATGCACCTGCGATGCGAGCAGCACAAACGCATACCACAGCAGTCCGTATGGGTATCCCTGGAACATATGAAATATTTTTTCTTACATTTCATTTAAAAAACTTTATGACAATAATCGTAATTGATTACAGTGATGAAAATTTTTGTGGCTTTCTTCTAATGGCTCCTTATAGGGAGGCAAATATGTAGCCTGCCTTTTTTTTTCCTCTAAATTTTGTTGAGACTTTAACCACCTTTGGTGGTTATGCCAGCCTCATAGGAGCATATATTTTATGAAAGGCCCAGAAAGCGGTACAGCGCCATTGCTCCACTGGAGATAGGTTCAGACAGCCAGCAGTTTAGTTGGGCACCATTGCCGTTCTTCGATCCCATATTGAGCTCTGGCGACCTTACTTACTAGCAGAAACATAGCACAACAGTTACGAAGTACTGTTTTAGTGTGGTTTTCTAATTTGTATGTTGTACTTACAACAAAGAGTGAAAAGATATTATCACAACTACCAACCTGCCACATATCAATCTCTACTTCGGTACTGACATCTTCGTCCTCATCCATCGAGAGGTACGTCCACACATCCCCGCAGTAGTACAGCAAGCAGTACAGTAGAGGTCCGAAGCCGAGTAACGTTATACCGTACATGTAGCGTCGTAACTGCTTGATGTTGTTCCGTTTTATAGCAGCTAGCCCGAGGAACGAGAGCAGAAGAGAAAGGCTCCAAATGTACTCCCAGAAGACTGGCTGGAATATGAAAAGGAATAATTTTTTAAAGTGTATTTGAGTACACCCTTTTTTGATAAAGATAAAGATAAATTCAGCAATCAGATTTACAAGGAAATTCTTTTGCAAGTCAATTTTTTTTACCCTACTAGCACTTCGACATGAGTGGCATGTTGAGAACGAACAAAATAAATAAATAAATAATAAATAAATATCTCTGGACATTATTCACACAGCGCCATCTAGCCCCAAACTAAGCATTAGCTTGTACTATGGGTGCCAGACAACGGATAAATATTACTTATATACTTTTTTTTTGTAAATACATACATATTATACATATAAACACCCAGACCGATACAAACAGACATGTTCATGCACACAAATGTTTGTACCGTGCGGGGATCGAACCCGGGACCTTTGGTGTAATAGCAGACTTCTCGACCATTACACCAAACGGCTCGTCGTCGTGAAATTAATTTATTCAGCAATTTGATTCACTTAAATTCTTTTGCTTTTGACAATGCTCAATTAAGTAGCAAAGCGCATGTTTAGCTAGAATTTTATTCAACAAATACATTTAACAGACAATACAAGACATCAAGAATCTTTATAAATTATTTATTGAAACAGTTTCAAGGTTGTTAATAGATATTGCTACTGTGTGTTGATCAAAAAGACTAAATTTTTGTGGTAATGAAATCATCTTTTACTTACCGGAGGTATTTGCAATTCTTCAATTTCAAGAATAAATATGTCAAGTTTGTCAAGAATATCAGCTGATAACTTTGCCAGCATCACAAGGAACAAAATGTGGTGGAAGAAAACGCAGTACTTTAATCGAGACTTATTCAATGCACTGAAACAAAAAGTTAAATTTCAACTTCTTAGATTTAATAGGATATAAGGTATGAATTGGTGAGTAGCTACATAAACTGGATTAGGACAATAGTAAAATTGAATAGAAATAGATATATGAGAGGCCTATATAAAAAAAATATTAGTTCTAAGTATTGCAGATTAAGACCAAATCTGAATTGGACCAATGTATTTTGCTACCAGAACCACAAAGTTATCTTTAGGTTCACAAATTCGGTAAATAGAATCATAATAATAATAAATATATTTGAGGAAATGCCTACAAAGTCTACAACACAAAAAGTTGACCATCAATGACAATGTAAATAATGGTGATTCTTGACTAATATATCAGTGCAGTTTTCTAATAAAAAGATGGAAAGTTTGCCAACATCTAGGACCAGGCCAGCTCACAATTTTCAAACAAACGGCGCGAAATCGTATTCGCTATCGATTGCTTTCGTCTAAAAATAATTTGACGGAACTTGATGAAATAATTGGAGCCTGTCACATTGCCGCAGGCTCATAAATCGAAATAGCCTTCTACATGGCCAAGAACACGTAAAAATAATCTTAAAACTCACCTTAATTGATACTGAATAGCTATTTTTTCTCTGTGTTCGAAGTCAGCTCCGTTGGTTCCCGTCACCATAACACCGCGTGAAGCCATTTTTATAACTTAATTGTTTCACGAAAGATTAGAAAACACTATCTACCACTGCCACAAATCACTCAAAGCATGCCATTCACATAAAACCTGGACGAATTTTTATTTTTCAATCATTTCATTTTCGTCACATCTGCCAAATCGAAAGAGCGAAATGCCAAAAATGCCAACGTTTCAAGGTTTTCCGGTAACGTTTCGTTGTACGTATTTCCATAATTAAATAGAGGCTTTTTATTGATTAGAAAAACTCATTTTCACCTAAACAATTAAAAACAAATAAAACAATAAATAGAAACATGTTGCAAAATATTAAAACTTGCTGCTTTTTTTTTTAAATCATACTTATTTTCTGTTTTTAATTGGTTTGTGACTGCATGAACCTGAACGTAAAATTGACATTTAAAATGCGTTCGGATATTATTCCTATATCAGAATAATAACGCAAAAATTATTTGATTACATTTTAGTAAATTCTCTTTAATATCTATCATGAATAAATTGTTTCAGAATCTATACATTTGCAACGCATAATGTGAAATAAAGTTAAAGGAAGAAATAATTTAGTTATTTATTTCATAAGTCTAAACAAAAATAGAAATAAAGTCATAAAGTCTAATGCCTACCTAGGGTAGGCAACAAACATCGCACCAGGCGCGTCAATAACATAAGGTTCAATGAAAATTGAATGTGTGTTTGAGTTTGGTTAACTCACATTTTGGTATGGTATTCATCTCTGAAGTACCTAATTCAATGTGGAAGCTTGCTCATTGCACGTGTAAGAGGAAGTAATAAAACGTCATGTTATTTAATTATGTACCTTCTGTTTTAATTTTTCTAATTACTCTTAGCCAAGCAGAAAATCAATTGCGAACCGGCTAATTAAAAAATGACTACGTAAATAAAGCTTATCAAGCAAATCTGTAGATAGTTAATTTCCTAGCTAGACTCGAATTTTTAGTATGGGCACAAAGTTACGTTATACTTACCCCGACTTTATGCATAAATTTAAATCTATGAACTTATGAACAGGGGATGGTTCCAGAAATCATTATTACTGTATGAACGAAGCCATTTCTAATACACCACTGTTACACCTTCAAAGCTCTTCTCAGAGGAGTTTACTTAAAAATATTTTTCCAGGGGTGTAAAACTACATAATATCTATCTTCATGCATTTTATTATCAACTATAATTTTTAGTTATGATATCGAAGGGTTAGGGTATTATGTTTTAACGCATACGAACGGCTTACACAACAAAATATTCTCATACGGTGACATCACAATCTGGCACGTGTAAACTTTATAGAAAGAAAATAATAAGAGCTCAGTTGAACACTGGGAGGTTTTCTAGAATTGTAATGCCAATCTGATGAAACATAATATAGAAAGCGCATATTCGCCCTTACATTTCGCCGGCATTCCCTCGCTCGATAACTTCACAGTCAAAGGACCAATGTCTTTACACCTTTTTTCTTTCTTCCCGAGGTGTCTACTAATATTTTTCTGATTATAAATATTAATTTGCGCCTCGAACTCGAAGATTAAAAACCCCGACTCTAACTGACTCTGATGGAGAGATACTTAGGAATGAAGTAGCAAAGCGCCGTCCAAAGATATAGGGTTCCTTTTTTTTATTTGTCTGCTGCCTGAACTTTACACATTTTTTATCATCGTCATCATCATCAGCCTATTAATCGAACCCGCTGCAGGGCATAGGGCCTCTGTAAATAGAAAAACAGGTCAGTGTTGTTCCGGCCTAGAATAACTCCTTTTATTCTGTGGGTGTCAAATCGAGGCCGTTTTTCACCTATTCGAGGTCCTGGTTTTGTACCTAATTGTGGGGCCCGCAAATCTTGGTCTGGGGGCCTCAAACGATCGCAGGGAGGGCCCTGCGATCGTATGGGCACATGCCTATTAAGCCCAGGCGGAAAGAGGAACCAGGGCTTAATAGGGAAGAATAAAAAAAATATCTCTTCTTAGATAGGCAGCAGCATCCCCTTGTGTTTTATCCTTAAATTCGTACAACAGTGACTGAAACATATGGTGATTATGAAATAGAAAATTAGTTTACGTAACAGTAATGCCAAGAATTAAAAGGATATTTCCATGACGACAAAATCCCAGTCGTTACTCGTGCTCATGGCTAACCTAGCAAATGAGAAACAATCGATAACGATTCTAATTGTTCCGCCTAAGATTGTTTTATAAACATGGTACTTGATTGAGGAATTATAATCGTTATTTTGGTATCCGGCCAGCGGGTCGGTTATAAATTGGAGGGCAACTCGACCGTTGTTTTATTGTGTGTGGATCATTCACGAGCATCATGAAAGGAGTTATCATTGTCGCCCTATTTGCCTTCGTGGCGGTGCAGGTTGGTACCAAGTGTTTTTAATTTATTTTAATAAGGATCTTTAAAAAAATTCTAATTGGAAGTGTTATTTCTTGGGATATTTTTGTACACAAGTAAGCAATAGGCTTGAGGAACTTTTTCCTGAATATAGGTACATTGTTTTTGGAAAGTGCCAAGTACAGGCACTGCCGTCCCGTATTTCATTCTTTTAAGTAAGGATACGAATATACGATGCAACTGTGGACTTGGTCTGATCAGCCTGGTTATTATTACATTGAAGCAACTGCCATCTAACCTCCGTAACTCTTACAGGGCAAACCAGTTTTTTTTAGGATCATAGTCTTAGTAGGTAGACGGCTTCAGTGCCAGTTTTAGCTCTGGGCGCCCTGAGCGAGATTTCTATGGCGCCTAAGTACGTAAACTTTGAACTCTAAGGATAGGTCGAGGGTGCCTGTGGCGCTCCTTTCATCCGGAGCCTCGGGCCGTCGTCGCCTAACCCGCGCGCTCTACCCTAAAACCGCTACTGGATAATTACTGGATGCCTTCGTCACAAGGATTATTTTGCGCCAATACCCAACTCAAAATATTCTCCAGATGTGTCAGGCAGCTCCGATGCCCGAGGAGGAGAAGAAAGAGGAAGCACAATCCGTCGCACCAACTTCTGAGGCGTCGTCTCAACAGCCGCAGGATGCCAAGAATGTTGAGGTAACTATTCAAAAAGTCCCTTTAAACTTAAGGAAACAATCCTTTACTGTGGACTCGATCCATTAAATAGTGGCGATCACTGCCTTTAGATTAGAAATGGTCGCAGTGGTACTAGCGTAGGGCTCATTAACTATAAAAGTAACGTATTTACTAATGTTAACTATGTGTAGGGCTGCCATCCGTCCGGGTTTCCCCGGAATTGACCTAGTTTAGAGGGCGTCCGAGGTCTATATTTTGGGCATAGTCATAATATACCGCTCTTAGGAAAATCTGATCCTAATCGCCAGTGAGTGCTATTCAAATTACAGATAATCCAATGGCTCATTCTATTCCCCACAATTGTTCAGGTGCGATATCCGCCATTCTAATTATTGTCACAATAAGTAGTTAGCATTCCATAATTTAGGTAAACTTCACATAGGTGATAGAAGAAAATCACAAAAAGAGATGGAACCTAATAAAATCGGTTGCAATTGAGCACCATACAAATTAACTTGGAGCAGCTTAGATCCTTTTAGATCACAAATATATTGCTTGTTTTATTTATTTACTAATTGTTCCGTAGGTACTGAGAGAAAACACTATAGCACCAGGAGCAACATTGGCTCACGGCACATAATATTATTTGCTTCACTACATAGTATAAAACAAAGTCGCTTTTTCTGTCATGTTGTCTGTTGTATGTCCCTAATGAACGCTTAAATCTTTAAAACTACGCAACGGATTTTGATGCGGTTTTTTTTAATAGATAGAGTAACTCATGAGGAAGGTTTTTATGTATAATATCATCCATTAAATAGTGGACAAGTACCACGGGCGAAGCCGGGGCGGGCCGCTAGTATGTAAATAAAGATGATAGATTGGCAGTTTTACTGTAACTGGAACACCTGATATCCTTGAGATTCACATCATTATTTTGTTATCAAATTCTTACTCTGACAAACTGGTACACCTTATGACCTTAATTCATATTCAAAACTTGGTTTCACACCATATTCTTATTTTGCAGACGAAATCTGAATCACCGAACGCGGAGTCCTCCGTTGCTCCAACCGAGACGACTGTGAAGGTTGAAGAGAAGAAGGCTTAGGAGCTCAATGTATTGTGATAGATCTCTATTTAACCATCTATGCTATAAGGCGGTAACCATCCTCAAAATATAAATAAATTTATTACGGTATAAGTGCTCCTTTAATTTATTAGGGTTTTGCACATAGGCGATAATTTTAAAAAGGGATAACCAACAAAGAATTTCAACGATCCTCTGTGACTTATTTCCTGATTTCGGACTTTACCCAACTTATAATAAAACAGGCAAATAGTGGAAGCTCTACTTAAGCTATGTTCCTATGTTATATTTACTTTACTCTATGGTTCTTATATTCCTGTGACCTTGCCCATAGAGTAAAGTAAATATACCAAAAGGAAACCTTGCCTGTCGCAGACTTCCAAACCAAGTCTTTGAAACTACTTTTGGCCCTGGCATCAGTACAAATCTTATAAGTAGACAAGCATCTATAATCGATTACGATTGCCAATGTTTCTGCTGCTGGTGAGTAAGGTTGCCAGAGCTCAGTTGGGAAGGCTATGGAGTCTATCAGTGATCGCTTACCAAACGAACGAACGAACGTCTTGTTCGTATGCCTCCATGAAATAAAAATAAAACATAATCCTCCCACCTTTTGAACATATTGTGCCTTTTAAATAAAACAATCAAACTCCTTCTTTTCTATATTTGTTTTTTAGTTAATATCATATCAAGTAGGTTCAGGTAATGTCAAGTATTGGTAAAGAAGAGTATGTCTCTGACGCTGCCTCGCGACTCAACGTGCAGGTCGGGCACGACTGGCACGGCGCCGGCGCTGCCCGCGCGCCGCCCTCCCCCCGCCCCCGCGCCCGCGCCCGCCCCCGCGCCTGCGCCCGCGCCGCTCATGTATAGCGTCACCTGGGACAGATATTAGGCATTTATTTATTGAAACTTTATTGCACGATAGCGGCCCGTCACGCGGTTTCACCCGCGTCCCGGGGGAACTACTTCCCGTACCGGGATAAAATATAGCCTATGTTACTCTGGGTGAATGTAGCTTTCCAACAGTGAAAGAATTTTTCAAATCTGCCTAGTAGTTTCGGAGCCTATTCAATTCATACAAACAAACAAAAAATCAAACCTTTCCTCTTTATAATATTAGTATAGATAAAAAAAATTTACAAAAGGCGGACTTAATGCCTCATGGCATACTCTACCAGTCAACCTTAGGGTCAAACAGAAAGTGAATAGTAGGTAGGTAGTGCTAATAAAATGAAGGCATAATGAAACAGAGTGTAAGTTACGAATGAAGGAAACGAGTTTGTACCCAGGACGTTTCCGCAGCCCACACCAACAGGGGCATGACGAGCTCGCAGAGTAGCTCGCGGAGCAAGGCTTGCTGACAGCCCCGCGGTCTTTCATTTGTCTCCCGCGCGCCACATACAGATGTGGCGCGACAAATGAAAGGCTGTTCAGTGTTCACCTTTATATACTAACGTACATCTATCCTAGTGTGGGTGAGGTGTCACACTCACACAGTACAAGTGGGTAAACCCCTGGTACACAGTCCCAGGAGCAGTGCTGTCGGATAGCACCGGGAGTCCCACACACGACCTGTCCACTCCTTCAGGACTAAGTTGGAGTGCGTAACGTATTCAAATGAGTTGAACTTTCTGCCTGTACCTATCACCTGTACCAGACGAAGTGTCTGTCATGGTATGTTATAAGTGTCTGTTGGTCCGTGGCTATATACTTGCGGTAGAGGCGCGTGCCTGCTAGGCTCGCCGGACAGCGGCACGGAGCGCGGCTCCTTGCGCCGGCGCTTGCTGCCCGCCCGCCGGCTCTCCGACCGCTTTCTGCCCGTCGTCGTCGAAGATTCTGGAAGGATCCCATTCAAGATGGCTTAGTGTCGTGGCATATTTTAGGTAATATCGTACTAAGTAATATTATCAATCACAGAAGTCAACAGTGAAATAGCACTTCGTAACCGTTATGCTATGTTTCTGCTGGTGAGCTCAGTTGGAGAGGGTTAAAGAAAATCAGCGCATCTGCGACCCTTGTGCTTGTGCGGTTGAAGATGTCCATAGCATGTCCAGGCAGCGGTGATCACATACCTGTAGGTTATAATCCTATATTTACCCTACCTCTTATTTGTTTGCCTCCTTCGAATCACAACTTTCCTTCACAAGAATCCCGCCTCGGTCGAAGCACAACAGGTTTAACAATTTTCCCTTGCAAAAAGTCCAAGAATTTCAAGCGGCACAAAGTCTAAAATATTTCGCCTAACGTACTAGTATCTGTACATTATACCTTCATCATTGTCATGCATTTGTGGCGGTGGTAGCGGCTGCGGCTGTATCGCTGATCTGGCGATAGCTGCTTTGCGGCTATCGATTAAGCGCATCAGGCATTCCAGCGCTGTTTGTTTGTTCTGGAATATTTATGCACAACTGCTTAATAAACTCCTGATTTCAGAAGACCAGCTATCAGTCAATTCATGAGTAACCCGCCCATGGCAGAAGGCATTAACATTGAATCTGTGCAGGATGACAATATAAGTCGAAACGATAACGAAGATCGATACTGCTCAAGTGGTTGACTGGTCTTGAGACCCTGCTCCTTTTTTAGTTCTTGTCCAAGTTCAGAAACAGTTCAGTGGAACGACATAAATTAATCAAAACTTTTTTTCTATAACTTAAAAACAAATTAACAAATGTGGTGGCTTTTCCTAATTCATAAAAATTACAGAGCCGGTGAATTTCTACAATATCTCCAACAATCACGAACTCTTTTCTTTAATAACGGGTTAAAAAGTTAGCACGTTTTAGCAACGTCACAATGTAGTTTTATTCATTTTTAATCAAAGCATTGAATGATGAATGCATTCAAGCATTTTACAGTGTATTTTCTTACAGGAAATGACTGATTTTGGTGAAAGTTGCCTTTTACTGTAACAGATAACTGTAACTAGGTTAGTCTTGACTCGTGTAATAAAATAAGTCAATTAGATATCTAAGCTTAGAATGTTTTATTTTATGTCTAGACGTATCGTCAATACCTTTAATTAATTTTCTTTGCTACAAGATAGGAATGCGCTTTCGAACTATGACAAACTAATGGGAGAGACAATCATATTATCATAGCATGACAATAAAAAAAGTTATAGATCTGCCCAAATCCCTACTAATATTATAATGCGAAAGTAATTGTCTATCTGTGTGTCTGTAACGCTTGCCCGCTTAAAACTCTCAACCTATTCTGATGAAATGTAGCACAGTCAATCTTATGTTAGACCCTGAGAAAAGACATAGGCTATTATTTATTGCGAAAAAAAGGGACCACAAATCGATCCAAGCGGACGAAGTCGCGGGCGGCCGCTAGATAATTATAAGAAGGATGCATAACAAACCCTTATCTCATCCATAAGTGGTTCAAAGGCCGACGGGTCATTGGAGTCTTTGAGCGCCTCCCAGCTCTTGAACAGCTTCCGATCTGAAAGGCGGACAGTGCTCTCCAGCTCACGCACTTCTGCAAGCCACAAACATTAACATCAGCCTCTAACAGTCCACTGTTGGACTTAGCTTTCCCACAGACACGGGGTAATGGCCAAGTTATTATTTTAGTACTAGGTACCAAATTTTAATAAATTAACAGACATTCTACCAGTCTCTCGCGGCGTGGCTAGATGATCAAGTTGTTTGAAGCACACCCTAACGCTGTCAATGGCATGTTTACCCGGCTCTCTGAGCATGGCGAGGTGCGCCACCAGGTGTTTTATAAGCGCTCGTAAAGCCTCGCTGCGTGCATTTTGCGAAGTTTGTGAAGCGTGTTGAAAGCATCATGTTGCCATTGTCACCTTACCAGTCTCTCGCAGCGTGGCTAGATGCGCCACCAGGTGTTTCCTCAGAGCTCGTAAGGCCCTTCGTTGCGTGCGCGTGCGCGTGACAGAATCTCGCGCGTTTCGTGCCTCCGCCGCCAGAGCCGCCACTTCTCGTGCCTCTGCCTCCAACCGACGCTCCAGCTCGCTGATAAGATATGAAGAATTTTGCCAGAATGTTGTTCGTGAAAAATACAGACGAATTGAGAACCTCCTTCTTTTTTTGAAGTCTGCTAATTGAGCAGGAAAGCGGTCCCCGGCACTAGGCTGGGAAAACGCCAGGACGAAGAAGTTGTTCGTGAATCAATATTCTGTTGCCGCCTCGGTGGCCATCCGACTCCCGGGTCGACTATAGTTTTAAAGGCGCGTCGAAAATCCGTACGGATGGCCGTACAGAATTTTATTTGTACTTCGGGTAATTCGGGTACTAAATAAAATCATTAAATTAAAAAAAGCTAATTTGTCAAGCCATTTAACTTTTCTACTTGCAGACCTCTCGATGTGATAAGATATAATGACATTCACGGCATGCCTCTTTAATAGTTGAATCCCCTGATTTTCGAACCTTTGATTAATAAGCACCTTAAAGTTTTATAGGTTCGACCAAATCCCTAATTACAAAATATCTAGAATTTGCAAATTACCTTGGATATTCTCCAGTTATTTTCGAGTACGACTGTATATTTCTTATCACCTCCACGAGATGGTGCAGTTGTTCACAGAATTCAGGCAACTGTTCAGGTGTCAGGTATTGCCCACCGTACCTGTTCACGATTAATAAGGAACGGATAGAAATACTTAAATATGTAAAGAGGGATGCCGGAATAAGGCCCAGAAGTGCACACGATGTTCCATTTTATAAAAATAGCTAAAATATTCGTTCTTAATTAATCGCGCTATTCGTATGTCGCTAAAAGTTGGGGTTAATATAACAAAAATTAAAAGAAATTCAACTATTTATTAACCCCACCGGAATTGCGTCCTTTTGACAGCTATGTGTAAACAAATCTATCTACGCCCTATCAGCATTGAAGTAAAGCTCAAATTCGTGTGTATCGAGCCGACCCGCGGCGGGCTCGTATGTGTTAAGAGTTGCCACTACAGAAATATATTTTCAGATAATCGATTATAAGAGAATATCGAATATTATTACGTTGGTGGATCTTAGCTAAAATAGAAATAAAAATATCACTTACAATTTATCTACAGAAATGAGGTGAATAATTGGTTGCAATTTTTAAGATACCCGTACGATCCCGTACGATCGTGACATGAGGGGAAGCATGCCTAAAATAAAAAAATAAATATATTTCAGTGTCATTATCCTATTTATCTTTTAAATATTTTATAATCTTAGTAAAATATTTTCATGAATCAATCAAACGTATATTTTAGGCTGCATTATTTTATTAAACTATATTAGAATCGAATAGATCTAAAATCGAATATCGATATTTTTTTCCGCAATGGAAACACTAAATTAACTGCCAATTCAACTGTCAAAGTTCAAAATATCAAAAAGTAATTGTGTTTTTCTTGCATCAACAAAGTGATCGGTTTTATTTCGTGCGTTTAACTAAACAACTTCATCATGAATACTGACTCCGACGATCCGGGTTCAGCCGTAGCAGGTAAACAAATACTTTTTACAACATTCAACAGCTAATATGGTGGAAATCGTAGATTGTATTACTGATGGAAAATAATTATGCATTTACCCAAAAACACTGACTTTTTTTAAACCCTTCCTTTCGCCAGTCAACTAATGACTATTTACTCTACATTTCCATAGTACCTACTTTCATATGTGTGCACTGTGGGCCTAAACTTCTATGGCCAGCCGGCGTCCCCCTTTATCACTCGACGTAACTCGACTACCTACAAGTGCCGATGTTCATCACACATACATTTGCCCGTAGCGGGTTTAGAACCAATTTCATATTTTTATGACTAGATTTTTATATTTTTTTTACTAAGAAATCTAGTCATAAAAGTGCCATTATATGCCTGTTAAAAAATAAAAAAAATTGTACTTAAGTAAAACGTAGCCCATTTAGCCCGTAGCCCATTGTATGTAAAACATAATATGGCATTTGAAGAGAGCAACTGTCGACTTTCTTGCCGATTCTTCTCGCCATTAACTGCCTTCCGAATCGGAGGACAAGTCATTTTTTAGTAGCATTTTTGACGATTATAAGTGATTTTATGAAGCCTATATTAATAAAGAATATTTTGAGTTTGAGTTTTGAAACTCACGACTCTTGCTTTTCTATAGAGGGTCCCTGACGACTAGACCAACGGGCCCGCAACGCAATAGGACACAAGTCTTAATAGCGACTGTTAAAAGGACCACTAAAGGTACTTCTACACACCGCAAGTCAATGTTGGCCGCAAACTGGTCGTGGTCGATGGTCGCGTCGGCGCTTGTGGCGCTCTGCGCGTGCGCACATTGCGCCTCCATCTCCTCCTCGTCGTTGATGGAGACGCCGCAGCCCGTGCTTTCCCTGATATTTGATTGTTATTAAGTATTATAGGAGAGAATACATAACATAAAACAGCTCGGTAGCCTAGTGGTAAGAACGTTCTTCACATGCGTTAGGTCAGCGGTTCAAATCTGGTCAGCTACACATTACGAGTAAGTGTGTGAAGAGAGTTTTGTTTTCATTTCATACAATGATCAAGATCCTCAGTAATGAGAAATACGACTCAAGAAGTGGGAGTATTATAGGAGAAATCATAGAGAAGGCAATTGCAAACCAGTCCAATAAAATTGCCAAGAACGTTTGTTGTGTATTTCATTACCATGATCACGACACTCAATTAATGAGGAATACGATTAAAAGATTAAAGGTGAGACCAATGGTCCATGCCTGTATACTGTACTCACACAGTGGAAGTGAAGGAGTAGTTCTTGTCGAGCGCGGAGTACCGATGCTCGCCGCGCAGCTTGCCGAGCAAGCGACCGAGCAAGCGCGACTGCCGCCCCCCGCCCTCCATGCCGCGTCCTCACCGGTACAGTAGTTGCTTCGCTGTACTGTACTCACACAGTGGAAGTGAAGGAGTAGTTCTTGTCGAGCGCGGAGTACCGATGCTCGCCGCGCAGCTTGCCGAGCAAGCGACCGAGCAAGCGCGACTGCCGCCCCCCGCCCTCCATGCCGCGTCCTCACCGGTACAGTAGTTGCTTCGCTGTACTGTACTCACACAGTGGAAGTGAAGGAGTAGTTCTTGTCGAGCGCGGAGTACCGATGCTCGCCGCGCAGCTTGCCGAGCAAGCGACCGAGCAAGCGCGACTGCCGCCCCCCGCCCTCCATGCCGCGTCCTCACCGGTCAGTAGTTGCGTCGCTGTATACTGTACTCACACAGTGGAAGTGAAGGAGTAGTTCTTGTCGAGCGCGGAGTACCGATGCTCGCCGCGCAGCTTGCCGAGCAAGCGACCGAGCAAGCGCGACTGCCGCCCCCCGCCCTCCATGCCGCGTCCTCACCGGTACAGTAGTTGCTTCGCTGTACTGTACTCACACAGTGGAAGTGAAGGAGTAGTTCTTGTCGAGCGCGGAGTACCGATGCTCGCCGCGCAGCTTGCCGAGCAAGCGACCGAGCAAGCGCGACTGCCGCCCCCCGCCCTCCATGCCGCGTCCTCACCGGTCAGTAGTTGCGTCGCTGTATACTGTACTCACACAGTGGAAGTGAAGGAGTAGTTCTTGTCGAGCGCGGAGTACCGATGCTCGCCGCGCAGCTTGCCGAGCAAGCGACCGAGCAAGCGCGACTGCCGCCCCCCGCCCTCCATGCCGCGTATTCACAGATTTGAAGGTAGTTGAGTCGCTGTGAACGAAGGTCATACTTCCACTTTTACCAAGTACGTAAGCTTAACTTTAAAAAAAATATATTAGCTAGGTGTGTGTATAACTCCAACGGTTAACACGAAAGTTTATCATAGTGTATTGGGAACTAGCGGCAGCCTGAGACTTCGTGGATGTCGGTTTTCGCACACATTGTGCTGGGTTATATTAGGTTCCTATAAGTTAAAGCCTTCCTTGACAAATGGAAAATCTAACTCAAAAAGATTTTTTCACTTCACACCAGTAATAACTGAGATAAGCGCGTTCAAACAAACAAACTCTTCAGATTTATTATACCTAAGTACTAGCGGCCGCCCGCGACTCCGTCCGCGTGGATTTCGATTACCAATAGCTTTAAGCCTTCCTCGTCAAATGGACGAAGACTGTTTCAAATCAGACCAGTAATTCCTGAGATTAGCGCGTTCAAACAAACAAACTCTTCAGCTTTACATATAGTATAGATTAGTACAGAATAAATTCCTATTTGACTGTCTGTCCACCCACCCGTGGTGGCCATTGGTAGCGGATTAATGCATAATTTATAGAATGAATGCTGTTTAGATGGAACTTACCTGAGAACAACAATTTAGAAGTTGAATCACTTGAATATTTGTTAGATGGTGCCGATATTTTTTGTTTTAGTGCGAAATATCCCATTTTTCTGTTAGTTGTTCATGGTATTACTGGTGTTTGCTTTTTGAATTCGGCATGTTGAAAAAATCTTTGCATGTTTCGTTAATCCATTTTGTGTGAGTGATGGATGACTGACGTTTGTTTCTTTTTAAATTTTCTTTTTTTTAGCAGTTATGTGTCACAATCTCAACAAAAGAGTATTATTAGGTTGACTGTGCATGGGATGCGGCATGCGTGGTATTATTTTTTCTCTTCCCACTAAATAAAATCGATTTGGCGTCTTTCGAATGGCACTTCACACCTATTATGAGCTGTAAAACCCTTAATAGTTGTGTCAAGCGCTAAGCCCAAAGAAATATGTCAAGCCATTTGTATGTAATAATGGCATTCCATAAACTACATATTCACATATTATAATTAGTCGTCATGAGTAAATCCCGTTTATGTGCTACACCACAGCAATAATTTTCATAGTTCCACATTTCATAGTAGCCATAGAGTATAGTAAATATACCAAATGGTAGTACCTAGCTCAGCAATCAGTGTGAGCAACAACTTTTGTAAACAATACAAGTTCATATCACGGTGTCACAATTAATTCAATGGCAACACTATTGTTGCCATTGAATTAATTGCCAATATGCTGTTGCGACCTTAACTCATTCCTGTTACATTGAACTACTCTCGATAAATAAAACAATATTTAAAAATTAATCATAATGTATTGTAATTCATATAAAAATACAGTTATTAATATACATAATCGCATCATTGCCAGCGTAGGCATACATTGTTATGATCATAAACTAACAGCAAAATATTCAAATGCTAAAATTGAGAGACAAACATTAAGTACTTACAATCTGAACAGGCACATGTCAGTCTGTGTTTAAATAGATAAGCATAATTTATTACGAAACGTCTTTTCAACAGACTAAGCTCTAGAAAATTCTAGAAGGGTACACTAAAGTATCTTAGAAGACTTAGTTAAAATACATAAAAATTGTGATAAGAACGCCAATTTTGATAGAAACCGACTGTTAGTAACTTGCTGTCTATTAATTTAAAGGTATTAAGACTCGACTATTTTGATTAAGTCGGGTTACTGGTCTTTGAAATGATTAAACGACCAAGGAGTAATCAAATGAGCCAGGGTTTAGGACCAACCCTCGCCACAAATGGAGCTTGGTTTATTCAATATAATCAGTCTCATTATTTAGCCCCTCTGATCAACCCCTCAGTGTGCCCTGTTTTATAAAACCACAGACAGCTAATACATTACAACGGTTTTTTAAGGATTGAGCGAATTAACGTGAAGTGCAAAGTAAAATTCATCACAAATTCAATCTTATTCTGTAAAGTATAAAGTTCAAATTAGCTCGAATGACAGCTTGAATCCGTCATTTTATGCAAGAGCAACGCCAAGAAAGCGTTATGACATGATTAATAATGTGAATCAATTTATCATTATCATCAATGGTTAAAAACACTTATTCTAATAGCATGCTAGACTTGCCCAATCCAAAAAAATCTAATATCCAACCAATTGTGACAATACATTAAAGTCTAATAGAGAGTTTGGCCAGCGATACGCCACTTTGACACAAGCTGAATCGATACAATGTTAAACTAAAAAATAATCTCCTATCCACGTAAATAATACCTAGTTCGCGATACATTTCAGTAAATAAATTGCCTTCTGCGAGGATAAGTATACCGACTTACACGCTAAGAAAACCTGCGTGGGACCAGTGTGTCCAACAAAAACATACCTACAACCGAATAAAGCTATAGCAACTTCAACAACAAAGGCACGACGAATATTACAACCGAGATTAACCTAAACTGGTCCCAGCGAGAATCTTAACTACAAACAGTCATGGTGACCCGCATACCTCGAAATCTACCTAGAGGCGCACTAGAAAGTGTGATACAATATACCCTGTTATGTTCGGGCATTCAACACGTTACAACTACATAACACATCAAGATCCGAAATCATATTTCACTTACATCTTGGTCTTTCACATTTGTGCGGTTAAGTTGGTACACCGCTCTAGTGGCGCCATCTAGTTCAATTTACGAAGGTAGCTGAATATCTCCAGCCAGTTACCAGAGGCCTGAGGAGAAGCCACCGGGAGGTACGCGGACGCGTTTTGGGGGCTCCGCCCTCGCCGGTTCGGGCTGGATCTGTTCCTGCTTGGGGGGAGAGTCCACTTTCTCTGGTTTAGTGGGGCTGTCTACTTGCTGCTGGGGTTCAGGCTTAGTTGGTGACAGAGTCGGCGATGGGGCGGGTGACGGCTCAGACTGGGGCTGCGGCTCGGGGGATTGGTTTCCGTTATGAGCGGGGGCTGGCTCAGCATTGCCATTGGTTGCCTTGGCGGATTCCTCTGCTTGCGCTGGAAGGAAACAATTATGATGTTATTGTCAGACCCAAAAAAAATTATAGTTTTGCCTGTTGGTCAACTGATCAGAAACAAAGAAAGGGACAGCTAAAACGAAAGAAAACCCACATAATTAAACATTAAAATTTTACTACTAAGCATTTTTTGATCAACGTAATTATAGAGATATTGCATATAAGTGATAGTACTTAAATAAAAATATCTGATAACATTACATACATTGATATGGCTTCGTTATAAGAAGCTTAAGCACCTGTGTAGGCTACTTTCCTACTTTCACTTAAATAATTTACTTTCATCACATACAATAATAATATATGTATATTATCTTATAATAAATATTTAACTTCCTTATATAATTATTATATACCTACACACAATCTACACATACACATTTATATAAAATATATATCTACAATATTTATTTACATTATTTATTTACATATTATCATATCGATAATTAGCGTTGCATACCAGTGGGTCGATATCGATTATCGACTCGTCCCCGCACGGGTCAACGCCGTAATGAGGTCACAGCTACCTGGCCAAGGGTCCCATCTCAGGTAGCCGGCCGGCGCGCGCGCACACCCCGGTCTCACCAGTCGATACTATCATACGACGCGGAGCGCACGCTGCTTATCGATCGCTTACTTAATAAGCTTATATACTTGTGCTTTCGTAACTCTCTTCCTAGTACATAGACTCTTCTACTATATCTATCTAATCTCTCTGAACTGTTTCCTGTGCTTGTGCTATCTATCCATCTTTCATTGTGCCTTCTATTTATGTGAACTGCTTACATATTTATTGGTGACTGTGTGTGGACAATATAAGGATTTATATACATCGTGAGTCTACCTTTTATTTTTACCCATCACTCTCACCTAACCAAACTGGTGACCCCGTTGAGAACAAAGAATCCAAAGATGGAGGAAGCACGTGGCGAATTCTCTGACGCTAGTGATGGGAACGTGTCGATAGATCGAGAGGAAGTTCATCGAGTGAATATTCGCATTCCACCGTTTTGGCCGAATGATCCTGACATCTGGTTTGCTCAAGTCGAGGGACAATTTGCCGTTCACCGCATCACGAAAGACCAGACGAAGTTCAATTACATAATCGGTCTGTTGGATAACCAGCACGCTCGTGAGGTGAAAGACATTATATTAAATCCCCCGGCCGAAAACAAGTACGAGAAGCTCAAGACTGAGCTCATCAAAAGGGTCTCGGCTTCCAACGAGAAGAAGCTCAAGCAGCTGTTAATGCACGAAGAGCTCGGTGATCGAAAGCCTTCGAGTTTCCTGAGACACCTGCAGAGCCTCGCTGGTCAGGGCGTTCCTGACGATTTTTTGAAGACCATCTGGACGAGTCGTCTTCCACATAGTATCCAGACAGTGCTAGCAGGTCAATCAGGGTCTACTCCACTAGAAGAATTGGCGGATTTAGCAGATCGCGTGAATGACATGGCGTTATCCGCTCCAGGAGTTGCCTCCACGAGCCGAGCTGCTCCAAATGACATAAGCGAGTTGACGCGCAAAGTTGATGAGCTAGCCCGGCAGTTCCAGAAGTTGGCATCGCGGAACAATCGCAGCTCCCGCAAATCTCGACCCCGCAGTCGCTCTGCATCCAGGCATCGGTCGCAGTCAAACTACCGCAAGTTCCCTCTTTGCTGGTACCACAAGAACCATGGGGACAAAGCTGCCTGCTGTGTCCGCCCCTGTGACTATAAGGCGGAAAACTCCACGGGCGGTCGGTAATGGCGACTGACGATTGCCCAACTTCCACTGGTCGCCTATTTGTCACGGACCGTACTTCGAAGATGCAGTTCCTGGTCGACACCGGAAGTGACCTCTGTGTCTTCCCTCGTACTTCACTTCGTGATCGTCGTGCTCCAACTGGGTATCAACTGTGTGCTGCTAACGGTTCCAATATCTCAACCTATGGTTATTTACATTTAAATCTAGACTTTGGCCTACGTAGACCTTTCTCTTGGCGATTTGTAGTTGCAGATGTAACAAAACCTATCATAGGCGTAGATTTCCTCAATTTCTATAATTTAGTTGTAGACTGTAGAAATAAACGACTTATTGATAATACAACTTCTGTAAACACTGTAGCTACCAGTTCCAGCGAACGGTCAAATTATATTATTTCATTCTTGCATACATTACATACAATGTTTGTCATGTTCAGGGGATCCAACCTGGGTAAACTTGTTAAACATTACACAACCGGTCGACAAAATCGTAAAAGATTTAGAGCTACAGTGATAGTAAAACTATGATCACTGCTTCCACCAAAAAATTAATCAGTGCGCTTTTGCAGAGATGAGCTGGCCATGTCTCCAGAGATGGATGCATGGATGGCCAGCGCACTAATGTACTCGGCAGAGAACTAAGGTCTTCGACATAGCTCACCGGATTAGCAAGCTGAAGTGACAATGGGCTGGCAATATATAAGAAATGGGACTTTAAACGGCAGAACCGACAACCGTTGGGGTAAACGAGTTCTGTAGTGGATACCGCGTTTTAGCAAGTGACCCAAAAAGCGCAGTGTAGGACGCCCTCAGGCCAGGTGGAGTGACGATCTGCGCAAGATGGCTGGCAGGAGCAAGATGCGAGTCGCCGAGGAACCCTAGGAGAGGCCTATGTCCAGCTGTGGACTGCGATAGACTGTTGATGATGATGATGATGATGGCCGGCGCACTTTGGTGACTTTGGTGAGTAGACGGCGGCTGATTGATATTCACTACCGCAGGTTGACAATGACAATGACTACATACCAGCAGCTGCAGCAGTAGCAGCAGAAGCTGAAGCGGCAGCGGCAGCGGCTGCCAGCACCGACGGGGCGGGGCGCCTGCCGCGCTGGGGCTCCGGCTCTCCTCCAAAGATGTCGGTGTGCCCGCCGCCAGGGGGGCGGAGCACCCTGCTCGACAGCCTCGTGGTTTCGGTAAGACCAACGTTGAAAGATGTGGAAGTCATGGTTTATCTGGAAATAAAAGAAATGGGAGTTTTAATTTTATGGTTCAATTAATGAAGTTTTAAAACGTAGGTCATCAAATGGGATGAGTAAACTGGTCCTCAAATTACACAGGTTAGACTTTAGAGAGTGAAGGTATTTTATCCCCCTGTGTTTCGGTATATATTACACATCCCATATTCTACGCCTTGCCTCATCCAATTTACACACGGGAAGGACATGACTAAGGCATTTTCTAAAAACAAACTATAAAACAAGGCTTTTTACATATTTGTATGGTCACTCGTTTTTGTCAAGCATTGGTTAGACACAATATAGTGATTTCAAATTTTCTTTCCATTTTCAGTTGCGTGATTAAGTAACTACCAGCACCCATCGTTCTAACGATGCCATAATTTCAACGATAGAACGATAGAAACCGTTGCCCTGCATTTGGCAGATCGACTTGCTTTGTAGTTAAACCATCATTCTCACGTTTTAGTAGGTATTTTATGTTTCGTAAGTTGGGAGTTTCAAATTTCACTTGAGAGAAAGTTCTGACAAGAGTCGAGCCCATTTCCAAAAAGATATGTGGGTTTGCCTTAACTTAACTTTGAGGAAAAATATTGAATTCGGTTACCTAAATAAGGACAGATTAAAACTGACGTAAATCTTGATCAATAGGATTTGTGCAATACATACGATCACACTTTAGAAAGATTAAATACAATGAAAGACAAAATCAGTAAATATACGTCATGATAAATTTTTTATTGTAATTAAAATACATTTATTTCATTACCTAGTAGACAGTGCATTGTATACGCACAGGAATCTAACTGTAGTAGAGATGATTATTATCATTCGTCAAAACCGCTTATCATTTTACGACCGGCACCCACATAAGTTTAATTTACAATGGCGGACAGAAATACGATCCAATAAGAATGAATTTCTCAAAACATCCGTCTGGAAATTGATTTCACATTGGTGTGAAAGTTTAATTCATTGTGTTTTATTGCTTATTATTATCTATTTAATATCCCACCAACAACGGAAATGTTAAACTCTTTCAAACTGTTACTGTCACATTTTTAATAAACCTTCATGATTCAACCAAAGACACATTGTAGGAAATCTAATCTTAATCTTATCCATACCGACTAAATAAATAAAACATGTTTAATGGGAGTTTAAAAGGCATTTCTTCAAATTCTTTCAATACAAGAATGTCTAAAGCAACTACAAAACATCAACTACCTAACCAACCTAGTAAATACGAGTATACCGTTTCGCCTATATGTACAACTACATACTTTTAAATAGTAAGAAATAGGTATTTTTATATGACCGCGTAGTATCCCAACTAATATTATAAATGCGAAAGTAACTCTGTCTGTCTGACTGTCTGTTACGCTTTCCCGCTTAAACCTCGCAACCGATTTTGATGAAATTTGGTACAGACAATCTTTAGACCCTGAGACAGAACATAGGCTACTTTTTATTTCGAAAAAAAGATATCCACGCGGACGGAGTCGAGTGCGGCCGCTAGTTGAATGATAAAAACGATCTTATAACACCCACCTAGTAAAAGTACCGTTATTTCTACACATTCGCCAGTAGTGTTAAATCTTACGAGTTAATAAAAATTAGCAGCAATCTCAAACGATGTTCCGATTCAGCTAACGAGGACGTTCTCGATACAACATTCTCGATAGCTGGCCCTAAATCACGAGTGAATAATTACACTCGGCCACTGACGAGTCTACAATAACATAAACAAACCTAACTGGACAATGACCCCAGATCTGAACAGACGGATTCTTCCGCAGAAATGGTTAAAAAAATAACACACGACATCGTATATTACATTATTCTCATTATCTGAATCCGTGGTAAGTAGTCTAAACCGCAATTGTATACCTACCTACTCGTTTAAAAATCTATTAACAAAATACACTTTAACTAGCGACCGCCCGCGTCTCCGTCCGCGTGCATTTCGGCCTGAAACCTTCCTCGTCGCATGGACTATCCAACACAAAAAGATTTTTTCAATTCCAACCAGTAGTTCCTGAGATTAACGCGTTCAAATAAACAAACAATCTCTTCAGCTTTATTATATTAAGTACAGATAAATACCGGAATAAACAACCAGACCAGATATTTTCATGCCCACAAAATGTTTGTCCTGTGCGGAAAATAAACTCGCTACCTCTTGGTATTACCAACTTACCACTATAACCACTACACAAAACCAGCCGTTAATAAATTGAATCATAGGAAGACAAAGACATAAAATCATCACCTCACAAATCACTCAATTTCTTGACCACTAAATCAATTAAATTCTCCGTATCGAATCCGTCTGGCCCGCTCGAAACTGCCCGATGTAATGGAATAAGTGATTCATCGACAAAAGAAAAAACATTAAGACCATTACGTTCCATAAAGTCATCAGACTATAGATCGAGGTCAAAGATTCGTGTCACGGGGTGATATTAACTTATATTTCAACCACGCATCATGACAATTTGGCTTGAAATGCCTTTCATCGCATTTTGGGTTGACTAGAAAATGATTGAAGTCTTTGTAGGTTTTTTGCGATACCTCTCACATTTTTTCAATGGAACTTGTCGTCTCGGCTTTCATCTTTACAAAGTTAAAACAGCGGATGTCGAGAATCATGGGAACAATTGTAAAATATCCCACTCATGTAAGATAACAGTATCTGAAAATCCAGCCATAGGATTATTTACTTTTGTTCCTAGTCTTTATTCTTGAGAATATAACGAAATATTTGTATGAAAGTAGGCCATCTTAGACCACCTACACACAGATGGGTATTATAACTGTCTGCATTAGAATAAGACTGACATTGTAGGATATAGGAGTATTAAACCTTGGGCTTTATACAAAAACAGCTCTTTTACTTATCTGTCTTAATTCCAAGTCCTTTTTAGCATATATTATGTATTTGTAATTGAATATATTATTTATAGAATATAGTAAAAGGGAGCATGAGGACATTAACCCCAACAGATTTTATTTAGCTCAGCAAACAAATGACGTAAGTGGTTTCCCCTACATCCTTATCATGGTTTCAATCAATTAGGGGTAGATAACTGCTCGTGTTGACACAGTGGAATTGGGGATAATTGTACTCTTTTGTTTTGGTTCCATCAACAAAAAAATAATTGTGGCCATAATTCAACACCCACGACAGTCGGAAACATAAAAGGAAACTTACAAGAAAGCATGTAATTTAGACTTTTTTGTTCTAGAAGAATGACCTACGCAATGTGAAGAGAAAGTTTCTTATTGTTACTGACTTTGTGGCTAGCAGATTTAAGCATTCAATTTGAATCTAACCCGAAGTTAGTTAAAATCTACAGTCACAAGAATCAGAATCGAACAACGACGGGACTTTACCATTAAGCGAACACCTACCTAAAAGTTTTTTCTTATTTTAAAACACGGACATATTTTACAAAAAATCCACATTATGCGGTACACCATTTTATTACATGTAGCGCAGTCATTGAAGCGAAAAATATGGTCCAACCTCCGATTTTTTTTACTGTGAACCGATTTGCATGAAATTTTGGAATTAGTTTCATTGTACCCTTAAATTCAAAAGTGAAAATGATTTGACCGCCGCAACTACCCCTGGAGTGGTTGCCACCCCATCTCGGGGGTGACTATTTTTTTTTAAGATAACCTCGGATATCGATTGGCATACTAATTTTAAGCAAAAAATCATCTATAAAGTTTTTCGATAAATCTAATACTTTTCAAGTTATTGGCAATTGAAAATTCGCAATTTTGTCACGTTTTCCATCGGTTTTTTGCAAATATCTCCAAAAATATAAGTTTTATCGAAAAAATTTTAAGGAACAAAATTGTAGCTGGTAAAAAATTAAATAATTTTGTTTATCCTAAAGTTTTCTATGTGCAATATTAAGATATATATTAAAGATCGTAGCCGTTTTTTATTTGTCTGCAATTTCATCGATCTGGTCAATGTCATCTAGCGGCGAGCAGATGCATTTTATGCATTTTTATAATTAAGAGTTTTGTAGTGCTTGAAATAAGCTTTCAAATGAGTACAATCAAAAGTCTTTTGCACGTAAAATAAGTAAGCTGTATTACAAATAAGAGGAGCATCGAATGCTTTTTCTTGTAAATCAATGGGTTTCACAAGTGCCATTTCCAAGCTATTCATGCTATCACAATTTCTAAAACAGCATTGAAAAGGTAATTAGGAGAACTACAACATCCTTTATTGCAATATATAATTAAAAACGTTTTTCGAAAACGGTGAAGGGTTAAAGGGCTTAAGAGAGGCTGTGATTGCCGCCGCCACGCGCTCTTTAAACAATCATATCTCCGTCAGTTTTTGTTTAACAGAAATAACAAAATTACTAAATTTTTTGTCAGAAAAATACCTAATTTTTTTATTCCTACACTTTTATACGCATCTGTCGTAATTTTTGAGATATTATGAAAAGAAGGTGGGATTTTTTAAAATATGAGATTTTATATTTTTATTTTAATCCTGTCTATTTTGAAAAATATGTGTCCTAAAGCAACCAAACTGATACAATTTATCAAACACTTCATAATAAAGTTAATTCTTGGCGGAATACGAATAATTTCAATTCTGGTGGAAATGGCACCTATGAAACCCATTGTTTTAAAAGAAAAATATATTGGATGCTCCTCTTATTTGTAATACAGCTTACTTATTTTACGTGCAAAAGACTTTTAATAGTAATCATTTGAAAGCTTATTTCAAGCACTACAAAACTCTTTTTTATTAGAATGCATAAAATGCATCTGCTCGCCGCTAGATGACATTGACCACATCGATTAAAATGCAGACAAAATAAAAAACGGCTTTGATCTTTAATATCTAACTTAATATTGCACTTAGAATACGTTATAATAAACAAAATTATTTAGTTTTTTACCTGCCACAATTTTGTTCCTCATAACATTATCAATAAAAGTTATATTTATGGAGATATTTGCAAAAAACCGACTAAAAACCCGACTAAATTGCGAATATTCAATTGCCAATAAAATGAAAAGTATTAGATTTATCAAAAAACTTTATAGATGATTTTTTGCTTAAAATTAGTCTTCCTATCGATATCCGAGGTTATCTTAAAAAAAGAATACTCACCCCCGAGATGGGGTGGCAACCACTCCAGGGGTAGTTGCGGCGGTCAAATCATTTTCACTTTTGAATTTAAGGGTGCAATGAAACTAATTCCAAAATTTCATGCAAATCGGTTCACAGTAAAAAAATTCGGACCCAAAATGCTTCATTGCCCGCACTAATGCATAGATGACATTTACTCACATATTTTTTTAAAAAGTAAATAAAGACTATGTTATTCGGCTAAATGAATGTAGCTTTTGAATAGTGAAAGAATTTTTAAAATCGGTCCAGCAGTTTTTGAGCATATTCATTACAACCAAACAGTTTTCCTCTTTATAAATATTAGTTAGTATAGATTACTACAGATATTTCTGTCGACCGACAGTCATGCATTCCAATACCATATTGTTCATTAATGTACGCCAAGAGAGTATCAATCTGTCATTGCCTTGTTTCTCAGACCTCCAGATGTCTGACCCTATTCAGTTACAATAATGTAGGGAATCCTTTGTCTCTTTCCTCAAAGCCACATTCTGTCTTCCGAAGCCCGAATAAGTGGTTTCATCCAAATATAGAACGCAAAAAATTGCTGTCTTTTAAAACAGTTTGAGTGCACAACCGCTGGACGTAAAGACTACATTTTTATTGATCCAAAACTAATTAGGGACAACCAAGTAATGTGTGTGCGTGTACGGAATACAATATGTGGGGCGGAAAATATAATACCTACCTACCCACCCAGTTTAATAGTCATAGGCACACAAAAATGTGGACATAACGGAATATCGTCGCGTGATTAGTGACGCCATGTTGGAAAACCGTAATAAAACGATCCACATCTAGTCTAGACGATATAACACACGAACAATACGGGGAGAGCGGTAAACTTTGCCCGAAATCAATATAAGCCTAGTTATGCAAGTTATAAAATTAGCTTCCGCCCACAGTTTTAACTGCAACTATCAGGGTACATTCACCGACGACTGCATTGCATTTAACCATACCGGTCGAACCAAACTTGATATCATATTCGTATTCATATAGATTATTATGGCGTTGATATTATCTTCTACAATATCAGATTTAATTTGATACGCAATCATCTATGTACGAGTATGCAAATCTGATAGCTACTAGTCTCAGGAATGCTACAGATATGATTAAAATGATTAAATTGAAATTATAGAAACTTAATCATCATGTCACATGTAACGTGAGGAATATATACACACACACACACACACACACACACACACACACACACACACACACACACACACATGTACTCGCTTAAAGCGCAAACGCACTTTTTAATTTATTTTTAATTTATTTTTAATTTATTTAATTTTATTTTATTAAATTAATTAATTAATAGTTTGAACTCGTAAAATCTTGTTTTTAACTAAAGTAGTTTCATATTACTGTTTAACTTCATATCAATTATCTTTATTTTAGCTATCCGAACCCAGTGTCCAACGCTAGTGGTAATACAGCAAATTGTTAAACGTTTTCGGCTGCTGCAATACAAACATTTTTGTTTAGTGCAGAGTCACTAGATTTAAGAGACGCTGAATGTAAACTTTCGATAAATAAAGATTATTATTATTATTTTTGTGTAAACATTTCTGTTTCTCAGCTCATTGGCTGGTTATAATTATTATTATTATTATTATTATTATATCTATCACATCTTAACAAACTTCCAAAGCCTCTCAAGCCAACCGTTGATGCATTGTCATCAATTACAATTGAAAATATTTATCTAAATGATCTCACTATACCTACACTCCACTGATCCGAATCCTAATCAACTTTATAAAAATATAGGTTACTTGACTATTTTCAATAGTTCATGCAATTTACAGTAGTTCATCTTTGAGTAAAGAATACAATCCTAAAACTTCACATTTAAATTTATAAACAGTTCATTCAAATTAAAACCATACTCCTTTGTACTTTATCATTTAAGATGCCTATTTAAATATTGCAATGTGAGTTGAAGGCTTTACGAGGTACGATTCTAGACACTCTCTCGGCAAACACAATAGGCCTAAGTGCGGGGTAAATCCGGCGATGAATCACCAACACCCATCCATTGCGTTGAAGGAATATGTACAGGATAGATTTCAAAACATTTAGTGTAGGAATACACTAGGATGAAATTAAGCGACCGTACTTCAGCGGCAGCAGTAGGTATATTCTCTATACAAAATCACGCGCAGTAATTTCGGCATAGTGTGTCATTTAAAATTGCAGGCAAAGTCACGCCGAACTTCAGTCGCGTTTTTCCCGTCTAGTGTGTTACCAAGTGTCACTACTACCGACAGTGCAGGCAGACACTAATTAAAACAGAAAGCCTATTAGCATATATTTATTGTTCTTAGTTTCATACATCCTCCCATGCCGGTGAGGAATAATAATTGCACATTGTCTGTTAGAACAATATCAGTCAGTAAGTAGGTGACGTTGAGGTACGTATATGGCGGGTTGTTTTTATAAACATAAATTAGTTTTGATAATGAACTGAAACTTATCTATAACGTAGTAAAAAAATACTGGTTTATCTTCCTCGTCTTCTATGAATTAAACCCAAAAGTATAAAGAAAAGTATCAGCCTATTAATGTCCCACTGCAGGGCAAAGGCCTCCATCATTTGAAATCATGTTTTCGTTACAAAGATGGGTTTTGGCTTATCACCACGATTGAGACCCAAAGACTACTGGAGTTATTCTAACCGTTTTATTCTCATAATAAAACGGTTAGAATAACTCCAGTAGCTTTAATGTCAAGAATGTGAACATTCTGTTGTCTTTTACGAGCTGAAATGTAATATTATTGTAATTAAATTATTATACAGTTACAGACATCCCAAAACAACTTGACACGTGTCCGCTTGTATATATTTTTCACTCTTGTTATTTCGGACCGCGCCGACTAAAGGATTTATTTTCGTTCCTTCACTAAGTTTATAGGCTGCACATCTGTAAGCGACCATTATAGGGAAGCATCAAAAATGCACAATCACTGGAAACGTCTGATGTTCAGGCATTTGGTTGGTGGCTAATTTCAATAATAAAATTAATGGACACCAAATGGTAAAGCTCCAAGATCATAGGACAGTACGAATTAGTGTTCTACGAGAAAACATATTCCGAAAGATACCTATCTATTCACACATCGAAGATTGTACAGAGGTAGCTGAAACATTTGGCAATCCAATTCGAGAAAGGTCTTGAAAACTTCCGATGCATTTCATAATTTAAGGAAATCACCTCGAATGCATCCAATGCCAATTTGAAAGTTTTTTGGCACTGTCTGTGCGCAATTAACTATTATAATTGAAATTTTACGCTAGCAAATACCTAACCAATTGTTCTATACTTGCTGTAAACTTGATCTTCCTGACTCAATGCTATTAACTTTCAAAACAAAAAAATAGAATGAATCACGCCTGGAAGCAATCATGTAATTCAGTGATTTTGACTCATTCCTTTCTCGTTACAAACTTAGTACTACCATGAGTAACGTCTCTTGATAACAAAGAAAACATTGGTTTCACGATACTACGGAAAATGTAAATAGTAAAAAAACTATGACGAGCAAGATCAGAATTCCCTTGCCGGAAAAAGTAGTGTCATCACTGTTAGCCAAATATAAAAATGAATCATATACCTAATGGGATACAATTTTCATGATCCTGCGTCCTCTAGCTCTGATGACAAATGTGACTTCTAACAGATGGATTTCTAACTGGTTGGAATTATAATACAGCGAATATTAGGTTCGAGTGGAATTTACAAAACAACGTTACTTTCCTAAGAAAAGACTTAATGAAAACAAACCAATTAGGTACTAGAAAACTAGCCGAAAAAGGTAGTCTGATGTCTGAAATTTACTCAATCTTGTAGATTTCGAAAATCATTAGTGCCCTTAAAGAGTTAGGCATAAAATACACAAATTAGTTATTGCAACATAGTTTCTCCTCTACAAAATAATAAAACAAGACCCATAACAAAAATCTAAGTGAGGTAGGTTGAGAACTATTAATTAAATTACTAATGAACATAATCTGCTCGATTTCTCAATCGGCGCCCGTTCGCGACCTTAAAAGGTATACATTTATGTTACAAACTGATACTTGATACCCATCTACGTTCAAGTGGAGTAGGCGGGCCACATAATACTACGTATGGAAGCAATACAACAGACATATTATACAAACCACAAGTCAGGAAACGTCTCAATAATGTTCAATCTACTTGCAAATATGGCAAAGGCAATCATCCGTTATCCTTGATAACCAGACGTAGCCACGTTCTTATATTAAGTACATTTTATAATAAAGGGCAGCAGGACATGCGCTTATTAAAGTCATAGCAAGATTGATTGAACCCTAGTATCCTATTCGCCGATTGGGCTATGAAGAGAACGTAGGGAATATTGATTTCGTTCGATATTCCCTATGTTAATAAAGCTAAAGAGATTGTGTGTTTTTTTGAA
Source organism: Nomophila noctuella (assembly GCA_958496325.1). Taxonomy (NCBI): domain Eukaryota; kingdom Metazoa; phylum Arthropoda; class Insecta; order Lepidoptera; family Crambidae; genus Nomophila; species Nomophila noctuella. The sequence continues at coordinate 10,431,517 of OY292501.1, forward strand.
CGCGCTTATCTCAGGAACTACTGGTGCGAATTGGAAAAAAAAACAATGTTGATGAAATTAATGATGTTAAAAAATATTTGAATGTTGTATAGCCTAGGTAGTCCATTTGTCGAGGAAACCTTTAAGCTATAATAGGTACAACAATCATGTGTGCGGAATTCGAGATCCATGGGCACGAAGTCGCGGGCGGCCGCTAGTACATCATATACCCCTTCTTAATATAATATATTAAGAAGGGGGGATTAATTTATTCATATTGATAATATGTATAAATTATTTTATTATTATTATTTATTTTATTATTATTTAATCAAATCAAATCTGAAATAAAGGCATTTTATTTATCTCCTTCAACTTAAAGACATTTTAAAATGATGGCCGCCGCGCCGCCCCAAGACATCTGCAACACCAGGTGTCACAATAAAACAACTTTGGCGGGAAAGAGGACACGTGGTCCATATGGTGTTGTGGAGATCGACGCAATTTTGTTAGATCATAACACAGAAATACACCCATTTCTGTAGATGGTACATTCTAAGTAAAAAGATTTTAGTTTTGCTCTACTGCAATATGACGATTGATCTACGTTAGGTACCTATGCCAGAATATGCTCAATACCTTTACATAACAATGTTCCTCAGATGAAAAAGGTATTGAGCGAAAAGCATTTCATGCAACTGAAGCATCCATCTTTGGACATAAGAAACTCACATAGCCATTATAATGAGGAGATTCCCAGATGTATGAATACATAAGAATTTTAATGAATTGAAAATGAATACAAATCTGGCCCAATTTAAGACCAGCTTATCTTCAATCACCAATAACTCATATTTTGTCGTGTTAGTAATATTTTTATTAAATTAAATACCTAATATAGAATGTAATTAGGTCAATTATTAAATTTAAAGAAAAAATATTAGGCTTAACATACAGACTTATGTTATGTACACAAACAGAAATCAATGATTCATAGTTGTAATTTATATGATTAATATTCAAAGGTTATCATATCTAATCAACACAGTAGTACCTAGGCACTTCATGTAATGAAAGCATTAAATATATTGTTGCTATATTAATGGCTTATATTTAATGCCAAGCAATATGTACAAACAAAATATATACAATTTATACCAGCATAGTTCCACATTATCCTGTTAGGATTAAAACATTGACTCTTGCCGTTGAGCCCCACCTAACTATTTTAGATATGAAAAATAATCAAATTTCCAGTTGATTCAGATCAGTTTTATATGTTAAAATAAAGCTTTAAATGTTTACACATCTACACTAATATTATAAAGAGGAAAGATTTGTTTTTTTTATATAACAAACTAGCGGCCGGTCACGCGGTTTCACCCGCGTCCCGGGGGAACTACTTCCCGTACCGGGATAAAATATAGCCTATGTTACTCTGGGTGAATGTAGCTTTCCAACAGTGAAAGAATTTTTCAAATCTGCCAAGTAGTTTCGGAGCCTATTCAATTCATACAAACAAACAAACAAACAAAAAATCAAACCTTTCCTTTATATAATATTTGTATAGATAAACTCAAAACTACTGGACCGATTTAAATAATTCTTTCACTGTTGGACAGCTACACTTTCCCCGGTGAACATAGGGTACTTTTGATCCCGGAATTGTGGGGGGAAGGCGGGGCTGTGGGCTAAAAGAAATAAAGCACGGGTGAAACCGCAACGGAAGGCTAGTAAAAGACATTTTTGTATTTTTCAAAATGTGGTATCAGTACAGAGGGGTACAGCAACAGTTAAGAAACTGAGTTTTTCCCCGTAAGAATTAAAATTTAATACTAATTTAAAACTAAGCAAGTCCCCTAGGAGGTTCAGATCTAATTTGATATGACAATTAACAACTCTTCAAGTATATAAATTTAATAGTTATTAAATTCAGTATGATATAGAGCCAGTTACCTAAAATTAAACAGAAATTGTCTTTGTTTTTTAACAAATCTTTGTTATCCTAATCATAAACAAAGGGCAAGATCAATAATATTTAAAGTTAACACGCAATTTACATACATATTTGCACACAAATATGACTCAGTTTCCTGCCAATTTTATACAAGCTAAAGTGTCAAGGATGAGATAATGCATGAAAAATAAAACAATGAATAAAAATTGCAAGTTTCAGAGATAAGAAAAAATTAGCACATCGAAATCTAGAGTAACGAACGACTTTCCAATAAAAAAAACAACAATTAGATGCAAAACCGGTAATTAAACGTTATTTTACAGATTAACTGTAAAGAAATGTAGGATTTATCGGTACTGCGGTCAGACCATTCATGCGGGACTACTAACGGTGACTCTTTGTCTAGACAACGCGGCGCGTGGAATTCCGGAAAAATCCGATTTATAGCGATCTCTATGCAAATATGCAGCAAGATATCCACACGCCCATACCGGCGAGTCAGCAGCTTTCGTCCTACGGCATTGGAGCGCATTGACCTTAGTAAAATCTTGAAAAATAACGGCTTGCGAAACACCACGACCGGTAAAAACCATTATTTAATATTATATAGATACACTTACCACTATTATTTCACACTTAAATATTCGGCACGAATGTATTCACTACGAAGTATATTTAATAATTGTCCAAGAAAAAGCAAATTTCATGAATTTTTATCAGGAAATAAGATTACTCACCACTGTTCGCTTCGCTTCTTTTTGAACGAATGCGCGAGAAAGAGATAGCTTGTTAATAATGTTGCAAATAGCATAAGAATAATCTACTAAAAACTGTAATATTTTTAAATAATACATTTAAATTCGTCAAAACTTAATAAATTAACTTGTTTCAACAAAAGTACATATTTGTTGAAACTATGGGACTGTCCTCCAAACAAACCTAATAGAAGTTCAGTATCATTAATATGATAAAAAAATCAAAATTCAAACATTGTCAAAAGGAAAGTTACAAGAAATAAGATTCTAGTAAATGACTTTTATATTTTAATTGTTCACTTAAATCTTAAATTGCCTAAAAGGTAACATAATTTCAAAGATGCGTCTATGTACTAAGCTAATTAAAATCTCTAACAATAACAAGTTACCTTTGCATGGGAAAATAGGAAAAAATTACAACTCATAATATCATATGCATCCTAACTTTGCTTCATCTATGGTACGTAAAATCTAAGCATCCCAACAAGGGTGAAATAAGAATTGGTTTTGATATTCATTAATATACTACTAAATTGGTAGTACATTTTGTGAGCTGCACCACTTTGAAACCGAAAAAAACTAGATTTGACCAGAAACGTTCAAGAACTTATACTCCAAGTGTTATTTCATTATAAAAGATATAAACACATGCTATTTTTCAGTATTTAATACTAAATTATTTATTTAATTCGTTTCTTATAAAATTGAAATACATTAAAACTTATACTTTATGTACTGAATACTCAAATGAAATTTAATTGAATTCCTGAACGTTATCACTATCACCAGTGATGTGCTTCGATTTGAAGTATTATATGGTTAACATCGATTATATTATATCGTTAATTGAAAAAATTAAAGTGCAATGCAATGTTTTAAATTGACTAAGTACCATTATATTTTCAAAATCCAAATTGGACACTAAAGAAAATTAATAGAACCTTGATTTCCTTCCTAGTTACATCGCGTTTTCGGATAAACATATTACTCTTTTTTTCGTCCAAGCGCCTACAGATGTGATTCACCCAACACATGAAATGTGCGTGGCATTTCTAGGATTTCCCAAAATTCCTATCGGTTCAGTAAGAAAACACTGTGGAGCTTGCCTTCTCCCTTGTAGTTTAAAATTCTCTTATCGATACAAATAGTTCGATTTGAATCGATTATTCGTTTATAGATTATTCGGCTACTCGACTCGAAGAGATTGACGTGCGGCCTTCCCTATTAAAAATTGTCTTGTCTTCTTCCCGATTTGTTTGGTATTTTTTGGTAAATCTACAATTGAATTAAAATGGAAACAGCAGTGGAAGATAATCATAAAGAGAGCACGGAAAATGCGGCTTCCGAAAGTAATGCTGAAGTAAGGATTCATCTTATATTATTTCACAAAGTTTTATTAATAGATTTTGCTCGGATGTCGGTAAACAATTTTGCTATTTTTGAAACAATTACCCGTTTAAATGATTTCAGGTACTTACTAAAGAAAATAATTATTTTCTGTGGTTTTAAATAGTTCATTGAAGGTCGTTTGGGCCAGTAATTGTAGTAAAACAGGTAGATTAGTTAACCTGAAACTCCTTTGGCAGTTCGCCAGAATTCAAAATGTTTATGATATTTCTGTTCGTAGCACGTTTCTTGCGCTTTCTTCTTTTATGGTTGTTGACAGGTCATTGTTAATTGCCGTAAGATCACGTAATACTATTATTTGATCATTGGTGATGGTTGCCATGGTTTTTAATCCAGATCTATTTTTGGACCCCATTCTGTTAATAGGTTATCTATAGGTAATACCTTAGCTGGCTGTTGTTCCACTTCTATCAGCCATAGATCTAATTATAATTACTTACAAACCTTCAATAATTTTTTTCTAAATATGATCATGATGTCATCAATTTTGTCATCACCTTCATTTTATTATAAAATACTAGGTAGGAGTAAGACCTGACTTGCACTATCATACTTACACTATCACATTAAATAAGACTAAAGCCACTACTCCCGGTCTTATGCAAACCTTGAAGAAGACAGGTTTATTAATATAATGACTTACAAAATAACATTAAAAATAATCAGATAACATTTCGTCGGCTAAATGTCAGACCTCATAACTCCATTTTTTTACTGTAAAAATAGTACAAAACAGCATTTAATAAAATGAGTCAAACCTAGTACGTTTGACACTTTACCCAACAATATATTTAATTCTTTTTAAGTAATAAAGTTAGAGGCAAGAAATTTAAAGATCTTCACCAATCTGAGGTGTCCTAGTGGTTTAATGACATAACACTGCATTGCTCCATATTTATCCTTAGTTCAAATATCTTTAAAACCGAATGATTGATTGACGAAAATGATCATCTTGATTTCCAGGAAAAACGGCCAACCCCACCACTCCCAGAACCGCCAAAGAAATCTAAAAAGGAGGACCGTCTCAAAAAGGACGACAAAGTCTTGGACCAGTTCATGAAGTCTTTAAATTCAGTGCCAACATACGAAGAGAAATTTAATATTGTTTGTAAGAAATACGTACAGGGTGCAGATGAGAATAAGAAATTACAGTTTTATATTAAACAGTCTGATAAAAGATACGCTTTGTTGTTGAAGGAGAAGGAACATTTGCAACATGAATTTAATAAGACCATTCTTGTTAAATCAAAGTTGGAGAATCTGTGCAGAGAGCTCCAAAAGCAGAATAAGGCTATCAAGGTAATTGATTTTGTTTGCCCTTTCATTTGTGGTTACAAATATTAATTCTTTTTTGATTCCATGGATACCAAGCAGCAAATCCCATTCAACAAGGTACCCAACGTATTCTATAAATTTTATGGCATATAAAACTGGGATAGTAACTATAAAATCCCTTTTATTCCTTTGGCAATTCAGTGCTTGTCCTTAGTCTCTGATATAAATGTAACAGTTTTATAAAGTGATATTTAATTGTGTCCCTTTTTGCATGGTGGAGGCACTGCTGTACGCTAACACCTCATTCAAATGTAAGGTGCACTATGTTGGACCTCTAGCAAATCCATCTGCTGAATGTAGGCCTCTCCATATCTAGACTATCTTGATCACAAATCAACATTAACAATGTAAAAATGAAAATAAAACATTTCATGTATATAATTTTCCAGGAAGAATCCCTCCTCAAGATACGTGAAGAAGAAGAGCGTCGTAAGGAGACTCAGGCCAAGTTCCAGAACACTCTGTCGGAGATCACACAGCTGCTGCAGCAGAATAATGAGAAGAATGCCAAGTTGAGGGATGATAATATCAGTATGAGTGAGAAGTTCAAGAGTGTGGTCCAGCAATATCAGTTGAGGGAACAGCAGGTATGGCATATAGTTTTAAAAGTAAAATTAGGTAAAAAAAAATTATTAACAAAGTAAAATTCATTGGATATTATGTGGCTCAGGCGGGAATCGAACCCAGCGCCTCTTGCAATCAGGGCAAGGGCTTTGCCTTATTTTTAAAAATATAGATGAACTTTAATATTTAAAATATAAAGATAATAATACTAAGAATGTCAAAAATTCTTGAAATTATTATATATAAATTTATTTACAAGCTTCAAAATAAGTTGACAATGGTTTCTCTTATATATTGCAGTTTCGCACTTAGCTCAATCTTGTTTCATGGAAAATATACTGTTACTATTTTGCCCCTCTGGTGCTGTAAAAATCTTTGCTTTAAATCTCAATTTTAAATTATATATCTAGTGATAAAAGCCATTCAAACCTATCCTTATAATTTTTCTGTCAAAGTTGATTACAGTATTTTAAACTCATCTAGAAAGATGTTATATTGATTTTTACTTCTTAACGGGACTTAATAATAATTGTGTTTTAGCTAACCCAACTTTGTACTTCCACAGGTAGACAAAATGGCTAAACAAATGGCATTAGAGTCTCAACTGTCCGATGCTAAAATGCAAAAAGCTAGCTTGGAACACCAAGCAGAAAAAGAACGGATCATAGCTGAGATGGAACAACTGAAAGTCAGTGTGGCACAGTACCGAGCCAAGATCATGGAGTTGCAGGGTACGGAGACAGCGTTGAGAGGCCAGCTAGCAGTGTATACGGACAAGTATGACGAGTTCCAGAATGCATTGGTGAAGAGCAATCAGGTGTTTGGAGGATTTAAGGAGCAGATGGAAAAGGTACAGAGTTAAAAATATAAACGACAATAATTTCTTATTTTGTGATTAGAAATCTTCACCAACACATTGTCCATTGATAGATTTTGTGTTAACTCATTGTTGTTCGTTATTAAAGTTGAAAGAAGTTGCTCCTATGAGGCTGGCATAACCAACATGTTGGTTGAAGTCCCAACAAAATTTAGAGAAACAAAAAAAGGTAAAAGAAAGAAAAAAGTTTTTGTTATATGTAGAGGTGACCATGACATCTAGCTCAAGAAGGCTGATAAGCCATACTCTATATGTTCGTTTTTTCACATACATTGTGTCGCTGACACAATGTACTATGATGTGTAGGTGCATGTTACATGCGCGTAATGCTTGCATAATCGTAGCCACACTGGGGCAAGCTGGGGCGGCTGCCTAAATTAAATTAAAAAATGGGGGCGGGGATAGGTTGGCTGCTGCCCCACCCTGAGCCCAAGGCTGGCTACACTCATAAGTCGTTGTTGTGTATTGCCTACTTAGAATAGCATTTATTCCCAGCTTTTATACCACCTCCTGCGTACTGAAGGTCCCAGTCTAGCCTCCCAAGCCTCGTTTTCCTAATTTTCATCCATTTCCAGATGTCAAAAAAGATCAAGAAGCTGGAAAAGGAGTCGCTGTCGTGGAAGAGTCGGTGGGAGACGTCGCAAACGGCGCTGCTGGACATGTGCGGCGAGCGCCAGAGCAGCGAGGAGCGCGCCGCCGCCGCCGCGCGCCAGCTGCACCACATGCAGAGCCTGTGTCGCACGCTGCAGGTCAGTATGAGTCAGTAAGAGTCGGTGGGAGACGTCGCAGACGCAAGCTGCTGGACATGTGCGGCGAGCGCCAGAGCAGCGAGGAGCGCGCCGCCGCCGCCGCGCGCCAGCTGCACCACATGCAGAGCCTGTGTCGCACGCTGCAGGTCAGTATGAGTCAGTAAGAGTCGGTGGGAGACGTCGCAGACGCAAGCTGCTGGACATGTGCGGCGAGCGCCAGAGCAGCGAGGAGCGCGCCGCCGCCGCCGCGCGCCAGCTGCACCACATGCAGAGCCTGTGTCGCACGCTGCAGGTCAGTATGAGTCAGTAAGAGTCGGTGGGAGACGTCGCAGACGCAAGCTGCTGGACATGTGCGGCGAGCGCCAGAGCAGCGAGGAGCGCGCCGCCGCCGCCGCGCGCCAGCTGCACCACATGCAGAGCCTGTGTCGCACGCTGCAGGTCAGTATGAGTCAGTAAGAGTCGGTGGGAGACGTCGCAGACGCAAGCTGCTGGACATGTGCGGCGAGCGCCAGAGCAGCGAGGAGCGCGCCGCCGCCGCCGCGCGCCAGCTGCACCACATGCAGAGCCTGTGTCGCACGCTGCAGGTCAGTATGAGTCAGTAAGAGTCGGTGGGAGACGTCGCAGACGCAAGCTGCTGGACATGTGCGGCGAGCGCCAGAGCAGCGAGGAGCGCGCCGCCGCCGCCGCGCGCCAGCTGCACCACATGCAGAGCCTGTGTCGCACGCTGCAGGTCAGTATGAGTCAGTAAGAGTCGGTGGGAGACGTCGCAGACGCAAGCTGCTGGACATGTGCGGCGAGCGCCAGAGCAGCGAGGAGCGCGCCGCCGCCGCCGCGCGCCAGCTGCACCACATGCAGAGCCTGTGTCGCACGCTGCAGGTCAGTATGAGTCAGTAAGAGTCGGTGGGAGACGTCGCAGACGGCGCTGCTGGACATGTGCGGCGAGCGCCAGAGCAGCGAGGAGCGCGCCGCCGCCGCCGCGCGCCAGCTGCACCACATGCAGAGCCTGTGTCGCACGCTGCAGGTCAGTATGAGTCAGTAAGAGTCGGTGGGAGACGTCGCAGACGCAAGCTGCTGGACATGTGCGGCGAGCGCCAGAGCAGCGAGGAGCGCGCCGCCGCCGCCGCGCGCCAGCTGCACCACATGCAGAGCCTGTGTCGCACGCTGCAGGTCAGTATGAGTCAGTAAGAGTCGGTGGGAGACGTCGCAGACGCAAGCTGCTGGACATGTGCGGCGAGCGCCAGAGCAGCGAGGAGCGCGCCGCCGCCGCCGCGCGCCAGCTGCACCACATGCAGAGCCTGTGTCGCACGCTGCAGGTCAGTATGAGTCAGTAAGAGTCGGTGGGAGACGTCGCAGACGCAAGCTGCTGGACATGTGCGGCGAGCGCCAGAGCAGCGAGGAGCGCGCCGCCGCCGCCGCGCGCCAGCTGCACCACATGCAGAGCCTGTGTCGCACGCTGCAGGTCAGTATGAGTCAGTAAGAGTCGGTGGGAGACGTCGCAGACGCAAGCTGCTGGACATGTGCGGCGAGCGCCAGAGCAGCGAGGAGCGCGCCGCCGCCGCCGCGCGCCAGCTGCACCACATGCAGAGCCTGTGTCGCACGCTGCAGGTCAGTATGAGTCAGTAAGAGTCGGTGGGAGACGTCGCAGACGCAAGCTGCTGGACATGTGCGGCGAGCGCCAGAGCAGCGAGGAGCGCGCCGCCGCCGCCGCGCGCCAGCTGCACCACATGCAGAGCCTGTGTCGCACGCTGCAGGTCAGTATGAGTCAGTAAGAGTCGGTGGGAGACGTCGCAGACGCAAGCTGCTGGACATGTGCGGCGAGCGCCAGAGCAGCGAGGAGCGCGCCGCCGCCGCCGCGCGCCAGCTGCACCACATGCAGAGCCTGTGTCGCACGCTGCAGGTCAGTATGAGTCAGTAAGAGTCGGTGGGAGACGTCGCAGACGCAAGCTGCTGGACATGTGCGGCGAGCGCCAGAGCAGCGAGGAGCGCGCCGCCGCCGCCGCGCGCCAGCTGCACCACATGCAGAGCCTGTGTCGCACGCTGCAGGTCAGTATGAGTCAGTAAGAGTCGGTGGGAGACGTCGCAGACGCAAGCTGCTGGACATGTGCGGCGAGCGCCAGAGCAGCGAGGAGCGCGCCGCCGCCGCCGCGCGCCAGCTGCACCACATGCAGAGCCTGTGTCGCACGCTGCAGGTCAGTATGAGTCAGTAAGAGTCGGTGGGAGACGTCGCAGACGCAAGCTGCTGGACATGTGCGGCGAGCGCCAGAGCAGCGAGGAGCGCGCCGCCGCCGCCGCGCGCCAGCTGCACCACATGCAGAGCCTGTGTCGCACGCTGCAGGTCAGTATGAGTCAGTAAGAGTCGGTGGGAGACGTCGCAGACGCAAGCTGCTGGACATGTGCGGCGAGCGCCAGAGCAGCGAGGAGCGCGCCGCCGCCGCCGCGCGCCAGCTGCACCACATGCAGAGCCTGTGTCGCACGCTGCAGGTCAGTATGAGTCAGTAAGAGTCGGTGGGAGACGTCGCAGACGCAAGCTGCTGGACATGTGCGGCGAGCGCCAGAGCAGCGAGGAGCGCGCCGCCGCCGCCGCGCGCCAGCTGCACCACATGCAGAGCCTGTGTCGCACGCTGCAGGTCAGTATGAGTCAGTAAGAGTCGGTGGGAGACGTCGCAGACGCAAGCTGCTGGACATGTGCGGCGAGCGCCAGAGCAGCGAGGAGCGCGCCGCCGCCGCCGCGCGCCAGCTGCACCACATGCAGAGCCTGTGTCGCACGCTGCAGGTCAGTATGAGTCAGTAAGAGTCGGTGGGAGACGTCGCAGACGCAAGCTGCTGGACATGTGCGGCGAGCGCCAGAGCAGCGAGGAGCGCGCCGCCGCCGCCGCGCGCCAGCTGCACCACATGCAGAGCCTGTGTCGCACGCTGCAGGTCAGTATGAGTCAGTAAGAGTCGGTGGGAGACGTCGCAGACGCAAGCTGCTGGACATGTGCGGCGAGCGCCAGAGCAGCGAGGAGCGCGCCGCCGCCGCCGCGCGCCAGCTGCACCACATGCAGAGCCTGTGTCGCACGCTGCAGGTCAGTATGAGTCAGTAAGAGTCGGTGGGAGACGTCGCAGACGCAAGCTGCTGGACATGTGCGGCGAGCGCCAGAGCAGCGAGGAGCGCGCCGCCGCCGCCGCGCGCCAGCTGCACCACATGCAGAGCCTGTGTCGCACGCTGCAGGTCAGTATGAGTCAGTAAGAGTCGGTGGGAGACGTCGCAGACGCAAGCTGCTGGACATGTGCGGCGAGCGCCAGAGCAGCGAGGAGCGCGCCGCCGCCGCCGCGCGCCAGCTGCACCACATGCAGAGCCTGTGTCGCACGCTGCAGGTCAGTATGAGTCAGTAAGAGTCGGTGGGAGACGTCGCAGACGCAAGCTGCTGGACATGTGCGGCGAGCGCCAGAGCAGCGAGGAGCGCGCCGCCGCCGCCGCGCGCCAGCTGCACCACATGCAGAGCCTGTGTCGCACGCTGCAGGTCAGTATGAGTCAGTAAGAGTCGGTGGGAGACGTCGCAGACGCAAGCTGCTGGACATGTGCGGCGAGCGCCAGAGCAGCGAGGAGCGCGCCGCCGCCGCCGCGCGCCAGCTGCACCACATGCAGAGCCTGTGTCGCACGCTGCAGGTCAGTATGAGTCAGTAAGAGTCGGTGGGAGACGTCGCAGACGCAAGCTGCTGGACATGTGCGGCGAGCGCCAGAGCAGCGAGGAGCGCGCCGCCGCCGCCGCGCGCCAGCTGCACCACATGCAGAGCCTGTGTCGCACGCTGCAGGTCAGTATGAGTCAGTAAGAGTCGGTGGGAGACGTCGCAGACGCAAGCTGCTGGACATGTGCGGCGAGCGCCAGAGCAGCGAGGAGCGCGCCGCCGCCGCCGCGCGCCAGCTGCACCACATGCAGAGCCTGTGTCGCACGCTGCAGGTCAGTATGAGTCAGTAAGAGTCGGTGGGAGACGTCGCAGACGCAAGCTGCTGGACATGTGCGGCGAGCGCCAGAGCAGCGAGGAGCGCGCCGCCGCCGCCGCGCGCCAGCTGCACCACATGCAGAGCCTGTGTCGCACGCTGCAGGTCAGTATGAGTCAGTAAGAGTCGGTGGGAGACGTCGCAGACGGCAGCTGCTGGACATGTGCGGCGAGCGCCAGAGCAGCGAGGAGCGCGCCGCCGCCGCCGCGCGCCAGCTGCACCACATGCAGAGCCTGTGTCGCACGCTGCAGGTCAGTATGAGTCAGTAAGAGTCGGTGGGAGACGTCGCAGACGCAAGCTGCTGGACATGTGCGGCGAGCGCCAGAGCAGCGAGGAGCGCGCCGCCGCCGCCGCGCGCCAGCTGCACCACATGCAGAGCCTGTGTCGCACGCTGCAGGTCAGTATGAGTCAGTAAGAGTCGGTGGGAGACGTCGCAGACGCAAGCTGCTGGACATGTGCGGCGAGCGCCAGAGCAGCGAGGAGCGCGCCGCCGCCGCCGCGCGCCAGCTGCACCACATGCAGAGCCTGTGTCGCACGCTGCAGGTCAGTATGAGTCAGTAAGAGTCGGTGGGAGACGTCGCAGACGCAAGCTGCTGGACATGTGCGGCGAGCGCCAGAGCAGCGAGGAGCGCGCCGCCGCCGCCGCGCGCCAGCTGCACCACATGCAGAGCCTGTGTCGCACGCTGCAGGTCAGTATGAGTCAGTAAGAGTCGGTGGGAGACGTCGCAGACGCAAGCTGCTGGACATGTGCGGCGAGCGCCAGAGCAGCGAGGAGCGCGCCGCCGCCGCCGCGCGCCAGCTGCACCACATGCAGAGCCTGTGTCGCACGCTGCAGGTCAGTATGAGTCAGTAAGAGTCGGTGGGAGACGTCGCAGACGCAAGCTGCTGGACATGTGCGGCGAGCGCCAGAGCAGCGAGGAGCGCGCCGCCGCCGCCGCGCGCCAGCTGCACCACATGCAGAGCCTGTGTCGCACGCTGCAGGTCAGTATGAGTCAGTAAGAGTCGGTGGGAGACGTCGCAGACGCAAGCTGCTGGACATGTGCGGCGAGCGCCAGAGCAGCGAGGAGCGCGCCGCCGCCGCCGCGCGCCAGCTGCACCACATGCAGAGCCTGTGTCGCACGCTGCAGGTCAGTATGAGTCAGTAAGAGTCGGTGGGAGACGTCGCAGACGCAAGCTGCTGGACATGTGCGGCGAGCGCCAGAGCAGCGAGGAGCGCGCCGCCGCCGCCGCGCGCCAGCTGCACCACATGCAGAGCCTGTGTCGCACGCTGCAGGTCAGTATGAGTCAGTAAGAGTCGGTGGGAGACGTCGCAGACGCAAGCTGCTGGACATGTGCGGCGAGCGCCAGAGCAGCGAGGAGCGCGCCGCCGCCGCCGCGCGCCAGCTGCACCACATGCAGAGCCTGTGTCGCACGCTGCAGGTCAGTATGAGTCAGTAAGAGTCGGTGGGAGACGTCGCAGACGCAAGCTGCTGGACATGTGCGGCGAGCGCCAGAGCAGCGAGGAGCGCGCCGCCGCCGCCGCGCGCCAGCTGCACCACATGCAGAGCCTGTGTCGCACGCTGCAGGTCAGTATGAGTCAGTAAGAGTCGGTGGGAGACGTCGCAGACGCAAGCTGCTGGACATGTGCGGCGAGCGCCAGAGCAGCGAGGAGCGCGCCGCCGCCGCCGCGCGCCAGCTGCACCACATGCAGAGCCTGTGTCGCACGCTGCAGGTCAGTATGAGTCAGTAAGAGTCGGTGGGAGACGTCGCAGACGCAAGCTGCTGGACATGTGCGGCGAGCGCCAGAGCAGCGAGGAGCGCGCCGCCGCCGCCGCGCGCCAGCTGCACCACATGCAGAGCCTGTGTCGCACGCTGCAGGTCAGTATGAGTCAGTAAGAGTCGGTGGGAGACGTCGCAGACGCAAGCTGCTGGACATGTGCGGCGAGCGCCAGAGCAGCGAGGAGCGCGCCGCCGCCGCCGCGCGCCAGCTGCACCACATGCAGAGCCTGTGTCGCACGCTGCAGGTCAGTATGAGTCAGTAAGAGTCGGTGGGAGACGTCGCAGACGCAAGCTGCTGGACATGTGCGGCGAGCGCCAGAGCAGCGAGGAGCGCGCCGCCGCCGCCGCGCGCCAGCTGCACCACATGCAGAGCCTGTGTCGCACGCTGCAGGTCAGTATGAGTCAGTAAGAGTCGGTGGGAGACGTCGCAGACGGCGCTGCTGGACATGTGCGGCGAGCGCCAGAGCAGCGAGGAGCGCGCCGCCGCCGCCGCGCGCCAGCTGCACCACATGCAGAGCCTGTGTCGCACGCTGCAGGTCAGTATGAGTCAGTAAGAGTCGGTGGGAGACGTCGCAGACGCAAGCTGCTGGACATGTGCGGCGAGCGCCAGAGCAGCGAGGAGCGCGCCGCCGCCGCCGCGCGCCAGCTGCACCACATGCAGAGCCTGTGTCGCACGCTGCAGGTCAGTATGAGTCAGTAAGAGTCGGTGGGAGACGTCGCAGACGCAAGCTGCTGGACATGTGCGGCGAGCGCCAGAGCAGCGAGGAGCGCGCCGCCGCCGCCGCGCGCCAGCTGCACCACATGCAGAGCCTGTGTCGCACGCTGCAGGTCAGTATGAGTCAGTAAGAGTCGGTGGGAGACGTCGCAGACGCAAGCTGCTGGACATGTGCGGCGAGCGCCAGAGCAGCGAGGAGCGCGCCGCCGCCGCCGCGCGCCAGCTGCACCACATGCAGAGCCTGTGTCGCACGCTGCAGGTCAGTATGAGTCAGTAAGAGTCGGTGGGAGACGTCGCAGACGCAAGCTGCTGGACATGTGCGGCGAGCGCCAGAGCAGCGAGGAGCGCGCCGCCGCCGCCGCGCGCCAGCTGCACCACATGCAGAGCCTGTGTCGCACGCTGCAGGTCAGTATGAGTCAGTAAGAGTCGGTGGGAGACGTCGCAGACGCAAGCTGCTGGACATGTGCGGCGAGCGCCAGAGCAGCGAGGAGCGCGCCGCCGTAATTATTGGCGCTTTATAAAAGCACCTATCAAGTTTCTTGCCGCTTCTTCTCGATAGATAGAAGACTGCGTTTCGAAGTCGGTGGTATGTGGATTACAAAAGTGCCTCACATACATACATGAAGTATAATTTTAATATTAATTTGTCCCCAGGCGGAGCGCACGGTCCTCCTCGGAACGCTGAAGGAGCACAACATCGAGCGGCCCGCGCTGCCGGCGCCGCCGCGCGCGCCCACACCGCCCGCGCCCGCGCCCTCCTCCGGCGCCAAGGTACGTGCTTCACACTGCACACACACAGGCCTCCCTTAGACAAAAAGCACACAAACAAGAGGGTCGGCTGAACGAACAAGAGGGTCACCTGAACGAAAAAGAGGGTCACCTGAACGAAACAGAGGGTCACCTGAACGAACAAGAGGGTCACCTGAACGAACAAGAGAGTCACCTGAACGAACAAGAGGGTCACCTGAACGAACAAGAGGGTCACCTGAACGAAATAGAGGGTCACCTGAACGGACAAGAGGGTCCCCTGAACGAAGAAGAGGGTCACCCTAACGAACAAGAGAGTCACCTGAACGGACAAGAGGGTCACCTGATGAAATTAAATGAAATCATTTTTACAGTAATTTGATTAACTTAGTAAATTCTTTTGCATATCAAAACTGCCCTACCAGCGCCTCGACGTAATGATAAGTGATCACCGCTGGCCCGCTGCCCACGGACATCAACAACCCCATTATGGTCGGAGATGCGTTGCCTGCCTTTAAAAACCATACCCTCCCAAGCTGAGTTCTAGCGATCTTAATTATCAGAAGAAATCATTTGCATGACTTAGCGCCGATTTAACTCTTTTTATGAACATTAATGTCGATCTGAACCTTTTTGCACTTATTGGAGCCTATTTGTACGTTTTGGGCGTATATGTACCGATTTGAGCCTATTTGTGCATGTTAGCGCCTTTTTGCACGGATTCGTGCCCAGCATTCAACATGACCCTAAAACTTCAAAATGTACTTAATAAAAAAAACTGGAATGCACCTTGTTGTATGTATCTAGCACATGAAAATAAAAAATTACGGCTTGGAAAATGTACCAAAAAGAAAAACTACCACATTTTTAATAAAAAAATCAGTTGCTACCGTAAACGAAATGTGCAAATACCGACTCTTTATTTCAACATCGAATCGATCTATCGAACGCACCGTTCTGTTGTCTATTATCCACGCACGAATGCTAATTCCATCACAATACAGAAATAATGACATTCCGTGCTTTTTATTTTAGGTCGACATTATTTCACTTTCTTACAGTAATCCCTTCTGTTCGAAGGTGGTACTAAAATGTAGCCTGTGACATTTTTCTTAAATTATTATTGCGCAAAAATAACGTAACATGCAATTTATCTTGAGTTAAGCAGATGGGATTTAATCCATCTGCTCCTGTTTTGCATCTGTTTCAATTTTATAATAATGGTTTGTTATAATTTTTTGTATTAATCACACACCACATTGCTTAGAGTGTTGAGAGACAGATCGCAAATAAAGTAACAAAAAAAAGTTTGGATTAATGTACATATTTGTATAATGTAAAAAAAACTTACCATGGAACAGAATAAACAGATTATTATTTGTTCTAGTTGGATAGAATTTTTATTTTCTTGTCCTTATGTGATCTTAAAGTTCATTCAAAAATACAAAATGAAATTCACTATAAATTAACATTAACTATGATTTCTAGGTTGATGCCATGGCCGCAAACTGCGCACAGCTCAGGCAGAGTCTGGCTCACCTGCAGAGCCAGCTTAACGTGCTAACCAACAAAAAAGAAAACAAAGAAGAACCACCCAAACAGGAAAAACCTAAGAAATCCAAATCCAAAAAGAACAAGGACAAACAAGCACAGAAAGCCGCTGAAGTAGTTGAAGTACCCGAAGAGACGAAGGAACCAATACAAAATGAACCCAGTCCCGTTGAAGATAAGGCTCCAATTGATGTGGCAGAAGAAAAAGTAGACGATAAGACTTTAGAAAGCTTAATACAAGCTATAAATAGCGCTAACATCAACCTTTGCGATTTGGAAGTTGTCAACGACGAAAATGGAAACGAAAACGTTATAGACGACGTGTTAGATATTAAAATAAATGAAGTCGCACCGCAAACAAATGAAGTCACACCACAAGCGAATAATGTCACACCTCAAACAAATGATGTTAAGCCACAAGCAAATGATGTTAAGCCACAAACAAATGAAGCTAAGCCACAAACAAATGATGTTAAACCCCAAACAAATGATGATAAACCACAATCAAATGATGTAAAGCCACAAACTAATGAAACTAAGCCACAAACAAATGAAGCCAAGCCAGAAGCAAAAGGAGCGAAAATGGAAAAAGTAAAGGTAGAAATTAAAGAACTGCCCGCTGAAGTCAATTCAAATGAAGTAAATTCTAAAACAGATTTAAATGTATCTTTAACTGAAGTGAATCCCAATGAGGAAGTGTCACATATCCCCGAAGTTAAGCCGATTGCGGTAAACAAGGCGTAGTGGGAAATCGTCAATTCAATGTAAATAGTTTGAACTTAATTTTTCTATGTTGAATTTAGTGAAAGAAACATGTTTTTTCAGTGTTCTAGTATTTTTTGTTGGTCTCATTTTTTTTCTTTTTCGTGTGTTTTTTTTTCGTTATAAGTGAACATGCTTCTATTTCTTACCTTTCTAATATACGAAAGTTGTTAAACATTAAAGTGCCTGTGTATTTCTAGATTGTTCTAGTCAGAAATTGGTATTGTTACTTTGTTAATGGGCGTGTCCTGTTTAATTATTTTTTCTCTTTATCAAAAAGTTCAATGGAAATGTCAAATCTTATTCAAGGAGCATATTTGTACCCTTAAATTAACCCAAATAATATGACCAAGTACCTTCTACTGGTAAAATATGATACTATAGGATTTAATAATTGTGTATGGACGTAATGAAAATTAAAAGTATTTTTATTTTATTTTTATTGATCATCAGGAATTATTATTCATTGATAAGTAAAGGTTGCATTTACGATTATGGTTAAATTGTCTAAGGGATTATATTTTATTTGTTCATTTGCTCTATTGTCCAAAAAATTGTTAAAATGGCTATAAATTCGAGTACACGCCCATATTCTAAAACCTAAATCGCGTTCAATAATATTCTTTAAAATTCGATGTTTTCATATTACAATGCCATTTAGATGCCATATTTTTTCTAGATAGGCTTCAGTAGGTAGTATGATCTGATATGCACTTGAAAACATCGAAAATTACAGAATATTTCAGTTGGTACATTGAACAGGCATCTTCCTTGTGATTATTCAATTAAAATTGTGTAGAGTTGCTTATTATCTACTTAATTACGCGTCAACCGAACAAATACTATGTATTGCATAGTATGATAGTTTGATTTTGACCAAAGATAATTATTTTGTGGTGCACAATTTATCTTTATACTTAAAAGTTTTAAAGATTATTTTATTAACTCGAAATAATGATTATATCATCTTGTTAGGTTTATTTTGCGGCGAATTTGTACTTCAAAATTTTAAATTAAAGCAAAATTTTACTAGGAAGATGCAATGGTAACCGTGTCTCAAAATGTGTGAATGATTTTGTTTTCTGATGATTAAGTTTCATCTTGAGTTCATTGAATGTTTAATTTTGTAGGATAAATGTGAATTTTCAGTTTTTTTAAATAATAAATATAAGATTTTGTAATCATGATTCTGGTGTTTTATTATTATTCATAATTTATATTGCTATCATTGACTAACTAAAGTACTGAGGTAATGTAGCAACCGAACATATTTTAAAAGTATTACCTATCGTGAAAAGACATAGGTGGTAGGCTAATATTCCATTTCAGGTAAGATGATTTGTTTACTGTGACACGACTTCTTATACGAAATTAAACTTTATTTCAAGGCAATAAGTTCCTCGACGTGTTTTTTTTATTTTTCGCAGGGTCTTTGTATTTTAGAATAGTGTTGATTTGCCTTTGAAGACAAACTGTCACCTGGATCATCTTAGCTGAAATGAACTATAGTTTGACAACACACATAAGTCATAAAAGCCATATAACCTACCCACACACACACCGAACCCACGACCTCCGAGGTTTTGAGCACAGCGCTCTCACCACTACACCACGGAGTCATATATACAAGGCATTATTTATATGTTAAATATTGAAAAGAGGATAAACTTTGATTAAGATGTTGCACAGAAGTACATTTTATGTAAGTACATCTTTCGACTATATGCCTATTACTTTCTGTGTGTATGAACAGTTAAAAAAGTATCCGAATTATTAAGATTGTTACAACTTATTTTCTTACTCAGTCCACCAAAAAATACCTACTGCCGTAGGTCAGTTTTTCAGAGCCAATATAATTTTTGTTACCTCGTTACGAATCAGACTCAACAGTTACCTAATAAGATCATTTAGTGCACCTAACGGCTCGTCTGATCATCTGATGTTTTTGCTCGATTTAGGGAAGGGGTTCGTTAAATAACTGTTTTTTGCCGAAATGCAATCAGCCGAGTAAATCCTGTGCGTTGCGTTGCATTCTTGCAATTATGTTTTTCTCTGTAATACCGATAAATGAGATGGATAATTTAATGTTTTTTTTTTATTGAAGATTGGTGTGATGCCTTCTTTGTTTTGTCGTTTTAAAAGTTGATGTTAATAAATTATGTGTGATGAATTGCTGAAAATATGATTATTCCGTGCCTTTGCCCTGCAGTGGGACGTTAATAGGCTCATATTTACTACCTAGGTGTTAGGTACTTAGTACCTATAGGAATGAAGTTCTGCGTCAACATTTCACGAAGGTACCTATCATTACAAGGATATTTTTTTTATTTAAACCTGTAAGCAACTCAAAAGTAGGTCGTCAAAATGAAAACTTAAATAAATCAAGTTCGTTGTACATAGTCGTAAACGCAGTTCTTTGTTGCATTTATTTTATAGGTACAAAATGCTGTTGGCCTTTGCCCATTATCATATTATTGAGCAATGATCTGTGAAAGGGATAACTTACAGTGTTAAAAATAGGTAGATACCTTATCTGTACTAAATTCGTGTTTTATTGCATTGACCTCATTTCATGCAAGTCGTCCACAGCATTTTGTTACCTACTTCATTCTCTAAAACTGTCGGGTTTTTAGCTTATTTGAGATGCACCAAAAAGTTGTCGAAAGCTGTGGAATGAATTACCTTCAGATGCCTTAGTAACTAAAGCCCGATATGAAAAACAACCTTCAAGAAAAGAGTTGTTTTCCTCCTCCTAAGGTGAACATCTGACTACTCGAGAGTTTTCTTCCTGTAGCACAGGAAGTATAACAGTAATTTCTGTAGCATTAAGTTACTAACGAATGAACAGGAGTGGACAGTTCACAACAGTGGATGTTTTAGCAAATAACCGATCATCTATTTCATAAAGTCTTGTTGGCCAACGGATCTATCACGTGATTGCAGACTTGCGCGTGACAATATTCGTTGCTAAATCATTTACTACAAATAAACTTTGTGATGTAAACACTTAGGATTATATTGCAGTAGATACCTAAATAAATTTTCTTCAGCTCAGAAACGTGTTTGAAAAATCTTTGCAAACTGAGTGAATTGTCTTTGAAGCACGATTCCGAAAGTAGACATCTTTGTTGATTTGTTAAAAACTTGTCCAATAATAGCTTCTTTGATTGATAGATTGGTGATGCGTTTCATCATCTTAGTGAGAGAAAAGGAGGACCTACATTTCTACCTAAAGTACGGAAAGGCCGTGGTCTGCCATTATCCTTTCCATTTCACACAGTACCTGATGAAAAATCTTAGTAAGTATAATGTACTGGCTCATATTTTCGCGGAAAAGCTGGTATAATTTTCTTAGACAGATATCTTGTATACCTACTATGTATACTTGTTGTATGCGTCAACGGACAGCTATCCTATAAAATAGCCGAACATAGCTGGATTTTTATTCAGTGTTGTCAAGTGCATGCCCGGTTTTGAACCGTGGACATCACGCGCGCGCCATTCTCTACCACTCTGCTACCGAGTTCTTCAGAACAATGCATAATAAACTGTAGTATTTCTATTGTAGTAGAGCCTTGAGCTCTTATATCAGTTAAAATATCATTAATATTAAATAAAGAACTGCAAAATAATTAACGTTATCAAAGTGGTATTGACCACTTTTGTACCAGCGAAAGTGTCTCAGCTAACCTTGACCCACGTTACATTTTACGCACGAACTGCGTAAGTCTGTGTTATCGGACAGATATTTATACAATCACTGTAAAAAAAGACCATTTGTCTGCAGTTAGTTCAATGGAACTATTTAGCCATTGATGAATGGTGATAACTTCACTAGCAATAGCATTATTCGGTAGATACAAGGGTTTCATCACATTAATGGCTACAGATATGTTTCTTTTACGCCGGTGAATTAAGTATAAAGTAATTTTTAAGTACATTACAAATAAGTCAATTGGATTACTTAACCTTTCTACTCTACAGTCATAAAATAGTTAGCTTTTTAGTTAGCTATACCTAAGTACAAAAATACTCAAAGTTTCATGCCTAACGTCAATAAAATATTATTTTTGGGACTACCTTTAATTTGATAAATCATCATAGGTGCTGCTTCTGAACAGCAGGTGCCTAAAAATGTGCAGATACTTAGACTAGCATACTAACTGGCTTATTTTACATTCATGCACCTAAATTAAAATACTTTTTAGGTAGCTTTTTACAGGTTTCACCTCGAGTGCAAGGCGACAATGGAAAAAATGAGCAAATCAGTGCAATGTTATACGCAAATGTCTTACTCAACAATTAAGCAATTTAGGAGTATAAAGAGCCAAGTGTTAATACAAATTGATTTTATACTTATGACAATTTTGTGGATGATACTACTAGCGAACAGCAAGTTTGGATAGCAAAGTATTCTCAAGCAAATAAAGTTAATAAAGATGTTCCTGTTATTCTTTCAGTTAATAAACATTTAGTTCAAAGTTGTTTTAATAGTAGAAAAGCAATTAGCTTCTTATGTCTGCCTCTAAGGCTCGTATTAATAAATCGCACTCAACTCTGAGCTCGATCTTGAGTGCAAACTATGTAGATATGTCATTCTCATACAAAACAGCACCTCAAGTTCGCGCTCAAATCGAGCTCAGAGTTAAGTGCGATTTATTAATACGAGGCTTAGTATGCTTAAATCATTAAAACTACGCAACCGATTTTCATGTTTTTTTTTATCAGATAGAGTGATTCAAGAGGAAGGTTTTTGTTTATCATACATGCATAATATCCACAGTCGAGAAACACTGATAATTTTGTAGTTGTTTTGTAGTTGCTAGTAAGTAAGCATAAGAATCAGGGCCGTTTTTCACCTATAAAACCCTGGGCCCTGGGCACATGGGCCTTTAATCCTCTTGTTTGATAAATGTGGTCCGCAGAACCTGGTCTAGGGGCCCCAATCAGGGCCCTGGGCACGTGCCCATTATGCCCAGAAGGAAAGACGGGTCTGATAAGCAAAATTATATCTTTTAGTAAGTGAGTAAAAATAATCACAATAAAGTTATTGTTTCTTTGTACCAGTGTCGTTGAATCACGATGTTCAATTTCATTAATTCAATAATTTTATTGTTAAGTGAATGTTTTCTGTCTTTCGTCCGGCACAAAGAGCAAATGGCATCAGACACTTTCGAATTTCCCATCTTCTGGAAAATAGAATAATAACAATGAATAACCGTGAAAAAAAAGGCTTCAAATATTACTCAGGTGATTTGTAGAATTCGATTTCCAAGTTTGTAATGATAGGTAATAATAATATAACCGGATTCAGCGCCATAATAGACAAGTTACTTTTGCATGCCTCCGTAACGTAGTGGCTAGTTGCACTTTAAAGTCAGGCCCTGGGTTCGAGTCCCAGCGGCACTGGCGTTTTATTTTTTTTCTTTTCCTTATAAAAAATCTGAAATGTTCAAAGTCATCATCATCCTAGCGCCTCTCCCGGTTGCATCCTCGGTGATTCCTTGGAGCCCAGGGTAGGCTACGACAATGATCCTGAAGTTGACGAACCTGGTTACTTATTACAATGCGTCGACGATGGCTGAAATATTCAAAGTAGGTATATGTATGTTAATGACATTGTTTGTAATAAGTATTTGGTAAAAGAAGGCGTTGAGCATTTTTGATTTTATATTGCCGTATAAGTAGCTAACCGACTCCTTTCTCCCAATCATATTTTCGTCCTTGGAAATCCGTAAGAATTTCTTAAAACATGTTTGTAAACTTCAAAATACATGCCGTTCATACTTAATTTTCTCTTTATTATTTTTTTATCATTATGACTAATCTCTACTTCAACTCAAAATATTATAAGTACACTAGGGTTGTTCACTTAGATCACTTAAATTTTATGATTAGTTTCTTTTGCTTATGGTTAAAAGGAATGTCTTAGATGCGTTGTTTGTCATCAAAACCCCATACCTTCCCTAATTCACAAGATGAAACTTTGAAAATAGTGTCTAAGGATTTCTGAGTTCGAAATAGATGAACCAGATTAAGAAAACAAGAGAAAATTAGCAATTAATAGGCCATCTTATTTTGCTTCACAGAGTAGTTAAAAATATTTATTTATGTAATAAAGTGATTAATTAACGTCTAACTGTCAGCAATTATAGGCGTTGTTACACCCAACTTGTTTCTCTAAACGCCCAATTATATCTGCGCCCGCGCAAGTTTTATTTTGGCGCGTAACCGCCATTGCTCTTTTTGCATTTGTTTATTGTTTTGGTGACTGCCGGAAATTAAATAGGCGAATGATTTTCGATATCATGACATTTCTTTTATGTCTAAGTCGTTAGATAAGTACATTTCTTTGAATCGTCATTGCGTTTAAAAAAGTAGTGACCATACTAAATCAATTAAATGGGTTGGTATTGTATTTATTTTAATCAATGATTGTTAGGGTTCCGTAGTCAAATCGCAAAAATCGGAACCATAAAGATTCGTCATGTCTGTCAGTCCGCGAGTATGTCACAGTATTTTTTTCCGAAACTTAAAGCGTTGCAACTTCGTTGGTAGATATATTCTGTGAACCGCATCAACCGCAAAAAGATTTACACGATAATAAAAAAAAAATTGTACCCATGGTTAGAACTGAAACTCCATTATTTTTTCATTAAACCTAAATAAAGGGTATCTGTGGATAGGTCTCAAAATTTAAATGGATGTTTCTCATATTATTATTTTTTCTAAAGTGAATAGTTTGAGCCAGAAACACTTCCAAACTGGTAAAATTGGTCCCAGTAACCTGTAACTTCCAAAATAATACAATATTAAACCTAAAAATACACACATTATTATGTACAATAGCCTACAAAGTTCCACCGAAAATTGGTTTAGTCGAGATCTAGTACCTAAGTAGTTTATTTAAAACGTCATAAATAGAATTTGTGCGAAACCCTCGGGGTCCAGGTCCAACTCGCACTTGGCCGGTGTCTTTTTATTACTTAAATAATAATCATCATTATCAACACCTATCGCATTCTACTGCCGGACAAATCACTCCAAGGGCTCTCCTTTTAAACCGATCCGTTTTTGGGGAACGCGTTGGCTCATCATCCCACATCCAGCTCCTGCCAGACAATACAAAGATTAATACCTAAATTCTCACAGAAAAAATAAGATTAAACATTTCTGTGTTTGATGTAGAATATGTATAAACGTACCTAACCCAAATGTTTGAATTTAGCAAGGATCGAACCAGCTAGCTCTTTGTGTAATATTTCTAAATCAAAATCTTTTCAATAGTTATATAATTTCGGGATAAAGTTTCAGAATCTTCTCAATAAATTGATAAGCGGGGGCACGACAAAATATTAATATAGAGATGTTTTTACCCTTGTTTGAACTTTAATTTAAAGCAAACCACTCTGGATAAAGATTTTGGTATGAGTGTTGTGTTATGTGCTTTTCGATCATGGCGGCCGATCTTACGATCAGCCAGGTACGCAGGATAGGTATATTACAGTGCAACTATCCTTCCGCGCTAGTATAGGTGCACTCCGTTTTTCCTCACCCTCATAGTTTGGTGGGACAGCAGTCTGACACGACCGTAGAGAGATCAGGCACGAAACCAATTAACGTGTTTTCTCAAGCATGGAGGAACTCAAGATGCAAAAGATTTGGTCATCCATCCGATGACCGGGTATTGCGAAAATTTCTTAACACAAGCAATCGCATTAAACACTATGCCATTGAGCTCCTCATAGCTTTTTACTGCTACAAAATTGAAAATAGAAGAAGTGTCTTTAAAAAATCATATTGTTTAAGCTTATATATACTGGGTCGTTGAGCCATAATAGTTAGTTAGTTTAACTAACTATTTACTGTTGAAAAATAGAATTATAGAAAAAACGTGTCTTTTCAAAATCTGTTTTGCAAGGGCGCCTAGCCAAGTTGGCTTTGACGCCAGGGGGAGGGTCACATAGTCAAGGTCAAGTCAGTATCCTACTACTATTATAAAGGCGAAAGTTTGTATCTGTGGATGTATGGATGTATGGATGTATGGATGTTTGTTACTCTTTCACGTAAAAACTACTGAATGGATTTGAATGAAACTTTACCACAATATAGCTTATACATCAGAATAACACATAGGATATTGGAAATCGAAATCCACGCGGACGGAGTCGCGGGCGGCCGCTAGTTAATAAATAATCTAATTATGTTCAATTTAGGGGTCCTAAGAACTAGACCCAATTCAGGGGGGAGGGGTCATGAATGATCCCTGGATCCGCGCTTGTCAGTATGTAAGTAGGTACTAGCCTTCCTTACATACCTCTGGTCGAATTTAGAATATCGTAGCAACAGCTCTATACAATTCCTCAGTGGGCAGTGGCCGCTCACTAACCCCGCGGTGCATTCGCTATAAATGCAAGTAGCAGTGGCTCGGCACTGCATTACCTCAGTGACGACAGGGGCCGACACCCCCCAGGCCTAAGCCGAAATACATTAAAATAATCGTGAAAGTACTGGAAGGTAGTGAACTTTTTTGTGAAATCTGAAAATTTTTTTCTTAAAAATTTTTGAGTGTTTTTGTGAATTTTTTAAATATTTTTTTGCTAATCGGGTTAGATTATTTGAGATAGTATTTTAGTGTTAAAGTTTTAATACTGTGTTTCAGTTCGACTGAAGAAATAAACATGAGGGCTTTCAGGACAGTACTGTTATGCGTGGGTAAGTAAAAAAATAACAATTTAAATTACAAAATTAACTTAGTTAAAAAAAAATTCTTGTAGTTTTTATTTACAAATTAGTTTTCAGACAAATAATCTACACTTATTAAAAGTAATTCTATTAAAAGCAGTTAACATTGATATGCAGTGAATGAATCAAATAAATAACTTTGACAAATATAATTATGTTTTTTACCTAGGTGCTTTATTTGATAAATAATAAATAATTTTGTAAGTACCTAATTTTAACAGAAAAACCTTTTATATAACTTAAATAGGTACTAAAATTATTCTATTCCTTAATTTTAATTCGGTATTACTACTAATTTATTAACAACTAACTTAAGAAAATATGTGCATGATTAAAACACTAACATTGAATTAGTATTCATTTTTACTTATTATATACATACTAAATATTTAAAAATGACATAACAACGCACTACTTTTTTAGTAAAAAAATTTAAAGAAAAATTTCAGCTTTTTATCTTTTTATTATTTCTAATTAATTCAAATCAATCGTTGATCGATCTTGTCTTTTTAATTCATCACTATAGTGTGGTAATTATTTGTAGTCAGTTGGAGATTCGTTGGAAGCGAGAAGCCCGCATACCGATGTGGGGTCTTAAGAGGGAAGGGGGTATGCCACAGTGGACCACTCGCAGACGCCATAACATTTGATAACCTACCCTCATCCAAACTACCTAGATTCAAACTAGCCAGTCCATCTTTTCCTAAATCATTCCCTCAACTTCCAGACGATGATAATATATCAATAGTCAAAATAACTCGAACTACTAAAGGAGGACCTTCTACTACTCCTAAACCTAAATCTCGAGTTAAAATATCTTCGGCAAAGATACCAAGATCTAGACCAGAACCCTTACAAGCCCTAAAATCTACGTACAGTGATATCAGTGACTCATCTGAGGACCCCTATCCTCTAAAGTATTCGAATGTTAATCTCCAATCAGCTGCCAGTCAATACGTTCCCAGTTTATCTTCCGATGCTCTACCTTCTAAATATGCTTACAATCAGTTATCGACAGCTGACAAAATACGTCATTTTAACTTCAACCAATTCCTGTCTTCAGGAAAAATTCCTGCCCCTGGTACACCTATTAAATTCCCATCCACTCCGATATACCAAGTGGCACCATCTCCTTCACCTTATTCGGTATTATCGCCATCACCTGCAACGTACGCTGCAAACGTGCCAGTTTACAAATATCCTGTGTTCAACCAACAATCCTTTCTAAGATATCCTGCGCTTAAACTACCAAGTATTAGCGCGTCGACTAGCAAGCCTACACCAAGTGCACCTACAGTTAGAATAACTGCTGCCACCAAACCGCCTGTTACCAAGCCCAAGGTTGTAGAAGAAACTGCTACCATCTTGCCTGCTAAAGAATCTGCTGAGAATGACTTTGTGCCGACTAAAGCAACAGAGAAGCCTGTAAGAACAGCGCCTCCAGTGAATCTGTTTGATGATGATGACGGTGATGATGGTGATTAAGAACTTGTTTCTGCATGATAGTGGAGAGAATGCAGTCCTAGCATGGAATTTGTTCCCCTCTATCTTATAAGGCAACCTCCTATGCACTTTGTTCTATGATACTTAAACTATCATATTTCTTTCTTATTCTTGGCAACAAAATTGATTATGTTTCTCTTCCAGGCCTTTTGTATGTTCTCTATACAGAAAATTTTGTTTTATTCTAACATACAACTTTTCCAAGCTTATTGATAAAGGTCCTCTTCTGATCTCATATCATCTCAAATAGCCAACTTTACAATAACATTATGTGCCTTCCTCGTAACTCTATTCTCTGTAATTTTTTTCATTCTTTTTCTTGTCAACTTCAGAGCCACCTAAGTTGTGATAACAACTTTTATTCTCTCTCAAATTTTCTGATCACCATCCCTTAATTCCCTTATCATAGAAACACACTGGACGGAAAAAATGCGACCGAAGTTCGGCGTGACTACGCCTGCAATGTAAGATGACACACTTTGCCGAAATTACGTCGCGTAATTTTGTATACAAAATGCATTGCCTCTGAACTTTGGTTGTGTTATTTCAGCCTAGTGTTTTCTTACACTTATTGTTT
This sequence comes from Nomophila noctuella, assembly GCA_958496325.1. Taxonomy (NCBI): domain Eukaryota; kingdom Metazoa; phylum Arthropoda; class Insecta; order Lepidoptera; family Crambidae; genus Nomophila; species Nomophila noctuella. The sequence goes on from OY292501.1 coordinate 10,459,480, forward strand.
GATTCCAATCAATACCAACACTTGCTAGTATCACTAATATTGTTATTGCATGTCGATATTGTATAATGCGCCGCATGAAAGTGCACTTCGGCATAACAGCGACGATTATTTCGGAAGTGGAATTCTGCAAGGGGCTTTCCTTCTTACACGCAACTGTTTTTTCTCTATTTCCTTAACAGAAACTAATTGCTCGTTAAATAACTGTTTACTTATATTGTAACGTTATTTTGAGTCTAAATGTGTGTTTCAAAAATGTTTTTAATCGTCCTATAATATATTTGTTGACGCTGTTAGCTAGTTCTACCTAATAGAAGTTTAAATATGGCTGCTGGGATGAGATCTTGTTAATAATAAAAATAGGTAGTCAGATTTTTCTTCGAGTGAGATAGCCGTCCTACTGGACTATATGGCAAAGGAAAAAAGGAATGCACGTGTAATAAAAAAATGATAAACTGAATAAAAAAACCTGTGCAAGTCTGTCAAGTTCGTTTTAATTATCGTGTAATAATTACGTATTCATTAGACGACAAAATTGCATGCATATTATGAACAAGGGTAGGCTTACTATAATTGCACCGTAGAACGCACCCGTGCTCTACATTATACAGCCGAAGTGCCGCGTTTATAAACGCAAAACGATGTGAATAAAGAAAAAAATATTATTTAGATTGATGAAGCCGAGTTTTGATTCCAATCGTTTATGACTTTAATCGTTTATGTTTATGACTAGCATACTTTGCAGGCTAGGCTATGAAAGTACACACTTGTGGACTGCACTCCCTATTCTCTCACTGTCATAGTTCGGTGGGTGAGCAATCTGACACGACCGTAGAGAGATCTGGCGTAGGTCCAGCGTCTTTGCATACTTTCCGTAGTACAAGACGGAGTAATATCGTAAAATAATGAGTATTCAATAAATATTTCACTGATAGTGAATTGCATTATTATGCGATGCGGCACTACTTGCTACGCACGATCGGAGATTTATGTATTCTGTTTTTGTTTCTGCATTGGAAGTTGTAACTTCTATACTAAAGATGGAATGGTTGCGCAACCCTTGTTAGATTTCCGTTATTTAAGGTTTCTTGAGTAATAATTTTGGATTTGTTAAGCTAGTTGAGTTGCCAACGAGTTCTTGTAACTTTCATTAACAAATGCAATATCTACATTTTCATCTTACCAGTCTTCGTCCGTCGTCTTATAAGAAGATGGACAAGGAAAACAATTTCTAATTTCTACGTATGCCATACAAATTATTTACTTTTTCTTATTCTTTAACTCGTATTGTAATTAGTCATTTTCTGAAATAATTTCTATCAAATATGAACAATACTTGTAAATGAATCTGTACAAATTTAAACAAGAAAACACCCACCTTGGTCCTTCGAGTTCTCGTCACAACATAATGGTTAGAGCATTCGCCCTAATCGACAGAAGTAGGTTCCAATCCAGCCTGATTCCGAAGACAAGATGGATTTTTCCTTGTTTACCTACACCTAAAAATATTTCCGAAAATAAAGATATTCATTTTATCTCAAAACTTTCCAAAATCCTAAAACCCACTGAACATTCCAGGCACTTTCTCCCTGGTCACGGCCGCGCCCGTCCGCGACAACTCTCCCGAAGCCTCCAACTATGAGTACGACTATGAAGCCAACCAGCAAGTGCAGGCACAGGAGCCGCAGGAGTCAGCAAGCCATTACGACGCTTACATCCAGGAGGTAAGGTTCAATTTTGTATACATACAAGTTGCATATAGGTAATTACCTAGTAAATAACCAGGCAGGTCGCCTGGACAACATTAGTTCTATTAGTTGACGGGCTCAATTATCTAGTAGTCAAAGACCCTGGCTACAAAATAAAGGGTCGCGGGTTCGAATCCCGTTAGGGGCAAATGTTGGGTGATGAAAATCGACATTTGCACTCGAGTCATGGATGTTTATAAAGGTATTTAAGAATGTCTATCCGTTCCCTAGCTCCCATAGTACAAGCTTGGAACGAAACAATCTCTTCATTATTTTAGTTCAAACATGTAAGTACCTAGTTTTTTGGCTGTTTTAAGAAGTCTTATGAGGGCAGACGTGTCTCCTTGTATTTCATCAATCAACCCTGCCAGTGACTGTATAACCCATCATCTAGGGAACGCACAGCCAGCAATTAATTGCTGAGGCTAATAATTCTGAATATTCCAACAGGTTCAAAACGCCGCCTCGGGCGACAGCAGCAAGAAAGGCTTCAGCCGAGGCAGCGGTCTCCGAACGATCGCCGTCGGGTCAGCCAATCAAGCGAAAACAGCGCTTGGCAACCAAGCGGCTGCGGCGTATCAAGCGGCGTACGTGGCGAAGAACACGCTGGCCCAGTCAGCGGCTCAGGCTAGTGCTACAGCGCAGGCAGCGCTGGCGGGGAAGCAGGTGATCCTGTCGGGTTTGGAGCAGCAAGTGAGGGACGCTAAGGTAGCCCTGCAAGGGGAGGAGATGCAGCTGCAACAAGCTAAGAGGGCGGCTCAGTCGGCCGCTCAGGCCGCTCAGCAGGCCATGCATCAAGTAAGTTAGCACTTGATATACCTATACTATAATAAAATAAAGCTTGTTTGTTTGTTTGAACGCGCTGATCACAGGAACCTCTGGTTCGAATTGTTTTTTTTTAGATAGGATAGTCCATTTAGTTTAAGGCTTTAAGCTATAGAGTAACACTATGTGTCCGAAAACAGAATTCCCACGGACGGAGTCGCGGGCGCTAGTTTTAATAATAATTTGTTGGACTAGTTAGACTAGTAAGTCTGAAAATATTTTATTGGAATTGGTATCAAAACCAATAAGTTTGTGTCATAATGATTGGCCCTTTATTGGACTAGTGCAGAGTAGGCCAACCAATATTATGGCATTGGCACGCGTGCCATTGACGGCACGCGACACAATATTTTGGGCTCGTTGTCGACCATAAAACATGTGAAAAAAAGTGTAAAGGATGATGGTCAAATTCTCACCATTCCTGTTCCTAATGATAATAAATAAAGGAATGATTCGGTTGACTTGACACCCGATGTGATTCGGTTAGTAAAATGTTAATGTAACAACACGAAAAGTATGTGCTATTTGCATTATGAATACTTACTTTCGCTATTCGAATCGAAGTAGGAAACACCTATGTATATCGCAAAATGTAGGTACCGACATTCTGCTAAATCGGTGTGCGTTTGAATTGCTTAACACAAAATTAGGTGAAACAATCAAAACTTCAGTTTACAATTAAGTACCTAATAATAAAAAAATCTCTTATTATAAATATAACATAGCGCCATAGGCTAAAAACAAAGCGAACTGTCAAACAAAATAGTAAAGTAATCTTTCTACGAGTACTATGTTCCTGATCTCGTCAACTAGTAACAGTTATCTGAAGTATCAATTTAAGCACCATAATAATTAAAGTTGCAATATCAAAATTAAAGTCGTACGATAAAATTAAAGAGAAATAATGTCCTCGCTTCACAAAAATCGCAAGTCATTGTTGCGTAAACGCATAATGCTCTACTTATTGGCCCCTAAAAACGTTACATTTAATAAAATAAACTATTAAAATTACAATATGGACCGGTAGGTCATTCGCAAGACAGTAAAAACTGTGACAATGAACTACAATTTCATATAATTTAAATGAAACACGAGTTTTTTTGCTTTGATCTCGTTAAATAGTCGGTTTTGCAAGCTGTATCGATTACGTAAATGTTTCGAATGGAAATTGGTGATGAAAATTTACAAAACAAACAAGAGAGGACGGGATATTGGCAACGAATAGGGTTGACACCGAGTGAAATTAATGCGCGTTGCCCAGATTTATTTGTGTGATTTTCTTCGAAGGAAAATACGCGGTTTTATGCCACTAATGAATAGGAGTTTTCAACCAACATCTTTGTATTAGACAGTTACAATTTCTCTACAAAAAACTGTGAAAGATATAGTCTGTAACTATGGCTTAATTAAAACTGCCCGCACATGCAAAATATAAAATATATGGTGCACCAGATAAATAAACAATTACTTCATAAAATTATTTCTTAGAAACTTAACTTGCAAAATGGTAGTTAATTGTCTGACAAATATACACAGAATTGTTTATACAATTAAAACTCGTGCTAATGTTTTCGACAACCCTGTATAAAATAATTATTTACGTAAGTAAGCCACTTGGTCCAGTGGCGGAACGGTACGATTCGCTTATTCTTATTGCGCTAATCATTAGCGACAATACTGTAATGTAAGAATGTAACCCACTTCATCTCTTAAAAAGTTACGATTAAAAATACAAATTATTATCTACCTACATATTATAAAGAGCTACCTTATAAATCATGACAATGGAAACATGAACATAAATGTTCCACTAAGCACAAAAAGTCTAAACATTTTCAAAAAAAGAAGTAGGTAATAAATGAAACAATTAAGACGCAACATAAATTAAAATAGTACTTCCTTTTTGTCGGGTTAAATTTTTATTATTATTATACATTTTATGCACCGTCAAGCATATAATAGGAGTGTTATCTAGTGAATTAAATAATGAATATCTGTGAATTAATTTATATAACATTGTTGCAATCGGAAATCTATCCTAATCTAAATAATAATCTTAATATAATTTTATTAACGTAACCGTTCTATAGGGGCGGAACGGTACAAATTACGATTTGTTCATTCTCAGTGGTTTTTACTTTTATTTGATTTACTTCGTTTGTCTTTTTTTGCATTCTCCAACTTTACATTTAACGCAATTGACTTAGATTTTTAAATCAATCAATTTTTTGGCAAGCTTTAATTCATTTAGGGTTAAATGGGGAAGGGTGGAAAACGCCGCAAGTTTCCCTATGGATGACATTTAGTGACTGAAACAATATTCGATTTCCAAACACTAAAAAAACCCAAACAGCTATCCAATTAGACCAGCTATAATCGATTAGCTTCAGGTATTGCACTGATCTGCAAGTGCACCCTTGCGACAATATTTGCAAGCCGTGTCGACAGCGCGGTTACCGCACAGATACAATTTACGACGGTCACTGTACATTTTAATCGAAAAAAGAATTATTGTACCACTTCTTAAAGATCGGAGTGAATTAGCACCAATAGTATAAATTATCTGAGGCTGAAATGTGTAGAAATGTTGACCTTGACTTATAGAGCCTTGAATTAAAGAATCACTAAATGTTACATAAGTACAAGTCGATGTAAGACTATGGTCGCCACTTATTAATAAATCTGAGGTTTGCTTGTCAACACATAAAATATAATAAGTGAAATAGGCCAGTTTTTATCGAAAACTAAAACAATATTATAATAGCAGCATATTAATGTTCCACATGTTTGTATTGTTACAAAGATTGTCTTTAGACATTAACGTACATCATACGAATATTACAAAAAGTGAAAGTTTCTTATCACAATTAACTGCTCCCATGAAATAAAATAGGCGTCTCGATAACACGGGCAAAGCCGTAAAAACTAATATCATTACTTTATTAGAATGTATGTGAATGAAAATGGTAATGAAAATGAAATGTCAATGCCTTGCGGTTTGTCATCGGATCTTGCTACTCGTAGTAACATAATATTCACGGTTCAATAGGCAATTTCCTTCCTTCAGACTTTGTATGGTCATGTGAGATCACTTTCGTTGATAGATAAGAAAGTCATCCATCTAGCCTTTTTTAACCATCCATCCTTAATAGAAAGTTAGCTAGCTCAAATTTAGGTAGAGCAACACTTTTTTTGAGGTCAGGTAAGCCACCACTTAACCCTTATAAGGACTTAGGTTAATGACTGAGTTATAGGACAATGACATCACAGATATAACTAGGTGCCTTTTTCAGCACATAAAAAGTTCTCCAATGCGTAAAAAAATTACCTACTTCTGAGCTTTCAAAATCATTACCAGTAATTTAGCAATGATGAGTTCATGATTTTCAGCCAGAGTAAAGAATAATTTAATTGTTTTAATTTAAGAACAGGACGTTTCTTAAAAGTTCTGTTACCTACTGAAGGTTGTTCAGTGATGTAGAGGATTTCAAAATACTGTGAAACGTTCACGCAACAACCGAGCGTTAAAAACCGTTAAGATTTTTTACTACTTATAAAAAAAGAATTTAATTTGTTTTATTGGTCCGAAAATAGTTGGCCCATTTAATGATATTTTTCGTCCATTAATTTTTTTTAATGAGACTGTTAGTCGTCATGCATTTTGTCTTTTGTTTCACCCCGTATAACCACATTTTAGGTGAACGTGATCCAAGCCGCCTTGAACGCTGCTCAAGCCACATCCGAGAACGCAAACGAGGCCGCATCCCAAGCAGCCGGTGAGCTCGGGGCACAGACCGCCATGGTGGGCGCGGCCCGGCAGCGACTCCAGACCCTCCAGGAACAGCTCCACGGCGTCAGGATCGACTTCGAGGCTACGCAGTCTGCTGCTAGGAAGGCGCAGGTATGTAGAACAAGCCAGAAAGCTGCTAAACACACTTTAGATGCAGCTATATGAAGTTCCTAACGATCGACTTCGAAGCTGCATAGACCAAAGTGTGTCTTCAAAACAAATGACGTCAGAGCTCAAGTGACCGGTGAGCTCGGGGCACAGACCGCCATGGTGGGCGCGGCCCGGCAGCGACTCCAGACCCTGCAGGAGCAACTCCACGGCGTCAGGATCGACTTCGAGGCTACGCAGTCTGCTGCTAGGAAGGCGCAGGTATGTAGAACAAGCCAGGAAGCTGCTAAACACCCTTTAGATGCAGCTATATGGAGTAAGGATCGACTTACAAGTTGCATAGACCATAGTGTGGGGACCAGGTATGTGTCTTCATAAACGAGTGCTAGGAAGGTTCAGGTGTAGCGATTTGGAGTAAGGATCGTCTCCCAACCTGCAAGGACCAAAGTGTGTCTTCAAAACAAATGACGGCAGAGCTCAAAGGACCGGTGACTGCGTAGACTTTGAGGCTACGCAGTCCGCTGCTAGGAAGGCGCAGGTACGTGTCTTCACAAACAAGTGACGTCAGAGCTCAAGTGGCCTGAGAGCTCGGGGCACAGACCGCCATGGTGGGCGCGGCCCGGCAGCGACTCCAGACCCTGCAAGAGCAACTCCACGGCGTCAGGATCGACTTCGAGGCCTCGCAGTCCGCTGCCAGGAAGGCGCAGGTATTTAGGACAAGTCAGGAAGCTGCTAAACACCCTTTAGATGCAGCAATATGGAGTAAGGATCGACTTAGAAGCTGCAAAGACCATAGTGTGTCCTCAAAACAAGAGACGACAGAGTTCATAGGACTGGTGAGCTCGGGGCACAGACAGCCATGGTGGGAGCGGCCTAGCAGTAACTCCAGACGCTCCAGGAGCAACTTCACGGCGTCAGGATCGACTTCGAGGCCACGCAGTCCGCTGCTAGGAAGGCGCAGGTATGTGTCTTTATAATCAACTGATGTCAGAGCTCAAGTGTCTGGTGAGCTCGGGGCCAGACTCCAGAAGCTCCAGGAGCAACTCCATGGCGCCAGGATCGCAGTCCGCGGCCAGGAAGGCGCAGGTGGAAGCTGCTAAACACACTTTAGATGCAGCTATTTGGAGTAAGGATTGACTTCGAAGCTGCATAGACCAAGAAAGATGTATAAGGCAAAGAGTATCAAACTAATCAAACGATGAGAATTATGAACTAAGCTTTTGTCCGTAAATGACTGTTCCAAGCAACTGCTAAGCAGGGCGTCAGGAGACGTCCGGAATGTTTGGCAGCCATTCTTAACTCTCCTTTACACTTAAAGTAGCCTGTTTAAAATGTTCAAAATTATTTATTTTCTATTTTTCTTAAACAGGACGCCAAACAGGAGGCTAAGGTCTACATACTGGAAGACGTAGTAGTATCTCTGTACTTCTGATATCGTCACACACATTTAAAGAGATCTCAATGCATTTATATTCTCATAGTATTAATAAACTTCAATGCTGAAATCATTATTTTTATATTTTTTCCTCTTGAATGGCTGTTCCTTACGAAAATCTAGGTAGGTGTACATGAGACTTTTTTATACCAGTGTTTCATTCACCTTCCCTGTTATTGCAAAAGACAGGCGTTACTGCTCTTGAACTTTATTAGTTTAACTCAGCAATTATTTAAACCTGTTATAATGTGCTGTATGGTGTTAGATGATTGATCGCTGGTCTTTTTCTAACTAGGCTGCGGCCCAACAAGCCCAAGCGAATGCGGCGGCGGCGGCGGCGAAGGCAGCAGCGGCCGGTCTGGGCCAGAAGCAGGACAACTCACATGAAGGTACGACATACGAAGAGTACAAAGTGGCCCCCGCACCCGAACAGAACAGCCAGGAATATTACACGCTCCAGTCGGATTTCCAACACCAGTAACATTAAGGTTTTAGGTGAATTAAAGTTCAAAAGGTGCTTTTTCAGTTTATTTTGCGAAAAAACAAAACACTGGCGCAATAAATATAAAGTAACAAACAAGATGGCGGAAAATTATTCTGCCGCCATATTTTGACAGGTCGGCGAAAAAAAATAAACTGAAAAAAATAAACCTAAGAACTAAATAGGTAGGTTAATATTACAATAGGATTATTCATTAGTAACCTATGTTGGATGAAAGTATTTATTTGAATAACTCGTATGTCCTATTATAATTTTAACCGCAGTAGTTTTACAATGTGTAAATAAACTTTTGTTAAAACTAGTATTCACAGCTGATATTGTTGTTAGTCTTTTGTATTTTTATGAATCTTTTTTACCTTTTTTTACTTGGATTTTATTAGTTTATTTATTCAGTTGTTAAATATTTTGCGAATGCGCTCAATTTTGCATGTGTAACTTTTGATTTTGAAGTTAATTTTGCAAAACTGAGGCATCATCGATTGTGTGACATTAATAAAGTAACATCACTAACAGAAGTAGTGCTATCAAAATTAAGTGCGATGTCTCGAGCCATAATGTTGACAAACCGATAAATGTGTAAGAAAATAAAAGTGTTTTGTTTTGAACATGTTTATTTTAATGTAAACTCGACGAGATTATCGACTTTCACTGACTATTACGACTTTCAAACTTTACTACTTACTATATTATAAAGGGAAGCTCAATTAAGGATTTTCTTTGCCAATATGTTTTTCAATCGAGAGAAAATAATACTTTCTATTGACAAAGAATATCATCTGCAAGCCTGTTTGTCTGAAGTACTTACTTGGAATTCAATCTTTTTCGTTTTCTACTTTATGACTGTGACTTAAACTTGACATCTCACTTGATTCAACTTACTATGACTGACTAACACCTAACCCTTAACAATTCCTAACTCACAAAACAACACCTACTAAGCCCACAGAAACACTTCTCTTACGCTAAACTTTACCTCTCTGTGTATATTATAAAACATCGGTGTTCTTAACCTTGTTAATAGGTACCTATAGACTGTGCTACTGAATCTATAGGAGACAACAGCGGTGATTGAGAAAATTAATAAACGATACTAATCTCAAGTCAGCAGGGCCGCCTTTCATCTATTAGAGGCCCTGAGTTATACCTCTAGTTTGGAAATCGTGGGGCCTCCAAACGTGCAAGTCGGCAGTAGGTCCTACATATAAGATAAAAAATAATGAAATCAAAACAGTCTAATATTAGAAGCCTTCAGTATGGCAGGACAATAAGACAGCGGGGTTTCATAGTATGAGAAGCCGTTTTACTTTATATGGTGTCAAACTACAGAAACTTCTAACTTTAAAACAATCTGCTTGCGACATATGGAACCACCATTAAGAACGTTAATACATAAAAATTCAAAATTCAAAATTCAAAATATTCTTTATTAACATAGGCTTCATAGAAGCACTTATTAATCGTCAGAAAACTACAAAAAAATGACTCTACCACCGATTCGGAAAGCAGTTACTGCCGAGAAGAATCGGCAAGAAACTCGACAGTTGCTCTTTTCAAATGCCATATTTTCATTTACAATGTTCATTTATATATGTCAAAAATAATAATAAATTTAATATAATATAATAAATATGACAACAACATGTGCAGAGAGGCAAGAAATTGTCACACCCACAAATTCGTGTCGACATCATTTAAGAAACATACATTTCTTTCCTATAAAGTTTAACCAGCAACCTAATCTAAAGTGCTGTTATCTATTACATAACATTAAATATAAAACTGAGCTGCATTATTTCTCTATCTTAATATTTACCTAAAGCTGGGCAGATTACTTTGATACAGTTATCCACTTTCCTAACAATCTTATTTCAGGTAGGTAGGTAGGTAGGTAGGTGTCTTTAACAAACCACAGTATCGTGTTATCTAACACTGCTTAACAGTGATTAGATGCAGGTATATTGAACTCAAGTGCGCTCATGCAAACTCAATAAAAACACTAATAGGAACAAATCGCATCTTTGATAAGATACTGAAGCAACTAAAAAAGTTAAATCTTCAAGTAGTCCAATCATTCTACGCTCACGCGATTGACCAGACATTTGTAAGAAACGACGTTGGAATGTTTAAAAGCCAATTGACGACCCGCTTGACGTAATGGTCAAAAAGTTGACTATTAATTTTGTATATTTATTTGAAGCATTTTTACATTACCCTGATTGTGAGAGACGCTAGGTTCAATTCCAGCCTGAGCCACCTTAGATCAGAATAATTTTTCTTTGCTTATACCTATATTTTCTTTATCCTTGATTTGACGTCCTTGAGTCGTATTCCTCATTATTGAGGATCGTGATCATTGTATGAAATGAAACATACAACAACTCTCTTGGCAATTTTAATGGAGTGGTTTGCCATTGCCTTCTCCATTTCACACACTAACTAGTAGTGTGTAGGTTTCCTCACGATGTTTTCCTTCACCGTACAGCTGGTATGTCTGACCGGATTTGAACCACGACCTCACGAATGTGAAGCGGCGCTCCTACCACTAGGCTACTATTTTATTTGACCAAGATATCGCTAATTATTTATTTAATACACACTAACTAAGTACTGTTTTATTCAGGTGGCATTTATTTTTTTAAGGATGACGATACTTGGTGACATAGGCTTATTAACAGCACACTACGTAGGCAAGTGACAATTTTAAATGTCGGACGCAAACATCTCTAAATTACTTTGATGCACTTAAAACGTTTAACAACATTTACGTCCATGCAATTACCAATTAATTGCAACAATGAGTTCATTCAGAGATAGAAGATATTCATTACCTAAATCAGGCATACGTTCGAACATAATACCTACTCTGGAAAACTAAGTGAAATCACTTAAAAACTCATAATTACATAGTTATGCTACGGTCATTATTAAGCGTACATAACCACAAACAGTAATTTGGAGCACAAACTTCCTCCTTGAAGTAATCCATTCTGGCTGAAATGTTTTTTTCTTAGGACTTACGTCTACATTCACCACTAACTGTTATACATAAATGCTCACTTACTTAAGTGCCTAGTTACTTAATTTCTCAATGTAAACTTAGTATTTTGACATGAAGGAAATAACTAATTACCAGCTTTAACTTCACCTTATTAAGACATAAATTAAGGTACCTATGAATATGGGAGGCTTTATTACATGACATGAGCTATCCGACTCGAAGGACCGACATAAATCACATTTTATAATTAAGATGGTCATTGTCTGTGGCATCAGAAGGTACCTATAGACATACAATGATTAAGGTACCTATACTTACTATTCCCTTGGGTTAGTTTGAGTGAGAAAAATAGAGAAGATAGCAAATGGTTAACACAACTGTAAATATCACACTTTATCAATGTCACTAAATAAAATATAACCTAATAACTGTACCTACATATTTAGTGCTTGGTCCACCGCACCGTCCCCTCTCGCATCGAACGAATCAGTGAGATTCGTTAAGCGAGTTCTTTCAATTCTTTCAGGATTGGTCGAAGCCCAGCATTCACTCGCACCGCATGAAGACACCGACTATGATACCACACACGAAAAAACAGCACTAGCGCCTATAGTTATAGAACTCGACCATATATTTAAACCGTCCGCCGTTAAACCGGCACAGATAACTCCAAACTACGAAATTCAGATTCTGCCAGACCCCTCAGCGTCTAATAAACACGAAAGCACGATAAAAGCAAAACAGAACGCTTACGAAGTAGATTTCTTCAACAAAGTACAGAAATTCCATAAGGCCGCTAATAGACCAGTGAGATTGGTGGATGGGAATTCGTTCGATGAAGTGTTTCCGTCCGATTATGTAGATCTGAATGGGTTTTTCAAGAGTAAAGGAAACGCTTTGTGGAACCAAGGAACTAGATGGTGGTAGGTATTGGTAGAGCAAAGTCTGTAGAGAAAGTTAAAACTTAAAAAAAAAAAGTGTTATTAGTTAAATAATATTAGATCAAATATTATTATGATGGAACCAAATTGATCCTTAACAAATTCTATCTACAGATACGTTGCTCTATGCTTAAGCGTTATTTATTTCATTGCATTGCTTATTATGCATGTATGATTTTGTTAATGCTTATTTTATAATTTTGAAATAATGAGAATCGTAGGAAACTTAGGTACAGTCAGCAAAATAACTTAGTAATAAACTTGTGCAGGTAAAACAATACTTTCATAATATCTTTTACAGAAGTAGTTAAAGACGAGCCAGCGGCAGAACCTCAAGAGGAGGAGGTCGACGAAGAAGAAGAAGAAGATTGCGAGGAAGAGAAGTGATCTTTTTATGCCATTAAATTAAGTTGTTATCTATTGATTTTTTACAATTGTTAAGTTTATATTAAAAATGTTGTTTTTGTAAACACATTGTTTTCCTATTTCTCTAAAACAGTACGTGTATAAAAACCAAAGATTTTATTTTTCCAAGATCTTTGATAAAAACGCACAAAATCGTTTTGTGTTTTGTCAATCATTATTTTTAGAACCTCACCGATCTTTACACCATAGATAATCTAAGTTACAATCACACACAAAACGTCAATGTCACAACCGATTTGCACGTTTCGTTCCAAGCGACAGGCGTTCGGCTTATGCTCTGACTATTTTAGACTATAATGATTTAAAAATATATTTTAATGGCAAAAACGTATTCAAAAATTCCGAATATAGCTTAATAATCAAAATAATTCATTCAGTAAAGTACAAACAAGGTTTTTTTTGGCGAAAAATTAATGTCAGTTTCCTTCATGCTGCGTAACGAAACGTTCTTCAAAACGTGAGGTTTTTCGTGAACCACACGTTGAACTTGTTGTATTTATTTACCAAAATGTCTGTTGTTAAGAAGAGGAAGCATGTTTCTAAAAAGAACAAGAAAGCGTGGAGGAAGCACTGTGATATCCGCGATGTGGAGGAATTCTTGGAAGACCAGCGGTTGGAAGAAAGATTAGGGTGAGGTTATGTTGATCATCATAATATTGTGTTGCTTACATATTTTTGATTTAAACGCGTGATAATTAATTTATTAACTTCCTCAAAAATTCATTTACTCATACATTGGAATATATTAATCACTTAGTCGTAAATTAAATGGTATAGAAAATATTTTTTTCATTGACTTCTATGTGTGCACTTGTGTCGAAACTTTTAATCAGTTCCTGTTCTTGTCTCTCTGACCACGCTTTTAATAATTTATTTCACATTATCATTCAACAGTTTCAGTAGTTTAAAAATATTTCCTTGTCTTTACAATATCTCATTAATGAATTTTGGTTCAATAATTTCAATTCTGATAAATGTTTGCAGGAAATTTGACACAAAACCAGACAGTGAGTTGTTTGTGTTTGATACACAAGGAGAAGAGGCCAAGGAACCCGTCCCTGAAGTAAAAGTAGAAGGATTAGTCAAGCCTCGTTCAGCGAAGGAGAGAAAACGCCAACAACTCGCTGCTACACCTAAATGCTTTGAAGTTTTGCTTCCTACGTCCAAGGTATAGTGTGTTTTATTAATAAAGATAAAATGATTTTTTTAAATGATTGTATAAACAGTTTATTGGGTTAGTAAAATATTAATAATGGTGATGATGATCTAGATAACAGCTTATGTGTATTTCTAAAGTTAAGCAGTAATTGAGTAGTTATTAATCCATAAACTAATTGATTTCACACTAGAATCTTGTAGACTTAAAGGACAGTTTAGTTTTTTTTAATATCTCATATTTTAATATTCCTAATATTTCATTGTCATCACACAAAAAATCTTAATTTTAAACATTTCTGATATTTTTCAGGTGCAAGATCCAAATGCAAAACGCAACTATGTAAATCCAATAGGCTCAAAACCTACAGCACTTAGCAAGATCACTGAGAAGAAACGCTTAGAAAAAGGCAAATTTCAGAAGAAAGTAGAAATCGCAAGAAAAAACAGAAAGATTGCAATTGACAAGAAAAGGAAATCAAAGTCAATCAGAAGTACTTTTGATTTAGACTTGTGGGGTCAAGATTGTAAGTAGAGTTTAAGGTTGTTGTGTGTTTTATTTTTTGTTTTACCTACAAGCAACTAAGCAAAATTGATTGATATTCGAGCTCTCTTATGTGAAGTGATTGCATACCACTAAATCTAAACTACCACTTTCTTCTGTGTAGAGTTCAGATGTCATGTCATTGAAGTCCTTTGACATAATATGTCTTGTTCGTTAGCTGAGCTGCAATTTGCGTGTAGAATAATTAAAATAACTAAACAATTTCTATTACTTATTTCATATAAAATATTGAGTAGCATCTCTTTTTAGGGTTCCGTAGCCAAAATGGCAAAAAAACGGAACCCTTATAGATTCGTCATGTCTGTTTGTCTGTCTGTCTGTCTGTCTGTCCGCCAGTCTGTCACAGCCACTTTTTTCCGAAACTATAAGTACTATATACTCTTGAAACTTAGTGAGTGGATGTATTCTGTGAACCGCAACAAGGTTGTCACACGAAAATAGAACAAAATTAAAAATAGTGGGGGGTCCCCATAGTCAGAGCTGAAACTGAAAGTATTTATTTTCATTGAACATATACGTGTGGGGTATCTATGGATAGGTCTTTAAAAATTATATTAAGGTTTATCATATTACTTTTTTCTAAAGTGAATACTTTGCGTGGCAGACCCTCAGTGGAAAAAAGTGTGTCCCCCCCTCTAACTTCTAAAATAAGAGGATGATAAAACTGAAATAATTATATAATGTACATTACCATAAAAACTACCAACGAAAATTGTTTCGAACGAAATTTATTCAGTAGTTTTTTTTATACGTCAAAAATAGAATTTGTACGGAACCCTCAGTGCGGGAGTCTGACTCGCACTTGGCCAATTTTTTCATAATATTCTTAGAACCGATATAAACTCAGTTTCACCAATTTTTTTTTTATTATTTTCAGTGCCAGAAGCCAAAGGCATTCCTGAAACTCTTTGCGATGACTTCGTTCCTCCAGAGGCACAACTGCATAATGTTTTGCCGGAGAGAAGGCTCCGACCTAAACCACCGGCTCCGAAGACCGTTGTTACGAGGTCTGCTGTCGACATTCCCCATCCTGGCATCAGTTATAACCCGAGCTTTAAGGTAAGAATTCAATATAATTAATTATTATTCTGATCAAAAAGGCTATAATTATTAAAATTTATTTGTGACCCAAACTACTGAACTTATTGTGTGTTACACTTAACTACACCTACCTCATGTTACCTTCCTGTGATTTACAAATAAATTATCTTATTATTAGAATAAAGCACAATGCTTGTGTTTTTAATGAAGTGGTCAGTTCTGGAACTTACCACATGTCTATAAAAATTTACAACAAAATACCTAACTATATTAAAGAAATGGAAAATGATAATTTATGTTTCAAACTATTAAGAGAATACCTGATCGAAAAATGTTATTACACCCTTACAGATTTGTTAAATTGAATTTCACATTCTCATTAAAAGCTATTGGATTAACATTATTTTCCTATTATATTTAATTCCTGTACAATAATATAATAAATTTTATTTCAATGTTTTGAATTATAAATGTTTACTTACCATTTAAGATTTTGCGACACCCTTACTGGGTTCATATTGCGAGCTTATTATATGTATTTGGCAGAATAATTATAGCCTGTATCTCTCTAGATCCACCTCCACTAATATGAATATATTCTTAAATTATATTGTTACTTTTCAGGAACATCAAGATTTACTTCAAGATGTGGTACAGCATGAGCAAAAGATGATGAAGAAGGAGGCTCACTTTTTAAGAGTCACTACTGGTATGTTCAGGAAAATTACACAACAAGAAAAAGAGGTAAGCGCTTCATTAATTTTATCTTTTAATTTTCATCTGACCCCTCTCTCCCTTTGGGCACAGGATCTGGGGGCCCCACGATTACCAAACCTAAGCTAGCTTAAACTAAGCTAAAAGGTTTTTTGTTACATTTGTTTTTTATTTATGATTGCCACAAATCTTTTTAGATTAGCTTCGATCGAAACTTTGAAAAACATGTGATTTTAGATTTATCACCTCTTAACCATTATGGCTATGGCAAGGGGTTATACCTTATTACCTTAGGGGTTTAGGTTTCCGGGAATTTTTCCGCATTTAGCCTCCAGGGTTTACCTTACACCCTTATTCAAACCATTTGAGTTTCAACTAGAGGTCTAGGATTCTCGTGGCGTCGCTGAAAGCTGCAAGCAGAGTCTCGCCGTCTGGAAGAAGTCGAGCTCGTTGTTCAGCCACATTGCTGCATTGGAGCAGCACGTGTGTCCTACCTTAAATTTTACTTCATTAGTAATTCAATCTTACAGAACCAATGGCGTGAAGAGATGAGCTCTGGCCTTCCCCTACCCCACAACCCGGCTAAGGCCAAAGAGACCGCTGAATCGGACACAGACAACGAGTACAAAGCAGTGAACCCACCCGTCAAGAACAAGAAGAAAGACCACAAGGCAAGGAGGAAGCAGCGGGAGAGGCTCGAGGAGATGGAACGGCTGAGGCGGCAGAAGGTTGAGAAGAAGAAGATCACCGATTTGTACAAGTAAGTCGGGTTTGATTTGATTGCAGTTAGGTGGGTGATATGGTTATGGAACTATTACAATGTTTGTGTCTATACTAATATATTAAGCTGAAGAGTTTGTTTCGTTGATTGTTTGTTTGAACGTGCTAATCTCAGGAACTACTGGGTATTTTTGTGTTGGATAGTCTTTAAGCTACATATAATATCGAAGGACAAAGACTGCTAGTTCGCAAATATATGAATTTGATTTTTATTCTTATTTCTACTATACTAATGAATGTGATCATTGTTTCTATACAACTTAAATCATGAAAATTATTCTTTAATAATGACACTGACTATTGTTACGTGTAAATGTTAAAAACAATAGATTTCATTTTGATTTCATTACAGGCTCCGTCAACTCCAATCATCCATAACCACAAAAGAGAAGACGGCGGAGACCCAGCGCTCCCGCCGAGCAGCTCGTCGCGCCGAGGTGGCCGCCACCGCGCCGCCTGCTCTCAATAGGCACAAGACTCCGTTGAAGGAACCCGAATATGTTGACCCACAAACGCTTACTGGGGACCTGAGGCAGCTGAAAGCTACGAGTAAGTCATCTATTTACATTTTAACTGGTATTTTTTATTATTAAGGACATGAGGTCGCAGCTAGTGCTCTGTCTGGTCTCAATGCATACAAGAATCCGTTGAAAACTGGAATACGTTGACCCACATACGCTTACGGGGGACTTGAGGCAGTTGAACGCTACAAGTAAGTTGTTTATTTCATCTTAACTGGTTCTATGTATTGTAAAGAAGACAGGGTTGCTGCTACTGCGCGCCTGCTCTCTATAGACACAAGACTCCGTTGAAGGAACCTGAATACATTGACCCACAGACGCTTACTGGGGACCTGAGGCAATTGAACGCTACAAGTAAGTTGTTTATTTCATCTTAACTGGTACTATGTATTATTAAGAAAATGAGGTCCTTCACTGCTGCACTAAATAGGCACAAGACTCGGTTGAAGGAACCGGAATACATTGACCCACAGGCGCTTACTGGGGACCTGAGGCAGTTGAACACTACAAGTAAGTCTGAGATGACAATGCAAATACTAATACTGTACTGTATTACTACCCTATTCCTTTCTATGGGTGTTATAGAAAGTTATGTAATAGAGGAGCTCGATGGCGCAGTGGTGAGCGCACTCGGCCTGCGGTTGCTAAAGTTAAGCAACGTTCGCAGATTCCAGTCATCGGATGGGTGACCGAAATATTTCATCTCGAGCTCCTCCGTGCTTCGGAAGGCACGTTAAGCCGTTGGTCCTGCGCCTGATCTCTCTACGGTCGTGTCAGATTGCTGTCCCACCGACTTATGAGAGTGAGGGAATAGGGAGTGCACCTGTGCTTGAGCACTCACCTGTGCACTATAATATATCCTGCGTACCTGGCTGACCGTAAGGTCGGCCGCCATGGCCGAATACGGCCGGAGGGTATTATAGGAAGTTACTTAGGGACATTCCGGGGGGGGATGGGCAACAGCATTCCCCTCTGTAACTATTGTTCATCATACTGCTGTTGTTTTATGTGACCCCCCTGCTCTTCTTGGTGATGATGATAATAATCCCCCTTCTGGGCTAGAATTATTTCCATCTTTTCTTTTATATATTTCTGGAAAATTACCGCTTTAACTGTCACTATAAATTCTAAGCATGTTTGTGTATTTTCTTAAAAGAAATGAGCAGATCATATTTTTACTCAAAAGCTTCAACTTCTAATTAAGCCCTTATTCCTAAGACAGTACGCTTTATTTTCCAGCGAACCTTCTCCGCGATCGCTTCGAATCGCTCCAACGTCGCGGTGCCCTCGCTGCTTCTAAACTCATGATGAAGAAGAAGAAGAAGCTCAAGAGCTACTTCAAGGCAGGACATAAAGTCACCGAAAAGGAGATCGAGAAGTACGTCGAAAAGAATAAAGAGGCGAAACTCAAAGTGTAACCTTATGAGTGCTGGTATAAGGTAGAAAATATAATGGTAAATAAATTACTATTTAAGTTACGAGGTTGGTTTTTTTACATATGGCACTCTAGTTAGTTTTTTTTAATGTTGTAAGGATTCAAACGAACAAGAGGGTCACCTGATGGTAAGTGAATACCGCTGATCATGGACATCAACAACCCCACAAGTGTCGCAGATGCGTTGCCTGCCTTTAAAAACCCCACACCACCCCCACCTCACTCACCAGCAGAAACATAGCACAACAATAAAATTGTCAAGTGCTACTTCACTGTGGTCTTTTTTAGGGTTCCGTAGCCAAAATGGCAAAAAAACGGAACCCTTATAGATTCGTCATGTCTGTCTGTCTGTCTGTCTGTCTGTCTGTCTGTCTGTCCGCCAGTCTGTCACAGCCACTTTATTCCGAAACTATAAGTACTATACTGTTGAAACTTAGTGATTGGATGTATTCTGTGAACCGCAACAAGGTTTTCATACGAAAATAGAAAAAAAATAAAAAAAAGTGGGGGGTCCCCATAGTCAGAACCAAAACTCGAAATATTTTTTTTCATTGAACATATACGTGTGGGGTATCTATGGATAGGTCTTTAAAAATTATGTTAAGGTTCCTAATATCACTTTTTTCTAAAGTGAATACTTTGCGTGACAGACCCTTCCAAAGTGGAAAAAAGTGTGTCCCCCCCCCTCTAACTTCTAAAATAAGAGGATGATAAAACTGAAATAATTATATAATGTACATTACCATGAAAACTATTAACGAAAATTGGTTCGAACGAAATCTACACAGTAGTTTTTTTAATACGTCAAAAATAGAATTTGTACGGAACCCTCAGTGCGGGAGTCCGACTCGCACTTGGCCAATTTTTCAAGTTGAGGTACTGCCCCAGATGAGCTGCTGATTCGAGTATATTTTTTGCTACAACTTAGTAATTACCTTACCTTTTAGTTTGACTTATCTGCTTTAAATTTTTATCTCATGTTCCTAAACAATAAAAATATTTCCCAGGCTCTAATTTTTGAAGGCCAGTTGTGAAATTATGTCAACTATTTTGGGGCAATGCTACTGTTCAAGTATTTCTTGAAGATCAAAAATTAGTTCCGAAAGGATTTACATTGGAAAAATATAAACAAGTATTTTATAAAAAGTTTACTGTAAAAAATCTTAACATATTTTACAAATACCCTAATAGTCTACTTACAAATATATTACAGCAAATTCTGGCAGTTTAACAGTACGTAAGTCTAGTAATAAAATTAACGTAGGTAACTCAGTAGTATCAGGGTAAATTTCCTTAAAAATAGGAAAATAGTATATATTTAATCTCATTAACACTAAATCCAATACAAGTCTAATACTTTGTCATAACAAAACATAATAAGTTAGCTACATGATAATACTAAGACCAAATGTACACGTACCAACATAATCTAACATTTATGTATATTTTTTTAACATTTTCTATTATCACTTAAATGTAATTACCAAAAATGAACACATAAATGGAAATTGGTCCATGTAACAAAGGCCTGATACGATCACCAATGTTCCCAATAATAATAACATTGAAAAATCTGATGACCCTGTAATTTTTCCTCAATAACCAAACAAAAAAAAAAACAGCTATCTACAAAGATCACAATTTTAACTATATTTTTATCTAGAAATTGTTCAGTTCGAATAAAACCGTATTTGGGTATTCGATTAAGGGTCGAAGGAAGGATGATACACTAAACAATTTCTGAATAACAATATAAAAACCAATTAGAAACTATAGAATACTTCCAATATTTCAACCCCACCGAGCCGCAATAGTATATAACGATCTTAATAGTTCTAGTGCTCTTGTGTCCGAAGCTCCTTTTAATTCTGGTTGAGCTGCCGTCCTTGCTTCCGCTTTCGGACTATCAACTAGTGGTGCGCTAGTTGCCTTTGTATCAGCTAGTGTAGTTCTAGAATAGAACTTCTTAGCGCCCCTACGAATAGTCTGAGTCGTCCTAACTGGAATAGTCGTTGTTTCTACTACTTCTGTTGTAGTTTTCACGGCTTCGGTTGTAGTGGTGGGGTTTGATAGTGAATTAACAGCACTAGGGTCGAAGCTTATGCTCTTCCCTCTTCTTTCGCTGTGGGTATTTCCCTGGCTCTCTGCAAACCTATCGTATCGTTTGAAGTCAATTGTCCTAGCCTCTATGTCGGCTGGTGTCGTTTGGATTTCGCTTTGTTCTTCTTCTCTTGCGATTTCTTCCATATCTTTCTGCGAGACTGCCATTAGAGCTTCTAATAACGCCCTTTTCGACGCTTCAGCTGTCGTGTTGTGATCGTCATCGCAAGTCTGAACTAAGAGAAGGATTAGCCTCTTGACAGTCTTAGATTTCGTCTTCTTCATAACGTTCATGAGTTTCTCAGTCGTGGTCGAGTTCATGCCTCCCATTATTTCTTTAGCCTTTTCAACAACAGTGTCAGTGATGGCGCTTATGTCTTGAGCGGGTTCGGTAGATGTAGGATCTCTAAGTAATCTTCCAAATCTATCTTCAGTTTCTCCTGGAGTAGTGAAATCGACGTTGGTTGACGGTGACACAGTCTGCTCGCTAGGTCCAGTGTGTTCTGTTGTTGGAGCAATCGTGGTGCTTAGGGCCCAAGCATTTGTTTGCTGTCCTAGTTGTGATTGCTCAGCTCCTGTAAGGCTAAGGCCGTCGTTCAGGGTGATAGGGTCAATCACGGTACTATGCCAGGCTTCGAATGTGCTTGGCCACTGGAACTGAGTCGTCTTGTCGCTGTCAGGAGAAGTGAACACCTCAGTTGGAATAGGTGATGGCGTAGTGCTGGCCTCGGCTTCATCAATTCTAACCGTAGTGGTAGTTTGGGTCTGAGTTGTAGGTAGAACTGTGGTAGTTATCCTGTCAGAGATAGTAGGGGCTTCTAGATCTTCTGAAGGTTTCCTTACTGTTGTGGCAGTAGGCTCGAATTGGACTTGTTTGCCCTGTCTTAGACTATTGCTTTGAGGGGCAATGAATGATTGGCTGTGAGCCCTTTGCAATTCTTCTTCGTTTTCTAATTCTACGCTGTCAGTTTCAGTAAAGTAAACTGGTGTTGTCTCCGGAACAATTGTGTTAATTCTAATTTTCTTACTTTCGAACGAGTTAACGGTACTTAGGATTGGAGAAGCGGTCGAACCGTATTGATCAGCAGTGTCAACACCCCAAGCTGAGGGCAAGTTTGTTGCTGCGACATATTCCTTCAGCGGTTGCGCATGTGTTGGGTTTACTTCAGCACCGTAAGGAGAGTTTTGGGTGGATGTGTTATTTTGGAAACCCCCGTATCTTGGAACATCGTAAGTACTTTCAGTCGTCACCAGTTTCTCACTCAAGAAGTTGTTTGAAAGAGTATTAACCTTGATTGCGTCATTATTTGTATACGGAGCAGGTGTGGTAGAAGATGAGATAGGTGTGGAGGCAGTAGTATATGATGCAGATATTCTACCGCAACATCTGAAGGGATTCCTTACAGTCGATGTATAGGAAATGGGAGAGTACGCAGTCGGAACTTCAGTAGTTGTATAAGGTTTCTGTGTGGTAGTGACTTCTTCGGAAATAGTCGGGTAGATTGTAGCTAAGTTCAGAGCTTTAGGATCCCTTAGTGATGTCAAGGAAGGTCTTGCTTTAATGTCGTCAGAGAAGCCAAGAATTTCTTCATCATCTTCATTGATCGTTGTTGTTGGTTCAGTGCTGTAATCTTCGGTAACCACATCGGCAAACGATGGGTGAGTAGGCCTGATATCTGACAGCACCTTTCTGAACTGTACAGGGTCTTGGAGATACGCAGATAGAGCATGAGTAAATACTTGAGCCAATTCTCGGATTTGTGGGGATGTAGCTAATGGGTTCTGGCTTTGTTGGACACTCAAATCGTCAGCCAATTCGTTGTATGTGCCATTAGGATCCAATTTGATGTCCTCAAGAAGTTCGGAGTTGTCGTGTCCAGTTCCAAAGAGACTGCTGTATTTGTTGAGAGTGTGACGGCTAAACAGTCCTGGTAATTCATCTTCAAGAGGCTCATATTCATCAAATGCGGGTGTAGTAACTTCCCCATCATCAGGAGTCGCAGTAGTTGATAAGTTGTCCAATGCAGTTGCGTAGTAAATAGCCAAGCTATGGAGAGTCTTAGGAGTCAAAGACGGTGGTACAACAAGGCCTGGGCGGTTAGGCAAATCTCCGTAGAACTTCTCCGTTGTCGGTTCAGTAGTCACTGGGGATGACGCTCCTAAAGTTCCCAGGTTCAATTTCCGGATCAGCCTCTCCCTGCGTTCTTGATACGGCTCTGTGGTGACCTGGATGTCAGGGGTCGAGTGCGTTTCGAATCTGTCAGAGGAAGCGGTTTCCGAAGCAAAGTTGAGGCTTCTTGTCGTTGACGGTATTTTGGTAGCAGATTCAAACGTGTCTTTAGTTTCGATCGTTACTTTGTTCTGTACATTGTCTTTAGCCGAAACTCTATCGCTCCTGTCGGTAGCAGTGGCATGTACGACTTGTTCAGTTGCTGTTTCAACAGTTTTATTCTTCTCCTTTTCGAGGAAGTCTTTCAATAGCGAAATACCAGGTCTAGTGTAAGGGTCTCGCCTGTCGTGGAAGGGCGTCGTGTACGCTTTGGTGTAAGGAACCAAAGTAGTGCGTTTGGTCGTCCATTCCGTAGTCTTTTCAGTCACCTGCTCAATGTTTCTATCACGGAAGTTGTAAAGAGTGGTCAGATGGAGATTTGGTTTCGGCTTAACAACCTTAGGCACATTCGGTGTGTACACTGGGTAAGGCCTGAAGTTCTTGTTGAAGTCTTGTAGGAACTGCCTGTTGTTATTATTCGCTGCGAAGGAGGCTGTCTCAGCTGCGACCTGCATTTCTCTAATGCTATTATGGTCACTCGGCGAGGGCGATGTTTGTCTGTAAACTGGACCTTCTGTGTAGGACGCTAAGGTGGTTTTTGTCGGGAAGTTTCCGAAGTTGTTTGCGATCAGTTGAACCAAATTGCTTCTTCTCTTTTCGAAGGCGGTTGTGGCTTGAGTCCTTTGAGTGGGAGTGAAGTTGGAGGTGTCGAAGAGGGCTTGGAAGCTTCTGGAGGTTGCTTTGGAGCTGCGTGGTTCGTTGAGGAGCCTCTGCCTGTGCCTTAAAAGTCGTTCAGTTGTACTGGGTACGTTCACTGAGGTTCTTCTCGATTCCGCTCGAACGTTAGTATCAGTTCCAATCTGCTGAAGGTCTGGGTTCTTGCTCAGGCTCTGCGTTATCTTCTGCGTCTTCTTCTGCTCGTTTGAGTAGTACTCGGCACTGGACTCGTAGAGCGCGGGGGCGGAGGCGCAGTCCACCTTGAACCACCAGTCACAGATCAGATGCGACTGGCTGAAGATGGTGCCGTTTGGACACAGGAACGAGATCTTGCGGGATGTGTCGCAGATGTGGAATACCTGGAATAATAATTATTAAATCAATAAATATCAATAAATCTCACAACAAAAAATCACGGACTGGTAAAAAAGTAAGTAAGAATAACTAAGTAAGAAATTAACTGGACGTTTAAAGTTTGACAGAAAAGGCGTACCCCCGAAATGCAAGAATTACTATTGACAAGTTTGTTATCTAACTACTGATGAAAAAACTAAGTGTAGGAACAAATTAGGCTGAAACTACGCGAGTTCACTTAAATACATTTTCTATACAAAATTACGCAACGTAATTTCCGCATAATGTGTCATCCCCGATTTTAAAGTTTTTCATATCATGAACACGACGAAACGTAAATCGAGTCTCGTGAATTCGGTCGCGTTTTTTTCGCATAGTGTGTCACCACACATTATACCAACTGAGCCAACTGAGATCGGATGAATTTTTCATAGTATAATTTTAAAAATTTAAACTACCTACTCAAGTTTTGAAGCAGCTTTATTTAAAAAATTGGCCAAGTGCGAGTCGGACTCCCGCACTGAGGGTTCCGTAGAAATTCTATTTTTGACGTATTAAAAAAACTACTGAATAGATTTCGTTCAAACTAATTTTCGTTGGTAGTTTTTATGGTAATGTACATTATATATTTATTTCAGATTTATCATCCTCTTACTTTAGAAGTTAGAGGGGGGGGGACACACTTTTTTCCACTTTGGAAGAGTCTGTCACGCAAAGTATTCACTTAAGAAAAAAATGAGCTTAGAAACCTCAATATAATTTTTAAAGACCTATCCATAGATACCCCACACGTACATGTTCAATGAAAAAAAAAATTTTCAGTTTCAGGTCCAACTATGGGGACCCCCCATTTTTTTATTTTTTTTTCTATTTTCGTGTGAAAACCTTGTTGCGGTTCACAGAATACATCTACTCACCAAGTTTCAATAGTATAGTACTTATAGTTTCGGAAAAAAGTGGCTGTGACAGACTGGCGGACAGACAGACAGACAGACAGACAGACAGACATGACGAATCTATAAGGGTTCCGTTTTTTTGCCATTTTGGCTACGGAACCTTAAAAATGGAACAAACCTGGCAGTCAGTCTCCAAGTCGGCGTAGTAGCCTGTCGGCACATTCTTGCAGTTGAACCCTGTGCTCGGGATGTTCGGGAACGCTGGGAAGTCCACGCCTGCTTTGCCGATTACACCTGGAACATATTTCATTTAACATAAGTATCATCTTCATAAAATTCCTGCCTTGCTCCTTATTTTTGCGGGAGCAAAATTATGGCAGAAAACGAGCTAGCAATCACCGCTGCCCATGGACATCCGCGACACCAGAGGTATCGCCGATGTATTGCCGGCCTCCAAGTCCCCATACCCTCTTTAACTGAGCTCTGGCGACCTTACTCACCAGCAGAAACATAGCACAAACGTTACTAATTGCTATTTCACTGAAGTCTTCTGTAAGGTGGATGTACCGTACCTCTCCAGATGAGCTCATTCGAGTGGAAGTTCCAGTAAGCTCTTACTCTCCTACATACTCGACTCTAGGCCCTGCACAGCTATAATACTATGTAGTTAAAGTTTCACTACACTTCTTACTCACACTACTTACTCACTGCCTCCGTGGTACAGTGGCTACAGTCGCACTTTAATGTGCGGTTGCGCTGGAGGTCTTGGGTTCGAATCCAGAGTCGAAAAAAACAAGACGTACAACAGTAGGTGGTAGTAGACCTACCTTGATGTTCCACAACGTCCAAGTCGGGCTGGCTGTCGGCCGGTATCAGGCGCTTGACCAGCGGCCGGCCCTCGGTGTAGTGCTCGAAGCCGGCGGCGCCCATGGCCTGAGCGATGACCTGTAGGCTCTCGGCACTTGGGAGATTTTTCATAGCTTTTGAAATGCTACTTACTCTAGGCCCTGCACAGCTAGTGCTTCTTATCTATAGTGTCTATGACGGGCTCGTTTGTCTAGTGGTCAGAGGATCTGGCTACAAAACCAAGGGTCGCGGGTTCGAATTCCTCTAGAGGTAAATGTTTGAGTGATGAATATAATGATGTATCATGGATGTTTATAAAATATTTGAGTATATCTACCCGATCCCTTGCATCCATAGTACAAGCTTCGATTGGTTGGGGCTAGGCAATTGGTGTGTTAGTCCAGGGTATTTATATATTAGGACTCATCTTGATGTTTCACAACGTCCAAGTGGCAGGTCGCACTTTGATGTGGCGGTGGCTCCGGGTTCGAATCCCGGGTCGAAACAAACAAGGGTGGTGTAAGACCTACCTTGATGTACACCAAGCGGGTCGTCACGGCGGCGGGCGGGTAGAGTGTAGCTGCACTAGACTTACCTTAATTGCCTCCGTGACATAGAGGCTAGAAGGTCGCACTAAAATGTGGCAGTTGTTCCGGAGGTCTTGGCTTCGAATCAGTGGTAGACGTACCTTGATGTTCCACAACGTCCAAGTCGGGCGGGCTGTCGGCCGGTATCAGGCGCTTGACCAGCGGCCTGCCCTCGGTGTAGTGCTCGAAGCCGGCGGCGCCCATGGCCTGGGCGATGGCCTGTAGGCTCTCGGCACTTGGAAGATTCTCCATAGCTTTTGAAATGCTACTTACTCTAGGCCCTGCCTGGTATAGTAGGGGAGTCCAAGCAAGTTTTTCTAAGAATCGATTTTTTTTATCAGACGGGTTCCATTCAACACACCCCACCATATGGAGGGTTCATACTTGGTAGGAGTACTTTGAAGCGTGCAAGAATTCTTCCTATATATTTTTCTGACACGCTTGATTCACTTCAAAAATCACCGCTTGGGCTCCCCTACTAATAGTCCTGAATTCGAATCCCGGGGCGAAAAAAAACAAGAGTGGTGGTAGATTCACCTTGATGTTCCACAACGTCCAAGTCGGGCTGGCTGTCGGCCGGTATCAGGCGCTTGACCAGCGGCCTGCCCTCGGTGTAGTGCTCGAAGCCGGCGGCGCCCATGGCCTGGGCGATGGCCTGCAGGCTCTCGGCGCTTGGCAGATTCTCCATAGCTTTTAAATTTCTACTTACTCTAGACTCTCCACAGCTAAACTTCTAGTGTTTCTTATCTATAGTGTCTATGACGGGCTCGTTAGTCTAGTGGTCACAGGATCTGGCTACAAAACCAAGGGTCGCGGGTTCGAATCCCGCTAGGGGCTAATGTTTGTGTGATAAACATCGGCAGATACCTTGATGTTCCACAACGTCCAAGTCGGGCTGGCTGTCGGCCGGTATCAGGCGCTTGACCAGTGGCCTGCCCTCGGTGTAGTGCTCGAAGCCGGCGGCGCCCATGGCCTGGGCGATGGCCTGTAGGCTCTCGGCGCTTGGGGCAGGCTCGTACAGCTCGGCAGAGCGGGTGCTGTCCCTCCTACGTTGAGATCGGCGAGCGCCGTCGCATGTACCTGGAAAAAAGAAAAATGTACATGAATAAATGAAAGGAAAACAAAAAACAACAATTTTTTTTGCTGACGTAATTAAGTTAAATTTTGATGAAGATGGAATTTTGGCCGAAAGGGGTAACCAGTGATTTAGAGGTTACTGGAAACTAGATGATGTCACAAGTCACCGACGAGAAGACAAGACGTCAAGAATGGATCAACAAAGATATTCAACTTTATTAACCATTTTTATTTTGGAGGGGAATGCTTTGACGCACCATGTCGCCGCAGACTAGCTAAACCCGCGACCGTGTGTGGGGCTCGGGCGCAAAAATAAGCGCCCACTACCCACTAAACCCCTCCAGTTTCCCCAACTTTATTAACCATACACAAAGCGAGCGCTCATTAGGGAGAGCTCACCTCATGGAATGTACCCACTTAGTCGCTTCTTCAAACAAATATGATCCGCCCAGCTCCTAATAGGTATGTGGTTAATATTACGCAATCACTTCGCTAAAATCTATTGAGAAACATATCAGGAAACAGCATAACATAGCACACATGATTCAACATACAAACACTATTCATAGTCATAGGGCATGAATGTAGATCAAAGATCTTTCTAAACGACCATGTCAAACCGGCTTTTGACAAAAGATCTCCAATACAAACAGATAGATAGGTATCGAACACGCTATTTGATTATTTAATAATGTACAACAATGGGTAGTACCTGTTATTACTTTCTATTCGATATTGATAATGGTGAATGATGAATGCCAGTTGCGTAAGTTGATGAGTCAGCTAAAAGGCTTCAGGAAGTGATGGAATTGGTGCGGTCGGTGAAGAGTGAAGACATTATCTCTGGTATCAGTTTGTTACAGGTATTTCTTACGAAGGGAATTAATATTACAAATAGGTTAGATTAATTTTTGAAATTGCGAAAAAATGAGTATCATATTGTTATTACTACTCGTATTTTGCTTTCGATTGAGTATAAATTATTTTACCGTTTTTTTTCTAAATTTTGTAATAATCTGTTCTTACAACATTACAAAAATCGATATAATGTTAAAGAAAGTAAAGTATAGTATCAGCCTATCAATGTCCCACAACAGGGCAAAGGCCATCAATAATTTGAAATCATGTTATTGTTACAAAAATGTGATTTGGCTTAATTACCACGCCTGCCAAATGCGGATTGGTGATCACGAACCCGGGCTGTGTTCGGAAAAACCAAAACAAAGTTGCCCAACCTGCGAATCGAACCCAGGACCTCAAGACTTTGGCTGGTACTTAAACCACTAGACCGTCGAGGCTAAAGCAAGTAGATTAGATTGTAATGTCACAATTATCAAAGGCTACGGGAACCCTTACATGGTAGGTACATCCTACAGCATTTACAGTACATTTATGTACTTTGCCATCAATAAGTTATTTTATAAACCTAACAATACAATTTAAACGATCTGTTTAATCCGCATGTGTGCACTTTTTAGTTCCAGTTCGTTATAAATCTCGATTAAGATCGCCTGGATAAAAGGCAATTGAGAAAAGAAATAAATTGGTTCGCCTTCGTGGGCTTGAGGAGATTTCTTATCTTAAAGATTTCCTTTAGCCGGTGAACATGAAGAATTGAAAGCGGAAAGACGCAATGAACGTGTGTTATGGTGTGGGTAGGTATTCCTTTAGGTAATGTAAAGTGGAAAGGGCTTTAGTTCGTTCAAAATAACATGGCTTGAAGCTAGAAGGTAGGAAATACTCAAAGTTTTTTCTTACATTCTTAGGGTTTGCAATGGGAATTGAGGGAGTTTTCATTCATCATCATCCTAGCGCCTCTCCCGGTTGCATCCTCAGCCATTACCTTGGAGCCCAGGGTACGCTGCGACTATGATCCTGAATTGACTTGCCTGGTTATTACAATGGAGCGACTGTCGTCTGACCTCCGTAACCACTAGGGAAACCAGACCAGTTGGATCATAGTCGGAACCCACGGCTTAACGTGCCTTCCGAAGCACGGAATCATCATTCTTATCGGACAATCAGGTGATTCAAGCCTGCAATATCCTAACCAAACTGGGAAAACCAACAAATCAAAGTGAAAGTGTTAACCGCGGGATTCGAACCCACGACCTCTAAGTTCGTAGTTTTTTGAGCACAGCGCTTTAAACACTTCAACCACGGAGGCAGTTAATTGAGGAAGCTTTGATTCTCATATTGAAATACAATTCCTTACTTTATCGAGAAATTGCTCCATCCCTAATTTTTAGGATAAAATCTATGAAATATCCTGCTGCCCGTAACTCCGTCTGCGTAGTTATGATGTCTAACGCATTCTGTTTTTAAATATAAATTCAGTGTTGTCTTATCTAAGTGCAAACAAGCGCAAAACATTACACTCCTACGCACTTGTTAGTAAAGAAGTTTCATACAACCTTTCAACTCCAAAAACAACTTATTAGACAGTATATTCTTAAAAGAAGTCCCATGTGACATTTAAATCTTATAGCACCTATAGTTCCTGAGATTTTGTAATCAGTGAGTGAATTTTGCTTCTTCGATTTTTAAAATAAAGTTAACCCGAAAATGTGGTATACGGGCACCAAGCAATTTTGCACACACGTATGTTACTATCTGTAGATAGATAAGCCAAATGAACTGAACTGGAGAAATACATAATAATCATTATTATGTGGCATATATTCTACAACATTTATGTCAACTACATAGATATACCACGGTGAACGGCTGATTAATGGAGTTCTAGTAATCGATAAAAACATAATCGAGTCGGAGCGGCAGATTAAAGATGTGTTACGTATGAATATATCAGTTTCGATCTCATTCTGGGATAGTCATTATACGAGTATTTTGCTTGGGACACATTAGTCACAGGTAATAGGAAGTTATAAAAGTTAGTTTTAGGTTCTGGAATTTAATGCTTGATTGAGGCTTTCGTAGAACTGTTTATCCTCCGCCTCGCTTCCGCCTTTATCAAAGTATTACAGTTAATCGAAACCAAAAAAATATTGATATGATAATGTTAACATATGACGTCATAGCTTAGAACGTTTTTGACATTTAATTAAAGTCCGGTATTTGACTGACAGGTCAAAATCGGCATACAACAATCTCTTGTACAAACATATTTGTGGGTACTTATCTTTATTTAAATTCCTACACTACGGAAACGAACCCAAACTGCTTGCCATAATAAACAAAACGTACTTCGATACTTCACGCTACCCTATGTAACCTGCACTTTACTAGTTCATCTTCCACATTATTCTCGTACATGATTCATCGATCACGCTCACCACTTTCACTGTTACCATCCATTGTTCCATCGGTTCATCTGAGATTCCCACAACGCTTTGATTCACACTCATCTCACACATTTTATTACCAGAAAACTACTGCAGTTAGATAATAGGCGTGGTAATCTTGGTCGGTCTCATTATTTAGTAGAGTTTTCTGTGTTAGCTGTTACTATGAGTGCTAGATTTGAATAGGTATGTTTTAATTTTATGTATGCGCAAGACAAACGATCAAGCGCGTCACCATGGTAAGTGATGACCGCTGCCCAAGGACATCAACGACCCACAAGGATTGCTGATGCCTAGCCTGCCTCTAAAACCCCCTATCCTTCCCAACAGAGCACTGAATCTGTAAGGAAATTCTTCACTGTGGTTTCCTGTAAGGTGGAGGTACTTTCCTAGACGACATGCTCTTTCGGGTGGAAGTTCATCAAGCTCTACCCCTCTTAAATACATTGAAATTGATTTAGGTACTTAAAAAAACTTTTTAAGGTACAAAAAAGAAGTGATGGCTTTATTTTAAGAAATGAAGAATGATGGTTTAGGCAGGGAAGCAATCGACTGGAATATAAAGTTTGGATAATAATGATAAAAGTATTATTTTTAAACTAAATGACTACGTTAGCAGTCGTCTAAAATAGATTGGTAATAACCTATATATCAAAGAAGGTAAATATAATTAACTCAATGTTTGTAAAAGTTCCTACTTGTTGTTTTACAAGACATACTCACACGGATGTGAATGCCGAATGAATTAGAATTAGAATACACAAATCTAATAGTATAATTGCAATAATAACCATTCACATACAAATGTTCATTCAATGCAAATGAGTTTAATGATCTGTTTCACCTCCTCCATTCAAAACGACGAATGTGTGGGCTATTTAACAACCATCCCTTTCTTCAGAAACCCGTAACAATATGAAGCAAGTGGTATTAAGCATAGAATATCTTGCCATTTACATCAATTGGCTTAGATCAATTGAAGTGGGCAATACCAGCGATACCTACCTCGTTTGAGGTTAAGTAATAAGTATAGTTGGTTAAGTTACGCCTACTTAATCTGGATGATAATACTTGATGTATTTGCAAAAGGTTTTAGCTAAAACAGATGTCGAAAAAATTCGCGAGCTTACGAAAATTTACGTGTTGATAATAAAAATGATATTGCAACGCCTCCGTGGGGTAGTGGTTAGAGCTCTGTGCTAAAAACCTCGGAGGTCGTGGGTTCGAATCCCGCGGGTAACACTTTCACTTTGTGTTGGTTTTCCCAGTTTGGTTAGAACGTTATAGGCTTGAATCACATGATTGTTGGTTTTTGTTAAAAATGGTCTGGTTTCTGTTGTAAGGTTTACGGTACCCTGGGCTCAGAGGCAATGGCCGAAGATGCATCCGGGAGAGGCGTTAGGATGATGATGATGATTAATATTAATAATGACATTGCTTATGAACCAATTCGAAAGATTTATATACTTACAATTTGCTAAAAAAACATTTAACATACAAAAACTGTTTCATTGAAGATACTACTCAAACCTGGTTCGATAAGAGTATCCTATCACAAATTAATGTAGAATAATGCCAAATCTACCACCTGAGGGCCGACTAACGCGTTTAACACTGAGATTTTATCGTTGAATTAGTAGCTAATATTTAACCTTACCACCCAATTGTTCTAGCTTAATATCCCACTTTGCTTAACAATGTTTAGAATAAAGACAATACGTTTTCACACCAAAACATGACATTCCTGCTTTAATGTTAACTGCTTAAGGTTTACAATCGAATGCCGCATATTTGTTATATCTTTAACCTTCCTTCATTGTGTTTTCTTGAACGTATTTATAATACACACTTCCACAATTATTAAGAATGTAATAATGGTTTGATTTAACCTTAACAGAGTTAAAATCCGTTGGCAGAATCCTCTTAACAATTGGGGTTGCCTCAAGGCGTTAATTTAGTTCCTTAGTTTTATATTATCAGATTGGATCTTCTCACGAGGGAGAGAAAGCTTCATTGCACAAGCCCAGTCATTAATATTGTTATCTCTATCTACGAGTGGATCGCTAATGACGTATCCCAATGTTAGGCGTTGGATAATCGATTTAGATGTTCGATAATGATCGGTTAATTGGCGTTAGATACTGATTTCAAATAATAATTAACTAGACACAGAAAAATGTGGGCTATTAATATCTTATTTCTGTGTTAAGACATTCATTATTAACAAGAAGTATTTAATGGATTGTTTTATCCATACTAATATTAAAGCTGAAGAGTTTGTTAGTATGTTTGTTTGTTTGAACGCGCTAATCTCAGGAACTGCTGGTCCGATTTGAAAAAATATTTTTGTGTTGGATAGTCCATTTGACGAGGAAAGCTTCCGCTAGTTGTTGAGATAAATGAAGTAAACATTGTTAATATGTATGTTCATAGGTCATTCTAGTTTAAGACAAAACCTTCCAAGAAATAAGCAACGTGTGTAAATAAAAGTATAAATCAACACTTTATATGCTCTAATGTAATTTTATGGAATGTAAAGCGTGTCATAAGTTCGCGTATTATCTAACTGGTAAACTATAACATGTTTTAATATTGCCAATTTTATATTATTTCCTCATGTTCGCGGCTCAACGCCATCGCTTCCCACTATTTCGTCAATAAAGTGCTGTTTATACATAACGACTCTCAGAAGGGATAAATAAATTACGTACGTTTCCATTCTCAAATAATATCCTTCCAATGATAACTTTGCAAAGGCAAAGATAGACTCGTAAAAATGACATTTAGGATTTAATGATATACTGGCTAATGAGACAGTCTATTGTGTTCTGTTTATTACGTATTTATTGTTTCTTCTATTAATACACACACATGTGCAAATATGTCCACATTTCTAACTACATACTGACTGTGCTCTGAGCACATTTGGGGATCCCTGACAGAATATATCACAACATTGATAAAGCGCTACTACACCTTGGTTTATAGGGTTCCGTAGTCAAAGTCAAAGTCAAAGTCACTTCGACGTGAATGGCCTGCTGAGAAGAAGTGCCGGAAGAAACTCCACAGTTTGCCTTTTTTAAAAATAAATATTTGTTTACATAATTATTAACATGTCAAAATAATAAAAAAAACATGTCATATAAAACAAAACAAAAAAAAAACATATTTTGACAAACATACATTGTATTTAACAAATGTATTTAATTAGACAACCACATGCGCAGAGTGGTAAGAAATTGTCAGGCCCACAAATTCTTGTCGATATCATTTAAATAATCTTCTATCTTATAATAACCTTTTCTCATTAAGCAATTCTTAATTTTAATTTTAATTTTAATGTAAAGGTAATTCAACAAGACTTTGTGGTACTTTGTTGAACATTTTTATGCTTAATCCTACAAAAGACCTTCCCGTTTTTTGAAGTCTGACACTTGGATAGGCAAGTCTGTGTTTATTTCTTGTATTGAATTTTGTGAGTATCAGTTTTTTTTCTGACACTGTTTATTATACTTTCTAATATATAAAATACAATCAAAAATGTATTGAGAAGGTACTGTTAAAATATTAATTTCTTTGAATATATCCCTAAGTAGTCTACTTAGGAACCCTTATAGTTTCGTCATGTCTGTCTGTCCGTCAGTCCTGATTTAGTTGTAGCTTCTTTCCTAGATAAGTTGGTCATTCGAATGCACGTTCCACTTTATCCACCTAATTCCTCCCTTAATTCATATTCGTAAACCCAATCTTGCCTTGTAAATCGGCCTGTTTAACCGCAACCGCATATAGTCGTCATCGGTCTGTCACCGCGTTATACAACAGCATTGTTGTCTAACTGCAATTAACGATGCCGATACAATCTGACGCCTGTCGTGCGGTGTGAATGACGAGCTTTACTTGTACTACGTTTATCATCGGCTTCGTTTACTATCTACTTTATTTATAACTCTTCTTCGTTATAGAACTACTCATATGTGAAAGTTTGATTGTTTGTTTGTCCGTTAAGCATGTTGAAATTACTTAACTGATTTTGATGCAGGGTACGGGCTGACTTAGGTGATAGAATACTTTATATCCCGATTAAATTCACCCACATGATAAAACAGGAATCTTGATAGGCGGGCAAAGCCGAGGGTAAAAACTAGTAAGACTATAAAACTAGTATCAGAATTAGACACTATAAATTGACATCATTGCAATACATATAGCTTAGATACTATTAAAGCCTTTTGCAAGTCATGTGTTTTCTTGTTACATTTGAAATCAATTGGCCTGTTGAAAAGAAGTATGTATTAAATTTGTACTAATACTACATATTATATCATCATGAGAAGAAATATGTAGGTTTCATCATTGTATCGTTTAGTGACTCTTCACTATTGCCTTGATCATTGTTGAAGAAATAATCATACTTAAACTATGTTAAATAAATAAATATAATAATATAACACTATACACTAGTAAAGTATAGGTAATATATTTTATATCACACTATCAAAGTTAAAAAAAAAATAGGTACAGACTTCTCTATGATATTTCCGACAAAGTGTTATAAGCAGATGCACATCTAAAAATTCATAATAACCGTTAACTATGTTTATGCGGTGGCGTTTATGGCGAAATAAATCGTGTACCTCTATGTCTATTGACATGACAGGAGAAAGAAGATAAAATCAAATAAATTATTAATCACATTCACAAACATATTATTATAATTTCCAAACACGATGTCACAAATCGGACATCAAGGTCAATTCTAACAAGCATTCATGTCCAATTATTGAATCAACTTGGTTTTAACACTCAAAGGTGAAGACCATCGTAGTTCGTTGATCACAGGGCTGTCATCCATGTCAAGTTATGACGTGTGAAACAGCTGATTTTGCGACACAGGTCAAAGTGTAGGGTAACCTTGAAAATGTTTTTAGATTCAACACCATGATTTGCGATTGCATTGAATTAAGTTTAAGAAACCTTTAAGGAGTCCGCTTGCGACCACGGTTGTAACGCAGCCGAAACGTACGCCGAAACAGTAAGAAGTATATAATGTTATACATAAATTAGTACCGCGTTTAGTCCCGTTAACTAATAAATACAACCTTAAAGGATTTGATGTCAAAGTTCTAATTTTTTGACGCTTTGGGTGACTCAAACGTGACATAGGGGAGCATCCACGGTATTTATGAGTCTGAGGTAACATCACAATCCGAACGATTCGTAAAATCCATGACGCAACATCACAAATACATCTGCAAAGAATGCACTAGATCCAATCGACGATTGGCTAACTCCAACCCGACAGTTTGCGATTGAAATGGGTTTAAATAACACAGCTTGTGGTGTGTTTACGTGGAGACACGGCATCGGTGATAATTAGTAGTGCAGACAGTGCTTTCGACATTCTGTTTGTAACTTGGTTTTTGAATGAGAGATGCTACATTTTCCTTGTGAAGAATGCAAAAGACAGCTTTACATTGACTGCTGGTTTAGCAGTTATAGATTGAAATCGAATTGGCTTAAGTTGGGCTAAAGTTGAAGTTGGTTAAAGGCACACAGTATATACTATAGCTTAAAGCCTTCCTCGACTAGTGGACTATCCAATACGAAAATCATTCCTGCGATAAGCACGTTTAAACCAACAAATAAACTTTATTATATTTAATTGGTTTGCTAGCTTCAAGTTATTTTTGGAGCTATGCAAAATGGGGATGTTCGTCCAACAAAATTAATTAATTAATTTAATATTTTATACTTCACCATTGCACATGATTGCACAAGCCCATTAGACAACTCATCACTTCTTGGAAAACCAGCTAATAAAATAATTTAATAACGTTTAAACTGAAGTACAATGTAAACCTATCATTGATTTATTATTTGTTGGAAAAGTAAAACCAACAGTTCTTTTAAGCGTTAAATAATTATAAACATTTATAGATTGTTAAGCTAACTGATATTTACTGGACATACAGCTTATTCGATTTGTGAAATCTTTAATGCCGGCATTCTGACATTTTACAAACGATCAAATTATAAAGATGGTTGGTACACACCAAGCTAATATTACCTACATTGAGTTAGTCGATACTATGTTATTCATCACCATTCAGTAGAATAAGATGTTTGATAGGATATTTTTATTAAATTGCATTTTTCTCGTGAGTAAAATAATAATGTTAATATCAATGGCTTAGCTTTATTATATTAAGAAGAAGTATAAGCCTATCAACATTTTTCACTGCAGGGCAAAGGCCAGTATCTTTTGAAATATTACTATCGTTCAAAGATGGGCCTCGGCTATAACTACCACTCTTGCCAAACACGTTTTGGTGATTTCAAACCCAAATGTGTTTGGAAAAGCCTTTGTTGCTGTAATTGAATTTTATGTGAAAACCGAAATACACAATATTCTATTCTATTCCATTAAACAAACTACATATTGATATCGCAACGTTAGAAGGGATTCGTATCATGTTGAATTACCGATTCGTTATACTACATTACACTGGACAATAACACTATAGTAGGTGTCATGTCCACCATAATGTTTATTAACTGTTACCGGAATCAATTCACATTCCCATTATCATTTGTAGAAGTATAGTATAGTAAGGTGTGCAAACAGTAGAAACGAGACCTACTTCAAACTTTTCGATATTCTTCGATTTCCAACTTAGTTGCTTATGATTTAGAGTTCCGTATTAATTGAACAATTTGACAGTTTTTATTGGCGTTGCCCTTTACATTAAAAAAATCATATAAACGATGTAATGTGAAAAGTGCCAGTAAACAACCTAGTATAGTTATATCCATAGCTAAAACAAATAGACGATTCAATTTTAATTTGGTTTTGTACAAAGAGGAATAAGAGAAACGAATGAAAATTTTAACGTACGTTTTTGTGTAATGGTTGAACAGAATTGATAATTAGATACCAAAAAAGAAACATGTGTTATTGTAGATTTAGTATCGTTTTTCCGCAACTGCAACTAATATTTATGATCAGCAATCTATTAACAGGGGATAATAATTGAAGTATGTGACGGACGGAACGGACGGACGGAATCTAACCACAACACCACGGACTGCCTCGGTGGTGTTGTGGTTAGAGCGCTGCGCTCATAAACTACGAACTCGGAGGTCGTGGGTTCGAATCCCGCGGGGAACACTTTCACTTTGTGTTGGTTTTCCCAGTTTGGTTAGGACATTGCAGGCTTGAATCACCTGATTGTCCGATAAGAATGATGATTCCGTGCTTCGGAAGGCACGTTAAGCCGTTGGTCCCGACTATGATCCAACTGGTCTGGTTTCCCTTGTGGTTACGGAGGTCAGACGACAGTCGCTCCATTGTAATAACCAGGCATGTCAATTCAGGATCATAGTCGCAGCGTACCCTGGGCTCCAAGGCAATGGCCGAGGATGCAACCGGGAGAGGCGCTAGGATGATGATGATGAATAATTGAAGTATGTGTACGTCTTTATACCCTCAAAGCCAAAAATTCTACCACAAAATAAAATAAAAAATTGGCCAAGTGCGAGTCGGACTCCCGCACTGAGGGTTCCGTACAAATTCTATTTTTGACGTATTATAAAAACTACTGAATAGATTTCGTTGGTAGTTTTTATGGTAATGTACATCATACGATTATTTCAGTTTTATCATCCTCTTATTTTAGAAGTTAGAAGGGGGTGACACACTTTTTTCCACTTTGGAAGGGTCTGTCACGCAAAGTATTCAGTTTAGAAAAAAGTGATATTAGAAACCTTAATATAATTTTTAAAGACCTATCCATAGATAACCCACACATATATGTTCAATGAAAAAAAATATTTCGAGTTTCAGTTCTGACTATGGGGACCCCCCACTTTTTTATTTTTTTCTATTTTCGTGTGAAAACCTTGTTGCGGTTCACAGAATATATCCACTCACTAAGTTTCAACAGTATAGTACTTATAGTTTCGGAAAAAAGTGGCTGTGACAGACTGGCGGACAGACAGACAGACAGACAGACAGACAGACATGACGAATCTATAAGGGTTCCGTTTTTTTGCCATTTTGGCTACGGAACCCTAAAAACGTCATACTTAATACCAAACGTCATAATCTACCGCGGCGGGTTACCTTCACAGTCATTTTTCCTCCGACTTTCCGCTGTCAGTTCCCAGACTAACACCATTAACTCGTGACGAAATTATAATTCAAATGTAAAATATTCCATTACCGGTTGCCTAACTGAGGACTTGCAAAATGGCCGAGCTTCGCTTAGGATGCCTCTGGCCCGAGCTAAGAACTGGATTAAAACTTGGGAGATTACTAGAATTATTTGGAGGGCGTGGTTTAGGGTAGATGGAAGCTAAACCTTTATTTATAATATTTAATATTATATAAATAAATAAATAAATATTTCACAACATCACATACATTGATCTGACCCCGTGTTAAGTAGCTTAAGCACTTGTGTTACAGACATCAGAATCAACAGTGGTATGACAAATAAACTTAAATAGATACATATAACACCCAGATCAGGACAAACAGACATGTCAGACATATTATAAAGAAATAAAAATTCATCCGATCCCAGGTGACTCAGGCGGGGTAGCTTAGTGGTCAGAGCGCTTGCCCGAATTGCAAGAGGCCTTGGGTTCCAGTCCCGCCTGAGCCAAATGGGATTGGATGATTATTTTTAAACATTTTGATAAATCTATGTGCACTTACTTATGGCGACTATCGCGACGAGTAGCACAGTTCTAGTGATCATGTTGGCTCCCAGACCTCTCGTCTTCCACCGCATCACAGATCTGGAACAAAGAAAATATTTATTTCTTAGTTAAGGATGTAGTTGTTGCATAATTAAAAGTTGGGGATTTGTGTGTTAGGGAACATTTGTTATGAATTTGTTTTAGACATATGCGAAGTGTTTGCCTCACTGATACAGCGAAATGCGCCACAAATGGCTCTAACTTATTAGTCTAGTTACATCCTTTCAACCACGTGTACTACCAACCATTTTGAACAACATATTTGTATCATGGCTGTTCGAAATTCGCATAAAAAAATGTTTTTTACAATGGTTCGTAAAACACGTGGTTAGTTTATATTTTAAGAAATATTTGGCTTTGGAATATTAATTGGAAATCAAAAGCAGATAAATTTTCGTGGACCCCATTAACATCTTATGGACCCCCATATTTATTCACGCCTACGACCCCCAGCAAGTCTCCCGTGGACCCCTGGGGGTCCCAAAGTGGTCCCACTTTGGGAATCACTGGTCTAGTAGATTATTAGATTTCTCCGTAGTACATCACTATATAATATATTTAAGATTCGTTGTTATTTCCGAAAACATATTTTTAGTTGATAAAAGATCTGCTACTTTCCTAAATGGCGCTTTGACTAATGTCCTCGGATACAATTACACTGCGTTACAAATGAAAAAAAAAATTTAGTACCCTCTTTGAAATGTCACGTTTTCCTATTTATTCCTATCGTTTAGTAAGAATACATTCATTTTTTCTTTCCATGACGTCTCATTTTTTTTCCATGAAGATATGACAAATAATGCTAGAAATTAAAATTTTCAAACATAATAAGGAAATCTAATAAAATGTACCGGATTTTTTTTAATTAATCAAGTTTATTTTTTTTCTTTTTGGTGTAAATAGTGCAAAAAAAATCAATACCTACAATTTAAACCCGGAATACCTTTAATTTTAACCCTGTCTTTTGCGTTTTGAAGTATCTTCTCGTTTTAGACGTCAACAGTAGGTAATCGTCTAGCATATTTGTGTCCCAACGGCCTTGAAATCGTTTTTCAAGTTTCTTTATATCTCGGAGGAACCTCTCGCCCTGCTCATCACTGAGAGCACCAAGATTAGATGGAAGAAAAGAAAAGTGGGAATGAAGAAAGTGAATTTTTAACGACATCCTACAACCCAGCTTTTCATATGCTCTTAACATGTTGTTAACTAGCTGTTCGGCCCTATGGTTCCCTAAAAACTCTTTTTCAACTGTTTTCAGTGTTAACCAAGCATGAAATTCCTTGTCAGTAAGCTTTTTGTCAAAGTTCAGATCTTTCATCAATGTGCGTATTTGTGGTCCCACGCATATCCCTTCTTTGAGTTTTGCGTCACTTAACTTTGAAAATATTGTCTTCAAATATAAAAATCCATCTCCCTCCTTGTTCCACGTATGGCAGTCATGCAAAAGTAGCAATCATTATAATGATTACTAGGTTCACGCTATAAAGCCGAAACGGCAAATGGCATTGACGTTTTGTTACCATTTAACCAAGGTATGAGGCACGAAACACAAAAAAACTTTGGTATCCATGGTTTATCTTGATTAATATCACGTCCAAAATAAAATAAATATGCTCTTTTCACTTTTTCCGAAATATTTTATGTTTGTGATTTCACAATATACTGTCCACAAATGTAACAAACCTTATTTGGTTCATTTTTGCAGTTGCGACGGCCACTTCGGTCAGTATTCATGCTGGATTTGAAAAATATATATTTAGAGATATCGAAGTTATCGAAAAGAAACGATTTATTAATAAAACAAAACAATAAAAAAGTATAACACATCGAAAACCTCAACTGTATCTTATATGTCCGAAGTGAGGGTAGTTAAAATAATGATTGACATGTACCTCGAAAACAAGACGTGATGGATACCGCATCTATTTGGAACATTTTATCTGTGACTCATTACCTATTCATTTCAGCTATCAGTATGACGGGTACCAAAATCGTGTAACGCAGTGTTAGTGAGACCGACCTACGGCAGTAACAGGATTTCGCAAACTTGTCCACAATTTCTAAATGTACTACACAAGTGCACCGCACGCGCCGTGCAGCTTTCGTTGACATTTGAACTCGCGAAAAGCTCAGTTGCATCGTGAACAGAGAAAGTCCACAAATCTATGTATGGATCAGTGCACATTCAAAACTAGAATATTAAATTTACAATGTAGTCACACGAAACGTGGAAAACGAAACGCTACTTAGGTTGCTCCGAACATTGAGGTATTATAATAGTATTAATACGACCTCAATGGCTCCGAATTATCGATTTTTGTTTTGTGTATGGATGGTGTAAAATATCTTTCAGGTCCTCATCGTCACTGTGTAAAGAATCTTGTGTTTATTGTGTCAAAAGTTCATCGTTTCTGAGCCCAAGAACACTCTGTTTTACTTGCAAGGAATTCCAAGAGTAGGATTGTTTTTTTTTTCAATTAAAATTTTAAAAGCTGTAAAAAAACGTTTTAAAACCTGTAATCCTGGCCGCCTGCGACTTCGTCCGCGTGGATTTCGATTTCCAATAGCCTATCTATCTAACTATCCAACTAAAAATATATTTTTTAGTTGGATAGTTAGATTTGCGCGTTCAAACAAACAAACTCTTCAGGTTTATATATAGATTTAAACATAGTATATTACCGGACAGCAGCAACTCAAGCGTCCTTGTAATTTCACATCGAAGGACTACTTCTCCGTGTGACTTCCTACAAATCTGGATGCAGCTACCGTCGCTTGCGCAACCGCCGACTGTCACGACGACGGAGCCGCTGATTGGCTAATTGCGGCTCATCTTATGGAGATCGGACTGGATAGTGCAAACTAAGTTCCTCGTTGTTAAGGAGAAGGTATATTGTACATTTAAAATAACTTGTTATGACGGCTGAGACGTAAGAGGCCAGGTGCTTTCAGAGATCAGGGAGATGTTATAGGGAAAAAAATAATTCGTTCGGATACATAAAAAAATTAAAGCCGTCTATTTTTATTTTTATATAAGTAAAAATATGTAAATATATATTTAATTTTTATTGAGCTATTTATTTAATTGATTA
Organism: Nomophila noctuella; assembly: GCA_958496325.1. Lineage (NCBI taxonomy): Eukaryota > Metazoa > Arthropoda > Insecta > Lepidoptera > Crambidae > Nomophila > Nomophila noctuella. Next base: position 10,502,467 of record OY292501.1, read on the forward strand.
ATTTATTATTTGGACGAAAAGTTACGTTACTATTAAATTAAATAAGCGCTCGACTGGAAAAATCTATTGTGTGATATAAATAACAAAAGGGGTAAATAAATTGACTAAATAAAGTAAGTGACAATTCTATTTGCTTACAATACCTCAAATTATGTAATTTGTTAGTAGCTTTAAGAATAAAATTGCTGTAAAGAATTAAAAATTTCGTCAAATTTGAGACTTAAAATCTACAGCCTCACTTACTTGCTATGAAAATCTAATTTAGTCAGAACCTACCCTTAACCGTTAAGTAAACAAGGCGTACCGGCAATTACGCGAGGTCGCGCGTTCGACTCCGCGGCGGTGCTTATCTGACCAACCTGACGTCGTGACGCGACGTAATGCCGGGAAGAGAACTCGGTTCATTGCTTTTATGAAATTGATGGGTTTTGGATTAGGGACTGGTCTGCTCCGACTTAATGGGGATGAAGTGATCATTTACCAACTTGGTTCTTACACTACGACATTATTTCCCTTTATTCAAACCTATCAAGGATTTAAATAAAAAATATGTACCTTTTCCTTTAATGCAGTTGGAACTACTCTTTGAAGAATACAAAGTAGGTATGTAAACAAACATATTGTACATAAACAACAGGAAAAATATAATTAAGTACTTCTCTAAGTTTAGTGTTAAATTAAGAATGTCCATGTTTTTACTAAATTCGGTCAGGCATTGAACAGGATACAACTAGACCTACGGCTTTCTCAGAGGGCTATCCAAAAAGACGGGTCGCTAAAGTTTAATGTTATTAAAGAGCGGCCTGGTACGTGCTTCGTTACGTGTGGTAAATGAAGAACCACTCGATTTGTTTTGTATAGGTGAGCCCGTTCTTGAGTTATAAAGTGACAACGAAAAATGCCACTTATTAAGATAAGATAAAGAATTGCCATTCATTCGACCGTATGTACAATTGTAAAAATCCATTTGGTTACTACAGGCAAAGTTCGCCAAACATAAAATTGCAAAATTGACAAGCAATAAATAACGAAGATTCCTTTGCGTTTCAATTTAATCAATTTCCTTTATCTCCCATGCAATAAAGATTCCATACAGACACGTTATTATACGAAAAGGTTAACTACAATATATCAGAAAGCAAGGCTGCGTATAAAAACATGCTGGGCAGACAAACAGACAGTGTTATTAAGGTAATGTACCTTTTAAAGGGTTATTTATGGAATGACGCATTCAGTACAATAACAGCTATTTTTATTTGTTGTTTTGTTGTGTTTTTGAGATGACCACAATGCTTGAAAGTAGCGAATATGTGATCAACATAAGTAGACAGTCTTGTTTATATTTTTGTAGATAGGTATTATTTAATAATACTCGTAAGTCCTCTGCTAAACGTAGGTCCAGTATCCTCAGGCTTGATCTCTTAAGTGTAGGAGACACACCAAAAATACGTAACCGAAGTTCGGAAGAAAATGCATTTTGTATACAAAATTTCGTGACGTCATCGTCATTTCGATATAGTGTGTGTCCAGTCACTCCGAACTTCGGTCGTGTTTTTTCCGCCTAATGTATTTTTATACTAAAAGTTATGTTTAACGTGTTCAATAAACATCATTTTGTTAGCTTACTATATTTTCAGACATTCTGATTCTATACTATGTATAATTATCTGACACATTATCTTCCTGATACCTGTTCCCTTCCTTACAGATATACAAAGTTGCAATCCATAGGTTTTGAAACTTAATGTGGATAGAGGGCCAAATCTTTCAATGTTGCAAATATTTTTGGCAATATTTAAAAACTTTTTTTACAACAGCAACAACAGTTACAATGTGCTACTTCACTTTAGTTTCGTTTTAGTGGACTTTTGTCGCCAAACCTTTAATTTTTATATAATAGGTACTCTTATTTAAAAATGTTGGCATAATTTTATCTGTAAAGGACCAATTTCGACTTCCAAGTAAATCACTTCGCTGCAATCTCCCGCTCGTCTGCATTTTGCAAGTGCAGCATTGATTCGCAAAGAATATTATCAGATGTACACCGGTTGCGAAACACCTGCATTGTATTTTTAACTGCACAATATGAACCAACATTAGCCACAGTACAAATAGGAATCAGTAACTCATTAGCGTAATTTCAGTTAGTCATTCTTCTCCTTTCTTCAACATGACGCCTAGATAGTCTAGTGGTTTTTAAGTACCGGGCCTTGGAATCGAGGTCCTGGGTTCGATTCCCGGGCTAGAAAAAATTGTGTTGTTTTTTCCGAACATAGCTTGTGTGTCTACAGGAATTAAAGGTTTGTGATCACAAACTTGTATTTGGCAAGCGTGGTGATTTAGCTAAAACCAATCTTTGAACGAAAAAATGATTTCAAATGATGGAGGCATTTGCCTTACAAGGGAAACCAGACCATTTGGATCATAGTCGGTACCAGCGGCTTAACTAAATCATCAATCATCATTATTTTCGAACAATCAAGTTTAGTGATTCCTCTGCGATGTCCTTGTGTCCACGGGATTTGAACCCACGACCTCCGAAGTTTTTAAGCACAGCGTTCTAACCTCTATGCTACGCAAGCTGATACTATTCTTTTTCGCGAAATAGAGTTGTAGTGAGAATGTCGATCACTTTCGAGTAAATGCCGTTGTGAGAGCACAATGCATTCCAATGTTCTGCATATGTTTAACAAAGCATTCAACACTATAGGGGGTCTGAAATTCCTGTCTAGATTTATGTAGGCTGATTTATGTCTGACAGTTTACAAGTTCTTTGCAGAACTGCAGAAAAATACCTTGTTCTGTTGGTAACTAAGTCATGAAATAAGAGGATATTCTTTGTACTTTTAAATCAGCTGGTGATTTGATAATAAGGTGATAGGAATGCTATTACGATGTATGAAAAAGTACTCAGGGATAATTAATTTTATATAGATAATAAATTTAAGATATTTGATAAAATCAGATTTTATAATTATGTCTAGCTTTGTCCAAAACATATAGAAATTATTTAGCTTATTATAAAATTCTACTTGAAAAATTAGAAGTTTTCCTACTGTTCATATTTATATTATGTTCATTGAAGTAATAAGTAGGTTCATTCTTTAAACCTAATTTAAATGGCATTACTTTTTAAGTGAAGGTTTAAAGTGAACCACATTTTCATGGTGTTTATATTTTACTGATTATTATTTATCAGGCTTTACCAACGTCGTGTAGTTTGGACTAACCTAATAGCTGCAACTAGGCGTTCCGAATTCCATATTGAGCTCAAACTGCTATTATATTAGGGTTATTTTCCATGACATTTTTCCTTCAATTGTAATATTCCTATTGCGGTTTGCTACCAATAACGGGTACTTTGAAAGCATGGTAATTAAGTCTGTCTAGACTTTGTGACTGTAAAGTCAGGCTTCGAATACCACAAAATAAAACATTAAAATATACAATAGTTCACAATAACTAGATTATAAAAGTTTTATCTGACTTAAAAATTCCGTCCTAACGTGCGTTGATGTCTTTTGTACAGCGCTGCGTACTCGTAGCGTGTGATGCATCCTACTACTATTATGAAGGCGAAAGTTTGTATGTACGGATGTACGGATGTTTGTTACTCTTTCACGTAAAAACTACTGAATGGATTTGAATGAAACTTTACCACAATATAGCTTATACATCAGAATAACACATAGGATATTGGAAATCGAAATCCACGCGGACGGAGTCGCGGGCGACCGCTTGGTCACACCCTTACCACCCTTACCATATAAAGTAAGGGTGTTATATGTATCTATTTAAGTATATTTGTAATACCACTGTTGATTCTGATGTCTGTAACACAAGTGCTTAAGCTACTTAACACGGAGTCAGATCAATGTATGTGATGTTGTGAAATATTTATTTATTTATTACAAGCGGCTTTCCGCGATTCCGTCCCCGTGGACTTCGGTTTCCGCACACATAGTGTTATATTATAGCTTAAAGCCATCCTCGACAATTTGACAATCCAACACAAAAATTATTTTTCGATCCGAACCAGTAGTAGTTCCTGAGATTAGAGCTACTAGTTGGAGTTGTTTTTTTTTTGTGTTGAATAGTCCATGTGACGAGGAAGGCTTTAGGCTATAGTATAACCAAAATCCACGCGGTCGGAGTCGCGGGCGGTTGCTAGTGATTGATAAAAAAATACTCAATTACATTAACCACGCCTATTTCATATTACAATCATCACGAAACAGAATTTCATTAAACAATCATAAAAGAGATGATGTTGTGTTTCGCAGATGGTTGCGATGTCTATAAACAATAGTTGTTATTAAATGGCTATAAGCGATGGCGTTGGGATCTTAGGTTTGCGCCGATACAAGCCGGTGTGCAACTTGTAAGGATGTGTCGACATTGTTTTGAGATTTATATCAGCAGCAGACATTGAATAAAATAAAACTCCTTAAGTAGGAATGTAAAAGCAATCGAATATATTTTTACGACAGACCGTGTCATCCGTGTTAACTCTGTCGGTGTCCAGGTTACAACCAGGGAGATCGCATATCAACACATTGGATGCACTAAAAAATACGCTTTGTAACAAATGCAAAATTAACAAATGAAAGATACACGTGTGTTAAATGGATTTTTATTATTATTAAAAGAGCAATTAAAAATGTACTTTCGCAAGCATAGGTACGAACAGCTTGAAGGACACTTTTTGGGTTATTTAGAATAACACTGTAACTTAGATCTATGCGTGTGAATATTTTTTTTATATGAGTCTGTGTGCGTGTTGTGTGTGTGTCCATGTGTTTGTGTGTGTGTGTGTGTTTCATTGTATAGAAATAATTATTACTAGCGGACGCCCGCGACGTCGTTCGCGTGAATTTCGATTTCCAATAGCCTAAAGCCTTCCTCGTCAAATGGACTATCCAACACAAAAATATTTTTTAATTGAACTAGTAGTTCCTGGTATTAGCGCGTTCAAACAAACAAACAAAAAAACGAACTCTTCAGCTTTACATATTAATATAGATGTTTCTCCTTCAATTTGTTTTTTTATTAATATCATGTTGAGTAGTGTGAACGCACCTTCCTAGCTAGTTTTACACTACACACTTTACACAGCCAGACGAACAATGAATAATAGAGTGTCGGCAATCAGCCGGCGATTTGAGCAAATTGCAGTTAACACCGTCTGTTGCACCTGCAGAATGCACGTGCACTTGCATTTCCAACCTTATACCCTTGACATAAAGATGAATATTATGTATGGTGTGTGAGTGCTAAGCCGTGAAATGATTTTAAAAGTGTAATAAATCTTTCTAAAGTAGGAGTACGTGAAGATGTTGGGTTCACAACTGCAGTAAAATAAACTCGGACTTTCAACCTTATCTCGTTGACATAAGCTTGTGTGTGAGTTTAAGGCTAGTTGTGGCTAGACTTAAACTTTTCATGCATAAAGCTACTATGACATAGGACGCCCTTAAGAAATATTTTTTATAAATTCCACCCGTAAGGGGATAAAATAGAGGATGAAAATAAAACTGTACAATAATGTAGTGTATACATCAAAATAACACACAGGCTACACTACAATTAATGTGTTATATCAATGTACATATATATATTTAATATATTGTGTGCGGAAACCGAATTCGACGCCGTCGAAGTCGCTGGCGGCCGATTGTTAAAAAATAAGAAGTTTCAGGTCATATTTGATAATTTGATGGTTCTACTTATTCTTTGACAGACGTAAAGTGGACAAAATAAGCTATTACGGGCAATCTCTATCACTTCTGAGTGGTCTTGACCAGTCAGTTAACCTTTACCACTCATCGTCATAACAATTCAAAGGTCAAGTAACTTTATGAGCACAAAAGATGTGCGAGTATTTCGGAAGTTTGCGAGCGGATATTAGAAGCATTAGAGTGTTTCGAAATTTGTCAGCTGTAGGGTTGTACAACATGATATGATAGGACAAAATTATAACGGGATTAAACACAATATTTTTTTTATTTAGGACTTGCGTACTTACTGTTGGGCGTTAAAGTTATATCATGAAATAATTGTCATGTGACTTGATATCACATTAATTAGCTATAATGATTTTAGTATTATCCTATAATTATTTTATTTTACAGATATAGGCTATGTACGTCACATTCAGACCATGGCTTTTTCGATGTTAAATATTTGTTCTTGTTTTTTATAAGACAAGATTAAATAAACTGTGACAGAATTATTAACACAAAGTACTTCTTATGTAGTGGAGACGTGATAGCATAATGGTTAATGGGTGCACGCTTTAACGCGCCATAGCGTACAGGCTAAGCTAGGCCTGCAGCCGTGTGTGGGGCTCGGACGGAACTAGAGACGTTCCTCCCACTATCCACTAAACTCCTGCGGTTTTCTCCGCACCCTCACAGGGAATTGGTGTCCGCGTTGTGAGGCGCTAGACTAGACAGCCCTAGTAATAACCATAGTACTCGTAAACAAAAGAGGATATTAAACTAGAGATGTTTCGACATCTCGCGTCAGGCAGCGTATTAATTCCGGCCTCATTGTCTGACCGTAACCTTCGCCACAGCTTGTAGGATCCCATCCGTGAATCCGTTTTATGAATAGACACTGTTTAGATATGGAAATTGGAGATTTTATTAGAGTGTTATTGTAATTAGTTTTATCCGCAAACAAATGATTGGTAATTTCTTCTTCTTAGATTTTTTGTGTTTTCATGTTTTTATACAGATACATAGTTGTGATGTATAGGGATCTTACCATTACTCAACTATTTTACTTGTCTATTTTACACTTTCTTAATGTTTATAAAACTTGTATATCGTACTAATACCTATAATACTAAAGTTTAAATGAACGCGCTCATCTCAGGAAGTAGGTACTGATTCGAATTGAAAAAATGTTTTTGTGTTGGATAGTCCATTTATATTTTTATACATATACATATATCTGGTAAGACTGCCTCCGTGGTGTAGTGGTTAGAGCGCTGTGCTCAAAAAAAAAAAAAAACTACGAACTCGGAGGTCGTGGGTTCGAATCCCGCGGGGAACACTTTCACTTTGTGTTGGTTTTCCCAGTTTGGTTAGGACATTGCAGGCTTGAATCACTTGATTGTCCGATAAGAATGATGATTCCGTGCTTCGGAAGGCACGTTAAGCCGTTGGTCCCGGCTATGATCCAAATTGTCTGGTTTCCCTTGTGGTTACGGAGGTCAGACGACAGTCGCTCCATTGTAATAACCAGGCTTGTCAATTCAGGATCATAGTCGCAGCGTACCCTGGGCTCCAAGGCAATGCCCGAGGATGCAACCGGGAGAGGCGCTAGGATGATGATGATACATATATCTGGTAAATAGTAAATCTTTTCCTTTATTCCAAAGGGATTCCAATAATGATTTACGATCGTCTCTCTGTCACGAGTTGTGTTTATCCATGGTTAGGTAAACAAACAGGACTGATATAACAAGTGAGATTTATGGAAGGAAACCCTGGACCTGTTTAACAAGATTTGGCCTTAGGCTCGGAGGGTGGTGAATACATCGTCGCGTGTTCCGCCTAAGGGAACGTTTCCACATAAGCTGAGCTGCGCGGAGCTGAGCAGAAACGTGTAAAAATTGACCAATCACATTGCTTCAAATACACATCTCAACTCCGCTCCGATTCTGATTTGTAGTACATTTTTACACGTCTCTGCTCAGCTCCGCGCAGCTCAGCTTATGTGGCAACGCACCGTTAGGCCTTGTTTATGCGATGTTTGCGTTTGCGGGCATCGATAGCTTTGGAGCTATCATGTAATATATGATAGCTCCAAAGCTATCGATGCCCGCGTAGGCAAGGTACGTAGCAGATGTCACAGCGTACTGAAGGAGATAGCTGACAGTCGGGATTGTCCAGGGATCGGCCACATATTGAGTAGGACAAGGTATTTCTTAAAAATGGAATACTAACGCAGCTTTTGCCAACATCTTATGGTTCCTGGTTATCTGTTTTTTTTTATATTGTCCCACTGCTGTGAAAAGGTTATCTGAAATTAATAATTATTATTTCATTTAATTTTAACTGTTTTAAAATGTATGGGTCGCTTGAACAAATAAATATGTACACAGCAGACCTATTTTAACACTTATATGTAAAAACATCAGGGATGTTGGTATGCTCTACGAATGCTGATTTTCATCACACAACCATTAGCCTATTCTAGCGGTATCCAATTTTTAGGAGAGTGCCAATTATACGAGTATGAGTTCTACTTAAATTTTGCCTAAGCCAGGAATTGATCCCAAGATCCCGAGATTACGGCACGGTACTTTAACCACTAAACAGACGGGAAATTCAACTAATAATATTAATATTATTAACGTTGGTTTGTGTCTACGTCCTAATGCCATTTATCTCAGCATGGAACAATCCTAGTCGTATAATGTTTCCGACTCCAGTCCGGCTTAAATGGGCGGGTTTAGAGGTTAATAGGAAGTATTCGTCTGATACCGCTAAAGATGGAGGATTAGCAGTAACGTAGGACTTAGGAGTAAATGTTACGTCATTGTAGTTTTAGGCGAAGTTAATAAGCGCTACATCAGATAATGTGTTGGTTTGTCGTCTATCAAATAATGAAAAAAAAAAACGTTAAAAATTTAAATTAAACACTTTTAAATATAAAATACTAGAATTCTTCCTTTGGGTGTCGCAAACAGCGACACAAACACAACAGACACAGAGCAGGACTCCAGTCCAGAATCCGCTCTCGCTCGCATGCTTTGGAAAGTATGATGATGAGGATGGATGAGGCAGGCAAGAATGATGATGATGATTCAAGATTAAATATGGCATAGGGGTACTGGCTTAGTCATCATACCTTTCAGATGCTTTCATTACCCATCTACATTTAAAAGGTTTCGGAACTCAGGACCTGAGTTCCAAAATCGAAATGTCTGGTATACTGGCCATTCCAACCATTAAATCAAATCGGACAAGAAGCTTATTGGTAGTGAACGGACGAAACTTAAACTGGAGAAACGCTGTTAAATGTCGCTTAAAATCCTCAAAACGTCGGAAATCATTATTGAAGTTTAATGCTATGCAAATTTCTCCGCGAATCGGCATGCCTACGCATGGCCTCGGAGTCACGACCATTCCCTTCCTTAAACTAGTAAGCAGAGCTATAGTTAGCTATATAATGCGCATTTCTGAAGCTTGCCTTAATGCTTATTCTATCGGTAAAAGGTGCTTCTTAGGCTCGACACATGCCACTATCTACTTTTAAAGAAAGTTAAAGCCTGTGTCCCTAGATGATTATACTCCAATAGCGGTCACCCGCAACTTTGTCTACGTGGATGTAATTTTATCCCGTAGAATTATCAAAACTCTTTCTTAGCGGATGCCTACGCCATAACAGCCAGACAGCTTGCTAAATTTCAGCGCTTCCCCCAGTGAATTAGGCTGTGCGTTGATAGATCACTATGTCCTCTCTATGACCTAGCAAATCGTTAGTTTAGTGGTCATACAGCTCAATTTGCATATAAAATGAAACCAATCAAACAGATATTAAAAACACACAGTTAATCAAATAAAAATACGAGACAGTGACACGCAGCGTTATGTAGTATTACGGCATCGCAGGCGCCGAGAGTTGATTAAATGTTTTCTGAATCGATTTCTCGGTCGGCCGACTCCCGCGCATCCCGGCTTCATGAGTGAAAGTGACGGGTGGTGTGAGTTTTAAGAGGGTAGCGGGTTTAGCTTAAGAAGTGAGGGATGAAATTATTTGGTTTTATACGAGGAAAATACTTAACCGTGTAAATAAATTAACTGATTTTTTATTTATTGCTATTTTGTGCGTAGTAGAGTGAAAGTGACGGGTGGCGTGAGTTTTAAGCGGGTAGCGGGTTTAGTTCATGGACAGGGATGGGAATGGGATGGGATTTTTTCTTGTTATTTTGTACCTACTATTGTTCATGTCTGGTGTACAATAGGGAATATGGTTGTAACTCCGCATATAATTCTTTCAAATTTTATATCGTACCTACTAGTTTTCTTGTTTTATTGTAAACTAGTTTTATTGCGGGTTAAGTTTATTCATCATCATTTGCCTGTTCCAGTACCAAGCTGGAAATAGGTTTCTCCAGGGCGGGCCAGAGACTGCAGAATGTTGGACATAAAGACAGGGGAACGCGGCTGCCCCCCGAAATATCCCTTTGTCGCTTCTTACGACACCCAGGGCATGAAAAGGGTTAGTTCTAATCTAGACCGACAGTACACGGCGGCTATATTACTTAGACGAGGTTCTCCCTCGGCTCCTTCCTCGCGCCGTGTTATCAATACAGTCTCGTTTTGATCCTGGCTGGATTTGAACCCACTCCCGCTCCTCCCTTACGTCGTGTTCATTGATCTGCGCGCACGCAAGCTCAGCAGCAGGCGCGATATTGCACTAAGCTGCAATCAGAGTACCGTCATTCTCGTTTAATCCTGGCTGGATTTGAACCCGCCTCCGCTCCTTCCTTGCACGGTGTTCATTGATCTGCGCGCACGCGAGCCCGGGTGAGCGCACGCGGCGGCATGCGCGTCCTCACTTCGAAGGTGCATCACTTCGGGCAATAATTGCGCTCAAGGCGCAAGATGCGATCATACGGTACCGTCACTATCGATAACAATTTGCTTGTTGGTCTGGTGGTCAGAGACCCCGGCTACAAAAGGGACGCGGGTTCGAATCCCGCTACGGGCAAATATTTGTGTGATGAACATCGGCACTTGTACCCGAGTCATGATCTAGATAGGATCAAAGAAATTTGGTTCTTAGGTCAGTGATCATACGGTCACTCTTATAAGTCCAAACCAATCATGTGTGACGCTTGCATTCTAGCCAAGAGAATGCGTAAAAATGTCTTAACTACTGGTAACAAAGAAATAAAATGATGACTTCAATGAATAGTTTAAAAACATTCAAAACACATGCAAAATAAGCTCATTTGCTCCTAGCGGGAACCGCACTATATCTATGTAAGTCACAATAAAGGCTATGATGCCTACAAAACTATTTAATCGAATCTTCGATTACACCGAATAGTATAACGATTCAAACTTTCAACACAATCATCCACTTAATTTGATAAGGCATCAATCAGAGACAAAAGAAAGAAGGAATTGACCGGAATACGTCTGCAACAGTCGTTAGACGAATCAATAAATCACTGGTATGAGCAATTACATCATTCAATGGTACAGATACCGGAGATAATAGTTTTAACTGGTTCGTTATGAAGATATAGAGTGGAAGATAAATAAATAATAAATAAATATCTCTGGACATTATTCACACAGCGCCATCTAGCCCCAAACTAAGCATTAGCTTGTGCTATGGGTGCCAGACAACGGATAAACATTACTTATATACTTTTTTTTTTTTTTTTTTGTAAATACATACATATTATACATAGAAACACCCAGACCGATACAAACAGACATGTTCATGCACACAAATGTTTGTACCGTGCGGGGATCGAACCCGCGACCTTTGGTGTAGTAGCCGACTTCTCGACCATTACACCAAACGGCTCGTCAAAGATGATCTTAATGATGGTATGGTTTTGCAAGTTTGGATGGTATGTTGATCAAGTGATGTTGGGGATTGCCCCATAAGGTTAGTAGATTTGCTAGCAATTCGTTGAGAATTGAGGTTAAAAAAACCTCTGTCTGTTATAGGGACGCAAACGAACAAGAGACCGCTGACCATGGACATCAACAGCTGAACAGCACAAGGGTTGCAGATGCGGTGCCTGCCTTTAAGATCCCATACCCCCACCAACTGAGCTCTATTGACCAGCAGAAGCATAGCACAACAGTTACGAAGTGCTACGTCACTGTGGTCTTTTGTAAGGTCGAGATTCTTCCCTAGATGAACGGCTCATTCGAGAGGAAGCACAAAGCTCTTCCACTTCTGATTAATGAAAGAAAACTAAATCATTCAAATATCTGGAATTATGAGTTCGAATCTCAACCAGGATAAACCGTGAATCAACAATTTTCATTTGTTCTTCACTTGATGTTTATGTGAGTCTTCGATCGTTGGTTCAGTACTTGCATAACAAGTAATTAAACTACTGATTTATTTTCGAACAGATCCGTCTATTATTTTACACTTAATTGTACATATCATTATTGGACCAGTGTGTTTTTATAGGTGCCTAGAATTTAATTTACATTACTTATTAACGCCTGTTATACAAAAAACATATGCTGTCAAGTGAAAAAGTGACAAATTGCCAGCATTATTTATTGAAACTAATTGGCCTGCATTTCGCAGACTTCCCATTTTACCCGCACGAAGTCTGTAGGATACGCCGACTTTCTCCAGAGGCGTGAGCTCCTTGTACAATAGCGCACGTTGGGTACACTTGCGAATGTGGGATCGTTTCCATTGTACGGTACGGCACGGATGGTTAAAATATGGACTGGTTTTTTCATCACCAGCCAAACTTTAAATTGTAATCTTTAGCGAAAATCATGTTATAGCGATTCCTATTGATGATTAAATCAAGCTGTATACATTTGTGCAGCTTTTCTAATTTTGGCAAAAAACAATGTCCAAAAAACTATAATGAGCAAAATTCTACAAAAAAGCCACAACAGAAGACACCAAGCCTGCCGATTTAACTTAATCACGAATAGCTTTAAAAAGAAGTCTTTAACCCACAAGAACATTATATGTTTTCCTTTTAAATGAGAGCCTTATTAAAATTATCCCTGACAAATAAAAACAGGCTTCTTTTTATCCCTTAAAACATCACCGTAGGATACCGTCATGTAGTTGAAGAACTATCCCGCGGGATACCGTCATGTACTTAAAGAAGGCGAAACCATTCACATATAATAATGTCGATGGTCTGGTCATGTCGATAAGGTCCAACTCTTAACATGTATCCAACTTCTACGTCTTATCGTGTCGTACCCTACGTTGGAAACACACTCATAGCTAGGTAAATAGATCATCTCGGTCCCATGGCGTTACGTCACGAGCTCGTAACAGCTGATAGCATCTCTTTGGAATTAATGTGGAAACACGCGACTTTCGGGAAAGTCATGTTGAAGTGAACGTTGTATGTTCTATAGCTAAAAGAGTTAGTAACTGATGAATTTTGTTAGTAATGGATCTTCTTGTGCGCAGGAAGTCAGGTTAATTGTGTTAGAAGCAGTTATTTCTTCAAATGTAAAGTCAGTCTGTCTGCTCAAATGTATAATTTTGTACCTACTTTTAATGTTTTTTTGTGATTTAATTGTATTTTTATCGAATCAAGCAACTTGTTAAAAAGACAAGGCATGCTGTGGCTTCCACTGCTCTTGTCATGGAAAGAAAGATAATCTTTGCGATATACCAGTATCAGTACGTACCTACTAATTAACGCTAAATAGTCCATAGTACCTAAATATTAGCAACACTTGGAATATAATAAGAGACCGAGTTCTAAATTCAATGATTAAAATCCAAAGTAACAGAACCGAATTAAAAGCCTAAACTAATTTGCGGCAAAATAAAAAGCGATCTACAATTGCTGTGTAAACTTAACCGCCAATTAACAAGCGAATAAACACATTATTAACCGAATAAACAAATTCGAGCATAATACAATAAAAATGATTTAATCAAACCGGAACGAATTCGCTATTAATTTCATGAAAATTGTTAGTGTAAAAACGCAATTATGCAGGAACTATAATCATGACAAGAACTCGATGTAGGAAGCATGCATATCATAATATGCCTCGACAGCAGAAAACTGTTGCTTTATTCTGTTCGACGTTTCGTACGTTCTAAAATGCTGTCACTTCGATAAAAAGCGATTGTCACCTTATATGTAGTGCCAGTTTCAGATCTATAAATGTATGGCAAGGGCATATCTATTGCTCTAAGTCTATGATATCATGCATATTCATGCAGTGCTATTGGTGAAATGACACCGTGCGAAAGTCTGCATAGAGAGACCTAGATCAGTAGGTTAGTCATATAAAGGAGACCGAAACCGTTACATACAATCTTGGGCCTGAATGTAAAAAGATAAAAATAGTGTCAATTGATAGAGTAAGACTTATCTGAACATTACTGGAAATTCTGTGACTTTTGTCAATCGGAGAGCAAAGATATTGAGGAATTTAAAAAAGTGAGGTTATGAAATAACCTATACCTAACAGCTGATGCCTACAGTACAGTAACATAATATAAACTACTATTGTATTGTAAAGATAAATTGCATTATAAAAAAAAACTGTTATTGTTAGAGGTAAACTGATACTGGCTACATTTATCCCGAAAAATACAAGTTTCTTGGGGAATCAGCGAAGCAAGGGTGGGTCGCTAGTTTATTATATTATTATATATTGAATTCATTTATTTTGTAGAAGAATTAGGAAAGTCATAGGTAGGTAAAAAGGTAAGAAGTTAAGAGGAGTTTGTTTAAAAATAAAAAGATTAATATTTTGTATTATTTTATCCTTCTTATAATACAATTGAAATATATCATCCAAGAGTTGAGCAGGTGGTAAATATAGTCTTGGTACCGAGCCCAGCTCATGTACCGTATAATGCACATGACATGCTCCCAGCAGCCTACAGTTCGTCTGCCTACAATACGGCCTAGGGTATTACAGCGACTACTTAGTTGCTATCCAATGATTCACACAGCGATCCGTAGCGTCACTTTCCAATCCAAAAGCCGGCAGTGTAATCCAAAATAACAGGTCCAAGTCAGAAGTGTAAGCAAGATCTTCCGTATCCAGTATGGAGGTAAAGTTCCGCAGGGTCAATCAGAATCCGTAAAAACAAAGCCGTGGTTGTTTTGAAAATAAAAATCAGTCGGAAAAGCTCACGAAACGTAAAAGTACAAGACGAGAGATACGAAACGATTGATTTGAAACAGCAGCTGTCAATGTCGTTATTTTCGTTGTCATGTCAACAGTGCATAGACTAAAAAAAGTAGCTTTTTCAATTAATATCGATATGAATCGATAATAATTATTTTGGAAATGATTATATAGATTTTTTACAGCTAGTCGATATTTTATTTGTTATTATAGCTCATTACATTTAAAAATAATGAATACAATTACATTCTTTGAACTACCCGCTAATAATTGTACATGTGTAAACTCATTCGCTTTAATCGATTTTGAATGTAATCGATACTGAAATATGTTTATTATCTTATTTTTCATATTTCTTCGCTTTAAGAAAGAAAATTGAGGTAGTTTTTTGTAATTTATGAATGGAAATTAAAGAGCAATTTTTTAAGCCATAACTCAACTTGTTACATTTCAAGCCCACAAGTCCCGGTGTCCTGTGTTATGTAAGTGGTGCTACGTAAATTTCTAAATGAATAGTGCTTTGACACTTTTATTCCGTTTATTAGGTATTTGATTTACATTTTTTTAACTTAGGAATTAAGGTCATAAGCATAAGTAAGTAGTGAACATTATACACCTATTTGGGCCAAGCTAAGGAGTTAGTGTAAGAATTTGGTTTTTCCAGATGCCTCGCATTTTACTTTTTAGGGCTATTTCACTTATATATGTGACTTATATACCAGGATATTCCCTAAAGTCTGCATCCTGTCTGGACGAATAAAATTTCTTCCTTGGGGTTTCCACATTGATAATTGATATACAAAAACCCAAGATACACAATCAACGTCTCAAAAACGTCCCCAAAAGAGAAGTGCAGAATGCACTTATTTCAAACAGTCTTGCGTCACCCGCGTCATCGCGATTTTGAACAATCCCTAGTTAAAACATTCTTAAATAATCTGCATAAGGTTTAATTTGCAAATAATAATGTTCATAGTTTGACACATAGATTTCCCGAGTTTTTGGTGACAGTATTGACTGTTACTTTTGTTCGAGACTGTGCATATCTTGGATTTTGTATATTAATGGGTTTCCACTATATGTATATTTTGCCCTAAACATAAATGGCGGTATGCTAATAATTCAGTAACCCCAGGGTCATCGTTGTTACTATTCTGCATTATATTAAAAACTACTTAACCGCAGCATTGAAACACCATTCAAATAATTATTCACAAAGCTATTAATATCTACTATTGTCAAATAATTCGCATACTGATAGCGAAATAAACGTTACGTTATTTTTTCTCAGTAAACACTGCGGTTTTTGACAAGTCTGAATTTAATTTGTAACTGAATAAAAATGTCAATGGTACCGTTTGTTCACAGAACGTTGGGTTTTAATTGTTTTAATGTTTAATTAAAATAGTTGTTTCCGTTGCTTTATTATGGTCGTTTTAGTTGAAGTAATACGAGATAAACGACGATGTTAATTAAAAACATTATTAATAAATTAATTATCTTTTAATGTTCTATAACTAAGTAATTAATAAAAGTTTAATTATTTATTACTTACATGAATATTACGTTTTATCTACGACCGGATTGAGCACACAAACCAACCATGACAACGAGTATATGATTCACACGTTTTATCCCAAAATCGATAATAATAAAATAAAGCTGAAGAGTTTCGATGCGACTGGTTCGAATTGAAAGAACAAGTGTAGGATAGTCCATTTGACGAGGAAGGTTTTAAGCTATAGTGTAACACTATGTGTGCGGAAATCGAAATCCACGCGGACGGAGTAGCGGGCGGTCGCTAGTAATGCCATAAAAGTCATAAATCAATCGATTAATCATTCATAATAACAGGTGCTACGTCTAAAATCTTCATTGCAATAGGAAAGCAGATATTCCGAAGGCAAACGTATGAAATAAGCGTTTTTTTACCACCGTTTTGGTCGGCAATAATAACAATGATGACCTGACCCACTTAACGCCGGAGTCACACGTCCTCTAGCGCAAGATTTATATAAATATCATCCTATCTGACATGTCAAGTGTGTAGTTTTGATAGTGGGTTGGTTTGGTGAAACGTATCTAGCGATCGCTAAGGCATTCTTTATAGCAATGTAGGTTTGCAGGGTTTTTATAACAAACAGAGTAAGTATTGAGGTACAAGTTAAGTAATTAAATGAATGCAACTACATACTCTGGCGTTTTTATTCATAAGTTAGACATCTTAAGTTAGGTCTGCGGAAACCAGCCAGTTTTTAATTATTGATATCTCTATTTATTAAATCAGAATTATTGTAAAGTGTGATTGTTAAACATCCTAAAGAAATCCTATACTTTAAATAGGCTTCGTAGCATATATTTAAGCGTTTTACAACCTTAAATGGCAGTCCAGGTTTTTATTAACACAACACACATTCTTCTCAAAAGACAGACACAACATTCCTACAATTTTTATCAAAACTGGCGCTAGCAATCCCCAGACTCTTCCACCTATACAACACGTTATAGAGATGATCTGACCTTGCGTTCCGTTGTTTCTGTCTTCGGCCTCGATTGCGAAACTGTAATGTATATCTCGTTAATAGCATATTTAGATCTGAAGATAGCACCCAAGGTCGTTCTCAGCCGGAAACCGATGAGAATGCATCCACTAATGGCTTGATGAGCTGTTAATTTTATCTATTTGATGGCTATTGCGCGATTATTGGCATTTTGGGAAGGTGAGCTAAGAATAGATGCAATGGGGTAATGTTTGTACCGCATTTGAAGTTACATGATTAAGCTCGTCAGGCTTAATAACACTTTACTAGAGATAGACATAAAAAAATACTTATTTTTACCATACGCAATGACATTCAAAACTCGAATTGTTTATTTTGCAAATAAGGTAACAACGAAATTCTTTTACACAGAAACACAAGGCAGAAGAAACGCGCCCAAAATTCGGATTTAAAATGGAGAATGACACACCATGCCGATATAACGTCGCGTAATTATGTATAGAAAATGTATTGCCGCCGAACTTCGGTCGCGTAATTTCAGCCTGGTTCAGCTGGGTTCCTACACTTACAATGAAATGCAGTGTGAAGGTATTTTTCTACTGATGTAAGATTAAGGCAAAAGTTTAAGTGTATATTCATCACTACATAGTATAAAACAAAGTCGCTTTTTCTGTCATGTTGTCTGTTGTATGTCCCTATGAACGCTTAAATCTTTAAAACTACGCAACGGATTTTGATGCGGTTTTTTTTAATAGATAGAGTAACTCATGAGGAAGGTTTTTATGTATAATATCATCCATTAAATAGTGGACAAGTACCACGGGCGAAGCCGGGGCGGGCCGCTAGTCAGCAATAAATAAAAGTTCCGGTTAAGATGGCTTACCAAATACGGATAGCTTTTGATCACGACTCACTAATTCGAAATACTTTTTCCCAGCCGAGGAATCGAACCCGATATCATTTGATATTTAACGACTGGTCCATCGTCGTTGATTCTTATCTCATACAAATTGATCCGCAATCGAAGATGCCATTTGTACATCCTGTGATAGGCTAACTTGATTGAACTTATAATGAGTTAAGCATTGTTGCAAAATACAAGTTTATCAGTGACATTTAATGTCACTAAGTCATGTTCGCATATAATTATCTAACGCAAATACCAAGGTTTTATTATAGATTGAATGATTCATAGGTTTAATAGATAAATCATGTTGTATTAGCTTCACATATTTTGTTGGTACAATCATGCAGGTCATATGAAAATACATACAATATATATAAAACTAGGTTTTTGCCATACCTGCGATGTACCAGATTGAATACCAGCCACTAGATCACAGATACTAAATATACCCAGTAACGGTACATAGGTACATGTATTTGTGTTTCATTTACAATTTTGGTTATATTAGGGATTTATTTACACTATAAAATCTTGAATGCGGACTATCTACATCATACTCGTATGTATAATAATTACTTAAAATCAATTATAAAACTTATCCAAAAAGTATTCGTCTGGGATTTGAACCATCAATGCAACAAAGGCTATTTTCTCTCATACCTGACCTTGGATAACAAAATTGTACCCATACTTTAATTCTACGCAGCCAACTCATTTTCGTTATAACAAAAGTAATAAATAACAAAATGTAATCAATAATAAAAGTGGTAACTAATAACAAAAAAATTGGATCACGTTTCAACCGGACAGACAGACAATGTTATGAGTACGTCTGTTTTGACGGCACGCTTGGTTATATAAAGATGCGCAGACGCTTTCAAATAGAAAGGATACGGTAATGGAGGATAAACTCATCGATTGTGGGAGATTGGTCCATGTCAAGAGGAAAGAGCGATTGGTAACAGGAAAATTGGCTGTTTATGTGATAACTAGCGACCGCCCGCGACTCCGTCCGCGTGGATTTCGATTTCCAATAACACAAAAATATTTCTTCAAATCGGACCAGTAAGTTCCTGATTGGCGCGTTCAAACAAACAGACAAACAAATAAACATACAAACAGACTCTTCAGCTTTATATATAAGTATAGATTTGTGATAATATGAAGTGTTTTGTCTGAAAATCGATTAGAATTTATCGTGGGAGCAGGGCCACTTCTCTAGCTGTAATTTAAACGAAGACATGCAATAAAGAAATTAGTACACGCCATAAAATAGTACCTATGGCATGCTGCTTTTGTCATTGAGGGAAAAATCGTGGATCTTAATCAGGCAGAACATTTTGTATCTTGGTGTCTATTAATAGACATACGATAAGTACTCACTTAATGTACAATCTCATAAAACACTAAGCAAATAATCATACTACTCATAACCATTTGTTTATTATCTCATCATTTAATTTGTATCGTAAAGCATTTGGTTCTGGTAACTCGTGACTGTGTTTATTGATGATATTTTTTTAAAAACCGATCAATGACTCAAATGTTTTATTTTAAAAATCGCTTAAGCTTATGCATTCCGCCACAGCCTAACGGTAACATCGTGAATAGTCTCCGTGATCTATCTGCTTTCTTCTAGACCGATTGTGCCATTGCGAAAAATTACCAGCAACGTGTATTAATGAGCTCTCGACACTCATTATATTGATGATTGTATTTGGTGAAACCTGGTTGTGGTGATCAATGGATTGGTAATTTTATACGACCTGCTAGGTGGTCGATTTGTAATTGTCAACAAATTGTAAAATGTGATTGTAATTTTATTTTTGTCACTAATGAACTAAGTTACGGCTAATAATATTTTAAAACTAGATGTATATACCTAGGTATTGTTTGTTATATTCGGAATGTACATATAAGTTGAAAGTTTGATTTTGATTCTAAGGGTGATGATATCGACCGTAGACCGTATGTCTTATTTACATACGTCTAATTAAATATTGGTGAAATAACAACGTTAATTTAAAATATAATATGATAAAGTTTTTCATGAATTACTTATCGTAAACATTTGTGATTTATTTAGATAACACATAGACAGAAGAGTCCTTGTCAATCAATACATAGTATAAAACAAAGTCGCTTTCGCTGTATGTCCGTATGTATGCTTAGATTTTGACGCGGTTTTTTTTAATAGATAGAGTGATTCTTAAGGAAGGTTTGTATGTATAATACATGTAAGTAAGTACCACGGGCGAAGCCGGGGCGGGCAGCTAGTTATCTAAATAAATAAATTATTGATTGTGTTTTTCATGTTTTTTCATGCTCTACCGAGAATTGGTCAATATTCTTGTTATTTGGATTGTGCATTCTTCGTACGTCTTTACCAATGCTACTTAGGTAATCTAGAGCTTAGCTAAACTATACCTAGACTAGGATTAGTGCTAATCGTAAGTAAAGCAACAGACAGCCCTGTATAGTGACATCCTTGACATCGGATGCGATTCATCACACGATCTCGACATTTAGCCAAACGTTTTTATAACATCCTCTTTGAAATGTCGCAGTTAGATTTTTACAGTACCCATCTCTTCAAATGTCAGATGAAATATTAAAGTAGGTACTTAGTTCATGGAATAAACTAGGAAGTTTATAGTATGCATTTCCTAACCAAAGCTGAGTTTATTGTCACTGACGGATATGGAAATAAATAAATGATTTATATAATTTGTTAATGCATGCCCGAGACCCCTAGTTTATTATTTGGTTCAAGTACCCGGCTATGATTTGAGGTCCTGAGTTCGCTTTCCGGATGAGGCAAAAAAACGCCCATCGTTACGTTCTTCGTAACGATTACACAATACCATGAACATGGTACGATGATCAACAAAGATATGAAAACATAATAAGTTGGTTTTTAATATCTTTGTTGGTTGACATTGCAATCATCATGAAATATATGTATATCCATTCTTTATTTCTATATGTATTGCCTCAAACTCAGGGTAATTACAAACTTGACTTCTTGCTACAGTGATTACACATTCGAAAGTTTTGTAAAACAAATTCCCAAATTAGTTACTTTACAAAGTTTAATTACTTATTATACATACATATAATACATGTATTAATTAGTGTACTTCGAAATAAAAATTCACATAATTTAAGTCAGCAAGTAAGTTTACAAAATCCCTTTATTGAAGCCCGTCGAAATTAACAAAGTATGTATAAACTTCTAAAATTAACTGCAGTTCTATATTTAAACGTGTTGTTAAACCATTAAGACTAATTAAGTGGTTAAAACAACAATTGACCGAGTTTACGTGAGAAGAACCGTACAGTCTGCATCGAAATTATCTGTACATACTTTATGATACAATACAAACAATTACCCCTATGAAAGATCTTATAATAATTTTATAAGCTGACCAGAGTTAGGTACAGATTTAGTCATACTCAACTATTGGACGGACATGAAATATAATTATAGCGGGTAAGTGATTATTAATGCATCGCAGTTTTAGCCACAATGGGGAATATGCATGATTTTTTTTTAATCGTTTATATGTTTCTACTAGTTATTACATTACCAAACATAAAAATATCACGTCCAAAATATAAACTATTATGCAAAAAATTAAATATTAAAATCGCGATCAATTTAAACGCGGCCATCTTGGCGCGCTTGCGCGTGACGTCACCATTACACGAGTTCGATGTCAACAGCAAAGTGTTTGGTTTACAAAATTACCAAAAAATAAATAAAGTGAGTGAATATCGACTGAATTACCATGGAAAAGTACAAAAAACCATATTATAAACATTGTGTCGTTCCTATGTGTCCAAATAACATCAACACTGCACCTGACAAAGTGTATTTCCTTATGCCAAAAGGTGAAAATCTAAGGAAAAAGTGGTGCAAGGCGATGAGAAGAGGCAATGTATCGTGTATGAGCTGTTTATACTGGTGTGCTCGATGGCACTGTGGTTAGCGCACTCGGCCTGCGGTTGCTAAAGTTAAGTAACGGTCGCAGATGACAGTCATCAGATGGGTGACCGAAAAATTTCATCTCGAGCTCCTCCGTGCTTCGGAAGGCACGTTAAGCCGTTGGTCCTGCGCCTGATATCTCTACGGTCGTGTCAGATTGCTGTCCCACCGAATTATGAGAGTGAAGGAATAGGGAGTTCACCTGTGCTTGCGCACTCACTTGTGAACTGTACTGTAATATATCCTGCGTACCTGGCTGATCGTAAGATCGGCCGCCATGGCCGAATACGGCCGGAGGGTATTATTATATTTATTACTGTTGTGAAGATCATTTCAATGTACCTACGTAAGGATATTAAAAAAGTAAAATACATATCCTACTAGGTACTATTATAAAGGCGAAAGTTTGTAAGTATGGATGTATGGATGTTTGTAACTCTTTCACGTAGAAACTACTGAATGGATTTGAATGAAACTTTACCACAATATAGCTTAAACATCAGAATAAGACATAGGCTATAGCTTATACATCAGAATAACACATAGGCTACAATTTTTGAGGTCGTAAAAAATTTTTTACGGAAATCGAAATCCACTCGGACGGAGTCGCGGGCGGCCGCTAGTACAAATATATATTTACAAAACTATGAAAACGATCATTTATCAAATAAATATATACATACTATAACTAATTTACCTCGCAGCTTTTACTCCTCTAAGTTCAGCATACTTATAATCTGGATTTGAAGCGAAATACGTGGCCATCATAAACACGTCGATTTTCGGAAGATTATCCGACTACGCTTTTACAAAACTGGTTTCAGTCGTTTTCTAAGTCCTTCTTCACAATTAATTAATATTTTGAACACAAAAAACTATTAACTTAAGATAAAAACAGCGACACTATACAATAACAATTATTCCTCAAAAAAGAAACCATACAAATAGCTTGTTGACAGCAGACGTCTCGTGTAAAATAGACGTCACGTCCTGTTCCACCAATAGTGTTGCGTTTCGAAAATTTGCGCGGTAATATCAAAACAGCCACTTTTTTATGATTAATTTTCATTATTAAATTAAAATAAAATCTAAAAATAATTGTACAGTGTGTTTTCAGTAGCAATAAATGTTACAAAAAAAAAACATTTTGTCCAAATTTAAGTCACGTGCATATTCCCCATTCTTACCAATAGTAAAGTATTAAGTTTGACTATTAAAGTTGTTGAACGTTGACTTTATGGCGTAACTAGATCTGATATCCGCATAAACTTTTTAAAAAATAATTTTTGATCGACTTGTGTTTAAACCTGAACCGGCCAGCAAGTCCTTTTCCTGAGCGAATCAGCTAAAACTTTATTATGTACACTTTACAGATTTATATTTTTACTACACATTTGGACATTGAGGAGCTGTCAGATTATTTTGCAGCTGACTGTATTGGGTAGCGCACTTGCAAAAGAGGTTGGCATTTTGTTTTACTAATTCACCGGTACAATGAGAAATGTAGAGTGTCAAGGGTACACATAAGCGTATATTTTGTTACGAATTACTTTGTGGGTTTATTCAACTATAAGTTTATCATTTTAACGTGCCTTAGGCTTTAACCGCGGATTTGCCCGCGTTGTCAATGCCTGTTTATCCCATGGTAGCATTTAATCGGTAGAAAAAGTATCCTATCACCCAAGTCACCCCTTACCCTGCCTGCTACTAAATTTCATCGAAATCAGTTCAGTCGTTTCAGCGTGATGGACGGACAAACATCGAAACAAACAAACTTTACATTAATAAAATTAGTATGATGATAACATATTAAAACCGTAGACCAAACTCTTAAGATCAGATCAAATTATGATTGTAGAATTCTATAAGTTTCTGCATTAAAATCTAATGCGACTTATGTAAGTCAAGTTTCATAACGATAACATCATTTGTTTCCGAACCATTACTCAATTTGTACGACCACATTGTTATCGGCTGTTGTTGTAAGGATCAATGGATGCACAAATATGGGGAGAGAGTAAAATGTTTTAGATTTTAAAATCGATATTTTGATCGCATTTCTTTTGTTGTAGTTCTTATTACAAAATGACGGTTGACATATTACGTACAGTCACGATTGTGGTGTAGTGCATAGATTTTAATGGATAGATGTGCCTTCGCCATACTTGAAAATCTCTGAAATTGACACTTAAAATTGAAGTGACTGTCGCTTTTTATCGCAGTAATAGCATGTTAAAACGTACGTCATGTCAAAAAAGGATATTAAAATCGATAAGCCAATAAAATTTAACTTTTAATAAAAACGGAGTTTTTTTCCTTGTTTACATTGATAGTAAGGTTGTGAGATAGCTTCAAATATGCAGATATTTTTTGCAAGGAAGTTGAGAACATTAACTTACATAATTTGATGACAGAGTTTTATCTGTGATGCAAATTAATATTACATAAAAAGTTCACAAGTCTTTCACCTGCTTTGAATGACACTTTACTAACTATGACCTGCTTATGAATCACATTATAATTTTATGAATGGTTTATCTAAATTCTATTTATATTGTAAATTAATAAATTTGTATCTACGCTACCACGGGTTGGGAATATGTTTGTATGAAATGAAATGTAATGAAATAATTTATTCAGCAATTTGATTCACTTAGTAAATTCTTTTGCGCGTCAAATGTTTTTCGCCCTACCATACCGTACGTATATTTTAATGAATCGTAGTATACAAATTCTCTCCATTCCATTGAATCAAGAGTGTGTCTGAGAGTAAATTTTGTTTCCATCTCCTCCGAAGGTTCCTTATTTCCTTCTTACAACACCCACGGAGAGCTATATTTCTATTCTAGGCACATATTTTTATCCCAACTAATATTATAAATGCGAAAGTAACTCTGTCTGTCTGTCTGTCTCTTACGCTTTCCCGCTTAAACCTCGCAATCGATTTTGATGAAATTTGGTACAGACAATCTTTAGACCCTGAGACAGAACATAGGCCAATTTTTTATTTCGAAAAAAAGAAATCCACGCGGACGGAGTCGCGGTCGCCGCTTCTTCTTAATCGGTACCCCAGTGCTGAGGATCGTGACTCCTATTGATTTTGCCAATGGTCTGCCTCCATCCCTCCCGGTCGATCGCCTGATGCAAGGCGTCGCAGACTGGTATCTCTAGCTGCTCCGAGATTTGACCAGCCCATCGTTTTGGGCTTCTTCCTCTTGGCCTCTTTCCCTCTACCTTCCCGGTCACCATCAATCGCTCCAAGTTATCAGCGCCTCTTCTGGCGATGTGACCGAAGTATCTGATTATGCGTATCATACAGGTCGAAGAGAGACGTTGAGCCTTCTGGATTTTCAGCTCTTTTAAGATCGAGACATTTGTACGGTGGGCTGTCCAAGGAATCCTTAGTAGGCGGCGCCAGCACCACATTTCAAAAGCGTCGATTCGTTGTCTGTCGGCTGCTTTGATAGTCCATGTCTCTGCTCCGTAAAGAGCAATGGAGAAAACAAGTGTGCGGACGAGATGTATTTTAGTCCTATTTGTGATATTCCTGTCTCTCCATATCTTGCTGAGCTGAGTCATCGCCGCTTTAGCCATTCCAATTCGTCTTCGTATTTCGGGTTCACATGTACCTTTATTGGTTATTACCGATCCAAGATATTGGAACTGCTCAACGGTTTCGTACTCTTGCAGCAGGTTGGTACGCTGTATAACTCCAAAACGGTCGATTACCATTAACTTGGTCTTACTTTTATTTATGGTGAGACCCATTTGGAGGCTGGTTATTCTTAGACGATCCAAAAGCTCTGCCATTTCTTCTTCTGTTGAAGCGAAGAGGGTGGTATCATCTGCGTAACGAAGATTTGAGACTGTTTCTCCTCCTATCTTAAAGCCGCCCCTCCAACCGTCCAGTGCTTGACGCATTATGTACTCGCCATATATGTTGAATAGGATGGGAGAAATCACGCAACCCTGTCGGACTCCTTTCTCGAAATGGAATCGTTGTGATGTGACTTCTCCCATCGTTACGGTGCCGTAGCCAGACTCATACAGATTTCGGATCAGTGCTACTAGGTGAGGTGGAACACCGGTTGCCATTAAAACTTCCCACAGTTTCTCCCACTTCACGCAATCGAAGGCTTTCTGATAATCAACAAAACATATTATCAGAGGGGTGTTGAATTCGTAGCATTTCTCTATTATAAGCCGAAGATTCAGTATTTGCTCACGTGTTCCTTTTCCCTTGACAAACCCTGCTTGTTCTTGTGGGATCTGCCAGTCAAGATAAGATCTCAGCCTTTTATTGATCACGTGAAGTAAAATTTTGCTTGCATGTGAGATAAGGGCTATTGTTCTGTAGTTGCTGCAATTCCGCACGCGCGGGCGCCGCTAGTTCTACATAAATGCAAAACTTTATAGACGACTGAAGGTAGCACTAACAACCAGATTTCAATTAAATACAGAAAATGATTAAGACGTTTGTTACAAATTAGCAACTGTATTAATATCATTTATTTTATTAATGTATTGACTAGTTTAAAAAATACAAATATCGTGATGCAGGATGCACGCCACGAAAGCCATAGCACCATCATTTTGGCCTTCGTATAACTAAGGAAGTATAAATGTTGAAAAATTATTAAGTACAACATATTTTCATGTAAATTATTCCACTGTGAACCACATACATTTAGATTAGAGCGACCCAAAAACGGGTATAGAGTGAATACGGTAAAACAATGACAGTTAGACCTCTAGCAATTTATTATTGATGGATTTTGGCCCATCTATGTGTTTTGGTTAGTCTGGAGTAGGGTTGCCATCTCTAAAATTTGGAAAACAGGACAAGAGGCGAGATAACCCCGGATTTTAGAGTCCGTAAGCCGGACATCATAGCTTCACCTTCATAAAATCGTCGGTTGATCGTGGCATGCAAGCATCGTTCGTGTATCGCGAGCAGGTTTTTTTTTATGGCTCGGTCTTCTTATGAAACCTTCCCCGGACTTCTGTATTTACTGTGCCCGGACGCACCCCGGACGCCCTCTAAACTAGAACAAATCCGGAAACCCGGACGGATGGTAGCCCTAGTCTGGAGAATGGGGCGAGTGCTACTAATGCCTCTATTTGGTTAAGACTATTAGTCTCATATGCAACCAATTTCAACCATAAGATCAAATAACAATTGACCAATACAGGAAAAGATTCAGAGCAATACAAAGATTTAAATTATCTCAAGGCCCTATGAGCTCACTGGGGGTAAAATTTACCCCTAATGACAAGTACCGAGCAAACCGGCGAGAGAGTAAAATGTTTCTCGGCCGAGACAGTGTAGTCAGCGAGTTGTTCACCCTCGTTTTGAAATAGCGGCCGAGCACTCGGCGCTTTTTTTTTTTTTTTTTTTATTAAGAATAAGTGGGTATTTGACCGCGATCTCACCTGATGGAAAGTGATGATGCGGTCGAGGGTGGAGCATACCCACTTATGAATAACCTATTTACTCTGGCCTTGAAAGCACCAAGATCATAATTTTCAGGAAAAACAGAGGCCGGCAAGGAATTCCATTCTTTGGCGGTTCGTATAATGAAGGAGGAGGCGAATCGCTTCGTTCGAGCAGGAGGTATGTCGACAATGTAAGGATGGTATCCCGCCGTGCGTCTATGTTTATACGTACTGAATACTCGACCGAGAGCATTGTCTCGCCGGTTTGCTCGGTACGTGTGATCAAGGCATATATTTTCAACCGATTTCAACCATAAGATCAAATTACAGCTGACCAATACAGGAAAAGATTCAGAGCAATACAAAAATTTAAAATATCGCAAGCTCACTGGGGGTAAAATTTACCCCTAAGTTTTAAACTTTCAAGTTCAAAAAGAAGTCGGCTCACCGTCCCGTCTCGCACTGTGTCATAACGACACAATTCGGCCGCAGCTTCTGAGGTGTCCCAATAATTAATCACCATAACAATGGCTTCCCACGAAACTCATAATTGTGGTTATATAAGCGATCGTCGACGCGTCGACGTTTGAGATAAAACTGTTTCGGGGCGCGGGAATTTGGCCATTTTGTTTGTTGCTTATGATTTAGAACTGTCAAATAGTAACTTTTTTTTTTTAATTCTGTCAAAAATAATTTTAGTCCATTTTTATTTATGTCAATTATTGGAGGTAATACACCTTGTAATTTAAACTATTATATTAACTGTCAAAACTATTTTGCATTTGAAATCACGAAATCACACTCTACATCACTAGTTTTTGAAGCCAACTTAGCAGAAAACTAGCTTCAGATTAGATGCTCAAAAGTGTCGTCTTTTTAAAAAATATATTTTAATAGGTATGTAATATTTGCAGTGGAATGTGTCAACATCCCTCTTAAATTTTAAAAATACATAGCAATACATTCGAGAGACCGTAAAACTTAATGGTGTTAAATTTTTAATTGAAACAGCATTTTAATTGAAACAGCATTTTAAAGCCTTTTAGCGCAGTCATTGAAGCGAAAAATATGGTCCAACCTCCGAATTTTTTTACTGTGAACCGATTTGCATGAAATTTTGGAATTAGTTTCATTGTACCCTTAAATTCAAAAGTGAAAATGAGTTGAACGCCGCAACTACCCCTGGAGTGGTTGCCACCCCATCTCGGGGGTGAGTATTCTTTTTTTAAGATAACCTCGGATATCGATTGGATTACTAATTTTAAGCAAAAAATCATCTATAAAGTTTTTCGATAAATCTAATACTTTTCAAGTTATTGGCAATTGAAAATTCGCAATTTTGTCACGTTTTTCATCGGTTTTTTGCAAATATCTCCAAAAATTAAGTTTTATCGAAAATTTTATAAGGCACAAAATTGTAGCTGGTAAAAAATTAAATAATTTTGTTTATCCTAAAGTTTTCTATGTGCAATATTAAGATATATATTAAAGATCGTAGCCGTTTTTTATTTTGTCTGCAATTTAATCGATTTGGTCAATGTCATCTAGCGGCGAGCAGATGCATTTTATGCATTTTTATAATTAAGAGTTTTGTAATGCTTGAAATAAGCTTTCAAATGAGTACAATTAAAAGTCTTTTGCACGTAAAATAAGTAAGCTGTATTACAAATAAGAGGATCATCGAATGCTTTTTCTTGTAAATCAATGGGTTTCACAAGTGCCATTTCCAAGCTATTCATGCTATCACAATTTCTAAAACAGCATTGAAAAGGTAATTAGGAGAACTACAACATCCTTTATTGCAATATATAATTAAAAACGTTTTTCGAAAACGGTGAAGGGTTAAAGGGCTTAAGAGAGACTGTGATTGCCGCTGCCAATCTTTAAACAATCATATCTCCGTCAGTTTTTGTTTAACAGAAATAACAAAATTACTAAATTTTTTGTCAGAAAAATACCTAAATTTTTTATCCCTACACTTTTATACGCATCTGTCGTAATTTTTGAGATATTATGAAAAGAAGGTTGGATTTTTTAAAATATGAAATTTTATATTTTTATTTTAATCCTGTCTATTTTGAAAAATATGTGTCCTAAAGCAGCCAAACTGATACAATTTATGAAACACTTCATAATAAAGTTAATTCTTGGCGGAATAAGAATAATTTCAATTCTGGTGGAAATGGCAAACTTATTAAACCCATTGTTTTAAAAGAAAAAATATTGGATGCTCCTCTTATTTGTAATACAGCTTACTTATTTTACGTGCAAAAGACTTTTAATTGTACTCATTTCAAAGCTTATTTCAAGCACTACAAAACTCTTAATTATAAGAATGCATAAAATGCATCTGCTCGCCGCTAGATGACATTGACCACATCGATTAAAATGCAGACAAAATAAAAAACGGCTTTGATCTTTAATATCTAACTTAATATTGCACTTAGAATACGTTATAATAAACAAAATTGTTTAGTTTTTTACCTGCCACAATTTTGTTCCTCATAACATTATCAATAAAAGTTATATTTTTGGAGATATTTGCAAAAAACCGATGAAAAACGTGACAAAATTGCGAATATTCAATTGCCAATAACTTGAAAAGTATTAGATTTATCGAATAACTTTATAGATGAGTTTTTGCTTAAAATTAGTAATCCAATCGATATCCGAGGTTATCTTAAAAAAAGAATACTCACCCCCGAGATGGGGTGGCCACCACTCCAGGGGTAGTTGCGGCGTTCAAATCATTTTCACTTTTGAATTGGAGGGTGCAATGAAACTAATTCCAAAATTTCATGCAAATCGGTTCACAGTAAAAAAATTCGGACCCAAAATGCTTCATTGCCTGCACTATTTGTTGTTTGTAGATTCGTTGGTAGGTAATTACCTTTTATTAGTGCCATTCAGAAGCATGTTAAAGAATATTTGTTAATCGACTTTGGTAAACATACAAGTATTCTTAAAAAGCCTACTTGATGTTTTGAAAATATATATAATTATAGACAAGGTCTTTTGTGTAATCTGTGCACAAGAACTATGTTGGTCTAAAATGTATAAAACAATTATTTCATTAGTGATTCATAATGAAATTATCGGGCTTCATAAGTATGTATAATAGGTATCTTGGCTAATGATACCATATTATTCATGCACACTCACAGTTACTTATTGAATCAATTTATAATCAAATTGGCGTTACATTAGACCAAATTACACTACTCACATCCGCACTCTTTCTATAGAAGTTGGGCAGAAGTTGCTCAACTTTTGAAACCTTTACAAAATTCAATTGTCAAATGATGAAATATTTTTTTTTAGGATTTATAATCGAACTATGAAGTCAGTAGCGACCTTTTAGGTTCATATTTAATAAAATTATTTAGGTGATAATTTAAGGAGTTAAGAAATCTACATTAATATCACATAAAGAAAGCCTAGGCAATTAATGACCTGATCATAAAATTTCTTTCACTAAAAAGCTACACAACAAACCATTCAGATGTGACCATGTTCGAAAAGACCAGAAAACGTTCAGAAAAGACAAGAACTTTTTATGATAAGTGATGGTAGAGTATTCACCCGGATTGCAGAAAGATTGGTACGATTGCCATCTGATACCTAGCTACCTGATTGAAAACGAATCATTCATGTATTTCAATCTTAACAATTAGGCATATACTACATCATACTTAACATCTATACTAATATATAAAGCTGAAGAGTTTGTTTGTTTGTTTGTTTGAACGCGCTAATCTCAGAAACTACTGGTCGGATTTAAAAAAAATATTTTTGTGTTGGATAGTCCATTTGACGAGGAAGGCTTTAGGCTATTGGAAATCGAAATCCACGCAGACGGAGTCGCGGGCGGCCGCTAGTCAATTATAAAAATAGTAGTCCTATTTATAAAAGCATGGAAACAAATGACATTCATAAATTGGTTTACGGAAGCGAAAACATACCTCTTTCGTTTCGCCCGAAATAACTGTCTCAATCTCAAAATAAACAAAACAAAAGCATCGGAAAAAAGATAAAAACAACTTGTAAACAAATCAAGAGATCATTGTACCGTTCTACGTAAAAGGCGTAAGAGCAACCGATTCCTACCGGTAGTGGACCGGTAATGCCAAGGTCGGTATACCGGTATAATTCTATTATCAAGGACGAAGCAACGTTTATTTATTATGTTATCCTCCTGAAACGAAAGTGAATGTTTTTGAAAGTGAATTGTTGCTATTGTTTAAACAAGGAAGTATTAATGAAATAGCGGCCGCCCGCGACTTCATCCCCGTGGATTTCGGTTTCCGCACACATTGTGTTATATCATATCTTGAAGCTTCCTCGATAAATGGGCTATTCAAAACAATTCTTTTTTTCAATTCAATCCCGTATTTCCTGCGATTAGCGCATTCATACAAACAGACAAACAAACTCTTCAGCCTTATTGTATTAGTAGGGATAATGACAATAATAATATTATCTTTTTATCGTCGATTCATTGACTCACAATGCCTTGGGCTGACACACCAATTGCCTAGCCCGAAACTAAGCTCGAAGCTTGTACTATGGAAGCTAGGGAACGGATAGACATACTTAAATAATTTTTAAACATCCATGACTCGAGTACAAATTCCGATGTTCATCAAATAAACATTTGCCCCTAGCGGGATTTGAACCTGCGACCCTCGGATTTGTAG
Source organism: Nomophila noctuella (assembly GCA_958496325.1). Classification (NCBI taxonomy): domain Eukaryota; kingdom Metazoa; phylum Arthropoda; class Insecta; order Lepidoptera; family Crambidae; genus Nomophila; species Nomophila noctuella. The sequence goes on from OY292501.1 coordinate 10,534,854, forward strand.
CCAGGGTCTCTGACCACTAGACCAACGGGCCCGTCAGCACACACAATCTTACTAATCTTATTAATACATATGATCGCAAATTAATGACGCTACCTTTTCAAATACTTTCCGCAACAGGTAAAAGCCTTGCCAATCCTAAGTATTCAAATATAAATGTAATTTACACAAATTCAATTACTAGAGTGGATGCAGTAATGGTTGGTCATTAGCTCCTGCATATAGTGCATAATGCAACAAGGTCCTAACGTAACTACATGGGAAGGTGGCCTTTGCAAGTCTAACTCATCCGTGTAGCGTTGGGAGAATAAATTGGATCGTGGTAAAAAAGAAGGAGTGGTATTAGGTTTTTAATGTAATAATAACTCACTGTAGGGCAAAGATCTCCGTCGTGAATGCTGTATTATATTTCGTATATAAAAACATATTAGCGATAGTGGTATATTTGTTGTTTCATATATTATTTATTTTTATAAAGTATAAATAGCCTGTATAGACTTAATTGCACTATGTTATAAAAATTTTACAAAATGCGGTCTTAATGCCTCATGGTATTCTCTATCAGTCAATTTGTTGTAGTCACTGTATTTTTTTATGATTTATAATGTGTAAGTAGCATTTTAAGCAGATTATTGTAACAATTAAAATTCCCGTATAATCAGATTGCCCGTTATAATAAGTTCTGCACAATTATAATGAAAGAGGAATTATTTTTGCCCCAATAATATTTATCACCTATCGCACGTATTACAGTAAAATTTCTAGCAAATATTAAATAACAGGAAGATGCCCAATACTTGTAACATCTATTTCTTTCGTTCCACTGTGGCACATGGGAAAACGACCTTTAAAACATTTGCATCGACAGTAGATCAACCATATCTCACTACCAGTAACGTCGGCAGAAACGTCATGACGTTTATCTGACGTGTGAGTGATCAGTTCGAAATGTCAAAGTATGTGTGAATGTTTGACATTGACTTTAACGCAGAAAATGTCAAAACACTTAGCTACTCAATCAATTCAACAATTGTTTGTGGTTTAGCTAAATTGGAAATGAGGAAGTTGTAATTAAACGTTAAGTTAAGATTTCGTCCATAATTTAGGTTTCAAAGTCTATAAAGTTAAATTTACAGCTTTTTTTACGACTTTATATTGGCAAAAAGGCATCTATAATAATCAATAGCCATCTTTCCAATTGTCTTATTAATCACCCTTGCCACATGCACTTGCCATCAATTGATGATTACTAATTAATGAGATGAATTGAATTTATAGCTATATTGCTAAATATATCGCTCTACAACTTATAAATTGTTATGAAAAATTATTACTATTAAATCCTGAAATTAAATATATAATATAATTCATAAAATTTTCGAATTTACTACGTTCACCACTCAGAACTAAATAATTAAACATTATCAGTACGGTATAAGCACTGACATTTCATACATTCGCAAAAACATACATAATTATATAGGCAATGCTGTACTACCAAAAGAAAGTCAACTAACTACTATTGTTTTATGCTAATTGTGCTATTACACAGAGATCGACATCTAATCATTAAGTTTAACAACCGCTGAGAGAATGCTTAACTGCCAACATTATGCCGGACTGCACTTACTTTCGAATGAATGAGTTATGAGGAAACCGCGGTTAATATGGTTTGTGTTATTGCAAAACATCTTTTTATGTCATTCGGGACGAGCGGTTCGTTCACCTGATGACAAACGAAGCGTCTGCCCATAACAGTTCTTTAACACTTTTGTACACAATGTGAGAAGAATAAATAAATAAATAATATATGACTTATATATTAAATGAGTTGTCTCTATCATAAGGCAGAATTTTTTCAGTGCCCTGTACCCTAGGGAAGGATCCGGCTTTGACGCCGGGGCGGGGGGCATATAGTCGTGAGTCGTGGTCAATTTAATTTTCATTTGTCAAGTCAGTAAAAATCCTACTATACTATTATAAAGGCGAAAGTTTGTATGTGTGGATGTATGGATGTATGGATGTTTGTTACTCTTTCACGTAAAAACTACTGAATGGATTTGAATGAAACTTTACCACAATGTAGCTTATACATCAGAATGACACATAGGATATTGGAAATCGAAATCCACGCGGACGGAGTCGCGGGCGGCTGCTAGTAAATAAATAATGTTCAATTTGTAGTCCACCCAATTCTTGGAAGCACCTTGGGGGAGGGGGGGGGGGGTGCATGACTACATGACCACATCTTTCGGGTTCACCAGAAAGTTAAGTGTGCAACCACTTACACTTACATACTTATATGGTGTCTATTAATGCATAATGGATTACACACTCCTATTTCACGATTTGATCTTGAGAATTGATTAATAAATACACATTTGTCTTCAATAAAAACTCCGTTTCAGATTTATGCCTAATTGAGTTCATTACACCAATTCAAAATGTTAGCATAGTTAATGTTTAATTAACAAGTACCATCTAAATATCGGTAACTTCTTAACTAAAGGTCTTAGAGCAAGAAATTTTAAAGTAAATGTGCAAGCACAGACATACATGTTACTTTAATTTCCATATAAATCCATGAAAAGGTTAATGATAATTATTAATACCAACTAATAGTATGGAGTTATTAAAGTAGTAAGTTATATTATAAGCAATCAAAACTTAAGTTTATTCATTGGGGTCAGATTTTTTTGCTACCGTTACTCCATTGTCCAAAGTATGAACGTCCTTGAACTTTCGTATTGTGACACACATTTGGTTGTCACAGTATACATGAGTAGTCAGTAACATTGCCAATTTGTCATACGAGAATTTAATGGTTTAGAGGTATTTAGCTTGATGTAGAAATAGTTCAAATTTCAAGATGAAGAATTAACCACTTAAACGTTACTTACTCGTTTAGAGAACAATAAAGTAAGTAATCTCGTACTAACGATGAAAATGTATAATTTCTTGGGCCTTCTCCATTAATTACAATAATAATAAACCCGTATATTATCGTTACATATCTAGGCTTCCATAATGAATGTATGCAAATATAAATATATTTTGTACCCAAAATTTTTCATTATACCTACGAGATGTGTTAAATTATTATTTTCTAGCGTAGACTAGTTCCAAAACACTAGTTCCAATTTACAAAATTGGCTTGTTTTGGAACTAACAAGTTTTTTTTTAAAGCACAAACTATAAATGAGATATAAGTTTGCCTTCATGAGTAATTTGGCATTATCTGTTTGTTAATGCAAATTGCTCATTAACGTAACCCGAAAATTTCAGGGCTTCCCCAAAAAATAAAGATGCAATTACTCATTTATGTAAAAGTAAGATTATTTTGTTGTATCATTGATTTAAGCAATTTTGCTTGACGTCATAAAAATGAAGATATCCTTCTGTTATTTAACTCCACTGTGACCATATGTGAGTAAAAACAAATCTCTCAACGGTAGGACGCACTCATCTATTAAACACACTTATTATTATCCCACACCGATGTTTATCTTATGGCCTTGGGTAAGATGTATAGGCATTATTATATTGCCATGTGTAAAAACGTATGGCCAATTCTGTGGGGTCAATATCGTGTGAGATATGAGTGAAATGCTGATGATTTATGTGGTTGGGTTGTTGTAATGAATGCTTTTCGATGGGAAATTTAATTTATCATAATTTATATCTTTATGGATACACTTGAAATTAAGTTTTGGGTTAAATGTACAGACCTACTTGATAATAGAAATAGATTTTTTTATTTCAAAAACCTTGAAATTGAAAGATAAATTAATAGGTCCTAACTAGATATACGATTGTAGGTTGTAGGTAATGTAAAATTAAGTTCTTCTAAACAAAACTACTTGTAAAACTGACAAGTTATTAGTACATATGAATGTGCGACTTATGAAGCATTCAGTTCGTAAATAATATTTATACCTTGCGGCCATCAAAATTAAATAGCGATGTACTTAGGTACTTACGTCTCAAAATAAAAAATAATATTTACACTACAAGTACCGTTACTGAAGGTTGTTAAATAGTACTTGATAATTAAAGTATTTAATAAGCACTCGTAAACTAGGACCATCTGCATACTAATTACAGGTTATTATAAAGAACACACTTTTAATTACCAACTACGAGTATGTTTATCTGACCTTGGTAAAATAATTCGTATAATTATATTATACCCTGGATGGCATTTGATTGACACAATTTGAGCAATGTCAGCGTATTCTGTGGAATAGTGCAGGAGGTCACGCGAAATTTGGCAATGTAAGTGAAGACAGACTTTGTTCACACGATAAGTTGCTATTAAGTTTGATGAAAGGAGGTGTGAGAGAAAATTGCTGGATTGTAGAACTCTTCAATCTTCTATGGCTGTTCTCTTGTTTACATCTAGATGGTTTTATTAATTTGTTTGACATGTCTTCCTACACTGGGTTGAAAGCGATGATCATAAGTTGTAATCTAGTCATAAAAAATGTTTTGGTATAAAATAATGTAATTTAAATACTGTGAGCCCTTCGCTATAGGTTAACTCGTTTTGTACAACATTAAAAAAAATAAATAAAAAAAGAAGAATTTATATTCATTAATTAATCATTAATAAATTCATGAATTTATAAATTCTAACTTAACTCGTGGTATTAAAGTTACTTCTAACTCCTGTACTATTAAGTCCAAGGGAGTCAAAGTAAAGCTAAGCACTGCTTTGACTTTTAGAATGACTGCGTAATGTCTAGACTGGTTGATATTTGCACTTAATGAGTGCAGTCGTTATGCAATCGGTTTTCCCTCAGGCTACTGGTCTTTTACGATATGCAAACATGCATGTATCGACACTTTAGATAATTATGTAGTTTCACGGCCAGTGACAAATCTTTTATTTTTATAGCCACAGTAAATGTATATAGCTGTCGCTCATAAACTGTTGTACCGTGTTCAATTAAAATAGTTATTAATCCATTATATAGAATGCACTTGTGACTGATAGAATAATCCTAGTTAGCACGAAATCGACGAAAGCAGATGAAAGACATAAGAACATACTCGTATTGTATTAGATCCACATCGAGCTCCGTGCTTTGGAAGGCACGTAAAGCCGTTTGTCCTGCGCCTGATCTCTCTACGGTCGGTCAGATTGCTGTCTCACCGGACTACGAGAGTGAAGAAATAGGTAGTGCACTTGTGTTTGCACACTCACTTGTGCAGTGCACAATGTGCACTATAATAAAATCCTGCATACCTGGCTAATCGTATAATCGAACGCGATGATCGAAAAACGACCGGAAGGGTATTACGAGTATTATAAGTTTCACAGTTACAAAAATAATTATTTGAGAAATATTTTAATTAATGAAAATAAATACACTTTTGAATCATTTAGTCCATAACACACGATTCTCGATAACATTCGTTGCACAATCGTTTCTGCTTCGTTAATCGTTATTTACATAAGACATGAGCATCCTAACAATGGCGGCATGGGAATAACTATTCTAGTAAAAAGAGGATTTACTACATATTATATTGTAATGGTGGGATGGTACCTAGATAACATTAGGCAAACTTATATGTTGTAAATAAAGTCCTGTATGAACTCTTCATAAGTACGACACAATCTGTATGATTTTAAATACTTATGGAATCTTATGAAAACAAGTTACTTCTTCTTCTTTTGTGATAATTTTTGAAGATTTATATATTTTTTTTGTTTTCACCGCATAGAGCATTGTACACCCAATTTTGTTTTTGACACTGAACATAATTTTAAGGTCCTATGTACACAGCACACATTAAATGATTTCTGATTTCTAATTTTGTCTTCACCTAATCCCACATTAAGTTGGGTCGGCTTTCCTTATCTTGTAGGGCCAGGGCGTAAAAAAATAAATCACTTAAAGATTCAAAATAAATAATTACCGTTTACTTTGCGCAGAATCTTCTATCTGACAACTGTTTGAAAACCTGAAACAATAAACAATTTACATTAGTTCTCGTATTGTATTGTGCAATGCATCTGAAATAAACGAAAATGAAGGAAATGTGGTTGTAATCATTTAAATTAGTTTGCATTAGTTTAGAGGACCAAATCCTTATCGAATGACAGATAGGCAGCTTGATCAAGATAACTTTTAAAAGACTATGAACTAAAAAATCACATACATATCTTCCATGAAGATAGAGATGTCGAAACCTTTATGTAACTTCATAAAAACAAATATTAAACTAATTCATCATTACAATGACACCGTCTCTATTTCTAAAGCGATTAGGAAACACTTCAAAACATTCGTTTAACATACTATCTAATGACTTAAGATCATCAGTGGGCGGTCCCAATGATCATTTCGTGCACTATTGTTTAAAGAGATAAGATGGTTCCATGTAAGGTGTCATCCTATTAAAAGTATGGTAAAGTTCCAAAGGATATCGATCGAACGTTGTAATCGTGACACAATAAATTGTACATCTTTCTCAGAGCGGTTTGGTCTGAACTTATCAGATTCGTTTAAAAGTCTAATTATGTATAAATGATACCAACGGTCCCATGGGCTTAATTAATGGTTTAAATGATAACATTCTTATTTTATAACTAGACTTCCGCCCGCGACATCGTCCGCGTCCCGTCTCGCCCCGTCCCTTAGTTTAGAAACTTTACCTGCCTAAAAACCATCCCTGGACATAAAATAACAATATTAAAAAAATAATTGGCCAAATTGGTCCAGGCGTTATTGAGTTATGCACTTACCAGCGCATTTTGCGATCGATTTTTATATATAAGATTTACTCCCTCCTTTGTTCCTCCCTCCCGTTGGAATTCAGTTTCCGCTCACATATGTATACTTTAGCTTAAAGCCTTCCTGGGCTAATCCAAGTCCAACGCAAAAATATTTTTTCGTACCAGTCGTTCCTGAGACTAGCGCGTTCAACCAAACAAACAAACTCTTCAGTTCAAACCTCCGTGATTCGGAAACACATTTTCATACGGCCCTGTTAGGTTGCTGATGTGAGGAAAAACCTGTACTTGGGGACTGACGCACAACAATATTAAGTAGGTCTGTACTGTAATGTCCTTTGAAGATATCAATTTTATAATCAAAGTAAATACTGCTTGCCGTTACGGAGAAACTTAGCTATGACATTATTTATTATTATCATCTTTCTTAAGCACTTACATATAATTATCCTGCGTAATTGGTTAAATTGTAAAGATTGCCTGGTGTAGCTAACAAGCCTGTAATCCATTTGATAGTTGCGTAAATGTTGATATTTGTCGTAGTTCGGGAAAAAGCAAACTTATGCGCTTACGCATTTTCATATTATTTGTAACTAGCTCTCCGCCCGCGGCAAATTTTACCATTAAGCAAACAATATTTTTGTTTTCTATTGGATTTTTTTTTCCGGGATAAAAGTACCTACCCTATTATTTAATCTGGACTTCTAACTTTACGTCTGCAACGTTTCAAAGCTATCAAAGCAAAACAAATTAACTCACTTTTTTATTTAAAATATAATAATAATACCCTCCGGCCGTATTCGGCCATGGCGGCCGATCTTACGATCAGCCTGGTACGCAGGATATATTATAGTGCACAAGTGAGTGCGCAAGCACAGGTGCACTCCCTATTCCTTCACTCTCATAATTCGGTGGGACAGCAGTCTGACACGACCGTAGAGAGATCAGGCGCAGGACCAACGGCTTAACGTGCCTTCTGAAGCACGGAGGAGCTCGAGATGAAATTTTTCGGTCACCCATCCGATGACTGGCATCTGCGAACGTTGCTTAACTTTAGCAGCCGCAGGCCGAGAGCGCTAACCACTGCGCCATCGAGCTCCTCATTTAAAATATAAGTAAGTATAGTAAGAATGGTTGCTTGCCGTAGCATAGGCACAGCTAGGACTTCACTTATTTTAAGGATTTACGTATAAATTCTGCGTAATCGGTAAAATCATGAAGATTTCTAGCTAAACCCAACTCCCGGCTTTGAAGACGATGTTATTTATTTGTTTTGACACTTGCGTGAATGCGGCTTTCACCGGTTATTTGTTACAAGTGTCTTCTTTGACGTTTGCAATAAGTCAGAGGGCGGTTGAGGGTGCCGGTGATAAAACGTAGTTCGTGAATCATGAATCATGAATATCATGATGTAATACAAATGTGAGATAACGTTCCATGTGCTTAGGGTTGCCATCTCTAAAATTTGGAAAACCCCGGATTTTAGAGTCCGAAAGCCGGACATCATAGCTTCACCTTCATAAAATCGTCGGTTGATCGTGGCGTGCAAGCATCGTTCGTGTATCGCGGGCGGGTGTTTTTTTTTTCGCTCGGGCTCCTTATGAAACCTTCCCCGGACTTCTGTATTTACTGTGCCCGGACGCACCCCGGACGCCCTCTAAAATAGGACAAATCTGGGGAAACCCGGACGGATGGCAGCCCTACTGTGCTAAAAGAAAGCTCGTGCGGGGCGAAATCGTGGGTGCAGTAATTTTTGTGTAAAATTTGCAGACTGCTTAAAAGTTATGGCTTTTATCAGTCAAATGCATTTTGCTGTGGAGTAGAGAGATACATATGAGATTAACTGTGGAAAACGGATTTAAAAACTTGTTATTGTAGGTATGACACATTCGTTGTTGTTACGCAAGTCAAGGCAATACTGCTCGATGAATCTTTCTTCAAATAAAGTGGTAGTTTTCCTCTTAATATAAATTAATACATGGAGGAAGGTTGCCTTTCACAGAAATATAGATTTTTTTTTCGAAGGAACTTTTCTACAGAAAGCCTTTTAACAAGAGCTAAAAAAAGAGATTTGAAAAGACACTTTCTGGTTTCATTCATCCAACGTCCATTATCTTATCATATCTATTAAGCAATTATCATTATTATAACCAATCCAAGTCAAATTGCCACACATTTTATTTGTCAAAGTGTAAACCTATCCCACTGTTAGTCAGCTTCGATCTTTGCCTTATAAATGGTGGGTAAAAATAGGGCATCGTTGCGATCGAATATTCCCACATCATATGACTGCGATTACTCAATTGAAGCAAAGATCAACCGTTGGCTAACAGATGAGAGCTAACTATGAGAAGATCTGAAGTTAAGAAAATTTCTGAGATGACTTGGTCCATCCTAGTTTTTGATATTTGATTCAAACAAATACTTAGTAAGTTTAAGTTGCTGCCTAATAATGAACCACTGCTGGGCAAAGGCCTCTATCATTCCAAATCATTTCAGAAAATTGATATAATGTTGACCGACCCCGGAACCCAAGCCCAAAACCTCGAGACCACGGCCCGGTACTAAAACCTCTGACAATTTAATTTCAACATCATACTTAATTAACATGTAATATTTAAAACGTGACAATTTCGGTCTATCCTCATAATTTTACGCATATTTTTACACACGCACAAAATAGAAGCTTCCACATGAACGAAAACCATAACCAAAATAAAAACAATTTATCATTATTTCATTCAACTTCTATTTCGACAATAATTCACGTTATGTCATACAATTTGTTAGAGTGTAAAAACAATTGTATTTTTTACAAAGTGAACGTTCAGCTGTCGGTTTCGTCTTCCGAAGTAATTGATGATGGTCGTTTAAACCATTACTGAGGCGAAAACAGTAGCTCTGCCCATTGCGATCAGATAAGAAAGATTTCACAAATGGATATGAGTTAACGCATCATAGGTATAATGGTTTTATTGCATACTAGCGGTCGCCAGCTACTCCGTCCGCGTGGAATTCGGTTGCACACGTAGTGTTGTATTATAGCCTAAAGCCTTCCTCGACTAATGGACTATCCAACGCAAGAATAATTTTTCAATTCGAACCATTCCTTCCTGAAATAATCGCGTTCAAACAAACAAACAAAGAAAAAGCAAACAAACAAACAAACAAACCATTAAATGATGCAGTATTTTGCGTGCTAACATGCTTTATGACATTAGAATAGATTTAAAACTTAAACAGGGGTAGTAATTTGTTTAATTTTCCATATTAAGCAATATTCAAACGCATAACAAGAGTAATTTATAAAAATTAAAATATTTCTAATTGTTAGTTTTTGGAACAATATATATTTTGTGTAAAGGGTCAAATGGATTTATGATGAAATAAATTGATGGTGCTATAATTTATTATACCCTAATCTCGCACCTGATCCTAAACTTTATTTTCGGGGTCTGATTGTAATACAATATGTTGTTATATTATATTATTTTCTGATACTGTTTGTTCGAAAGTATTAGCCACCATAGGAAACAAAAAAGCAAACATTATTATTACACTATACTGCATTATTTAATGGGACAATAATAAAAACCCTACAATAAAAACTTTTGAACGACCGCCATAGAGTCAAATAGTCCATAAAAGCCTATGGCAAATTACTCTAAGAAGTAGTAACAAACAAATATGTGTCATATTTGAATTTTATGTGATTGCCTTTTGTTATGTTTGTTATACGAACTATTTATTGGCTGTTATTTTTATTGTTACACAAGAACTGATTATTCTGTGCGTAGTATTCAGGATGGAATTCATATGGAAATTGCAACATTTTAGGTGATTTGAGTACAAAAAACGTGTTAACACTTTTAAAGTCGAAAGTAATCATATTTAACTGTTTGTATTGTCTTGTATTTTTAAATTTCTTTTGAAGATTTTAATTGTTCTTTTGATTTTATGTATAGAAATAGCAAATAGAAAAAACATAAGAGTGAAAATAAAATATTTATTAGAATTAGTTATTTCATATTTTATGTGGAATTCAAATGCCAGTCATTAAAGTTAAAAACCTAAAAGACATATTGAATTACGGGAATTGAACCTGCGACCCTACAGCCACATACTTAACACACTAATCCAACGATGCGCTTAAGGAGCAGTACTTAATAATTTTAATTGTAATTACTTGCTTAATTACTTACATGTTTGAGAAGCCTCAGCATCTTAAACCTTTATGACTCAACTTAATGCTTAACGCTAAGTATAGCCAACTTAATGCAATTAAGTATACTTGTCTACATTTTAGTTATTCTGTTTATCCACATATTACCTAAGTTTAGTCATGTAGGGACATGTTTTAGGGCAATTATGGTTAGGACATAAATGCAGTTATTAATATACACGTTTCATAGTTCGTAGTTAAGTGAGTCATAATATCATAGTTGACCTATTTGTAAAGTTGTCTTGGTAAATGTTGTAAGGGAATTTTAATTTTTGTTATTTAATTACTTTTTCAACGAAGCATATGTTGTTTTTCAACGAAGCATATATGGAAGTCTTTGTACATTCGAGTATATGTATAAAATGATTTTAGTTCTTTTTAATTTTAAATACAATTTTAGTTTTTAAAGTAGTATTTTAATTACTTTTGACCTTTTAAAAGTTGGTACAGCATATTTTCTGAGTTATTTTAATTTTAAATAAAATAAAAACATAAGATTTGCGCTGTAGCCACTTTTCTTTATTAAACAGGTAGGTATAATACCGCAACACTTGGATATTTAACATTGAAGGGAATATATTAAAAGTCATAGGTACATATCCCATTTATTCATAATATATATCAATTCACAATTCAAAATATTCTTTATTAACATAGGCTTCATAGAAGCACTTATTAATCGTCAAAAAAAAAAATTACAAAATAATGACTCTACCACCGATTCGGAAAGCAGTTACTGCCGAGAAGAATCATACTGCATGCACTTTTTTTTTATTAAAAGGCATAGGTAACATTCACGCAACAGTTGGATTGTTCGTGTATCGAACCCACTCCCTTCGGTATAAAACTTCTTGAAGGCGCAATAATTATAAGCACGCACTGTTTTTTCGCGTACAAGTTAGAGTTCACATTCGCAGGAAGAGTTGCGCCATCAAGATCGCAACCGTTTCTAGCGAATGGAGTTATTTAAAATCGATTAGTGAGATTTAGTATCAAATTTAAATTACAACTCTATTGTCATAAGATTAAGGTTCTAAATCATCTAGCATCGGTTATGTCGTATAAGACTTATTTATTTTCTCTTTTTGAGATTAGCATGTTAAAGATAATAATGTAAAATGCATCCTATTGTTAAAGAGTTTTAGTTGAGAATAACTTGCCATGAGTTTTGGCTTGTTTTTTAGGGTTCCGTAGCCAAATGGCAAAAAACGGAACCCTTATAGTTTCGTCATGTCTGTCTGTCTGTCTGTCTGTCTGTCTGTCTGTCTGTCTGTCCTGGCTCGTTCTCCGCCGTTTCTGAACCGATTGCCACGAAAATTGGTGGAGAGATGTATAGTGATAATTCAAGAATTGGTTTTTAAAATAATCGAAAAATAATTATTTTTACCCCCCCTCCCATACAGCGAAAAGTAAATTCGAAAAAAAAAATTCGACTTACCCCAGCTTGTGGGGTATCGTTAAAAAGGTATTTTTAAATACAATAAAACTTGCCTTGAAACCATGTAGATCAAACACCCCAGTCTCGAGATATATTATTACAAAGTTAAAATTAGAGCGTCCCCCCCCCTTAACTTTTGAAATACTATTACAATAATTCTGAAAAAAATGTCCTGTATACCTCCAAGTAAGTACTTTCAACGAAAACTATAGCGAACTCTGTATCATACATAGTTATTTTTATACAACTCGACCAACTTATGACGTGCAGTTGCTAAATGGTGTCTTAGGCGGTCGGGCCATCTTTCAGCTACGGAACCCTTTCATGGGCGTGTCCGACACGCTCTTGGCCGGTTTTTGAGATAAATCGTAGCGTTTTGACTAGGCTGTAATCTAATTTTGGAAGAAAATATTGTCATAATAATATGGCATTATTGCAATCAGATTTATTCGATAAACTGCTCGCAAACGATTATGTTATAAAAGCCTAGGTGGTCTAGGCTTCTAGTTTTAGTATTATACTATTAAGTGTCAGTCCATCAAGATTAAGTTATTAATTAGAATTAAATAACAAATTAACTGAAGAATTTTTGTTTACCTATTAAGTTTTGATGCGTCTGTTTTCGTGCATTTGCATTTAGCAGTAGTTTCTAAAATACCTTTTCCTAGTTATCTACCAACTTCCATAACTCAGTAAGAAAAATACTAAGTACTAAACCAAGTGTTGGAACACATTATGCAGAAAAAACGCGATCGAATATACGCAGCTGAATTTACGTTCCTTCCGTGTTCATGATGTATGATGATTCATGACAAACTTTTAAATGGGAGATGACACCCTATGCTAAAATAATGTCGCGCAATTTTGTACAGAAAATGCTTCAGGTGCCACCGAAATTCTCTCGCGTAATTTCGGCATGGTGTGTTACTACACTTATATTAACTTTCTGTTTGACTGGTTGAAAAGTCAGTAAGGCATTATAAATAACCGATTTTTATACTATTTCTTTAAGTTGATACAATGTTTAAAAATATACTGTTTCCTAATAGAAGATGTAGGTGACGGTAAGTGTTTATATAACCTTCACGACATTTTTAAGGACCTTTCAAATCAATGTTTAATAATTCTCCGTGCACCGTATTACTCTAGTGTGTATCGTCCTTTCCAATCGTATTTAAAGTATACTTGACCACATTCACTAGTCCCGTTGCAAGCGCCACTTAGGTATAATTCCAATTTGAATCAGATTATGACAATGTGATCTTCATCTACACGAATAAAGTAGAGCTGAAGACTTGCTTGTTTGTTTGTTTGAACGTGATTATCTCAGGAACTAATAGTTCGAATTGAAAAAATATTTTGGGTTGGATAGTCCATTTCTCGAATGAATCTTTAAACACTATGTGTACGGAAACCGAAATACACGCGGGCGTAGTCACGGGCAACCGCTAGTCTGTTTATATCTGTGAAAACATAGGTATAATGTAAAAAGGGACTGTATGCGGTCGGTAGGTTTTTTAATTACCAGATCAAACAAAACTTATTGATGAGATTCTGAGAGAAACTCTTTGATAAAGCAACGTTTTCAAACGAAACGGGCTGGCGAACATCAAACAGTAATTGACAAGCCTGATGATTGAGCAACCATCATTGTTACGATCAAGTACTTGATTGCAATGACGGACGCCTTTGCCCTACAGTGGGACTTTGATGTGCTGATGCTTTACACAATGTCTGTACTTTACACAATGTACAATGTACAACTAAAGATAAGACTTTCATTTCATTAATTATTAGATTAAACTCCCATTGTGAATCAATATCTGTCGTCTACATAGAGTCAAATTGTTAGCCTTGACAACAGAAAACTTAAATAAAAAATGATTTTATTTTAAATTCCTTGGACTAACACACCAATTGATTAGCCCCAAAAAAGGTCGTAGCTTGTACTATGGATGCTAGGGAACGGATAGACATACTGAAATACTTTTAATAAACATCCATGACTCGAGTTGACATGCCGATGATCATCATAAAAACATTTGACCCTAGCGGGATGCGAACCCACGACCCACGGTTCTGAAGCCAGGGTCTCTGACCACTAGACTCACACGAGACAAACTGTGGCATTATTTTGTTTGACGTGACGTACGTTGGTTATTTGCTTTCACTGTGATAAAAAGCGACTGTAGCTTCAAGTTTTAGTGCCAATTTCAGAGCGGGGCAAAGACATACCCGACCAATTAAGTCTTTGGTCGTCGATACCCCTCGGGCTGATCACGAAAACTAATTATTGAGCGGATTCTATTCCGATTTTATGACGATAGATAATGTTGATGCATTTAACTTTCACCTTATAACAAAGAGAATTAACAATTAATAATAACTGTTTGCCGCTCTACGTCTCTCTAATTTCTGGAATGGCTATTCTTATCTGAGTGTACGTAATATAAAATAATCAAATCATATAGTGCAGAAGTAAGTTTGAATAATGTTTGTATGTACTCAATTGACAATGGATGAACATTCTAAATTGCTTATTTGCATTCTTTGAATTCAATATGGATGTAAGATCTGCAATTTATAACGCCCAACACACAGTGAAAGCGTAAGCTTAGGTATGAACTTATATCATACTAGTCCTTACCAGCGGCTTTACCCGTGTTATCAAGATTCTGGATTTATCTCATTATCGGGATACAAAGTATCCTATCACCAAAATCAGCCAGTACCATGCCTGTATATCAAATTTATTCAAAATACATTCAGAACATTCAGCGTGATTGACGGACAAACATCCAAACAAACAACCTTAATCATTTATATTATTAGTATTTTAATATAAGCCATTCATATGGTAGTGATTTATCTTTTGTAAAGCGAATTTACAAATACTACGTAATATTAACATTTAAGACGTTTAACTAGTAGCTTTCTTTGTTATGCGCAAAGAACGGATTAAAACAGTTTATTCTTAGTAACAAAAAAGCTCGGTTTGATTTCGTCAAGAAACAAGATGATGTTCTAACACCATTTTGTTTTGGGACGAAATACTTTAAAATAAAACAGCGCCAGTCAAATCGACCTCCAACTACGAAATAATCCAAAGCTTATGAAATTCAACAGAATGTAAATGTAACGTGCTATTGTGACGAGTAGCCTTCGCGTATCCGTCATTCAGACGAGCTTTACGTCACAATCAATTAGGTACTGTCTTAAGCGGTTACTTTAATTACGAAAATAATTAGCGAAGACAACGTCAAGCCAAAATATACCATAAGTTGAAAAAGGTAGAGTCGAAAATTCTTTAGCGGTAAACAGCAATTTTCTTTGACCTTTACAAGACGCCCTGAGCTGGGCAGAAACAAATTGCGTCTAAGTGAGACATTTTTTACGATTGTCGTAATGTTACAATAGTTTGATGTTATGCAGGAATATCACGCAAGACCTAAGAGAAAACTTTGAACATGAAAGGCTAAAATAATTGGACCTGAAATGTCAATTTAAATGAGTGACGTGTTGATTTGAGTTATTTTATGTGAAAGCTATAGTAAAGTAGTGTAAAGTATTTTATAGGTGAGTGGTGGCTGGTACTGTTTACTTACAGGTTTTATGTTTGATTTTAAGCTTTTCCTGTCGTATTTTACGAAGTTATTCTCTTGTGAATATGATAATTAGCTCGCATTTTAGTAGAGCAATTATATAGCCATTTACCCATCATTACGAGTGGTTTCTAATTGTCTTAATATATAATAATATAAGGTCTTCTGCGCCGACTTTGTCTTTGCTGGCAAATCTTTTCCATGTACTTACCATATAATATGGCGTATAGTACAGATATGGTACAACGATATGAGATTCTAATTGATAACATGGTCACAGTGCCCAAAATTGGAACGGTAAGGAGGGAAACCTATTTAATTATAAGTACATATTATATTTCCGTTATATACAGGCTAAAATCACTAGCTTACAAGCCATGTTATGGTAAACTGTACATAAAAAGACGCACAGAGAAGACGTGCCATATCTTTATCTTGCTAAGAGAAACGGAAAGTACCCGAATTACAGTAATTATGGGGACTCAGATGTTGAATTACGGTGATATACAAGAACGACAACGGTACTGTTCTACATAACTTAGATGTTACATCATTGTCTAAGTTATTTTGATGATTATGTCCACTTGAGTAAGTTTAGGAATGAAGTAGTAGGTACTACAATCTACACAGAATACATCTACATATACAAACCCTTAGCTAGATTTAATGTTTATTATGTAAGACTAGCGGCCGCCCGCGACTTCGTCCGCGTGGATGTCGGTTTTCATTATACGAATGTTTTTTCCCGCTAACTCCCGTTCCCGTGGGAATTTTGCAATATCCTTTTGCAACTAAGCATCAAGTTTACTAAGGGACCTGCATGCCAAATTTCAAGCGTCTAACTCAAGTAGTTTAGATTTTCCATACAAACTTCCACCCCCTCATTTCGGGGAAGTGGGGGGTTGGAATGGGTCAAAAAGTAGCCTATGTTCTGTCTCAGGGTCTAAAGATTGTCTGTACCAAATTTCATCAAAATCAGTTGCGAGGTTTAAGCGGGAAAGCGTAACAGACAGACAGACAGACAGACAGACAGACAGACAGACAGACAGACAGAGTTACTTTCGCATTTATAATATTAGTTGGGATTATACGTGCTATTTATGGCCTCAAAACTAGGGATTCTTTAAGGGAAGTATTTAAGGAGATAAATATATTAACTGTTCCATCTCAATTCATCCTTGATTGTGTCATGTATGTTCGCAAAAACATCGAACAGTTCTCAAAAAAGTCGGATTGTCATAGATTTAACACAAGAAATAAGCATAAGCTTGCTATCCCTAAGATTAGACTTCAAAAGATTGGAAATTCGTTTATAGGATTAAGTATTAAATTATTTAATAAACTCCCTCTAAAAATTGTTAACTTACCCTTACATCAGTTTAAGTCTCATCTAAAATCTCGTTTAATGATGAAAGGGTATTATAGAGTTGAAGATTACCTGAGTGATGGAGAGCTGTAGATATTGGTGGCGCTGGCCGTCTTGCCATTTCTGCTTACTTGTTTATGTAAATTTCTATGTTAATTATCCAATGTTTCCTTAAAAATGTATCTAATTTACTTTGGTATTGTTGCAAATTTATTTTATAATTAATTGTTGAAATTGTTTATTTAAATTTATTATTTGTTAATGTGCCAACACTCTGTCCTACAGTTACCCCTTTTTATATTTTTTTATTGTTTTTAGATTCTTCAATATTTTACTCTCTGACGGTTGGCCTGCTTGAGTCTTAGTAGTCATGCTCACTTAAATGTCCCTGGGGTGGTGGCGCTATGTGGCGGGTCATTTCATTCCCTCTAAGATGGTTGAGTGAGGTGATGGCTGACACATACGTCATACTTGTGAACAGGTGCCACCTTTGGGGACTGGTCCACTAGGACGCAACCAGTCCAGAATAAATTAGGTTTTAATTTTAATTTATATTGACAGTAGACTGTATGACTCAGTGACAGCTATTTGATGCATTATTGTAGACACATTATTGTAAAAATTATGGCGTTTAAAAAGAGCAACTGTCGAGTTTCTTGCCGATTCTTCTCGGCAGAATACTGCCTTCCGAATCGGCGGTCGAGTCATTGCTACTGTAATTCTTTTTGACGATTCATAAGTGCTTATATTAAGCCCAATTGAATAAAGAATATTTTTATCTTTTATCTTTTATCTTTATCTTTATCTTTATTAGTTGGGATTGGGATTTATGGAGGTATTTATGTAACTTTATATGTAGTTTATTTTTTACTCGTAATATATCAACCGGCATCAGCTTTTGACGTATATTGATTAATCAGTGTTCCATTACTATATTCTACATTATATATAAACTTTTCTCTTGAATCATTTTGTCTATTTAAAAAACGCTTTAATATCGGTTTTCTATTTTTTAAGACCTAAGCAATACATATAGACATACATACATATATTCAATGGGACGAAGCAAACATACTTATATTCAGGAAGCTTTGTTTTACGAAAACATAGAAGTTGCCTTCCTTAAATTATTTATAATTATTAATTCGATACACATACCCCAATGGCATATCATTGCTCATACTTATCTTAAACCAGATCTGTCGAGAACAAGTCCAAATAATCCTTACTCAGGGTCAAAATCCGTAGCATCTCAGAATCGTGATTTCGTGATACACCATTGCATAATTACAATAATTAATGAATCTGTAATCAACTGAGGTCAGATGAAGCTCCAGACTTGGTAAGTTGTATAATCAACTTACTTAAACTTAATAGTTATACAAGCAAAGTTCAGTATATTAAGTGTAATTAAACATTTTAACTTGCTACTAGTTTTTGCTAGTTCGTGCAATTTGCGATTTAGAAACTTACGAAAGTTCAACTGAACTACACAAGTACACAACTTTGTGTAGTAATATCGACATTTGGACTCTGTATCAGTAAAATTTTATACTGGTAATTAATAGCAAGTTAATAGATTGGTTCATTAATTTAGTTTCAAAGCCAAGTAAATGTTTATTAAGTTGTTTCCTAGATCTTTATTTGCATTTGTTTATACAAAAAATCAAATATTTTGTTGAAATCTATGCGTGTTGTAATGGTTATTTTTTACGTTTAGGCACTTTGCGAAAAACCTAATGGTTAAGCTTATTCGATGATAAATAGGAGCTAGTATTTATTGAAGATTTTGCTAAATTCAGGGCTGTGTGAAAAAGCTCCAAGGATATTTGTTTATAATTTAATAACATCACTTAAACAATTGAGCCACGCTGCCAAAATCATTTAACAATCGTGATCGAACCAATTTAATCTGTATCCCTAATAACTCTGTGATGAGCGGCCGAAGGTCATGATACTCATGATATAACTCGACAAAATTGAAAACGTAACCGCACAGACCACTCTAGTTTAAAATAGAGTGGTTTATTGTTTATTAAGGTTATATTAGAGTGTGCTCTGCATTCGAAGACGGTCGTGTGAACGGACAGATCTTCCTCGAAAGATAATCATAAGTTCGATTGTAACCTCGTTGTGTGATTGTAAAAACAACTAATGAGTTACGCTTTCAGGTCAATATGCAACTCAGATATGGTATAAGTAATAGTTTTTTTAGTTTAGTAGGTTTGTTGAATAACGATAATGATTTCTTTATTTAGTCAAGCTTTATTGCACGACTAGCGGCCGCCCGCGACTTCGTCCGTGTGGCCTTTTGTATACACTGAGGGGTAGAATTTATCAGAATCCTTTCTTAGGGGAACCTAGCCTACGTTTTAGTAGCTTCAAGCATACAAAGTCTCAGACAATCGGTTTAAATTTTTTAACCACTTGGGGGTAGATTTGATCAAAATCCTTTCTTAACGGATGCCTATGTCATAACAAGAACCTACATGCTGAATTTCGGTCCGATCCGTCCAGTGGTTAGAGCTGTGCGTTGATAGATCACCATGTCAGATTACAGTTCACACACAATTAATACAACTGGTGAATTTAACGATATTATAATGAGTACGTTAATTAATTCAATCTTAATTCCACGATTATAATTAGTATTCGTATAATTGATGAATGCTTGCTAGCGATACCTATTAAAATCTTTCTTTCGATTTTATTAATTGCGTGTTTTTCTTTTACTTTTTCGATTCCTATGTCATAATCTGTCTCTCGGAAGCCTAGGTTATTTTCCTTAAATGATAATAACGGACCTTTTATCAATCCAGGAATGAATAATTCAATATCGGTTGTTTTATTACACAAGTGTAATACACACCCGACATCCAGACTTCGGACTGCCACAGAATAAAAATAGGTGCCTACCTATGATAAGATGTTATTTTTTAAATGATGGTCAATTTAAGGAGACTTGGACAGTTAAGAAGACCTCGGTCTTGTCTGGTAATCGATTGGTCACATCCACAATGGCTGGAGGGCAATACCTTACTCGTACTTAAGACGCAAAAGTCACGGTCGCTTGCGAAACTGTAACACCATAAAGTGTAAAAGGGACTGCTTTTGTTTATATATGGCACTATGGTATGATACCCTATTGAGATGGTGGCTAAGTACCGCGTAATAATCTTGCCTACATATGACGGTAGCTTACTTAATTGACACAGGTAAAGTAAGAGTTCGACTTCCAGTGGAATGAGTCACTCGTATAGGGAAGTACACTGAAAGTGACCAGTAGCATTTATTAATTTTTGCTCAAATGGGATCCCCGAACCTATGTGGAATTATTGAACAGAGATGATTATTGAAGATGACCTTTTACTAGTAAGCCTCACTAATAAAAAGTACTTCCCTAGTTCAGAGGACCAATTCAGTGCAAATTCCATTTTCTACCGAAAGCAATCTGTTGACAGCTATAGTTGATGACAATATAGGAGAGGTAGAGCTTTGTGGAACTTCCACTCGAATGTACCGCTCGTCTGGGGAAGTACCTCCACCTTATAGAAGAGCACAGTGAAGTAGCACATCCTAACTATTGTGCTATGCCACTATATTGGTGAGTAAGGTCGCCAGAGTTATAATAGAGTCTTCAACGTATCGGGCCGGCCGCATGGGGCCGGCAACGTATCGGTTTTTTAAACCAGCGGTATTCATTTAAAATCGGTGATACGCTTGTTCGTTCGCTTCCCTATCACATAAAAAAAATAAGGTTGATAATGTAGCAGCAGATTCTCAACATTCTCTCGTTCATACTCGTCATTGGCAAAGGATCAACCTCTTTTCCGAGTTCCAACCTTGATGAGGCGGTTGGATTTTCCGAGTTCCAATCGCCTCAAATCAGTCCCCATTTACGTATTACAAGCATATCGTTTTCCTGTCCTTGACTTGTTCACCGGCCGACAGTAACGTACTGATCCAGTGAGGGAAAGCATCGCGTGCGGTCACGCTGCGCGGGCTCAGATGAAAGTGCTCGGTTTTGTCATCCTGCGTAATGATAATGACCATCTTTGGTATGCTAAGATTGTGGCGTAACATATCAATAACCTATTAGCGAACTGAGACAGTCTGTAGGGACTTTAAATATCAGATAGAAACGATATCGTCAGTAAATTTTGTAATATCATAAGAAGGAGTAATTCGGATGTTGATAAAAGTGTGTGATATAATATTGTTGAAGTATACATTCTAAGACGAAATAAAATGTCGGTCACCAATCTAAGTCTTGACCACACCAAGAGTTGCTCAGCTTTACCAATCACTGCATTCATTGGAACTATCATCAATCAACCCATTCTCAACCTTTCGAACGCAGCTCAAATCTAATTTTAACAAGAGATCAATACTTCCATATTTCAAGGTTGTTACTATTCTGTATTCTGTACACAATAAGAGGACATTACTGTTCAAATTGCTCTGACACAATGAATCTGTTCCACTCTAATGATTATTGCGTTTAGAAGGCACGGGCAATTTCACCAAATGTCATACTAGATACTACTGCATAACGCTACTAAATAAACATAATTATTGCAAAAGACGCGGGGACTTTGTCAACGTTGCGAGTAATGGGCAGAAGCGGGAAATCATTATATTAACTAAATAAATTCATTCAACAATAATTATATTTCTAGGCACTAACTAAAATCCTGAATTAGATTATTTTCGTTCGATTTCCATACTTTAAATCAAATCAAATTAAATATGTTCCTTAAGCTATAGCAAAGCAAAGTAATGCTGACTCCCTCCCGTTCTCATAAAATAAACTGGATATTTTAATTATAGGAATAAAAATAATATGCTTCTATTTACACAATGTTGGAAAAACCGTTTAGAATTGAAAATTATACGATCTCCATAATGCGGATAAAAACGTGAGTAGTAATCATTTTTGGCAAGACCTAACACAGGAATACCCTCGTAGTATCGCAATCTGTATTTTGAATATGAGATAATAACGTTGCTGTGCAGTAAACTAAGTTTTGGACAACCACCACTAACGGTTAAAATTCGTAATGCCCATTCAATGTATTTAAAGATTTCATCCACCTCTTGTGACTTGGACCGGGTTAATTGCATGGCAGAGTATCAAAGCTCTCGTAACACCGGCGCCCGCGCAGGTCCGTGGCGAATCCTTATAATAACACGTTGCGTTGCTGTCATTTATCAAATGCACCTGTATGAGAACTTTTTGAGATAGGAGGTATTGAACATTACCCTTTGGTCTAGTGGTAAGAGACCCTGGCTATAAATAAATAATAAATTCCTTGGACTAACACACTAATTGCCTAGCCCCAAATTAAACTCGAAGCTTGTACTATCCTCAAAAGTAATTCATTTATTTAAGTAAGCACGATCTTCCATACTCTAAAAAAGTTTAGATTTTCTTCTCCATACCTACCGGTTACAAAGTCGATTAATCGAATGGACATTATTCTAATCTTTTGGCACTATGCCGTTATTCTCAAACGTATGCTATGAATAATTCATATTGTATATATTCATATTGATGTGAATTATTTATTGTATGTCATTCATTAATTATATAACGTGCTTAGGTCAGTAGGATATCTGAATCATTTTTCAAATGTCCTGTTAGGACTTGTGGTAATACGTTTACGTAATAGGTATGTGTTTTTTCTGATAAAACATACGTAGGAACTTTTAATGATTTTTCTCCGACCATAGAATCATTATTATATTGTACCTACTTATGGTTATAAGGCCAGACAGTATCCTTAAGTTTACAATTAAATGAAGTCCTAATCAATATGCTACCTTCGTTTTGACTAAAGTTTACTTGAATAAACGGCTTGGATTTTTTAACTAGTAAAGTCGATTTTCTTGTTCAAAAAATATTCACTACCCAAACTTCTTATAACCAAAGTCCCATGCACCACCACAGAAATTTAAAATGTACGCATAACAACTCGAACTATTGTTTTATTATTTATTCTCCCGAAACTAGGATGCAGTCACATCAGATGTTTATAAAAAAGATTACATTTTGAGAGACTACGAGTCTATTGTTGGCCTCTGACATATTTTATATGATAAACAAAAGAATGCGTCACGTCATTAACATAATTAGTCACTTAATTTAATAACCTCCGACTTTTATCTACTGCCAAAATGAATGCATGACTACATAGTTATGTAAACAATGCATGCTGTGGAACTATTGAGGCGGACGATTTTAACAACTTGCGATAATATCTGATGGCAACAATGCCTCTTATATAACCATTATAGCACCAACTAGCGGCCGCCCGCGACTCCGTCCGCATCCCCGTATGCGTGTATTTCGGATTCCGCACTAATAGTGCTATATAGTGTTATACTATAGCTTAAATCCTACCTGAACAAATGGACTATCCAACCAGCCAGTTCCCGAGATTAGCGAGTTCCAAAATACAAACAAAATCTTCAGCTTTATTATATCAGTAATCTAGTCCTCCTTGTCGTATCCGACAACGGCGACCTCAGTCTCTTCTTTGGTGAGCACGAATATGGCTGTTCGCTTTAAACACCCGATCACATTGAGGGCAGAACAGCTGACCATCTGCATTAAAAGTATAGCTATAGTTTGGTTTCGGACAGTTCTTGCGGGATTGGCGTTTAGAGTCAAGCTCTTTCAACCGGTTCTCTTCGAAGGCAGCTACTCCCTTCTTGACAGAGTGACGCCACTCAGGTCTTAAAACCGCAAGCTCTTCCCAACGCTCACTTGGGATATTGCAAGCAGTCAGGTTACATTTAAGGACGTCCTTGTACCGCAGATACTGCCCCCCGCGTTTGCGTTTACCACTCGCTAGTTCCGAGTAGAATACCATCTTCGGGAGTCTGCAGTCGTCCATGCGGTGGACGTGGCCACACCATCTCAATTGCAACTTCATGAGTAACGCCTCCATGCCGACCATGCCCGAACGACGCAACACTTCACTATTAGGCACACGATCTTGCCAGGTGATCCGCAAGATATTCCGGAGACACCGCATGTGGAAGGTGTCAAGCTTTCTGATGTCGGTTTTGTATAGACACCAAGTCTCCGAGGCATACGTCAGTATCGGAAGGACTAGTGCCTTATACACAGAAAGCTTGGTGTGCAACTTAATGTATATCAGTAATAATGTTATAGTGTTATAGTTTCAGTAATAGTGTTATAGCCTCAAGCCTTCCTTGACAAATGGACTATCCAACACAAAAAGTTTTTTCAAATCGGACCAGTAGTTCCTGAGATCAGCTGTTCAAACAAACAAACAAACAAAGCCTTCAGCTTTATTATATTAGTTTAGATTAAAATCTTTAGTTTGACGTGCAATCATTTGGGATGTCGAAGATGATGGGCGAGTCAATTGAAGTATTGTGCCGATCGACTTACTACGGTTGTGTGACAGGCTATTAATTTTATGGGCGTAACCGAAACATATGAATGAATGTGCGGTATTTATGACACAACACTTTTTTTTGGTGGTATGTGTCGAATAGGTGACGTGTGACTTTTTCCTGAAATTTTTTTCGTTTGGACTTTGATTTCTTTGGTAATGCTCATTATTTAGGTAAAGTCATAACCGTCCCTATCAATACATAGTATAAAACAAAGTCGCTTTCGCTGTATGTCCGTATGTATGCTTAGATCTTTAAAACTACGCAACGGATTTTGACGTGGTTTTTTTTAATAGATAGAGTGATTCTTAAGGAAGGTTTGTATGTATAATACATGTAAGTAAGTACCACGGGCGAAGCCGGGGCGGGCAGCTAGTAATTAATAAAATACTAATAGAAACATTCTAAAGGCATCACTTAACAAGCGTAGATACGTTGCCATAATGTTGTGAAGGATAATTTACATACAAAAATAATTTGCAATCAGTAATCTCTCAGTTGAAATCATCATCATCGGCCTCATATTTCAGATTATTCATACAGCACCAGTGAAACATCGTTTTTGGTGACAGTACAGGCCTATCCGATAGCGTTGAAATGAGGAAACAAATAAAATAGCTTCTAAATAAAACTGCACATAAATCCCACCAATATTCATAATTCAAACCATAACGTTATAATATGCCATCCGCATTTATACACGCAGGCCAATGATCGAATTAAGTGATAGTTGTGTTTAAAGTCAAGGGAAGCGCAGGAAAGGACGCGAGACAGCACTGTCGCGGTGAGCGTGCGTCTGCGCTTGCGCACGTCTTCAAGGATAACTCACGGTAAAACTGTTAGGCAAGAAAACAAAAACGAATCTATCAATATTTAACAAACTGTTAAAAAAATTAAACGGTAAATTAAGGTTGCAAAAAGGTCTATGAAAAGATTTCCGTAAAGGTTTTTATAGACTGCGACTTCATCCCCGTGGATTTTGGTTTCCGAACATATAGTGTTATATTAAAGCTGAAAACCAACACAAAAATATGTTTTCATTTCGAACCAGAAGGTCCCGTGATTAGCTCGTTCAAACAAACAAACTCTTTAAGCTTAACTATATGAGTAGGTAAGTATAGATTTAGGTATAAGTTCATCAGAAAAGGACGAGCTTTCTATTCTATTGGTCACACTCTATTAATAAATATTGTACCAAGAGGAACACCAATGCAAATGCACACCGATCTACATGGCCAATAAAATGGACGTCCTCTCAAATTGGCTTTAGAATAACCGCGCCCGAAGTTAGTCGGAATTTCGCCTGCAATGTATTTTAAGTAGAAAATGACACACTATGCCTTCATAACGTCGCGTAATATTGTACAGAAAATTCATTGCCGCCGAACCTCAGTCAACTATTCTGGCAATGTATTTTAAATGGAAGATGACACACTGTGCTGAAATAACGTCGCGTTATATTGCATAGAAAATGAACTACCGCCGAGCACCCGTCACGTTTTTTCCGCGTAGTGTGTTTCTATAGTTAAATTCTCAACATTTCATATGGCTTCTTTGCACCATTCAACTATTCTAACCGCCAACTGGCAATAGAAGGCTGGCAAAAGATTGCAAATGCACAGTGCATTTCAATATAGGAACATCTAATTACCTCGGAAAAGTTACTGCAACTTCGTTCGTTAGTGCATTCGATTCTATCGATCGCAATAATTCATCTCTTAGCATCGTCCATCATCGTTTCAACATGTGTTTTTGAAAACACACTTCGTATATCAGAAGCTACATCACGCTTATTATATCGGATTCAATGGAAATATGCAGTTTAGAGAATAGAGAAAGGAATATAAAAGCAAAATCTAGGTACTTAACAGTGATAACTTACATAATCCAGGTTCTAATCAAATTAGTGTAGCAATGACATTTTTTTTCATACTTGATTCCGACCTTTGGAGGACATCTCACCCGAATTAAGTCGTCCTTGACTGGTAAATCCATTTCTTTTTCAATAATGCCAATAAATTGAGAGATTGTGTGAGAGAAAATGAAGTACATATATTGTAAAAAAAACATTGTTCCTCACGGAATCAAAAGCTGGTGAATTTCCAAAATCTACTTTATATACGCTAGTACGATCTAATCTAGTTCGACGAATATGTAGAAAACTCGTAATACTTGTAGGTAAATGGGGAAGGGTGGATCTATTGTTTTGAAAAAAAATATTATGGTAGGTAGGTAACTGTGTGTGATGATAACTTAACTCTAAGGTTTTCTTTTTTGCATAATCAGGGAAAGTTCTTATAAGTTTTGACGTCTAGAGGGTGGAAATTTGCATTTAAGTAGGAGTATGGCTTACTGAAAAGTGCTGTACATAATATCAGGCTTACCAATTTTTTGTTCATTATAATTGATTATAAGATTAGGTATACTTGCGTTACAATAGTAATACCTATGTTTTGGAGACTAATTTATCGTGTCTATATGTTACATGCCGTCTAGTAATAGTCTATTTGCGCCAGTGCGGCTACTTCGCTGTTTGTGGTTGGTTTTAACTTTCCCTGTCAGATGGTTAGGTGGTTAGGAGACCTACTTCGGAAAGGGGTCTATTACTTACTTCGAAATACTCTATCAAGTAACCTTTTATAACCTCATTATCTTAAATCATTGTGCTTTTTTCGTAAATCAATGAAAATTAATAATATGAAGACGAATTAAGTGCAAATTTTCCGCTACGGATTTTCGAGATCGATCTCCGAATTTAACAATGCGTGAAAATTTCGTCTGTACCGGCCCCAATTACTCCATTTTATATCCAACGGGCCGACCTAAAACACACACATTGTTTCATACAACGAATACACGTAATTAGTCCGCAATCACGGCGGTTTCATCACTTACCTCCGGTCAAATCTTCCCACAGCACAAGTTCACAGAAACTGAAAAGTTTTGTCACAAACACTCGACTATTTGATCGACAACACTACCGTTATGCACTTTCAACGAAACGACTATTAATCTGCAAAATAATAACAAAATTAGAACGAGTTATCGCGTGCTACCGTTTCGGTAAAAAAGATTCTCTGTCTATCAACTAATAACATGTGAAAACATGTTAATTATCATATGTCAAACAGTATGATCCCATAGTTCCTGCATTGTATAATCTAGACATAACGCTAATATAAGAAAAACTAAGCCCGCAAGTTATAACGGAATACACATTCTAAACAATCGTTCCCACGGCGCTAATGTTCGTTACGCAAAAATTGCACATAATTAGACAAAGTTTTTTTTTTCTACCAACATTCATTCGGACATTGTATATATTTGACAAAACATTGTTAGTAAACTTGCTGGTCTATGTGAAAAAAAATACAATTTAACTATTGTCTGGGATTAAGATAAGATGCGAGGTTATGTAAAAACTATGTCAGAGGTCGTTCGTTAAAATAGTGAGACAACCCTTCGAATTTGAAAATTCGAATTTGGAACGCGTCTTTCGGATTTCAAATTTTGAAGAACGTTGAAAGCGCAAAACGCTGTAAGCTGTAAGTGACGTTTTGTGATTTTTTAAACAACCCTACGAATTCGAAAATTCGAATTTTGAACGCGTCTTTCGGATTTCAAATTTAGAAGAACGTTGAAAGCGCAAAACGCTGTAAGTGACGTTTGATGAATTTTTAAAATAAGAATGGAAGTTAGTTAATACCGATGTTTTCGCGTGCGCGTGAGATGATGCGCTCGCGTCGCGGCCCGGCTTCGACTGCGCAGTCGCAGCGCGCGCCGCAGAGAGGAGGATGCGAGCGTTGGGCAAACTCTGGCATTGGTAGAAAGTTCGCTGAGGTGTCAAGGTTGGACTTTAACTAAGGGTGTAATTTGATAATTGATTGACTAGTGGGAAATGGAGACCATTCCCTCAAACGTAACGTGGTATGACAAATTCGTAAACTTAGCAGGAACGATGATTCTATACGCCGAATACATTGAGGTATTTCTACCTACTTAGTATGGAGAAGACACTTCGAAGAAATATCTTCTTATACGCACTGTTGTCCATGGAAAACATTTGCCGTCTATTGTACCTACTACTTAACAAAACGGAAAATGCTGTCTTGTGTTTTAAAATCACGTACAAATCATTCCATCCAGGACGATAAGTCCGAAGGACAAAAATTGACACTGACGCATAGTCTATGCAGCATAGATTTTTTCTCGATGTCCACTCTATACGTAGTAGTAATACCACAATGGCCGAATCTTATGTAGGTTTAGGTAGTTTAAGGGCTGACTACAAAGGCTATGATAATTTATGGTTAATTGAACTTACCTTAAGTGAAGTTCAACCAAAATTATACGAGTTGTAGCATCCGTAGAGATTTAATAATAACGTATAGTATGTTTCCAACGTACTGCATCATCACACGAATTTTAGACATAATAAATAAAAAATTAAATCGTTCTATTGACTACCGCGCCTAGCACCTCAACCTGCCGACAGGGGGCCATCATTTATTTTAGAGTATTCCTTGACATTTTATTCTGCAATACTATTAAAACGGGGGTTACTTGGGAGGGTAGGGATCTTAAATCTCTACGGATGCTACAACTCGTATAATTTTGGTTGAACTTCACTTAAGGTAAGTTCAATTAACCATAAATTATACTTCGTTGTAGCATCCTAGGAGATTTAATAATAACGTAGATGTTCAGATCAAATAATTGCAGAATAAATAATAAAAGCGACTGAATTTAACAATGTTTATCGCTTTTAAACCATTTTCCTAATACATATCAGTCTCTTAATCAGCATAATACTAGAGGTAGGCACATAAGAACTTATTATATGGTAATTTAAGTATTGCGTCAGATAAAGCCCTGCTTGGCGTGGACCCGCCAAAGGTTACAACAACAACAAACAACTAGGGGAGGTCCTCCAGCCGGATGACGCCGGCGGAGAAGCCCGCGCGCGGCGCCGGCGACGTGGCCGCGCGCCGCGGGCTGTGCCCCAGGACCCGCGCACTTTGGTGCCGCTATCTCCCAGCACTTGCTTTATCCACCGGCTTACCTTCTGCGCACTAGCACCTCTCACCTGCTTTTTAAGGCATTCGCTGGAAAAAATAGAATTATTATTAGTGTAATATGAAAGGACAGTTTTTGATTCGCCTTATAGGACGTCGATGTTTTAACGAGGTCATCTATAATAATAATAATACTAGGTTTGTTAAATACTATGTTGTTACTGTTAATAAGTCTTAACGTCTCAACCAGTTTAATAAGTTTATTACATCCAGGTCAAATGATTCCCTAGGAAATAGCTTACAAATATGAGATAGTACAAAATCTGCGTTACATATTTGGGTAGATTCGGTCTAGCCCTAAACGCACTATTTAAAAATCGACTGACACACTCATTAATAATCCTAAGTCAGAGCAATTGTTGCCATTTAAGAGTCTTGAGACATAACTTATTGGCTGTTTGAATGTTCATGTTTAAAATGTCTTTGTAAAGTAAATATATAGTGCTTCGAATTTAGAATAAATCAATGATACTCTTTGGAATAAGATTTAAAAAATAGGTAACAAAACTTGCCCCTGTACTACATGACACAATTGCTGTTAATTTCATAAGGTTTTCCATACCATCAAACCTATAATTTTTAAAGCCGGTAGGTAAGTCTGTTCTTGAACCGTGTTCGAGTAACCTCCAACTTACATAACTTTAACTAAAACCCGTGGGACACAGGCAATATTAAGCCAGTTTAGTAAAAGATACTGAATACGACTAGCATGAAGTACCTCCAGGGCGTCTCTGTCGGCCTTCGGACATGGCGGCGGCGGCGCAGAGGCAGGGAGGAGCGGCGGCTGCGCGGGCCCCAGCATGCAGCTGGCGGCGGCGACGCAGCTGGTGCGGGTAGTGGCGAGCGTACGAGTGGGCCACGCCACACGCGTGCTTGTATGCACAACCATGCGGTCAGTTCACTCGATATGGAGGCATTGACAAGTTCCCATGAGAGGTTGTAGACGTTGATCTGCGTTATGCAGAAGGATGTTGAGGAGCCAATTTCTTTATTTTCAGGCTAGATGTAGCAATAAACTTGATCGATCTGACATTGTCTTCTAAATTTTTTCCAAATAATTTTTTGTCCCGTTTCACACTTTGATCACCAATCAATATTTATGAAGCTTTTATCCAGTGATGGGAAAATGAGATGGCGACAATTCATGGTCTCTTCATGGTGTGGATCCAATATTCTCTTGTTTGATAATACTCAAATCACCTATTTTAATACTTTTTAATACTACCTAATACAATGTCAACTTCAAAAAATCATTCTGGTTTAAGTCTACAGTGAGATTGGCTATGCCTGCATACCTGCTCCCAATAAATCCTTCCCAATAATGCCCATATCTGTTTTAAAATTGATCAATGTTAGGTATCAGTAGGTACAACTACCTCCTTTTGAATACTTTTCGGATGACATCTCGTGCCACCACTTAAAAAGCAAAATTTTTAACATTATGTACATTTTTTTTCGTTTATTAATTACAATGATTTTAATTTATATGATTTTGAAAATGATTCATGATTATAATATTCATATTTATAACAATAATGTTTAACGAAATTAAAATTTCTAACTTAATTTTATCTTATATGTAAAATTATAAAACTTAATCCATTGTAGTTATAATAAAACTTTCATTTGTTATTTTGTTAAAGAATCTGATTGTTTGCTGTTAGTAAATTAAATAATTATTTTTTCCAATAACGATAAGCATGTCAAATATTGTTAAATAATTATGGAAAGGGAGGATATTCTACCACAAGTATTTATTTACTCAAATAAATCCTCGATCGCAACATACCTAATAATATTGCATGCCATCAAATTGGCAAATTGTAGCTGAAGTGAGAGCTAGTTTTAAGACCATAATGTACCTACAATCGCAATGAAAATTTTTGATTTGATTTGATTTTATTTTATTTCCGGATGACATCTCGTGTCATCACTTATGAAATAAAGGTTACAATTATATCATTTGATCCCCATTTTTAGATACTTTATTTCCGGATAACATCTCGTGCTACCATTGAGGAAATCAATTACTACTGGTAGTATGTAGTTCCATCGTCGAACTCGAGTGAAGTACTTTTGAATACTTACCGGATGACATCTTGTGCCACCACTTAGAAAAGCAAACTTGTATTTCCGGATAACATCTCGTGCTACCACTGAGGAAATCCATTACTACCTACTGGTAGTGTGTTGTTCCATCGTCGAACTCAAGTGAAGTCGGTACATTTTTAATACTTTTCGGATGACATCTCGTGCCACCACTTAGAAAAGCAAACTTGTATTTCCGGATAACATCTCGTGCTACCACTGAGGAAATACTACTGGTCGTACGTATGTTGTTCCATCGTCGAACTCAAGTGAAGTACAGATTGAATACTTTTCGGATGACATCTCGTGCCACCACTTAGAAAAGCAAACTTGTATTTCCGGATAACATCTCGTGCTACCACTGAGGAAATACTACTGGTCGTACGTATGTTGTCCCATCGTCGAACTCAAGTGAAGTACAGATTGAATACTTTTCGGATGACATCTCGTGCCACCACTTAGAAAAGCAAACTTGTATTTCCGGATAACATCTCGTGCTACCACTGAGGAAATACTACTGGTCGTACGTATGTTGTTCCATCGTCGAACTCGAGTGAAGTACATATTGAATACTTTTCGGATGACATCTCGTGCCACCACTTAGAAAAGCAAACTTGTATTTAATTAAATACTTGCAATAGAATTTTATTCCCATAAAGGCTGCTTAATTATACAAAATTAATATGTCTCTTTTCCTCTTACAAAGACTAATTTCCATGGATAGTTGCTCCTTAACAAACAGCTTTCTACCCTGATAAAGAGGCATAGGAAAATATTTCCAAATGCAGCCCGAGGACTTTAGCTTTATCAATAAATTCAATTTTATTACTCCGTCATATAATGTTATCCTGTTGTTAAGGCTTATTTATTTATTATTTATTGAAAAGACACCACCAAAGGCTTAATTTTCATATTAGCTATGTAGCTTTTCTTGGGTAGCAAGGATTAATATTTCTCTCTCAAGGAGTTTAGTGTGCCTACATCCAGCCTTAAGACACCTCAATACAAGCTGCGGTTAAGGTGCCCAAAAAAGAAACAAATTCCCTTAACCGAGTTTCTAGAAGACATATCAGCCACCATTTCATAAGTTTTATGACGTTTATCTGTTGGCAATTCTAAAGTCATGGACAATGAATAAAGCTTAAACGCTAAAAAATAATAATTCAAATTTGACTTGGCAGAAAATAATATTTCATTATTTATAATTAAACTTAACTTATTGAAAGTGTTTACAACCACTGTCACAGTATTTGAACATGAATCCTGGTATTTAGATGTGCACCACAACTGTCTATCTATGTCTCTATTTGAGTTGACTTCATAGTACAGGTCTCATTAATTTTGTAAAAAATAATGTGCTGACCATAGTAGGTAAATTCATATATAATAACAGATATTAAGAAAATAAATATAGTTATTGCGCCATACTTTTTTTTTTTTTTTTTTTAAATGATCACATAAAACATATGTTAGTCAGAATAGCACCTAGAACATATTTAAATTATTTGACTTGTCTAAATTATACCAATTTTTATACGCCGTATTTATATTGTGCCAAGGCACTTTGAGACAACAAATGTAGCAGCACCAATATAGTCTCACTAAGTATCTAATGACTGACACGCGAACGCTAGCCTGCTCGCGCCCACC
This sequence comes from Nomophila noctuella, assembly GCA_958496325.1. Lineage (NCBI taxonomy): Eukaryota > Metazoa > Arthropoda > Insecta > Lepidoptera > Crambidae > Nomophila > Nomophila noctuella. Next base: position 10,568,462 of record OY292501.1, read on the forward strand.
AGTGTAAGGATGGGCCACAACACAAGTAATGCGACGGTGTAAGTAAGTAACACTTTTTCATGTGGTTCAAAATACAAACTTTCCGGAACAGTTAATGACAATAAAATTGGGTAACAAGGTTGGTTTGGCCGATATTGAGCACAATAATCCCAGTCGGTTCTTCATGTACACCACTGCCATTTCTCAATGGAAATAACCTTTAAATAATATGGGAATTTCTCCCATCCTGTTAATATAGAAGATAGCTGTGGTATTATCTATCATCAACAAAATCCCTGGATTCCTAAGTTATTACGTAAATACTTAGAAAAAACACTTTACTGACCTTAACTTTATGTATTTCTACACAAATTAGTCCAAACCTTCATTTGAACAAAAACGCCGGGTATCCGTGAACGTTTGTCGAGAAAACTTCTTCTCCAGAAGCTTATTTTTGCACTGATGTTATCCTCTGTTTTGGTTTTCGTCTTTTTCCCCATTTTCACTAGCACAAACACACAAAATTTGCTTAAATTTAAATAAAATTACGTTTTTAAATCGGCGCGCACGCGGATGATGCAACACACAGAAAACTAATGATGGCCCCCTGTCGGCAGGTTGAGGTGCTAGGCGCGGTAGTCAATAGAACGATTTAATTTTTTATTTATTATGTCTAAAATTCGTGTGATGATGCAGTACGTTGGAAACATACTATACGTTATTATTAAATCTCCTAGGATGCTACAACGAAGTATAATAATATGTATTGATGGATAGTCTATGGAAACAATACAGATTGATACTAACAAAATGTTTAATGAAAAATTGTGCGAGTGACTGTTCGTAGCATGAACAGTTTTTGTGTAATTTTCAAAATATAATATTGTAACTGCAGGAAATTGCCAGAATTAACGAAGGTATTATTTTATGTTAAACGAACAATATACCTTAGAATTGATGCAATTCCAATTTCAAATATAAAACGAAACCATGTTTATGGCGGTTTTGTTTTTAATTATTAATCCATCATTTTATATTGATATGTCTTTAAGATACTGCGGTTTGAATAGGTGAAAAAAATGTGAGTAAGGAAAAATATTTCCGGAAAAAATACTGGCGTTTTGAAGCGTAATGAAATCTAATCTCATTTAACTTAAACTAAAACAGTATCCAAAACAATACAACCATTTGTACATCGTGAAAAGAAGACTAAATTAAATTTATTACTAGGTACACAATTTCGTTTTGTTGTCTAGCTATCTTCCTAATGGATCAAATTCATCATGTTAATTAAATTCTCTCAGTTTAGATCAACATAAATAATGTTAATAATACAAGTCTGGGAGTGGCCGTCAGCGTGTGAGGTGGTAGGCAAAATGCTTTGGGGGAAACAAAGGACTTTCCCAGACCAAAATGAGCAACCTCGGCTTGACGTAGACTTGGCGTTAGACGGTTTTGTTTCATCACTAGTTTTTACCAGCGGCTTGGCCCGCGTTATCAAGCTTCCTGTTTTATCCCGTGGCATTTTATTGGGATAAAAAGTGTCCTATGACGTATACTACCCCCTTCCGGCAGTTACCGACCATGGTGGCCAATCTTACGATCAGCCAAGTATGCAGGACATAATATTCACAAGTGAGTGCGCAAGTAGGTACTGGTGCACTTCCTATTCCCTCACTCTCATAGTTCGGTGAGACAGCAATCTGACACGACCGGAGAGAGATCGGGTGCAGAACCAACGACGACACGAGCCTTCCGCAGCATGAAGGAGCTCAAGATGTAATTTCGCCCGCTCAATCTCAGTTGGGGAGTTTATGAAATCTTAAAGGAAGGCAACGTATCTGCGACTCTTATGCGGTTGTTGTCCATGGGCACCCTCCTGTTCATTTGCCTCCCTCTTCTTCCTAGCGTTTATCCCGTTTTCTATACGGGGTCCGCTTTGACCATGATCCAGGATTTGGCGAGTCTGGTTATTACCGTAGATCGTTTGCCTCCCTATAGCAAAGATATATCTATATCTATACTCATAAATAAAGCTGAAGAGTTTGTTTGTTTGTTTGAACGCGCTAATCTCAGGAACTACTGGACCGATTTGAATAATACTTTTTGTGTTGGATAGTCCATTTGACGAGGAAGGCTCCGTCCGCGTGGATTTCGATTTCCAATAGCCTACTATTGGAAATCGAAATCCACGCGGACGGAGTGGCGGGCGGCCGCTAGCGGATTAATAACTGTCAACTGTCAACCCTAACCACGCCGCAGGACGCACTCAATGGCTGCAACATGCATCGGCGAGTGATTGATCGCTTTTAGATGAGCATGTTGACCCTATTTACGTGGAAATAGCGATTACTGATCATTATTGAAAACTAATTTGTGCGGACGGTTGGTTGAAGACATAGTTTTGATTTGGACGATGGTTAGAAATTCTACGTTGAATGTAAACATTCAATTTCAATGCAATTTATACGTCTTATTGACTAGCGACCTGCCCCGGCTTCGCACGGATGTAGCCAAAAATTTTTAAGTTCATTTTATATGTCATGCACATACATAGAACGTTCTCGGGAATCACTCTTCCTTATTTTAAAAATCGCATGAAAAATGGTTGCGTTGTTTTAAATAGGGACGGAGGGCAGAAAGCGTCTAAGTGACGTTGATCGCTTCGCAAAATGAAATAACACAGAAAAATTAAATAAATAAATAATAATAAATAAATGCCTTGGACAAACACACCAATTGCCTAGCCCCAAACTAAGCTCGAAGCTTGTACTATGGAAGCTAGGGAACGGATAGACATACTTAAATACTTTTATAAACATCCATGACTCGAGTACAAATGCCGATGTTCATCACACAAACATTTGCCCCTAGCGGGATTCGAACCCGCGACCCTTGGTTTTGTAGCCAGGGTCTCTAGCCACTCGACCAACGGGCGTGTCAAAAAATTGTTATTAATTTAATTTTTTGTGGCTCGTTTACTTTCAAAATTATGTTTTATATCTATATCTACCCGTTAACTCAGCTATAAAATACAAAATGCTTGTTTTATTTGACATTCAATTATTTTATAGCAATCGTGATCGTAGTAATTAACTAAGTAAATGTTTATGTTTGTTTTATTTCAGTTTATTTATTGATTTATTTTATTAAAAAGTCCATAAATCCCTCATCATTGGTCGATTAAAGTTAAGTTTAAGTACTTTTATAGGTATACTAGCAGCCTCCTGCGACTCCGTCCGCTTGGATTGCGGTTTCTGCACACATAGTTTTATAGGTACTATAGCTTAAAGCCTTCTTCGACAAATGGACTATCTAACACAAAAATATTTTTTTAATTCGAACCAGTAGTTCCTGAGGTAAGCGCGGTCAAAAGAAACAAATAAACAAACAAGCAAACTCTACTCTATTGAACTCTTCAGCTTTACTATATGATTATTCTAATAGTATACGAATGTACAATGTATGTTAATATGAGAACGAAGATACCTTCCTACTTCGTAGAATCCATAAGCTTTTCGTACTTAACAAAAGTGTCTGATTTGTCTTGCCAGTTACTCACATTACCCTCTTAGTATGATAATAAGGTCTCATGCTATCTTACACCCTGGCCACAGCCCACAGTGGTGCGACTTGCGATGCGTCTTGCGCCGGCGAAAGTGGCGAGCGAAAAAACAAATAAAGGAAATTGTATGAAGCATGCCACAGCTATCGGCGGCGAGATGCGCGACTATTGCCGCAAATCACGTCGCCGGTTTCACCGCACCACACGTCGCGCCGCTCGTCGCCGTAGCTGTGGCTAGACCCTTAAATTGTGCAGCTTGAAGTAGCTGTGCTGCCAACAGTGCGGGTAAAGGTGGCCCATCAGACCAAACAATGCATTGTTCAGTAACAGTCGTAAATCTGAAGGCTCTCACCCATTTCTCAGAGTTTCCGTTTGTTTACACACCAATTGCCTAGCCCCAAACTAAGCTCGAAGCTTGTACTATGGATATTAGGAAACGGATAGACATACTTAAATACATTTTTATTCATCCATGACTCGAGTACAAATGCCGATGTTCATCACACAAACATTTGCCCCTAGCGGGATTCGAACCCGCGACCTTTGGTTTTGTAGCCAGGGTCTCTAGCCACTCGACCAACAGGCCCGTTAATACAAATCTTACGATCAGCCAGGTACACAGGATATATAATAGTGAACAAGTGTGTGTGCAAGTGCAGGTGCACTCCCTATTCCTTCACTCTCATACAAGATATAAGAGAGATCAGACGCAGGACGCAGACGCAGGAGCTCAAGATGTAATTTCCGGTCGCTAGATTTCAGTTGCGGAGTCAGGTGTGGGGTCAGGCAGGCAACGATCTGCGACCTTTGTGTGGTTGTTTTCCATGGGCAGCGGTGACCACTTACCATCAGATGACGCTCTTGTTCGTTCCGCCAACAGTGCGGGTAAAGGTGGCCCATCAGACCAAACAATGCATTGTTCAGTAACAGTCGTAAATCTGAAGGCTCTCACCCATTTCTCAGAGTTTCCGTTTGTTTAATTCCGAAGGAATAAAATGTGGATACTGGAAGCAAACAGACTTTGTAGTGGATGTTTTGCCTACTAGGTACGTATGTACGTGTTAAATATTATTTTTGACTTTACATAGATTCCTTGTATCCTTTTATATCTAAAAACTATAACAGTCATTGTTTTTTTCTCTGCAGAATACCAGTGCTACGACTATGTGATCTGCAAATATTATATTTCGGCTATTGGGAACGCAGTAACCACATCCACTTTTCGAGGATTTTAATGATCAATGAATTTTTTATTTATTTAGTTAAAGGGCATCAACATGAACTCGTACTAACAGACACACCAAAACTTGTTACAAGAAAACTCCTTCCGCACCTAGCCTCCAAGGGCCTAAATATATAGCCCAAAATTTCTCACCTTCGAGGCTAGGTGCGGAAAAAGGGTTATAAATTGTTTCTGTGACCCCTTTGAACATTTATTTTAAAAAACATATCGTAAAATCATTGATGGTTATTTCTCTACGGCGGATATTTGTTCGATCTTGACAACACCCTTTGGCATTTCACCCACCCTTTCATCACAATGGAACCTACCTCAATTGATACTTACATCTGGCTGTACTTTGTTGTACGCGGAAACATCACCACGGCGCATGACATCCATTCATCAGGTCCTCTAATGCCATAGGATCGGTGGTTCGTTACGTCCCATTGTCGAGGGTCACGGGTTCAGCCCCGGTTCATAAATACATCCGAGAAGGTTGGGAAAGCTCCCGATACTGAGGTGAAACGGTTTTAGTGTATTGATATATTGAAGATCTTATGAGTGGGTTGGTGAAGTGTAAATGCCAGGGGTATCTTAAATCTTGTTGCGAGGAAAGAGTACAATGCAGGAAGGCTAATAAGACGAGATTTTATATTGATTAAAGGTTAATATCCCGTTTTCTCCTCGACCAAAAGATTATGAAAATGATTAAAAATAAATTAATTCTCACAATGATGAAGGTACTACTATAGGCTTGCGGTGGCCAACATTCTCGGGGAATCATATTTATTAGTAAAATAGAGTGCGGGTTTACATGTTACTCATAGAATGAGAATAGAGAAGAGAAAGAAATAAGACTTTGCCTGCTTTATCCTGGTAATAACTCAATGACCACTGCCGAATGCTGAAGTTGAAATTAAATAAGCATTGAAAGTCGTTTAATACCTATGTTGTTTAAAGCGTACATTGTGTACCTCCATAGTGGGCATGTACGTAAATTCCATAGTTCACCAAATTACTATTGTGATACAAAAAAACTTTTCCATCAATAAATAGTGATTCTTCTTTATTTTGTCTTACTGTTGCGAATCTAAATTTCCTCTGATAATCACGCAGAATTTTGCTATCGACAGATCTGAATTATAGTGATTTTCTTACAAAATAAATTGGATGGTTCCGCGAAAAGATTGCATCAATGGGAAATCAAAAATGGCACTAGATTATAAAAATTGGTTTCAATTGATACGATCAAAGTGAAAGTTTTTAAGCGCACACAAACAACCAATTTTGTATAATTGTAAAAATTCGTTTCTGTTTGTCAAATTATGTTTGTTTTATTTAAACAGAACCCAAATAAGATCGAAACAAAAGGTTTTTAGAATCTCAGCGTTTAAGAGCTTTGGGTATACATATTAATTTAGGTTCGCACTCTCATTCGCGACCGAAGTCTTTTGTTTAACTATTTTTTGTTTGGTGTACAAATATAACAGTAATTTAGTATTAAATTGCTGAAACCATCAGTGTCATTCTTAACAGCAAATCGCTGACAATAGTACACTTGTAATTACTTTGAAGTTTATAGTAATAACTGTCTTTACATTTCACGATGTAAAAGTTGTACTAATCAATCTAACAATAAACCTTTACGTCTCCTGTCATATATTTCTATTAGACACGACTTACAGATATAAGACAATAGAATAGCGTAACGATACAGATAACCTTTACCAATTGCAATAAACAACGTAACGTGCAAAAACTTGCGTGAAGATTTTCCAAACGCTTATTTTATTTGCAACATCCACACTAAAAGCGCTATTTGTCAACAACAAACCTTACAAAATTAATCCCAACACTATTATGAAAAAAATCAACGCAATTTGAAACTTAATAGCGTATTCTTAAGACCTATGCGAGTTAGTTGGGAAGTGTGTTTTTTTGTAACAATTACCTCAGATCGAGACCAAAACAGAGCTATTATAAAAACATAAAGTTCACAATGACAGAGACAATTAAAACAAATGATTTAATTTGAAAAATGCGAGTGAAAGAGTCACGACCACGAATTCATATTTTCATCACCAAGGGCAGACGCACGCAAGATTTAATAAAACCATTTTAATTATAGTTATTTTTGTATAACTTTTAATCCGGTGACATTGGCGGTTTGACAGCTTCGTAACCCCACACCACAAAGGACTGGATTTAATTAAAATAACACAATCGCGACTGATGCTCTGTAATGAAGAAATTGCGACATTTGATCGTGATTTGTGAAACAATTTGTTTTAACGCTAATTATAATAATATGATATTGTTAAGAGGCAGACGTGCATTAATTTCTTGCAATAATAATTAGCTCGGTGTAAGATTATTGTAATCATGAAACGTGACTAAAAATAAAAGTGACTATAGTAAATTGAGTCCGATTGACTAGCCATACCCATATGCTTATTACATAGATAAAGTTTACTGATGGTAGACAAAGATATAACCAAGAAAGGGTCACTAATTATATAAGTAGTAGATGATACGCCAATTGGGAAGAAATAAGGTATCTAATATTTTTTTTGCGGAATATCATACCTAATCTTTGATAATTAAATTGCCCCTTTCGTGCATATTTGTTGGCATTTCAATGACTGTATCATCGAATAAATTTTCTTGTAATGTCGGTCGACGCCTTAACGATATCTCGTCGCGTGTCTGATGTGACAGACGGCCGGCGCGAGCCACACTCATACATTAGCGGCCGACATTGCGCCTGGTCCTTGAACTCTTGGGAAATCGGTACGCCCGTTGTCTATAGATTGATAAACACAAATACAAACACAAATATAAACGATACAAACACGTGATGATTGCGAGAAATTGTTAATTTGTTATCCGGCGCGAAGGACCAAAGTTGACAAGCGTTGATCAATAACTCGCAGTGGGTGGTACAGCCCTAAGGCTAGAATAAAATACAAAAATGAACAAATCAATGACGAGATTATTGCAAGAAATTGTAATTTTGTTATCCGGCGCGAAGGACCAATGTTGACAAAGTGTTGATCAATAACTCGCAGTGGGTGATGCAGCCCTAGGGTTGATTAAGCAAAGATATATGAATGAATCTCTGTAGGGTAAATAATAATACCCCTCCGGGAGTATTCGGCCATGGCGGCCGACCTTACGATCAGCCAGGTACGCAGGATATATTTTAGTGCACAAGTGAGTGCGCAAGCACAGATGCACCCCCTATTAAGGAATACTCTCATAATTCGGTGGGACAGCAATCTGACACGACCGTAGAGAGATCGGGCGCAGGACAAACGGCTTAATACCTTTATCATATAAATACTTTCTCGGCTTATAGAACGATTTGTTGAAACACTGTATAAACTTTTTGCAGATAAAATTAGATAGCGAAATTGAAAACCCACGTCAAATTAGATTGTGCACTGCAGTGGTATCTCAATCGTTGGTAGAAAGCCTGGGAACAGCTCCTCAGTCCAGATACGATCACATCCGCGTCCCGTATATCCTTCGCGCTGAGAAACCACACGTCCATATTGATACAGGGTTGTCGACTACTAAAATTAGAGTACCTACTTATCATAGCAAGTACATTAAGTTTATTGGTTAAAGAGTCTACTCGTAGGGAAGGTCGTGAGTCGAGATTGTAAGTCTGTGATATTTTTTTTCTGTGTATGAACAAAACACAAATGTTGGACTCGGTAATCTTGTACAGTTTTTAGGCCGTGGACTTCGTAGTTTCAAAGAGATATTCCAAGTGAATGGACAGAAGCGTTCACCGGAATCTTATTATTAAACTTTTTGTGGTTACCAACTCCCCTTACCAATAAAAATGGAACCCTTATAGATTCATCATGTCTGTCTATCCGTTTGTACGACATAGCCTCTTTTCTCTGAACCTACCGAAAATTGTTTATTTAATAAGTCATAAATCTTACCTATGGTACTCTCGAGGCGCGAGTCTGTAAGCGATTTTTTTCTGGAATAACGTCATAAAATAAAATTCACTATTTCCAAATATTAAAACTTGTGTAGTTGTGGCAGCCCTACCTTGCCATCGCACAGTAGGCGCTTGCGCAACCGATGCCACGTGAGATGTGTCGCTCATATCCGTATCGCTTAGCGGCAGATGGGAATGAGGGGGAGATGGGAAACAGCTCGATGGCTTAATAGACAATGGACCAATGACGTCAGTTGATGAGGCTTGATTGAGACAACGACTTAATTTAGTGTTAAATAAATATCTATCAGGTGAAGCAATAATTTAAGAGCGATTTCAAGAGAGGAAGTAGTGTATGTTCCTGAGGGTATGGGGTGTTAAAGGCAGGCAACGAATCTGCGACCCTTTTGGGGTTGTTGATGTTCGTGGGCATCGGTGACTCACTATCAGGTGACCCACTTGCTATATTGCTGTCCGGTAAAATAAAAAAATGATGGCAAATTTAATAAGGGCATGTTAAATCCAGCGGTTACCGCGCTACGAAGAATACTGCACAATATTAACATGGTTATGGATATCCCTTGGAGAGGCCTGTGTCCAAGAGTGGACTGAGATAGGCTGATGAATCAATCATAATAAAATATCATTAATTATTGTAAAAAATGTTGCGTCAGATATAAAACTTAGTTAAGTTGTCTCCACTATGTCGTGACTAGTGAAATCTTACTGTGAGAACTTCGAATAGTAATTTATAATTTTAACACTGGAATATCGAACAAAAACGTATTAATTTCATCCTAAAACCTTTTTTTATGTCATCGCGTGTCGGTAAAGCACGTTATGCCTGACTAATTACCATGGAAAACGCACGATGCGTTCAAAAAGCAATTTTATCTCATAATTCGACCCAAATCAACATCTGACATCTTTGCGTGCCTAAGTAGATGACGAATAACTTAAACTAAGAAAGAATGGTCTCGATTCGCCTAAGCAAAAACGTGTTTGATATTATTTTACTCACCTTTCCAGATGTGGGAACCGAGGAATAGTGATGGGTGGTTGACTATGGTTTCGTTCGATATCGATAGTCAGTAAATACGAAATACTTCTACGTTCTTACTTTAGGTTTGTATATATGAGCAGCCTTGGAGAAAATGCAAACCATTAACGGCATAATTAATAATTTCGTATTCTTCTGAAACACTCGGAAGTATTGTAACATAACTATTTTTATCATGTGCCACAAAGTTTGAAAAGCTAAAAAATATTTTGCTCTTTTCTCTTGCAGAATCAAACTGTTTTTTTTTGCTCCAACTCCTCGCCCATTCATCAATTTATATGCAACATAACAAAACTATTTTACTTACTAATTAACTTTCAAGGAGAGTTTCAATGGGTAACTTTTAATCTGGATTTTTTTTGTGAGATTTGGTACTTGTGGACTTTGGAACATTCAGACAGCACCTATGAACCCAGATGTTTTACGGAAACGCATTATATCGATATCCCGGCACAACACTACCAACGAAAACTATTCACAGCGTTGACACGGATCCCGCCGGGGAGCTGCGCCGTAATCATTGTTATTATGCCATTTTGTCGTGACGCAAGCACAAGATGGCGGCGAAGACGTTCGCGCGCTTTTTACTTCACTTACAGGCTTTATTAGTACGGATTGTAAGGCGAAGATTAGCAAAGATATCTTGATAAAATTGTACGCTACATGAGAATCGGTCGTTATTTATTTTTATTGCATTATTTAACTTGAACATTGTACCTATAGTATGACACACAACGACTCTCTTGGCAAGTTAATAAGAGGTAATTCAGGAAATATTGGCAAACCTTAACGGCTATCGCCATATCTCTAATTAAGTATTTGATATCATAAGTGATCAGAAGCTCAGATAATCAGTATCAATCTGTTTTGACCTGCACATTGAGACATTTAACATTGTTGAACTTAGTGTCAAAGGTGACGAAGACTGGTGTTTTCTCATATTAACGCGATTACCCTTTAAATAAAATAACTACCTCACTGATGGCCGTAAATTACGTCTAACGCTTACCTACTAGTAGTGCAAATATCTGTTTGTTCGCCTGTTATTTATTAAGTAAGTACTTCGTAATTTTGGCTTACTTTGTAATCAGAAATTTAACTCTGTGACGTACCAGATACTATTATTTTATGGGCTCAGGGATACTAATACAATAAAGCTGAAGAGTTTGTTTGTTTTTTGTAAGTGCTAATCTTAGGAACTTATGTACGACGTATTCGTGTGCGGCCGCTAGTGAAAGATAAACTCAAGCTCAGTCAGATCGAAATATGAGGCAGAGGCTCTAGTCTTTTTTAACTCTACATCTATCGTCCCTTTATTTATAAACAACATTCGAACCGTAGACACCAGAACGGGCACAAAACATTTCCAAAATACTATCGACTTTAATGGAATAGGTAGCCGTAAATCATTTCCTTTATGTTGTCATTACATGTCAAATGTCACCAGTGCCGGTCCTATCAATTTTTTTAGGTGGTGCGAGAACTTAACGTAGCGCCCCTCTAAATTAAAAAAAAATATAAAACAGTTGCTTTTATTTTCCACCAGAAAAAGCAGTCGCTTCCGATTATTCTGCTGTCAAAAATGGCAAATCGTAGAAAAGTTCGTTTAACCAGTAATGTTAAACCATATATGTGATGTGGGTCGCAAATAAAAAATAATAACAGTAATTTATAATGATTGTCAACTTTTATTTATTCTGATTTTCATGCAAACAATCAAATCAATTGAATATATATAGCAAGAATATTACAAAATAGGGGAGACCGGGGCCGGTAGTGACATTTTTTTTTCAAACTGTCATATTTATTCGTAGGTTTGATTGATTTACCTGAGTCTAGGCTTGTTTGATAAAGAAAATATCTAGGATCTTTATTTAAAATAAATGTTATGTTGTGGACTAATAGTTAAGACATAAATGTGTGATTTGTGGAAAAAAATCTGTGTAACATTCAACCCCGTGCTCGGGGCAGATTGTTACACTACATGGGGCAAGTTGTTACAATTGAAAACAAACATATTATATAATCTTTTACTAGAAATATTTTATCAAAAATAGTTACTTTTCTTAATTTAAATAACATAACATATAAAAGCAGTCCTGCCTGCCTCATACCAAGGAAAACATAATAATGCATCAAAATGAAACCAAATTACAAATTTAATATTAGGTCTTCTACTGCGCAAAAACAAAATCCAGATAATTTCTCAATTTATAAATAGACTAGCGGGCGCCCGCGACTCCGTCCGCGTGGATTTCGGTTTCATACAAAATTTCATCCCCTATTTTATCCCCTTTGGGGTGGAATTCATCAAAATCCCTTCTTAGAGGATGCCTACGTCATAGTACCTTTATGCATTCAAATTTTCAACCCGATCGGTTTTAAATTGACAAAGTTTCATTCAAATTTCATCCCCTATATTATCCCGTTAGGGGTAGAATTTATCAAAATAATTTCTTAAACGCTGCCTACGTCATAGTAGCTTTTTAATGCAATGTATCAACCCGATCGGTTTAAAATTGACAAAGTTTCATTCAACCGTTCATCCCCTATTTTATCCCATGCCAAATTTCAGCCCGATCCGTCCAGTGGTTTGGGCTGTGCGTTGATAGATCACTATGTTAGTCAGTCACCTTTGAGTTTTATATATATGTAAGATAGATAGATTATACGCATAGCTCTGCATTAATCAAAACTATGCTATTAGTATGTTATATACTAATAGTATGTATTTTAATGTAATGTAGGATCTTCCTGTTGCTGCAAGCTTTTTTGTTATTTTTTCTCTTTTCCTTATAAAGAGAAAAATTAACAAAAAGGCAGGCATAAGACGCATTTTCCAGATCTGCCCTCTTTCCGTTAGATTTTCACCCTTTGGCAGACTTTCCTTTCTTGGATTTATTTACCTTTTTCTTGTTCTGTCTCAGTGCTTAAGCATTTTTATCATGCGTATCTGTGAAAACAACTGTCACAACCTGCCCCGAGCAAATGTAACTTTTTGCCCCAACCCCAAATCTAAGCATTCAAGGTTATGTAGTGAAAATATTAATAATTTTATCTGTAAAACCGAATATTCATTGCAAAGCGAAACCATAAGGCAAAACATAGCAGAAGAAGGGCATCTCTGACATTATGAAACATAGCTTGTAAACCAATATTACTAAAAGAGTAAAATTTTACTAAACTGCAATTTTAAGGGCGGCATGCGCAGGCTCCTCTCATGAAAACGCTGGCGACCCCGGCTCTCGCACCATGGTAGCCGGTGGTGGGGAGAGTATTTGGCTCTTTTTGACGTTAAAATTGCGCTCTCTGTTTCGCGGCCAATGTCAATGTATCAACCTACCCGTGTCACATCCAGCCCCGGTCTCCCCCACTTATATTGATACTTTTCTAGCTTTAGCACTTGCAAACTTTTTTATCAAATCGGAATAATTTAACTTTTGGGCAATAGCATTTTCTATGGATAAAATTGCAAGATCGGACAGTCTTTCCTGACGCATACTAGACCGTAATTAGACACTCGCACGCGTTTGAACGACTTGACAATCCAATAGACAATGATTGCTTGCATAGCGAAACACCTGACGAACGAAATTTCACCCCGCGGCCCGCTCCCCCGCAATTTTGTCGTGAGTTGCGTGGCTCGTGCGCTATGTCCAGCGACGATTGTCTCACTTGGCGCCCCCCCCTTGATGGCGCCCGGTGCGGTCGCACCGCTCGCACCGCCCTAAGACCGGCACTGAATGTCACTTCGGGTCATTGAGCCACCGCTGAGCAAGTAAGCTATTCAATCAAACTGTTATTGTTCAAATGCCCATTTACAGTTATAGGGCCATATGTACACCGCCTTAGCAGTAACCATCCGAGTGAATGATTGTTATAAAGTTAGTTATACAACGGATTATGCTGATCCGTCGATACTGGTTACCATCGCGCTGTGACATGTTATGACAACGTTAAAAACATTAATTAACATTTAATAACTGTATTAGGTGAGCTAAAATACACGTACATCCGCTGCAATGGAATAATGTATCTATTGCGTATTATTATTAGATACTTAATTAAATCATGTCCCCAAACATTTACTGAAGTTGCGTAAATGTAATATCACAATAATTTAATGTTAATTAAATAATTTCATTGAATAAACATACATATGTTGAAACGGAAGAATTTTTTACTACCGATTAAAATTGCGGTTAAGTTAAAGCTATATTTTACAGGAAAAAAACCCGACGTTTCGGCTACTTTTCAGAAGCCTTGTTCATGGAATTATTTAATTTCCTCAACTTCAGAAAACCGGTTTAGATAATGATTTAACTCCACTTTTTTAAGCTTAATAAGTTGCATACGTAGTAGGTAAGTAGGTACATCATAAAATTCAATGTTTTTTTATTAAACTCACCTTATACTCGTATTATATCCCTATGAATTAGGTACCTACTGAGAAACTGCTTTTGGTCACAGCAGAAACCAGTAAATGCTTATTTGAAATCAAAGGTCATGCCCTTCCTAATTCACGATCTTTTGATCTTTGACCTTGGATGATTATCTTTCGCGAATGTTTATAGAAAACATACTAACAACATAAACTTAACATTGCGACATAGTACGATCAGTGACCCGTCCCAAAATGATATTGACAGCGGAAAACATTGCTTCACTTCCAATCATGAGATCTGTAATAGATAGGTATGGATCAGTTAGATTATGGGTATTTAGCCAATTCACTTGAAATAATGAAATCGAAAATGAAACAAATGTAATAACGTTATGGCGAATGTTCTCAATCAAAGCTTCTTTTAATAGTTCACCCTTGTCATAAAATGATTTATGCATGTTTTTATTACCCAAGACGGCATTTTTCGAATATAAAATTAGTTATCTACAAACATTAATATACATATCAATGTCTACAAAAGACGGCAACTGTTGTCGATGGACAACAAAGCTTATAAGAAAATATTTTTGCGAAGCGTCTACTCTATGCATAGTAATAATACCTCAATGGCATAACTAAAATATTGAATCATGTATCAAAATACATAAGAATTTCCTAAATTTTGTACCTTTTACAAATAATATTAAGTGCTCTAATTACATAAAATACCATCGTAAGAAACAAGAACAAGCTGTTACACCAGGAGAGCATATGTCGAGTAGCTCACGTCTTAATAACATAAGATAAAGCTATTATGTTCGAGTATCTATGTGATCTGACAAAGGCCTCAGACCCTGTTGCTGCACTGATCATCAGAATCTAATCTAATAATATCGTTGCAAAAATCGTACCCATATCGCGTAGGTATGGTTGCCCAACCGTACAAAGACGGTTGATGAGCCATTCTGTCCTATTGTGAGGAGATGGTCGAATTAAAACCATTGTGGGGGCTTGTGGGGGCACTCCCAATTTCACTAAGCAGTGGGCGTCGTTAGATTCAAATCTAATTGGGCATTATGTTGATTAGTTTCTCTGTCCTTGACCGGTGCTGTGGGTTTTTGGGGAAAGCATTATTGGCCTCGACAATCCGCCGAGCCGCTCGTCTGGAGATGTACAGTCACGGGCACTACCATGAATACACCTCTTCTTTTATGTCAGAGCAGGAAAGTTCAAATTTAATTGAGATCGTATTCATGTTGGGCCTCGTACTGTACGACTGTACCTTGGCCCTTCAGAAGAGTTTTTTCGTTCTTTTGAGTGATAACTATTGAGCAATGTTTCTGCTGGTAAGGTCTCTCAAGCGCATTTGGATAGGGTATGGGGTTTTGAACCCCTTTAGACTTCCATGTGCAGCGTTACTGGACTTTGCGGAACATTGATATAAGTACGTACCCAAAAACTATGCTACGAAAGTTTTTATAAGTATTTCCTGAAACTTCCAATCAATCCTAATTCAAACCTCTTCATTTTCACATTACTGAAAACCTTCAATCTACCGTATCACCATGGGAAACATTAGTTTCGGAAGCTACTCAATCATTCGAAAGGTCACCCACACCATTTTAATTGATAAATGACAAAGTATCAGTGAAACTCAGCGATTGTAGACAATTTGTCGCCGGTTATTGAATATCTGACGTAAGTGTGTAATTGTTACGTGAAGGTACAATACCTACTTCAATTAATGGTGAGGGCATGGGAATGAGGATACGCTTTTTGGCGATTGATTTCCTGATGACATAAAATATTGCACGAGTCATTTGTACCGACACATTGCGATGATTTGATGGGCTTGTCTTATTGTTCTAGTATCCAATATCCAATGTGTATTGTCACTGTTGGCGATTAAAGAAGCAAACAATATGATTTCCCTGTGTCCGATTATTTCTGTAACGCTTGGCCCTTTGGGACGCAAACATCCCCTCATAACCCTTACTTCTGAAGATTATCCTATTAGTATCCATTTTCATATTAACAAATTCCTGTAAATGTGAAAATGAATACTCTAGTTCTATTATGTTATGCTGTACCTACTCTAGTTAGGTAGGTATTAAAACAAGCATGTAGCGCTTGGAAATAAGACGGAGGTTTTAGAAACGCCATTTTGCACCGATATTTTTGACCAAATATTTTTCAGTCAAATAGACCTGCTTGCCGCTCCGATAGTATGCGGTAAAAAAATATTATGTACTCTACATATTACCTAGATTTGCAATAATCCTGAATGATTTAGGCTCAACGAAGGAATGTTAATTACTAAATAGGTACATTCGAAATTAACTTGTCTACTGAATACTATACATAGAATAACGTGTGAACAAAACCTTTTACAACAAAGCATAGTGATGACGCCGTTGCTTAACTACAAACCAATTTGCCCATACAAGGTACATGGACAATAGTTTAAAACTCGTAACTTACAATAATCACATTATACATGAATAGACAGGCGATTGATAGTTGCATAACAAAATCATTTGTACTACAAAGACAGATGAAAAATCAATTTGTCAGAGGAATGGAATGGCAACCTTAGATTGAAGCTAGGTATTTCAAGTTATTTGCGTCTACGCAGATTAAGCAAATGCCAGATTCATGAGTTGGACCTATGTTTTAATTTTGTCCTTTTGGGATCAACTCTTGCAAAGCACGGATTCTGATAACTAAGCAGGTTTTTTTTTCATTTCATGGTCCGCGGAAAGCTCGTAAAGCACTTTAACAGATTTTTAGGGTTTCATAGTTAAACGGAACCCTTAAACCGGAAGCAACAACCAATTAAAAAATAATATCGCGTTTAGTCCCGTTTTAATATTGTAAAATTATCATGGCAACGCGTAAGTTTAAAGTTATGTCGACCTAGTTACCTACTAATATTGGTTAAGGTGTTTACCTTGGGGTACTTATTTAAGTACCCCATTTCTTCTCCGGGTTTCGCAGGAAAGTTCATACAATAGAAAGTCTTATTTTATGTTCTAAAGAAGCGGTAAAATATTATTATCAGTCAATTAAATGAAAGGGTAATAAAATTGAATAGTGCATGTATGAAGGTATACCCATTGATAGTGTATTGTTCTTTTTTATTTGAAGTCATATACTGTTATATAAATGTCAACTACTTAATAACAATAGGAATCTCTGTGGATAATAGGCTTTTGTTAATAAAAAGAGGTACCTTTTTTATTGAAATCTTAAGCATTTAAGAACTTTAAGATGTCTCTTCATTGTCTAATATTTATTTATTTCGACAATCACTGCAGACTATAAAACAGTGTTATTTAATATAGGTATTATGTAACTTTCAAGAGAGCCTATCTAGAAAAAACACCGCCTGAAAGCTTTCAGATGTTCCGTCCTGTAAAAGGATTTGTTTATTTGTTTGAACGCAATAATCTCAAGCACTGCTGCTGAAATATTCTTTTGTTTTGGATAATCCATTTGACGAGAAAGGCATTACCTAAGCTATTTTACACCACTATTGCGTGCGGAAATTAAAATCCACGGGGATGTCGCGGGCGACCGCTAGGAATTGAATATTATGATGGGATGAATTAACCCACAAAATACTCAAGCTGTCTTATATTATGATCTCATCTCCTAGCACTTCTATTGGTTGTGAATGAAGAAACAACCGATCCAGTAAGTAGGTACCTACAATAGCTTTCCGTGTTGGCAGTTGCCCATTAAATTTGAGATAACAGTGACAAAGAAATCACACCATAAATCATCGAGTTCTTACGCGAGTTGGTATGAATTACTAATTGTGGCTTTGTTCGCGTTTTTTAATTCAATTTATGTGATTATGGATTGTTTGTTACGTTGGTTAAAGGTGTCATTCGTTTCTCAGTTGTAATAAAATGCTGTAATTCATCACCAGCCTGTTGCAGTCCACGGTTGGAATATGAATAATTGTGATCAGGTGCCACCTTTGGGGTCTGGTCGCCTGGGACGCAACCACTTCAAGAAAAGGAACAATTTAATTTTGTGTATAAGAAAAACTGTATATACAATTGTAAAAAAATATGGCATTTAAAAAGAGCAACTGTCAAGTTTCTTGCGGATTCTTCTGGCTAGTAACTGCCTTCCAAATCGTCCAAGCTCGCATTCCCACATTTTTTGAGCACGTTTCTAGTAGAGATGTATCAATAGAGCGACTGGTAATGCTGGGCAGAGTGGACGGTACCAGAGCTCGAGGAAGGTCGCCCATGAGGTACACAGACCAAATAAAGGCGGCAATAGAGGGCCCGTTGCACGAGTGCGCAAGACGAGCAGCCGCCAGGGATGAGTGGAGGCGAGCCGTCAAGCTTGTCAATTTGGTAAGAATTGCAATGATGACCTCGACCGCTCTGTCAAGAGTGAAACGATGGAGAAGAAGAAGAAGGCAGTTATAATGATACCTAACCCATAATTCAAAGTGTGTCTACTAGCATTGTTGGTTAATCGATAAATGGTCTTCTGCGAGGAATAACCCAGCCACCTTATTTCTCAGTCTCAGTATAATATTTTCTTACTTCTATAATATATGCCACCTTTTAATGTTACGTATCAGTACGAACAGTAAACTAATTGCCAGTTGATCTATAAAATTATCTAATTACCGTGTACATTGTTATTTCGCGTCATTACACCGATATCGGTATGTTTCAATTGTATCGGTGAGATTCTATCACGGCATTGCAGATGATTCGGGCTTTCCTAAACGAAATTGCGTAGGTGCGTAGCGCGATTCATTATTTAGATAATGACGACAATGGAGAGATGAACTTCCACACCATTTGAAACAAATGGGGTGGGGGGGAGATATACAGGAACTTACGGTACTCTGTGGAAATTTAACAATTTTTTTTGAGGACCTCGATGGCGCAATGGTTAGGGCACTCGGCCTGCGGTTGTTAAAGTTAAGCAACGTTCGCAGATGCCAGTCATCGGATGGGTGACCGAAAAATTTCATCTTGAGCTCCTCCGTGCTTCGGAAGGCACGTTAAGCCGTTGGTCCTGCGCCTGATCTCTCTACGGTCGTGTCAGATTGCTGTCTCACGGAATTATGAGAGTGAAGGAATAGGGAGTGCACCTGTACTTGCGCATACACTTGTGCACTATAATATATCCTGCGAACCTGGCTGTTCGTAAGATCGGCCGCCATGGCTGAATACGGCCGAAGGATATTATTATTAATTTTATTACCTACTACCTACATCCAAATATCTCCCAATAAGGGATCCTCTTAGATCGTTTAACCCTTTCCACGCCACGAGTTTTCGTCAAAAACGTTCACCACACGCCACCGCAATATAACTGGTTGATTAACTAGTGCTGACAATGTTGAGTATCGATATTATTAATTTGTAACAAATAAATCATTTGAAAAAAATATTTATAGTTATTTTTTAAGTTTCTTGGGTTTTATTTTATTACTAGCGGCCGCCCGCGACTCCGTCCGTAGTTTTTACGTGAAAGAGTAACAAACATCCATACATACAAACTTTGGCCTTTATAATAGTAGTTATGATTTTAGTTACATGAAATAAAAATATCTATTTAGTGTTCTTACATAATCAACAGGAATAACTTACCTGTTGATTATGTAAGAACACTTCAAATTCAACATCATCAGTTCCTTCTAAAATCCTAATCAACTCCTCTGCAGTGGTCATATTTCAATAAACATTAATTTATTAACGTAATAAATCAACACAGCAACGCAAAGCATAACACAGTAAATAACATAATTTTGCAGGGTACTTCCATAATTTATCGATATCTCCAACCCTCATTGTACAACACTAAATAAGTAGTTCTAGAAACATCTATCGCCTCTGACGTCACTTCCGTGTCTGATATATCAGACGTTGGCGTACGAGACTCATGCATGATCGTGTCGCTATAGTGTTGTGACATACTATGCAATTTACTGGATTTGATCATGAAACCCAGTATCAATCAAATCCACCAAATCAAATTTTGATGCAAAACATGAATCGAAAATAAAGCGTTTATCAATGTAAACGCTTTATTTTCGATTGCATTATTATCGAGTGGATTATACAGGTTTTTGTTTTGGGCATATTTTTTGTGTGTTACGAAATCTTACCAAGTTTAACCAATGTAAAACTTGGCAAGATTTCGTAACACACAAAAAATATGCCCAAAACAAAAACCTGTATAATTTTTACATTTTTGAATGTTTCTATTTTGAGGTACCAGATTTCTGGTTTTGGTAGGAACATTGAAATGGAACATCACTAATGGAACGCCAATGTCTGATATATCAGACGTTGGCGCAGAGGGTCCAAGTAAAAATAAAATAGTATGAGTCGATTCAACACGGTTTTGTTTTTAATAATTTAGCATTAAAATAACATTATTATACTTTATGAAATTGATATTTTTGATTAACTAAAGTATAAACAGTCTGAAAATTGTATGCATATGTCGTCACGTACTATAACGATAAGAAAAAATAGAGTTAAATTGGTTAGATATTTATGTCTGATATATAAGACGTTGGCGGCGAGGGCACGAAAGTTAAATGTCTGATATATCAGACGTTGGCGTGGTAAGGGTTAAGAGACTAATTTTATTGTAACGTCTTGTAATATTATGTAGTTGTGTATCATAATATACCTACCTACCTATATAATACATCAAATAGCCCACGATTATCAATCTGTATAAGCTTATCTATTTCATAGTTTGTCTCCATTTATTCAAAACAACTATGGTCTTAAATTATTTTTATAATACACCATTATTACATAAAGTGAAAACTAAACAGTTCATTACTCAGACACGAGCCCATTTATCCAGAAATAATTGTTCAATTAACCGATTAAACAGTTATCTCGAATCATTAACTCGACAACTATCGATACTATTCGGATCGCGATGGGATCACGAGATGTTATGGATGGTTCGTCTAAGCGCAATCGAAGGTAGACATGATTGCCAGTTGAAAGTCTTAGCTCAAATATTCTTTTCATTTCGTCATCTGAATTCTAAATGTTTTTGGACTAGCTTGTGGACGAGTTTTAGTTATGTACGAGGTTAAGTTAGAAATGTTGTACGTTTTAAATTATTTTGCGTGCTCTATCTTTAGATTTTTTTTAATGATAAAGGATCACATTTATAGTATTGTATTTCTGAATGAGCTGCATTTAAGGATGTGTCCGGTGAACATAATACCCTATGTATTCTTACACCTACAAGAAAATGTAAAAGAAAGGCAAAGATTTAATTATATTCGAAAAACTTGAACAGAAAATGAATCCAGATCCGCGATATAACTTGAAGATTCATAAGCTATGCTGTCACGCCTCATCACAGATTGTCTGTCTTATAATACCTCTGCCTATAAGGCAAGCAATGTGCCTGTGGCGGGAAGACGTTACCTGCCCATTTGGGTGCAGCCTGGCTAAATATCGAATGGGCCGCAACGCTCAAGAAGTCCGCCACCAAAGAAAGAAATTCTTACCTCTAGCCAGGAACGTCTTGTCCAGGAGGTAGGTACTTTGCTGATGCACCTAGCTGGGAGCTCCCACACTGCGTCTCGTTTGGCTTTAAGTAGCGCGTTAGGTTGGAAATAGTTCTTGTCCTGGGCTTTGATGATCACAAATATTGTTTAGAACACGTTTACACCCACAAAAAAATGAGAAAGTTCCTTAACTTCGATTTTTTTGTTACGATCGCACGTTTCATATGCGCCGGTGGATCTTACACACACCACGCCGCTAGAGGGCGCGGGAAGCGCGGCATAAAAAGGCACTGATTGGACGGGACGTTTGAGCGTTGTCATAACGCTCTGCCATTGGTTCAAGTTTCTACTCCGGGAACGGAAGACTCGAACGCTGCCATTTCATTCGATCTTTCTGGCTAGATATTAGAATAGGGGAGAAAACGATGATGTTTGAATTTAAATATTAATTCATATTTAATGGTTACGAAACATTGCCAGAGGCTTTAATTGTGACCAATAACTACGAAACAATCACAATTGGCACGTGGTTCAACTGATATGAAAATAAGTAATAGTATTTTTTAATATAAGGTAGGTAATAAAATTACCTTTCCTATAGACTTTATGAGTAGGAAGACGAATCGTTAAACGCCGCTTCCGAATACCTATATTACCTACTACCTGTTAGTTATGTAAGTATGACAAGTTAATTGTAGCAAGCAACTTATAAATATGGAAGCATTACTTATTTATTCCATGTGAGAATATTATATCGTAGAATTAAAATTTAACGATACAATATTCATACCTACATTAGTATCAAACGAATTCTAGCAAACGATTCTTTCGCTTAATTTAAATTGCTTGTTAATTCACTAATATTTCATTTGATATGCATTCAAATAACAATTACTTACAAAATACCTAGTACGTTATTTATTTAAAGAGAGTCAATTTTTTTAATTAAGCCTAAAGAAAACGAAAACACGCGCCACCATCATAGTATCATTACCTACAATCGAAAGATTCGGACGAAATCTTTCACTACCTACATAATACATCAATTAAAACATTGCAAGAGTTCGTAGGTCAGAAAACTATAATTAGTGCTATACTGACCCACCGAAGCGAGCGCGTGGCACGTGAAGCAATCGCCTGCATTTATCAATCGTATCGATTCCGATTACTTATGTAATCGATTCTTCTTCTCGATTTAGCTCGTAACATGAATGGGTCGGCTTGACCAATGACCCGTAAGACTTCACACAAGCTACCGCGTCACTGAAGTAGGTACCTACGATTAAGTGATAGTTTCCTGTCTTTCGTTCGACATGCTAAAAGAGATCCTAAAAATAGTACCGCGTCCTTTTATTTAAGGTTGGTTGAAAATTCTTAATGACCGATAGCGCATTTAGAACGTTGGCCATAATTCACAGATTAATAAGATTATAGGACCTACTACTTAGGACTAAGGACTTATTTAGCAAATATGAGACTTTGGATCATTCATGATTTTATTCCTCAAAAAAATCATCATTATTCTTGGATATCACAACATGCAAAAGCATTTCAAAGTTTGCATAAAACGGATGTCCGTTTTGCAAGTCATTATAATGTTTCTAAACAAACAATGATACTTCCTTGTAAGTAATTTTGACTGCATAGCTGACTGAATCATTGATGCGCGATGAAAGTAAAACCTGAGAGTTAAACAATAGTAATTGACATTCAATACTTTCTAATTATCCATTCATTCAGCGTCATTTGACAACATATAAAGTGATGAATGGTCCTTGAAAAGATAGGTATTGTTAAACAGGTACCTACATCATTAGACATAACATAAGCCATTATATTCATTACAACAAAGTGGGTAACTTGTATGACATTTGTTTAGGTACTTTCAAAACATTTTATTGATCCCAAATACTGATGGTCGCCAAATCTACATGCTTTCAAATATCTCTTTTGTAATTTCTCCCTTCAGACAAAGAATTATGCAGTTTCAACATGCAACTAACAATTCGCAATTTACTATCTCCTTCCTTCAAAATGGCTGTCAAAAAGCAAATGGCGTCGAAGATATATTGTCTACTAGCGGCCGCCAGCGACTCCGTCCGCGTAGGTTACGATTTCCGCACAGTCTTACCAAAAATAGCTTCCGCAAGTTCCGCAAACAACGGTCTATACGCATGCAGTCAACTTGCACACTTTCATGGGACTAATTAATCAGGATAGAAATAATAGTCAAATTAAGTGACGGAAAACGCTTATCATTATTAACAATAATCTGGAGACCTTATACATTTGAGAAATCATCTGTTCACCGCAATTCAGATCCGCGGCCGCGCCTCTGGCGAGGTGCGCCATCTATCGGCACATTTTAGAACAAAATAGTTCGCTACCACAATTTACAATGATAAAATAAAGGAATATAAAAAGCTTGCTTAAAGCCTACCTCGACAAATGGTAAGTGGTAAGTGGACTATCCAACACAAAATGTTTTGTCAATTCGAACCAGTAGTTCCTGAGCTTAGCTCGTTCAAACCAATTTGAATCTTGAGTTGCACGTGTTATTGTGAGTCAACCATAAAAGATAGACATATGCTGTTGGGGGATATTTTTTAGGCAATTTTATGTAGAATATTTCCGTCATACATGATTTCTATGTGACTTTAACCATTAAGGCTGCACACGCGACTGAAGCTTAAGAAATGGAGTAAATTCTCCCGTTTTCCCCACATTTCCCTTCACTACGCTACTCCTGTTGATTGTAGCGTGATGAAAAGTATCCTATAATATGCCCAGGAGTATGAAGAATAATGGTACCAAGTTTCGTCAAAATCCGTCCAGTAGTTTTTGTTTCTATAAGGAACATACAGACAGACAGACAGACAGACAGACAGACAGACAGACAAAAATTTTACTGATTGCATTTTTTGTATCAGTATCGATCATTAAACACCCCCTGATAGTTATTTTGGAAAAATATTTAATGTACAGAATTGACCTCTCTACAGATTTATTATAATTTTGGAAAAATATTTAATGTACAGAATTGACCTCTCTACAGATTTATTATAAGTATAGATGACATATTGTTATAATGAACAAGCGTGAAAAATCTCTTAATTGACTGTTGATTGTGAAGAGGCGGTAAACGTGGGATAAATGTCAAGAATGTTTTACAAATGTTTTGTTAGTTAATTAACGGTATATTATGCATTCGATTATTAATTATTGAATGGCACAAACTTCTATCTTATGACAAGCGAATGCTTGGAATTGCAATGCTAAAAATTGCAACTGACTACAAGACATGAGGTTTTCAAGAACGGAGCAATATTTTGGATTTAAAACGCAGTTACTTTTAATATTAACATTTATTATAACATATTTATTTATCACACAATATACTAACACCAACATAACATTAATCAGTTATTTTTAGCACGTTGGAGAACTCCTTACTTTAATTATAATACTTAACTAGGCATCCATAGAGAAAATATCCCCTAAAACCCTTTTTTTGACAAGTTAAGTGACCTTTTAATTGATTTGGAGCATTGTAAGTAATTAAAGTTATAAAGAAAAAAAGCTACTGAATATTGTGACAGAGCCATCTAGAGATTTAAAGTTTGTTGTTTGGCAACAGTATGAGAAGGCATATGCAAGTTGTCACTTGTTTCATTGTATCTCTCTAGGTCTATATTAAGCGGCTAATAGGACCGCAGTAAACCAGCCGTTCATATAACATACATATGTATATTTGCAAATAAATTATGTTTGGTATGATACATTTAGTGAATATTTCCTCTTTGTATGAAATACACTTTTTAAACACACTACCCCCGCTTTCATAACTGACAGTGATCAAATCGAACTGTCTTGTTATTTGGCACAAATTATAATCGTCTGAGAGCCATGCTGAAGCATAAACGGGACAACTCGACCTATTTATACAACTAATGCATTATAAGCTCTCAAACTTAAAAGAAAAATAAGTTCGTTCGTGTTTGTGACCACAGAAATATACACAGATGCAAATTGTAAAAGTACATTCAAGTTGCTCAAACATTCACTTATGTTAGTCAAGTTCGTATCGTATTGTGTTATACTTACGCAAAATGTATAAGCTCTGTTACCTAATGTACTAGTGCCTGGATATATTTCTGTCGTCGATGCACATCTGTCAATGTCTCCACATTTCCAAGCTTTTGTTGCCACGAGACACCTTTCAGCGCACCCGGCTACTTACCTACTATCTAATACCCCTAGTATCAACCCAGCATTATCGCCAACAATGTACTTACCGTCCCAGCTGCCACTATCTCGCCTGACATACCTATCTCCACCTCCCCGCGAACAAGCCATTCCTTCGGGATTTCTTCCCAAAACTTATTTCTTTAGCCAACTATCTCCTCCACCTGTCTTGCACCCTTCCCCATTTTCTTAGCTATCGAGTGCACAAGTCACCTACTCCTCAAAAACTATCCCAGCTAACGCCACCGATTGATGGACACAAGACCCTCTCAGACAACTGCCACTATAATTATCGCTTAGCAACCTAGATGATGATGATGATGGTAATGAACCTAGATGAAATAGAACGTATGCGGCTGCAACTCCAACTGCGCCATCTTAGCCAGCAACCGATGAAGTCTCCTGTGTGCCCTTGCCGCAGATCCTGACGTCACGCCTCCCGCCGCGCCCGTCCCACCCGCCACCGTCCCAGTTGCTACCGTCCCACCTGACACCGCTGTGCCAGCTAACGCCGCCGGGACCTCACGGACACTAGACCCTATCTGAGAGCTACTAATATGTATCACTTAGCAACCTAGATGAAATAGAACGTATGCGGCTGCAGCTCCAACTGAGCCATCTTAGCCAGCAATCGATGAAGTCTCCTGTGTGCCCTTGCCGCAGATCCTGACGTCACACCTCCCGCAGCTCCCGTCCCACCTGCCACCGTCCCAGTTGCTACTGTCCCACCTAACCCAGCTGTGCCAGCCAACACTACCATGGTCTCACAGGCTCATGACTCTCTTAGACAGCTACTACTGTTTGCATCACTTAACAACTTAGATAAAGTAGAATGTATGCGGCTGCAACTCTAACTGCGCCATTTTAGCCAATAACCGATGAAGTCTCCTGTGCACTCTCGCTGCTGATCCTGATGTAACACCACCAGCCGCGCCCGTCCCACCCGCCACTGTGCCAGCTGTCACCTTCCCGCCTGACACCGCTGTGCCAGCTAACACAACCACGGTCTCACAGACTCAAGATACTCTTAGACAGCTACTACTGTTTGCATCCCTAACAACTTAGATGAAATAGAACGTATGCGGCTGCAGCTCCAACTGCGCCATTTTAGCCAGCAATCGATGAAGTCTCCTGTGCGCCCTCGCCGCTGATCCTGACGTCACACCACCCGCCGCGCCCGTCCCACCCGCCACCGTCCCAGTTGCTACGGTTCCACCTGACACCGCTGTGCCAGCTAACGCCGCCACGGTCTCACAGACTCAAGACACTCTTAGACAGCTACTACTGTTTGCATCACTTAACAAATTAGATAAAGTAGAACGTATGCGGCTGCAACTCCAACTGCGCCATTTTAGCCAGCAACCGATGTAGTCTCCTGTGCGCCCTTGCTGCCGATCCTGACGTCACACCTCCCGCAGCTCCCGTCCCACCCGCCACCGTCCCAGTTGCTACCGGCCCACCTGACACCGCTGTGCCAGCTAACGCCGCCGGGACCTCACGGACACTAGACCCTATCTGAGAGCTACTAATATGTATCACTTAGCAACCTAGATGAAATAGAACGTATGCGGCTGCAGCTCCAACTGAGCCATCTTAGCTAGCAACCGATGTAACCGTCGATGTGCTCTCGCCGCTGATCCTGACGTCACACCTCCCGCCGCGCCCGTCCCACCCGCCACCGTCCCAGTTGCTACGGTCCCACCTGACACCGCTGTGCCAGCTAACGCCGCAGCGCCGGCGTATGAGCGGACTACTTCTGGACGAACGTCGCGACACACGTCTAGACGTTGGGCTACGTGACGGGGCATCTAGGGTACAGAAAAAAAAACATCATTTTTTTAAGTGACTTTCTCATTGCCTAGGCCCAAACTAAGCTTGAAGCTTGTACAATGGATTATGATCCATAGGAAAAAGTTAGATAAATTCAAATTATCTAACTTTTTCAATCCATCCACGACTCGAGTTCTAACGAGGTTATTCACAACATAAACATTTGCACGTAGCGGGATTCGAACCAGCATCTCTCAATTTTATGTTCAGGGTAACTGACCGTCAGACCAGCAGGCCTATCATATACAAACTATATGTATGCGATCGGAATGGAAGTCACGGTTCAGTTGCAACTTATTTTATTCACATTAACTTACATTGAATAATGGTGAATGTAGTATCGGCGTCCACAAAGGTAGTAGTTTGTTCAGCACTGTCGAGTTGCATTCGAGTAGAGATTCCAGAAGACTTAGGAAATGCAGGTTCACTGTTTCAGCCAGCTGTGAAAACCATTATTATTATTATTATTTATTTATTTTCGTAGCGACACTAACGCTCACACAAATGCTTCGTGTGCGGGACGGAGACATTAGTCGCGGCGAAAGCGATAGCTCGCGCTCGCGAAATGGCATCTTGGCTAGACCACCAGGAGTGTGCGCAAGCGTAGGTGCAGAGTGGACTCCCTCTCATAGTTCGGCAAAACAGCAATATAACGCGACTGTAGAAATATCTGGAGCAGGACCGACGGCTTCCGAAGCACGGAGGAGTTGGACATGAACATTTTCGGTCACCC
This sequence comes from Nomophila noctuella, assembly GCA_958496325.1. Lineage (NCBI taxonomy): Eukaryota > Metazoa > Arthropoda > Insecta > Lepidoptera > Crambidae > Nomophila > Nomophila noctuella. The sequence goes on from OY292501.1 coordinate 10,596,966, forward strand.
AATCAATGGCTACTACAAAAAATGCTTTACCATCTGTGCGCTATAATATATCTTGCGAAAACTTGATGTCACTCCGAATCATGCGTACTCACCCGTGCACTATAATATATGCTGCATACCTGGCTGTTCGTAAGATCGGCCACCAAGGCCGAACACGGCAGGAGGGGTATTATTATTAATATATCCTGCGCTAACTCATAGCAACTCACCACTTTGGAGTGCATGGTGACCTGCAGGATGACGGGCACGAGCTTGCACCAGAAGTCGAGCAGGATGCAGACGGTGGTGTTGTGCGGCTCGCCGGAGGGCGCGGCGGCGTTGGCCAGCTCCTCCAGGTACAGCGTCCACAGGTGGCACAGGATGAACGCGTGGAACAAAGCGCTGAGACGCTGACCCGCGCCCTTCGACGCTTCCGCGTATGATGACATTATCGTCTGTGGAGAAATATTGGGAGTTATTGGTAGGTGTAGAACTCAGCAGTCAATGGCTTCACTGATCAAATCCAAGCCCATTGCAAGAACGGTACAGGGATTATTGAAAAGAAGAATGACGGTGGTCACCGATCCTCACTTAAGCGCCAGACGTTTTATTTCGGTTCGCGTCAAGCCTCGGCAGCTAACCTGCAAATACGAAGTGGAGCAATTCCGGTCCCGTGCTCAAAATCCCTCTCTCTTCCTATCTCTATCATCTAAATTGTTGGTGTAGCGGTAAGACGATCTCACTCTACAGCTGGAACGAAGTCAGGAATTCTAAGTACAGTCGTTTCATAAAAATAGAGAATAAATTGGATCCTTTTCTGTTCTTAAATGCCGTCTCACAAAGTTTGCGCGCAGGCTACGCGCCGTATGCTCGCGGCGCCTTTCTGTAAGCGCAAGATTTGAGCGCGAAGATAGCAGTAACTTCACGCGCGCAGCTCGCGATCAGAAATGGACGTAACCTTAGTTGCGCAATGTTCCTGCATTCCCTGCGACTGCGAACTATATTTTGATACGGATGCGCAGTGCACCTGTTTGTGGCTACGCAATACTTTAACACGATCGAACACTATACCTGTATGTGGTCGGTGACGTGGCAGGAGGCGTCCTGCGGCACTGGCTGATGCAGCGGCAGGCTGCCTCGAGCGTTGCATAGAGCGCCCATCACCAGCCACGACACCAGCCGGACCCGGCACACGCACTCGCACACCTCGCGCGATCTGGGAACATTGACATCAACATTATCTTCGACAACATCTTCAACACCGTTATCGTTATCGTCATTATCATCATTGTAGTCTTGTTATCATTAGTAAAATCGTTAAAATCATCATCGTGACCAGCATTATCATCATCATTGTCATCACCATCATCGACAGCATCATAATGAAGGCATATTCACTGGTATAACTTACCTAGGTACTGAGCGATGCCGCCCTTCACGATGGAGCCTAGAGTGTCTTCGTGAAGGACGACATCGCGCACATCGTTAACATCGTTATTAACATCGATGTCAACGTAATAATAGTCGTAATAAATATCATCGTGCACATCATCATCACTGTCATCATTATAATCAACCATGATGATTATCATTGCCGTAATCATCATTTATGTCATCGTCATCACATTCGTCATTATTGAAGTCCTTGTCATCATTGTCATCCCCATCATCGTCATTACCGTTGCCATTTTCATCATTATAACTTACCCGGGTATCGAACCGGTGATCCACGGCATGTGCCTGTGCGCGGGCTGGTTGTAAGGTTGGGTGTTATAGGTGAGTAATGAAACAACCGAATGCTGGATAAAGACTGACTATATTGTCAAAGCATCCTAAATATATACTTACTACATCTCATCACTATCCCACATAAAAAAATAAAATAAAAGTTTACCTTTATTTTATTTTGTTTTATACCTAGGTACTTTATACGCTAGTTTAAGATAATAGTTATGATAAGATTATACAATTGGTAAGTTAGGACAAGCTTTATATGATGTCCAATATCCGTTTAGTTTTAATAAAATATATTGAATGTTACATTGTTTTTTTTTTTTTTATATTCATAAACATACAATAAACATAGTTTACTACCTTTTCCACGTAGTAAGAAAACAATATTATCATATTATCATATTATTAAAAACAATACAGTGTTTTTATGTTTTAATAACTAGTTAGACATAAATGAAATATACAGTTTCGTTCTGTTCTTATGTACTAAAAGCGGTTTATTATCTTTCAATATTTCAACATTGGGTGATTTATCTTTAATAACTTTGTAAGGTCCTGAAAAGATGCTCTGAAACTTATTACCCGATTCGTTTTTTAATAATATTAAATCATTAGGTTTGTAGGACACCGGGTTCATATTTCGATCATATTTTGTTTTCCTGTTTATTTTACTTGCAATTAAATTATTTCTTGCTTCGTTTTGAGATAATTGAATTCGATATTTTAACTCTAAGGGATAACTATCATAGTTATATAATGGATCTACTTGTCCTGAGTCTAAGTTCGACGGTAAAATACATTTTTTACCAAAAACTAACTCGTAAGGGGTAAACCTGGTTTCTGTATGCACAGAAGTATTGTATGAGAAGCACCAGTAAGGAAGCCAGGTACTCCAAGCTTCGGGGTGGTTATCGGTGTGTATTCGTAGGTAATTACCTAGGTGTTTATGTGAATTCTCCAATGCGCCAATGCTCTGATGATGGTACGCCGTTGAGTTTAACTGGTTAATGTGTAAAAGTTTACATACCTCTTTTACTGTGGATGACAGAAACTCGGTTCCCCTATCCGTCGCAATTTCCTTGGGTATCCCGTACCTTAAAATAAAATTATTAACAAAATTTCTAGCTACCTCTTCTGACGTTTTAGTATACATTGGGTAAGCCTCTACATATTTACTTAATTCACATTGTATGGTTAAAATATACATACAATTATTAACGTCTCTATCTAACGGGCCTACTACATCTAAAAAGATTTTTTCGAAGGCCGTGTTCGCCGTGGTGGTAATACTCATTGGCTCTTTTGTGTAATGAGAAGAATATTTTTGTCTTTGACATTTATCACATTTTTTAACGAACTCCGTAACATCTACTTCAAGGCCTGACCAAAAATAATATTTTTTGATATTATTTATCATCCGCCTTATGCCCGCGTGGCCACTTGTGGGCAGAAGGTGGAAATCGTTAAGAATTACTTTTTGGTCATCCTTATTTTCTATTCTTTTTACATCTCTTAATATGCACAACCTTGGTCCGGACCACATTTTGTCATTTTGAATTTCATTTACTAATTTTTTAACAAAAATGTTATTATTATTATTTTTTATAAAATATATCTCTTTTATATCAATTTGAGCACAAAAACTACTCAGTTCTCTCGCAAATTCGTCTGGCGATAGTTGCGATCGAGAAGCTGTATTTATGAAAATAGTATTACACGACGGTACATAGCACAAACATTTACTTTCGTGTCTAATTTCATTCAAGTTTCGATATTTAATTAATTCATTAGCGCTAATGAAACGAAGTTCCGTGAAGTTTTTTTTTTTTTTTTTTTTTATATTATAGGGCAGCAAACGAGCAGACGTATTGCCTGATGGTAAGCAATCAACGCCGCCCATGGACACTCGCAACACCAGAGGAGTCACAAATGCGTTGCCGGCCTTTTAGAAGGGAGTACGCTCTTTTCTTGAAGGTGAGGAGGTCGCATCGGTCCGGAAATACCTCAGGCGACAGTTGATTCCACAGTTTGGTTGTGCGTGGCAAGAAGTTTCTGGAGAAACGCACAGTGGTGGATCGCCAGTCATCTAGATCAGTGGTTCCCAAACTTATTTCTCTCGTGGACCACTTTCAAAATTTTACTGGTTTCGGTGGACCCCCCCTCCCTGCTGCAACATTTCTACCACATTCATAAAGTCGCCAACAATAAAGATTGTGTCGCTTCTGACTTCTGTCCCTATACAGGGTGTAACCTGCGAACATTTACATCCTTTCAAGTTTCAACCAACTACGGAATGCAATCTCGAGATAACTAAGAATAACTCGAGATCTCGGAAGATCTCGAATCTGGCGAGATCGAGATTTAGCCCGGTATTAAATGACGCTTAGCAGATAAAACTTTGGCGGCTATGAGCTTTTTTCGTAATTCCACGATTAAGTACTAATGCTTCCATTCAAATAAAAAATATATTTTTTTGGAACTTACATACACACCAATTGCCTATTCTAAAGCTGCGCTCAAAGCTAGTACATACTATGAATGCTAGGGAATGGCATACTTAAATCCTTATACACATACGTATAAACATCCATGGCTCAAGATACTATTTTTATATCAAGACAATATTTATCTCTCAATCATTTGCCACTAGCGGGATTCGAACGCTCGGTCTTTGGTTTTACGGCCAGGAACTCTTACCACTAGGCCAACAAACCTGTTACTTTTTGACACTTCGAATGTTTTTAAAATTTACGTGGTTTAAAAGTAAAAAATCTTGTTTTATTTACAAAACATGTCAGAAATATCAAATTAGTTTGATTCTTCATAGTTTGATTCTTATGAAAGTGAGGTTTTATTGTACCGAACATACTGTTTTAAGAAATCTCGAAAATATCGAGATCTCGCGAGATCTTGACTCGTCTATGATCGAGATCTCGAATCGGCCAATCTCGACCCAAGGGTTATGGCACGAGATCTCAATTTGTCAATGTCTTGTCGAGATTGCATTCCCTACTACCAACCATTTTGAGCAACCTATTTTTTCCATGGCTGCTCGAAATTCGCGTAAAAAACATTCAACTTTCAATACAAAGACCGCCACGTAACTTGGTCTTTTTGTATGTGTTGTCGAATTTTTGACGGTTTTCGGAAACTTGTAGAACAAAAATGTTTTTCAGAATGGTTAGTAAAACACGTGGTTAATGGGATGTAAATGGTCATAGATACACCCCGTATTCCGAAAGGTCAAATAAAAATAAAATTGGCCAAGTGCAAGTCGGACTCCCGCACTTAGGGTTCCGTACAAATTCTATTTTTGACGTATTAAAAAAACTACTGAATAGATTTCGTTCGAACCAATTTTCGTTGGTAGTTTTTATGGTAATGTACATATTTATTTCAGATTTATCATCCTCTTACTTTAGAAGTTAGAGGGAGGGGGGACACACTTTTTTCCACTTTGGAAGGGTCTGTCACGCAAAGTATTCACTTAAGAAAAAAATGAGCTTAGAAACCTCAATATAATTTTTAAAGACCTTTCCATAGATACCCCACACGTATAATGTTCAATGAAAAAAAATATTTTCAGTTTCAGTTCTAAGTATGGGGACCCCCCATTTTTTTTTTCCATTTTCGTGTGAAAACCTTGTTGCGGTTCACAGAATACATCTACTCACCAAGTTTCAATAGTATAGTACTTATAGTTTCGGTAAAAAGTGGCTGTGACAGACTGGCGGACAGACAGACAGACAGACAGACATGACGAATCTATAAGGGTTCCGTTTTTTTGCCATTTTGGCTACGGAACCCTAAAAATGAAGAATGGTAGTACATTTTAAACATACGGAGCGCGTGAAATATTTGATTTGATGAAATATTATATATCGTTTTTATGGTCAATTTTGGGATTTCGAATTTAATTTTTTTTGCAATATGATCAATGTTCGATTCTGAGTACTCCAATTTTTATTTGAACTATAAAAATTGTGGGATTTGCTTGTTTGTTTTAATTTATTTATTTATTTATTTATTTACGGTGTACATGTCAACTTACAGTTTCCCAAATCGTCAACATGTTATAGTTATTACATACAAGTGATTAAAAAGTTTAAAATAAACTACCAATTCGTCTGTATACAAAAAAAGTCGATAAAATGCATGAGATTAATTCAATTATCATATAAATACAAATAAATGTCAAACAAGGAAAGTAAAATTAAATAAAATTCTTAAAAATACAAATACATTATCATAAATTAAATAAATTTGTTACAAATTTTTGAGCTTTTAAGTAAAATATGCCCAAACTATCAGCAAATAGGTCAGTATCCAGGTCATGAGCAAGTATATCCCCGATAAGGCGTAAAGCACGAGTGGTAGGCGCATGCCCCGCATAAACAGTGCGCGTAGGAGGCACCCACAGCAGGCGCGGTGGCCGCCTCGGCGCCACCATCCCCTCATCATTACAAACCAGGCGTGCGGGAGTCAGAAGTCCTACTTTATTTATAACAGTAGGGCTATCTATTCTATTATGTATTATTGATAAATACAGTATAATCATCTGCATAGTCCTCCTGAACCTGAGTGTATCCAGCCCTACCATCCCAGATACAAATTGCGACAAATTATATTTAAGAAATATTTGGCTTTGGAATATTCTAATGCGATATTATCACACGTTTTGACATTCCTCAGACATTGTAGTGGCAGCCTAGACTAAATAGCGTATTATTGTAGGTAGGCCCTTATAAAAACTATGCTTAGATTTTTGCTCTTTACTATCGAAAGCAGATACATTTTCGTGGACCCCTATTAACATCTTATGGACCCCCATTTCTGATTCACGCCTACGTGGACCCCTAGCAAGTCTCCCGTGGACCGCTGGGGGTCCACCTGGACCACTTTGGGAATCACTGATCTAGATGATGTCGATGGAACTGTTGTCGCGTTGAACGTTGTCGGAAGGAGGTGGGAGGTATAAGTCCGAACAATTCCTCAGAGCACTCCCCATAGTAAAAGCGATATAGGATGCAGAGCGAGGCTACATCCCTACGCAGCGCCAGAGGATCAAGCCGTTTTGAGATATCTTGGCAGTCGACAATGCGCATAGCTCTACGCTGGATGCGGTCCAAAGGGAGAAGCTGGTACTGGGGTGCCCCTGCCCATAAATGAGAACAGTATTCCATATGCGGCCGAACCTGTGCCTTATAGAGTTGCAGGCGATGGGCCGCAGTGAAATACCGCCTCGATCTATTGAGCACGCCAAGCTTCTTAGAGGCTAATTTAGCCTTTCCCTCTAAGTGACCACGGAAGTACTTCGGTTTACTATTTATTTCCACAACTTTTGGGTGATCAAGCCAATCGTTTTGGGAAATAATAGCATCCCGAGTTTGCCTAGCTCTTTGTCCTCGCGTCATTACATTGATAACACATTGGTTCATTTCTTTTAATTCATTAGATGTTATTATCATGCGTGATAAAGCATCTGCCGCAGAGTTTTCTTTTCCCTTAATGTATTCTATTACAAAGTCGTATTCCTCAATAATTAACCTAAACTTTAACAACCTGCTTGAAGGATCCTTCATTCCGAATAAAAATACAAGTGGTTTGTGGTCTGTTTGAATTTTAAATTTTCGACCAAATAAATATGGACGAAAATGTTTCACGGCCCAGACAATCGCAAGCAACTCTTTCTCAATAGTCGGATACCTCTTTTCGGCTTTGTTTAGACTTCGACTAGAATATGCCACGGGTCGTCCATCACCATTACACAACACAGCACCTATGCCATGACCTGAGGCATCGGTTTGTAAAATAAATTCGTTTTGATTTGAAAAATCGGGATATTGCAATACGGGATGTGAAATAACATTTTCTTTCAATATTTTAAATGATTTTTGACACTCCTCGTCCCATTTAAATGATACGTTTTTCCTACATAAATTATTAAGTGGATAAGCTTTTGTTGCAAAATTTGGAATAAATTTTCGGTAGTAATTTACGAACGCGACAAATCGTTTTACTTCGTCGGTTTTTGTCGGGACGGGATAGTTTTTTACGACTTCGATTTTATTTGGGTCGGGAATCACACCATCCGAGGACACCACATGCCCTAAATAAAGAAGTTCTTTTTGTAAAAAGTTACATTTTTGCGGATTTAATTTTAATTTAACTTTACGTAATCTCTCAAAAATGTCTTGAAGGTTTTTTATGTGATTCTCCAGATCCCTACTGAAGCAGACCAGATCATCTTGGTAGACTAGGCATTTCTCATATGTTAAGCCTGTCATAGCCATAGTCATCATGCGGGAGAACGAGCTCGGGCTAGTCTTGAGCCCCATTGGCATTCTAGTCATTTGGTATTGACCGGAGCAGAAAGCTGTGTACTTGCGACTGTCTGGATCTAAATTGACATTGTAATAACCTTGATGCAGATCTAAATGTGAAAAATACACACAGCCAGATAACGAATCTAAAATTTCCGTTATATTGGGTAATGGAAACTTGTCATCATGTATTACATTGTTAAGCTTTCGATAATCGATGACCAAACGCCATTTTTTGTTTCCATTATTGTCTGGTTTTTTAGGTACTAATAGTATAGGGCTTGACCACTCACTTTGGCATGGTTCTATTACCCCTTCAGACAATAAATTATCAATCTGATTTTTTATTTCGGTTTTTAAAGCGTGCGGTAATCTATATGGTTTTGAATAAATTGGTTGCGTGTTTGGTTTTAATTCGATTTTGTGATTGTAAATATTAGTAGTTGATAATTTGTCTCCCTCAAAATAAAAAATGTCTGAGTATTTAGCACATAAACGCTCTATATTAATTTTTTCTTCTTTATTCAAGTGATTTAAATTTAATTTTGAAAATAATTGTTTGACTCTTGATGCATTTTTCACATTTTTATCGAAAACACAAATATTATAAGCCTTGGAACTCTGTATATCGAGATTAATGTCCGATAAAGTTACGTCTTTTGTAGTTGTGTTCAAAATTCGTAAAGGTATTTTACCGTTACGCGGAGTCACTAATGTACTCGCAACAAAAATTCCTTCACGAATTTCTTTCGTAAAAACGACACAATCTTCCATTAAATTAGTATTGATATAATGAATCGATTCAGACCGAGCTGGTAAAGTCATTAGAAAATCTTTCGTACTAGATAATTTGATAATTATCTGTGTGGAATTGTTTCGCAACGATAAAGTCTCATTTTCAAAGTCGATAATTGATCTGTGTTGACTTAAAAAGTCTTGTCCGATAATTCCATGCGCTTTACATGGTAAGGAATGAAAAACATAGAACTTATGACTAATATACTGATCATCAATTGATAACTGTAAATATACGTATCCAATTGCTTGGACTTTGCCTCCTATTCCATTTATAATAATGTTGTCTCTATGCACTGGAATGTGGTATTTGAGAACATGTTTATACTTTAAGGCCGAAATCGAGGCGCCTGTGTCTATAAGGAAACTAAATGCATTGTTCTCCTTAAAATAGAGTTCTACGAAGAAACTACTATCGCATGCTAATATTTTATAGTTATTAGACTCGAAAAAACTCATTTTCAGACTCTTGATTTTGAGTTGAAGTGCTAGTGGAAGGCTGTGAAGCCTGTACTTCACTGGTCAAGGTCCGAATTTGCCCGCGACTCTGTCTGTTATTCCTATACTTATTATTATAAAAAGTATTATTATTAGAATTATTACCTCTAAGCTGACTTCTACCCCTATATGACATTCTCGGTGGGGCCCAGGGCTGCTGGAAGGGCTGCTGGGCCCGCTGCCCGGCGCCCCGGAACGCCTGGTACCCGCGACCGGGCCCCCGGCCGCGGCCACGACCTTGTTGGCGTGCATAGCCTCCTCTGTTAACGTGTGCCTGTTGATTTCTGAAATTATTACTGTACCTCATTGACATAATTTCGTGGGATGTACTTGTCGACGCTACATCTTCATCGATGGCGGCTTGTACGGCGTCTTTCAGCGACTCAAATTTCTGGGAATTTTCTGAAACAATGGTGCTTATCCTACGATTCCGTAATCCGTCACTAAATTGTCTTATGGCTTGTTTTTCGTTAATCTCTTTTAAGATAGTGTATTTCTCGGTATTACCCTCGGATTGCGAAATCGTAAGGTCAACAAACATTTCAGAAAGCTTTTTCCCGAATTCATCGATCGTCATATCATTTTGTCTTAAATTAAGCAACTGTTTTTGTAAGGAATTTGCAGATTTTTGTGGTAATAACATGCGTTTCATGTCACCCAAAAGGTCAGACACGGAATTGTACTGACTACGTAGTTTTAGCTTCGCACCCTGTGTAAGTCTACTTTTCAGCACAAAATTAACTAACTTCTTTTCAGACTCCTCATCAATAATAGAACTATAATAGTCTATCCCATCTATTAATTGTTTTAAAACGGACATGTCTTCGGTCATAACCGGCAATAAGCTCAGAGCAACTTTTAAATCAAACTTTTCCATTTTTTCAGTATTATCCAATGTCGTAGTATGCTGACACAACTTTGTAATCTCTGTATAAAGCTCATTAAATTTATCACTATAAGATTTTATTAAAGAACTCTTCTCTTCGCTCAATCTAGGAACTTTACTTATATTCTCTAAATAATCGTTATATAGTTTTACAATTACATTTGCCTCACTAAGTTTTTTATTCAAAATGTTACCTTGTCTTCGCGATGGACCGATTTTTATTAAATATGTTCTTATAACTAATAAATCATTGCAAAATTCTTCCAATAAATCGGCCATAAAAAGTATATAAACGTAAAATAAAATGCACGGTTAAAACATTTCAGTACATATAAAGAATTAAATAGGAAGCCTCATACTAACTATTACTTTTTTTTTATTATTTTTTAATTACGTATAACGCTTACTGTCCATTAATCCATTTATTTCTGGTAGATATCGAACGTGCACGTACACTTTTTGACCACTGGCAAACATAAAAACACTGATTGTTCGTTATGCACTTATCACTCACACTTTATTTTCTCCAACGGGAGGGATTTCCGGACGCACATATCGACGTCGCAAAAACGAGCCCCTGCTACTGCTCTGGTGGAATTCCTGGCGAATCCAACGCAAGTGACACTTTCGATAAATGCGGAAAACGAGGTAGAGGACGATGAGTGCCACACACAGCACCATGAACATCATCAGGATATTGTTTGTAGAAAGGTGCTCTTGTAACTGACGGGTGTGGGCATCATTGGAACCGCCGGCCGCGTTCTGGGCGATAATTACTTCCTCCTTTGACTGACTTTTCCCCATTTTTTCGCAAACTGGTACTTGCACTGTACACGTGTGGTGGCACAAAAATATCGAACGTCTTTGTTTAACATGATGAAAGATTTATTGGAATGCGCGCTATGTTTACTTATACGAGTCCATATTGGGCACGGTGGTATCAATTGCACTCGCGATAGGCGATGCCTTTAGGCAGGGTCGCCATGTAAGGTTGGGTGTTATAGGTGAGTAATGAAACAACCGAATGCTGGATAAAGACTGACTATATTGTCAAAGCATCCTAAATATATACTTACTACATCTCACTGGTTCTGCCTGCCGCGGCCATGGTCCAGCGCCAGCTCCATCGCCACGTACTGAGCGATGCCGCCCTTCACGATGGATCCTAGAGTGTCTTCGTGAAGGGCGGCATCGCGCAAATCGTTAACATCGTTATTGTCATCGATGTTGGCGTAATTATCATCATCATAGACTTCATCATTATTTTATCATAACTGTCATTATTATCATCAACCTTGATGATTAACACTCATCATCGTCGTCAACGTCATCTTCATCATCTCGGTAATTGTCATCCCAGTCGCCATTATTGAAGTCCTTGTCAGCATTGTCATAACTCACCCAGGTATCGAACCGGTGATCCACGGCATGTGCCTGTGCGCGGGCTGGTTCTGCCTGCCGCGGCCGTGGTCCAGCGCCAGCTCCATCGCCACGTACTGAGCGATGCCGCCCTTCACGATGGAGCCTAGAGTGTTTTCGTGAAGGGCGACATCGCGCAAATCGTTGACATCGTTATTGTCATTGATGTCAACTTAATTATCATCATCATAGTCTCGTCTCGTCATTATCATCATTATGATAGTAAAAATTATCATCACCACTGTCATCGCCAATCGTTAACTTAATAAAGACCTATTCACTTGTATAACTTACCCAGGTATCGAACCAGTGATCCACGGCATGTGCCTGTGCGCGGGCTGGTTCTGCCTGCCGCGGCCGTGGTCCAGCGCCAGCTCCATCGCCACGTACTGAGCGATGCCGCCCTTCACGATGGAACCTAGAGTGTCTTCGTGGAGGGCGACATCGCGCAAATCGTTAACATCGTTATTGTCATCGATGTCAACGTAATCACCATCATAGTCGTGGTCATCATCATATGTTCACTGTCATTATTGTAATCAACCTTCATGATTAACATTGTCGAAATCATCATCGACGTCGACGTCATCTTTATCATCATTGTCATCGTCATCACAGTCGCCATTATTAAGTCCTAGTCAGCATTGTCATAATCGTTGACGTCATCATCATTATGATGAACTATTATAGACCACTGATATTTTTATAACTTACCCGGGTATCGAACCGGTGATCCACGGCATGTGCCGGTGCGCGGGCTGGTTCTGCCTGCCGCGGCCGTGGTCCAGCGCCAGCTCCATCGCCACGTACTGAGCGATGCCGCCCTTCACGATGGAACCCAAAGTATCTTCGTTCAGGCAGATGAGGTTGCGGTTCACTATCGACTTGGAGACCGAGCCCTGGGGACAAATGTGATGTTGAATGATGGTTTTTGATTGGATTTTTCAGCTAGATGGCGTTACGTAAACAAAACGAATGTTGACGTCATCTAGTGGAAATATAAAATATAACGATGAATGTGCTTATTCAGGTTGTTGTGACAACTAACACTTAACGAGCTTTCTAAAAACAGATCTCTTAATGTAAACCCTTGTGATAAATAAGACTAACGAAAGCCTCAGTACCACGACAATAACGCTTATCATCTGTTTGTTCTATATGTATCATCCTAAATGGGCAACAGCTGAATATAACGGTTATACGGACTCCCATACGGACCCTGAAAGCGCCCTCCGCACCACTGTCGGAGATTCCCACAATTCCACTTTACCAAATCATTATATTTGTCGGAAACTGAAAGACTCACTTTGATCTTATTCAACAGGTGAGGATCTTGCAGCAGCTCGATCATATCAGGCAGATGAGGTCTCATGCAATCCACCGCTCCGCTTCCTAGTTCCTTCGCTTCTGAACCGCTGGGTCCAGCTGTTAGGAGGTCACCCGTGTTCAGTTGAGGCGGTAGGAGCAGAGTGCAGCCATGGCCTAGGGACAAGGTCAAATTATTAACTAAGTGAACAACTAACATTGGTAAAAGATAAAAAGAAAGTGAGCAAGAACCAAATAGTGTGCGAGATATTCCACAGGTATAGAAACTGGAATATGTCATGGCTCTTGAAACTGTCATGGACGAGGGTCGGGACATCTTGACAGCTTGATGACAAAGTTCTGGATGTGCAATGAAGATCGGAACTACAGCCCCACTACCCAAAACTCTGCTGAATCCGTGTGATCTTGCTGCTTGAAATCCGGCTCGAAGGACCATCTACCGTTTTCTAACTAGGGATAGTGACAACTGTTGACAAAACTAAGATAACCATAAAGATGCCTAAAAATGCCTTGAAGTCACAGTCTCCCTCACCTTGCAGCACATACTGTATGAGTATGAACAAGTTGTCGTCAGGGACCGTGGTCTTGGTCCGCAGCGCCTGCACCAGCTCGTAGACCAGCACGCGGCAGACGAGCAGCTTGTCGCGTCGTCTCTACACTTCCAACAACTGCCCAGGAGTCACCTCCTCACCTTGCAGCACATACTGTATGAGTATGAACAGGTTGTCGTCAGGGACCGTGGTCTTGGTCCGCAGCGCCTGCACCAGCTCGTAGACCAGCACGCGGCAGACGAGCAGCTTGTCGCGTCGTCTCTACACTTCCAACAACTGCCCAGGAGTCACCTCCTCACCTTGCAGCACATACTGTATGAGTATGAACAGGTTGTCGTCAGGGACCGTGGTCTTGGTCCGCAGCGCCTGCACCAGCTCGTAGACCAGCACGCGGCACACGAGCAGCTTGTCCCGGTCGCGACTGAACGCGCGGACGCATACAACTGACAGCTCGGATATGACTGACAGCTTGACGACGAAGTTCTGGATGCCGTAGCTGATGATCTTGGAGATCGGTTCGAGGATGCTCTGTTGACAATCGAAGGTGACGTTTTTAGTGATAACCCTGCAGTTTTGACCGACTGTTTAAATATTTGGGAAGTTCTCAATCCGACAACGGAGGTTTGAAACAAGAGGGTGTAAATTAATGTGCTATTAAATAGTAGGTATACCTTGTGCGCAGGCGCAGCCGGCAACCGTAAAACCGCAGCAGCCGCGCGTAGCAGAGGTAACACGTCGTCTAATTGTGGTAGCTAAACAAACGAGAAGACTTTAAATAATAACGTTTCCTGCAAGAAACAAAGGTGAAAAAGGGCAGGCTTCAAGCAATAACGTCATATCAGGAAGAGATCAACTTTTCGCAGGGAAGGAGATAAGTTGAGATCGAATCAGGTCCCTCACCGGGCAAAGAATTGTCGAAAGATAACGTCAAGGCCCGCATGATTGTGCTTAGTCAGAAAAGTTTATCGATTGGTCCCTCAGTCGAACATTCCGCCCCCCCCCCTCCAAACACCGCCGATATCGTCCAATGACATTTTCCGGCGACGCGAACTGTACCACGTGATTACCTGCAGTGCAGTGGTCCGTAGCAGCGTATCTAGCTGCTGCAGCAGCGGCGCGCAGGCGCTGGCCGGGCCCAGGGCTTCGGGCGCGAGGCACTCCAGGTACATAGCGATGTTGCCCGCTATCACCGTGATTTGCTGGAATGGATTTTATTAGATGTAGTTAGGGTTTGATTTTGAAACACAACGCTGTTGAGAGTAAAATCATAATAATTATTATTTATGATGTGTATTCCTAATTAAACTAAAATTGTAATGCTCGTTATGTACAACTGCTCCATAAGGGCCTCAATTGAAGTCAGAGTTGTGCTATCACATATCGTTAACTATTTAACGCTAATTCGTTATCGTTAACTTATTATTTATTTATTGAATAATAAGTAATATGATACATACATATCGTTATCGTTAACTTATCGTTAATTTGATAAGGCTTTAAAATCTACATAAACATTCCAATCAAAGTACAACTCGTACTTTCACACTACGCCATCTAGCGGCCATTCAAAAACCCCTAACTACCAATCACTTATACTCACATCAATGGGCAGCGTTTTCTTCGAGTTAAGATGTTCCACGACCAGCTGCAGCGGCCCGCACGGGTACAGCTCGTTGAAGTCCACGAACGCCTGAGCAATGCTCTTGAAGAACATCAACCTTTGCTTCTCTGTTGACACAGAAATGTAAGGCGTTTTACGGAAAGTGAAGTAGAAAGAAGTTTATTTTTTGTAGTAAATTGCTTTATATGACTTCAAACTGGAAACGCTAATAACATTACTCGTTTATTTGTAATGTCCATACGGGTTACATGATGTATTTTAAATGTTGGTTGGTGGATGGTTTTGTTGGACTGGCCCCACTCGAGGCCAGAGGAAGAACCAAATCACCAGCAGCCATAAGACTTATGAGGATTTGGGGTTTCATATTACCCTACAGCAATTTTAGCCCTTAAAGACCTCGGTTCAGCTATTGAGACTATTTAAGACCATAAGGCTACCCAGGTCACCATGCGCATAACCATTACGCGCACAACCAACGGCAGCGTTTTCGGGTTTAAAACACGAATCATGTCGTTAAGTCCCATATCTGAGACTAAGCATGATCCTAATAAGCAGGCGAAAGGTTAAGAAAGTGAAGACTTACCCGGAGTCCTCTGCAGGAATATTTGCAAGAACACATTATTCGGAGCAAGTTGATGCAGGATGCAGCGGAGGAACTGGTGAGCCACAAACACTGCGCTCCCTGGTAAGCGGGTGTTGGTGTCCGCCTGCCACGAGTAGTTGCCAAGTTGCACTACCCTGAATTTGGAAATATAACGATTAAACATAGGTAAATGTTGTCAAATCTTAACCACACATATGTTGGGATGTTTTGTGTTGTGAAGCAATTCGGGCATGGTGAAGTTCCTTATATATATAGTTGCATAATGGCCTTATATCATATAGATGGAGGTCAGGCTTAACTAAAAACTAAAATGCTTCAAGGCACGGAGAATTAACAGTGTTAATATCCTTAATCCCAAATAATTATATGGAGTTTATACCCAACTGAATCGGAACTACTTATAACTGTCCAAGGCCGATGACTCAACGCTCGCTTTTAATTACGACTTACTGTATACTATTAAATTAGCATGTAAATATTTTCTTTCTATTTGTAATGTCCACTTATTTCCAGAACATAAGATAAACATTACTCACCTGCTAACCGCGTGAAGTAAAGCTGGCAACACCGCGGCGGCCGCAGCAGGCTCCCTGTGCACGAATGTTGCCAGCACAATGACGCACAGACCCAACTCTTCGTCGCTATACTGTTCCACGGCTATGCCGCACTCGGCACCTGTATCACAAACAGACAGTAGTTACTTATGTTTATAGGGCTATGATCTAATTAAAATCCCACACTTAAAGGCAAAATTAACAACCACGTATTTTTTACTTTCTTTTAAACCCAGTTTAGTTTAAGTCCCGGGTAGCCAACCGAACCTCACGAGCCGTCTTACGTACTTATTGCTCCGATGGGTACAATAACCCGCTGCCATAATAACGTATAATAACGTAGCACAGCGCTGTGTAGTGCATTCGATAGATCGGTCACATTGCCTTCGTGGCAACTTTTTGATAGTGCTAGCTAGTACGTAAAAAAAAAGGTAGAACGTGCCAAAGAGGTAGGGCTGACTGTCGCTGGCACTTCCACTCGAATGAGCCGCTCGTCTGGGGAAGTACCTCCACCTTAAAAAGTACCACAGTGAAGTAGCACTTCGTAACTTTTGTGCTATGTTTCTGCTGGTAAGTAAGGTTGCCAAAGCTCAGTTGGGGAGGGTATGTGTTTTTTAAAGGCAGGCAACGCATCCGCGAACCTTGTACGGTTCTTGATGTCCATGGGCAGCGGTGATTACTTACCGTCAGGTGTTCCGCTTGTTTGTTCGTCTCCCTATCATATGAAAGAAACTTTGGACTACTCACACCGGTAGCAGAGCGCGGTGTCGGACCTCGGCGCGGGCGTGGCGTGCGCCTGGCGCGTGCCGTCCTCCCACCAGCCGCCCGACCCGCACGACCCGCACGACCCGCATTCCCCGCCCTCCCCGGCGTCTGTGTATATGATGACACTGTGGGTGTACTCACACCGGTAGCAGAGCGCGGTGTCGGACCTCGGCGCGGGCGTGGCGTGCGCCTGGCGCGTGCCGTCCTCCCACCAGCCGCCCGACCCGCACGACCCGCACGACCCGCATTCCCCGCCTTCCCCAGCGTCGCCCCCCTCCCCTCCTTCACACCCGCTGTCTGTATAACATATATACTAATATAATATAGCTGAAGAATTTTTGTTTTTAAGTCTGTAAGATGGAATAAAAAAAAACTTTTTTGTTGGATAGTCCATGTGACGAGAAAGGCTTTAGGCTATAGTATGAGCGAAATCGACGCAAACGGAGTCGCAGGTGGTCGCTAGTATTCGATAATGAAGTAACGACTACTGAGTTTGGGTACACAAATATACGTAACACACAATTTCTTCCATCCGATATCCAGGGTCTATTTCAGATATTGTCGAGTCAGCAGTTGTAAATAATTTTAAGGAGCTATTTACTTAGCTATATGCCAAACAAAGCTACTATTTGCTGAATACGAAAGGTACAATTTATCATTCAGGTTCGAAGACTATGATTTTGTCTATAAGACAACCTGTGAATAACCAGTAACCGTTCTATCGTTATTCTCGTTATTCGTATAAATTCGTACCTGTAGATAGCGGTCGTCGAGGCGTATGATGGTGATGCGGCGGCGAGCCCATTTGTGCCGCCTGGCGCGCTAGCCGCCGCGGAGATGTGCCACGTGATCTGTATACCCCGAGATAAATAGTAGTGAGTTTTGGGCAGTAGCCGCCAAGAGATTTCTGACAATAATTGTAAACGGTTTATATGTGAGATGTTGATAAATATACAAACATAGCACACCCAAAACGTTTACTGTGTCCACTTTATTAAGCGTCTTTTAACAGCGCGGCGATTGAAACAGTTGGTGATGTCATTTAATAACTCAAATGTGATGACATTTCGGTTTACTGTTATCATTGGGGGCGTTTGGCAGAAAAAAAGCGCTAGGAAGCGCTAACGATTAAATAAGCAAAATGGCGGATTGTGTCAAACAAACTGTACAGTTTTCGGCCAGGATATGTTTGCTAACTTCAGTCTGTGCTTCAGTTTAGCTGACACAACCCGCCATTTTGCTTACTTAATCGTTAGCGCTCCCTAGCGCTTTTTTCTGCCAAACGCCCCCAATAACTTAACTTTAGAATACAGACGTCTCATAGCTTTTAGTCTGTGCGCACCTTGCCCACACATTTGGCTATATGTAGGTTAGTATTTAAGTCATATTTGTAAGCTTATTTTCATCATTATAGTCTACACACGTCCTAACTAACCAATTGTTTTATTGGTCTCCCGCGCGCCACCTCATATCAAGTTAACTACATACTTACTTGTTCCCTTCTGTGGATAATTTCTTAGCGAGTTCCTGCGGCCTCGGTTGAGGTGTCGGTGTGGTATCTTGTTCTGATCGACTTGAATCTGTTTTATCTGTCGAATCATCTGCAACAAGCAACACTCATTACAGTTGAAGTATTACTATAGCTTTCACTAGTACAATCGATGGATTGAATAAGTCAATCGATAGATTATGAAATGTAAATCGATATTTTGAACAAAGCTAGTTAATATGTTGAACATCGATAAATAGCCATAAATACAGTTTACCTGGCAAGCTTAGAGCTTCTCTGACTCTATCAACAAGTGCATTGAAGACTGGGTATTGTTCTTTGTTCGGCTTCGGTCCAATGGGTAGTAACCTGGAACAAAATTGTTAAGTGTTAGATATACCATCTTCGTAAGCACTTCACAGTTGGATAATAGTTCTATCGATGGGTAAGGCTTGAAGAGCTCAGTTTGGGACGTTTAAAGACGGGAAAATGAACGCCAGTTGCGTCGTTGATGTCCATGATTGGTAGTGGTGATCACTAACAAAAGGAGAACATTTGTTACGAGTGGTCTGATACCCCGCTCACCCACTGCGGAATACATCGATATCAATTTTAGCCCTGTCGCGGTATGTGGACAGGCACCGATACAAAACAGTTGTTACCTTTCTCCATACTGGTGGGTAAATCCAGTGGGTGAGCAGGGCATCGCCCATGCTAAACTATGTTTTAATTTGTTTACCTCTCCTGCGGCGGGATGATGAAGGACTGGTGCTGTGGGGGATGCACGGGCGGCGTGTGCGTCCACGCCAGCTCCATCTTGGACAGCGGCGACTCCGGCGAAGCGTACGGGTTACCGCACTTCACTGGAATTAATACAAGTACAAAAAACAAATAATGTATATATCATCATAAACCTGCAAATACATCAAATAGATAAAGGTTGACTTCTTCTATTAAGTGCAAAGAGCTCCTGCGCCAGAAAAAGCCACTCTACCCACTCTTACTTTGGAACTGCATAATCGCGTGTGCATGTTTCTGTGTGTGTGTGTGTGTGTGTGTGTGTGTGTATGTGTGTGTGTATGTGTGTGTGTGTGTGTATGAGCGCACATAAGTGTGTTTGTGTGTGTTTTTTTTCAATTGAAACTTATTACAATCGTATATTGGCAAAGTTAAATACCTTTGAAGCGACTTTTGCACCAGATATAGACAATGAGGGGTTTTCTAGATTAAATTTCCTCTTGATGGCGTATCGTTAACTTAAAGTCTAACAGTGCGATTTTTTTATTTATTTGCTTGCCACATAGTGTAAAAGGGTCTTATTATATAGTCCAGATGATGGCATAACTCGGACGCCATCTAGCGGAAATATAATTCTACATATTTATATTTACCAGGGCTCCGGTGTCTTGGGTGATGATGGGCGGCGGCCAGGCCCTCTCCGTTCGACGACGGCGCTGTGTCCGGAGACGTACTGCTTCCGACTACAGCAGAAACAAATACCAAAATATGCTTGCCTGATTCTTACACGATGGAGAGGATGTATTTTATAACAAAATTAAAGTCTTAAAAAGTACAGGTAGCCTCAAAAATTAAATGTTTAATACTGACAAAATAAAAAAATATTACTAAGAGTAGATATAGATTGGCACTGTACGACAACAATACGGTATTTGACTGACAAGTCAAATCACCAACTTTTTTAAATGTCAAAAACGTAACCCTGTAGGAAAACAATTATGAAATATTGAATCGTGACGTCACGATGCAATAGTGTCAAATCAATACTCTTTTAACTTCAATTAGCTGTAATTATTTGTTAAAAGCTCAATAGTAACTGCGAGATAAAAAACTGTGCGTAATTTTTGATTTCGTCTTTAATCTTTGTTTTGTTTTGTTTTGTGTGTTAGCTCTTTCTGTCCTGTATTGTTATGCATGCATCTATTTTGTAAAAAAATTTTATACGTGGACAACGGGGTTGATTGCACTTGAATATAGCCGTAATATAGTATATACTCATAAATTTAATCGCTAAGTGTAATTGTTTGTTGTCTCAAAATAAATGAAAAAAAAAATCTTAGAATGTCATAATTTATTTAGTAGTTATGAAGGTGCAAACTTACCAACAATCCTCTTCTGCTTGCCCAGTATCTTGGCCCGCGGCGACGTCTGCTGATGCAGCTGGTCCGGCCAGATCTCGACCGACTGGCCGCTCATCGGCGTCGACTTCCTGCAAAGCGACATCAGGAGCAAAGCCGCGCAGGCGACGCGCGGGCCTACGACCGACCGACGCCCAAAAAGGTGGGTCGCACCAGTGCATACTTATACTCTGCTTCCAAAATGAGTATGAGCACGACCGGGAAGGACCGCAGGGGTCCCGGCGGGGGGATAGCGCCCCCGCCGGGGCCCCCTCCCGCGCCGGGGCGGTGCGGAGTCCTGGATCGGCGCACCGCGTCCGATTCGATCGCCAAACCATCGAAGCGGACGCTCCGACGAGTCACCACGGACGCCGCCCCGGCCGGCCGCGGCGAGTCCACGTAGCGCCTCGCAGGGCGGCGGGGGCGACCTACAATAAGGCGGTAACAGGGGCATCTGATGCCCCCCGTTGCCGGGTCGCGCGCGGCCCCCCGCGAGGCCTAGCCCGGGGCCACGGCTGCGCCCGGGCGCGGTCACGTCGCCCGCGCGCCCGCGCAGCTCTGTTCGAAAGCTCCTACTTACAGGTTGGACGAGTCGCTGCCGATCGACACGGACGAGCTCGTCGACAGCTGGTGGCCCGACCGGGACCCGATCGTTGTCTGCGGGATGAATAAAAACTTCGTTACGTCTGTACGGGCGCAAAACAACCACATACGTAACTAGATGAAGATTAATAGGAGTAAAATTCACATACGAAACAAATCAGAAGTGCGTGCTCAGCTTGCGCGATCGATATAAAATGCCCACTCGTTGACACATCTCATTGACCTGTCATGATGTCACCATACGCACATTCCGACGTTTCTTTATGTCACGGGACATCACTGATTTTGCCAGATGCACAGTGGAGTCTGACTTGTCGCTCGTCTCCGGGACTGCTATCAGCTCGCTCTCCTACGATTCGTTCTACAGATGGCGCCACTGATCCTATGTATAACTCACGCTGATCTTGCTGAGCGGCGGGTGCGTTAGAGCGGGCGGGTCTACGGGTCAAACGATCCGAACGCCGTCGACCTGTGCATGTTGGTGTCTGACTTATCACTCGTCTCCGTGATTGCTATCGGCTAGTTTTCAGACGACTCGTGCTGCAGATGGCGCCACTGGTACTATGTATAACTCACACTGATCTTGCTAAGCGGCAGGTGCGAGATGGAGACGTGTTGATCTAGTGCAAGTTTAACTCTAGAAAGGCCCCGCAGTGGACTGCGTCAGGCTAATAATGTCATATCACTCACGCTGATCTTGCTGAGCGGCGGGTGCGTGAGGGCGGGCGGGTCTGCGCGCGGCGGCTCGTCGTAGTGCGAGGGCTCGTCGAACGAGCCGGGCGCCGTGGACCCGTGCACGGTGGTGTCCGACTTGTCGCTCGTCTCCGGGATCGCTATCAGCTCGCTTTCAGATGATTCTTGTTCTAGACTCCACTGTTGGTACCTTGGGAGGGGATGTTATACTTGTATGTACTATTATCCTTGTTCAATCTGATAAACGCAAAAAAACATTAATCGATCATCTTGAAAAAAAAATGTAGAACAGATTTCACGGGTAAATATTCAATTATTTCCAGGTATTAATCTGGCTGGTGTCTGATTTCTCCACATATAGCTGGAGAGCTGGCAAGCATTTTTGGGTAGGTGCTTGAGGCAAGCTGAAACCTTGTCCTGTACCTCTCCTATTATATCCCAACACGAAACTGCAGACCTGGCTGGTGAGTAGCGGGGCTAAATCAAACCCCAAATTTTTAAAAGTATATTTTTTTTTAATCCAAAAATATACTTGAGGCAATTTGCAATTTTTATATGTTGTAGTTTAATATTTACAGAGTATAAAAAAAAATAAGCCAGACGATTCAGCCGGGGTTTTAACATTGCCAGGCGCGTCCAAAAATATTTTGCAAATGAATATAAAAAATGTGTTTGAGGCAACTTGAAATTTTAATAGAGTATTATGTATAACTAAAAAATAAGACTCTCAAAAAGACAGATCATTTCGGTGGGTCTTTCTACCTGCCAGGCGATCTAACAAAAGACAATGCCGATTTTGTTAGGGAAGGTGGCGTCTTTTTTTTTTCGAGCGTCCACCAACCAAACTTGGTAATCTATATTCTTGAGGGCATTACAAACGATTTTTGCTATGGCAGTAAAGCTGTAAACTCAGTCCGAACTGAGTTAATCCGGTTTGAACTTTTTTCGCTTCATACATTTTTCTATGGGAAATTGTTTTTTTTTGTTTCTTGCGTCCATCGACGAAACGTGAAAATATATATTCTTGAGGTCATCACAAACAATATTTGCTATGGCAGTGACGCTGTAAACTCAGTCCGAACTGAGTGAGACTGCCCAGAACTATTTAACAACTGTTGGAAAAAAAGTAGGAATTTCCCATACAAAAACGCAGGAGCGAACGCCTAGAGTGAAAACGATCTAGGCTGTTTCACTCCGTTCGGACTGAGTTTACAGCTATACTGCCATAGCAAATATCGTTTGTGATGACCTCAAGAATATATATTTTCATGTTTCGTCGATGGACGCGAGAAAAAAAGTTGCAATTTCCCATACAAAAAAGCAGGAGCGAACGCCTAGAGTGAAAACGATCTAGGCTGTTTCACTCCGTTCGGACTGAGTTTACAGCTATACTGCCATAGCAAATATCGTTTGTGATGACCTCAAGAATATATATTTTCATGTTTCGTCGATGGACGCGAGAAAAAAAGTTGCAATTTCCCATACAAAAAAGCAGGAGCGAACGCCTAGAGTGAAAACGTTCTAGGCTGTCTCACTCAGTTCGGACTGAGTTTACAGCTTTACTGCCATAGCAAATATTGTTTGTGATGACCTAAAGAATATATATTTTCACGTTTCGTCGATGGACGCAAGAAACAAAAAAATTCAATTTCCCATAGAAAAATGTATGAAGCGAAAAAAGTTCAAACCTGATTTACTCGGTTCGGACTGAGATTACAGCTATACTGCCATAGCAAAAATCGTTTGTAATGCCCTCAAAAATATAGATTACCAAGTTTGGTTGGTGGACGCTCGAAAAAAAAAGACGCCACCTTCCCTAACAAAATCGGCATTGTCTTTTGTTAGATCGCCTGGCAGGTAGAAAGACCCACCGAAATGATCTGTCTTTTTGAGAGTCTTATTTTTTAGTTATAAATAATACTCTATTAAAATTTCAAGTTGCCTCAAACACATTTTTTATATTCATTTGCAAAATATTTTTGGACGCGCCTGGCAATGTTAAAACCCCGGCTGAATCGTCTGGCTTATTTTTTTTTATACTCTGTAAATATTAAACTACAACATATAAAAATTGCAAATTGCCTCAAGTATATTTTTGGATTAAAAAAAAATATACTTTTAAAAATTTGGGGTTTGATTTAGCCCCGCTACTCACCAGCCAGGTCTGCAGTTTCGTGTTGGGATATAATAGGAGAGGTACAGGACAAGTTTTCAGCTTGCCTCAAGCACCTACCCAAAAATGCTTGCCAGCTCTCGGGCTAATAGCAGAATAATAAAAAAATCGACAACAATTGGTCCTTCGAGCCGTATAAAACTTACTTAGTAACTTTGGCAGGTTTTTCCCAGAGTGTGTGCATTTCAATTATTTCCAGGTATTAATCTGGCTGGTGTCTGATTTCTCCACCTAGCAGAATAATAAAAAAATCAACAACAATTGGTTCTTCGAGCCGTACAACACTTACTTAGTAACTTTAGCAGGTTCTTCCCAGTGCGTGTGCATATGAGCTGGTGACTTGTGCTGCAACTTAGGCTTGCGGTCCACTCCCACGAGTGGGCTGCAGCTACTCCCAGCTGCCACTGTCGTATTCGCTTCTAACTCCGCCTTAAGCGAAGGCTGGCTAAGTTCTGCGAAATGTTCTGATTAAACAAAAAGAGCTACGTCAAGATTTAGCCAAACCATTCGTTAGTTTATTTATTTACTCTGTTGGTATTTTTATGGAAAGCAAAGGATAACATAACATTGATATAATTATGTGTAGTTAATTCAGTAATTTTTCGCCACAAATTATCCCTATCCGTAAAGCCAACAAGGCAATGGAGCTGCACTCACAAATTGGCCTGCCCAGTATGATACCCAATCTGGGGCATAGGTAGGCCTACGTTTATCAATAGACAGCAACATGCTGATGATGGAAGATTACCACTTGATGTAGTGGTCAAGAAGTTGAGTACTCGTCTAAGAGGTCGCGGGTTCGATGCTCGCACAGGAAAAACATGTGTGTGCATGAACATGTCTGTTTGTCCTGGTCTGGGTGTCATATGTATCTATTTAAGAATATCTGTAATGCCACTGTTGATTCCGATATCTGTAACACAACTGCTTCAGCTACTTAACACGGGGTCAGACAAATGTTTGTCATGTTGTAAAGTATTTATCAATTTATTTATTACAACCACTGTTGATTCTTATATCTGTAACACTAAGCTACATAACACGGTGTTTTCTTAGGTTTACGCGACTGTTACTCATGAAGTAAGTATATTCTTCAAACTACATATTTACCGCGATTTTATCCGTTTAAAAGTAGTTTTATTTCATACATAACACGGTGTCAGACTAATGTATGTGATGTTGTGAGATTTCTGTCTATACATTTATTTTACCTCTAGCACGAGGCGCGTGCGGCATCACAATCATCGGTGGGATGCGTTTGCACTGATGATATTGCGCTTCAAGTGTGTGGAGAACTATGCGCACTAGCGACTGCACGTGGCTGCATATGGCGCCGCTGCTGTAGTGGTACTGAAATTATTCAGAGACGACCTTTGATTATTTTGGATGATTGAGTAGACTTTCTATCAACAGAGCTCGAAAGTGTATCTGGTGTTTTTTGAAATTCTTAAAGAAAATAAAAATAATTTTTTTTATTTTAAATCCAATTGATAAATAAGAAAATGAAAAGTGGTGAATATTTAAAGGTTACTAGAAAAACGACACTATTTTTGATGTGATAATAGGGATGTTGACATGACACATATCACTACTTATTTCATAACACTTTTATACAAAAAGAAAACGCGTTTTAGTATGTACAGTTATGAATTGGTTTGTTTTCGTTTATATTCTGTAAGTTTAGGATTTTTAATAAATAATAATTATTTATATAGTTAATCAGTTGACTTCAAAAATAATGACGTCATAGTGTGCTACTCCCCCACAAACTTCATAGTTCGGAATCGTTATGACAGTTACTGTTGATAAAAGTAAGTCAAATGACTGGTGTTGTCAACATCCCCATTGAAATAGTAAAACTAGTGAGTCATCAACATCATCCTAGCGCCTCTCCTGGTTGCATCGTCGGCCATTGCCTCGGAGCCCAGGGTACGCTGCGACTATGATCCTGAATTGACCAGACTGGTTATTACAACTAGTTACCTTGTACAAAACCACCAGTAGCGCCATCAGCCAATGTCTCCGCACGTGCGGCTCCAGCGCCGCCAGCGAGTGCGGCGCGCCCGCCGCGCCCGCGGCAACCACGCCCGTGCCGCTCGACCCGCCGCTGCAGTACTAAACACACACACGTGCTTAGTATCTATACTCATATAATGAAGCTTATTATGTTTGTTGTTCCGTAGGAAACAAACAAAAAAAAGCAAAAGAGGAGCCGTAGCTGCCATGATAACGGATGTGGTACCGAAATGGTATCCTACGCGTTAGCATCGCCATACCGACCCACAAGATACTTCTTCACGCTTCTCTTGTAGTGATCCAGGTTATATGAAGGAGGAAACACGCACGATGACAACGCATTCCATAGCTTAATAGTTCGTAATGCATACAATAAAAGGATTTGTATAGGTACATGCCACAACTGTGGTACTTGAAACATTTACTTAACTATGGGTCGCATGTGTCCTTGCTAAGATCACTAACACGACACAAAAGTATTTAAACGACTGCACACAAACGTACATCTAAAGATACATAAAACTTTAATATTTTACACTAAAATTTTAATATTTTAAAAACTTAATTTAGTTGTAATGAATGGGCTCAAAAACAACTGAACCAATTTTAAAAATTCTTCCACCATTAGAAAGCTACATTAGCCCTGAGTAATATAAGCTACATTTTATTTGGAAAAATAATAGGTTTCTATTCTAAAACAAATGGTTGCACTCCGGGACTGCCGGCAGAAGTGAATGCAACCTGCGGGTAATGACTGCGTCGTCGATGTTAGTGTCGGTATCGTAATTTACCTGGGTATCATTTTGCTGACAGTGTCTTTCCTGGGTAGGCTTTAAGCAGCGGTAACCGATATGCACGCGGGTGTAGGCGCGGGCGACCGCTAGTTATTCCATAAACATACAAATGGTAGACGGTTTGAGATTCAAGCATCTAATAGCGTTATACTTACAATAAGTATGTAACTTAACTTTTCTAGTGCTAAAAAGATATTTTCTTTTTTCAATCATTCAATCATACCTGCAACAATAGAAGCGTAGGCTCCGCTATGCTGGCACCCATCACGTGGTTTTGATCCAGAACTTGAGGCAGATTCGCCATGAACGCGTTAAATATTGAAGATGTTCTGCAAAAGATACGTTTTACATTTATATCTCTCGTTTTAATTTTAAATAGAAAAAGAAAGACACTAAGCGAAAAAACGCGGCCTTATCAAAAAAATCAAAATCAAAAATATCTTTATTCAAATAGGCATACAAACAAGCACTTTCGAATCGTCAAAACTATGAAAAAAAATATATTCAATACATTTGAATACATATATATGGTGATATATAAAATATACTAATATAAATAAACATACTTAATGCGATTCTACCACTGGTTCGGAATGCTGATTCTGCCGAGAAGACTCCAGCAAGAAACTCGGTCAGTTGCTCTTTTCAATCGCCAATTTAGTACTACAATCATTTCAATACAATGTTTTCAAAAAAAATGTTACTGGAATACGACGTCATACAGGTAACGGAAAACTCAATTATATAAAACAAAAACTTATACTCTAGTTGTTAGTGAAAGAAAAATTACGCAAAATTACGCGACGTCATTTTGGCATGGTGTCCTTCTTCCATATAAAATGCAGGCGTAGTCGCGCCGAACTTCGGTCGCGTTTTTTCGACCTAGGGTGTTCCTATTCTTAAACAACGCTAGTTAGGGATCATCTGTGATCCTTTTACAAATTTAGAGTTTATTCACTTACCTGCCATCCAAAAAGAAACCTTAATCTTAGCTACATAAGGATCACTACAGCTATTCGTGTACGTACCTAAGAGTGTAAGGCGGTATGTGGAAGTACTTATCGGAGCAGTTGTACCCCAGTAGAAGGAACAAATGTTTCAACACGAGTTCTTGCGTCTTCGCCGTAGCCTTGTCTTCAGTTGGATGAGCTTGGTCCGACCTGATTGATGTAAATGACCATGTTAGAAATATATAATCCATAGCGATTTCAATTATTTGATAGCTTAAAACCGTCAAGTCAATGAATTTATATGAATATAATCCTATTCTATTTTAATTAAGCTGTAGAGTTTGTTTGTTTGTTTGAACGCGATAATCACAGGTTGAATTCCTGAGATCTGCAATGAGGTAAAAATTCTGAGGCGTGGTTCACCTGAGGTTCGAATGGAAACAATATTTTTGTGTTGAATAGTCCATTTGTTGAAAAATGCTTTAAGCTATAATATAACACAAGGGTGAGGAAACCGAAATCAACGAGGACAAAGTAGCGAGCGACTGTTAGTAGTATCAATAAAATATCACCTTTGGATAGTTACTTTTACGAGAAAAACAATGCTTATTATAAATCATATTATGTTAGATATTATTAAATACAAACCTCGAAAGAAACTGCATGAGAAGAAAGACTAATAAGTTGGTAGTCTCTCTGTCAGCTTCTTCTAAATCCACTGCCTTAGGTAGTACAGTAGTCAGGGTGTCTTCAGTCGACCGTCCCGACAAAGAGTGGAAACCCTCTGAAATGTTATCAACCCATTCAGATTAGTAAGTTGACAGTACTATTTGACCTAAAATAACTGAAGTAAGATCCACCAGACTTAACGTATTTTGGATGTTACAAAGGAGATCCGCCAAAATTATCACAGCTCCGGCGCAAAAATTATTTAATACTTACTTACATTAGCTAAATACTTACATTTATTCAATTATAACAACAATAATGAACTAAAAAGGACAAAGTTTCTCTAATAATTCTAATAAATAAACTTTTTACGCAAAAGTATCTATGAAAATGTTCCGGTCTAAAAAATATGTTAGCATGTGATCAATAGGGATTCTTTATAATAGTTTCATTATATTATTGGCACCGGAGTTGGGGTCAGATAAAATTGCAAAAACATAGCAGCGGGCTCCAGTTTTTAATTCGCACCAGGGCCCTTGGTTGCCTAGCTACGCCACAGATAGTATCTCACCGTGCGCGCTGTTCCTAGGCGGCGCCATGGGCTGCGGCGTGGCGAGCAGCTGGCCGAGCCCGAAGCGCGACGTCTTGCGCTTCAGCAGCGGCGCCGAGTACTGACGCGAGTACACCTTCTCGCGCTCCGCTGGATGAAATGAAATAATTTATTCAGCAATTTGATTCACTAAGTAAATTTTTTGCACGTCAAACGTCACGTTTGGGATACACACGCTTGCCCGAATTTCATTTGCCATAATTTCATCTGCTATAATATTCAACAGATAGAATATTGTTTCCCATAAATTTCATATGTCATACTCATTGTTTGCTATACAAGTCACTTGCTAGAAACTTTATGTCCCATAAAGCCATTTGCAATAACATGATTTGTTATAATCATCGAAAACCATAATTATTATATGCCATAAAATCACTTGCCATCCAAATTGGTTGTTAGAAGGTTGGAGACCCCTCATTTTTATGCCGCAAAAAAGATTAGATTAGGTGAAAACATGAAAGTTGCCAGAAAGGTGATAAAATTTGCGAAAAAGCATTAATTATGTTTAGGTTACGATTGTGTTTGGTTTAGGTTAGGTTAGAACATGAAAGTCAACGCACGAGCCGAGCGAGCGAAGCGAGCGTGCCGCGGTAGCGGCCGGCGAAGTGCCAGAGATCTAATCGTTTTTTACGTCGTTTGTTAGTTTAGGTTAAACTTAGGTAAGGTTTAGGTTAGGTTAGGTTAGAACATGAAAGTCAACGCACGAGCCGAGCGAGCGAAGCGAGCGTGCCGCGGCAGCGGCCGGCGAAGTGCCAGAGATCTAATCGTTTTTTACGTCGTTTGTTAGTTTAGGTTAAACTTAGGTAAGGTTTAGGTTAGGTTAGGTTAGAACATGAAAGTCAACGCACGAGCCGAGCGAGCGAAGCGAGCGTGCCGCTACAGCGGCCGGCGAAGTGCCAGAGATCTAATCGTTTTTTACGTCGTTTGTTAGTTTAGGTTAAACTTAGGTAAGGTTTAGGTTAGGTTAGGTTAGAACATGAAAGTCAACGCACGAGCCGAGCGAGCGAAGCGAGCGTGCCGCGGCAGCGGCCGGCGAAGTGCCAGAGATCTAATCGTTTTTTACGTCGTTTGTTAGTTCAGGTTAAACTTGGGTAAGGTTTAGGTTAAGTTAGGTTAGAACATGAAAGTCAACGCACATTCGACATTAATATTTTGTGTGGCATTTAAATATTCTGTTAAATAATATTATTGTAATTAATATTATGGATGACAAAGCTTATGGAAATTTTATCATTATGAAATCTAAGGTTCGGGAAAACAAGAATATGACACATAAATTATATGGTAAACAAAACATTCGGGCAAATGAAATTCGGGCAAGTGAAATTCTGGCAAATGAGTATTATTGCATATAATTTTCGGGAAAACAACAGACAACCGTCACGTTTTTCACCCTACCAGCGGCTCGGCGCGAATGGCCTGCTGAGAAGAGACGCCGGAAAAACAATCATCACAATATAACTAAGGTTAGCTGGACTAAATGATTAACAATAGTAAGTTTTTGAACAAAATCCAATTGAATATCTATAGTAATAAAATAAAGCTAAAGAGTTTGATTGTTTGTTTGAACACAATAATCTCAGGAACTACTGGTTCCATATGCCGAGGAAGGCTTTAAGCTATAGTAGTGTTTTACTGTTTATGTGTGGAGAAACCAAAATGCACGCGGAAAGAGTCGCGGGCGGCTACAGGTTATCGAATAAATGCGTAATGTTTGTTTTAAAACTTCATAAATTAATTTTATTCTGCACTACCTTAACTTTTGATCAATTTGATTCTTAATCAACCAGTTTGTTAATCGCCATGATTCTTTATCAACCCGATTTTTAACCAACTCGGTTCTAAACGAACTTGATTCTTAATCAACTTGATCCTTAATAATCTCGATTCTTAATCAACTCGATTCTTAATCATCTTGATTCTTAAACAACGTATCTGTTTTGTCAATACTCACTATGCCGTGCGTCGGGATGCGGCGGAACAGTAGCGGGGGCGGACACGGTGCGCTTGTACGGCCACTTGGCGCCAAACGACGCGGACAGCGAGTGAGGAGCCTCACGCATAGACACGCTTAGAGCTTCGTGAGCACGACGGACTTTGTACTTAATCAACGTATTTCGGCAATACTCACTATGCCGTGCGTCGGGATGCGGCGGAACAGTAGCGGGGGCGGACACGGTGCGCTTGTACGGCCACTTGGCGCCAAACGACGCGGACAGCGAGTGAGGAGCCTCACGCATAGACACGCTTAGAGCTTCGTGGGCACGACGAACTTTGTACTTTATCAACGTATTATTTTGCCAATACTCACTATGCCGTGCGTCGGGATGCGGCGGCACAGTAGCGGGGGCGGACACGGTGCGCTTGTACGGCCACTTGGCGCCAAACGAAGCGGACAGCGAGTGCGGAGCCTCGCGCATAGACACGCTTAGAGCTTGTCTCGTGGGCGTGGCAGACTTTGTACTTAATCACCGTATTCTTTAGCAATACTCACTATGCCGTGCGTCGGGATGCGGCGGAACAGTAGCGGGGGCGGACACGGTGCGCTTGTACGGCCACTTGGCGCCAAACGACGCGGACAGCGAGTGAGGAGCCTCACGCATAGACACGCTTAGGGCTTCGTGAGCACGGCGGACTTTGTACAGGAACCACTCGGGGCTGGCTCCGCTACTCACCAGGTCTAGAGGAAGATTGGTTAGGAGTTAGTCTAGGTAAAGTTAAGGTTTCGAGTCATAGTATAAGTCATTACAAACACGTGCTGTTTTAAAACATCTAGATATCTTACCCGGTGCCCCAAAATCGTAGTTAGTAGTGTGTTAGTGTGATGTTCTGCTATTATGATGATGATAACGAATGTGTTTGTGTGTGTGTATGTGCGTGTGTGTGTATGCCGCCAAACGACGCGGACATCGAGAGTGCCTCACGCATAGACACACTTAGAGATTCGTGTGCTCGGCGGACTTTGTACAGGAACCATTCGGGGCTGGCTCCGCTGCTTACTATGTCTAGGGAGAGGGTATTTTTGTATGTTATTGTGAGGTTAACAAACAAAAGTCACCTGATGGTAAGTGATTAACACTGCCCATGGACAAGAGTCGCAGGGTATGGGGTCTTAAAGGTCCACCAGCAGAAACATAGCACAACAGTTACGAAGTGCTCCTTCACTGTGATCTTGTGTAAGGTGGAAGTACTTTCCCCAGACGAGGGGTCTGGGGCACTTCCACTCATTCGAGTGGAAGTTCTACTAAGCTCTGACTTTCTTAAAATGTACACAAAGTTAGCACCTTCAATCAATCTTCGGTCTGACTTGCGCTGTGCGTTAGCGTGCCAAGTGAAGGCCGTATAGTTTTTATTGGTCTTGCAGTGAAGTTATGCGTCGCATTACAAATTAATTTCTAAGGAAGTATTTGGTGGTTTATGCTGTTTGAGCAAACAGTGCATCAAATAGTTTTTATAATTGAACTCGACGCAGAGAAAGTACACTTTAACCGACATATTTTTTTTATTGAAAATTTACACAAATACCTCTCAAAAGCAACTGTAAAGTAATAAACTAAAGCGAAATCAAAGAAAATTATTGCATGCAGTACTCACATCGATTTGAACACCAGAACAGATCAACCTGTTCAAAAATAAAAACAAAACCAAATAAATATCACTAGAGAACAAAATCATAATTAACAAAATTAATATTATTCTATTAGCAAATCAAAATCCTGTTTCAATTTGGGAATAGCGTTACTCTAACCAATCGTTTTATTTCGACTGACATTACCACCAGAGATAAAACAAAGCTATGTCTAAGTAGACAAGACAGTTAACAGAATACCAAAGCAGTAACTTAGTTACTTATTATCCATATTCAATGCACATCTAAAACATCTATTACAACACTACAAAAAGACACATGTGTAGTAAAACTCCGACACAACACTCACCCCTCAAATTACTAAAATCCACATTCTTATTCGAGTTGATCTGCGCTTCGAGCAGCAAAGCTTCAAATCGGTTGAGGAAGAAGTCCCATGTCAGGATACGTCTGTCACTCAGCGTGTTGTGGAGCTGGTATATGGACTGGAGGACCATCGGCCGGTCTACGATGATCAGGTCGAATTGCGTCTCCAAGCAGTAGAGGAGAAGCTGGGGAAGTAGAATGGTTATTACAGGCCCGTTGGTCGAGTGGCTAGAGACCCTGGCTACAAAACCAAGGGTCGCGGGTTCGAATCCCGCTAGGGGCAAATGTTTGTGTGATGAACATCGGCATTTGTACTCGAGTCATGGATGTTTATAAAAGTATTTAAGTATGTCTATCCGTTCCCTAGCTTCCATAGTACAAGCTTCGAGCTTAGTTTGGGGCTAGGCAATTGGTGTGTTTGTCCAAGGCATTTATTTATTTATTTATTTATTTATTTATTAAATACGATTTCATTGAACGGCTGGATATGCCTCTCAAATGCTGTTCAGGGTTGTTACTGATGCAAAAATATAGACTTCCGCGGATGCAGATGCATAAGAGTCCACATCAATCACACGCGCAACAGCCCACCTTAGAGGCTAAGCGCGGAAAACTCCCCGGCAAACCTAATTCCACATCCGTGGACTACAAATTTGTGGATCCACAAATTTTAAGTGCATAAATAACTGAAAATCAGTTTAATTTTAACTTTTTATTTATCGCCTATCTATTTGTGAGTTAAGTGATGAGGTAACGCGAAGAACGTGTCAATTTGGCCCCGTCCACGTCATTTGTTGATGTGAATCTGCATCCGTAAATCCTACGCATTGATTGATGCGGATGGTCATGAGGCTGCAGATTTCTAAATTAATACGAATAATCCGCATTTACGGATGCAGATGCGGATGCGAATATTCGTATCACGATGTTTTAATTATATTAGATTGTATTTGTGTATGTTAATTATCTGACAATCTTTTGCTTTGGTAATTTAATTATCTTTAAAATTATGTTTTAGTTTGCTCACTACCGCATTCAAACATTTAATTTTCTGCCTTTTGTACCTTACTTACTAGTGTGGTCAATAAAGTTTTTATAAATAAATAACACCCCTGGTGCTGTATAACGTACATCAATAGCGTTGTCGTGTATAGTGCCTATATACAGCGTGGCACGCTGCGCGACGTACACGTTGATGTCGTCCATGCTTGAGATGAGGTAGCAGAATGCGGTGGCTAGCGCTGTCTGAAGTGGCAGGCTTGTCTTTATGGGAGACCCGTCCATGAATCTGTGGGGATGAAAATTCACAGTATTTGAAGAAGCAATCAAAGTGATAGTCGAAGAAGTTTCTTTTGCAATTTGATTTAGTTTAATGCATTCGACTGCAGCATTTATTTTTCAACTAGTTTTTCTCCCGCTTGGAGCAGTTGCTCCCATGGGATAAAACAGGGATAAAATTATCCTATCACCTAAGGCAGCCCATACTTTGCCTCTATACCAAAATTCATCATAATCCGTTCAGTAAGTTCAGCGTGATTGACGGACAAACATCCAAACAAACTAAACTTTTACATTAATAATACATATAAGTTGGATTCAACTCACAAGTAAAAACTGCATATTTTTTTAACTTGCTAACTTTCTGTCTCTATTGCCTTTGGAGTAGAACGGCCGCAGGAAGCTCAACAAATAAACTTTTATTAAGTGACATTAAAACAATTGGCCAAGTGCGAGTGGGACTCCCGCACTGAGGGTTCAGTACAAATTCTATTTTTGACGTATTAAAAAAACTACTGAATAGATTTCGTTCGAACCAATTTTCGTTGGTAGTTTTTATGGTAATGTATATTATATATTTATTTCAGTTTTATCATCCTCTTATTTTAGAAGTTAGAGGGGGGGGACACACTTTTTTCCACTTTGGAAGAGTCTGTCACGCAAAGTATTCACTTTAGAAAAAAGTGATATTAGAAACCTTAACATAATTTTTAAAGACCTATTAATAGTTACCCCACACGTATACGTTCAATGAAAAAAAATATTTCGAGTTTCAGTTCTGGGTATGGGGACCCCCCGCTTTTTTTATTTTTTTTCTATTTTCGTGTGAAAACCTTGTTGCGGTTCACAGAATACATCTACTCACCAAGTTTCAACAGTATAGTACTAATAGTTTCGGAAAAAAGTGGCTGTGACATACTGGCGGACAGACAGACAGACAGACAGACAGACAGACATGACGAATCTATAAGGGTTCCGTTTTTTGCCATTTTGGCTACGGAACCCTAAAAATACCCTCACCTGATAATGACAGTAACCCGCTCCACAGCAGTGAACCGCACCCGATGATCCGGATGGTGGAACTGGTCTCTGATAAGGCTGCAGAACACGTCAGCTCCGCCGGCCAGCGTCACGCAATGCAGCAGGACTGGTACGCTCACGGAGCAGATGTGCTTCGTTTGACTCCTTCTAACATTAAAAAATACCTCACCTGATAATGACAGTAACACGCTCCACAGCAGTGAACCGCACCCTGTGGTCCGGGTGATGGAACTGGTCCCTGATGAGGCTGCAGAACACGTCTGCTCCTCCGGCCAGCGTCACGCAATGCAGCAGGACTGGTACGCTCACAGAACAGATGTGAGAGTGGTTCGCGTTGCACACGTTCCATAGGCTGTTGGAGATGGGGGGAAGTTTGAAGTGATTTAGTATAAACGGCGATGCAAGATAAACAACACAAGGAACATCCAAAAATACAAAAAAAAAACATTTTTTTCCCTCACAAAATTAAGGTATAAACCATTTAGTTTCCACACACAAACATGACAAGAAAAGAAAGAAGTTAATCCAAAATTCGGTTTTTATTGTTGTAACAACTAGAAAGCTAAATCTTAACTTTCTAAAAAGTTTAAGAAAAATGTTATTTTTGTGAAAGTATTAAACTTATTTGAATTTGAATTTGTCAAACAATGAGTAACCAGACGTAGATAACACTTACTTGTCAATCAGTAGATTTTCCTGGCACCAAATCAGGAAGCCCCTATGGTCAGCCAAAGCATCTGCGTTCAGCACCAGAACTTGGAGACATTGCAGTAGATGGTACAAGACATCTGGCCGTGACGTACTCTTCAGCTCCTGTAATTATTAAACTGTTGTAAGAAGTACCTTTGTTGCTGTAAAAGACGACCGAAGTTTTAAGAGATTGTTTGAAATTACGCGAACGAAGTTTGGCGACAATGCATTTTATAATTTTGGCATAGTGTTTTCGTTTGGTGTCATCTTCTATTTAAAATACATTACAAGCGTAGCCACGCCGAACTTCGGTAGTGTTTTCTCCGCCAAGTGTTTTTCTATACTTAGATAAATTACGTAGGAATTGAATAACGATATCAGTCATTTTGACGACTCTGTATTTTTTCGTTAAAATTACGCAAAATAGAAAACAAAAGAACGTCAACTTTCATTTTCTAATCGATATTAATCACAGTAAATAATTTAAAAGGTTATTAATTGTACCAACCTGCAACAGCTGGTGTATGTATTGAAGCTCCTGCGGTAACTCTTCGATGCAGAAGTGGAATTTGCCAGCGGAAGTTGGCCAGAAATTGGTCATATCCTCCTCCACAGATTCCGCCATTCCTTCGTTCTCACCGAGAAGATTAGGCGTTGAAACCTAGAAATAAAACCAGAACTCACTTATGAATGTGGTAACCTCAATCAAATGTTACCGTCAATTATCATCATCAGCCCTTCGTAGTTAAATGTCAAGCATTGGTCTACTTTGGCCTCCCACAGATGGGAGATATTGCGTATGGTCGATAAAAACAGGAGGACGCTGCTGCCAATTCCCCTGGAATGTCCCTTAGTCACTTCTTACGACGCCTACGGGAAGAAATGGGGTATAACTATTCAATAGAAGACCTTATGCAACTAACATAAAGCCGGGAGTTGTCTGTAAGTTACTTACATCAGCATAGGCGGCTGGACGGCTGGGGGCAGCGCCGCGGCCATGTCCAGTTGTTCCGTGATCGTCTCCACTGTTGCCGTCATTATCTGCCCGTCTCTTGCCGTTCAATAGTAGACTGTATGCCGGTAGCTTAAGGTCGTAAGTTGCCTGAAAGTTACTCACATCAGCCGTAGCAGTGGCGACATCTGTGTCCGTCAGCGTGATAGTATGCGCGGTCGCCATGGGCGGCTGGTCGGCCGGGGGCAGCGCCGCGGCCATGTCTAGTTGTTCCGTGATAGTCTCCGATACAGTCTCTTGCCGTTCAATACTAGGCCTTATGCCGCTGGCTTAAGGTCGTGAGTTGTCTGTAAGTTACTCACATCAGCTGTAGCAGTGGCGACATCTGTGTCCGTCAGCGTGATAGTATGCGCGGTCGCCATGGGCGGCTGGTCGGCCGGGGGCAGCGCCGCGGCCATGTCTAGTTGTTCCGTGATCGTCTGCACCGTTGCCGTCATTATCTGCCCTCTCTTGCAGTTTAATAGTAGACGTTATGCCCTTGACATAAGGTCGTGAGTTGTGTACAAGTTACTCACATCAGCTGTAGCAGTGGCGACATCTGTGTCCGTCAGCGTGATAGTATGCGCGGTCGCCATGGGCGGCTGGTCGGCCGGGGGCAGCGCCGCGGCCATGTCCAGTTGTTCCGTGATCGTCTCCACCGCTGCCGTCATTATCTGCCCGTCTCTTGCCGTTCAATAGTAGACTGTATCCTCCTAGCATAAAGTCGTGAAATGTCTGTTAGTTACTCACATCAGCTGTAGCAGTGGCGACATCTGTGTCCGTCAACGTGATAGTATGCGCGGTCGCCATGGGCGGCTGGTCGGCCGGGGGAAGCGCTGCGGCCATGTCAAGTTGTTCCGTGATCTCCATCGTTGCCGCCATTATCTGCCTGTCTCCTGCAGTTCAATATTAGACCTTACGCTCCTGACATAAGGTCGTGAGATGTCTGTAAGTTACTCACATCAGCGGTAGCAGTGGCGACATCTGTGTCCCTGATCGTCTCCACCGTTGCCGTCATTATCTGCCCGTCTGTTGCAGTTCAATAGTAGACCTTATGCTACTGATATAAGGTCATGAGTTGTGTGTAAGTTACTCACATCAGCTGTAGCAGTAGCGACATCTGCGTCCGTGATCGTCCCCACCGTTGCCGTCATTATCTGTCAGTCTCTTGCCGTACAATAGTAGACCGTATGCCTCTGACATAAGTTCGCGAGTTGTCAGTAAGTTACTCACATCAGCCGTAGCAGTGGCGACATCTGTGTCCGTCAGCGTGATAGTATGCGCGGTCGCCATGGGCGGCTGGTCGGCCGGGGGCAGCGCCGCGGCCATGTCTAGTTGTTCCGTGATCGTCTCCACCGTTGCCGTGATTATCAGCCAGTCTCTTGCAGTTCAGAAGTAGACATTATGCCGCTGTCATAAAGTCGTGAGTTGCCTGTAAGTTACTCACATCAGCTGTAGCAGTGGCGACATCTGTGTCCGTCAACGTGATAGTATGCGCGGTTGCCATGGGCGGCTGGTCGGCCGGGGGCAGCGCCGCGGCCATGTCTAGTTGTTCCGTGATTGTCTCCACCGTTGCCGTCATTATCTGCGCACAAGCAGCTCACGTATCATTCACGTCGGGTGGATGGTGAACCGTCCGGGAGGATTCGATTTGTTGACAAGATTTTGTTTTTTTGGGATTGTTGTACTATGGGAGCCTTTTTATCAGCAATCATT
Organism: Nomophila noctuella; assembly: GCA_958496325.1. Lineage (NCBI taxonomy): Eukaryota > Metazoa > Arthropoda > Insecta > Lepidoptera > Crambidae > Nomophila > Nomophila noctuella. The sequence continues at coordinate 10,635,827 of OY292501.1, forward strand.
TCTTTGTACGGCTACAATAAATTGTGACAGATTCGTTTGTATCGTTAATAAGTTGAAACTTGATGTGGAGTGTTGTTTGGATGTAAACACAGCAGCAATTAACGGTTTAAATTATTTAGGACCGGATAAATTTTTTTTTCCATCGTGGTTAATTTTATAAGTTGGTATAGCAAGAGATTACTTGTATGCTTTTTATATTCTGTTCAAATCTTCGATAAGACTATAATATACTCTCTCTAAAATGGTACTCTCTTAATTTTTTTAATGTCAATATAATATAAAAGCACCCATAGTTACTGAAGAAGTTTACATTTGGAAAATAAATGGTGTTAAAGTTGTCAACAAATCGAACCACCTCGGATAATACAGGGCTACATTTCCATCTAAATGATGCACTGTGACTTCATGCTCTAAATGGGTTAACAATACTGACAGCTACTTTGATATCTTTACTTTTAATGTATTACTATCCCAGTTATATGTTCGGGAAAAGTAGAATTTTACTACTTTAGCAGTAGTGTATTATTCGTTAGAATTTCATTTATTTTTATAGCATCATACTGATGAAAGAATTGTATTGTAGAACATTAAATTACTTAAATAACTCATCTTTTCCAATATTCGCCCCCCTTTTATTCACAAGGAATTAGTAGATTTAGTAAAAAAGATTAAATTATTTAATATTTGTTTGTGATGACTTGAATTGCGACTAAAAATATTTCACAAAAAAGTTAACTTGTACCCAATCGGTAACATAATAACTGGGATAGCTGACTTACAAACTAACTTTTTAGTAATGAAACAGATGCTATGACAATGTTTAAATGAAGAATGTAACCCTGTATGAAACTACGATATATTCCTCACTCAGCTAAGCAACTCATTGAACGTTGCATTATTTAAAAGACTACATATGTTTAAGCCAAAAGGCAGTTTCAATTATCGTCACTCTTTGTGCACAGATTTATAGCTATTTCTTATATTTTTGCAGGTAATACAATATAGTGACATATATTTTCTATTTGATACATTTTTGATAGCTGTTTTGTTTACTTTCCTCGTCGGTTCTAAAGACACAAATATTCTACATGTTTTATTATGAGATGAACTAAGCTAAAGCTACCTTTAGTGAGACAAATACTAGAACTATCATATTGTTCAAAAATTTAAAATCTAAAGTTATAGATAATTCTATATTATTTAATAAATAAATAATTATTATATATCTGCCATTAGACTTCATTGAATCATACTTACCGCCATGAGTTGAGATAAATGGAAAACCCTTAATGTTTCGAAATATTATTATTCGGTTAATAATTAAACCACTTTGTGTACCTAAATATTCAAAGAAGTCTTACCAAGGGGAGTCGACATTAAGACATCTTAAACATTTATAAATACCGCGTAATTGAGGAGCAGGAATATTATATTATAATATGGTTTAAAATACATTTCTGTTTCTATGAAATTGAAAACAGTGAATTTCTGACACACGCCATCAAAAAGTAAAAATAAAGCCAAGTTGTTCAAACGTCGACTCCCAAGCATTACCAACACTAAAATGCAGACGGAACACACGTGAAGAAGCAAGGAGTAGTAAGAAAGAGATAGAACGGACATACTTGCGTGTCACCTGACGGTTTACTCGTCAGTGCGAAGTCAGCACCGACGTCGCTTATGAGTGAGAGTTGCATGAAATGAACAAACTATACATCTATTATATAGATACGATACTAGCGTGGGACGTCGGCTCGGGCGGGCAGACGGGCTCATACTAGCGTACGGATGGAAACGAGACATTTATTGTATCTGAGTGTACTTCTATTTAGTTTAGAGGATTTTATTAGAGGTGATTATACTTTTATTTAGTTAAGAATTTTGTTACAGGAACAGCAGCACATTAAGCGTCGACATAAAGTCATTATTTATTTTTAAGTTTATTTGTTTATTATTAAATGAAACATGTAAAAGTTTTAATGTGAAAATGATTTATTTTTCCGTAGTCATGATTGTATGATGTAACTACATTAACCATTGATTAACAGAAAAGCAAAAAAAGGCCACGTACTAAAGAAACACATAATAAAAAAATGATGCCAAATAAGATGCAATTCTGGTTCAGCCATCAGTAGATTTATTTATCTCGAAAGGCTATTTTTCTACATCTAAAGAAATTATATCACAATGGTTTAGTGAGAAAAAAACTACCTTAAACGATAACCTAAACAAACCTCAGTAGATCCTACCTTAAAGTGCTGCTAGCCATGTAATGAAAATATTCATTAATATAGTCTATAATAATAAATTTCTACCAATATTTCTGTTTCCGTCCGTACCTTATTTCATTATTCACGAGTGTAATAATCTAAGGAATTTAATATAAGTTAATATTTTGCATTAAGTTTTTAAGAATAATCTATTTTTAATAAAGGATAAACATCAAATAGGTTGAAATGGAAGGATGGAAACTGTAAACCAAAAGCAACATTTATCTACGACAAAGATACTACAACTTTTCTTGTAGTAATTTTTGAAGGTTTGATTTGTGCTGCGATTTCAACATTTAATGGAAAGCAAAAAGCCGAATTTTAACAATAAAAATATTATATCAATAAATTCGGCTATTTGCTTTCCATTCTCATTGAAACTGTCAAACAATTTTAATGAGCGGAAAGCAAATAGCTGAATAATTGAGCCGTAAGGTTTTAAAAGTAGACCTTTCGAGACCTATTAGGAGCATAAAATAATAAATAATCCATCATAATGGAGCATAATATAGCACAAAATCGCAGCTCATACCATCAGCACATATAGTTCCGACACCCGAACATTCAGAGACTACGACAAAAACATAACCAAGCCGACGGCCCGTGAACGCGCGTCTGCCGCCACAGAGAGGCGCCGCTGTCCCGTCACGGAACGGTTTAGTAGAAATGTTGACATACTTGGCTGTTCCACTACTGTGCGACATTAATAAGGGAAAAAAAGCAATAGCGAATCATAAATTAAATATTTACAAAAAAAATGTGAGATCGACGGCTCATGTCATTAGCTAACTTGGCTAAGTTTCAGTGTTTTCTCGAAACACTTGAAATCACGGCACAACATGTATACATTTTTCTTTGGATCTACATAAGCATGAGTGCCGGATAATTTAGAAATATACAGGCAGTATGGGATGTACAAACTTTACATAAAAAGGACGTCTCAAAAAAGTTTGAATAAAGAATACTGCCAAAACAAAAATAGCTACAGAAGTTTTAAAATTAAAAACAAAGAAAAATTCATCTGATCTTTGGCCCTTCTTGCAATCCGGGCAAGCGCTTGCTTGGATTGCAAGAGGCGCTGGGCTCGATTCCCGCCTGAGCCACCTAAGATCCGATACATTTTTCTTTGTTCATAATTTAAAAAAATATAGGTAAAGGTATAATAAAACTCAGCATATACAATGCTTAAAATAAATATAAAAACAGCTACAAAAGTAAAAAAATACCTACAAAAATCCAAACAGCCACATCTGTCAAAACGTCCACTCCCACCGTTCCGTAACGGGACGTATCGTCTCGTACTCACATGAGGCATGTGGACCAGCACTCCGCCCACCGACGACTTGTCGGAGACGCCGTGAGCGAGCGACATGAGCGCGTCGACAGATGTCGCTGGCGTGCCGCCGGACTTGCTTCGCTCGTCTTCGGATTGGTTCTTCTTGTCGGACCAGCCTTCGTCTAGGGATGGCTGCGGGGGGGAAACAGTAAATTAATATGTTGTACTCAGATCTAATGAAAGGGAAATACGGAACTCTGCGAAGCCGCTTTAACTTATATGTGTTTTCGATCATACTACGCCTCGTCATGTACAGTCACGAGCAATAACATGTTTACATCTTGACTCTTATGTCAAAGCAGTAAAGTTCATATTTCAATGTGTTTGTATACATGTAAATGCTCATGACTGTACACGCACACAAGTAACAATTAAATACACCATGGCAAACCAAGCTCGTGTGTATGTTATTTTGTATGTATGTTGGAGAGGAGAAGTTGTGGTCAAACATAAGGTTGCAATTTAGTGAAAAAAGTTATTTAAAATAAACCCCTCCTCCTTCTGGAAGTGATCTTCGTCTAACGGTAGAATTCATAGTTGTAATTATACAACATCGAAGCTTATGTCAATAAAGAGTATTCAAGTGCCTTAAATATAGTACTTTAACGTTCACATTGCATACCTCCGGTGGTGGTTTGGGTCTATCCGGTACAAGCGCTCGCACGAGATGCACGGCCAACTGATGCCACAGAGCTGCGGCTTCGCAGTACGAACACGCGCCCTCCGCGAGACACACCGCTGTTAGACAAAACATCAATAGAAATTAGGCATTTGACTGCATACGAAATAACATTGAAGATGAAATCAAAAATTAAGCACACATTTGTATCCCACGATTCCCAAACAGTTAATTTTGAGCTTTTAACAAATTAATACAGTTTATTGAAACCAAAAAGATTACTGATTTGACAATACAGAAATGTGACGTCACAACGTTTTTATTATGTTTATTAAAGCATCCTTATGGAACGGCAAGATTAATTAAATACTCTAAGAAACAATCATGTCCTATATATATATAAATGCCAATGATGCCAAAATTAGACCAAAGTATGCATAATCTTAAAATGTTCAAATCAACTTACCGTGCTCAATAGTGTTCATCTGATTGGACTTCAGCATAAGACGGAGTAGCTTGGTGCATTCACTGCTGACATTCTGTATGTTGATCCGACGTTTCTGCAACTCCATCTGGGAAACGTAAAACCTTGTGTTTAAGTTTAAATAGTACTTGAAGCATCTAATTGAATATCTCTCATGATGTCTTAGGTTTACGTGACTATTACTCATGAAATAAAACTGCTTCCAAACGTGTAAAAAAACTAAATGTTTGCGGATCACGGATCACGTCTTCTGAAAAGTAGCCGAAACGTCGGGTTTCCCAGTAAATTCATCATTTAATCATATGTAATTCTGTCGCAGAATACCGTTGTCTACCATTTACCATCGTACGGAATGCCTAGCTTTGTTTATTGTAATCCACGAACATATTCATAAATGTAATGTACAACGAATATTACAATGCAGAGATATATAGATGCGACAACTGTCTCCTTAAAAGCTACGAGTGAATGACAAGGATCAAAAATATTGCCTTTTAAATATGCCCGTGTTTTATGAAAAATACGTACTTGTTTGAGCAGAATATCCACCATGAGTATGCAGCAAGTGAGATTTTCCGGCTTCGTCTGATCATCTTTCTTTTCCTTTTCGTTGCTCGGCGAATTGGCGTCTCTTTTTGTTGGGTCTGCAAAAATATCATTCAATTTAATACGGAACATTTTATTCAAATAAGTATTCATGTGTAAAGTAATAGAGAAATTATTACCTGCTGGCGGTTTCAATATAGTCTCGGGGAGGTTTACAACGCAGTGACTAAAGAGATCGAATAGTAGTGATAGTGGTACTTTGACATCCAGCATAGATATTGTCTGCAAATAAACATAATCACAATTCATTACCTAATCATGCTTTAAATCAACAGTATTTGACAAGATGTCATATTGGTCCTTCGAGCCGGATTTCTTTCAAATAATATATAATTACACTGTTGTTAGTAAGCTATTTACAAATATAATTGTCTTATTACAAAATCTTACCTGAAACCATTCAAGTACTGGCAACACAGTTTCCGGTTTCGGAGTGTCAGTCACTTTTTTAACAGCAAAGTCGTATAGATTACGCTCATCCACGCCTACCATAGTCCCGTCTGGCTCCAATATCTTTGCTACTGGGACTTTTAGCTCCATTAGCTCCTGGAAAAACATTAATTTAATAAATAAACAAGGCAAATAACATTAAATTTTTTTTTGCTTTTACATATTATAATATTTTAATACCTTTTCCGGGACGTCTGTACAAATGGCTTCCATCCAGGCTGGCATAATGTAATCCCAAATAGATTGGGTTACAATCCCGTAGGGGATTAAACAGTACAATCTGTAACAAAAATATAAAATACAAATAAATTGATTGAATTTTGTGGAAATTAAAGAGACCCGTGTCTGTTCGGTAGCCTAGGCTGGGAGGGAGGCCAGAGTTTTTTTTAAATGGCAGATCCGGCAAACTATCTCGCTGGTCGCCTGATGGTAAGCAATCATCGCCACCCACGGAAACCCGCGATACCAGAGGTATCGCCGATGCGTTGTTCGCCTTTAAGACCCCAACTGAGCACTGGCGACCTTACTCACCAGCAGCAACATAGCACAACAGTTACGATGTGCTATTTCATTGTGGTTTACCACACGAGCGCCTCATTCGAAGATTCACTAAGCTCTACCTCTCTTAAAGATGTTGATGTTTCACCTGGGCCCGTAGTCAAGATGCCACTTTGTCGAATTCGCCATACGCTTTCGTCGCGACTTATATTGCCACCCCGCACACAAACTATATATGTGAGCGGGATGGAGATATAAATCGCTACGAAAGCGTATGGCGAATTCGACAAAGTGGCATCTTGGCTAGCCTACCTGTTGACGCGTAGATGCCGCGGACCTGATGTCTCACCTGTTCAGCCCGTCCTTCAGATGCTGCGCCTTGGACGCGAGGTTGTCCCAGTGTCCGCCCTGGCGCGTGTAGTGCGGCGGGTGCGGCAGCAGGCACGCCACCAGCACGCTGCGGTGCGACGCGTAGATGCCGCGGACCTGATGTCTCACCTGTTCAGCCCGTCCTTCAGATGCTGCGCCTTGGACGCGAGGTTGTCCCAGTGTCCGCCCTGGCGCGTGTAGTGCGGCGGGTGCGGCAGCAGGCACGCCACCAGCACGCTGCGGTGCGACGCGTAGATGCCGCGGACCTGATGTCTCACCTGTTCAGCCCGTCCTTCAGATGCTGCGCCTTGGACGCGAGGTTGTCCCAGTGTCCGCCCTGGCGCGTGTAGTGCGGCGGGTGCGGCAGCAGGCACGCCACCAGCACGCTGCGGTGCGACGCGTAGATGCCGCGGACCTGATGTCTCACCTGTTCAGCCCGTCCTTCAGATGCTGCGCCTTGGACGCGAGGTTGTCCCAGTGTCCGCCCTGGCGCGTGTAGTGCGGCGGGTGCGGCAGCAGGCACGCCACCAGCACGCTGCGGTGCGACGCGTAGATGCCGCGGACGAACCCGCAGACGTGTTCGATCTTAAGCTTCTCGACTGTGTTCGCTATTTCTCCTGGAATGATAGGTAGATGGATTAGGGTAGACCTTCAAGCTAAGAAAGGATTAACACAAAGATTTGCGTATATTTCGCAAAACTTACAACCTTGACGCATAAGAAAGCACACGTATTCATAGCGCTTTGTTGCAATGAACGCACACTGGTTCCAAATGAAAATATGAGGGACATAAGGACTTAGGAGGATGTTTTTTTTTTGATAAATTATAATATGCTTTATATAATTTTAATGTCCATTTTAATAATGATAAAAAAAATCCTTTAACTTTCACCCCAATTGCCGAAACTAAGGTCGAAGCTTGTATTTTGCATGACAGGGTACGGATAGGACATATTAAGTAAAAACTTCTTCGTACTGAATACAATATCTGTAATGATAAAAACATAACATTATTCTTCACATAGTATAATAGTGAAAAGAACTTACCAGTATAGGAGAACGAGGTGATGTGGAACCAGTGGAACAGCACCGACAGGAGCCTACCCAACACCTCGTCTGGCGTGTCGGGGTTCGGCGTGCACAGGCCTACCATTAGCCATACTCCGTATCTAAGGGTTATAATTATTATTTTCCTATGTTTAAATAGTTGCCTATTAATAGATCTATCAACCTGAAATTATTCTAATGACGTTGCTTATTCCAGATATTTGTTAAGTATTTCAAAAAGTATAAGTCATTGTAGTAATTAATAAATTGGATTAAAATAAATGGGACCATAAAATTATTCATGAATGGTATCAATGGTCCTTCGAGTCGGTTCTTGATTAAAAAATATTATCACTTCCAAAATATAAATAAAAATTGAAATGAAATGAAATTGTGTAAAAGTTTAATCGTACATAGTTTATTACATAATATACCTAAATTTTTATATTATTGAAATATTTGTTAGCACAAGTCTAACCTGCCCAATAGCTGTCGGTCCTCCAATGATATAGGATCCTCTACCTCGACGTTGAGAGGCGGCTTCAACTGCTCGGTGGAACTGTCCGGGTCTTCTAGATTCAGAGGTTTCGCTTCTTTCAACAGACTGCAACAACAAAATTAAAATGATTAAACCCCGTTCAAAGTGCACCACAATAAAATAAGTGTTACATGTCTATTATTTTTATTATCTCAGGTATCGATTATTAGGGATAAATGTTTTACATCAAACTAGCGGCCGCCCGCGGCTCCGTCCGCGTGGATTTCGATTTCCAATATCCTATGTGTTATTCTGATGTATAAGCTATATTGTGGTAAAATTTCATTCAAATCCATTCAGTAGTTTTTACGTGAAAGAGTAACAAACATCCATACATCCATACATCCACACATACAAACTTTCGCCTTTATAATAGTAGTAGGATTATGGATCACAACATATCAAATCAACATAATCTTGATTCATGGCTTCAAAGATACACATTTTCAATGATTATCACGACAGAAAAAAAATGATTTCTTATCGCACATTGAAATACACGGAGTGCCGTCAGGACTGCTCTGCTCTGCACGAAAATCAATCAATAAATTATTTTTCTCTTCACGTCCCGAGAAGTAAAGACGATACGAATATGTACACGAATATTCATATTTACTCGTACTTCACTTAAAACCCAAAACAACTATCAAGTCAAACCCAAAATTATAAAGAATCACTCACGCACTACGCGCACTTTAACACACAATATCAAATCTGATAAACCGGTGTAACGCATTCAACGAAGGGAGCGTTACTCCCCCAGACTCTCAACGTCTAGACTGACTGCACGCATCGATCGCTAGTACACATATTTACATGTAATGTACCTAGATAGAGCATCTACCGCGCGGTTACCCGGATGATATCTCGATCAGACACGAAGGTTCGGAATTAGATTATACATAGGTATGAAAAAATAAGCAAATAAGACTCGATCATTCTTGCATAATTTTGTGAGGAACACAACAATAAATTAACAGATTTAAGCTGAATTTAGAATACATGATTACGCTTTTTCTAATAAACGCTTATTGTTATACTAGCGGCCGCCAGCGACTCCGTCCGCATGGGTCACGATTTCCGCACACAGTCTTACTAAAAATAGCTGAATAAAACAACGGTCTATATGCATGCAGTCAACTTGCACACTTATAATGTAAGGGACTAATTACTCAGGATGGAAATAATACGCAAATTAAGAGACGGAAAACGCTTAACTGTTAAGCGTTTTATTGTTAAGCCTTAACAATAATCTGGAGACCTTATACATTTGAGAAATCATCTGTTCACCGCGATTCAGATCCGCGGCCGCGCCTCTTGCGAGGTGCGCCATCTATCGGCACATTTTAGAAGTAAATAGTTCGTTGTCACAATTTACAATGATACAATAAAGGAATATACAATTATAATTAAATAGCCTCGACAAATGGTAAGTGGTAAGTGGACTATCCAACACAAAATGTTTTGTCAATTCGAACCAGTAGTTCCTGAGCTTAGCGCGTTCAAACCAATTTGGATCTTGAGTTGCACGTGTTATTGTGAGTCAACCATAAAAGATAGACATATGCTGTTGGGGGATATTTTTTAGGCAATTTTATGTAGAATATTTCCGTCATACATGATTTCTATGTGACTTTTACCATTAAGGCTGCATACGCGACTGAAGCTTAAGAAATGGAGTAAATTCTCCCGTTTTCCCCACATTTCTCTTCACTACGCTACTCCTGTTGATTGTAGCGTGATGAAAAGTATCCTATAATATGCCCAGGAGTATGAAGAATAATTGTACCAAGTTTCGTCAAAATCCGTCCAGTAGTTTTTGTTTCTATAAGGAACATACAGACAGACAGACAGACAGACAGACAGACAGACAGACAGACAGACAGACAGACAGACAGACAAAAATTTTACTGATTGCATTTTTGGTATCAGTATCGATCACTAAACACCCCCTGATAGTTATTTTGGAAAAATATTTAATGTACAGAATTGACCTCTCTACAGATTTATTATAAGTATAGATAATTCTTCTGAAATAGACTCATGTTACAAACGTTTAAAATGAAGAACAAATCTATTTTTTGTAGTTACGACCAAAATATGTAAGAATGAATGAATGATTTTTTTTTTTTTTTTTTTTTTTATTCTAGAAAACTTAAGCGCGTACTGTTGGTGGAACTTACTGTTCCATGGGAGACAAACATTCCCAAAGATCACGCGTTTAAAACAAATAAGTATTATGACCTAACCAACGAAATGACTAAAAATGGTTATATAGCACGGTTGTATGCTGTGGAAGTGGGTGCGAGAGGTATACCAGCGAAATCTCTCTACAACCTACTGAAGGACTTAGGATTACCAAGATCTAATATTAGCTCGTTACTGGAAAGAGCAACTAAAGCTGCTTTACTCGGCTCATACCAAATATGGTTGGGAAGGGAGAGGAATGTCATCGGTGGAGGTGATCGTTAGTATACTATAAAGGGGCCCCTTAAACCTACACGCTGGGTCGCAAGTCCCAGGCGCCGACTGACATTCCTCTCTGTTCCACGCGATGGACCCGGCACCCGCACGGAGAATCCATGGATAGCTAAGAAGTTCGTCTCAAGGAAACGAAACTACACTAGATTATAAACCTAAGATACAAACTTGTTGCTTGGGTTCTAAAAGCAAGATAATATAAGTACTATTCGCAAGTCAAATACAGTCACAACTAGATAAGCAGTGCATTTGCACTAGGAACAAATCCGGAAATGCACTTTAGAGCTTGTTCCTACTTATCGGGTGTCAGATCCGAATATTAATCGGAGGTTCTAGTAGCAGATCAAAATATGAGGTTATTTACACATATCTGACACCGATTTTGTGTGGACTATGACAGAAAATGTCGGGTGACTGTATCTGTCCCTACTATAACGTATGACAGTCAGTTGCTTCGAAGCAACAAATCATCTGACAATGCTTACTGTAGATGTCCTAGGTACTTGAGCCGCTAGACTATACACGCAATCACTAGTTACAGGGGTTCTCAAAAAAAGCGCGCGCATGAAAAAACGGGAGTAAACAGTGCATTTTTACCGGGAAGAAATCTGGATGCTGCATCGATTAGTTGTTACATAATATATTATGACGTTTGTTGTACTTAAACCTTAAATGGTCTTACAGGGACTTTTAATCCATACAATAAATAGGATCAAATGGCATTCAGAAAATGTTTTTCGCTATTATAGGAAGATTTTTCTAAGATCTATGAATGCAGATCCAAATGACTTAAAAAGTTTTATACGTTTGCCTAACAATGTTTTATTGTAACTACAATAGTTAATGTACCTGCTCTACAAACACCATTTCAAAAATTCACACTGTATAATGACGTATGGCATGGCACATTCAGTTTCATGGAAGCAACAAGTCACCTAACAACGCATTTACAAGAAGATTTAGATGTCCCAGGCACCCTAGCCGCTAGACTACGCGCAAACACTAGTTAAAGGGGTTCTCAACTCAAGCGCGCGCATGACAAAATACAAATAAACAATGCTTGCACCAGGGAATAAATCTGGAAGCGGTATCGATTGATTGATATTATGGCATATGACCTTTCCGATTGGGGGTTTGTATCTCACTTAGTTATTAGTTAAATTATTTTTTTATATCGCATAGTGTGTATATTAGGGGTGTAAAATATCCTATCATTATGTAATAAATTAAATAAATAAGTAAAATTACTACCATGACACTTTAAAAAAATATCATTCCCCTATATCACACAACTAGCGGCCGCCCGCGACTCGGTCCGCGGCGGATTTCGGTTTCTGCACACTTAGTGTAATACTGTAGCTGAAAGCCTTCCTAGACAAATGGACGATTGAAAACAAAAATGATTTTTCAATTCAAACCTGAGATTAGCGGGTTCAATCAAACAAACTCTTCAGCTATTTTAAACATAAGTATAGAAATATAGAAAAGTATAGAATCAAATGTTACGCACTCAACGCAAACACATTCAAAATTGCGTTTGTCCCGGGATTCGAACCCACCAAGCATCATCCGCGTAAAAAGGCGACTTACAAGCAATCATGCGCACACGGAGGCAATAAAGATTTAAATAGTACATTTTGTATATCATTATCGTCGCACAGCAAGTATATGCAAGTGTCATTTAAGGAAAACGATAGAACACAATATTATTATGTAATGTTTTAAAAAATACATACCCACTTCCGAAGTCAAATCTGGCACCCAATTGATCTTCAAGGCCACTAACAATATTTCGAAGTCTTCAAACTTTTACAATTTTATAACAACGAAATCGTAACCAAAATCTCATCACTGTAAATCATAAAACAAAAAAATTAAAATAACAAATAAAGGTAACAAAGAATTAAACCATCCTATAGAAAAGAATGGTATAATTCTTATAAAAAGCATGCAACTCCATGCAGGGTGGAAAACTAAATGCGCTAGGTAGTCTAGATAGGGACCTAGATCGATAGGTAAATACAGGTTCCCGAAGGTTCTCGATAAAAGCGCGCGCAAGGATACTGCGTATATTGCAGTTTTCGAGATAATTCACACGAATTGTGTATTGATTTATGATGTGTCCGGACCGGATGCGCGAGTCTCAAATGACCAACAGACATACATAATTATAGATACCTACTTTTTTTTTTTGAGTATGCATCACCTTTGGGAGATACTATTTTAGATGCAAGATACCATACTTTTGCAACATGCAAAAATATGTATTTCTCCATATTAACTGTAGTAGAAGTAGAAACAATACTACTTATAGAAATACTCTTTATTTCCATGACCTACCACTTAATTTTTTTAATATTTAGTCTACAACCTTTCGGATCAGTCAGACAAAAAACCAAAAAATGAATAATACTAGAAAACCATGATATACGCCTCTAAAATTAAAAACTCCTTCCATCCATTTATCATCAGTTCGAGTAAGGTCATCCTGATAGCCTAATATGTATCTGTATTTTTTAAACTTCACAATTCTTACACACAATATAAACCATTAAGATAAACGTGAAGAAATATCTTGCAGTTCAATATTAGCACTTATGTCCTCGCTATAAAGGCGATAGAATTCCAAGCTATTAATACACTACGTACCTGAAAATGGCTTCAATCAGATTGGCCTGCATATCAGTGTCAATCTTTGCTCCTTGCCCCAGTGGCGACTACCGCACTAGTGGCCATGGCAACTGCCTAACGTACCCGATGATAGCTTCAACCAGGTTAGCCTGCATATCACTGTCCCTCTGCCAGGTGTAAGGCATCTTCGTATGCAACTCGTGGTCAGCACCACAGTCAATTATATCGGTTGGGGTATCGAAATTGCGATATATGTTAAATACTATAACTACACTTCCTAATCCTACCTGATGATAGCTTCAACCAGGTTGGTCTGCATATCGCTGTCCATCTGCCAGGCGTGGGGCAGCCGCGTATGCACGACGTGGTCGCCGCCGCGGCGACTGTTGTGCCGGTTGGCGTGACACGTATGCAATGCTGTTCAATAATAGCGCTGATCTCTTCGTCATAAGGGCGTTAGAATTCCAAGCTATTAATATACTGAAGAGCTCGATAGCGCAGTGGTTAGCGCACTCGGCCTGCGGTTGCTAAGGTTAATCAGCGTTCGCAGATGCCAGTCATCGGATGGGTGTCCGAAAAATTTCATGTCGAGCTCCTCCGTGCTTCGGAAGGCACGTTAAGCCGTTGGTCCTGCGCCTGATCTCTCTACGGTCGTGTCAGATTGCTGTCCCACCGGATTATGAGAGTGAGGGAATAGGGAGTGCACCTGTGCCTGCGTACTCACTTGTGCACTATAATATATCCTGCGTACCTGGCTGATCGTAAGATCGGTCGCCATGGCCGAATACGACCGGAGGGTATTATTATTAATACACTACGTACCTGATGATGGCTTCAACCAGGTTGGTCTGCATATCGCTGTCCATCTGCCAGGCGTGGGGCAGGCGCGTATGCACCACGTGGTCGCCGCCGCGGCGACTGTTGTGCCGGTTGCCGTGGCACTGTTGGCAGTACCTGACGACAAAATCGTTGTATCACTAGCGACCGACCGCGACTTCATTCGCCTGGATTTCGAAACCCTTTTTTCGCATGAACATAGACTACTTGCCTATGTTCTTTCTCAGGGTCTAAAGATTGTCCTGTTAAATTTATTCAAAATCGGTTGAAAGGTTTCAGCAGGAAAGCGTAACAGACAGACAGAGTTACTTTTGCATTCATCATATTGGTAGGGATACTAATAGAAAATTGTCGCATATTCACCAGTTTACAAAAGTAAAGTAAAGTATAACCAGTTTAAAACATAACAAAATTGATATTCAATTCGTGAACAAAAACATTTGGAGTGGCAACATAGCACAATATGAATAACGTTTCATACCTAATCGGATGATTCCCATTATAACTTGCGCATTCGTTGGAAAAGCAGATGGAGTACGCTGCTTTGTCAGATGAACGGCAATTCTGCACAAAAAAAACACGGATTTATATACATTCAAATTATATCACACATAGAGTAAAGCGGCTCACAAGTTGAGCCTTCAGGGTGAGACTTCACCAAAGCTAAGATGTGTGATGTGTGATGTGTCGTAAGTAGCGAATAGAATTTCAAGCTGTGATTGATCACGTGTTAAGGTCAAAATCATATTGGCCGCTTTCACATCTCCGCTCCACAGCACACATCTTAGCTTTGGTGGAGTCTCACCCTTAAAATGCATTACAGATACTTACAAACGCGTTGCAGTTACTAGCATCTATACCACACAAAAAAACCTAAATAATGAGGATTTCCGCAAATGAAAAATCCGCGTGAAGGCAGTGGCAGTCTAATAGGTATGTGGTTGGTGAATTTTGACATGACATTATAGATATGTCAAAATTCACCAATGATACAGAAGTTTGACCTCACGCCTACGTATTGCCATCTAGCGGATTTGTCAATCGCAAACACCCTCGTTAGAGACATTCAAATTTTATTCTAAAGTACCTTGTTCTCGCAGACCATTGAAACTTGCTGCTGTGGATGTAAGATGTCGAAGAAACGCTGGTTCGGATGTTCCCTGGAAATGAGAGTAAATGTAAGATATCGCTGGACTGTAATACCTATTTGATCAAGGAAAAGGATGGGCCCAGGTCATCTAGAAACTTTGCCTAAGACGACCCAGTGTTGTATCTCATACGATTTTAGACTTTAACAACCGGGATTTAAGTGCCATATTCCGTTGACAAGCTGATTTTTCAATTGTTTCACCGAGTCGGTGGCGCACCTTTGTCGCTGATACCTCGTTGGGGCGTTATACGATTTTAGACTTTAACTCCACGACACACGAGTTATATTTCGTTGATATTTGACATGACACTTAATCGCATAATATTTTACCTATGTATCTCATTAGCGCACTCTATACACAGATACAGTGGCGCGGCGGACTATCCGAAGCGAAGGTGACGCTGATGCAGTGGTCGTAACACACCTTGGCAGCCTCAGCGGTCCCGGCGTTGGGACACATGTCGCGCTGACACAGACCCTCATACGATTTTAGACTTTAACGACCGAGACTTAAGTGCCACATTCCGTTGACAAGCTGACTTTCCAATTGTCTCACAGAGTCGGTAGCGCACCTTTGTCGCTGATACCTCGTTAGGGTGTTATACGATTTTAGACCTTATCTGTGAGAACTAAGAGTTATATTCCGTTGATATTTATGACACTAAATCTTATGATATCTTACCTATGTATCTCATTAGCGCACTCTATACACAGATACAGTGGCGCGGCGGACTATCCGAAGCGAAGGTGACGCTGATGCAGTGGTCGTAACACACCTTGGCAGCCTCAGCGGTCCCGGCGTTGGGACACATGTCGCGCTGACACAGACCCTCATACGATTTTAGACTTTAACGACCGAGACTTAAGTGCCACATTCCGTTGACAAGCTGACTTTCCAATTGTCTCACAGAGTCGGTAGCGCACCTTTGTCGCTGATACCTCGTTAGGGTGTTATACGATTTTAGACCTTATCTGTGAGAACTAAGAGTTATATTCCGTTGATATTTATGACACTAAATCTTATGATATCTTACCTATGTATCTCATTAGCGCACTCTATACACAGATACAGAGGCGGAGGACTATCCGAAGCAAAGGTGACGCTGATGCAGTGGTCGTAGCACACCTTGGCAGCCTCAGCGGTCCCAGCGTTGGGACACATGTCGCGCTGACACAGACCCTCATACGATTTTAGACTTTAACGACCGAGACTTAAGTGCCACATTCCGTTGACAAGCTGACTTTCCAATTGTCTCACAGAGTCGGTAGCGCACCTTTGTTGCTGATACCTCGTTAGGGTGTTATACGATTTTTGACCGTAACTGCAACGACTAAGAGTTATATTTCGTTGATATGTATGGCACTAAATCTCATAATATTTTACCTGTGTATCTCATTAGCGCACTCTATACACAGATACAGTGGCGGAGGGCTGTCCGAAGCAAAAGTGACGCTGATGCAGTGGTCGTAGCACACCTTGGCCGCCTCAGCGGTCCCAGCGTTGGGACACATGTCGCGCTGACACAGGAATGGGACCAGGTCCATGACCATCTAGATACTTTGCCTGCCTTCGACGACCCAGTGTTGTACCTCATGCGATTTTATACTTTAACAACCGGGGCGTAAGAAACACATTCCCTTGACAAGCTGATTTTTCAATTGTTTCAATGAGTCGGTGGCGCACTCTATATACAATACATACCTTCTACGCTGATACCTCGTTGGGGCGTTGTACGATTATAGACTTTAACAACTGGGACTTAGCACCATATTCAACTATCCTTTATGCTTGTTGATTTCTTCATTAAGATATGTATATTATTATGTTTAAAATGTCTTACCTATGTATCTCATTAGCGCATTCTATACACAGATACAGCGGCGGCGGACTATCCGAAGCGAAGGTGACGCTGATGCAGTGGTCGTAGCACACCTTGGCGGCCTCAGCGGTCCCGGCGTTGGGACACATGTCGCGCTGACACAGACGACCCAGTATTGTACCTCATGCGATTTTAGACTTTAACAAGCGGACCTTAAGTACCACATTCCGTTGACATTGGTTTCACCGAGTCGGTGGCGCACTCTATACACATACCTGTCGCTGATACCTCGTTGGGGCGTTATACGATTTTGGACTTTAAAGACCGAGACTTAAATGCCACATTCCGTTGACAAGCTGATTTTTCAATTGTTTCACCGAGTCGGTGGCGCACTCTATACACATACCTTTGTCGCTGATACTTCGTTGGAGCGTTATACGATTTTAGACTTTAACTGGCAGGACTAAGAGTTGTATTTCGTTGATATTTATGACACTAAATCTCATAATATTTTACCTGTGTATCTCGTTAGCGCACTCTATACAAAGATACAGCGGTGGCGGACTATCCGAAGCGAAGGTGACGCTGATGCAGTGGTCGTAGCACACCTTGGCAGCCTCAGCGGTCCCAGCGTTGGGACACATGTCGCGCTGACACAGGAATGGGACCAGGTCATCTAGAAATATATGGTAGAGGTGAAGTGTATGCTGGTGGGGCTGTCTGTCTGAGCGGAGCGGAGGAGCGGAGGGAGATTCAAACACATTGTTTTTAATATAAGTAATTATCTGATTAATAATCTGATTAATTTATTGTAATGCAATAAAAATGTTAAAATATTTGAAAAAATATTTCCAACATATATTTTTTTAAATTAAAATTCTGGCCTTGGTAAAAGTAAAAATTTTTAATAGATTTTTGTTCATTTGATTTTTTAATTTTTAATCATTCTATATACCTACGAAATCTTCTGTCCAGCCTGGGATTCGAACCCTCGACCATGCGCTATTCAAACTTTTAAAGTAACCAATAGATTGGCAAACAATTCTCGCTCCTGAAAGTTTTATTGCCTCGCTCCGCCAATGGACAGACAGACATTTAGAGAGCTACCTACTTAATAAGCGATACTAAGCACTTCAAGCTGAAGTTAGGAGAAAAGAGAAGAAACATAACTTCACGTATATAAATAAAAACTACAAAATGTGTATCTACTAAAATATCTAATCTGATTTTCAGTACATATTTAAAAAGACTACCGTCTCAAAATTTTAAATTGAATTAAATAAGTCAATGACTCAATATTATAACTACAAAACAAATTGTATGATGTTTAGTTTAATAATGTCTCAGATATTTATTTTTAATATGATTGATGCCAAAACATAAATAAAAAAGTTAACTTAAAGCAAACAAATTGAAGATAATTGAAGCGAGAACTTGAATAGCTTGATGAATAGTCGGAAGGGTATGCATTCCTGGGATTGCATCACTTGTACTTACAAGTACATTTGTGTTGAGGGCTGAAACGCACTGGCTACTTTTTGAAACTCATTATAATCAACCCTTCGCAGTTGAATATATGTCCATGGAAAGAAAACTGGGTTGAAACGCTATGAATGTCTCTTAGTTGGTAATTACGTCACCAACGGGAGGATACTATGTGTTTTTCTGTCCTTCTTCTTTATTGTCCTTCATAGGCAAATATTTTCAGTAACATGATTCTTTATTTAGTTTCAAATATATGATCTCATATTTTTTTTAACCAAAAGGTTGCATGTACGATTTCGAATCATTTAAAAATCCAAAAATTTTGTTTCATTCAAATTATTAATATTATTAAGTCAATATATTATTAAGTCAGTCTTTAGTAAAACCACTAAGTTTAACTTTTTAACATCGCGAACAACGACGCCTCTGCGAAAACATGGAACATTTCCCACATTATGTCTGATTATCGCAAACGTCGCCACCTATCGGCCATAACCCTAAACTCCTATACAGCGCCATCTATCCATCAAAACCCCAAACTGTTACAGCGCCATCTACCCTCCAAACGTCAAAGCAGCCAGTGCCCGCCCACTACTCACGACTACTCATGCTTCATTCCATCGCAGGCGGTCTCACTACGCGTAACTCACTTGAGAACTTGCATAAAAGTCCTTTCCTGTCAAAGAGCTTGGCGTCGAACGGCGGCCAGTAGTAGAAGAGTAACTTGGCGGCAGACAGGCGTGCGCCCCACGTGCCGTACGCTATCACGCAGAGGATGTCCTTGACGACGGTGTGCTTCATCGACATCAGGCATTCGAGGAGCTGGCAGTGGTGCGCTGGGTTGAGGGAATGAACGCATATTAATATATTGATTCGAATGGGGTAGTCTCCCAGTCAATAAGGGCTTTCGCAAATGAAAAATTCGCTAGATGGCAGTAGGCAGGCGAAGGGTCTAACTGGAATGTGATTGGTGAATTTTGACATGAAATTGACAGATATGTCAAAATTCACCAATGACGTAGCAGTTAGACGCCTACGTATTTCCATATAGCGGTTTTTTCAATCGTAAACACCCTCATTATAATTTTGAAATATTATAATACGGTTTCTTTCATTTGAGTTATGTTGGAAAGTGGCACGTACATTGGAAATTATCCAACTAGAACAAACAAATACAGGGTTGAATACTGTAATGGGTTTTGAAAGGCAGGTATATTACGGTTACAAGAAAACGTTGCAAAATTCCCACCTGTATGTTATTATATTTTTTAGCAAAATGTTTGTTTTATTTTAAATCAAGTTATACTTATGAATTACCATGATTATCCCATTTTGATTTAAATATAATGTTTGTGATGTCAATGACATGTAACAAATAAATAACGCAATACCCTAATTCGCAATCAGACATTGCATCCAACCTTACAATCAGAAATAATAATTCACGTACCTGGATTGCTAGAATGTTGGAACACCATCATAACTATAGCTGCGACTGACTGTGACGCCTGGCTCTCTTCCTCAAGCCCGGAATACCGACGAGCTGTAGAAATAAAGTCATATTTGTATGTTCACCCGTTTGCTTAGTTGCCGATAGATGGTGCTGCGTGAATAAAAGAAAATAGTCGGAAAACCTACGAGCTGTTGAAACAAAGTTTTGTAACTATACAATATTTATTACATTGTTAATTCTTTTGCTCGTAAAAAAACTATTGATAATATAACACGAGATATGTTCAAAAAGAATTTCATAAGAAACATTTCTCGTCTCAGATACCAGACGACACAGCGGCCTCTTAATTTGTCATAGAACGTATTAACAATCAGTATGTTAACTCTTAAAATAAAAAGCAAAATAACCACTATATTTAAAACACAGAAGTAAAAAACTCACTGATAGTAAAAGGCAGTATATAATAACACAGCAGATGCAGTATCTGTTGATGAAGCGTAACCGGGAAGACCGCTACGCAGTACGCTACCAGATACGGCAGGTTATCGATCATATCGTACTCCAAGAACGGCAGGAGGCAGCCCAAACATTGCAGGACCGCTTGCCCGAACGCTGGAAATAAAAGAGTGGATTTGTAACACCTTTTAAATAATAAAATAAATAAATTCATTCGACTCGCATGAGGGTTTTCGCAAACGAAAAATCCGCTAGATGGCAGTATCAAGGCGTAAAGTTTAACTGGTTTGTGATTGGTGATTTTTGATATGAAATTGACAGATATCTCAAAATTCACCAATGACAGCAGTTAGACCTCACGTCAACGTATTGCATCTAGCGGATTTTCCAATCGTAAACACCCTCATTGCCTAGCCCCAAACTAAGCTCGAAGCTTGTACTATGGATACTAGGGAACGGAAAGACATAATTAAATATCACTACATAGTATAAAACAAAGTCGCTTTTTCTGTCCCTATGTGTGTTGTATGTCCCTATGAACGCTTAAATCTTTAAAACTACGCAACGGATTTTGATGCGGTTTTTTTTAATAGATAGAGTAACTCATGAGGAAGGTTTTTATGTATAATATCATCCATTAAATAGTGGACAAGTACCACGGGCGAAGCCGGGGCGGGCCGCTAGTTTTTAGGGTTCCGTAGCCAAATGGCAAAAAACGGAACCCTTATAGTTTCGTCATGTCTGTCTGTCTGTCTGTCTGTCTGTCCTGGCTCGTTCTCCGCCGTTTCTGAACCGATTGCCACGAAAATTGGTGGAGAGATGTATAGTGATAATTCAAGAATTGGTTTTTAAAATAATCGAAAAATAATAATTTTTACCCCCCCTCCCATACAGCAAAAAGTAAATTCGAAAAAAAAAATTCGACTTACCCCATCGTGTGGGGTATCGTTAAAAAGGTATTTTTAAATACAATAAAACTTGCCTTGAAACCATGTGGATCAAACACCCCAGTCACGAGATATATTAATACAAAGTTAAAATTAGAGCGTCCCCGCCCCCTTAACTTTTGAAATACTATTACAATAATTCTGAAAAAAATATCCTGTATACCTCCAAGTAAGCACTTTCAACGAAAACTATAGTGAACTCTGTATCATACATAGTTATTTTTATACAACTCGACCAACTTATGACGTGCAGTTGCCCTTACTAAATGGTGTCTTAAGCGGTCGGGCCATCTTTTAGCTACGGAACCCTTTCATGGGCGTGTCCGACACGCTCTTGGCCGGTTTTTTTTATAAACACGACTTGAGTACACACGTTAATTTCAGCGGGATTCGAAACCGCGACCCTTGGGTTTTGTAGCCAGGGTCTCTGACTCTAGACTAACGGGCTTACATATTTTTTCATTTATACAAATATATAAACTATACATATTACACCCATACCAGGACACATGTTCATGCACACAAATGTCCGTCCAGTGGGTGGATCGCACTCTTGGTCTGATAGATAGTCAACTTTTGGTCATTACACCAAGTGGATCGTCATAGAGGACTCACCCTGTATGCCATACTGCAGATGTGGAGCCGCATCCACCAGCTGTGATATCGCGTTGAACAGTCCCTTGTAGTCCAGGTTGGGGTATAGGGACATCCTGTCACCGTCGTTGTCGGCGTCTCGAAGCATTTCAAGGGGAGAGCGGGGCACATCTTTGAGTACGCCTGACAAGGAATAATACAAGTTAAGAGTGAGAACATAAAGCACAAAAAGTACCGAAAACCAGTAATATTCATTCAGTATTTTTTACGCTACCAAAGTCCATATTTTCATTTAAGATGATCCTTGGAACAATTGACGCTTTAAACCAAAAAAATCGACACTACTCTACAGCATTAAGAACCTTATGGAACATCATATTAATAGCTCGTGGAGCTTATTGCCTTGAAATAAAGTTTTATTTCGTATAAAAACCTGCCACAGAGATCATCTAAGCTGATATGGACTATAATTTGAAGGCATTCGATGGAATAAAATATAAGCAGTGGACTGCATGGGTATAGCCACACTGGGGCAAGCTTGGCCGCTTGACCCGCCCTGGCTCTGATCTTTAAAGTGCCTAATCGAACAATTTTTTTTTATTGAATGTGAAAACATGAGGTTTCAAAAACAATACCAGGTGATTGGGTCGCACAGGTTGATTTCTGCCCCATCATGAGTCCAAGGCAGCTAGCCTATACGCCCATGGTGGACTGTTGATACAAATCGTTGTTTACTTACTAAGCAGCGTCTGCGAGAAGTACTTGACGGTGTTGGCAATGTCTACGCCGGACGGCAGCGGCTGGATGTTGTGCATCAGCCGCAGCTGGCAGTCGTACAGGCTGCGGATCTTCGCCGTGACTGCAACA
Source organism: Nomophila noctuella (assembly GCA_958496325.1). Lineage (NCBI taxonomy): Eukaryota > Metazoa > Arthropoda > Insecta > Lepidoptera > Crambidae > Nomophila > Nomophila noctuella. Next base: position 10,658,765 of record OY292501.1, read on the forward strand.
CAACTCATCAATCAGCCTGGCTACCAAGGAAACTATTAATGAGGATGTATGCGATTGGAAAATCCGCTAGATGGTGGCATGTAGGCGTGCGGTCTAACTGCTGTGTCATTGGTGAATTTTGACATATCTGTCAGTCAGAAGCGTAGCGTGCCTTAGCGGGGCCCCGTATAAAAATTTGTTTGGGGCTCTTAGGAAAGGTTAATATATCTCAATAGAAAAAAATAAAATTTGGGAAGTTTTTATTAATTTTTGTTTTCGCGAGTTGCATCAAATTATAATTTGGGAAGTTTTTATTAATTTTTGTTATCGCGAGTTGGGGGCCCCCGTTCCTCGGGGGCCCCGTATAATTGATACGGCATGTACGGCGGTAACTACGCCCCTACTGTCAGTGTCATGTCAAAATTCACCGATCACATACCAGTTAGACCCTACGCCTACCTACTGCCATCTAGCGGATTTTTCAATCGCATAAACTCTCATTATCCTAGCAGATTTTTTTATCATACAAAATAGCCGAAACTGCCTCATAATTTCAATCTCGGGCAAGTTTTAAAACGTTTATCTCTGCCTTATCTTAAGGGCTTGTCGGGCAGAGCGGTTCGACATGAGATTTAAATTCAGGACAATGTGAAAAATCGGTCCTCGATGACAAATTTTTAATAAGAAGATGTGGACAATTTTTGTGTTCCGTTATCATTAAAAGTAGGTAGATTATTTTTCAACCTTTCAATGGAATTATTCTAATGAATAAAATAATGATGATCGTTTCTTGTAATTTATCCAAGGTTTGAAGATTGATGATTATCTGTGGTAATTTAACATTATCTTTGTCCAACACAAGATTATTTTTCTATTTAGTAAACACCTTAAATATAATACTTATAAAATAAATATTTACGATATATAACGTATCTAAACCATGTAGTCTTGTCCATAAAGACGTTTCATACATCATTACATTAACAAATCATCGAAACCAAAGAATACGTATGAGTACAAGAAAGTAGGCCAGGTTTGTATCGTTATTCTACTAAACAATTTACGAGCTTTTCAGTCGAATACAATTTATACGCGATAAATCTGTTTTTTCGTTACTCAAAACAATATACGAGCTTTCAATTATATTATAAAATCTTGAAGAGTTTCTTTGTTTGAACTCGCTAATCTCAGCAGTGTAAAAATATTTTTGGTGTTGGATTGTCACGTGTACGGAAACAGAAATCCACGCTGACGGAATCGCGGGCGGCCGCTAGTATAGCAATATTGAGACCATAACGCATGGCGAAAATAATCATGATCACGCCATTTTCTCAGCAAAGGAGGATCAACTTTAATGAAGAAGTGGGAGGACTTCTGCTTCACATCTTATCTTAATTCATTAGATTTACGAGTCAATGATTTCTACGAATATTTGTTGACAATACTAAACTCGAACAACTAAATGCGGATGCGGAAAACACTTAATAATTATAACTACAACCCGACGATTCGTTTAATAATAAATAAATAAATTGTCATGCGTAGTCATCGCTTGTATACTAAGAAAAAAAATTACACTCATGTGTAAATCATTTCCAAAAGTTCTAATATCACACAAAACTAACCCAATTTGTTTGACTATCTTTGGCCTACTTCCTTATATCAATCATTACAACTAGTAGCTACAAGCGGTAGCGGGTTCTAGCAGCCTATCCTGAAAGAAAGGTGAGCCACATAGACAGCACGGACAACGGAGTATGAGTAGAAGTAACGGTCGAGAGACGCTACACATCGAGTCAGCAACCACTTTGAGAGTAGATAAACGCTTATGTCACTTACTATTTTTTTTATGGAATTAGGCAGCAAACGACCAGACGGAATGCCGGTAAGCAATCAGCGCCGCCCATGGACCCCCGCAACACCAGTGGAGTAACAAGTGCAATGCCGCCCTTTAAGAAGGGAATACGCTCTTTTCATGAAGGTGAGGAGGTCGTACCGTCCCGGAAATTCCGCAGGCTAGTCTCTCAAAGGGCGTAGTGCACCCGTCTCACAATACGCAAGACAACGTAGTTAACTAATTATCATTTTTAGGGTTCCGTAGCCAAATGGCAAAAAACGGAACCCGTACAGATTCGTAATTTCCCAACTTCAATTTGCACTCGCCATGTCAGGATGAGGTCATCAAAATCTACTCCATATGGAATAAGAAACCGACAGAACAAACCGACATACGGTATATGTCGACCACACGGCCACTGCTCCCTCTATCCTCGGTAGACGACTATATTAATTTATTATATCCGTCCGTCTCGGCTCTACGGCGAATGTGCATCACGTTTTTACGATCTTTCTTATATGACCTGACTGACGACTACGATAGTTATTAAGGATTTATGTGTCTTTTTAAACCTAGACATTACTTAGACTAGAGCATAAATATTAAACTGGCACAGAATCACGTCCCGCTTAAATTAGGCTATTTAATTAAACAATGCATTTAAATCTGCCCTAGGTCTGAGAGATAAAAATACATATTTTGGACACTAACAAAACAAATGAATTCAAAATATTTTAGAAAATTAATTGGAAGATTTAAAAGTACTTTATTTAAAAAAAATTGTTTGAAACCTTATGTTGTTATACCTAATACTATTAAGTTATAAGATGAGATCAAAGATCTGATGGAAGATTAATTTTGTTGCAATAATTCTTCAAAATTTAATATTTTTTTATGATCTCTGACATAACAATCTTTTATAGCATTTATAAATAGATTTCAAGAAAATAACCAACTTTGCTTTACTTTCTTTAACAAAAGTGACATAGCGTTTAACATTCAAGTGTTGCTGACTAAACAAGACAGAAGGAACAACATCTCAACATCAACGGACCAACGTGCAGCCATAGAACATCTGACAATACAGAACAAGGGTCACCAAACAGCAATTTCAAGGGACAGTACCTTATGGACAAAGCCCAAATACAGTTCAAACTGAAAACCACCTTAGCGCTTCAAGATTTAGTTGCAATTTGCATTAAACATTATATTAACAAACGCTGCAGGCATAAATTACAAAAGTTCTGCTCTATGTATGAGTAAATGACTCCTATATAGTCTTAAAGTCTTTTAGGACATGCAAGCTTGAACTATATCACAACTATCTAAAGTTGGTTTTAGTTTGAATCTATTTGCACTGTACCATTGCAGGATCAAGAGTACCACTACAACAAGAGACCTAAGACAGTTATGGGCAATGCAGTGTAGGACCTAAGAAGGGTTGCCATCTAGTATTAATAAACTATGTTAACTAATATAAAAGCAGCTTCACTAACCATGCCATATTATATAAAATAGATAAATATTTTTTGGCAAAAGGTTAGCCCAATGTATGTTTACATATGTTTTGTTTTAATAATAAAATAGGTATATAAATTGTTCATAGGTTATTTTTTTATTTTTATGTTACAATATTCTATGATAAAAAATCATGAATGACGTCCTTATAATTTTTTTGAGTAATAATAGCTCATTAAATATTTTATTAGAGTTTTTTAAACAATAATAGATAATTCAGTTTTAAATTGATCAACAGCAGACTATTTTATTTTAACACAGATAGATAAGAAAGCAGAAAATATATTAATGTTCAATTGCATCAAATATTTTCAATGAGTGTCATTTCAAGAATAAGTAAAGGTATTATATAATGAATTTAAATTCAAATACAGCATACTATAGCAATCTAAATAAAATCTAACAGTTTATTATGCAGTCTAAATTCAAATTCATAATAATGAAATCAAAAAGGTAGGTACTTCATAGTATTACATTATTCCTATGTACAGGAGAGATGGCAACCCCACGGGGACGTTAGGAAGCGGTCGTGCCAACAGGTCCGGAAGGACAAACCACACCGGGTGCAACAGCTACGGAACCCGTCCGCCCGAGCTCACCTTTCTGACCGAGCGACTCCGATACATACTGCATGTTATCAGCCTGCGGTGGCTGCATTAGGACACACAAAAAGCTTTGACTACGCAATGAGGCTCCCCGCTCAGACGCCTCTGAAAAATCAAATGCGTTAATGTGCATGCAAGCTTTAGACTGGCTCCGGACAAGTTTATCTTATTCTTGTTTTAGTTAGTTTCAAATAAGAATAAAGTAATTTGAAAATTATTGCTAACAAAACAAGAAAAATATTTTTGAGGTATATTAATATGTCAGCACATTATCTAGTGTTGTAAATAAACAATTATAAATAAAACAAGGTCCCCGTGTATAGAACAATTAAATTTCTTAAATCATTTGCATAATATAGGTAATTAACTATTATGTTTTAAGTATTTTTATGAGAAAAATTCATCAATAATACAGGCACCTGAGCCTTAAATGTACACGGAATAACACCGGTCTAAAAATTGGGTCAAGTAAAAAAATAAAATTGCGCAAACTAAATCAATACAAAAGTTATTCAGCAATAAATTAAAGAGGCTTAACACTTGATTGTATCCGATAAACTCGTCCGCGGAGCCGGTCTACCAATGAATTTGAATGCTTAAGCGACGGAGAAATAAAACTGAGTTCTTACAGGCCGCCGCCCGCGTCCCCATGTTGATAAGCTGGATCTTGAAACTGCCCTGCATTGGACCGGACAAGACTCGCGGCTAGCATGAACGGCAATCGATATCCCGCACAAATTCAGCGTTCAAAACACGAACCGGTGCCTGGGCGAAAGAGATAAGACCTAAATCTAGATTTTCCTATCTCTTCACGTATTGATCAGTTCGCGAAGTTCGGTTTGTTTTGGTCAGGCGCGCGCAGCTGAGAAATTTGATTGAACGTCAGTGTCAATGTCAAACGGAAAATGTCAGCTGTGTTGCTGCGGCAAAGAAACATGTTTACTTTCAGCCTTATATGTCGAGACTTATAGAAATAATAGAAAATGTTTCTGCATTTTCTTTTGTGGATAGTTTTTGTAAAACCAATTACCTAATAAACGGAAGGCCGGAAACTGAATACCTAGTGGATGAGTAAGATGGTGTGGGCCTAATTATTAATTTACCAAATGCTATTTTTAATATGGCTGCGGGATCAAATAAATGATTTCAAGTAAGAGATCACATTTAAATTTTTATTAGTGATAGATTTACTAAGGTACCTGCATATGTATTGATAACTATGTGTAAGAAGATTTTATTAAGATTATTTATTTCAATTTGCAATGGACGGGCTGTCTTCATCTAACAAATTAATGAGTAAGGTACCTGAGGTAAATAAGGCCCAGGGGGTAATAAGGCCCACATTTTAAATTTCACGGAAATACATTTCTATAAAACTTCACTGTTTACGCACACTTGCAAAATGTCTGTGTGAATTTCTCCAAATTGGTCGGAAGTCGCCAGCGCCGCTATCCTGCCGGTCACCTGCGATGCGATGGTGGAGTGGCTGGCTACTGTGCAATTTTATAATTTTTGTATCAAGAAACTGTAAGTATTTTTACGTTTAATTCAATAATTCACTTATATTGCTGTATTTATTATTTTATGTATGTGTTGTACAATACAAAGGAAATGGCTGTCCCGATTCAGAGTTAGGGATTTTAGGTTTATTAGGTTATTTTGTAAAAATATGGCATGAGGTTAATAAGGCCCATTTCAACGGTACATGGGCCTTATTGGCCTCTTAATATTTGAGTATCAGATTGCTTGTTTTTTGTGTTCCAGGTCAATGAACTATGTAAGTTTTATTGTCAATATATGTATCATTGTTACCAATTTGGATAAAATGTCTCCAGAGTCCAAAGAAGAGAGCTCAGTGGACCGAAGAAAAATAAAATTTTGGTGGGACTGTGATTTAACAAGATGATACCGTCTCAGTATAATTTAATTTGTTTCTTAATTATTGTTTTGTTTGGATTTTGTTTGCAGAAGATTATTATTACTTTTATTTTAAGAGTATATTTTTTGTTTCTAGGAATATTATATAGAGAACTCAGTTAGGTACTTACCTTTAATTAAAGTCTGATTATAAGTCTTATAAATTAATATGAAAAAAAATATATTCTTTGTTTAATAAGAAAATAACTGATTATTTTAAGTTTTCAATGTAGTAGAAGCACAGCATGTACAAAACATGCTTCTACTAAGTAGCTTAATTAGGACCACTTGTTATTTGAAATCAATTAATTGTCTATCATTAATATTAAGAGGCCAATAAGGCTCACGTTTAATAAATAAAGGAAAATGATTAAATGAGTAAAAAACAACCATTTACTTTTATTTTAACTGATTTTTAGGTAAATTTAGGACACTTGTATTAAAAAATAAAGCGATTTTTTATATGGGCCTTAATATACAACCGTAGTATAATAAGGCCCTTGAGAAGGGTTTTAAAAAAGTATATTTACTTTTTAAAATACATGCGTTTCTTAATAGTTTTACACCATTTATTACAGCAACATAAATAAGCTATGTAAACAATAAGTTTTTGATATCTTATACGCAGTATTCTCAGATTTATAGCCATTTTCTTTTAAGTGGGCCTTAATTGCCGCAGGTACCTTAAGAAGTAACCTTTTCTTAAGCTTTATGTAATCTATTTAACAGTCAACTGTGTTATTCTCATTAAATACTGTGATTATAACTGACTGTATTCCTAGAACAACAGTTCAGTCATACGAACTTACAGAGTCGACGGACATGTTGGTCTAGTTGTCAGAGACCCTGGCTACAAAACTGAAGGGTTCGAATCTCGCTAGAGGCAAATGTTTGAGTTTGAGTGATGAAGTGATGAACATCGGCATTTGTACTCGAGTCATAGATGTAATAATATCTATATCTATCCACAGTATATAGCTGCTACAGTAGGTTTAAAAGTCAAGTTATAATTACTTTAATTTTTCACTTAGGTAGGTACTTAGGTTGACATTAATTATAAATATATATATATATTATCAGTTCTGATTCCCGATTACCTATAGGTCAAATAAAGAGAAAAAAATAAACAACTGCAAATTGTTGCAAAACTTTTATTGTCATGTTCAGTAATATCACAAGTTATAACAATACAAAGTGTATTCTACCATCACAGTGTCCCGTACGTCCTGCGCCTGCGCAACTTACTTTAATGTCTTACGTCGAAATTATTAAACAGACATTGAACTTGATATTAAAATAATTAGACTTATTTTTAGGCAATGATGTGCTTACTTACGTCCTATTTTAATTATGTATCGCTCGTTATAGACCGCCTTACAAGGATTAAGTTACCCAGATACTGTTTTTGTTTGACGCTTTAATACAACAAATAACATCTTTGTAGGCATGATATAAAACTTCTGTTAAACGAATAGAATCGCGGTAAACCTAAGAAAACATTATATCTAGGTAACTTAACTCTGCTAAGTCTTTCTTTAGCAAGAGATACATTATTATTGATCTTGGCCAAAACACTTTCATGGACTTGATCCCGTGTTGTTAATACGATTTATGGACCAGGTAAGTTTAGATTATAAAGATAATTTGCCAGTGAGCTGAACAGATGTTCTAATGTAAGGTAATGAATAAATTCTTACAATAAAAATCGCAAAAATAGACATGCGTTTACAATTTTAATGCAAAAGAAATAATAATTACGTCATTCCTTATTTTTTTTTACCGGATATTTTAACATGGTATGAAAGAATATTCAATGGTAACACACTCTAGAAAAATGTATAGAATTTTATTCTGTGTGAACAGGTGTATAAAAATAAGTAATATTTGTTTCCAAAATTGGTATAATGGTCTAGACAAAAATTATCTACGCTTCACTGACTTGTTCGAAAACTGTTCAATAGATGTTTAATTTATTTCCCATGTAAGACTGTTATAAATACATTATTTTACATTACAAACTACTGTCTTATCTACACGATTGTAAAGCAAAAATATCACCATTCAGAATTTAAGTCCGCCGTCCACAATAGGGGCTAAACGAATACAAATGTTCGACAATGCTCGCTCGCTATAGTTTATTGACTTATGTACGGTTGGCATTGAAACTAAATGACTCGGCCAGCCATTATATCATCAACGGTTGTCCATCGAGCCGGCGAGCGCTTGCTGGATCACAAGCTGCTGGGCGCTTATTAACTTCTTTAATTCCTTCACTTCCTGAGTGAGCTGACGCACGTTCTCAGAAGTCTCGTCCAGCCTCGCTTGAAGGCTCCCCAAGCCGGAAGAGTAGCCGTACTCTCGATACCCAGAATCATTGTTGTTCTCGTACTTTTTGAAACAGGAATACGCGCCCGTCGTCGACCCGCTCGAGGAAATAGTGTGTCCGTATTGTTTCCTCATTTTGGCAATGTCGTACGCCGCCATCATTATGTCTCGGGGTAGCCTCTTCTCCGACGGATTTAACGGCTTCACACTTAAAACCACTCTATACGCTTGCGGTGATACCAGCGCTGATGAATGGAGAATCTTCAGCAAACACTTCGGTAGGTAACCGTTGAACAAAGCCAACTCCATGTAGGAAATCAGTTTCGTTTGTCGCACTAACTTTGACAATCCCGCTGTTTTGCGCAAACCCTGAATGTCATGGACAGCTATACCAACGAGTAAATTCATCAACACCACAGTCACGAACATCAGAAACAATACATAAGTGACTTGTGCAGAGAATTCCAAGAGAACAGGTGGATCGTTTCCGTCCGGCTCGTTCAGTAGCAAATCTAAATTTAGCTCCCCTATCATCATTGTCAAAACAGTTATGAAGCCCATGAACGGATTCGCGAAGGAGGAGGAGTCTGGGAATATTACACAGAAACTTATTGTGAACCCGATTAATATGCAGGAGTATGCCATCAATAGTTTCGCGAATTCTTTTTGAACTTTCTGGTACATAGCAACGTATGTTCCGAAGACAGGAAGCTGTCCTATCATCATCATAAGGTTGGTCCATCCGGCAAGTACCGCGAACGCCCCAACGTGGTTCTGCCACGTGTACGTTATATTCGTGTAGATATACGATATGAGGAAAACGCTCACTATCACAAACCATTCGATAATATTTTCCGATTGCATGAGATACTGTTTCACCGTAGAATAACCGGCTATCCCGTAAACTTTTCGAAATATTTCGAAAATTGTTATGCCAGCTAACACCCACCATTGCATCTCTATAACAAAAGGATTCTTTCTTAACAGGTCACCAAGTATAGATTGTTTCTGACAAAGCTCTTGTTCTTGAATCGTCTCTTCCATGTCTTTACTACCGTTGTAACAGTTGTGCGCAAGAGCAGTGAGTACATACAACGTTAGACATAATACAAATATGAAGCTAAGAAAAAGGCGTGCCACATAATATTTCCGTATTTTCTCCCATTTTATGTACAGGAAAGCGGAGCACAACGGATGTAAAAGGACCTCCTTTTGACCTTCATCAACGAACGTATTCAGATAGCTGATCTCACGCGGGTAGCAGTGCTGTAGTATGGTACGAAAATCGAGCTCGAGTTCAACCTCTCTGTTGCTCGTTTGCGAGTGATGCAGCGTAATGGCACAATCCAATTTTCTTGTTATCATTGCAAGCGACGCAGGCGTTTTGCGAGCAATTACGTTAAGAGCCGAATTTCCTTTTTTAGACCTTGTCGTTACGTCAGCTCCGTGATAGATTAATGTCTCTACGCACGCAGACAAGCCGTCAAGTGCAGCCAAGTGCAGCGGAGTGAAACCATATTCGTCTTTTTGGTTCACATTTGCCCCCCAACTTATCAATGTCTCGATGATGTCACACGCAGAATCGGATTTTCCTATAGCGGCGTGCAGTGGGGTGCGCATGTCAAAGTCCATAGCGTTTGGTTCTGCGTTTCCTTTCCTGAGTAGCGATTCGACACATTCCAAGCTAGCAGAACGCGCTGCGAGATGAAGCGCAGTAAAGCCACGGTGATTTTTTAAGCTTGCGTCGGATCCCTTAGACAGCAGCAAATCCACACAATCCACAAAACCACCATCAGCAGCCAAATGCAAAGCAGTAGATTCCCGATCTCCGACTCTCGTTCTCACATTAGGATCAGCACCTTCTGTTTCCAACAGGATGTTAAGACACTGTGTCATCCCTAAGTCAGCGGCGAGATGTATAGCATTGGTACCGCCTGGTTCAATCTGATTCACGTCGACACCATGGGATATGAACAACTTAAGGCATTCCACTGAGTTGGCCCGGACGGAGCAATGTAGCAAACCACCTTCACAGTTGACATACTTCACTGCAGCATGAACGGATGCACCACGACTAATTAGCAAATTAGCCACTTGCACTGAATTACCGAACGCAGCACAATGGAGAGGAGCGAAGCACCTGGGCATGTAATTGGGATCACTTCCACAAGAAAGCAGGTAGCTGGCACATTCCGTCGATCCACTAAAGGCGGCGACATGGAGCGGGGAGAGTCCGAGGGCGTCATAGTACATCGGATCCGCACCCGAATCGACGAGGCTCGGCAGGAGATTCGCAAGCTTGAGGAATGCCGCCCAAAATAGGCAGACATTTTTCTCGGCGTCGGACGCAGTCGAAAAAGTGTTAACGGCTGTCTCGGAGGTTATGACACCGGATTCGAGTTCGTCTAGTAGTCTCAGGCGGCCGCCGACCGCGCGCATCTGTTCGTGGGCGCTCTGACGCAGGGAGTCGCCGCATATGTGCGCAGTTAGGTCCAGGGGTGGTTCCTCGAAGCTGTCGTACATGTTGGGGGCGCTCTCCGCTGGGGGTGAGGACCCGGCGAGAACGTACTCGAGGTGGCCCATGGAGGGGTAGGCTCGCTCGAGGGACTCCTCGTCGAGGGGCGGGCTGGTGGCGTGCTGGGTGCGGGCGGGCGAGCTGAGGACGCCCGAGACCCGAGGCCGGCGGTCCATGTCGCTGCGCGGGAGGGTCCTGGTTCGGATGTCATCGAGCTCCTCGGGGTTGGGAGAGCGTCGGGAGCGGAACCACCGGCGGGTGAGGATGCGGCGCGTCGTGGGCATGCGGGCTGGCGGCTGGGCACTGACTGGCCAGCGCGTCGTCAGCGCCGCGGTCGGCGCGAGCACACCTCGCCGCTCTAAGGCGCATTTTACACTAAGGTTTCGACCATTATACTGACACCAACAAACATTTATGAAGTAACTTTTAAAACAAAACTAATTTTATGATAATTCGAAACTGGATCTACGAGTAGAACGTGCAAAAGGAGGATTTTCTTTGGATGAATCTGTCTGACTCCCGATTGTCCATACGTGAAATAACAATAGCTGTTTTACTCAGAGGTTAATAAATGTTTACCAACATTTTTCGCGATGATATCATTGTTCTTGCTATCAGACGATCTTGCATAGGTAATGAGCTACAGCTATTAGATGAGTACTTATAAAATTAAATGGGGATATAAAGTTTCATTCAAAGCATGAGAAAATCCGGCATTGTATGTTACCTTGCATTAGCATACACCCTATTTTGATGTCGGACAACACAATGAATGGATCGTTGGTTAAATAATAAGGATCAGATCAACATTCCGAACGTATCTGGAGTTTAAACTTCAAGTCGCAAAAGCTGTCATTATTGATATCAATAAACGCAATAAACAACGACAAGACAGGACAACCAACTTGTGGAAATAATAATTAATTATTACTTGCTCAATAATAATCCATCCATCAGTGTAATATAACATTGAAATGCACATAGTGTTTGCTTTTGAATTTGAGTTAACGCTTTCTTAAACTTTGATAATGCTTGGAATTCAATAAGTAACAATATTAAGATATTTCAGCTGCTATTACAAGATGCCTATTTCCAGGATGCAATACCTAACCTACATATCGACGGTGGAAAGCGGAAGTGGCGTATCTCAAAAATTGGAAAAATGGTTTTTTGATGCTATTATGTTAAGAAAAAAATCCCGCGTCGATTGGTGTATGAATCGTCTTTCTACGATGAAAAAAAATTAAGATACGTCAACGATTTTTTTCTACTTTTTTTACAACTCACTTGACCAATTGCTGTAAATAGGCAAAAAAACGCTACTTTTGGAAATAAAACAGATACGACAATACTCGAAGTACGGTAAACAGTTACAGCACGCTTTTCCCGAGTTCAACATTGATATTGATTGAGATACATCATTTCTACCGCTGCAAAATCTTACGTTGTCGAACATACAGCAAATAGACCGAACTGACGTGAATACTAATCAAATAGTTACTGCATTTTAAACGTCATAAGAGTAGAGTCTTGTTTCTCACCCGCTGCGTCGCGTGTCCTGCTTACGCCATTTTGATCGCTCGGCATTTGTGCGTTAAAGCCGATAGTGAGAAAGCGGAATTGTTAATTCATTTTATGAACTAACCAAAGTAACAAAGAAGAAAAAGGAACATGATATTATTTAATTTCTTAAAAAAAAAATACTGATTTGAACATATTTAATGTTGAAACTAATGAAGCAGAAAAACGATGACAGACTGATTGTATTAAACAATAGAAGAGAAAATGTCATCATTGTCATCCTAGCGTATGTCTCGGTCGCTTTTTCCACGAGCTTCCATAGCCTTGGAGTCCAGGGTCCGCTTTCCTTTACTTCCTCCTCCACTTTGCACGATCTTCAGCATGACGTCAAGCCAGCATTTCTTGGTCTTCCGGGACCTGGCGGGAGTTGCATGGCGATGAATTTAGTTCCCACGTAGTTTGCCGGTTTCCATAAAACATGGCCGTAACAACTTAGGCGACACTCCTGCAGTTTATCTGCGGCTAATCTAAGGCTGCCCCGAATGCATGAGTTCCTAACGCTGTCCTTCCGTGTCACTCCTCGCATCCAGTGCAAAATTTTCATCTCCGTGAATCTCAGCCTTCTTAGACCTCAGTGCCCACCAGATGGTCACGCGAGGAACACAGTCGAAGGCGTTCTGCATGTCCAGGAACAGGAAATGTGGAGGCGTATTCTTCGTTCTGTACTTCTCCATGTCATCATCATCATTATCCTTAGGGCAAAAACAGGGTCTATGGTACAGGTCGGTTAAAATGCCCACACCACGAGGACTTATCGCCTTCCAGGCTTCGATGTGGACGGCATCTGTGGAACCAACTGCTTACCGATTCTTCATGTGGCGAAGAGCTCTCAGAACTTCATCAGGCGTTATGGGTGGTATATACTAGTCCTTGATTTGGAGGAAGATTAAGTGGCTGCACCTCCTTATGCTGCCTCATAAGGCAGCTCGTGGAAATACAAGCGCCATATCTCCTTTACCACGAGGTACTCGCATAACAGATTGTCACTATGGTCTTTTACACAGCGGCACTTGGAAATATCCAGTGCAGCTTTGACCCTTGTACCAGCTACTCTGAACACAAGCTTCTGCCCTTTTGACGAGTCCAGCTTATCATAGAGCGGTTGTAAGTGGTATCGGCAACAGCTTGCTTTGCAGCGCGTTGTGCAGCCCCGTATCGTCTTCAGGAGATCTGGACAATTGCCACTATGAGATGAAGGTTTGATTTGCCTTGATCTCTCTCTGATCTTCTCCGTTCCACCTCTATGCCTCCTTGTCACACTTGCGTGCACCCTTTGAGATCCCGAGGACCGTGCATCCCGAGCATCTTGACGCAGTTTGTGATTGCATCCTGAATCCCATCCCAGTGGTCTCGGACCGGTTTGCCATCAGCGTCGCCACAGGTTACGCCAATCTCTGATGCAAACTCCTGGGATCTGGATTGATTCAGCAGCTACTACCTGGCATCGGCAACACTCAAGGGATTTCTCAGTAGGTCTTACGCAGAGATCCATAAAAAGGTGTCGGTGTTGAGCAGTGAGACTCTCACCGGTTATGACCTTGCAGTTGGCCACTTTGCAGATGAGGTGCTCCTAGTGAGCAGATGATCAATTTGGGTAGCATGCCGCCCGCTCCTGTAGGTGATTAGGTGTTCGGTTGTGTGTGTATACGTTGCGACCGCCGTATCCGAAACCACCGTGAGGTCGTCCAAACTCCTCACACCTGTCACACACATGGCCGTTCAGATCGCCTCCCAAAACGATCACCTGTGAAATCGGGAAGCCACTCAGCACATCTCCGAGTTGGTTCCAGCACAAAATTTTGTCGGACTGATTAAAATAAAAATGTTACAGATTGATCTTTGGGTGTCCTTACATTCTTTAAATTTGAACAAAACATTTCAGAGAAAGATACAGTATTTTATTATTAGTACATCTGTGACTCTTATTGTACTTAAAACATTTCAAATGTAAAAAGTTTTTTATTAAAAGTTCATACAGCTAAAAAGCCCTATAGAGTTTATCCTTTCTTTGAGATACAGCAGATCCGCTGCATGGAAACTGAAGTCTACTTAAACAAGCCATATATTTTACCTAACAGATACGACATTTCTGCTGCTCGATATTTGAACATCAATTGCTGTAACTAGTCGAAAATCAATGAAGCAGTAACTCTAGAATATTCTAATCAACTTCATGTAATAAACTTTTATCAGTAGAAAAATCATGTAAAATTGCAGCTTTCTAACATTCTTAATTTAAGAGATATGAATTTTTGAAATAGTTTTTTGGCTCTGGTGTAAAGTTGGACTTTTTGAGATACGCTACTTCCGCTTTCCACCGTCGATATTATTATGTGCGGGCCATTCCGATAAAAGTTTTTTTCGTGCCTTTTTTGTCAAGTACTTACGCTGCAGGCAGTATAATTTTGGTAATCAAAAGTTGTTATCATAACACTGGTCAACACTGATTTTGCCACACGAACTTTGATAGCTAATTTTGATTTATCAGTCTACCCTTATTATTAAACCATAGCTGTCATAAGTCTATTAGCCTCACATTTGTTGTGATACGGTAATACTCATAACTAGTACTACGGCAGTAAATAACAGAAACGCTTACAAGTAAATCCTTTTAAAAATATTTGTTGTTGAATTTGAACACTTTTTTGTGATTTATATGTCCCTGTGAATATGTCGAGGAAGTGTAATAATAATCCTAACTCTTTTTGTTATGTCTGCCATGAACTAACATTCAAAAAACAACGGCGAAATATTACGAATCCTGTGTTGGAGTGTTATCACCAACTAGCGGCCGCCCGCGACTCCGTCCTCGTGGATTTCGATTTCCAATAGCCTTCCTCGTTAAATGGACTATCCAACACAAAAAGAGTTTTTCAAATTGGTCCAGTAGTTCCTGAGATTAGATCGTTCAAAGAAACAAACACTTCAGCTTAATATATTAGTAAGTATAGATATAGATATTTTGGTTTTTCTGGTCCATCAAGACAAATCCTGGGCCCCACACATGTCTGTTGCATAATGTGTGTGAAAAAATTTAACTGACTGGAAGAAAGGCGCACAACCTGTGCCGTGTGCTGTACCCATGATATGGACTGAACAGCGAGATCTCGTTTCAGATTGCTATTTTTGTCTCACAGACATAAAGGGTATAAATTACAAGAAAAAAAACCACAGATATTTACCCTAACTTATCTTCGGCCATAAGATCAGTCTCTCCTTGTAAAAATTGCCAGAACTAAGGGGTTGTCAGCGACGAGCACGGTTAGAAGTTCCATCAGGACATTTCTAATATGGAAAAGCGGTACCAGGGCAAATGGAGCCCAAATATGTTAGCAGATTACTGCTGGACAATTAAAAGGGACCAACTAGAAGCTGAATATTCAAGAAATTCCAAGATTATTAAGTCATTTATAAAAAAAAATGCTTCTGATTTACGAGATCTGTGTTCTTTCTTAATATTTTAAATTACTCAATAGAATAAAATCCGTGTGTAGCAAATTTTTTTTAACTGTTTATTTTTTCTTACAATCACCAATTAAAGTAAAAAATATCAAAAAAGTCCATGTGGCACGACAAAGTTGAAATTTTGTTGACCAGTGTAATTTGCAACAGATTCAAATTGTCAGTCATTGTCACACAAATAATGACCATCATTAGTTGTATTGGGCTGTATATTAAAATTATCATTTTGGTTTTGATAATTAAGTTGTCGACTATGTAAAATTTTTATCTCTATTTAAGTAAATTTTTGTATACTTAATCGAAGGTCGACTTGATCAACAATAGGTTAAAACAGGAACATAAACAGGACTGACATGAATTTCAGAATGTCTTCGTAAAATCAAAATCAGACTTTGGACCTTATTGTTACGTATCTATTTAATCTGGCACATGTAAGTACTTGATCATATAGGGTGACAAGTTAGTAAATAATAAATACTTAAAATACTTTCGTTTTTACATGACATAATAAAAAAATGTGCCTGATCTTTCTATGGTCGTGTCAGATTGTTGTCTCATCGAGACATGAGGGTATAAGGTGGGGGAGCACCCGTGTATGTGCTTGTGCATTGTAAAATTATACCCCGCTTGCCTGAAAACTTAACCGAATCTGAAGGAAAAGGTGGTGCATAAATAAAATATATGTCAAGTACCTATAGGTAACACATGAATGCTTTCAAAGCTTGCTTTTTGTAAACCTTTTCTGTAGCCAAATAATTAATTACTTAATTAATTTTTTCGTAATTTCTATTAACTTGGCAAGTATCGAAAAAGTCCTCAATCACGGTCACCCAACTCCCATGCCCTTGGTACATGGATGGAATCAATTTGTCATCCAATCAGCTCATCATGGTGCATTGGTGGCTACTGGACCACACTTCCGCTTCATCATTGTCTGCTTTTCAATATCACTATCAATGTAACATAGAATACTTTTCACGATTCATTCGATCGGTATACGGTTGAGAAAGACAGTGAGCAAACCTAATCGATATTTGAAAAGTCCGTATTAGAGGCTTGCTACCGTCAATAATCACAGCTTTGACGCCCTACCACCGTCAATAATAAGTGTTATTTTTGTACCATTGGCATACCATTGGTGTAAAACATAAACTCTAATGGGAGCTAAAGAATTTCCTTGAACGGTCCTGGAAAAATGAGCGGTCAAAGTCTCAGCTAAGAAGAACCTAGACTTTTGCGTTTCATTATAACACTAATATTATTAAACGGGACTAAACGCATTACTAGCGGCCGCCAGCGACTCCGTCCGCGTGGGTTTCGGTTTCCGCACACAGTGTTACTATAGATAGCTTAAAGCCTTCCTTGACAACCGGTAAGTGGACTATCCAACT
Organism: Nomophila noctuella; assembly: GCA_958496325.1. Classification (NCBI taxonomy): domain Eukaryota; kingdom Metazoa; phylum Arthropoda; class Insecta; order Lepidoptera; family Crambidae; genus Nomophila; species Nomophila noctuella. The sequence continues at coordinate 10,675,895 of OY292501.1, forward strand.
CAAAAGATTTTGTCATTTCAAACCTGATAGGCTAGCCACTTTGACGTATTCGCCATCCGCTTTCGTAGCGTATTATATCTCCATCCCGCTCACATAAATATGCAGTTTGTGTACGGGGTGGCAATACATATTATAAGTCGCGACGAAAGCGTACGGCGAATTCGTCAAAGTGGCATCTTGGCTAGCCTACCAGTAGTCCCTGAGATTAGCGCGTTCAAACCTATCTGGATCAGTTACGCGGTTTATTGTGAGTAAACCGTAAAAGATAGATATAGGCTGTCAAGCGATATTTTTTAGGTAATTTTATTTAGAATATATCCGTCTTACATGATTTCTATGTAACTTTAACCATTAAGGCTGCACACGCGACAGAAGCTTTAAAAATGGAGGAATTTCTCCCGTTTTCCCAACATTTTCCTTCACTACTCTGCTCCTATTGATTGTAGCGTGATGAAAAGTATCCTATAATATGCCCAGGAGTATAAAGAATAATTATACCAAGTTTCGTCAAAATCCGTCGAGTAGTTTTTGTTTCTATAAGGAACATACAGACAGACAGACAGACAGACAGACAGACAGACAAAAATTTTACTGATTGCATTTTTGGCATCAGTATCGATCACTAATCACCCCCTGATAGTTATTTTGAAAATATATTTCATGTACAGAATTGACCTCTCTACAGATCCCAACTAATATTATAAATGCGAAAGTAACTCTGTCTGTCTGTCTGTCTGTCTGTCTGTCTGTCTGTCTGTCTGTCTGTCTGTTACGCTTTCCCGCTTAAACCTCGCAACCGATTTTGATGAAATTTGGTACAGACAATCTTTAGACCCTGAGACAGAACATAGGCTACTTTTTGACCCATTCCAACCCCCCACTTCCCTAAAATGGGGGGTGGAAGTTTGTATGGTGTCATATATTCAAATGTCAATTCAAATATCACCATAGCAACCATTTTCGTTATTGTAGAAAATATATTCAAATGTCAATTCAAATATCACCATAGCAACCATTTTCGTTATTGTAGAAAATATAAATATGATTACCATGGCAACAGTTTTCATTATTGTAGAAAATATATTTATGATACGTAAACATTGTGATGTGTTATTAATTGTAAATATATAATATATGGAAAATCTAAACTACTTAAGTTAGACGCTTGAAATTTGGCATGCAGGTCCCTTAGTAAACTTGATACTTAGTTGCAAAAGGATATTGCAAAATTCCCACGGGAACGGGAGTTAGAGGGAAAAAACATTCCTATCATGAAAATCGAAATCCACGCGGACGAAGTCGCGGGCGGCCGCTAGTTTATTATAAGTATAGATGTAGTACACGTATACCTATTACTTACTGCTTGACGTTTCGGCTGCAAGCGGAGTACCTACGCTCTCGACCTCGGTTGCTGTATCTTATAATATATAACCTGAATCGTCATACTGAACAATCTAAATTACCATTTTTTTCTAAGATAATAAAGGTCTTGCTTTGGATGGTACGTTTGGCTTCATAAGACTTCGTTGACTTTTTTGTAAGGCCGTTGATTGTTACTCAGCAAGCAACAAAGGAGATGGCTCAACTTCCATACAAAAAAAAAACAGCTTCGACAGAATCTTCTTATGTCCATTTTGATAGGGCCTATTTGTAGATTCCCCCATTAGTTAGGAAAAATATATTTAATGTACATATAAGCCCCTACCGAAATGGATACAAGAAGATTCTGTCGAAGCTGTTTTTTTGAGCCATTTCCATTCTTCTTTACTGCAAACCCATTTACTGTACTACATTACTGATAATGCAACTGCACTAATGAAAATCGACATAGACCTCACGTGGTACAGATCATGTAATGAGCCAGGATACCTAGGAAATAAAAAACAGGATGTACCCAATGATAGCCTATTTACGGCTTGCGAGGATATCTTGAGTTACTCAGAGCAGGTGTAGAACAGAAGACGGTATTGGATTACTTGGTCCTCAGGAAAGTTGACATCACGTTTGATGAACCGATTGGAGTAATGGTCAAGACGTTGACTATTAGACTAAGAGGTCGCGGGTTCTATCCAAGGGACAAACATTTGTATGCATATGAACATGACTGCTTGCCCTGATCGGTTAATTGTATTTTGTAGGTATAATTTAAGTATATTTTGTAAATAAAAAGTATTTAAGTATTTTGTCTATCTGTTCTCTAGCTTCGTTTGTATAAGGTTCGAGTTTAGTTTGGGTCAAGGTTATTTAGGTAAACCGATCTTAGTTTGGGATGATAATATTACAATGGAGAAAGTCGAAAAAGTCAACTAGCGCCTTACTACGTTTATCCGCAAATTCTTCGTTGTGTGACTTTTCTATTAAGTTTCTATAGTGAAACTAACCGACTCTTAACAAGTTTGAATTCGTTGTTTGGTGCACACACTACAAGTTATAGTGCTTTAGTGATATAGTAGAAACTTGGTAACTACTAGGCTTATAAGGCTAGAGCTTTAAGAGCATCTAGAGCACGGTACATGTATACAATTATGAACACACCCTCAACTGTTATCTAGGTATACTTAATGTAATAAAGCTAAAGAGTTTGTTTGTTTGTTTAAACGCGCTAATTTCAGGAAATACTGGTTCGATTTGAAAAAAAATTGGATAGTTCATTTGACGAGGGAGGCTTCAAGATGATAACACTATTTGTGTGCGGAAACCGCAATCCACGCGGACGGAGTCGCGAGCGGCCGCTAGTATAAAATAATTTCATTGTAAAACCAACATTTTAGTTTTATTAAAAAATAAGTTTATTTCGTTTAATATTAAATAGGTACTTGTTAAAACATTGAGATACTTGATACCCTAATTAGAAACCTGTGTACATTATCAGTGGAATGGATAGATAGCTAGTAGTAGTAGATAGTTTGTATTATAATATAAGTACATCGGCAATCACTGACTTTTACAGAACACGGAAAGCGAATGGCCGTTACAAACATAATATTTATTCAGTGTCTCTTAAAGAGTTATTTAAGTGAAGCATAGCAAAATATAATAAAAATAAAAATATAAAAGTTAACATCTCCAATAAAATTTTCAAAACAGAATAATAACTAGACTATTCATTTCCAAGATTTAACAACTTTGCACATTAGTCACATATTTATCTGTAGGCAAGATATCATTAATCTATAAACAATAAAAAAAACTTCATGATTAAATTAGCATCGTTCTTAAAACTCTTAACAAACACAAATAAAAACAGTGGTAGCAGCAAGCAATGCACCTTTTATAACGGTAGCATATCTATTATCTGCATTTCCAACTCCCAATTAAGAATATCACACTAATTATATCACTCTTACGAGCCTTGATCATGATCGTGAAGATAATGCAGACATATTTTGTAATCTCTTCTCAGAATCCACAAAATCTCCTTATCTCCAAACACACCATTTACTTTCGGATCACAAAAGATTTCCTGATAACAAAATACCGCAACAGATAAAATTAAATTGAGCAAACTCAATAAAAACTGTTGGCAACTTTGTGCCGGCACGTGATTTTAAAATGTTTATTAAAATCAGGCTCGTTTTTTACCCTGATTGTACAAAACAAGTATAAAATTATTTTGTTATATCACTATTATTAGAGCTGTAGTAAAAAGGCGGAGCTTCGATCGGAGACGGGGTTGTGATATATGCCGATTTGTGCGAAGCCATATCCGAATTTCGCAATAGGTTTACCAACAGATTGTGTTGATCTGATAAGAAAGTGTTCAGATGCTTCAGTTCTTGGTCAATCTTTTTCATATTGAACGTAGTTTGGTCAATCTTCTCTTGCATTCCTCTCAACTCAATGTGGAAGTTTTGATCGCTGGACTGTCCTTCATTATTGTACTTCGAATATTTGTTTTTGTACAGCATTTCTTTGACTGACTTCCCTGATTTAACTTTGTTTATTTGCGCTAATTCGTACGCAGCCATCATAATATCCGTCGGCAATCTCTTTTCGCCTGGATTCAGAGGCTTTACGCTTAATATGACTTTACCAGCTTCAGGGGACACCAATGCAGTTCTGTATACATATTTGTGAAGGCATTTTGGAAGCCAAGCACTAAACATACCCATTTCGACGAATAAGATTAGTTTTGTTTGCCTGACGAGTTTAGATAAACCGGCAGTTTTCCTTAGACCTTGGATGTCGTGAACAGCGATACCAACGAGAAGGTTCATCAAGATTATAGTGACAAACATAAGAAACAGGATGAATATTATTTGGGAAGACAACTCGAATACGAGGGGAGGGTCGTCTAGCATGGGATCGTTGATAAGAATGTTCAAATTTAGTTCTCCTACCATCATTGATAGTGTACTAATGAAACCCATCAATGGGTTTGAGAACATTTCTTCGTTAGGGAAAACGACGCAGAAGCAAATTGTGAAACCCAATAACAGACAAACGTAAGCCAGCAATAGCTTAAGGAATTCGGTCAAAACCTTTTGGTACATTGCCACGTAGTCACCAAACATGGGAAGCTGACCCATCATCAGCATAAGATTGGTCCAGGCCCCCAATACTGCGTAGCCTCCAACGTGATTTTGCCAACTGTAATCAGCGTCAATGTTATAAAGTGAAAACACAGAAAACAAAACGAACCATTCCATCAAATTCTCAAATGTTGTAAAGTATTGATATATACTTGAGTATCCAGTTATACCTGTTAACTTTCGTATTATTTCAAATGCTGTTATGCCCATCAGTACCCATCTCTCAAATTCAATCGGATTGTTTTCAAGCATGACTCTTAAAAGCGATTGTTTCTGACAAAGCTCATTAGGCACGCCATACTTCTTTGAGTATTTGCCTTGGCACGTCTTCACGACAGCTGTTAGCACGTAAATTGATAAAAATGACACGAACAGGAAGCAAAAGATTAATCTCGCTAAATAGAACTTTCTTATCTTACGCCATTTCATAAACAAAAACGCTGAGCATAGCGGGTGTAATAGAATATCTTTCTGACCTTCATCAATCAAACTGTTTAAATATGTGATTTCTCGAGGATAAGAAAACTTCAACAACTTGCCAAAGTCGAATTCAATCTGTACTTCTTCATTGCCTTCGGTAGAATGACTGAGGGATATACCACTGTCTAGGTTGTGCCGCAATATTGCCAGAGACTTTGGAGTCTTACGTGCAATAACACTCAATGCAGTGCGGCCTTTCTTCGATTTTGAGGTAACGTCTCCTCCCAGGAAGATTAGAGTTTCCACACACGGTGTCAGGCCATCCATAGCGGCAAGATGTAATGGTGAATATCCATATGCATCCTTTTTGTTGACTTGTGCGCCCCAACTGACGAGTATATCAATAATGTCACAAGCACGATCCGACCGACTGATAGCTGCATGTAACGCTGTCCGCTTATCAAAGTCTTCTATGTTGGGATCGGCATTACCATCCCTCAGTAAAATTTCCACACATTCTAAACTGGAACAACGTGCAGCCAGATGTAGGGCAGTAAATCCTCTGTGATTCCTTGTGTTGGTCTTCGCTCCCTCAGCTATTAGCAGTTCAACGCATTCTGCATACCCTCTTGCAGCCGCTAAGTGCAACGCTGTACTTTCTTTGTCCCTTTGTTTAGTTACTCCATTTACACTTATCTTGGTTTCTTTCAACAAAAATGACAGGCAACGCTGCGCTCCCAGTTCTGCTGCCAAGTGCAAAGCATTCAAACCACCTGACGTTACATATCCAGGGTCGACTCCTCTTTCAATAAACAACTCCATACATTCCACAGCGTCAGCTCTCACAGCACAATGTACAAGGTTGTCTTCACACCCGGCTCTTTGCACGACGGTATGCAACGACGCGTCACTTGCAATCAACACTTCCGCCACTTCTAAAGAGTTTCCAAAAGCAGCGCAGTGGAGAGGTGTAAAGTATTTCGGCGCGTAATCAACATCCGCACCACGGGAAATAAGGAACACTGCAGCTCTACCAGCTCCACTGAAAGCGGCTAGATGCAAAGCTGTCAAACCCGCAGGTTCTGACGTGTGTATATCTGCACCAGCTTCTAAAATGATGGGAAGCAGCTCATCTCTCGCTAAAAACGCTGCCCACAACAGCGTTAAATTCACAACCACTTCTGGCGCCGAACTGATGTGTTCCACAATGTTGTCCGATGTAATTAAACCGCATTCAACATCGTCGAAGAATCTTCCAGCTCCTAGAGCGAGGGCGCGTTCACACAAACCCTTCCTCACTACTTCTTCGGTAAGTCTTGCTTCGGGATCAGGCGCCAGTACATCGAAGCTGTGGTACATATTCGGAGCATCTTCGGCTGGAGGCGACGGACCAACAAAGAGGTACTCCTTTGTTTTCCCTGGCTCGCGGCCTGCTTCCAGGATATCAATATTCCGTCCATGTTTGTAGATGCCGTTGAGGGGGAATTCTTCGGGCTCCCTGATGCTTGAGCTGAAGCTCCTTTTGAAGCGTGTTCGGGAGGGCGTGGTCGGTGAAGTTGGGGACTTTGGGTGGCCCATCTCCCGATAGCCGAAGTTGTCCATGGCTGGTTCGTGACTGAGCCGCTACTGCAACTGTCGGCGCGCTATCTAATCTGGTTTGTTTTAGGTGCTAACTCAAATAAGGCATCTCGTTTGACGTTGTGATTTATGAAGCTGTTTTTACGCGCAATTATGAATAGATTCACGTTCACGAAACTGTATAGTGTATTTGTTGTTGTAATCGATTTAGATGTTCCACGACTTGTTTAATCATCTTATGTTTGCTGTGTACATCAGTTTAGTTTTTTAGATAAATATTTCGGTTAGATAAACAGCACATAATTACATAATAATAAATGAACGAGACTGCAAAGGTTCGTAATTGATAAAAAACTTGATTTCACCAGTTTCAGTATTTATATTGGAGACACAAAGTCTGCGAGAGTCATGAACGAAAAAGGTGGAAGTTCTTTCTACCTTTTATTGTATCCAATAAATTTCATTGTAAATAAACTAACATACATTTTATTTTATTTCTTATACCTAATGTATGATTGATAACTGATCATACGAAAGCCTTTCTATACTTACGAGGATGACATACAAATTACATCGAACTGCAGATAACCTGGGAACAGGATTGCCTATGTAAATGATAAGCAACTGAAACTACATTTTATTTACTTACAGATCATGTGCTATTTTTAATGTATAATCAGAATGCAGGCTTCTGCAGGCTTTAATAAAATAGATAATTAAAATCTAGCTGAAACAAAGTCAAACAGTTGCTAATTTCGTAATTATAGTCCTGTTTTTTTTACCTTGCATTTACGCCTAAGGCCCTTGAAACACCAGCTCGCCAGCCGTTTCCCCAGTTCCCCACTGGTCCAATTGAGCTCAGACTAGCAGCCGCCCGCTACTACGTCCGCGTAGATTTCGGTTTGCGCATACAATTAGTGTTATAATATAGTTTAAAGCTTTCCTCGACAAGTAGACCATCCAACACAAAATAAAAAACATTTTGACGACCCGCTTGGTGTAATGGTCAAGATGTTGCCTATTACGCAAGGGGTCGCGGGTTCGATCCCCGCACAGGACAAACATTTGTGTGCATGAACATGTCTGTTTGTCCTGGTCTGGGTGTTATATGTATCTATTTATGTATATTTGTAATACCACTGTTGATTCTGATGTCTGTAACACAAGTGCTTAAGCTACTTAACACGGGGTCAGATCAATGTATGTTGTGAAATATTTATTTATTTATTTCTATCCAGCAGTTCCTGAGATTAGCGCGTTGAATCAAGCAAGCAAAGAAGCTCATCAGTTTTATTGTATTAGTAAAGATAACCGAAAGAATATCTTCTAAGAAACCTCCTCAGTAAGTAAGTCAGAATTATTACTTTTCGGGTTCCTTGCAGAATCTCCACAAAAAGGCAAGTTGTCAAACGTCCTATTTCCCACATTCCTGCGACCGCATCACGGTGACAGTACATCAACCTCGTTACAAAGGAGCTGTTTGCGCGTGCGCACAAATATTCAATATTTGCGCGCTCGCGCTTGGGCAATGTTCGTGACACGTTGACATCTCGTCTCGGTGAAATGTTATTGTTGTTGGTTTTCCTCAGAAATTCTACGTTCTCTTGGTAGTGAATTGGAAGGGGGTTTTTACATAACCAGTTCAAGGTTGAATGAATGTTTTGTCCCAATAGAATTCAAAAGAATTAGAAGAAAATGATTTTCAAAATAGAACCTCGCGAACCTATTATTTGAGGTATTAACATGTGATATCAAAAAAATCAGAAACGTCAAATCTGTACGAATTTGTCATCGCGTTTACAGGATAGAAGCACACTTAGCGGAAAAATGCGACCAAACAAAGTTCGGTATTACGAACGCAACTCTGGCCCGAAAGCCTTAAAAATAACCATAGAAATAGTTCTACGATTATTTAGTTCTACAATTAGGTACTTCAAACCACATTTTCACCGCAACCGCGGTCATTCATATTGCTCTTCTAATTGTTATACAATGGTGTCTGATGAAAATGTGTATTTGCTTCTAACTAGTTCGATTAAGTTATTCCAGATCGATCTGGTTCAATCCCTGCAGCAGTGGCTGCACCTGTGTCGGCGTGTTTGACTGCAGCGCATAAACCGGCGCACGCGCACATTGCGCACGTTACACAGACTCGCGTACAGTCGATGACGAGCGTGCTCCTTTGTAACAAACCGTCAACATTCTGCCAGGATGGTGATTATGGGCATAATTATCCATGAAGCGAGGTCTTTTCCAGCAGAAGACTGGTTTGATAAATTAATATCCTATATATAATATAGGATATATAACCTCACATGCGTGAGGTTGGAAGTTCAAATCCGGTCAGCCACGCTGGATTATCGAAAAATTATGTTCGTAATTTCATACCAGCTGTACGGTGAAGGTAAACAGCGTGAGGAAATGGAAATCTGCACACTTCGAAATAGTGTGAGAAATGGAGAAGGCAATGGCAAAAACACTTCATGCAAATTTCCCAGAAAGTTGTTTTGTGTTTCATTTCATACAATGTCACGACCCTCCGTAATGAGGAATACGATTCAAGGAGGATTGGAAGTAGTAATAAAACCATCGATAAAACGACTACTGAAAACCAGTAGAATCACCTAAACTAGATGAATTTTGTATAAATTATATTGATTCCTTTATTTTAAACCTTACAAGGTTGAGATGATGATGTTGGTCTATACTACGAAGATTTTGTTTGTTTGAACGCGCTTATCTCAAGAACTAATGTTTCGATTTGAAAAAATATTTTTGTATTGGGTAGTCCAATTGACAAGGAAGGCTTTAGGCTATTGGAAACCGAAATCCACTTGGACGGAGTCGCAGGCAGCCGCTAGGAACTGATAAATACTAAAACAGTTTTTCTCCAGGACAGTCTTCGGCGTCCACTTTGCAAAGAATGTCCCGGAATGCAGCCAGGCACTGCACTAGCACAGATTAGCTCTAATTACAATTGCTTTGGATTCTTTACCTCTTTTTACCTTTTTTCTCCCCACTTAAGAACGCACGAAGTCAATCTATTGCCCTGTTCCGCGCTGGATTTAGCGACTAATTGTACAGACTTGTAGTTTGCGAGATTTCGATGTCTTTTTTAAGATCTTTACAATGTTTGTGATTCCTCTCGTGTTTGGCAAATGTCACTATATTTATCAACTACTTATGTTTAATATCCAATTAAAAATAAAAGTGAAACAAATGAGCCTATTGATGCACTAGTCCAGGCAGAGGCCTCCATTGTATGAAATCATGTTTTCGTTACAAAGATAGGTTTTGGCTAAATCACTACGCTTGCCAAATCGTGACCGTTGAACCAAACCCAGGACCTTAAGACCACGGCCAGGTACTCAAACACCTAGGCCATCGAGAAGAAGAAAAAACTAATATCTAAGAACGTCTTACGCATAGACTTGACGGAACAAAAGTTGTTAGAATTCACAAAGTTCACTGGGTCAGCTAGTTTGTAACAAACTGTGTACACTGTAAACTAAAGTTATGTACACTGTAAAAGTCGCAAATAGATTCCTCCATAAATTATCAGGACTAACATTCTATCTTAATTTAACGGTAGCACGCAATGAAAACATGTCATGTCAAGTGCGTTATTATACTCTGCGGATTCCGTATCGGATGCTCCCGCGCTCGTCAGAAGTTCAGAAGTGATTAAATTGCCCATCCCGCTGATTAATAATATGCGCCCGTGCAGAAATAGACGTCACAAGCATTGGTTATGGAAATACAGAAATGGAATATTCAATAAACATCGTTTTACCTTTTTTAATGCTCTTACAGACGTTAGAAGCCATGCAGCCCCTTTTTAGGGTTCCGTAGCCAAAATGGCAAAAAAACGGAACCCTTATAGATTCGTCATGTCTGTCTGTCTGTCTGTCTGTCTGTGCGCCAGTCTGTCACAGCCACTTTTTTCCGAAACTATAAGTACTATACTATTGAAACTTGGTGAGTAGATGTATTCTATGAACCGCAACAAGGTTTTCACACGAAAATGGAAAAAAAAATAAAAAAATGGGGGGTCCCCATAGTTACAACTGAAACTGAAAATATTTTTTTTCATTGAACATATACGTGTGGGGTATCTATGGATAGGTCTTTAAAAATTATAATGAAGTTTCTAAGCTCATTTTTCTCTTAAGTGAATACTTTGCGTGGCAGACTCTTCCAAAGTGGAAAAAAGTGTGTCCCCCCCCCCTCTAACTTCTAAAGTAAGAGGATGATAAATCTGAAATAAATATATAATGTACATTACCATAAAAACTACCAACGAAAATTGGTTCGAACGAAATCCATTCAGTAGTTTTTTTAATACGTCAAAAATAGAATTTGTACGGAACCCTCAGTGCGGGAGTCCGACTCGCACTTGGCCAATTTTTTTTCCTTCAGCTTTTGCGGTCATATCCTAAGTTATTGCGGGATAGTTAAATGCAAACCTTCAATGTATGTGATGTCACCCTATCAGTTTCTTGATTTTTTGATCTTGATCCTCCTTTTAAATAGACTGGTTCTTTCATTCTGATGATAAGCTTCAAGAAAACAATTGTTTCCTGAGACTTTGTGTTTCCTGCGATTCCGACTCAAACCAGTAATTTAAATTAAGATGTTTTTTTTGTCAAAGAAAACCTTATTGAGGCTTCTGATCCCCAATAAAAATCACTACATATGTAGTATAAAACAAAGTCGCTTTTTCTGTCATGTTGTCCCTATGAACGCTTAAATCTTTAAAACTACGCAACGGATTTTGATGCGGTTTTTTTTAATAGATAGAGTAACTCATGAGGAAGGTTTTTATGTATAAATAGTGGACAAGTACCACGGGCGAAGCCGGGGCGGGCCGCTACTAGCGGCCCGTATTATAAATTCCAAGATACATCTCTCTCTTGTATTGTTTTAAATAAATAATAAGTAAATGACGAGCCGTTTGGTGTAATGGTCGAGAAGTCGGCTACTACACCAAAGGTCGCGGGTTCGATCCCCGCACGGTACAAACATTTGTGTGCATGAACATGTCTGTTTGTATCGGTCTGGGTGTTTCTATGTATAATAATAATATGTATGTATTTACAAAAAAAAAAGTATGTAAGTAATCTTTATCCGTTGTCTGGCATCCATAGCACAAGCTAATGCTTAGTTTGGGGTTAGATGGCACTGTGTGAATAATGTCCAGAGATATTTATTACTATCATTAAATAAATAAATAGGATTCACAAAGACCCTCTGCTAATCTTTGCCGTGGCGCCGGTGATCCAGCATACCTGACTAATAAATATCCATCTAAATCACATTTGATGGGTGTGTTCAGAATCATGCCAGCGACTTCACTTTCGAAATAAATCGTGTGTAGTTCGGGCACGATTGGAATTCTCAAAGCTCTACTTACTGTGGACTACTTATTAGTGTATTTTTACCTGGACATGTGGAATTTATTAGAAATAGTTATCATTGTACTGTACATATAACTTCTGTCATGGAACTGACTGCATTATAACACAAACGACTATCAGAACGAAATTGGTTTTTTGTCTCATGGCCCTACAATTTATGTATAGTCTTGACGCTAATCTCAAAAACTACTGGTTCGAATTGAAGAAATAATTTTGTGATTGATACTCCATTTACCATGGAAACCGAAATCCACGGGGACGAAGTCGCGGGTCGCCTCTCGTTTAACTTGGAAGAGGCAGACGCATCAAAAGAATATGAACTATTGTTGTCAGCCGTTAAGTTTAGAGAAATACTCAAACTTTTAGGGTCTCTAGGAACAATAGTATCGAAAATACTGCTGAAGGGAATTCAATCGAAAAGATTCACCAATGCGATCCTCTCACATTCAAGAAAAGAGCGTACTCCCTTCTACAAGGGCGGCAAGGGCAACACACTTGTATCTAACTCCTATGGTGTTGCGAGTATCCATGGGCGGTGCTGATTGCTTACCATCAGGCAATTTGTGTGCTGCTACGGATGTCCATTAAAAACTAAAACGCATATGTGTGGCAATAACTCAAGCGCCGCTTCCTCAAACTTTCCCCTCCACGTCCACTACACTTTTTACCCCCAACTTGAATGAACGCAAGTTAAACTTGTTCCAATTACGCCTCATTCCGTGATCGTCGTCCTCAATGCGTTTGTCGGAGTCAACGGCATTCCAGACGGCGCCTGCACTTCAAAATAACGACTAATTACTCCTGCGCAAATATGTGGGTAGGGATGAGAATGTCGTCAGGATTTCCTTTCATAAAAATGTTGTGGCACTTGTACATTCACTTGACAATGAGTCGAAGATCAGAATAGCGGTTTTTTATGTGGAGAAATCATGATCACCGTTCTTGTCTTGTACTACAAAAGTAGGCATCAGTAAGGATGATGAATAATAACACGCTATAGTTCTCATTCATGAATGATGAATGAACTAGGTATAGCGTGGCGTGAATGTGGAACTCACCGAACTCAGAATACGTTAGTTGAGATGTTGAGATGAGATGTGGTAGAAGCTGAGATGTGGTTTTATGTTAATAAAAATTTAAGCGCCTATGAATTTTCTAGAGCAATTGTACAAAGTGATAGAATTAGCAACAAAAATATAAAATTTAATGAACTTTGCATGAAGTTTCAAAAATCAAAAATGAAAAACATCGTACTCATTCATTTTTTTCTCGTTATATCCCTAGACAAACTAATGAATACTTTCTCTACCCTATGCTAAATAGATAGAGTTAACTAACATAACATTTTTTTTTAAGAGCGATCAAATTTTAAATGTCGTAAAACCCTGCAAAACCATACTTTTCCAAACCATTTCAGGATTTTTTCAATTAAAAAAAAACAGAACACGTCGCAGTCAAGAACAGGGGTCCCCAAACCGTCCCTTGCCTCACCCCTATGCCCAAGCATTCCACTCAGACTGAAGCCTGTTTATTTATGAAGTGCAATGTGGCAGACGAACGGAGTCTCATTAGCGGGGCGGGCCCTACAGACAGGTATGTTAGCAAATACGAATACATACTGTGATGTATTGCAGACTTGACTGGACATACGAATACGTGTCTTTGATTCTGCTTTTGAAATTTAACAGGCAGTGGTTCTATTTTGGAAAAGAAAGAGACAAATGAGAAGGAAGGTTATCTGCTGGACTGCAAAATATAAAAAGACAATAAAGCATAGAATTGGTAAACCCATTGTACCCAAAACCGTTACAATATGGCGACCTAACTTCGACGTGACTAAGCTTCCAATGTATTTCAATGGAGGAAAACACACCATGCCGAAATTTAGTCGCGTATTATTGTATAGATAGAGAATGCATTGCCGTAGAACTTCGGTCGCGTTTTTAGGCCTAGTATGTTTCAACTACACTCAATAAAGCAAAACAAATCACAGTCAAGAACAGGAGTCCCCAACCGTCCCTTGCCTCACCCCTATGCCCAAGCATTCCACTCAGACTGAAGCCTGTTTATTTATGAAGTGCAATGTGGCAGACGAACGGAGTCTCATTAGCGGGGCGGGGCTACAGACAGGTATGTTAGCAAATACGAACACTGTGATGTATTGCTGACTCGACTGAAGTCGACTGGACATACGAGACTTTGATTCTGCTTTTGAAATTCAGGCAGTGGTTACACAGGATACGTCTAAGTTGGAAGAGAGAGGTAGATGAGAAGGAAGGTTATATGCTTGAAAGCAAATTATGAAAAGACACTAAAGGAAAGAATTGTCAAACCCACACTACCCAAAACCGTTACAAAATGGCGACCAAAGAAGACAGTTTTTTTTGGGCCCACCAACAATCGGTAACGTTTAAGACAAAGAGAACTATGTAAAAAATGTATATATTTTTTTATGAATTTTGCTATTGAAGTGAATTTCAAACGAAACCGGAGTCATAAAACCAAAATAAAAAGCCTTATTTTGATTATATCCGTGAAATATCTGTCCAAAGATTAGTAAACAATGGCTGACATCCAGATAATTGAAGGAAAAAAGGTTTTTATCAATAGAATTAAAATGAAACACTTGAAATCGAACATAAAGGAGACGCAATTTACTTTTGGAACGGTTTTCATGCCTATTTTTATCTAAGGCGGTGATTGATAGTGACCTTTAATCATTTAATTAATGAAATAAAATAATACGAATAAACAATACAAAAAAATCCGTATAACGGAACGCAAGTGCTACTCTATTGCCGGATTTTGATTTTATTTAAAAACTGAATACAAATGTCAGAAACCTTCAGTCTGTCAACTGTCATTAATGGTTTTACTATATAATTTAAAAAAGCTGTAGTTTGTTTGTTTGAACACGCTACTATCAGAAACAGCTGGTTCGAATTGAAAAAATATTTTTGCGTTCGATTATCTATTAGTCGAGCCAGGCTTAAACTAAAAAATGTTAAGCTATAGTTTAAGACTACATATTTTTGCAAAAACCTTATTCTACGCGGACAGAGTCACAGGCGGACACTAGTCATAATAAATTGCTTTTACTTCAGATACGTAGGAAAAACATAATGGAAAATCGCCCTTATGTGTAAGCATTTACGGTTCAGGCGTTGAAATTCAGGAAAGCAAATAGACAGATTAGTTTATGAGGTTAATATATATTTTCCCATCTTATTTCTAACGATTCCGGTTAAAATATGAAAAAGTAATATTACCACTATAATCTGGAGATTATAAGGAATAAATTGATACCCATTTCGTAAATAAACGCTAAAATTTTATGTGGGCCTAACTCTCCATACAAAAACGATTGTATCCTTTCGACGTGACTAAGCTTCCAATGTATTCAAATGGAGGATAACAAACCATGCCCAAATTAAGTCGCGTATTATTATATAGATGGAGAATATATTTCCGCCGACCTTCGCTCGCGTTTTTCTGGCCTCGTGTTTATCTTTACTTATAATCAATAAAACATAACAAGTCGTACCGGGAACTGGGTCCTCAAACTGTCCCGTGCCTCACTCAGACTCAAGCCTGTTTATTTATGAAGTGCAATGTGGCAGACGAGCGGAGTCTCATTAGCGGGGCGGGCCCTACAGACAGGTATGTTAGCAAATACGAATTATGTGATGTATTGCTGACTGTACTGGACATACGAGTCTTTGATTCTGCTTTTGAAATACAGGCAGTGGTCAGACAGGATACGTCTAAGTCGGAAAAAAGAGAGGTAAATGAGAAGGAAGGGTATATGCTGTATGTGGTATAATTGCCAAACCCATTCTACCCGAAACCACTACAAAATGGCGACGGAATTTAGGCGTAACTACACCTGCATTGTTTTTTAAAAAGGGGATGACAAACCATGCCGAAATTACGTTGCGTAGAAAATATTGTGTAGAAAATGCATTGCAATGAAAAAAGTAGTTACTTCCTCAGATGATTGGTTCTGCAGAATCAGCGGAAATTACAATATGTGATTTGATTTCTTTGATGTGTTCCGGGTTCTACATTGTAACACTCATGTTTAGACGTGGAGTTTGTTATCTCCTAGGTAAATCGACCTTCCCGTTATGTAATGATATAAAAAATCTACCTCAGTTCACCATTGTGTAGAAATCGTGGGTGTACTTCGCCATCAGGTCAAAAAAAACTTTTTGGACTGTTTTCCCACTTTCAATCAAGTTTTTACAAAACATAGCATAGTATGTACAATTTTTTGTAGACTGTTGTGACAGTTCCAGCATATAAATAAATAAATAAATTCTCTGAACTAGCACACCAATAGGCTAGCCCCAAACTAAGCTCGAAGCTTGTACTATGGAATGAACATCCATAACTCGAGTACAACTGCCGATGTTCATCACACAAACTTTTGCCCCTAGCGGAAACCCGCGACCCTTGGTTTTGTAGCCAGGGTCTCTGACCACTAGACCAACGGGCCCGTCAAATATCGACAACTTACGTGTAGTTAAACTACCTCTTCAATTTTATGTCAGTCATATTAGGGCACGCTGTTGTGTCTAAAAACGGCACGGGTGCGTACGCGCAGCTATTTGCGCGCACTGATTCAGTTTGCGCACTATTAATAGTACACGGCGCATTCTCGCGCAATTTGTTACCGATGCAGTCGTGACATTCTTACTTAATGCCAATACAAATAAATAACCTAGGGGATTTCACTCAGGCGACGCTGTTTAGCAGCTAGCAACCTAGATTCTCGACCTATTGGGATTAGCGCGGAACAAGAAACAAACAAACAAACTCTTCAGCTTTATAACCCACATAAAACATGAAAGTGTCATCAGTTAATAATGTTTTTTTTCTGGTGGTTAACATCCTGTATTTTAGTAGATACCTACTATAGTGCAGTCATTGAAGCGAAAAATATGGTCAAACCTCCGAATTTTTTTACTGTAAACCGATTTGCATGAAATTTTGGAATTAGTTTCATTGCACCCTTAAATTCAAAAGTGAAAATGATTTGAACGCCGCAACTACCCCTGGAGTGGTTGCCACCCCATCTCGGGGGTGAGTATTCTTATTTTTAGATAACCTCGGATATCGATAGGAAGACTAATTTTAAGCAAAAAATCATCTATAAAGTTTTTCGAGAAATCTAATACTTTTCAAGTTATTGGCAATTGAAAATTCGCAATTTTGTCACTTTTTTCATTGATTTTTTGCAAATATCTCCAAAAACATAAAATTTATAGAAAATTTTATGAGGAACAAAATTGTAGCTGGTAAAAAATTAAATAATTTTGTTCATCCTAAAGTTTTCTAAGTGCAATATTAAGATATATATTGAAGATCATAGCTTTTTTTTATTTTGTCTCCAATTTAATCGATTTGGTCAATGTCATCTAGCGGCGAGCAGATGCATTTTATGCATTCTAATAATTAAAAGTTTTGTAGTGCTTGAAATAAGCTTTCAAAAAAGTCTTTTGCACGTAAAATAAGTAAGCTGTATTACAAATGAGAGGACCATCGAATGTTTTTTCTTCTAAATCAATAGGTTTCACAAGTGCCATTTCCAAGCTATTCATGCTATCACCATTTTAAAAACAGCATTGTAAAGGTAATTAAAAGAGCTACAACATATTTTATTGAAATTTATAGTATACATTTTTTTTCTTAAACGGTGAAGGGTTAAAGGGCTTAAGAGAGGTTGTGATTGCCGCTGCCACGCGCTTTTAAAACAATCATATCTCCGTCAGTTTTTGTTTGACAGAAAAAACAAAATAACTAAATTTTTCGTCAGAAAAATACCTAATGTTTTTATTCCTACACTTTTATACGCATCTGTCGTAATTTTTGAGATATTATGAAAAGAAGGTGGATTTTTAAAAAATATGAGAAGTTTTATTTTTATTTTAATCATGTCTATTTTGAAAAATATGTATCCTAAAGCAGCCAAACTGATACAATTTATCAAACTCTTCATAATAAAGTTAATTCTTGGCGGAATACGATTGATTTTAACTCTGGTGGAAATGGCACTTATGAAACCCATTGTTTTAAAAGAAAAAACATTCGATGATCCTCTTATTTGTAATACAGCTTACTTATTTTACGTGCAAAAGACTTTTAATTGTACTCATTTGAAAGCTTATTTCAAGCACTACAAAACTCTTAATTATTAGAATGCATAAAATGCATCTGCTCGCCGCTAGATGACATTGACTAAATCGATTAAATTGGAGACAAAATAAAAAACGGCTATGATCTTCAATATATATCTTAATATTGCACTTAGAAAACTTTAGGATAAACAAATTTATTTAATTTTTTACCAGCTACAATTTTGTTCCTAATAAAATTTTCGATAAAACTTATATTTTTGGAGATATTTGCAAAAAACCGATGAAAAAAGTGACAAAATTGCGAATTTTCAATTGCCAATAACTTGAAAAGTATTAGATTTCTCGAATAACTTTATAGATGATTTTTTGCTTAAAATTAGTCTTCCTATCGATATCCGAGGTTATCTAAAAATAAGAATACTCACCCCCGAGATGGGGTGGCAACCACTCCAGGGGTAGTTGCGGCGTTCAAATCATTTTCACTTTTGAATTTAAGGGTGCAATGAAACTAATTCCAAAATTTCATGCAAATCGGTTCACAGTAAAAAAATTCGGACCCAAAATGCTTCATTGCCTGCACTACTAGCGGCCGCCTGCGACTCCGTCCGCGTGGATTTCGTCACAGACTTGGACGTTGGACTATTATTCAACACAGAAATATTTTTTTCAAATCGGACCAGTTGTTCCTGAGATAAGCGCATTCAAACAAACAAACATACAAACAAACTTTTCAGCTTTATATATTAGTATAGATTTAGCCAATATTGCATGACATAGGTACCTAATCGTAGTTACATCGAGTATTATCTGGTTTTGACAAACTAACTAAAACATAATCAAGGGCCTTTAGATCTATAAATCTTAAAGATTATGATGTAGATTGTCCGTAACACATTAATAAAAGCAATAAAGATAAATTAAGTATGACTAAAGTCGGTAGCTACTATCTGGTACGATAAACGATATCCACAAATCGCTTGTAATTGTAGTAATACGTCATTCAATGCGAATATTTTATTTAATTATGTCTATTTGGCCTTATAACTCCTCGGTGGTGTAGTAGTGTACGTACTAGGCTTCGGGTTCGATTCCTGGGTTGGGCAAAAATGTGTCGGTTTTTCCGAACACAGCCCGGGTTAAGCCAAAACCCATCTTTGTAACGAAAACATGATTTCAAATGATGAAGGCCTCTGCCCTGCAGTAGAACATTAAAATCCTGTCCCTTCATCCATATTGGCAAATAATTTTATGTAACGAGAGCTTTTTAAATTACAAAAAAAATCTTATGTTTAATATATACCTCATCGAACGAGATTTTCTTAGTTGCTGTAGATGACTGAATGACCGTGAAACTCCCACTCTTAATCATGATGCTATCTTCTCATATTCTCGAAAAAAAAAAAGAAAAAAAGTTAAAAAAGATAGGTACTCACCAATGAGAAGACCCATATTCTCAGAGGTTTATTAACTCTTATAAAACAGTAAGTACAATGGCCTGTTATCATAATGATTAAAATCATGAAACATACTTAATACTGCGTGTTTAGATGTACCTATACTACGAAAGATTACGAATATTAATATTTTAGTACAATCCATTGGAGTAATTACAAAACGATAAGAAGCCATAAATATAAAAAGCTTACGAACATCCGTTTCGGACTAAATGATTCAAGACATTTACAAGTTTGGAAAAACCGGAGTGACGCGTGACGTTTTGACGACAAGAAACTTTTTCTACCTATGTTCAAAAGATGGAATATCAACTCTCAGCTTATATTTTCTGTCCACACGTAGAGATTTTCATATAGGTATGTCTCATTCCCTCCTTGAGTCGTATTCCTCATAACTGAGGGTCGTGGTTATTGCAAGAAATGAATCATACAACTTTCTTTTCAATTTTAATGGGGTAGTTTGCCATTGCCTTTTCCATTTCACACACTTACTTGAAGTGTCATGTGTAGGTTCCCTCACGATGTTTTCTTTTACCGATATGAAATTACACATATAGAATTTTGATAATCCATCGGTGCGTGCCTGACTGGATTGAAACCGCATGAGAAACGGCGCTCTGACCACTAAGCTATCAAGTTGTTTGTATGTCTCATAAGCGGCAGCAAAGCAAGTGATCACCACTGCCCATCAACGACCATGAAAGGGTATTTGATGCGCTGATCTAAACCCCATACCCTCCCCTACTACTGGCCTTACTCACCATCGATCGAGCGAGTTTCAAGCGAGCGAGTTGACGAATATCTCAGTTCTCCAGACGAACTGCTCATTCGAGTGGAAGTTCCACTATATATATATATATATATATATATATATATATATATATATATATATATATATATATATATATATATATATATATATATATATATAATTATTTTGTGTTGTCATAGTCTATAATATATCACTAAATGACATATTTATGGCCAGCGATTCATAAATGGATTAAAAGCTATATCATAGATTAAACGATTTGAAAAAACAAATGAGTAATTTCTTTCGACCAAAAAAAGTGGAAGTAGATTAATTATTCCGATATCAAAGTCACGTAATTTAATTATTAATCTTAACAAAAGCGCCGGAGTCAGCCTTTACGCGTGTCTTCGTTGTGATTACAAATCAGGGTTGACAAAACATGTCAATGCAGTATTAAAAGGTTTTTAAGTTTATTCATTTACAAGAAGTCAATTTAAATGCTGAATGAAGAAAGAAGAACGTTTATTTATTACTATCCTTCCGACGTCCCGTCTTCCTGTCCCATCGTGTAGTTGTTGATTTTTTTCGTAAAAAACATCCCACAATTAAAAAGAAAATAAAAAAAATATGGCCAAGTTAGTCCAGCGTTGTTGAGTTATGCGATTACCAATACATTTTGCGACTCATTTTTGTTTATAACATAAACATTTCACACAGATTACACAAAGTAGAAGGCAATAGTTATAGGCCTCAGCATGTGCTTCATTGAATAGTAAGCCAAGTCCATCGCCTTTTGATGTGATTATAATACCCTTCCGGCCGTTTTCGACCTATTATAGTGCACAAGTCAGAGCGCAGGCACAGGAAAATGACTGTCTAGTTGACACCCATGATTCCCATGGCAAGGTGAATATGATGGTTATAAACCCTCCAAAAATCAATCAATTAATCCCAGTCCTAATTTATGGTTCACCTATTTTATCTATTATACGGAACAGATAACCATAATAGTTTTAAGTAGTTTGAATACCAATGCCACATCTATTTATGTATTATCCATTTTTGGTAAATATGAACTAGGAATTTTTAATATCACGTGAAAATCCTTGGCGATTTCGCTTAAAGGTCATCTAAGAAGGTGAGCTGTAAAAGGACGGGAAAAACTTTTCACTACTAAGGGTCGTCACATTGTTTAAATTACTACACAGCTACTTTTTTGGCAAATGGAGTGGTTTACCACTGCCTTCTTCATTTCACCTTAGTTCGTAGATTGCAGATTATTCAATTGATTGTTTCGCATCCTGAATAAAAGCTGATCTTTGTAAAGGTAAAGCAGTGGGTATGCTAGACCAAAAATTGGAATATTAAATTATATATTATCGTTTTTCAAGTTATTACAAAGTTAAATTATTTATAATTATATATTTAAACTCGCATTTTGATTTGAATCAAATTATTTGTCAAATACTTTTTACAACCAAAGTTATTAAAATCATTGAAATATTGCGCCAATACATTTTATAAAGCAATTTAAACCTATCGACTTATACGCATGAGTACCTATGTACTCAGCCGTATGTGTAGTATGCGGACGACTGTACTATTACAGACGTCTGCATACAATAAATTATCTCGAATCTAATGTAATCCCAAAAAATGTGATCGGCTTTAATCTATAGTATATTGAAAGATAAAACTAGCTGTTTAATATAAAAGACTGAAACTGGATCACGAAATCATAGTCAGAAGTGTTTTGTGGTCAAGATGGCTTACCTTCCCTTATTTGCTGTGGTGTTGCTGGCAGGTAATTGTGAATCTTATTAATAGTGTTTTAATGGCTAATTAGCCATTTTAATAGTCATGTAGATCAATTCAGGATCATAGTCGTAGCGGACCCTGAGTCCAAGGCGACGACTGTGGTTTTAACCGGGAAAAGAGGTAGGAAGATGATGATGGTAGAAGAATTTTCCATTAAATAAGAGTGTGTTACGCGTAATTAGGAGCTTAAGAGAGTAGTTAAAAAACCTGTTCAATGCAATCCCCAAACGACCCCAACGAATCGACCTAAAACAAGACTCCAGAGCTCAGTTGGAAAGGGTTTGGGCTGGCAGGCTGCTTGCTGTAATGATCAAGATGTTGCCTATTACGCAAGAGGTCGCGGATTCGATTCCCGCACAGAACAAACATTTGTGTGCATGAACATGACTGTTTGTCCTGGTCTGGGTGTTCTATGTATCTATTCAAGTATATTTGTTATACCACTGTTGATTCCGATATCTGTACACAAGTGATTAAGCTACTTAAAACGGAGTCAGGTCAATGTATGTGATTTGTGAAATGTTTATTTATTTATTATTTATTTATTTAAAATACTTATTCCAATTTCAGCTTCTTGCTATGGAGCTCCTCAAGACAAAATCGTCGGCGGTAACCCCACGACGATCGAGCAGTACCCGTACATAGTATCAGTGGAGTCCAGGTTGACCGCTGCCGCTGCCTGGGGGCACTCATGTGGTGCCAACATCTTGAACCAGCTGTACCTACTCTCTGCTGCTCACTGCTTCGAAGGATTGTGAGTATCTGTACAGGGAATACGATCCCATAGTCATATGCTGGAGTTGACTATAGTACTTTAAGTTAGTACTGAAAGTTATAGCGAGACATATGAGCAAATCTGACAAAACTACTGAAGTTGCTTCGCTGCAAGGCTAAAAACAGGCATGAGGGTGAAAGTCCCCCAAAACGGAGATGTAAGACCGGTGTCGTTAACAGTCACATGGTCACGTGTTAAGGCCAAGATCTCATTGGCTGCTCTCCGACCCGCTCGCACATCTCCGCTTTGGTGGAGGCTCACTCTTATAGTCGAGCAATTCTTACAAGATTTTATAGCTAAAGCTGCCCGTACTATGTAACGATTACGTGAATTTTCTTCGAGGTTGCTAAACACATCATGCAATTCCAGTATCATCAAAGTCACCAGAAACTTATAGTCTCTTTATAGCCCGTGCTCATAACATGTTATCTTTCCAGCTGGTTCCAGCCTAGCAACCGTCGTTTCCGTGCCGGTTCCACCATCCGCCAGACTGGCGGTCAGCTGGTGAACCTCGCTCAGGCTTTCAACCACCCCTCTTACGGAGTCGCCACCCGCTTCGACGGAGACATCACCGTGCTCCGCCTGGCCAGCTTCCTGACCTTCTCCGACGTCGTGCAGCCGGGAACCATCCCTGCCCCCAACGCTTTCATCCCTGACAACTCTCCCGTCATCCACGCTGGATGGGGTACCACCACGGTAAGATTTTGGAAAATATTTAAAATGAAGAAGAAAATGTAAATGTCACTATCGTCAGCATCATCAAACTTTTTGTGTCCCCACTGCTGGGGCACGAGCATTCTCCATGGATGGGTAGATAGCTCATGCCATGAACCACAGGGTGGGCCTAGTGCTAACTTTGTCGACATATGCCCCATTCATCTTGGTCTCTGAAGCAGAATACACTATTCTTCCGTGCGTTTATTAACCTCATGCTATTTGGCAATTTAGAGCCCATAAGATGAGGATCTGAGGATCCTGCACTTTTCACCTTTTTAATCTACGTACCTTCAGCTATCAAGCTGCCAATCAGGATTATGTGCTGTTCGTCAGTATTAATAAATAAATTGCAATTCCAGCAAGGAGGATTCCTGTCGTCAGTGCTCCTCGACACGCAGATCTACACCATCAACCACGAGGTCTGCCGCCAGCGCTACTCGCCTTCCCAGACCGTCACCACCAACATGATCTGCGCCGGTCTCCTGGACCAGGGTGGCCGCGACGCCTGCCAGGGTGACTCCGGCGGTCCTCTGTACTACGGCAGCAACAACATCATCATCGGTGTCGTCTCCTGGGGCTACGGCTGCGCTGACCCCTTCTACCCTGGAATCAGCGCCGCTGTCTCACCTTACACCGAATGGATCCTGTCCATCGCTCAGGGTTGATGAGTTATTAGCATTAGTGTACTATTAAAATTTTCTATTTTAATAACCATTAAACTCGTTTTCTTCTGAAATATCACCCGCCTTGCTTTTATCCGTTTCTGTATAAGAACGTTTAATTGAGTGTACAAAAACATCAAATCGCACCAAAAATAACATTTAACATAAAAGTAAAGTTACAAACACAATGAAAATAATTGAACAGTCAAAAACGCAAGTGCTCTGCATATGAAAGTTACATAAATGTTTGGCCTTCACTACACAAACTTTTATCCCTCGCAAAATTTTAGACCCGGAATCTAATCCAGAGAAAAGTAGCTGCATCTATGCTATACTTATAATAACTAAGGATGTCGTGATATTCGAAAAATACAAGTTGTAACGAGCCAACCGATTAATTATTCCTAATCTACATATACATAATTATAATAAAGCTGAAGAGATTGTTTGTTTGTTTGAACGCGCTTATCTCAGGAACTACTGATCTGAATTAAATAATATTTTTGTGTCGGATAGTCCATTTGTCGAGGTAGGCTTTTAGCCTATATACATACCTATGTGTGCGGAAACCGAAAACCACGCGGACAGAGTCGCGGGCGGCCGCTAGTATAATGAATAATAAATAAATAAATAAATATCTATGGACATTATGCACACAGCGCCATCTATCCCCAAACTAAGCATAAGCTTGTGCTATGGGTGCCAGACAACGGATAAACATTACTCATATACTTTTTTTTTGTAAATACATACGTATTATACATAGAAACACCCAGACCGATACAAACAGATATGCTTATGCACACAAATGTTTGTACCGTGCGAGGATCGAACCCGCGACGTTTGGTGTAATAGCCAACTTCTCGACCATTGCACCAAACAGCTCGTCAAATAGTATAACTTTAAGATAAAGTCATACTTAATACACAATAAAATATGATAATAATTGTTGAATTAAACAACTTTTGCAAAAGCTTATCAAGGTACTAGCCGCCGCCTGCTACTCCGTCCGCGTGGATTTCGGTTATCCTACTACTATTATAAAGGCGAAAGTTTGTATGTGTGGATGTGTGGATGTATGGATGTGTGGATGTATGGATGTATGGATGTATGGATGTTTGTTACTCTTTCACGTAAAAACTACTGAATGGATTTAAATGAAACTTTACCACAACATAGCTTATACATCAGAATAACACATAGGATATTGGGAATCGAAATCCACGCGGACGGAGTCGCGGGCGGCCGCTAGTACCTACTGTAGCCAAAAGCCTTCCTCGTCACATAGACTACCCAAAACAAAATTTGCGCGTTCTAACAAAAAAAATAATCAAACAACCAAACAAATTCTTCAGCTTTATAATATTCCTCCTCTCTCCTCTGTGCTTCCAAAAGCATTTTTAGTTGGTCCTGTCTGCGCGTCATAAATAACCACTTAGTAATCCGAACTGGGCCCGCATCTCTGTATAGCTCTTTATAGCTGTTCGTCGATAAAACAACACTGACAGTCTTACTCCAATGCTCATACAAGTCGCTACGATCATTTTTTGTGACAATATGAGAAAAAAGAGATCAGTTACTTATAAATTCATAACACGGGGTGGAATCGGCTTAATTTTCAATATGTAAAAGAGAAAATCTGAGATCTTAAGAATCCTTGTAAGTTTTGAAAGGAAAGCTCCGAATAAAAAGTTTTTAGCTTTGCACGGTCTTTACAACCGCACATTCTGCACATCAGCAATTTTACCCTATTGTGTCAATTTTATTTACAATGTGATCAATTTAGTACGCAAACATTACCCGTTGCTTGTGCTCGCATCAAATATCAATTAAAGTAATAAATCAAGTTATCAAATCAATCGCTATCATTACTATTAATATTTTAAAGTTGTACAGCATCAGCTCGTACAAGCTTAATAATCAAAAGATTACAGGAAAGTGAATTATGTAGAAACAAGTCTTGTCATGTCACAATGGTTTAAATTTGACAAGTCAACCTCTTAGCGTTTATCCCGTTTCTGTGCGGGGTCCGCTTTGACCATGATTCAGGATTTTGCGAGTTTGGTTACGGAGAAGTGACTCCCATCTGACCTTCGCAACCCTTAGAGGGAAACCAGACAGATTGGATCATGGTTACAACACATTCAGATCTAAACTAAAGTCAGAAACTATCTGAATGTGCAGGTTTCTACATGATATTTTCCTTCACCGCCGAGCTATTGGCACAAATCCACACATAGATTTTTCGTAAAATCCACAGTTGTGGGCCCCTATTCGAACCACTTACCTCACGTACTGAGGCACGGTCTGTACTACTAGGCCTCCATTGCTCTGTAACAAGTATGACTGGGGAAAGAAACACGAAGGATTCACTTTAATCCATATCTGTTATTATTAGCTTAGATTATAGACAGAACTTATAAGATTTTAGACTTTCGCGTTCTATTATAACATTAATATTATTTAACGGGACTAAAATATCAATTATGAAGTATATGTATGTATACTATGTACTTACTGCTAGACGTTTCGGCTGCGTTATAACAACCGTGGTCGCAAGCGGACTGGTGATGCGGGGCGTCGTCTGCTCGGGCGCCGTTGTAGAAAATGAGAACACAGAATATCCAATGATAAAATTAGAGTTTTATGATATAAAATTTAATTCTCATTAAAAAATATCATAAAGCTGAAGAGTTTGTGTGTTTGTATATTTGTTTGTTTGAACGCGCTAATTTCATGGATTACTGGTTCGAGTTGAATAAATATTTTTGCGTTGGATAGTACATCAGTTGAAGAAGGCATCAAGCTGTAAAGGTGCCGTTCCTGTCCATCCCTCATGGATGTTCATGCCTCCATGATGGCTGGAAATATCTAACCAGCGCGCTCACTGGCCGCTATTTACCTACCTTTCTAAATTCTAAATTCAAGATTTGTCTATTATGTTCTATCGCATTTTTGAGGCAGTCATTCAGAGACCTAAATCTCGGAGATAGACGCAGCTCCTATATTTATTTAATATTAATAATAATATTCACCCAATGCCTATAAACTCTGTAATAACGTGTAACAAGTATGTATACAACAGTGATAAATAAAACCAGTTTACCAGTGATCATACATATACTTTTACTTTCATACCTACCACCTACTTATAACTACCTATACGGCTACGGAGTACTTATAAGGACCCCTTGAGACCGCACCCGCAAAGCTATAGAATAACACTATGTGTGCGGAAACCGAATTCCACGCGGACGGCGACGCGTGCGGCCGCTAGTTCCATGTAAAAAAAAACACAAGAATATTCAAATCATCGTACTACTTCCTTCAAATTGTAGATTCATTAGACTACTATAAATAATAGCGGATTTAGCTGGATATACGAGTAGTACCTGGAATCAACGGAAATATGCATGTCATATCTATTACATTTCAAGATAAAAATTAGGTATAAAATTAAAAAGACCGAAACTGATTGACAGAGTCGGGCGTGCTGTGGTCAAGATGGCTTACCTTCCTTTGTTTGCTGTGGGGTTGCTGGCAGGTAATTGTTAAAAGTAATATTAGCGATTTGAAAAGAGCAACTACCAAGTTTCTTGCCGCTGCATCTCGATTAGATGAATGCTCTCCGAAGTAGGTGGTAGAATCTTAGTGTATTGCAATAATTATTTGCGATTCATAAGTGCGTCTTTGAATCCTACGTAAACAAAGAGGATTTTGATTTTGATTTTGTCAATTAAATATCATAATATTATAATTTTTTGTGATCATCTTCGAACGCTCGGAGTTAAGTAAACGCTTTTCGGCTAAAAGTATCTATTAAACGATGACGATTACAACAAACAAGAGATGTTATGGATTTCTCGTCTTTGATTCCATTTTCCATGCGCCTTATACCTTAGACTGAAAATGTTATTTATCAAATTTCTTCCTCAATCTTCCAGCTTCCTGCTATGGAGCTCAAGACAGAATTGTCGGAGGTAGCCCCGCCCCGATCGAGCGGTATCCCTACATCGTCGCCGTCGAGTCCAGGTTCTTCGTCGGTGGGGTCTGGGCGCACTGGTGCGGTGCCAACATCCTGAACCAGCTGTACCTGCTCTCTGCTGCTCACTGCTTCGAAGGATCGTGAGTATTCGTGCACAGGAAAATCGAGATTTTCAAACGCTGAAGAGAGCTATAGAGACATGTTAATAGCCTACACCTTATCAGAGAAAAGACAGAAGCCCAGCAGCTCAGGATTATCCATAACGGTTTTCTCTCTTCACATAAAAAAAAGCATTGGAAATATTCTTAAAATATATAACTTGTACAACATTCTTTGATGATTTTATTCATCCACCGCAATATGCTGCGGGTATCATTTTTTTTATAGGGAAGCAAACGAGAAAAAGGGTCTACGTCACTGTGATTTCTGTAATGTGGAGGTCCTTCCCCAGACGAGTGGCTCATTCGAGTGAAAGTTCCATTTAGCTCTACCTCTCTTGTGTAGCTTCCTCATCGAGGCTACACAAATTATAAATACATAGATCTAGCAGGACATACTGCCGATTTTGCTTATTATTTCCAAAAACAAATATGCAAAGAGCGGTAAGCAATATTCATTGCCTGGTAGTGGTATTGACGCACTGTTTTCAACTGTTTTCTTTCCAGTTTTTACTCGCCAGCCAATCGTCGTATCCGCGCGGGTACAGCCACCCGCGAAAGCGGCGGACAGCTGGTCAACCTTGCTCAGGCGTACAACCACCCGTCATACGGCGTCGCCTCGCGCTTCGACGGAGACATCACCGTGCTCCGCCTGGCCAGCTTCCTGACCTTCTCCAACGTCGTGCAGCCCGGAATCATCCCTGCCCCCAACGCCTTTATTCCTGACAACTCCCCTGTCATCCATGCTGGATGGGGCACCACTACGGTAAGATTTATTTTGGAGTGACTTACTTGACTTTATTTTGGAGTTATATTATATGATGATAATCATTTCTCACTTTTTGAAACCTGGTTCTGCTAGATTGGTAACTTTTTCCAGTTTTTGCTACTTATTAAGTACTAACAAAGTTTGCGGGATCTGTGCCTCATTGGATTGGTGCTGTTCTTCTCTGCGTCTAGCAATCTTACAGTATTTGACAATTGATAGTACAATATTGAATGAAGGCTAATCAGATCCTTCGCTTTTTCCCTTCTTCATCCACGAACACCATCCGCCATCAAGATTTTTGTGTCACTATTATTAATCTATTATTTGAAATTCCAGCAAGGAGGATCTCTGTCTCCTGTGCTCCTCGACACGCAGATCTACACCATCAACCGCGAACTCTGTCGTGCACGCTACGCACCCGGCGGAGTGATCACCAACAACATGATCTGCGCTGGTCTCCTGGACCAGGGCGGCCGCGACGCCTGCCAGGGTGACTCCGGCGGTCCTCTGTACTTCGGCAGCAACAATGTCATCATCGGCGTCGTCTCCTGGGGCAACGGCTGTGCACAAGCGTACTACCCCGGCGTCAGCGCCGCCGTATCTCCCTACACCCAATGGATTCTGTCAATCGCACAATCTGTTTGAACTAAAACTGATTAGGATCAGTGTAAAATTAAAAGTGACCTCTTTTATAAATCCTTTTATTTTTTTCTTGAAGAATATCAGAAATTATGACTAAACTTGAATAATTAGTTTAGGACACACAAGGCTTGCTTGCTTCAAATTCCTACCTACCGATTCGTGCCACCTCGCGAACCATTCATCCTCAAGGCCTTCCATAGAATACGTGCAGTGGTCGTGACGTTGGGGTATCATTCGTGCAATAAAATTGAAATGTTCATCTTCTTAGTGCGTTTATCCTAGCAAAATCGATTGTACGCACTAGGTCACGCTAAGACGTTAAACTGAAAACGCTTTTCTATTTTCGTTGAGGATAACATTTTATGTGCTGTCCGACTTGACGGGGATCAGAATGGTCTGTGGTAGTCCCGGCATCCTAAAAAGCACGCTGCTCCACCCCCAGTAAAATAGAGAGGATGGGGTCATGGGTTGTATCCCATAAACGACCACGACACCACCGGACAAGAGTTAAGAAGTTAATTCAAATAATCGAAGTACAAGTTCTTCGTTACAAATAGGACATTAAATAAACAACTATAAATAATAGGGTATTTATCTGGACATACCAATTACAATCAACGGAAATGTTAATATGAATGGCTTAATAATCTATTGTAGGTCTCAAGATAAAATTTGATATAAATTTTATTTACCGAACTTAAATGACAGAGTCAGGCGTGTGTGGTGGTCAAGATGGTTTACCTTTCGTTATTTGCTGTGGTGTTGCTAGCAGGTAACTAATAGTGACAAGTTAATTATTGTGTGTTGTGCCGTGTTTTACCGGCCAAGAATCTAACCTCACACATTCCTGCGGGTATTGGAAGAAGCGATTAAGGTACTTGTCATTTCTTCCTGTGGGAATTGCAAGCAGCGAAAAAAGCGAAAAAGCGAAAAAAGGACTTTTTGGGGGATGGGCAGCAGCGGTTCCCTGTGAAACAACCGTTCACCAAACTGAAGACAATAACTCATCTGACCAGAGTGGTGGCTATGGCAAAAAGGCCCCCTATCATTTTTGTCTCACTTGAGGTGGAGTAAAATCAAGTTGCGATCGATAGCTCGTCAAGATAACAAGCTTGATTCTACCGCTTAAGCCCCTACCATAAAGACGGTACAAAATCTAACGTTTACTGACGTGCTGTTGTCTGTTCTAGTCCTCAGTTCAAGGTGTTGATGGAACGACGTAATTTTGCAATGAACACAGAATTGCACAAAATTTGCAACCTCTGCAAGACGTGTCACTTGCTAAAAATACTTATTGTGAAATGATAAGACAAAACCAGAGCTCAGTTGGGGCGGATTTGGCATTTTAAAGGCATCTGCGACACTTGCGTACTTCCATGGACATCGATGATCACTTACCATCAAGTAACCTTCTTGTTCGTCTTTTAAAAACATAACAAATAAAAAACTTATTTCAATGTTCCAGCTTCTTGCAATGGAGCTCAGGACAGGATCATCGGGGGTAACCCCACCACGATCGAGCAGTACCCCTACATCGTCTCCGTGGAGAGCAGGTTCGTCGCCGCTGCCGCTTGGAGGCACTCCTGCGGCGCCAACATCTTGAACGAGCTGTACCTGCTCTCCGCTGCTCACTGCTTTGAAGGACCGTGAGTATTTTTATTCAGGATCACCTTGATACTTTATTTTTTATTTTTACATTTTAAGAAGACGATGTAAGTTAACAAAAGCCTAGTTGCTCCAAAGGCAGTGTGGTATCACAAAACTGATATCTCCACTGAAGTATCGTTGAAAATATCCCCACAACAATCAAACAATCTCTCAGCATTAACTAATTCATTCACCCATTATAATTCACTTTATCTCCGAGGCAACACTATTAAATAAGATCCCCGCCTAAGCCACCTGAGATCAGACGAATGTATAAAATCCTATTATGTACATTGGAATAATTGGATTTAGTCCCAGCAACAAAACACAGAAACACAGAACCAATCTGCACATCGATATTTGCTTTTGGATTAAGCTCGTATCTAAAATGAACCAATTGTGTTTGCAACCTATATGTACAATATTGATAATATTATTTAGACCTTTAAATATCTTTCCAGCTTCTACGAGCGTACCAACCGTCGTTTCCGTGCCGGTTCCACCTACCGCGAGACTGGCGGTCAGGTGGTCTACATGGTCCGGGAATACAACCACCCAACGTACGGTGTAGCTTCGCAATTCGACGGAGACATCACCGTCCTCCGCTTGGCCAGTTTTCTGATCTTCTCTGATGTCGTGCAGCCTGGAGTCATCCCCGCCCCCAATGCCTTCATTCCTGATAACTCTTCTGTCATTGTTGCTGGGTGGGGTCATACTACGGTAAGATTTGGCGACATTTTTATCATTAAATCAGTATACTAAATCCTTTGCCAATATTAACACTGAGCTAGCCCCAACTTTGGCAAAGCTATTTTGAAGTGAGCTTTATCGCTATATGCCACATTTTGACAATCTACTTCTAACTTGCTTTTACTACTTATCACTTACTAACTTGCTGGCTCAGGTTCTTCACCTTCAAAAAAAGAGTATGCTCAATCCTCCCTGCGCTGGGAATTCTATTTGGCAATTGGGTGACCAAAATAAACTTTGCATTTTACTATCCAAATCTTCTAACACTTTTCGAAATTTAGGTTACCAGTCAGATTTATGTCCTCTTTACTAATTTGAATGAATAAATTGAAATTCCAGGAAGGAGGATCCATGTCTCCCGTGCTCCAAGACACGCAGATCTATACAATCAACCGCGACATCTGCCGTGAGCGCTACTCGCCCATGGCGGAGGTCACCGACAACATGATCTGCGCTGGTCTCCTGGACGAGGGTGGCCGCGACGCCTGCCAGACCGACTCTGGCGGTCCTCTGTACTTCGGCAGCAGCAACATCATCATCGGCGTCGTCTCCTGGGGCATTGGCTGCGCGCACGCCTACTACCCCGGTGTCAACGCCGCAGTGTCACCTTACACCGAGTGGATCTTGTCAATTGCTCAGTCTGCGTAAATTGAAACTGATTAGCATTAGTGTACAATTAGAACTGTAAATTTTATACCTGCTTTTGTTTTTTATTTTTTGTACCAATCATTATTGGTTATTTTAGCCTTGAAACTTGAAATGAAATGAAATGGTTGTAATTTTGGAAGAAACCTCGGAGGTCAAGGGTTCACATTCGGCGAGGATCAATTTAACTTTGTGCAAGTTTTTCCATTTGGAATATGACATTGCAGGCTCAAATCACCTGATTGCCTTATAAATAATATTAAAGAGTCCGTTCTTGGAAAGGCAAAGTTAAGCTGCTATTCTCGACTGATCCAAATTTTCTAGTTTCCCTTGTAAGATTCTGGTCAAACATCAGTCCCTCTAACGTAAAATAAACGTTTATTAAGTTTTGTCAAATCACAGTCATAGTCTCAGCGTACTCTGGTGTCCACACACCTATGACTATGAACTGATGTTGCAAGGTATTACGCAAAAATTAAAGGATTAGACATGTTTTCAAGTTCAGCTTGCCTCGAATTCCTACCTACCAATACTTTCCATCTCAAACATTTGCCCACAACGTCTTCGGAAGAATACGCAGTCGTGACGTTAAAACACCTCTTGCAATAAAATCTCACTGCCATTTTTAACGCTTGTATATCGGTTATAAGGGAATTTAGCAACTTCTATTACCTGATCTGGGGAATCAGAATTTAACTTCAGTATTTTAATTACTTAATTGTGGATGCTCACAGTCAGTTCTTTCAACGAATAAATTATGGAATGCAGATTAATTCAGTTTATATTTGTTGTAAACTTTAGAACGTGCACATAATATTCAATAACTCCATTAATTAGACTACTATAAATAATAACACATTGATCTGGAAATACCACTTGTAATCATTGGTAATATGAACGTGGCTTTACTATCAATTGCAAAGTTCAAGATAAAGTAAGATATAAAAAATAAAAGACTGACACTGTGTGATAGTCAGACGTGTGTAGTGTTCAAGATGGCTTACCTTCCGCTGTTTGCTGTGGTGCTGCTTGCAGGTAAATAATAATGATAGGTTCATTCATGTGTGATGTGCCGTGTACACAATCTGACCCTAGAACCGTTGTTGATGTCCATGGGTAGCGGTGATCATTTACCATCAGCGGTGATCATTTTTGTTCGTTTGCCTACATATCATATTTAAAAAAAACATTCGCCATATTGCGGTCACTAGTGTACTAATAGCTAAAGGCCGTTCAAATGATATTCTGATGCGCTTTAACTGATTAACATCACGAATTATATCCAATTTCTTTCAATGTTCCAGCTTCTTGCTATGGAGCTCAAGACAGGATCGTCGGAGGTAACCCCACCACTATCGAGCAGTACCCCTACATCGTCGCCGTGGAGGGGAGGTTCTTTCACGCTGCTCTCTGGACTCACTGGTGCGGCGCCAACGTCTTGAACGAGCTGTACCTGCTCTCCGCTGCCCACTGCTTTGAAGGATAGTAAGTATTAATGTACTGGTATATTGAGATATCTAGCGCAGTGCTTAAGATGACCATAAGGATATTTTAATAGGTAACCACTCTTCTTTAGAGAGCAATGTTGCCAAACGCCCAGTATCTCTAAACCAGTGGGGTATTTGGATATTTTTCGGAGGAAATAGGCTATAAACAATTAGTTGTGTATTTGCAAAAAAGGCAATACATACTTATTGCCTGGTACATAATATTAATCTATTACCGACAATATCTTTCCAGCTTCTACGAGCCCTCCAATCGCCGAATCCGTGCCGGTTCCACCTACCGTGAGAGCGGCGGTCAGATGATCAACCTGGCTCAAGAATACAACCATCCTTCCTACGGCGTGGCATCGCGCTTCGACGGAGACATCGCTGTACTCCGCCTGGCCAGCTTCCTGACCTTCTCTGACACCATTCAGCCGGGAACCATCCCTGCCCCCAACGCCTTCATTCCTGACAACTCCCCCGTAATTCATGCTGGGTGGGGCACCACTACGGTAAGATTTTGCTACAAGATATGTCGTAATGAAATTTTCTTTGACAATATTTATACTGCGCTAGCCCCTAGCTTCATTTGTAACTTTGTGACAATCTTCTTCTTTATTTTTACAACTTATCACTTATTTATTTATTTATTTATTTACACATGCTATCACAAGAATGGTCTTAACCTAATGATGACATGGACCCTGCTAGGGTATCGCAAATGATGAGGAACATGGCGCACTTACTTAATTTCTTGCTCATTACTCCGTGGGGACAAGGCTTTCAACAAAAAATACGCTCTTCTTCTCTGCGTTGAGCAATTTTCGCTTTTTGGCAAATTGGTGCACAAACAAATCCTTTTCTTTTCCCTTCTATATCTTCGAACACATTCTGCCATTTAGGTGTCTATTCTAATCTCTGTACTATTTACTAATCTGAAAAAATATATTGAATTTCCAGCAAGGAGGAGCCATGTCCCCCGTGCTCCTCGACACGCAGATCTACACCGTCAACCACGATCTCTGTCGTCAACGCTACGCACCCAACGGTGTGATCACCACCAACATGATCTGCGCCGGTCTCCTGGACCAGGGCGGCCGCGACGCCTGCCAGGGTGACTCCGGCGGTCCTCTGTACTTCGGCAGCAACAACGTCATCATCGGTGTCGTCTCCTGGGGCTACGGCTGTGCACTAGCCCGCTACCCCGGCGTCAGTGCTGCTGTGGCTCCTTACACCGAATGGATCCTGTCCATCGCTCAGTCTGCTTGATTTAGAACTGATTAGCAATGAAGTAAAAAAAAAAATTTCCTGTTTTTTCCTTCCTTTTACCCTTAAATAAATAAATAATAAATAAATTCGGTTTTAACTACCTATTGCAAACGATACTTTTGTTTTCCCTCGGGAATATAATTTTTTATCATCCTCTTATTTAAGAAGTTAGAGGGGGTGGGGCACACATTTACCGCTTTTAAAGGGTCTCTCACACAAAGTATTCACTTTAGAGAAAAATATTAGAAACCTCAATACTATACCTCGACCTATCCATAAAACGCCCACACGAATATGTACATAATGACAGACAGACAGACATGACGAATCTATAAGGGTTCCGTTTTCACCATTTAGCTACGGAACCCTAAAAAGTAGGTAACGACTTTTCACTGAAGACTAACCTGAATGTAAAAAAGGACTCGTTCAGTGTTTCGTACCACAACACGTTCGTCCCATCTGGGACGAAACACTGAATTCAAAAAAATATTATTTTTCGTTCTGGATTCTGGGAAGAACGTGTTGTGGGACGAAACACTGAACGAGTCTTAAAAAGTAGGTTAAGGGATTATTTTTTTGTTAACCCTTTAAAATCTGTGACATTGAATGTCTCTTATAAAGAAACCGATTTTCTGGAAACTAAATCGTCTAAAATAGGTTTTTATATTTAAAGAGGTAGATATTACATATGAAATTGGTGTTTTGTCGCACTAGCAACTTTGATCTCAAATATCAGGTCTTTGGTTAGGAATGGCCCATTGAAAATTCACACAGCTATTTTACCCATGCGATTGTGTTTCGAAAGCCGTAATCAATTTGATTTTTCTTCCATTAGTTTTTTCTTAGTGTCACTACGTTTAAAATTGAAAACTTGAAATATCTCGTTATTTTCATGTCTCCCTTGGTCATGTATATTAAAATCCCAACTATTATTAGTTACATTATTCACAATAATGAAGGGATTTCAAATCGAATCATTACCTGTGATGAAAAATGGATCTTGTACGATAGTTGGAAATGCTCATCGCAATGGCTGAACCCTAGCGAATCAACCAAATCGTGTACCAAGCGGAAATTTTCTAAGAAAAGTTACCTTAAGCGTTTGGTCCTAGTGGCGGTCTCGTTTACTATAGCATTCTTTAATTTGGCCAGACCATAAAGGCATATATCTATTGTTAGCAATAAAATAAATAAATATCTCTGGACATTATTCACACTGCGCCATCTAGCCCCAAACTAAGCATTAGCTTGTGCTTAGGGTGCTAGACAACGGATAAACATCACTATCACTTCATAGGTAGTATAAAACAAAGTCTTTTTCTGTCCCTATGTGTGTTGTATGTCCCTATGAACGCTTAAATCTTTAAAACTACGCAACGGATTTTGATGCGGTTTTTTTTAATAGATAGAGTAACTCATGAGGAAGGTTTTTATGTATAATATCATCCATTAAATAGTGGACAAGTACCACGGGCGAAGCCGGGGCGGGCCGCTAGTTACTTATATACTTTTTTTTTAAATATATTATAATATATATGTATTGACAACGCCTCGATGGTCTAGTGGTTTAAGTACCGGGCCTTGGTCTCGAGGTCCTGGGTTCGATTCCCGGGTCGAGCAAACTTTGTGTTGATTATTCTGAACACAGCCCGGGTTTGTGATCACCAACCGACTTCTCGACCATTACACT
The DNA here is from genome assembly GCA_958496325.1 of Nomophila noctuella. NCBI lineage: Eukaryota > Metazoa > Arthropoda > Insecta > Lepidoptera > Crambidae > Nomophila > Nomophila noctuella. The sequence goes on from OY292501.1 coordinate 10,713,204, forward strand.
AAACGGCTCGTCAATTGCAAACGATGATGGAAAAGCTAGCTCCTAAGAAACGAGGCTGGTCAATCACTCTAGGCCACTGCTGCTTCAGTGCAACGCTAGCCCTCACACGGAACAACCAGCTACCATACCAGAGGATCTTCAATTGGAGTATCTACGCCATCCATCGTGCCTACTCAAAAAAAACAAAGGGCTGATTTCACCCCTTTTTTTACTCCCTGGACCTCGCTCCAACAGATGATCTTTTTTTTAAATGTGGATAACTTCTTGATATGGAATACTTCAATCGCGATAGGGCAGTCTGAACTGCCTTAAAAGATTTTATTGATTCTCGTCCGAGGGTTTTTTTTTCGTCAAAGTGTCGATGAACTACCCATGAGGTGATGAAAGTGCTATGAAAGCACCATTGCTTTCTGTACATTGATTAAGTAAAGATGCTCAGTACGTTAGTACGTAGGAAATCCTCCCCTACAAAACGCCAATACTTTGAGAAAGTTGTTATTTTAAAATCGGATTAACAGCTATAATTTTAGCAACTAACATTGCTATTTCAGTAAAATTAAAACATGGAAAACAAAAATGTGACAAAACGTTTTCAATATATCCTAACCTAGCATAACCTAATCATTCACGACCCCCCTGTTTTCCGTAGGTGTTTTGGAATTAAAACGAAAACAAACGTACACCTGCATAATTTTAATTGTTTAAGTATAGTAGTAAAGATACAAAGATTAACAGCTTTATAAAGGCATAAATATTTATTGATAAAACCTCGTGATAACCTACTGTGCCTCCTGTTTTCTTCCTTGTATATGTTACAGTCAGAACTCATAGCAAGTCAAAACCACTTTTGACAGCGAAAATCAGTTAAAAGTGTTTTTGACGAACACCCCCAGTTAAACCAGATTTTATTGATTTTCGCAGTCAAAAGTGGTTTTGAGTAAGGGTTTTGGTCAAAACCACTTTTGACTGCAAAAATATCGGGTAATATCGTTTGTGACATTATTAAGGGTTTAAAAATAAAAACCACGAAGACCAATGACTAGGCCATGACTCAGGCCACAATGACCCCTCTATGGCCTGTGCCACAACAAGTATTCTAAAAAATTCCTAGGCATTGCATAGATTACCTAGGTAAAGTATTCAATAGAAAATGTAATTTATAGTTTTTCATACTTTGCCAGAACGCCCCAGGTGTTCAATGCATTATTTAGGTATTGTATAGAATACCTCTATTATATAATTTGCCGGTAACATAATAAACTATAATAATCTTATGCAATTATGAAAATAATGTTTTTTACAATTTTTCGCTCCCAGATTTAGAATTAAGGTAATACGAGTATTTTGTATGTCTAGATAGAAAAAATATGACTGTTTTGGATCATATCCCGACTTGAATTTTGCCCACGATTTTCGGTCTCCTTTACAAATTTGTTGATTTTTCTGAATACAGCCAGGGTTTGTAATCACCAACCCGCATTTGGCAAGCGTGGTGATTAAGCCAAAACCCATCTTTGTAACGAAAACATGATTTCAAATGATGGAGGCCTTTGCCCTGCAGTGGGCGTTTTTTGGCCGATACTTACTTACTTTTACAAATTTAAATATTCTTTGCTAACATTTTACCAACTAATGTTAGGAGAAATTCAGTGGTTACACCTGATTTCAAAGGAAGTAAGCAAACAGAGAAAAAAAGGTTATTGAGAATTTATTCCTCATGCTAGCAATACAACTTACAATTGGTAACAATAACAAAGGTACCATATTTTAATCATCTTCATCACAACAGTGATACTCAGGGAATAACCCGAATTGACCCGATGGTATGGTCATGGATGTTTATAAATGTATTTAAGTATGTCTATCCGTTCCCTAGCATCCATAGTACAAGCTTCGAGCTTAGTTTGGGGCTAGGCAATTGGTGTGTTAGTTAGTCCAAGGAAATTATTTATTAAGGAATATATTTACTTTTTTATTACTTTTTTTATGGTCAGTGTAGCGCTTACTTTAAAAATATAGCTGAGTAATGTTGTCTTCATGCTTGAACTGTTTATATCTAAGCTCAATAAAAGACTTATTATTACAAAAATATTGATATACAAGTCAAGATAAGGGTTCGTATATAAGTTAAACTTTTTCAACAATATTGGTTATACGTAGTGGATCAATATTGATACAATGGCTCATCTGACAGTGTTGGCTGTGGCCCTCCTTGCAGGTAAATCATGTTTGTTTTTGTTTCTTTGTTTGAATAATTAATGATTTAATTACAGAATAAAAAAATCAATAGTAATGCTTTGCTAACCTCACGTACCTATAGAGATAGAAAAACAAAATTATGAAGGTATTCTGATATTTTTTTGTGTTAATTATTATTAATCTTTCACAAATATTAAGTTTTGTTTACCGTTGAGATTCACATTTTTTTTTGCTGAATGCTTCTTTATTTTTTTCTTACACACGAAGACTTTTAGCTAGTGAAAGAACCTTGAGCTAATATAATAATGTTTTTTTTTTATAAATGTTCGTGTGTTAACTCTGAATAATTACTTTTAACATATTAGTATTACAGGTAACTCAATAATATTTAAATTCAATGATAATAAAATAGCACATACGTAAACTAAAAAAAAACACTTTACTCAGAATTTGCCAGCAGTGGGACAATATACATAGGTTAACAAAAATAGAAATACTTAGAATTAGCCATTTAAATCTTTTTGTCAATCTGTTCCCTAGAATCCATAGTCCAAGCTCCAAGCTCCGTTCGGAGCTTGACAACTGGGGTGTCATTGAAGGTCCATCGAATTCATTAATGCTTATTTTGATGACATCATTTCAGGCGTCGCCGTCTGCAATGGCAGCAGGATCGTGGGAGGCTTTCCCACCACCATCGAGCATTACCCCAACATCGTCCAGGTGGAGATGCAGAACGTCTGGAGCGGCACCTGGTCCCAGGGATGCGCCGGGAACATCCTGAACGAACTGTACTTCGTGTCCGCTGCTCACTGCTTTGAGGGAGCGTTAGTATAATCAGTCTTTCCCAAAGTGGGCGATAACGCCCCCTTGTGGGCGCTACAGGTCTCAAGGGCGGTAAGAGACCCAGAAAGAAAATGGGGGCATTGTTTAGAGGCGGGGGGGGGGACAGTTCATATATCTGTCCTATTTTATTGAATATAGGGGGCGCTAAAAATATTTATTCTCAAAGCGGGCAGTGCACAAAATAAGTTTGGTAACCACTGGTATAATGTTATTTGAATCCCCCTTATTGATTTGTAATCCTAATGCATAAGGGGCGTGATCATTGTATGAAATAAGAGAGGTAGAGCTAAGCGGAACTTTTATTCGAATGAGCCGCTTGTCTGATGACTACCTCCACCTTACAGAAGACCACATTGAACTACAGTTCAGTTTGTATAATGCAATGCGAAAGGCTATAATCTTACAATTGAATAGCGGCCTCCCTCGACTCCGTCCGCGTGGATTTCAGTTTCCACACACGTAGTAAAATACTATAGCTTATTTGTTGAGTAAGGCTTTATTCCTCGACAGATAAACTTTCCAAAACTTTTTTCAATTCGAATCAGTAGCTCCTGAGATTAGCGCTTTAAAACAAACAAACAAACTTCAGTATCATAAGACTGGTTAAGAATAGTTTTAGTCCAAAGAATGTAATTTAATTTATGTAATTAATTAATTTTTAATTCTCATTTTTTGTCAACCGCTAGGAACTACCGCCCGTCTCTACGTAGGATCCGGGCTGGAACCACCCACCGCAACCAGGGCGGTGAGATCGTATACATCGTGCGGGAGCACAACCACCCGTCCTACCGCGTCGCCGCCCGCTTCGACGGAGACATCACCGTAGTCCGCCTGGCCAGCTTCCTGGTCTTCACCGACGTCATCCGGCCGGTCGCCATCATCTCGCCGAACGTGGTCCTCGCTGAAAACACACCTGTCATTCACGCTGGATGGGGTGCCACTTCGGTAAGATTTAGCAGCATATAACAATAATAATAATAAGAGTGTAGGGATGTGACGACCCCATCGCCCGTTGTTGGTGGAAGTTGGAGTTCTTTTTCGAGGAATTACAACTTCCATCAATGCAGTCAGTCTCCGCAGGACAGCTTGTGGCGAGATGTTGGTGTGTGGCGACACCACGGACCCGAGACCTCCCGTCCATCTTCTCCCCCACCTCTGGCTTGCCTTAACTGGCCGTCCAGAGTGGAGCGCAAGAGCTATATGCTCGCAGGGTGGAAGTGAAAGATGCATAAGTCGCGAGTTGGTGAGGTGCAACCACCGAGCAGAAAGCGGTATACACCTCTCGACACCCTGAGCCGACCACGACAATGTTGCCCTCGTGTTACCCGCGACATGGCCGCTTACAGCGGTAGCAATTTTACGGGGGCCCATCCAGTGGAAGGCAAGTCACCGTCTGCTGGAAGAACCAATATTTTTGAGACAATTTGCATGGCAGACGACCGGAGTCTCACCCCATAGCCCAGTCAACCGGACCATCAATTTCTACCTCCATAGAACTGGCTTTCTCTTGAACCTTTTATTATGCAATAGTTCTTACTTTAATTATGCAATAGTTCTTACATGCTGTCTTTGACTAGATCTGTATTTATTCAGAGATAGAACCTGGCAGATGTACCCATCTCATATTAGATTAAATGGTACCAAAAAGCCTCTGCGCTGTTGGCTTCGGCCCCACGCATGCTTCAAAGGACCGGGTCCCTGTGGACCCGAGAATTTCCATTGTACCTACATAATAATAATACCCTCCGGCCGAATTCGGCCATGGCGGCCGATCTTACGATCAGCCAGGTACGCAGGATATATTATAGTGCACAAGTGAGTGCGCCAGCACAGGTGCACTCCCTATTCCTTCACTCTCATAATTCGGTGGGACAGCAGTCTGACACGACCGTAGAGAGATCAGGCGTAGGACCAACAGCTTAACGTGCCTTCCGAAGCACGGAGGAGCTCGAGATGAAATTTTTCGGTCACCCATTCGATGACTGGCATCTGCGAACGTTGCTTTACTTTAGCAACCGCAGGCCGAGTGCGCTAACCACTGCGCCATCAAGCTCCTCGATTAGCAGCATATACCTATACTTGTAAACACTACTTAACATCGGGAATTGGTCATGGCTGTTGCTTTTAATGAGCATGCTAGCAAACAGGATATCCACCACAAATAAAAAGAAAACGACCGTGCTTGTTAGTGTTATTACTCGAAGTTTTAAATAAAGATTAGGATTAACATGAGAGGTAGACCTGAGTTAAACTTTCACTCAAATGAGCTGCTCGTCTGGGGAAGTACCTATTCCTTACAGAAGACCACAATGAAAGAGCCCTTCCTAACTGTTGTGCTATGTTTCGGCTCGTGAATAAGGTCGCCAGAGCTCTGTTTGGGAGGGTATAGAAGAGTTATCGCCAAAGTCCATGGGCGGCGGTGATTTCTAACCATCAGGAGACTCGCTAGCTCGTTTGCCGTCTCTGTCATAAATATATTTATTGAATGTTATTGCTCGATTTCTCGCTAATTAAATAAGTAGTAGCATTTGTATCATCTTTGTATATGTATTTGCTTGGATGAAGTCTGAACCCAGTTCTCATTCTCAATGTAATGGGTCATAACAAATCAACTTTCTGACAACTGCTGGATACACAAGCCCTCAAAAAAATGCATACGTAACTTTTACAATATTTTTCTTTTCATTCCAGCAAGGAGGCCCTGCTTCTCCCATCCTCCTCGAAACGGGTATCTACATTATCAACCACGACCTTTGCCGCGAAAGATACCTGACATTGCCCAGCCCTGGTATCGTCACTGAGAACATGATCTGCGCTGGTCTCCTGGACGTCGGCGGCCGCGACGCCTGCCAGGGCGACTCCGGCGGTCCTCTGTACTATGCGGTGACCGGCACGCTGATCGGCGTGGTCTCCTGGGGCCACGGCTGCGCCAACGCCACCTTCCCCGGCATCAGCACCGCCGTCTCCCCCTACACCATCTGGATCACCGAGACCGCCGTCTAAGATGAGCAGATTGCTTGATTAAATAACGTTTTATCGTATCTGCTGTATTTTATTGTATTACTTTTATATCTAGCTATGTATATAAAACGATAGGGAGGCAAACGAAGCGGGGCACCTGATGGTAAGTGATCACCCCTGCCCATGGACATCAACAAGCGTACAAAGGACGCAGATGCATTGTCTTCCATTTGAAACCCCATACGAGGGTATGCCCCAACTGAGCTCTGGCAACCTTACTCACCAACAGAAATATAGCACAACACAACAGTTACGAAGTCCTACTTCACTGCGGTCGAGGTACTTCCCCAGACGAGCGGCTCATTCGAGTGGAATTTCCACAATGCTCTACCTGTCTTCACATGCATACTATTACACCAAGATAAGTTACTTACATAGTTCTTTTAACCTCTTGTGCTCCGACCGAAACCGTTTTGACACACATTTTTTTTTTATGTCAGTGGCGGAAAACGAGCTAGCGGGTCGCTGATGGTAAGCAACCTAAGTATATTTGTAACGAAAACATGTTTTCAAATGATAGAGGCCTTTGCCCTGCAGCCATTAATGGGCTGATACTTTATATATGGCTCTAGCACATTTATCGATTTGACTCTGAATTATTCCACCAGCAATATTACAAAAAAACTTGAATATGAATACATGTCAACATCAGTGCACTGGTGGACGTAGTTTGTATGGAGGGCTTAAGTAGGCATAGCTGCCATTAGCTCGACGGTGAGGAAAAACACCATAAGGAAACCTGCACATTCAGTGATTAGACTTACGTTAGTTCAGTTAGATCTGAATGTGTAACCATGATCCAATCTGTCTGGTTCCCCTCTATGGGTTACGAAGGTCTGATGCCAGTCGCTTCACTGTAATAACCAGACTTGCCAAATCCTGGATCATGGTCAAAGCGGACCCCGTATAGAAACGGGATAAACGCTAGGAAGAAGAAGATAGCTACCGCGCTGGGCAGGCGGATTGGTAATGGAAGCGTAGTGAATCATTTTTTTTTATTATATATTTTTTTAATATTATAAATATGAAAGTTTGTTTATTTGGATGTTTTTCCGTAAATCCCGTTGAAACTACAGAACAAATTTTGATAAATTTGGTATACATGCAGGGTATGAGATGACTTAGGTGATATATTCTTTATCCCGATTAAATGCTCCCAAGAGATTTAACAGAATCCTTGATTACGCGGGCAAAGCCGCGGGTAAAATCTAGTGATAAAATTATACTGAGAAAAACCGGTAAAATACAATGGTTACTTTTTCGATTCGGGAATTATAAAGGTGATTTTCTAGGTACGGTTGGTGAGCGGCCCACCCATACCCAAAATCTAACTTGATTCAATATTTCCGACCCTTAAAAAGTAGAATTTGTTACCGACTTACTTGTTTTCCCGTACTTTCACTTTTCACATGTATGCTTTCAAGCGAAGCATGAAGTTTCTGACAGGCCAGTATGGTAGTGCCGGCCGCATCCATTGACATCCCGAATATTCCACTTTGCTTGAAGGGTGGATCCAATATACTGCGCCTATATGAAATAAATATCATGAGTGAATGATAGCGAAGGCTTATGTATCAGTTATCTAATGTTAATGTTAATTTCCGCCCCTTAATCCTTTTTTCCACATAAATTACTGATAGCAAATACATGCTGCTTTTTACTAATGTTAAAAAAAAATAATTTACTAATACAGAGGTAAAATTGTCTTGAAATAAATCTTTCTCGGATTGATTCACGGAAGAGTATCATGGTTGCAAGCTATTGTTGAATTTGAAGTAGAGAAGATCCACTGACCACAATAAAACACTGACAAACATAAAACACTTTAAAAAGTATTTAAGGTGTTTTCATTATAATGACTTAATCTAAGTATGTTGCCACTGAATTGCTATTTCCCAGATTTATAATAATCAAACCTGAAATAGTCCCATATATGTAGTCTTTTGATCATACATGAAACAAATTTTCATGTCAATAAATATTGGTAAATAACATGAAAATGCTGACTGCAATTTTTCCCAAAATCTGTTAATGCAGTATGAAATATTCTTTAAAAAGTGTGTGGATGTCAAACAATGTTTTCTTGCTACAAAAACGTTTAATGTACCTTACCTTTAAGCAACTGTCGAGTTTCTTGCCGATTCTTCTCGGCAGTAACTGCTTTCCGAATCGGTGGTAGAGTCATTATTTTGTAGTATTCTGACGATTAATAAGTGCTTCTATGAAGCCTATGTTAATAAAGAACATTTTGAATTTTGAATTTTAAAACCCATTTAAAAAATCCACCTGTATACTGACATCTGACATAGCTCAGTCAAAATGTGATCGACCCCGGATTTAAACACAGGATTATAGGAAGGAAGTTCTAGATTAATAATTTAATCTAGACGAGTATCATATCAGCTATTATATCAGGCCAGTAATTTTGGAGACATTATTGCTACTAAGAATAGACTTAAGATAAAAATTCAACATACTATAAAAGAGTAAATGGCACTGAGACCATATGTATTCGTCAACAGCCGTGGAGATAATGACTCGCCTAGTCGCACTAACCTTGGTCCTGCTTGCAGGTAAGCAGTTAAACAGTTTGAGGTCCCATTGGTCTAGTGGTCAGAGGCCCTGCCTACAAAACCATGGGTCGCCAGTTCGATCCCGTAAGGGGCAAATGATTGAGTGATGAACATCAGCACTAGTCAGAAATCTTTTTAATGAACTTAAGTGTCTATCCGTTCCCTAGTTTCCATAGTATGTATGTATAAGCTTTGAGTTTGGGGCTAGGCAATTGGGGTGTTCGACCAGAGAATTTATTATTTATCTTATGTCTCTCTCATCCTTTCATTTGTCCCGTTCACATTAATTGTGCATGAAAGATTACACTGCGTCTGCGATCCTGATTTAACGAGTCTGGTTTATAATTTGGTTGAGTGACTGCCCTCTGACCTATGTTACTCTTACAAGCGAAACCATACAATTTCTGGATCATCACCAGCCTGGTTCTGTTGTAAACACCGAACGCGGCGGCGGTTTTCAACGCCGGACCAGCTTGATCTGTAAGATTTCTCTTTGTAAGACGCAAGTTCGGTCCTGCTTGGAAAACTGCTCGCATCTCTGGGATGGATCTGCCAGGCATTACTTGGACGCGCTCGACAGATTGCAGCGACTGGCTGTACGCATCATTGGGGACGAAGAAGTCACTTGGGATCTTGAACATTTTCAGTTGCGGGGGGATATAAGTTCCCTGAGCGTCTTTTACCGCATGTGCAATGATGAGGAACAATTGTTCCCCATTTCCCTTCCCCATTCTGCCAAAGAACCACGCGTGCTGGGCAACGTTGTCACCTATATATCTCAGTCTACCCCCTGACTTTGGAAAGGTGGATAGGTGACTGCAATTGATGCACGGTTGTTACCCAGGGGCCGTTGCCTATCTCCGTGGAAATTTCCATGATTCGTATCAAAAATGAAAATGGTTATAAAAAGATAGTGTGGCCTTCGGTTTTTATGACGATTATAAAATTTTGTTCTTCTGTTTGTCATTATCAGTGCACAGTGGAAAAATGTAGGCTATCGATAAAAGTGGCTTTAAAATCTTAATTCACGATAACATTTAATACATATTATATCAATACTGATCAAATTATACATAAAAAACGAAAGTTTATTATGTAATTATTGGCAATAATTGTTTTTGTAGTAAAGTTAACTGTTTACACATAGAAGTCATGGGTTCTGTCCACATACAGGTAAAATATTCGCTGCATTATCATACGTAAATACTACTTCTGCGTCAAAAAGCTACAAAAACTGGCAATCATTGCAACGTACGCCTTTACTCCCAATGCCACCCACAGATGCAGACTGGGCTAACTAGGATCAATTATGGAAATAAATTTTCCTTCAAAGTACTCTTGGTTTTAATTCAAAATACCCTCCCTTTCTTTGCAGGCTCCTGCTATGCCTCCAACAGGATCTTCGGTGGAGTTGACCTCGACATCGAGGTCTTACCCTCGATCGTCCAGGTTGAGTTCCAGGGCGTCGCGACAGGCGCCTGGTCGCAAAACTGTGCTGGAACCATCTTGAACAACATCTTCGTGCTGTCTGCTGCCCGCTGCTTCGGTGGAACGTAAGTTTTTCTTTTATGTCAGAGGCGGCAAACGAGCTAGCGGGTCGCCTGTTGGTAAGCAATCACCGCCGCCCAAGAACATCCGCGACACCAGAGGTATCCTTGATGTGTCGCCGGCCTTAACCCCATATTCTCCCCAACTGAGCTCTGGCAACCTTACTCACCAGCAGAAACATAGCACAACAGTTACGAAGTGATACTTCACTGCGGACTTTTGTAAGGTAGAAGTACTTCCCCAGGCGAGCGGCTCATTCGAGTGGAATTTCCACAACGCTCTACCTCTCTTAATATAAGTGATAAGTTCAGTCTTTTAATAACCCCTCTCAGTAGGGAAAAGGCCTCCAATACTTTAAATCAAGTATCACCACGCATACCAAATGCACTTTGGTGATCACAAAAGTTATCTTCGAAAAACCAGCTCAGATTTTACCCAAACCGGAAATCGAACACATGACGTCGAATTTTTGGCCCGATTCTTACACCAACAAAAGATGAATTTTATTGATCGCTTCAGGCTACCTAGATCAGCAGCCGAGTAGATCTCGGTATTCAATATGTCTTTTTGAACTATTCACTGCATATACCTTCCCTTACTTCACGGGATACTTTCCTACTTCGGCATTGAATTATTAACAACTACTTAACCTGCAAATCTCATTGATTCCAGCCTCTACTCGCCTTCCATGCGTCGCATCAGGGCCGGTTCCGCCATCCGCAACAGCGGAGGCACCGTCGTTCCCGTCCGCACCGCCATCAACCACCCCGACTACGGAGTAGCCTCCGCCTTCGATGCTGACATCAGCGTAGTTCGCTTGGAAGGGTTCCTGTTCTACTCTCCGACTATCCAGCCTAGTGGCATCCCCCCGGCTAATGCCAACATCGTCGACGGAGTTCTTGTGTCTTTGGCTGGATGGGGAATCACTGAGGTAAGAATCAAATATTCTAATTTCAGAACCATGAACCTGCACCGTTTGCAGTCCGTGAGAGTGCCTAGTTCATTCAACCGGCCTTCAATGTTGTGGTCTACTGATAGCCGTCTTTTTAGCTATTGCACCAAACTGTTGTTTTTTTGCCATTCGACACTTGTAAACAAGAGCAATAGCAATATTTTGCCAATAGCGACGCAGTTGCTGTTTTCATCGCGAACATAATGGTGGTCCATGCCATTCAAGGTCCGGTTCTATTTCAAAGAGAATAGAAAATGAAAATCGAACAAAATTATATTGACGGGCCCGTTGGTCTAGTGGTCAGAAACCATGGCTACAAAACCGAGGGTCACGGGTTCAAATCCCGCTAGGGGCAAATGCTTGTTTGATGAACATCGGCATTTTTACTCGAGTCATGGATGTTTATAAAAGTATTTAAGTATGTCTATTCGTTCCGTAGCATGGTTAAAGTTTCGAGCTTAGTTTGGGGTTAGGCAATTGTATTGGTGTGTTAGTCCAATGACTTTATTTATTTATTTTTTATATTAATTTTGTTCTCCTTCTCCTCAGGCCGGCGGTCAACCCGCCTCTATCCTGCAGTACGTCAACGCATTCACCGTCAACCGCTCGGCCTGCCGCGAGACCTACGCCAGCCTGCCCATCCCGAGCGAAGTCACCGACAACATGCTCTGCACGGGGGTGACAGGCGGCCACGCGTGCAGCGGCGACGCCGGCGGGCCCGTGGTGTTCGCCTCGGCGGTGGTGGGCGTGGTCTCCTGGGGCCACGGCTGCGGCGACGGAGACTTCCCCGGCGTGGCCACGCTCGTGCCTTCCTACACCGACTGGATCATCGAGACAACCAACAGCAACTAGATTGTATATAGAAGATCGTTTCATCCTGTTCCTATAAGTATCTAAGATTAAACGTTTGTAAATATTGATGACAATAGAGATTTCTCCTAACAAAGGAATATAATTTTTATTTTTACCCCAAACTCATAATGACTAACCGCCTAGCAACATTGCTGTGACAGCCATAAATCTTTGACTTCTACATAAGTCCACTAGCTTAGTGTGTATTTTATCCACTCTCATAGCGCAGTCTTTTATCACACAATAGTAGTGAACGAGCAGGAATAACAACTCTAACATTTGCGACAGCAGAGTTACCACACATGCGTTTTCGGTCCCTAAAATTACATACTTCCTTATCAAAGAAACTTCTAAGAAGGCATCTCACAATTCTCATATGCCTTACTGGTTCTCTAAGAATGTTCAATCCTTCCTTGAAGATTGCTTGGTCATGGTACATTGAAGACACTGATGGTGGGAGTGTCACATGATCTGCACGGGTGTGACAGGCGGCCACGCGTGCAGCGGCGACGCCGGCGGGCCCGTGGTGTTCGCCTCGGCGGTGGTGGGCGTGGTCTCCTGGGGCCACGGCTGCGGCGACGGAGACTTCCCCGGCGTGGCCACGCTCGTGCCTTCCTACACCGACTGGATCATCGAGACAACCAACAGCAACTAGATTGTATATAGAAGATCGTTTCATCCTGTTCCTATAAGTATCTAAGATTAAACGTTTGTAAATATTGATGACAATAGAGATTTCTCCTAACAAAGGAATATAATTTTTATTTTTACCCCAAACTCATAATGACTAACCGCCTAGCAACATTGCTGTGACAGCCATAAATCTTTGACTTCTACATAAGTCCACTAGCTTAGTGTGTATTTTATCCACTCTCATAGCGCAGTCTTTTATCACACAATAGTAGTGAACGAGCAGGAATAACAACTCTAACATTTGCGACAGCAGAGTTACCACACATGCGTTTTCGGTCCCTAAAATTACATACTTCCTTATCAAAGAAACTTCTAAGAAGGCATCTCACAATTCTCATATGCCTTACTGGTTCTCTAAGAATGTTCAATCCTTCCTTGAAGATTGCTTGGTCATGGTACATTGAAGACACTGATGGTGGGAGTGTCACATGATCTGCACGGGTGTGACAGGCGGCCACGCGTGCAGCGGCGACGCCGGCGGGCCCGTGGTGTTCGCCTCGGCGGTGGTGGGCGTGGTCTCCTGGGGCCACGGCTGCGGCGACGGAGACTTCCCCGGCGTGGCCACGCTCGTGCCTTCCTACACCGACTGGATCATCGAGACCACCAACAGCAACTAGACTGTCCCTGTTCCTACCACCTTGTTCCTATAAGTATCTAAGATTTAACGTTTGTAAATATTGATGACAATAGAGATTCCTCCTAATGAAGTGATTTCATTTTAACTGACTGTCCCAAATTCAGATTTGGCAAAGCTCCTGGCCCTATTGCAAAAATAGGACCAAATCTTCAGAATTACCAAACTTCAGAGAATGTACGATGCACTAGCTAGGTGTGCCATTTCTTGTGTCATTTATTAAGCAATAAGACATTAACATCGGTCATTGCTTTAAGCAACATAATTTCACTCAATCCTTGAAGAATGGTCTCAGGAAGCACACATGCATTGTCGGACCTATAAGAATCTTGAAAATCACAAGCGACGTATCATATTGGAGACACTGATGGTGTGAGTGTCACATGCTCTGCACGGGGGTGACAGGCGGCCACGCGTGCAGCGGCGACGCCGGCGGGCCCGTGGTGTTCGCCTCGGCGGTGGTGGGCGTGGTCTCCTGGGGCCACGGCTGCGGCGACGGAGACTTCCCCGGCGTGGCCACGCTCGTGCCTTCCTACACCGACTGGATCATCGAGACCACCAACAGCAACTAGACTGTCCCTGTTCCTACCACCTTGTTCCTATAAGTATCTAAGATTTAACGTTTGTAAATATTGATGACAATAGAGATTCCTCCTAATGAAGTGATTTCATTTTAACTGACTGTCCCAAATTCAGATTTGGCAAAGCTCCTGGCCCTATTGCAAAAATAGGACCAAATCTTCAGAATTACCAAACTTCAGAGAATGTACGATGCACTAGCTAGGTGTGCCATTTCTTGTGTCATTTATTAAGCAATAAGACATTAACATCGGTCATTGCTTTAAGCAACATAATTTCACTCAATCCTTGAAGAATGGTCTCAGGAAGCACACATGCATTGTCGGACCTATAAGAATCTTGAAAATCACAAGCGACGTATCATATTGGAGACACTGATGGTGTGAGTGTCACATGCTCTGCACGGGGGTGACAGGCGGCCACGCGTGCAGCGGCGACGCCGGCGGGCCCGTGGTGTTCGCCTCGGCGGTGGTGGGCGTGGTCTCCTGGGGCCACGGCTGCGGCGACGGAGACTTCCCCGGCGTGGCCACGCTCGTGCCTTCCTTCACCGACTGGATCATCGAGACTACCAACAGCAACTAGACTGAATATAGAAGATCCGTTTACCTTGTTCCTATAAGTATCTAAGATTTAACGTTTGTAAATATTGATGACAATAGAGATTCCTCCTAATGAAGTGATTTAATTTTTATTTTAACCCCAACATACCCATGAATAACCTCCTAGCAGCATTGCCATGACTGCCATAAATCTTTGACTTCTATATAAGTCCACTAAGTGTGATTTTTATCCACTCTTATAGCGCAGTCTTTTGTCGTATTTAATAGTGGTGAACAAGCTGATAAAAACACCTTTATTCACCACAGCCATTGACATTTGCAACACCAAAGTTACCCATGCGTTTTCGGCCCCAAAAGATCATACTTCCTTCTTAGAAGAAGCATCTGAGGCATCCTTTGCTCAGACATGCTTTGCTGGTCCCATAACTATGTACATTATTCATCATCAACCTCCAGCCCGAGTAACATTACGATAAATAAACCAATATGACATTCAAAATATTGGTGCACAAGCAAGGTGCAGAAACCCGCCATTTGCTTTTCACAAAACATGACATAACACCAGAAGCATCACAAAATGTTCGATAACCCGCTTGGCGTAATGGTCAAGATGCAAGAGGCCAAACTTTTGAGTGCATGAACATGTCTGTTTGTCGTAGTCCGGGTGTTTTATGTATCTATTTAAGTATATTTGTAATACCACTGTTGATTCTGATGTATGTAACACAAGTGCTTCAGCTATTTAACGCGGAGTCAGATCAATGTATGTTATGCGTTGAAATATTTATTTATTTTATTGATAATGCATCCTGAATCTTGAAAATTCCTAGGTGAGTTACAACAAGGCTCAAGCTTCTTAACTAGCAGTGCAGTAGTTATTGTGATATTTATAATATTATGCTTCTGTAGGCTTTAATAGATAGTGTCAGATAATCTACAAATAAACTTATCAAAAAGTTGTAAAACTTGACCTTTGAGTTCCAACAAGCGGCCGCCCGCGTCTTCGCCCGTGGATTTCAGTTTCTGCAGACATAGTGTTATCATCATCATCATCAGCCTATCGCAGTCCACATAGACCACTCCTTGGGCTCTCCATTTAGCCCGATCTAAAGAATCAAACGGACACAATGAAGAATTTAAAATATTGGCGGGGTGCACGCATGTCTTAGGAGGAGTGATAAAAAAATATTTCAGAAATCACCGATTTGCTTTATTCTCTTCATTTCATTCCCACTTTTCATTAAATCAGGTGGTGTGAAAAAATTGTAAAAAGCTATTTAATGAAAAAAACTATTTTTTTTTCTATATTTGTGCTTGTACGTACACGCCTATTTTGCTACTAAAAGGCACAAAACGGTAGGTAAAATGAATCACGGTAAATGTTGTGTACATCAGCCGATTATGTAACTGGCCTGTCTTATCTGTATTGTAAAAATAAATATAGGTACTTTTTATATTAAATGCAGATACTTGTTGTTTGGTCCGATATACGATGATACAGGATTAAGAAGTAGATTAGTTAAAATAGAATTTTATTGAGGGACATTAGATTATATTATCCTTGATACAAAAGTGAATCTTGATGCTTAGTTGTAGCTTAAAAACAAAAGATAAATAGATACATTGCAAAACAACAGATGTTACATTACCTGGCAACTAATTGACATAATCTAATCGATCATAAAATATTGCTATAGTCCGTATCAGCTGAGATGATGCCGTTGAAAGTTTTCCATCAAAGGAAAATCGACTCTATTCTTAAGTGATAAGACCCTACGGAAAATCATTAAAACAGCTCGTGGAACTTACTGAAATAAATTTAACTTCGTATGAGAAGTACCTATATTCATCACAGAGATCATTTTACGTGAAATGGCCTATAATAGTATTATGAAGAGTACATTACTGACCAATACAGCTACTTAAAAGAAAATTCAACAATTTATTTTTAGTCTAAGAGTCAATGCTTTTTAGGGTTCCGTAGCCAAATGGCAAAAAAAAACGGAACCCTTATAGATTCGTCATGTCTGTCTGTCTGTCTGTCCGCCAGTCTGTCACAGCCACTTTTTTCCGAAACTATAAGTGCTATACTGTTGAAACTTGGTTAGGGGATGGATTGTGTGAACTGCAACAAGGTTCTCACACGAAAATAGAAAAAAAAAAGTGGGGGGTCCCTATAGTCAGAACTGAAACTCGAATTTTTTTTTTCATTGAACTTATACCTACGTTTGGGGTATATCTTTAAAAGTTATATTTTTATGGATAGGTCTTTAAAATTATATTTATACATTTTTTTTCTCAAGTGAATATTTTGCGTGACAGACCCTTCCAAAGTGGAAAAATGGATGTACCCTCCCCCTCTGACTTCTAAAATAAGAGGATGATAAACCTGAAATAATTATATAATGTACATTACCATAAAAACTACCAACGAAAATTGGTTTGAACAATATCTATTCAGAAGTATTTTTAAAACGGCAAAAATAGAATTTTACGGAACCCTCAGTGCGCGAGTCCGACTCGCACTTTGCCAATTTTTTATATATATTGTGTTTAGATATTTGCTAGAGCAAATGTCTGACTTATACCGTTTTAATTAAAGTAATAAATAAATAAATTAATATTGAGGTCACTTAACCCGTTAGCCAAGCATTGTAACCTTGGTCATAACCTGCCATTAAGGGTTAGTGATCTGATAACCCAATTAAATCCGCTCGCTCCGTATAGCCTAGAAGAAATGTGAAGATAATTTTAGCACTAGCCTTCCGTAGCGGTTTCAACCACGCGTAATTTATTTTTTCAAATATACCCCCCTTCCCCCTACATTTCCGGGATCAAAAGTACCCTATGTTCACCGGGGATAGTCTAGCTAGCCAACAGTGAAAGAATTATTCAAATCGGTCCATTAGTTTTTGAGTTTATTCGTTACATACTAAAATACAAATCTTTCGTTTTATAATATTAGTGTATATGCCACTGGCCGTTAGGTGCTATCTGCTAGTTGTAAATCATGATAAACTTATGTATAAATACCAATGTTAAATTTAGTCAGTTCGATTTCCGTGTGATTACCAAAATGGCGCCCTCGTCGTTCCTGGTTCTGAGTCTAGCTCTGTTCGCAGGTAAATTGTTTTCGAAATAATTTAACCTTGTAAATAACAAAAGTTATAAATAAGTGATTATCTTAATATTAAGAGCGTGAAATCCGCACACAACCGCTGCCAATAGATTTCATTTAACTGTAGTGTCTTTAAGTTAACGTTAATAGAGATATTTGAAAAATTTTAAACGCTTTCAGGTGAAACTGAACAGAAGAAAGCATAAAGTTAAAAACACACTAGGTTGTAGCTTAAATTACGCGACGTAATTTCGGCATTGTGTGACAGCTTCCAATTAGAATATATTGCAGTCGTAGTCATGCCAAACGTCGGTCGCGTTTTTTCCGCCTAATGTGTTTCTATACTTAAACAAATGCTACCTTAAACACATTCGTGACGCTTAATTGCAGGCATTTAGATTTATTTGGATTCAGGGTCTGCAAATAGCACATGCACAATTTACCCACTGCAGGGCAAACGCCCCCATCGTTTGAAATCATGTTTTCGTCACAAAGATGGGTTTTGGCTTAATCGCTTCGCTTACCAAATGCGGATTGGTGATCACAAACCCGGGCTGTGTTCAGAAAAATCAACACAAAATTTTTCGCGGGCGGCCGCTAGTCTAGTATCATCATTTTCCTGCCCTTTTCCCAGTTTATCTGGGGTCGGCGCAATACGTAGCCTTCTTCCATACCGGCCTATCATTCGTCATCGCGTCATTCACACCTCTTTCACTCATATCATCCTTCACACAATCCATCCATCTTTTCTTTGGCCTACCTCTCCCTTGCACACCATTCACTTTCATATTCATCATTCGTCTCGTCACATGTGCTTCCTCTCTTCTCATAACATGGCCATACCAAGATAGACGGTTGCCTTTAACTTTTTCAACAACTGGTGCCACTTTCATACTACCTGTAATATACTCATTCCTTATCTTATCCAGTCTCGTTACTCCACACATCCATCTCAACATTCTCATCTCCGTAACGTGCAGTCGTCTTTCATCCGTCTTCTTCATAGCCCAGCATTCAGATCCATACAATAAGACAGGTCTTTCATTTAACTGTAGTGTATTTAAGGTAACGTTAATAGAGATATTTGAAAATTTTTAAACGCTTTCAGGTGAAACTGAACAGAAGAAAGCATAAAGTTAAAAACACACTAGGCTGTAGCTTAAATTACGCGACTTAATTTCGGCATAGTGTGGCATCTTCCAATTAAAATAAATTGCAGTCGTAGTCATGCCCAACTTCGGTCGCGTTTTTTCCGCCTAATGTGTTTCTATACTTAAACAAATGCTACCTTAAACACATTCGTGATGCTTAATTGTGCAGGCATTTAGATTTATTTGGATTTAGGAT
The DNA here is from genome assembly GCA_958496325.1 of Nomophila noctuella. Lineage (NCBI taxonomy): Eukaryota > Metazoa > Arthropoda > Insecta > Lepidoptera > Crambidae > Nomophila > Nomophila noctuella. The sequence continues at coordinate 10,732,123 of OY292501.1, forward strand.
CTATAAAAAGCACATGCACATTTTAAACACTGCAGGGCAAAGGCCCCCATCGTTTGAAATCATGTTTTTGTTACAAAGATGGCTTTTGGCTTAATCGCCTTACTTACCAAATGCGGATTGGTGATCACAAACCCGGGCCGGAAAACCTACACAAATTTGCCCGACCCTGGTTTCAAACCTAGGACCTCGAGACCAAGACACGTTACTGAACCACTAGACCATTGAAACGTTAAAAACGCCTTAAGCTATCTATACTAATATAATAAAGCTAAAGAGTTTGTTTGTTTGTTTTAACGCGCTTATTTCAGGAACTACTGGTTAGAACTGATTTTTTTTTTGTGTTGTATAGTCGATGTGACGAAGAAGGCAGTAGTTAGGCTATATTATAACCGAAATCCACGCGGACGGAGCCGCGGACGGCTGCTAGTCTAGTTTAAATAAGTAAAATGTTCCTCCCTTTATTTCAGTGGCCGTATCGGCGGAGAAAGGCCGCATCATCGGCGGCACGGAGGCGTCGATCGAGTCCTACCCCTCAGTGGTTCAGGTCGAGAACCTGAACCAGGGCATCTTCTGGCTCCAGAACTGCGCTGGAAGCATCATCAACGCCGTCCACGTCCTCTCCGCTGCACACTGCTTCTCTGGAAGGTTAGATATCATGGGTTTTTAGCATTGATACACAAAAACCCAAGATGCCCAGTCTCGAACAAAAGTAGCAGTCAATAGGTACTGTCACCAAAAACTCAAATTCAAACTATGAACTTTATTATTTGCAAATTAAACCGTATGCATATTAGTTAAGATTGTTTTCACAAGGGAGTGTTCAAAATTGCGATGATGCGGGTGACGCAAGACTGTTAGAAATAAGTACATTCTGCACTTATTTTTGGGGATGTTTTTAAACATTGATTGTGTATCTTGGGTTTTTGAATATCAATGGTTTTCAGGGAAGAGGCCACCATATCCCCTTTGGCCTCTTTCTGTAACTAAGTTAGTAAGAAGGATTATAGTCGTCAGTTACCATTTTATCTTGAACAAGATCGAATTAGTTCTTATTTATTTATTAAACAAAAACAAAATTCAAACATATTAGTAACAGTATAAAACTTTGTATTTACACAGCGTGTTAATCTTCCGGTTCTCATCCGATTGTAATAGTCCTTTTACTAACAGAAAGCCGCACTATTAATACCTCCCCCTTGAGTCGTATTCTTCATTTCTGAGAGTCGTGATCATTGTATTAAATCAAACACACAACTACTCTCTTGGCAATTTTATTGGAGTGGTTTGCCATTGCCTTCTCTATTTCACACACTAACTCGTAGTGTTTAGGTTTTCTCATGATGTGTTCCTTCACCATACAGCTGGTATGAAATTACGCACATAGGTTTTTGAAAATCCAGAGGTGCTTGCCTGACAGGAATTGAATCGCCGACTTCATGTGAAGCGGCGTTCTTACCATTAGGCTACCGAGCTGTTAATACACATATATGTAGATAGAGTCATTATTTTGTAGTTTTCTGACGATTAATAAGTGCTTATAAGAAGCCTATGTTAATAAAGAAAATGTTGAATTTGAATTTGACACTAGCTTTTTCATTTTTCACACCTCACCAAACTTAATCACAGGAACTACGCCCCTGAGAACCGTCGTATCAGAGCCGGTACCTCAACCCTGGAGAGCGGCGGAGTCATCGTTCACGTCGACAGGGAGTTCAACCACCCCAGCTACGGCCTGAACGGCAATGATGGTGAGCTTCATTAATAATTTGAGGAGCTCGATGGCGCAGTAGTTAGCATTGAGTCATTACTACTACGTATAGAGTGGACATCGCGAACAAAAGTTACGCGTCGAAATTGGACAAAGGGGGTGGATAATTCAGTGATATTTTTGTCTGTTTAATAACAGGCCACCATCTTTATTTTTCGTCTTATAATGATTGTACATGTTTTCAAAACTCAACATAATATTTTTTTAATTTAAAAATGTTCAAAAAAATAAAAATATTCGGCAACTCTGTGGTCCATGAACAATGTGGGAAAGAAAATTTTTGTTAGTAATGTCAACTCTATCTTAGTATTAATACCTCAATGGTGGTTAGCGCTCGGCCTGCGATTGCAGTATTAAGAAACTTTTGCAGAAGCCGGTCATCGGATGGGTGACCGAAATAAATCATCTCGAGCACCTCTGTGCTTCGAAAGGCACGTTTTGCCGTTGGTCCTGCGCCTGATCTCTCTACGGTCGTGTCAGATTGGTACACCACCGAACTATGAGAGTGAGGGAATAGGCAGTGCACTCACTTATTGTGAACTATAATGCATATATTATATCCTATCCTGAGGCTGATCGTAAGATGGCGGATAACGGGCCAGAGTTTTTATTTTTATATTTTCCATATAGAAACATAACCATTAAATGTATAACTCCAAACACTATACCTTAGGGAACTTATTTCGCATAAGCACGCGACTCCGTCCGCGTGGATTTCTTTTTTTCGAAATAAAAAGTAGCCTATGTTCTGTCTCAGGGTCTAAAGATTGTCTGTACCAAATTTCATCAAAATCGGTTGCGAGGTTTAAGCGGGAAAGCGTAACAGACAGACAGACAGAGTTACTTTCGCATTTATAATATTAGTTGGGATTTCACAGGTGATATCTGCGTTGTCCGTCTATCTTCCGCCCTGATCTTCTCCGCGACGATCAACCAGGTTCCCTTCGTCTCCAGCGGATTCACCGTGACCCAGAACGTGGCCGTCACCAAGGTCGGATGGGGCGTTACTGCTGTAAGTATTTTACATATTAATCTTCAATATATTCTTCCCAATAGTATATATAGGGTGTAACAAAATATACTGCAAATATTTTAAGGGCGAATTCTTTAGTGGCAATGTAATCAATATCAGATATTAAAAAGTCAAAATTAATCCTACCAAATTTTGCATTTTCTGCATTGGCCAATTTGCTCTTTTCGTCCTGTAAGCTTCGCCCCCTCTCCACCTCTTTGCTTTTGGAGCAGGACAAGTTTAGTAATTGTATTACACTGATAAGACACGACCAGCTGTCTTGCATACGACAAATTTTGTACTTTTCCCAATTATTCACTCAATTTATTTTGTTGATTTCCTCGGAAACTAGCGTATTAACAAAAAAATTTTACTAGACAAATTTATTACATTTCCACTAAAGAATTCGCCCTTAAAATATTTGCAGTATATTTTGTTACACCTTATATATAGTAGTGTAGTCCGTCCAAAGACTTCAGGGGTAAATTGGATAGCAGCAGTAAAGGACCGAACAATCCAATCCAATGGTTGAAAATGTCTAAGAAGAAGAAGTTTAATAGTGTAGTTTGCACCGCTGATTCGATGTACCAACATATTTTAATGGCAGATAACGCATGAAACTCACTGTATTGACTTTTCATCGGGTGATTCTCTCGTATTTGCTTCAAAAGAGGATCATGGGCGATTCTCTTGCGGGGATTCTCTTGCGTTGCGAAACGCATAAGGAACCAAAATATAACACAAAAGGGCTCGCTTATCCAGTTGGTCCACCTTCGCTATTAAAACAAGGTTTGATTACAAAAGCACGGATCAGAATCCAGCTAGGCCCTACTGTTTGTAGTCGTGAATGTTTATAAAAGTACTAGCGTCTGCCTGCGACATAGTGCACATAGTGTTACAATATAGCTTCAAGGCTTCTTCGATAAATGGACTATCCAACACAAAATAACTTTTCAATTCAAACCAGTAGTTACTGAGATTAGCGCGTTCAAGCAAACAAATAAATTCTTCAGCTTTATTTTATTAGTAAAGAAGACTTTAGTAAGCTAAAGTCTTCTATACGAATAGACTTATCTATTCGTTCCCTGACATCCACAGCTTCACAGTCCAAGATTTTTAACTACAAGTATGTATACATTTGCTACGTTCCTCAGGTTGACGACTTCGAGCCCTCCCCAGTCCTCCGTGAAGTGCAGGTCCTCACCGCCAACCTGCAGACCTGCCAGCAGAGCTACGCCAGCCTGGCTTCCTCTCCCCCAGTCACCAACAACATGTTCTGCGCTGGCTCCACCACCGCCGACGCGTGCGACGGCGACAAGGGCGGCCCCGTGTTCATCGCCAACATCGTGGTCGGCATCATCTCCTGGGGCAGCGGCTGCCTGCGCGACGGCTTCCCCGGCGTCAACACCGCCGTCTCGCCCTACTCCGACTGGATCGTGCAGACCGTCGTCTCGTAAACTAAGATTCAGTAGTAAACACGCTTTGCCTTCCTAGTCTTTTGTTTTGTTCTTAACTCTTCTTCTTTCTGTATGCTCTTGAGCAAGCGAAGCAAGCGAAGGTTTTACAGCAGTAGTTGTCAAACCTATGCGTCCATAGGGAATCTAACCACTCAGGTCAAGACTACATGACCATTATCATGTAACTGGGCAAGTTCCTTAAAGACTCTATATATACGACGAAAGAGGTAATACTCTGTAGGGCTTGTTACAAGCATCTGGCTAGTTATTTGAATCTACGAAGACCTACCCCTGGATTGCTAACAATCTTTTATGATCTCTAAACAGGTCTATTCAATTACTAGCCTTTTTTAACCCAAGATTGTAAGGATCTACTGGTAGACTTTTTGTCTACTACAGATATTGGCATTTAAATGACTGGCCCAATGGTAGATGCACCGCTAACATTCAGTGGAATAAGACGAACAACATGGTCTGCGCTGGCTCCACCACCGCCGACGCGTGCGACGGCGACAAGGGCGGCCCTGTGTTCATCGCCAACATCGTGGTCGGCATCATCTCCTGGGGCAGCGGCTGCCTGCGCGACGGCTTCCCCGGCGTCAACACCGCCGTCTCGCCCTACTCCGACTGGATCGTGCAGACCGTCGTCTCGTAAACTAAGATTCAGCAGTAAACACGCTTTGCCTTCCTAGTCTTCTGTTTTCTTTAACTCTTCTTACATGTCCTTCGCGACAATAGGGAGTCTCACCAATCAGGTCAAGACTACATGATCATTACAATCTAAGTCAACAGGATTCTTAAAGTCTAAAGATACGACGATAGAGGTACGACTCACGAGCGCTTTTTACAAGCCTCTGGTTAGTTATTTAAATCTACGAAGACTTTCTTCTGGATTGTTAACGTTAATCTACGAAGAACTGAATCTGAATTGATAACAATATTTAAAGATCTCAGAGCGGGTCTCTCAAATTTCTAGCCTTATTTACTTATGGATTGGTAAGATATACTAGTGGACTTTTTTGGCAACTACAGATATTGGCATTTAAATGACTAGCCCTAGTGTATATGAGCCCCTACCATGCAGTACCAAGTATAAACCAGACAACATGTTCTGCGCTGGCTCCACCACCGCCGACGCGTGCGACGGCGACAAGAGCGGGCCTGTGCTCATCGCCAACATCGTGGTCGGCATCATCTCCTGGGGCAGCGGCTGCCTGCGCGACGGCTTCCCCGGCGTCAACACCGCCGTCTCGCCCTACTCCGACTGGATCGTGCAGACCGTCGTCTCGTAAACTGAGATTTAGCAGTAAACACGCTTTGCCTTCCTAGTCTACTGTTTTCTTTTACTCTTCTTATAAAGGTATGCTCTTGAGCAAACCTTCACGTCAATAGGGAGTCTCGTCAATCAGGTCAAGACTGCATGACCATTACAATCTAACCGAGCAGGTTTTTTAAAGGCTCTAGATACGACGAAAGAGATAATACTCTGTAGGGCTTGTTACAAGCACCATGCTAGTTATTTGAATCTACGAAGACCTACTTCTGGATTGTTAACAATCTTTTAAAATCCCAGAACGGGTCTCTAAAATTTCCAGCCTGTTACATGCGACGGTTGTACTCCTGGATTGTAAAGATCTAATAGCGGACTTTTAGGTCTACTACAGAATGTGGCATTTAAATGACTAGCCCAATGGTATATGCGCCGCTACCATGCATTTGAATAAAACATATAACATGTCCTGCGCGGGCTCCACCACCGCCGCCGCGTGCGACGGCGACAAGGGTGGCCCTGTGCTCATCGCCAACATCGTGGTCGGCATCATCTCCTGGGGCAGCGGCTGCCTGCGCGACGGCTTCCCCGGCGTCAACACCGCCGTCTCGCCCTACTCCGACTGGATCGTGCAGACCGTCGTCTCGTAAACTAAGATTCAGCAGTAAAGTCGCTTTGCCTTCCTAGTCTTTTGTTTTCTTTTACTATTCTTATTTCGATATGCTCTTTAGCGACTGCCGTCAAAATTTGACTTCAATAGGGAGTCTCACCAATCAGGTTAAGACTACATGATCGTTGTAATCTAACTGAGAAGTTTCTTAAAGTCTCTAGATACGACGAAAGAGGTAATACTGTGTAGCGCTTGTTATATGCCTCAGAAAAGTATTTGAATCTACGAAGACCTACCTCTGGATTGTTAACAATCTTTTAAAATCTCAGTACGGATCTCTAAAATTTCTAGCCTTATACATGCGAGGGTTTTACTCCTAGATTGTAAAGGTCTACTAGAAGACTTTTTGCCTACTACAGAAATTGGCATTTAAATGACTAGCCCAATGGTATATGCGCCGCTACTATGCATTGGTATAAAACAGCCAACATGTTCTGCGCTGGCTCCACCACAGCCGACGCGTGCATCGCCGACATCGTGGTCGGCATCATCTCCTGGGGCAGCGGCTGCCTGCGCGACGGCTTCCCCGGCGTCAACACCGCCGTCTCGCCCTACTCCGACTGGATCGTGCAGACCGTCGTCTCGTAAACTGAGATTTATCAGTAAACACGCTTTGCCTTCCTAGTCTTCTGTTTTCTTTCACTATTCTTATTTCGGTATGCTCTTGAGCGACTGCCGTCAAACCTTGACTTTAATAGGGAGTCTCACCAATCAGGTCAAGACTACATAACCATAATCATCTAACTGGACAGGTTCCTTAAAGTCTCTAGATACAGGATAGAGGTAAGACTCCGTAGCACTTGTTACATGCCTCAGGTTGGTTATTTGAATCTACGAAGACCTACCTCTGGATTGTTAACAATCTTTTAAGATCTCAGAACAGGTCTATTAATTTACTAGCCTTTTTTACCGCTGGATTGTAAAGATCTACTAGCGGACTTTTTTGACTACTGCAGATATTGCCTTCTGAATGACTAGCCCTATATATAGCTACTGTATATGCGCCGCTAGCATGCAGTGGTATAAAACAGACATGTTCTGCGCTGGCTCCACCACCGCTGACGCGTGCGACGGCGACAAGGGCGGCCCTGTGCTCATCGCCAACATCGTGGTCGGCATCATCTCCTGGGGCAGCGGCTGCCTGCGCGACGGCTTCCCCGGCGTCAACACCGCCGTCTCGCCCTACTCCGACTGGATCGTGCAGACCGTCGTCTCGTAAACTAAGATTCAGGAGTAAACACGCTTTAACTTCCTAGTATTCTGTTTTCTTTTACTCTTGAGCGACTGCCGCTAAACCTTCGCGTCAATAGGAAATCTTACCAATCAGGTCAAGACTACACGACTATTGTCATCTAACTGGGCAAGTTTCTTAAAGTCTCTAAATACGACAAAAGGGTTAATGCTGCGTAGCGCTAATACTATTCTTTTTTAATATTGCACATCATCAACGAAATTGATCTGACTCCGTGTTTAGTAAGCACTTATATTAAAGATATCAGTGGTATTACAAATATTTAACATCGACAAGGACAAACCGACATGTACATGCACTCATTTTTTTTTCCTTTGCGGGGATCGTACCCGCGACCTCTTGCAACTTCTTGACCATTACACCAAGCGGGTCAAATTATTTGTCGATATTATGCCGGACTTCGTCCTTGTAGCCAATTAGATATAGGAACATTGGTAATCGATTGACATTGTAACCTAACCTACAAATGCTTGGATTTCCTCAAGTAGAACGTAAGTATTCCGTTACCGGGGAACTGACAAACCATTCGAAAGTTTGAGAACAGACAAACTAGATATTTGATTACAAACATCCCACTCAACACCTAAAAACACAAATAACTAAGCCTTACTGACTATAATTCCTTGAAATTATGTTTCGCATTTCATTATCAACTGCGATAAAATTAAACTCAGTTGCTATGGGAAATACGCATCTATTTCACTATCGTTGAATGCAGTGAGTTGTTTAATGGTATGTTGCTGGCACAGTAGGGACTTTTGCTTGTAGTGTAATGTGATCTCGGGTAAGGTCTTTGTTTTCATTGGTTTTCCGTAGTATGAACTACTAGCGGCCGCTTGCGACTACGCCCGTGTGGAATTCGGTTACCGCACACATAGTGTTAAACTATAGCTTAAAGCCTTCTTTGACTAATGAACTATCCAACGCAAAAATATTTTTCAAGTCGAACCAGTAGGTTCTTAAATAAACGCCTTCAAAGAAACAAAAGAACTCTTTAGCTTTGTTACATTAGTTTTGATAAGGCGCACCCTATCGTTAACAGTAATATGTAGTTGATTTTATACAAACCATCATAGTACTATTAATGTTCATAATTCCTCGGGCATGCACCAACAGGTACGATTGGAGTAGGGTTTTTAGACATGTATATACAAAATAATGGTATTTAATCTTGGTAAAAAAACACAGTCGATTATTATTACAAAAGGCAAACCTAACGATTCAAATCTATGTTGGAAACCCTATACGGGCCTACTTTGAGAGGACAACCACTTTATCCATGTTAAACCTTATTATAAATTATTCCGGCTATCTACAGATATGCGATATCTCCGCATGGATTACGTTTTCATATTCAACGATTTTATTGACGCTTCCAACTAAGATATTTGAATCTGATTAAAGTCCACAATGTGACTATGTTAAGGCCGTTCGTTGTAAGTGAAAATAATAAAAATTTATCTACCGGTTGTACTCGCAAATAGATACACTAAACATGCAAAAAGGTCAATGAATTACAAAACCGATATCAATCAACATCATTTATGCGCTACTTTTTACTTCGCTGGAGTATCGATCATTGTTCTATTGTTACAAAAAAAGCCAATCTTCCTATGTAATTTACAACTGTCACTGACAGAGTTGCACTAACCACTAACTAAACGATCTGATAAAATCCAGATCCTGTTTGTAATAAAGTTAAACCAAAGATAGCTGTCAAAAAGATCAGTCAGATCAGCAAGTTATTTGTTTAGCAAGACTTTTTCACATTCAAACGTAACTTTATTACCGATACTTATAAATCACATGAAACAGAAGGTATTTAAAACAATACCTGCCGGATTTGGTTCATCAAAAATTGATAATTAAACAAACAAAAACCAGAAAGAATGATGACTGGTAAAAATCAGTCGTCAGACTGAGTTTACTTTGCAAATGGTATAAACGTCACATTTGTAAACCTTAAGGATTTCTCAGGAACACGTAAATCCAATTTTACGGACTGAATCAAATTACGCGAAATTTTACGGTTCCTGTAATACAGTTATTTATTTGTGTTTGGATTACGCGTAAATCGGTAGCCATTTTTAAAACCACGCATTTTTGCAAAAGGCGTGGTATTCAATAATGTGACTAAATCGCGTTTATATATATAATACAAACAGTTAAATGACTGGTTGTTATTATTAAAGTGTCAATTGAAATGTGAATTACCTACTTATTAAATTTAAGTGGTCTCAAAGTGCGGTTGACGGTGCTTCTCCCGTTTGTATCTAATTTGTACGCTAGTTAACTCCACTCTATTGCCATTTCAAATTTACTTCAACAAACAAAACGCAACTTTGGTTGAAACACAAATTATAGCTAACTAGCGGCCCGTCACGCAGTTTCACCCGCGTCCCGGGGGAACTACTTCCCGTACCGGGATAAAATATAGCCTATGTTACTCTAGGTGAATGTGGCTTTCCAACAGTGAAAGAATTTTTCAAATCTGCCAAGTAGTTTCGGAGCCTATTCAGTTCATACAAACAAACAAAAAATCAAACCTTTCCTCTTTATAATATTAGTACCTATAGACTAAATAATTTTGTCCTTCCAATAAATGATGAACTGCTTTATGTGTAACCGGGTCAAAGCCCTCAAAGAGGTTACTAATCCTTTAAGCTCAAAATAACGTGTTTACATTCACACAGGACTTGAGTAAACGAACAGACGGACAGAAATGCTGTGGTTAAAATTATATCGGCCTATTTCTGGTTTACTACGAAGATTTTTGATTCATTTTCTATTCATTGGTACAAAAACTTAATGTGTTATCAATGGCGAACAGCTTTCTTACGGTGACATTCTAATGTGTTTTTAAAACAATTGTGTTACCAATGGTTCTATCGGTGTATTTAGGAATCTCGGGCTCAATAGGGGAGGACATGAGATTTCCTATTGTTTTCTCTGTCAATCAAGTAGGGAAAACGAGAATTAAATAATAAAAAAAGTATTTCTGCTATACCAACAAGAAGGACGAGGCCAGTCATCGGATGAGTGACCAAAAATTTGCATCTTGAGCTCCTCCGTGCTTCAGAAGGCACGTTAAGCCGTTAGTCCTGCGCCTGATCTCTATATGGTCATGTCAAATTGCTGTCCCACCGAACTATGAGAGTGAGAGAATAGGGAGTGTACCTGTGGTTGCGCACTTGTGTATTAATTAATATCTTGCGTACCTTGCTGATAGTAAGATTGACTGCTATGGCCGGATACGGCCGGAAGAGAATGGGACACTGCTAACTTACTACTACTCCAAATAGTGCCGTGTCTTCTTCCAACAAAACTCATGAATTGATTTGTCTAAGTAAATATCCGGTACTTCTACACAATTACTAGACAAAACACAAATCATACGGAATCAATAGCATTCGTTTTGCTGAAAGAGAAAACAATCGGTTGTAAATCGTACTGCAATCGAATTCCGACATTCCGTGGCATTGTTTGAAATAAAACAGTAGCGACTGTTCCTTTTATAGACTGGGAGCTGAATACAAAACTTTTCATGATTTTTTCCATTGATCTTCCAGTAAGACTTAATTTTTTTTTTAACTATTTTATTCAATCCTTCAGTCTTTCAGTAAGTCAGACTCAGAGGCACAAATGTCGCCATAGTAGTTCTGGTTATACTTTAACTTCATGGAAATAAAAAAAAATGCTCTTCAGGAAATTGAAATAAGCTAAACGCCTATTATCTACATACCTAGGCATACCAACTTGTGACTCAACTTTGTTTTTTCGTAACTATTCACCGAGCGTAAGTAGAAAAAAAAATTAAGGAACCTTAATCTCTTGATCGTCGCCTTCAATGGACAGCAACAACATTAGGGTCGCAGAAAAGTTGTTGGTCTTTGTTTTGTACATATTTCATTTCTTTCTTATTTATCCGTTACCTCTCCGACTAAACCGCCTTCTGTTATTATGGAACAAGACCCGAGATCTGTAATAAAGCCATTGTGGCACGTGCCGCACTCGCTCTAACACGTTTATGCGGCTTTTGAACCCATTCTCTTTTTATCGCTCTTTCGTTAAAACAAAAGAGAACTCAAGATTTTTCCAAATAACCTGTTGTTGTTTATGTTTAGAATAATAGATATGGTACAAAATATTACACATAATAACAACTAAAATAAAATTTTGACACTTCTAAAGAAGATAGTTGGAAAAAAAAATGATTGAATATAAACAAAAAAGGAAAATACTTTATTTGTTAATTTAAATTGAATTGAAATCAGTGAACTGGTGAAAAAATACACAATTATTCAATTATCTCCCAATACAAGGCTTGTTCTTGGACCTAGAACACTCATTACTCTAGTATGTACAAAATCAAACTATTATTTCGGAGAGCGATGGTGGCCTAGTGGTGAGGACCGCGCCTCACATACGTGGCGCACCGTGACGGAAGACCGTGGTTCGAATCCGGTCCACACCTCTAGATTTTTCGAAAAACTATTCGTGGTTTGCCATTAGCTCTGCGGTGAGAGAAAACACCGTCAGGAAACCGGCACATTCAGGTAGTTTCTGACTTTAGTTCAGTTTGATCTGAATGTGTAACCATTATCCCGTCTGGTTCCCCTCCAAGGGTTAAGAAGGTCTGATGGCAGTCGCTTCACTGTAATAACCAGACTCGCCAAATCCTGGATCATGGTCAAAGCTGACCCCGCACAGAAACGGGGTAAACACTAGAAGGATGTTGAATCACAAACATTTATTTCTAGCTGAATTCGAACTAGTAGCCCTTGGTTTTCTAGAAAAGCTGTCAAAACCATTAGACTAAAGATGTTTGCACCTAAACCACTTGCTTTATACCTAAACCTTGCTTAAGTGACTCTAGTCTCAAAAAGCAAATAATGCGACGTGAATGTTTATCGCATGACTCATGCTACATCGGACCTTGACTTGTCATGACATTCAGGATGCAGTGATACGAAAATAAAACATAACACATTTGTGTTTTATTTTAATGAGATGGGCTGACGGTTCACCTGATAGTAACTACCGCCGCTGTACATAGTCATCTGGTCAGTGATGTTACTTTATGTCACTTTGTAATGTTAACTAGCGGCCGCCCGCGGCTCTTTCCGCGTGGTTTTCGGTTTCCGCATACTTAGTGTTACACTATAGCTTAAAGCCTGTCTCATCCAAAGGACTTTTCAACAAAACAATATTTTTAAGGATTCGAACCTGTAGCTCCTGAGATCAGCGCGTTCAAACAAATAAACCAACAAACTCTTCAGCTTTATGAGATTGGTATAAATTAAACTTAGCTACGTGAATCGTTTATACTTTTTTTTATAAACTGACACTCCGAATCAGTAACTTAAGAGAAACGCTTGTAGATCATACCGAAAGCTTAAACCACAAAAATGGATGACAATTCATATCAATGACAACAGAACCCTAGAAATTCGAGTAATATCTAGCTGGATTAAAAGCATTCAATTGTATTTTTTCTTCATTCCATAAAATGTGATAGGTAATCTTCTCACATTGAAACAACTTTGTCACTAAAGGAATGCAAAAAAATAACATCCACTGACTCACTACTTACTTAGCAAGGTTTGCGATGTCACCTTTTATTATTTTTATTTTTATATGGCCATTTGAGGTAGTTACGTTTAGATAATGTGGTTATAATGTTTATTATGTTCATATATTTGTTTCTCATGTTAGAAAAGAAGACTGAATTAAAATACTTACGAACCCATGAATCATGGATGAGAGGATTTGTTAAAACTAAGTTATTGCAGAAGTAAAGGCGTGACAGATTTATTTTTCTCTTAATAAACAGTGTCTTCTTCGTCTGGAATAACGTTCACGAATTTTCCAATATCAGCACCCCTTGAAAATAACTGTTCTAGAATTTCTTCTTCGTCAGTTTTACCAGTCATTATGACCTCAGTCAACGTAGCGACCTCCTGTCGAATGCCTTCGTCCCAATTGTGCGTGATAACTGATACTATATGTTGCATAAGAAGCTTCAATGGCTCATTTATGTTATAATCGTTATTTACTGTCCATCGTCTTAAAGCCTTCACGACTGTATCAAACGTCATCAACGTCAAATCTTCACTCGTAGCAAGAGAAAATGTCTTATCGATTATATCAATTAAAATGCGCACAGCTTTAGTTCGAACCTGCAATTGATAATCTTTCGTTTCCATCATTTTAAATCTTTGCGTTACAATCGATCTGACGATAGTTAAAGTTTCTTTAACTGAAAACAAATCTTTATAAATTACTTGTAATTTTTTCCCAATTAAATTTGCAATACCATCTTTCATAAATGCTTTGAAAAAATTCGTACGACGGGCTACAAGGTTTGCCATTTCTTTTATTATGACACGTAATTGGTCATCGGGTAATTTAAGCAGCTCGCCGAAGAATTCGGCCAGATAATCTGAGAATCCCGGAAATGATCTGCAGATGTTAAGTTTTTGGCACATATAAAAGATCTCTTGTTTTTTGTGACTAATGTATTGTTTAAAAACTTTCTCTGTCAATAAACCAATTTCATGACGCGTTACGTTTTTTACTTTTTTCTCAATCATTTTATTAAGCAACTGTCTTTGTTCACTGTATAGCAACATATTACAGGACGCAACAATGTCTAGCAAAAGAAACTCTTTGTCAACATCCAATTTCAGATCCTGTACCATTACATGAGAAATGTAACGATTCATCTGTAGCGTGTAGCTATCAAGAGCAGATTTCAATATAACTGCTGAATCGTTCTCACGAACTCCAAGCTTTGATTGTATGTGTTCAGCCAGTGATTGTATTTGGCTTCTTCCATTTTGAACTACATGGTCCAAAAAATCAGCTGTTCGCAATTTGTTTTTCATTTTAGGAAGTTGAGCATAGACGATGCTTGAATTGGCGGTATGTTCTTCAGAACTCTCAGTTTTTTCAGTTTCAGCCTCTTCATTAAGGACTTCTTCGTTACTATCTTCCTCTTTACTGCTAAACTCTAGCCCCGTTAGTTTAATTTTCTCCTTAGAATCGGTGTTTATTATTTCTGCATGTTTAAAATAATTTCCTAATCCCACAACTTTTTCCGCTGACTTTGTTTCCGTACGTTGGTATTTGCTAGAGTCCACTATATAATTACGCCGCGGCGGAGACGGGTTTTCGATTTGCTTTAAAGCTTCATCTTCTTCTTTCAAATATTCGTCTTCATTTTCCGATCCATTTTTAACTTCATTTTCTAGTCTATTATTGATTTGGTGCTTTTGTGCGCGAAAATGTTTATCTCCCTTTTTCTTCGTATTGACATTACTTTTGAAATTATTGATTAAATTTAACAGTGACTTCCCCGATCTGGCATCGTTATTATTGCCCAAGTTGTTTGTCAATTCATTTAATAAAAAGTCACCAATTTTCAATTTACCTTCTATCTCGATATCGTGATTAGGCAGCAGATGAACGTCTGTAAGAAATGTGTTCTCATAAATTATCATGCCTACTATATTCCGTATAAGTCAAAATTTTCAGCCTATATTCAAGTCACATTTTTGCCAATTTTCTTTATGTGCTTACTAGTTACTAACCTAACAATTTGATTTTATTTTCACAGAAATGCCACTTACAACTAAAAATAAAATACTAAAGCTTGTTATTTATTTAATTTAATTCCATTAATCATAACTAATTATGTGAATTCCTGGTTAAATCAATAATTAATCAATGATCATAAGCAACATCATCGTCGGGAATAAAATTTTCTGTGGTTTCGAAAACGGCACCCAAAGAAAATAGCCTTTCAAGTATATCTGTAGATTCCGTTGTACCGGTCATCATAACTTCTGTTAATATCATGACATCTGTTAAGGTATCATCATCCCAATTGTCTCTGACAACTGTTTCAAAATGACGCATTAAAAGCTTAAGTGATTCGTTAACATCATATAGTATGTTTTCTCGCCATTTCCGTATAGACCTCACTACTGCATTCAATACAATTAAGTTCACATTTTCTTCAGCATCAGAAGAAAATTCAAAGGTTTTATCAACTATGTCTAATAAAATTCGAGCTGCTTTAGTCTTAATGTTCAGTAATTTATCATCTGTGGTAATAAGTTCAAGTCTTTGTGTAATTATTGACCTAACATAGAAAATCAATTCCTTTAATTTTGAAACATTTGATAAAATGGCTTCAAATTTATCATTTATCAAATACACGATCTCACGATTTATAAATGTATGGAAAAAGTTCGGTCTGTTTCGGACGAGGCAAGATATTTCTTCGATTAATAATTGTAAGCGTTCATCAGGAACTTTCAGTAGTTCATCAAAAATTTCTACAAAATAATCTGAGAACCCAGGAAAAATCCGACAAATCTTTAAATTTTCGCACATATAAAGTAGGAGTTGTTTCTTATGATTAACATGTTGTCTAAAAAGAAATCCCCTTAAGAAGTCAATTCTATCACGTATATCATTATCATTTCTGGCTTTCATCTCAACTCCTTTTTTCAGTAGTTTAGTTTCTTCACTGTGTAAATTCTTACTAAAAGACGACATTATGTCTAAAAATACAAAATGTCTGTCTATACCTCGCTTGATATCGTGTACAATAGTAGAAGAAACATGGTTTTTCATCATGTCCATATAGGTGTCAACTGATTTTTTTATTAGCACGATCGAGTCATTTCGTGTAATTTCTAATGCTGCCAGAGCACGATATCCAAATGATTTGATTTCGTCACTACAAATGCAAAATAGATGATTTAAAAAATCCGTAATACGGTCTTTATTTGTCGTTAGTGGAAGATTAAAATTTACTTTGCAACTGTTATTATTTTCATCAAAATTGACAATATTCACTATTTCGCTATTACGCATGTTTGCTTTATCCTTGAAATTTTCTTTGCTGGCATTAAAATTTCTGTAATCATTATTTTGTGCATTGGCTTTGACTGATTCTTCATTTTTGGGGTACTCGCCAAAATTTGTACGTGGGTTTCCTAATGAGAACATGTTTCTTGATTTCTTGAATTTAATTTCCATGATTAACTTACTATATGGAATGTTCGGTGTAACTGAATATTCATCAAATTCATCATCAAGCTGGCCATTTCTGTCTTTTGCCATACTATCATCGTCATTTCCATTCTTATCATTCAATGATGCATTGTATGGATCGTAAGCCAAGTCGTTATAATACAGGTCTATTAAAGATCCTGAGGTCCAATCGTCCTGATTATTTATAGCTTGGACGACTTGCGTTTTGGCTGAATCTCTCCCTTGCTTATTTATGTTTATATCAATATCGTACCCAGGAAAAGAAATAATGCCTGCAAATTAAATAAAAATGTATTCAATAATTTATTTAACATTTCAGTATTTAAATATTGTGAGCGTTTGTACTGCAGAGGAAATATACAAAGTAGGCATATTTAAATGATTAGATGCGCCCATATTTATTTTAATGCAGATGAGAATATTAGTAAGCAAACAAATAATGAAATTAATGATTTAAAATACAATGCATACTCACATTATTTCAATCCTTCTAAGGAAGTTATTATTTTATCTCGGCAACTTGACAACAAATAATAAATGAAACGGCGCCGCGTAATAAAATAACACTATGGGCGCATCTCGATTTAAATCTCTGTTTAAAAACTTTTTGGGATAACATATAACAGCATAGTTTTTAGAATGTCTTTCTTACTTCTAATGGAACGGTTCTAAGTAAAACTTGCTATTTTCATATATTCAGATTTGAATCCACGACCTCCAACCCACTCATAAATTTTAAGTCTAATAGTTATATTGTATAAAAATATGTAATTCACACAAAACTTATGTACTTACTTTGGAAATATTGAAACAAGCAAATAAATATGAAAATCATTGTAACTTGTTTTAGGCATGTGTTCCAGCTCAAATTTTCTAGGAAATTTCAATTTGAAATCGCTAGTAAAATTTACGGGCCCATAAAACGAAAATTAATAAAATCATTATATAGCATAGAGCAGTGATTATTGTGTTAACCATTTACACAATTTTAATGAAATGCGGCAATGTAGTGAAGTTTCAATTATTAAAGATATAATTGAATGAATATTTTAAAATTTACGTTTTACTACTACTACTAAAAAGATACAAAATTATTTATCTACAAAGTTTAATGAAAAGTATAATTCCTTTGGATATAAAATTATTCTACCTGAATACCTACTCAATAATTTAAAACATTATTGTTATTTCAATGTATGCTTACCTACATAATCGGGGATAAAAATTACAATCATGTACCTTAAAAATAAATTCGTAATTATATTAAGAAAGTTTAATGAAGGTTCGCCATGTATTCTGATATTTACACTTATTCGTTGAAGTAATGCAATGTTTGTACCCGAGTGTAAAATATGAAAACACATTATAAAAAACGTTCGATAAAATTTTATGAAAATATTACACCCAATAAAATACTTTTCTTTTCATTACATGCTTTACACTGTACAAAGGCATGTCAAGAAATCGGTTCCAACCAATACCTCAAGGTATTACTATTTCGTAGAGACTATAAACCTCGAAGATTTTTTTTCTTGTACGCTTTATTGTCCATGGACAATAGTTGTCTTCTATTGTATTACATTTATAAACGAAAAAAATGTATTTTAAATCATCCACAAATCAATTTAGGACCAAAATTAAAGCAAGTGGCGTGCATTTTCATTGATAAAAAGACAAAAACTACAAAATGACCCGCCCCATTCCCTTCAAATTGACGCATAGAGTTTGTTATCGATCTCCACTCTATACGTAGTAGTAAAACCTCAATGGTCACAACAAAATTTTCATTTCGGTTTTCATGCTCATAGGCCATGCGGTTGGTGACGACAGTATGCTAAGCGTTAAAACTTCTTCCGGCACTTCTTCTCAGCTAGCCATTCACGTCGAAGTGCTATTAGGATAAAAAAAAACCGGCCAAGAGCGTGTCGGACACGCCCATGAAAGGGTTCCGTAGCTAAAAGACGGCCCGACCGCTTAAGACACCATTTAGTACGGGCAACTGCACGTCATAAGTTGGTCGAGTTGTATAAAAATAACTATGTATGATACAGAGTTCGCTATAGTTTTCGTTGAAAGTACTTACTTGGAGGACATTTTTTTCAGAATTATTTTAACAGTATTTCAAAAGTTAAGGGGGGGGGACGCTCTAATTTTAACTTTGTATTAATATATCTCGAGACTGGGTTGTTTGATCCACATGGTTTCAAGGCAAGTTTTATTGTATTTAAAAATACCTTTTTAACGATACCCCACACGATGGGGTAAGTCGAATTTTTTTTTCGAATTTACTTTTCGATGTATGGTAGGGGGGGTAAAAAATAATTATTTTTCGATTATTTTAAAAACCAATTCTTGAATTATCACTATGCATCTCTCCACCAATTTTCGTGGCAATCGGTTCAGAAACGGCGGAGAACGAGCCAGGACAGACAGACAGACAGACTGACAGACAGACAGACATGACGAAACTATAAGGGTTCCGTTTTTGCCATTTTTGCCATTTGGCTACGGAACCCTAAAAAGACGAACAAAAGAATTTCCTTGTAAATCTAATTGCTGAATCTTTATCTTTATCTTAATATTAAACACAGGAGAACGCTGCTGCCATAGCCCGGAATGTCCCATAGTCTTCTTACGACACCCAAGGGAAGAAATGAAGTAGCTACTAATTCTAGGCCAGCTCTATACCACCCGGTATCGCATAAGAATGGATCTAAAAGGTATTTGTCTTGCTACATTTTGCACGAAGATAAATGCAAGGAGTCATTAGTTTGAAAGTGCAGGAATGAAACCTCCGCCTTAAGGCTCATAGTGATGTACATCATATCGAAGATTAGAATATCGATTCAATGGAAAATTTAGGGAAACAGATTTGTAGGCTAGAATGTAAATATTTATAGAAACAGGTTATGTACGCTAGCTAGATGTATATTTTTTAACTAACGACTAGGTTGGTGTAATATGTAGTTCAGTAAGTGATCGCAGTATGGTAAACAATTGAACAAAGAGAACCGCTACTGGCCCTACCCCTGGAATGTTTTTTAATCGCTTCTTGCGACACACAGCGGAAGAAATGAGGAAGAGACCGAGAACTAGTAGTCCTATTCGAGCGTTGTAGTTCTGAAACTATACGACCACACTAAAAGGTTATGAAAATACGTATACTTAAGTCATTAAGTCATTAGACAGGCTCGTTGATCGACTGGCTAGAGACCCTGGCTACAAAACCAAGGGTCGCGGGTTCGAATCCCGCTAAGGGCAAATGTTTGTGTGATGAACATCGGCATTTGTACTCGAGTCATGGATGTTTATAAAAGTATTTAAGTATGTCTATCCGTTCCCTAGCTTCCATAGTACAAGCTTCGAGCTTAGTTTGGGGCTAGGCAATTGGTGTGTTAGTCCAAGGCATTTATTTATTTATTAAATTCAATTAAAATGTATCGATACGAAATTCCTAGCTTCCCTTAATTCTGAACGCTGTAAATCACTAGGGAAGTTCCGAGACAGCTCGCGGATAGTTAGTAATATCCCTTAGGTGATTCCAGGGCTGGCCCTCATTTAAATATATTGCTTAGTTAAAAGCGGTAAATTGATTAACTACTTCACAATTTATTCAATAACACGCAATCATTTTAATGGCTTATGCTGTTGATCGATTCTCTGTTCAGTTGTAGAGTTAGTTGCATTTATAAGACGCAATGATACACAATAATTGTCTCGATGAACGTGCAATTGGGGGGTGGCGGTACGCTAACTTACAATTTCTGTGGTAGGTAAAAATGACCCAACAGACTACCAAAAAATAGAAAATAAACATATCTAAATAAAAACCAAAGATGATAAATTTGACAGAACATGCTTAAAAGTTCCAATAAACACTCGTTGAAACGAAAAAAAAGTGTCGAATTGGGTTGGTAGATGTGTTAATCAGAAGTTAATTTTGTTTAAAGTCGCTCAGCGAGCTAAGAGCTATGTTCGGCATTTCTCTGCCTGATCGTATTCGAAATGATGTGATCCGGCAGAGAACTATAGTCATCGACATAGCTCACCGGATTAGCAAGCTGAAGTGGCAGTAAGTTGGCCATTTAAGCTGCAGAACAGACAACCGTTGGGGTAAACGAGTTCTGGAGTGGAGAGCGTTTTAGCAAGAGTCCCAAAAAGCGCAGTGTAAGACCTCAGGCCAGGTGGCGTGACGATCTGCGCAATATGGCCCGGCAGGAACTGGACGCGTGACACCGAGGATCGTGTTGAGTGGAGAGCCCCAGGAGAGGCCTATATCCAGCAGTGGACTGCGATAGGCTGATGATGATGATGATGACGTCGACATTATAAAATTAGAGACATCCTTAGCCTAAGTCGACATCGACTGTGGCGCGTGCACTGAATGTCGCAAGCTTCTCGTAAGGGCGCGCCCTACGCGACTGTCCTACAATCATAATTAAACAAGGCTTGTAATATAGCTGTTGTTTACCCGCCATACTTGTGAAGGTTATTATTATACCACTGACAGTTCTTGACTTCTGAGCATGGAAGTCACCGCCTCCTTGGAATGGTTAAGTATAAAGTTTCAGCCTATTAATGCCCACTGCAGGGCAAAGGCCTCCAGCATTTGAAATCATGTTTTCTTTACTAAGATGGATTTTGGCTAAATCACCACGCTTGCAAAATGAGGGTTGGTGATCACAAACCGGACTGTGTTTAGAAAAATCGACACAGTTTTGCCCGACCCAGGGATCGAAACCACGGCCCGGTACTTAAACCTCTAGACCATTGAGATGACCATAGAACAAAGCAAACACAATTAACTAGCAAGTTCTTATTATAAAAATTGGAAAAAACAAATAGATATAGAATTATTCATCGTTTCTTCTGGACAGATTACATCTTTTAAGTTCATCTTTGAAAGTCTGAAGCCTATGTACCCTTGTATAATATGCCTATGTAGCCTATGTATGATAAGTATTAATAAAGAATATTTTGATTTGATCTGATTCAACATAATTCCTAAGCGTCGTGCAGTCCTCAATCCTCTAATCCTTCATACCACGCTCACCACGTCCGCAGTAAATCCGCAAACACTCAGCGAGGCGGAATAGCCCGCGTTGGCACTTGCGTATAATCGCGTTTGGACGCGGAATTCCATTCGCAACTAAATCCACAACTTGGAGTAACTACTTAAGGGCAGACGATATTTGGTTTTCATCGATAACTACATCAGGAACTAAAAAAAAATCTGTGGTTAGCGCACTTGGCCTTCCAATGCTTCGCAGAGACCGTTCATCGGATTGGTGACCGGAAAAATTCATCTCTAGCTACTCCGTGCTTCGGATGGCAAGTTAAGCCGTTGGTCCTAACATACGTTCCCTTGACAGAAGACCACAGATAAGTAGCACCTGATTACAGTTCTCAGTCTCCAGAGCTCGTTTGTTGAAGGTGTGTGGTAAAGGTAGGCAACGCATTTCCGACTCTTATCTAGTGGATGAAGTCTATGGCCAGCGGTGATGATAACGATATGACCCATCTTATAATAGATGACGTCAACGAGACCCAAACAACATCCTGCCTATTTCCATCCTGCTCTTTCTGATGTTAAAAATACTTGAATGCTCAAATACTTAGTTTAACTTGGCCTTAAAGCACATGCGTAAAGCGTTGGTGTCAACGCGACGGTAAGTTTGCGTGGACGATATACCGCGCCGACAACTGACGCGGCGCCGGACTACCTTTCATGGCTCAAGTCATGAGATAAAGAGCTAAAGAAAGTGTACGAGCGAAAGAGTTACAGGGATTATGTATAATACCTATGGTAGCTACTTCCTTTTATTTAAAACGGAGCGGGCATTGGGCAAAACGAAAGTATGGGTCTCCCTCCGGGTTCAAAGGAAACCTAAGGGTTTTAGATGGTAGGTATGACCAGAAAATTTCATCTCCTCCCAGCTTCGGAAGGCACGTTAAGCCGTTGGCCCTGCGCCTGATGTATATACGGTCGTGTCAGATTGCTGTCCCACCGAATTATGAGAGTGAGGGAATTGACTCCAGACGGAATACATCCCAAAACTCTTGTTATAAAAGATTCTTGGAGTAACATAGTGATGAATGCTCGACTGTACAAGTTCTGCTAGTGAATAAGGTGTCCAGAACTCAGTTGGGAAGGGTTTCTACGACCGTTGTGGGGTTGTGGATGATTGTTTTGTACCTTCAGGTAAGTCTCGCTTGTTTGTCTGCCTTTTATAGAAAGAAAATTATGTTTTAACGAGCTCAAAGCCTATGCCTTGGACCTTGCAAACCGGCGCTATAAATCTTATGGTAGCTAATGCGACGCTAAGATGCCCTGCGGTGCTCAGGCACATTGTACCGCGGCGGTATTCAAAGCCAGATAATGCTCTATGCGTCTCATTAACAGTACTGCGATGTCAAGAATTAAAGCCAAGATGCTGTAATCTTCTATCTCGATCTGTTCTATGTGTGTCTGTTTTATCTATATTTAATTTATTTATTAAACAAAAAAAGAAATCTCAGTGCAAGACAGTGTTCCTCAAAACTGTTCGAACAGTTTGTTTCATCTCTTTCTGTTTAATCTTTTTTGAATCTAGGTATTAAACAAATACAGGTTGATTCAATCTGTAAGTCATATCATTATTATATAAATCTTATTCTCGTATAAGTAAAGTTGAAGAGGATCGTAAAAAGTGAGTGGAAAGTGATTGGAAAGACACATGTCATGTGACTACAAACAAGCTGATGAAAATTGTACTTTCAAACATGAAACAAAATACATTTAAATGAGACCACACAACCCGCTGCTATGTATTCTTTTTTCTTCAAAATTCTGTTACTCATGAAATAAAATTACTTTAAAACGGATATAATTGCGGTTTAATCTTCAAACTACATGTTTACACGAAAACCCGACGTTTCAAATTCTTATCTACAATTTCTTCATATTTTTTCCCAACCTCCACGTTAGTAAGTAATTGTAAACACCCTTAAGAGCTACCAATATTATTTGCTGACTTCAGACAGACCCCTCTTTCCCACAGGGCACAAAGGGCACGAACTCGCGAATGTTTGGGCCCCCCAGACCACGGTAACCAAACCAGAGGCTAAGACACCGATGTGCCCAGGGCCTCTAATAGGTCCAAGACGACCCTGACTTCAGAGCTAGAATATGGCACTGTGTAGAAAATATCTAAAGTTGTTTATACCAAAAGATTAGTATCCACAACAAAAATGTGGTCTTACTGGTTTACCTAATGCCAGATAAGTGATTTTGCATGCTAAACGGTCATTTTATGGTTTAACATTTGACTTTGAAAGGGCGAATTACGTAATCTGCAACCTATCTAGGTCATCTCGGCCGGTCTAGTCTAGATGTAACAAGTATTTATTAAGTAGCCAAGTAGCAATGACTCTAAATTACTTGTATCTATGCAGGTTGCAGATTAATAGATATGGAAGTTGTAAGTTCGTTGCGGAGTCTTTATATTTTTAAACTACATTAGGGGAATCTTTAGCCTATATGTATTAAGTTATGTGTATGTATTAAGTTATTCTCATCAACGTTGTTATTTGCGTCCTCTTGAACTTAATTAAACCTAAATTAAGCCACCAATCTGAGTTTATAAAATAAATATGTAAATAAATAAAATATGCTTTATTTCTGTCAATCATTTACAAAACATTGCTGGGGCTTCCCAGAAAGTAATCAGATGATACTTGTATAGGGAATGCTTAGCTCTTCCGTTTATTAAGTTTAATAAGTTTAACTTTAGTAATAATTACCAAATGAAATGAATATGATTACATTTCAAACGAACCATTTAAGATACAAAGTAAGTTACACAATACGCAGCTTCTAGACCAAAGTTCAGTACAGTCAACTTCTACTGGGCATACTGTATGAATCGACTACTAAAACTAATTATGAACTACAAAATGAATAAATAGAAGCGACTCCACCCTGTCCTATTTGTCTTAAGTCTACGAACGATATTGATGTTTGAAATCGCTGCCCGCGACAGGCAATATGATAATTTCGAGAAACGCCAATCTTCAGGCATTAACCTGCCATTTGGGTTAGGTCTTAATACCTCACAGTTGACCTGGGTTTCTCCCATTGGAGCCCATTAACACGATCGGAGGTCTACCACACTGGAAGTCTTTGACTGAACATGGAATTTAATTTTTGTAATTAGCTTGAATAAAAATTCGGGACAAAGTGGATGAGGTTAAGCAGAAAAGCAGACCCCGGCACTAGGCTGGGAAAACGCCAGGACGAAGAAGGAGCGTGAATAAAAATTCTACGTCCTGAACTTGACTTAATGTTAAATTCATAACCTTACCTGATATGGCTTAAAGCCCATAGTTTCAATCCGAAAAGACGAAAGTTCCACAAAAGCAATAATTTGACCACACTGTTTTAAAATGAAATCTTATTATCATTTTCTTTAATATTCTTATACTAATTTTTGTTTAGGTAGGTACAACGTGATTATGACTTAAAAATGATATTGTAACTTCATAATTGATACCTATTATCGGTTCACTAGGCACAATACGTAGGCAAACATAAAGTGCCAAAAACATAGTCTGGGCTGATATTAAACTGTATAAAAATCGAATACTGAATAAAAGTCTTCAAGTGAAGTAGAGCCGACTGGCCGTAATTAATCTTCGTTTGTACAAGGGTATGCAATTAACTAATTACGGGTTTATGGCGTCTCTCTCCTCATTGGATTTAATTTCTACGTATCTCATAGATATTAATGTTTTCTTTCTACTATGTGCTCCAGTTAACGATCCCGGAAAGTTAGATGTGTGGTAGGAACCTACATGTTGAAAGATAAGAAACATACTGTCATTTACAAAAAACCTATATCTCTTTAATCATAGCGAAGTAACTGAAGTCACGGTGTCAACAAATTAGATTTTGTTACCATATTAATTTAGAAACTACACGTATTTGAAATATAATATAATGTTTGTAGAGCTATTTTGGACGGTTTATTTATAGCCGTGACATGTCAGAGAAATAATGTTAAGGTCTACGTCATTGCGAAGTTAGTTTTTACAGGCGTTTAGATTATTTACTTGTTATGTTATTAATATACCTATCTTGCTCAAAATGCAGATCAAAACGTCTAATATATGCAAATGTCTCTTCTTTTAATTTCTGAATATATTTTATGTACATGGTAATAAACTGCCTCCGTGGAGTAGTGGTTAGATCGCTGTGCTCAAAACCTCAGAGGTCGTGGGTTTAAATACTTTTACTTTGTGTAGGTTTGTGTTAGTTTGTTTATGAATCACCTGTTTGTCCAATAAACATGATGATTCCGTGCTTCGGAAGGCACGTTAAGCCGTTGGTCCCGATGATCCAAATGGTCTGGTTTCCCTTGCAACAGTTACGGAGGTCAGAAACAGTCGCTCCACTGTAATAACCAGGCTGGTCAATGGTCAATCGAGGATCATAGTCGTAGTGTACTCCGAGGAAATGGCCGAGGATGTAACCGGGGGAGGCGCTAGGATGATGATAAT
Organism: Nomophila noctuella; assembly: GCA_958496325.1. NCBI lineage: Eukaryota > Metazoa > Arthropoda > Insecta > Lepidoptera > Crambidae > Nomophila > Nomophila noctuella. The sequence continues at coordinate 10,758,155 of OY292501.1, forward strand.
AGCCCGAAAGTATTTATCTCTTGTCGGCTTACTACCATTCCCATATGTGTTCTCTGTTGCATTGTAGAGCAATTTCGTCTCGGCTGTAGTAGCTGATCTACCATCAAATATTATTAGCTTAGCTGAATCATCCAGCTGGCATTGTCACAAAAAAATATAGCATCCAAAACATCTGCCCAATAGAACGTCATCCAATTCAAATATACTTTTACTTTTTATACCCTCTCCAGACTTAATTTGCATATTAATATAATGCGTGGCTACCGTGCAATTCGCTGCGGATCTCGCTCTTTGTAAAAATCGTTAATTTTATAATCGTTTTTCGTGTGGGTTGGTTAGTGTGGGGTCCGAAGCGAGATTTCCTCGAGGATTTTGGTTCTGTAGATTTTTCATCTTTATTTAAAGGTAGTATCAATTAATTGCTTTGTAAATTCGATGTAAAGCTAAGACGCTTATGATGATCTGAGAGAAAGCTTTCTTATGCATCTCTTTGCAAAAAGCCAAAGCAGATCAATGATCTAGAATCTAGATCAAGAGCAATAGGATTATGGACTATTCTGAAGTGTGGTTTTAGCTGGAACTTTTGAAGGATCTGCCGCTTACCACAAAAACAAAACATTATTTTCCAAATATTGAGGTATCATACTACTACGTACATATATAGTAGACCCCTCGAAGCGATATTTTCTTATACGCACTACTATATATATATATATATATATAAAAGAAAAAATCCCCTTGTGCTTCAAAAACATGTGAAAATTATTACGGTACGAAAGATAAAGCTAGTGACATGCTATTCCATAGGTTAAAGACAAAAAAGTTTCCAAACCGTCTCGTATGGGAGAACACAAACATACAGAACCCAAATGTATCTGAATCAGTTAAACTCTCGTCGACTACGACGAGAGTTTAAGGGCAACTATGCCCTTTACACACTACTCAAGTACTACTAATTGAAGTATACCCGATAGAAACAACTTATACGATAATAAAAGCTACTTTGTAGTAATTACTTCTGATATGGAATGGTCAATAAAATGCTCTGTGAGAGTTTCAGGGTGAGCTGCATTCCGTTGCGTCTGAGATTGTAAAAATATACATATTTTAACCGTGTTTATTTTTGCAACTGTATCACAGACCCATTAGCAGTTGTATTTTTTAGTCTCTTTCTTAATTGAATAGTTTTTTTCAACTTCTGAGACAATTTAAGAAGGTATATAATCAATGATTATTATTACTTAAATCTCGAGGCATATTAAATCTGAAGTTAGCAGTTTTTTTTCCTTTACAATGTGAATGTTCCATGATATACTTATCCAAGAAATAATCTGCAGAATATCATAGATCATAGATATATTGTTATCTATCCTAGACCGTAGTAAATGGCAAGAAAACCGTCTAACAGCTGGCTAACAATGAATGTCCAAAAATTTTGATCATTTCACATGAACCCTAAAAGATGAAGAGTTCGCTGATCCATCGAAAATGCATAATGTTCTCGCACTCCAAATTCATCACTATTTAGATAATCTTAAAGTTGAAATTCTTAATTTTGCAAGGAACACGGTAAGTGAATGTATGCGGCAGTGACCTCGCTTGGATTTGCATCGCCACAGTATAAAATAATAACAAATCGTATTGTATTGTTATTTTGTTTCCATAAGAGACGAAGTTCTTAGCTATCCATGGATTCTCCGTGCGGGTGCCGGGTCCATCGCGTGGAACAGAGAGGAATGTCAGTCGGCGCCTGGGACTTGCGACCCAGCGTGTAGGTTTAAGGGGCCCCTTTATAGTATACTAACGATCACCTCCACCGATGACATTCCTCTCCCTTCCCAACCATATTTGGTATGAGCCGAGTAAAGAGAGGTATTTTTCTTTGAAAATCGTATCCCTTTATACTTTCTTCACATAATAGAATAACATTATCAGTCGTTAGCCTGTTGCAATCCACTTATGTGCCGTAAGCAGCCAATGGGTTTTCACTCCTGAGATAGTCACATTTTTGAGCCTAAACCCTCTTGGCTGCACATGTCAGCTTCGGTTTTACCCTTAGTCTTAAGACACCTTAGGGAAGAAATGGAAATTTCATACTAGCATAATTTTAGGCTGACTGAACCTGCGAAGGATTATGGCAAAATCTTAACCGAATTTAAGCAAACATCTTACGTCGTCTCGTACGTCTTACGTTCGTAAGTCTTACTGCTCAAAACTCAATTACTGCAAAACATCAGGCATTAACATTTTTTACACTTCATTCAATGTTAGTACATGCGAGAATCCAACTAATGGACGAATGATTGAGCATAGATGAAGGAATTTGTAAACATTCATTATTTACGTTATTTGGGCAATGAACCAAACCCACTCTGTTTTGTTTGGTGAATGGGAAAACAATGTTTACACAAAACAATAAATAGTACTAAAATAAATTAGGACTACTGTAGAAGCGATTTACCTGCGATCTGGACGTGTAGTCTAGTTCTGTTTTAAGTCTGAATTCACGCTGAATTCTGTTTTATTTTCTTCCCAGATTCTGACACCTAAAACATGCTAACAAGGTTAGATAAACGGGTAGGATCGATGTTTCTTCTTTATTTTTACTTATGCCAAATAATACTAATTTATTGAACGAAAACATTAAACCTCTCTGGATTCAGAGTTTGTGAACCACAGGTACCTTGTACGTACTTCCCTCAATTCCATCTCATAACTCGACCAAACATTTTTGGTATTTTAACCAGATAGGTACATGGTGATATCGAAAGAACAGTAGTGGCACTAACAAATTCCCGACTCAATAATGTAACTAAGTTCCTTCTCTTCTGAGGACCGATAGGGCAACTAAACGTCGCGTCGTCTGAAGTCGCTACCATCTCTTTGAAGTGCGCCTAATAGCCACTTCACAAGGAAACAAGCTTGCAACCCATTGACATCTTTTGCAAGCCATCTCAAAATTAAATCCTTTCGATGAGGTAGTCCGCTTTGATCACCCAATTTTAGCGCCATTAACTTGAGCATCTATTAAATAAATAATAAAATAAATTGGTCTAACACACCAATTGCTTAAAATAAATAAATAAATTCATTGGACTAACACACGAATTGCCTAGCCCCAAACTAAGCTCGAAGCTTGTACTATGGAAGCTAGGGAACGGATAGACATACTTAAATACATTTATAAACATCCATGACTCGAGTACAAATGCCGATGTTCATCACACAAACATTTGCCACTAGCGGGATTCGCACCCATGACCATAGGTTTTGTAGCCAGGGTCTCTGACCACTAGACCAACAGGCCCGTCAAATAAATAAATAAACTCATTGTTTGTTAATCGTGGGGCCCTAGACCCCGGACTGGGGTGATTTGACCTCTCAATCAGATACCGGATTGGGTGCTCTAAGTGGACTACTCCTTTACCTTAAACTCCCGCCTACATTATACGAGCAAGTTACATTCTCCCGGCCTTGTCATATTACTGCTGACATTTGCTAATCTTGTATCTTTACGTTAAATCGAATTTAGCTGAAATTAATGTCACTTCGTATATTTATGAGCGCTGACAACTAGTTGACAAGTTGTTTTTTTTTTTAATTATAAATATTTGAATTAATATTGCAAAGGTGAATCTATCATTGTTTATTGATAGTTACTGCTCATCTTTGTTGCAATTATTTTTATCGCAATATCTTCCCAAATTGTAAATTTTAGTGATTGATTCTGTTGATTCCCCAAATAAAATTAAAGCAACGTAAAATAAGAATAAAATTCATTATTAATTTGTCAAGTAACTACGAGTCCAACAATAAAATTATTTGAAGTTAAATAAAAAAAAATAAAAAAAAAATACACAACATCACATACATTGATCTGACCCCGTGTTAAGTAGCTTAAGCACTTATGTTACAGACATCAGAATCAACAGTGGTATTACAAATATACTTAATTAGATACATATAACACCCAGACCAGGACAAACAGACATGTTCATGCACACAAATGTTTGTCCTGTGTGGGGATCGAACCCGCGACCTCTTGCGTAATAGGCAACATCTTGACCATTACACCAAGCGGGTCGTCGAAAATTGTGGAGAGTTTCGGTATGCATTTTGTTTTTTGGTGTTGTTGAGGTGTAGGTGAGGTATAGGCGAACTATCACTTCTTTTTAGTTAATCCAATAACAAATTAAATAGTATCTTATGTAAAAAATAACCAGTACTAACGCCGGCCGTGAGAAAGACAGCAATTGGACAATAAAAATTACACGTTTGCTTTCCTTTGAGTACAATTAACTTATTAAATTACACACATGTATCTTGTGAAGCTAGTAAAAGTAATTATGCTTGTACTACATATCTCATATATACTAATAAATATAAACTTAAAGAGGTTGTTTGTTTGTTTGAACGCGCTAATCTCTGGTACTGCGAGGAGGACTTATAACTATGTGTGCAGAAACCGAAACCCGCGGAGACGAAGTCGCAGGCGGCCGCTAGTCATTTATAAAGTAGGACAAGTATATTTTCCTTTAAAACATACGGCATAAAATAGAGCAATAGAAGTTATCAAAATTTTTACAATCCAATTTCACTAAAACAGATATTTATTCAATCGGCCAATCAAAAAGCCTTAAACATCGATGGCATAAAGAAATAGACATCATCATGATAAAACTGAAAATCTACAGTACCCACAATCAAATTTGACCTGCTTGAAGCCAGATCAAATAAACAAGAAATACCAAATGTGTAAAATTAATTTTGAATTCTGCACTCTAAGCTATTTTTAATTGTTCACCAAAATAGTTTACGGTAATAATTATGACAATTGAACTATTATTTTTTTATCAAAAAGTGGTAACACACTACAAACTTCTGATTGATCAACTTAAATCAAGCGTACTGTAAGAACCGTTGGTCCCATCTACGTCCTATTTACAATTCAATCGGAGGTTGTCCCATCCTCATAACCTATAAAGAATAACATTGTGCCGCTAAGCCTCCGTTGCATCAAGATCTAGCATAATTTGTATCTTCCTTAACTAAATTGTTTTTAGTCCAGGGCCGAATTAGGGGCGAATTGACTAACAGTACTTGGGTATTTTCAGAAACATTGGATGAATTTGAGACATTCGCGTAACATTTTAAATAACACTCATATCATTTAACGGGACTAAACGCGAAACATAGGTAGTATACGTGCTATATAATTATTATCACGTTTAATCCCGTTAAATAATATTAGTGTTTACCGAAGATAATAATATGTAGTTCTGCCCACGCCTGACTATTTATTTTCTTCATAATATTTACATTTAGACTTGCAAATCTTGCAATACAGGTTTGCTAAAGTTAGTTCTGCGTAAGGTCTGCAATGACAAATTACTCAATATAGCTCAAACGGTACCTACGTATACTAAAATGCAACAAAGGTTAACTATATTTCATATTCAAAAAAATCAAGCTACTGATTGATTAAAGATTGTCACTTCCTTTTGTTGAACTCGTCAACTTTTGTGATGCTTAAGTGACCAGTCATCATATTATGTATGGTATGGATCATCCGTCATAACCAGACAACGTTACTGTATATTATTTAAAGTTACTTATCCAATCTAATTCTGTTATAATAGAACGTTAACTTTAACAAATTCCTTACAGTAGCTTAGAATCTTAAGATTGTTAAGATACCCAGCTTTAAATCTCTTAAGCATTATTAGCACTAACCACACTTTGGTCCCGAAAAAAGTTTTGTATGTCCAACACAATGCAGATTTTGTTAAATAGATGTACGTTATGAATATCGAGGTTTTCCATCTTTACTACATATTAGTAGTACTTAGTAAAAAAAATACACTTCAACCCCCTTTATGCATACCTGTAATCGCAGTTTTATTAGTCGCATCCATTCCACGATATCTGCAGCCACAGCTTTAGCTTCCTGTCCAGTATTCATTGGATTATACTAATGAGTATTGACACGAGCTTTTACATTGGACGTTTAAGTAGGAAATATGTATGGACCATGGATTTAAAGCATTAGAGATGCCCTAGCCATACATCGACAAACTCTAAAATTGGCACTGAAATTTGAAGCGACAGTCGCTTGCGTGGTAACAAACGTAGCCTTAAATATTAAATGTAGCTCCGACACATTTATCTTTTATTCAAAGCATGCAAATTACAAAAGACATTATAATTAACAGATTTACAATTTTTCATGTTACTCGTACGTCATGTTAACCAAAATAATGCGACAGTTTTCTGTTGTCGGGGCATTTCTAAATTTATATCTATGTAGTGGACATAGCGGTCGTGCTCAGTGCCAGTTCTGGGCGGAATTAAAAACATATCAAGTATGTTGAGGAATGTACAGTTAATAAGTTAATGTTTCAAGGGTAGCAACATTGTGGAACTACTCTTATTTTACTGTTAAACTCTATTTGTTTTATACATAAAGAAATTTAAAACAGAAATAAAAAAACTTGGCAATTGAAGTGACGGAAAACACTTCGTTAAAAGATCACTTTGTACAAATATGTCTTGAGGTGCACTGGTAGGATTGTTAACACTGATTAACATGTGTTATGTATCAGTGTGCGTATGTAAACTAAGTGAGTGTGTATAGAGTCAGTGCGTGGGTCGCCGTGACCTGAAGACGAATGACACTCTCGTTTTAGAACCCTAAGTAACCTATTCTGTAATCAGTGTGTTAAAAAATAAAAACGAACTATTTTAAACATTTAAAAAATCTATAATTTAACTCCCATCACATCTGGAAGTTATAAGTGGCGCAGTCGTCGGATCTCGTTGCCGAAAGAAAATTGAACTTTTTAAAAATCAAAAGTTTCTTGTTTCGCGACGATTAGAACCGAACTCTTAATACGGCCTTGAAAAGTGAAAGTGACTCATCATGATGCTGTGGACCTGGTCAATCATCTTAACGTAAGTCCAGATTTTTTATGATCAGTGGAATTGATATTAAATAAAATAAAAATGGAGAATTTCAGAGCCTTTTAGTTAAGTAAAAAAATAAGTACCTAAGAATTTAATTATATTTTCTGAATAATTGTGTGATTGTTGATTTTTGTGTGTTGTTTTGACATTATTTTCGCAACAGAACAAATTGTTTGGTCTCATTGCGAGTTAATGATAAACGAGAGTCATTTTTTTTTATATACTCAAGTTGAAATTGTATCATAGATATATTTTTCTCTTTGCTATTTTTAAAATGGACCCTGATAATGTTTTATCCGCTATTAAATCGTCTGTACAAATAATACCGAATTATGACGGAAATCCTAATCAACTAAATCGATTCATCACTACTTGTGAACTTATATTGACAAAGTTTTATGACGTTACTAACCCAGATTGCTTTAATAATTCTATGTTATTGCATCAAATTTTAAATAAGATTCAGGGTAAAGCTGAAGAAATAGTAAACATTAACGGAGTTAACTCTTGGGAACAATTGAAAAGTGTGTTGCTAAAGAATTTTGGTGATCAGAGAGATGAAAACTGCCTTAATAGGGATTTAGTTAACATGAAACAGGAAAATGAGTCCCCGCAAGATTATTATAATCGTTGTATGCATATATTAAATACGATCATAAATTACATAAATTTACATGAAAATGTGGAAGCTGTAAAGCAGTGTAAACGCAATTTTTTTCAAGCTCAGGCATTAAAAACATTTTTGGCAGGCCTTAAGGAACCCTTAGGTACTACTTTAAGGGCTATGCGTCCAGAAGACATGCCAACCGCTCTTAATTATATAAAGGAAGAGCAAAACATAAAATATTTTCAAAAAGCAAATAATACACAAAATATTAACAAACAGTCCGAAGTAATTATGCCTTCCTCTCATAATAAACAACTTCCATATTTTCCTAGATTTCCAGCCAAACCAATGCCCATATATCCACATAGGCAATTCCTACCTGCTCACTTCCGTAATATGTCTCGCCCACCTAATCAAAATAATCATGTCCCCAATTTTAATCAGTCTTATAATCGTCCTCAGTACAATAACAGGCCAAATTTTAATCATGGGAATAATTATAAACAATTCAATTCTCAACCAAAACCAGAACCTATGAGTGGGATATCATACCGATCCGCAAATATTCCATTGAGACCTTTATTAAATAATTATCATAACACCCAAGGGCCTAGTACATTTAATCAGTTCGAAGAAATGCACATGCTTCAATGCACGGCGGAGTCGGACAGCGATAACGGCGCCCACGCAGAACATACCATGGATGCGTATTGGACCGATAACGGTATGGCGCCAACGGAGTTCCAGAACGATACGGAGCAATTTTTTGTGTGTAATGAAAGTAATGAATGTAGTCAGAATATTAGTAATAACGCAACTATTGAAGAAAATCAAAATTTTTGCCTGGGTTTAGACAAAAAGGGAAACACTTAACAGAAATTAATTTTCATATAAAACGGCAATTGCCATATATTGAAATAAATGAGCCGCCTTTAAAATTATTGATTGATACTGGAGCTAATCAATAATTTTTGTCGCCAGAAATAATTGAAAAATATTATTCGAATATTCCTTTAAATTATGACCCATTTACGGTTACTAACATAAATAGTACTACCAGTAACAGTTACTCTATAGATATTCCTTTATTTTCAGAGTTCAAGGAAAAAACAATGTCTAAATTTTATATTTACAAATTCCATAACATATTTGATGGATTGATCGGTTACGAAATGTTGGAAAAATTACAGGCTAGAGTTGACCTTCAGAACAAACAATTGATAACGACATATTCGATTATACCAATAAAAATTTTAACTTCTGGTACCAACAATCTTTTTGAAGCTTTAGTTAGAACAAATACATCGCAGTTAATTAAAGTACCGGTTAGTGTTCATGACGGCGATATTTTCATATCAGAGTGTAACATAAACAAATGTTACATCCCGGCGACAGTAACTCGAGCGCAGTCAGGCTATGCCCACCTGCAGATAACGAATCCTACGAATAATGACATCATCGTAAGCTTAGTGTCGCCTCTTAAGGCGCATACACTTCACAATAATTTCGATTTATATAATTTTGAAACATTGAGTCCTGAAAATAAAAACATAGAGTCATTAATTAGAACTGATCATCTTAATAAAGAAGAAAGATATAATTTGTTACAGTTATGTCAAAAATACAATGATATTTTTCATTTGGATGATACTCCATTATCATTCACTAACCAAATAAAACATCAAATAAATACTACCGATGAAGTACCTGTTTTTACTAGGTCTTATCGTTATCCCCATGTACATAAGACTGAAGTGGAAAAACAAATCAAAGAAATGCTGAGACAAAATATAATAAGGGCTTCTAATAGCCCCTGGTCTTCCCCAATTTGGATGGTACCAAAAAAACAAGATGCTTCGGGTAAAATCAAGTGGCGACTAGTCGTAGACTATCGTAAATTAAACGAGAAAACAATAAGTGATAGGTATCCGATACCAAACATCAATGATATATTAGACAAACTAGGTAGGTGCCAATACTTTTCAGTGCTTGACCTAAAATCAGGATTTCATCAAATAGAAATGGATCCTAAGGATATTTGCAAAACCGCGTTCACAGTCGACGACGGACATCGGGGTCATTACGAGTATTTACGTATGCCGTTTGGCCTTAAAAATGCTCCGTCAACTTTTCAAAGGATGATGGACAGCGTGTTACGTGGCCTTAAGAACGTTACCGTGTACATGGATGATGTAATTATATATAGTTCTTCGCTCCAAGAACATATTCAAGACCTAGAAGCAGTTTTGCAAAGACTTAGAGAATCAAATTTGAAAGTGCAACTAGATAAAACGGAGTTTTTAAAAAGAGAAACGCCATTTTTGGGACACATTGTTACAGCGGATGGGGTAAAACCCGACCCGAGTAAAATAAAAACTATTCAGCAATTTCCAATACCCAAAACTACAAAGGAAATAAAATCCTTCCTGGGCTTATTGGGCTACTACCGGAAGTTTATCCCTAACTTTGCCCATTTAACTAAACCAATGACAACTTGTCTAAAAAAAGGTAAAAAAATTGAATTAACAACTGAATATATTAACTGCTTTGAACATTGCCGCAATTTATTAATAAATGATCCAATTCTGCAATACCCAAATTTTGAAAAAGATTTTAATTTACGAACAGACGCATCAAATTTCGCACTTGGAGCAGTTCTCTCTCAGGGACCTATAGGTACGGATAGGCCAGTTGCCTATGCATCGCGGACTCTAAACGACACTGAAATCAAATATAGCACTATAGAAAAAGAGTTGCTAGCGATTGTATGGGCAACCAAATATTTTCGACCCTATCTGTATGGGCGAAAATTCAATATAATAACTGATCATAAACCGTTACAATATTTAATAAACATGAAGGAACCTAACAGTCGCTTAACCAGATGGCGTTTGCGTTTAGAAGAATTTGATTACAAAATAATTTATAAATCGGGTAAATCAAATTCTAATGCCGACGCATTGTCTAGAGTGCAAATTAATAATAATGAGTTAGAAAACATGTCATTTAGTGATGAAGATGATTTACCTTTGTCAATGTTTGTAAATCAATCTAAAATTCCAGTAAACGAAACATCTGATATTAGTACTATTCATACGGAATTAGAAAATCCGATACTAGAAATTCCTATTTCTGATCAACAAATTAACGTTTTTGATAATCAACTGTTCATTCAATTTGTTCTTCATTCTCCTACTGAACCTAAAACTATAGAGGTTTTTCCTGGTAAAAAAAGAATTATTGCACAAATAGATAAAAATAACTTAAAAGAAAATATTATGCAATTATTTCAAAAACATATTAAGCCTAATATTAAATACGGAATTTTTGTTTCGGATACTCACTTTATTCCCGAAATAACCTCTACATTACAACAAGTTTATAAACATTCCGCTTTTAAATTAATATTTTGTAAATCAAAGGTTGAAGATGTAATGTGTAAAGAAAAACAATTTAAAATTATTAAGAATGTACACGAAGGCAAAACTAATCACAGAGGAATTCAAGAGATAGAGAAAAGCATAAAATCTCATTATTACTGGCCTAATATAAAAAAGAGTATCACAGAGTATATAAATAATTGCGATGTTTGTCAAACATCTAAATATGAAAGAAATCCAAACAAACTAAAGTTTCAAATAGTTCCATTACCCGAGAAACCTTTTGATGTTTTACATATTGATACTTTAACTGTAAATCAACAAAAGTTTTTAACAATAATAGATGTGTTTTCAAAATACGCACAAGCATATCCATTAGAATCAGTAACAGGATTAAGTGTAATAAATGCGTTAACGATTTATATATCTCACCACGGAGTACCTATTAGTGTAACGGCTGATCAAGGAACGGAATTTAAAAATCTATTGGTACAAGAATTTTTTAATTTACATAAAATAAAACTGCACTTTATAAGTGTTAATAACCCTCAATCGAATGGAGCAATCGAAAGGTTTCATTCTACTATTTTAGAACACATTCGTGTGTTATCAATAACTCAAACTGACCTTACTACTAATCAGTTAATGGTATATGCAGTAATAGGGTACAATAATAGCATCCATTCAGCAACAAATCAAAAACCCGTAGAAATAATCAACGGACATACAAATAGCCGTGAACCTTTTGACATAAATTTGGAAAGTCTTTATCTCCAAAATTATGTAAACAAACACAAAGATGTGACAAAAACCCTGTACAGTGAAATAAATAAAAAAATGCTGTGTAATCAGGAAAAAACTATGCAAATTGCTAATGAAAATAGAGAACATGCTATGGTGTACGAAGAAGGCAAAGCTTTGTATGTAAAAAACCCGCTAGCTGTGCGGCATAAAACGAAACCTAGGTATTTAGGTCGTAGAATAAAAAGAAATTTAGATCTTAAGGTTATAGATGATAGGAACATTTCGCATCATAAACGAATTCTTAAGAAACCACTTAAGGGCCAAACATCATTGTTTCAGGATCGTGGCGATGACTCGGGCCCGTCAAGTTCTCACCACGGAGCTTGTGGATAACCCAGGGATATTACCCTTTAAGTTAGGAATCGTAAAGTTTAAGAAAACTGATCACGTATTTTTACATTATTTTGAATTAGATAAGATTAGAGATAGTATTCAGAATGTAGAGAGCTACTTAGGTAGATATTTAGAATATATAAAATCATCGGACCCGACTTACTTTAGCGACACATTGATCATAACAAACCAAGTACTTGTCAATATATTAAATACTATATATGAAAAATTTAACTTGTTATATAAAAGGATTCCACAAAAACGCGGGCTTATCAATGGCTTGGGTTCCGTCATAAAAGGTATCACTGGCAACCTTGATCAGGATGATGCTGTTTATTATAACAAAGCTATAGCTATCTTGCGAAATAATCAAGAACATTTAAAAGATCACTTATTCTCAAGTATAAGTATAAATAAACAATTCATGCAATCTTTGAATGCTACACTGTCTACTGTTATTACCAATGAATATAAGATACATGTAAAGTTTAATGAAATATTAAAAAATGTGAATATGACTAATTATCGGTTAAGTGATTATATTAAGATCAATAGTTTGTTCAATTTAATAAAAATTAACTTACAAAATATCTTAAACCATGTAATTTCATTAGAAGATGCTATTTCTTTCTGTAAACTTTCAGTAACTCACCACAGTGTAATCAATTCACAAGACATACAATTTATGTTAAATGTTTTACTAGAACAATACGATAAATCTGAGTTATTAATTAACGAATACACTGAAATTAGAGATTATTATGATATCATAGAATGTGGATCTTATTATGTAGACAATATGATTGTATTTGCTCTGAAATTCCCCATACTGAAAACCAATGAATATGATTATTATCACATTTTTCCAAGTCCGACTTATAACAATACCATGTTGATTCCACTTAAACCATATCTGGCTGTTAATCAAAAAGACCATCTTTATATGGATCAAGAATGTAAAAAGTTTCACCAATTGTACTATTGTCAAGAAACAGAATTCACAGTCACTCCTGATCTTAATGACTGTATATATTTACTTGTTTTAAGACAAGAAATTACTAACTCCTGCACCTATACTGTCTTCAAGGCCGAAGCGGAATTACTACAGAAATTGGATGATAAGCATTTTCTGATAACTTGTATTAACAAAACTAGGATAAGATTCTTCTGTGATCAAGAATCAACCTATCAGAGCCTTCATGGCACCTACTTAATAGAAGTTCCTGAAGGATGTGGTTTTTCTACAAAGCTTCACACAGTGAAGAATTTAAAAAATCAGGTAAAAGGAATCCCGATAAAATTACTGACATTCCAGCTGACTAATATCACAATTGAAAACATTGACCGACCTCTATTATTGGAAAATATTCCTTTGGATCAAGTCTACAAATTAGAAACTCTGATAGAAAAGGAAACTCCTATCAGATTGGATGAAATACCAATGGATAAAAGCCCTTTCTGGACTCTACCTATTTACCTGATTCTGGGATTGGTAACAGTATTCTATATAAGAAAGAAATGGATGTTGTCAAAGAATAAGTCTATTCGTAGATCCGAAGAAATTGATATGCAAACCCAAGATAGGGATGTGCCGTCCAGCGGTGGCCAACCCTTCTTTTCTAGAGAAGCCCCTCTGGCTTCCAACTAGGGCGAGGGGTGTTATGTATCAGTGTGCGTATGTAAACTAAGTGAGTGTGTATAGAGTCAGTGCGTGGGTCGCCGTGACCTGAAGACGAATGACACTCTCGTTTTAGAACCCTAAGTAACCTATTCTGTAATCAGTGTGTTAAAAAATAAAAACGAACTATTTTAAACATTTAAAAAATCTATAATTTAACTCCCATCACATCTGGAAGTTATAAGTCATGTGATTAACTGACCGCGTGGATTTCGGTTTCCGCGTGCATAGTGTAATACAATAGCTTAAAGTCTTCTTTGACAAATGGACTATTCAACACAAAAATAATTTTACAATTCGAACCAGCAGCTCCTGAGATTAGCGCGTTCAAACAGACAAACAAACAAACATAGAAACCAACAAACTCTTCAGATTTATTTTATTAGTATAGATATATTAGTAATACCGTGCTCAGAATTATTGTATTAGTCTAGGTAGGTAGGTACTCGAATCATGCTGTATTTGGAGCAAGATAATGCTGTATTTTTACTTAGTGCTTTTGTTAGTTTCAACCAATATAAAGCTCACAGTATATTGAAATTACAATCTAAATCGTACTTACATCACATCTTACCAAGTACTTCTGATCACATATTTTTTCCCCTAAGTTCCGGCCACTTAGCCGTTTACATCACTTAATGGTTCAGGTTCTACTGGTTGTCGACCTGGACCCGCCGGGAATCGAACGCGGCTTATAATTGAGGCACACGTCACCACTATTAGACATGGCATTTCTGGCTAGATTGCGACTATTCGCATATTTTCTAATTGTCGGACCACTTCAAAGGATGTTGGTATGAGCAGAAAATAGATTTTTTTAATACTACTCAAGTGCTTAACAGCTTAACCTACCTAGAATAGTCTGCACAATTTCTTTTTTTATCTCTATGACATTATTTTATGTCTTGTATTCCTTACATGGTTATTTTTATAGACTTATATCTCGTTTCATTTCGAAACGAATGACATACACTTCCTTAAAATTTCTCTCAAATAAATTAAGGATTAAAAGGTCAAAGTATAAATTACGCCCATTAGAATTTAGCCACCCACGTGTAGCTACGGACCAATATAACACAAGAAAGAATGGTTTTTCTATGCAAGAAACGATGCACACAGAAAGAAAAAAAATCACAATGAAGATGCATTATGAACACATACAAGAGGAGCTCAATGGCGCAGTGGTTAGCGCACTCGGCCTGCGGTTGCTTAAGTTAAGCAACGTTCGCAGATTCCAGTTATCGGAAGGGTGACTGAAAAAATTCATCTCGAGCTCCTCCGTGCTTCGAAGCCGTTGGTCCTGCGCCTGTCGAGTCAGATTGCTGTCCCACCGAAATATGAGAGTGAAGGGATATATAGGGAGTGCACCTATGCTTGCGAACACACTTGTGTACTATAATATATCCTGCGTACCTGGCTGATCGTAAGGTCGGCCGTTATCGTCGAATACAGCCGGAGGGTATTACATAATGGACAGCTGCTTACTGCTGTCATTTTAAATTGAGCTAGTTAGAGCTTAGCAGAACTTCCACACGAATGAGTCGCTCGTCTGGGGAAGTACCTCCACCTTAAAGAAGACCACAGTAAACCACCCGGTTATTTAAAAAAAGTTTAATTAGGCACCACATAGATCAGAGCCAGAGTGGGGCATGCATCCCAGCTTGCCCCAGTATGGCTACGCCCATGCCATCATATATTTTGTAATTTGCCAAAATGAATTATTATTTGATTTCTATCTTGTTCTGTGTGCATCGCTCCTCCGCCTACGCCAAAACAAAGCCTGACAGGCAAGTTAGCGAAACCTGTCACCATCGCAAACGACCGGCGAATTCTTCGTAATTATCAATGTCAACTTAAATTGTTAAGGCATTACAGCGTAAAGAATTTGAATTGACACACTAATTGCAAAGATTTGTTTTACGCTTTGTTCTTCGAGAACAATCCATGTCCTGATAAAATTATGCTTCATTCAATTACAGGTCCAGCTTAAAATGATATTAAATACAGATGTATGACTTCTTATTGGAGGAACAAGATGATCCGCTCTATTCCGCAAGTTCAATTAATAATTGACCAATAATCCCGGCCTTTACGAACAGAATCATTCGTCTTTTCATTACAATTCTGTCTGAAAATATGAATCCACATCCTATTTCCGCTTGGTATAATGATTAAGAACTTGACTATTAGACCAAGAGATCGCGGGTTCGAACCCCACACGGGACAAATATTGGTCTGCATAAACATGCCTGTTTGTCCTGATCTGGGTGTTATATGTATGTATCTATATAAGCATACTTGTGTCATACCAGTGTTGATTCTGAATCTATAACGCAAGTGAGCTACTTAACACGAAGTCAGATCAATGTTACTGTTGTTGTGAAATATTTATTTAGTTCCTTGCTTTTTTTATGTCAGAGGCGGCAATCGAGCTAGCGGGTCGCCTGGTGGTAAGCAATCACCGCCGCCCATGGACATCCGCGACACCAAAGGTATCGTTGATGTGTTACCGGCCTTAACCCCATACTCTCCCCAACTGAGCTTAAGCAATTGGGACTAAAAAAGGAGCTATTTACGTTTGGATTCGATATCCTGAACCATCTCATCAAAGTGTCAAAGGAATGCGCCTGCACTTCCTTGCACGTTGCGCCGTAGTTTGTCAGCGTCGAAGAACCAGAGACACGTCTATTCTGAGACTTTTATGGCAAAATGTCTATTAAAAAGTCATTAATATGATTTACGGATGTGTTTACTGGCGCCCGCAGAGCCCGTATCCACGATGGGCTAAATATAAAAGATATTGTGAGTACTAATGGTGCATTAAGGAATAGTATACAATTTACGCAGGTTGGCTAGGTACGTGCTAAATATAAAAGTTATTGTAAGTTCGAATGGTGCATTAATTCCTTATTCCTGCGTCAGTTATACTATTCCTAGTATAACTGACGCAGGCTGGCTAGGTGCCTATAATTTTATTAGGTTGTTGTTTATGACGGGAATTTCATAGTTCTGTACTTCTGTTTTCAGGTATGGGCATGGATGGTTCTGGAAAAGTGGTAAATACCTTATAATAATTAACAGGCCATTCGTCTATGTGGTCATCTTTGTGGAAGTTGTTTTTGTACATATGTTATTGGACATCAACGACCGCACAAGGGTCGCAGACTCAACGCAAATAGCACAGTTGGGGAAGCAACTCCAATAAAAATGCGTAAAATGTGTGTTCTTCCACATACTCGTAGGAGACGCGACAAATCCGCCTTCAGTATTTCAAAGGGTTTGCTAGTTCTAGTTATACTACCATTCATCTTTACTAATATAATAAAGCCGAAGAGTTAGTTTGTTTGTTTGAACGCGCTTATATCAGGAACTACTGGTTAGAATTGATTTTTTTTTGGGTTGGATAGCCAATGTGAAGAGGAAGGCTTTAGGCTACAGAATATCCGAAATCCACGCGCACGGAGTCGCGGGCGTCTGCTAGTAAGATAATAATGTAACTTCAAAACATCAAGTCTATTTACCGGTCAATTTGCACATTATCACAACAATTCCGTACAAACCTGCAGTCACTCCTCTCGCTTGGCAAGGTGATCCAGGCTAGCATTGCATAATCGAAGCTTACGTAACGATGAAATTGATTCTATACTAATATAGTAAAGCTGAAGAGTTTGTTTGTCTGTTTGTTTGAACGCGCTAATCTCAGGAACTACTGGGTCGAAGTGAAAAAATATTTAAGTGTAGGATAGTCCATTTGACAATGAGGCTAGGCTATTGGAAACCGAAATCCACGCGGTCGGAGTCGCGGGCGGCTGCTAGTAGGTATAATAAAGCTGAAGAGTTTGTTGATATGTTTGAACGCGCTTATCTCAAGAACTACAAGTTCGATGTGAAAAAATATTTTAGTTTCGGATAGTCTATTTGACGAGGAAGGCTCTAGGCCGTATGTGTGCGGAAACAGAAATCCACGTAGACGAAGTCGCGGGCGGCCGCTAGTTTATTAATATGCAGTGATTTAGTGCGTTTGAAATGGCGCGTAGTGTTTAGATAGCCTGAATAGTTAGGTTATTCACAGATGTCGGTGCTAAAGAGATTAGGTAGGCTAGTGTTCTGTTGTTGTAAAACGAGAAAAAAAATTAATATACTAGGTATATTAGGTACACTAGTTTTTACCCCACGACTTTGCCCCAACTTTTTGTTATCAAGATTCCGATAGGAGCATTTGATCGGGATAAAGAGTGTCGTATCACCTAAGTCAGCCCATAAACAAAAATCTAAATTACCTATGATTTAGTTAGATTTATGTGGCCCATACCCTGCCTGTATACCTACCTACCTTTCATCAAATCCGATCAGTAGTTTTAGCGTGATAGATTGACGGACAAGCATCCAAACAACCCACTGACTTTGTGGTGACGGGTCTTCTAAACGTCCGCAATACCTAGGTATACCTACTGTACCTAGGTACATAGATATCGAGAAAAAATATTTTAATACAATTCCTTAATATGTGCATGCGAGCAATCAATCCATTTTCGACCTAAGTAATATTATAATCTTTCTAAGTAGGAAGTTAGTTATAGAAAAAACACATTCGTAGGTAGGTAGTTCTTTATCGTTATCTTTTTCAATTATATTACAATTTATTAATGCAGACCCCAAAATAGGATCAGATAGCTACCATGATTATTAGGACGTTCTTTTGTTTTTTTCTTATTAGGAAGAGAGTAGTTTTGTTTTTGTTTCACGATATCGTTGTTAAAAACCGCCCGGCCGTCAGTCGGCGAGTTCGGCCATACACGGTCACGCGGTGCGTTCGGATTTAGCACCGGGGTTGATGCTCCACCTGGCATTGTAAGAAGGTAAGGTACCTGAGTGAAAAATGTAAAAATGATTTTTTCATTATTTTTGTTAACAAACAATTCCGTTTACAGTACTTGTGGTGACATACTTAGTTAGTAAATATATACCTGTATCAGGCAGTCACCTGTAAGTGAGCATAGACTATACTTACATAAATGTTTACTTTGTCGTTTAATGGATCAAAATTATTATTATATATATCATTAACAAAAGTATCAAAGCCTTGCATAAAGTTTTTTATAAAAATAAAATAATGCCTAATTTACGCATTGTTATTACAACCATGCATGTAAATGCAAAAAATAAAGTACTTACTTTTGTCTTCAAAACCAATAATAACAAAAACCCAAGGGCTTATTTTAAAAGTTTGGGTAACTTTTCGCGAAGCACATAATATAAAATAATCACTTAGACGTTAATAAATGTTTTTCAATTATTGACTTTCAATTTACGGTCACAATATTTCACGAATACGTGCAGCTTATAGACAGGACGTACGTACCTATTAGATTAGATCAACCATTATCTTTTCATTTAATTCTTTTCAAAACAGAAGGAAAAGTTGAAGCACTAAGATAAAAATACAATAACTGTTTTGCGACATTCCCCTGATAGTGAATGTTGGTTTCAATGTTGATGTAAAAATTCCCTTTAATAATCCAACTGTCCATCCCCAACCCGGGTCAGGTATCCGAACGGTGCACCGGGAGATCGCGCCATGACGTTTTGTATCTCACCGACCGAGCCGGCCGCCATTAGTCCGCCGCGCGGCGTTGCATCGAACGAACGCACGGCCCGCGTCGCCCCGCGCCTCCCGTACGCATTTAGAACTGACCTGTGTGAACAAACACGAACTCGAACAATCGTGTGTAAAATAAAATAAAAACTGTACAGTGCTAGTGAACCGAACTGTGTGACAGTGTACAAAAAACAATCTTTCTAAACGCCGCAGCCGAAGTCGTCGCGTGAGTATTCTAAAGTTATTTTAACTGTACTTTCCATGCTTTGCCATGCCGGTTCTTAGATGTCTATAGAGGTATTCGCAGAAAAAAAACCTGTTCGCGATCCGAATGATTGGCCACATCGGTCTCCGGCTGTTTTGTGTGGAAATGACGATCTGGGTCGCGTTTAGATGATACCTGGACGATTTTGAGACTAGCTCGTCTAGTATGCCTGTTAGGATTACCAAGGTGCTCCCTTAATTGGTCGGTTGTCTGCTTTGCATACCAGAAGGCAGTTGTTGAGCTCATAATCTCAGCTTTCTCAGTTATTCTGTTTTATTATCTTGATTATACCGGCTTATAACCCTGTAAAGTTAAACATCCAAGTAAGTAGAAGTATCTAAAGCGCAAATAGTAACGTGTAGGTATGTCGAATCATCTCGAAATGCTCATACAATTTTGCATGTAGTCACGTAGTCTAATGAGTTTCGTCTAAAAAGAAAACACCTGGTAACTTTCACAAATATGTTTACGGTCAACGTTTTGAAAACATGAGTTGTTATGCAGTTAAGAAATAGCTTAAGTAGGTAGATAGGTTAGGACTTACATTGCAAGCTGATATCTAAGTGTGTAGGCAGGTTTGTTTTGTAAAGGTAAGTAGGTAGGTTGCTATAAGTACCTATATTGCATGCAGGCTTGAGGGTATTGCATATCCAATTAGCAATTACTCCCACAACACAATTTAAAAGCTATTTAAGATAACTAAAGCTGTCTAGCTGTTTGTTCTTACATAAATGAGTGCCTTCGTACACCTACAACTAATCAAACCCATGATCTTTTATCATAATGGACCTTACTAAGGTACTCTTAGATCTTTGTAGCCTAGTGGGTATACCTATGGCCATTCAAATGATTGGGTTATTAAAACCCGGTAGACACACCACTGGATCATCAAAATAGCTATGTGAGGAATTCTTAGCTAAACGGTAGGGCTGCCATCCGCGGACTCTAAAATCCGGGGTCATCTCGCCTGTTGTCCTGTTTTCCAACTTGTACAGATGGCAGCCGTACTAAACGGTGAAGCAAATCTTCATGAGGAAACCTGCTCTCTACAACTCTACAAGTTAGGGCGTGAAATGGAGAAGGCAATGGCAAACTATACTTAAGTGCCAGGAAAGTCGTGTTTTATTTCATACAATGATCGCGACCCTCAGAAATGAGAAATACGACTCAAGCAGGCAGGCTTTTCTACTACATACTAAACTCCTTGTTTTTATTTGACAAAGTGCAGTGGCCAAAAACCTGGATTTCTTTATCAGACCGAATTTCCACTGTTCAATTTACCTCCCTACCTTGACATTATTATCACACGTAAAACTGTCCTCCCAACCAGACTGGGTCAATAGGATACGAAAATACTCACGTGAGAAGGTATAATTAAATATTCAATTGGATTAAACCAGCGAGCGTTAAGCCGATCGCCCTGTTACGGTTGCTGCCAAATTGGTATTTTTTTATACCTACTTACCTACCTACGTACTATAGTTGACAGTCTGGCAACTCACCTGATAGTAGGCAGCCGGACTTATGCCATTGAGGGACAGACACTAATGGAATTATTGTAGGTTTCTTTGATCTTATGCCTTCTAAATACGAAGAGTAATGACCTTTCCTGGCATGTGTATGATACTCATTTATTCTCATTTGGAGCCAGACAATTCTAGTATAGTAATATTACTAGACATCGTTGCAAATAAATCTTTAATAAACTGAATTTCAAAGAAAGTAACTTCCTACCTACCCACTTTTATAATTATAGTCTTTTTCAGCTGCTAAGATAATTCCATTGACTGCCTTCAAAGGAAAATCGACACTATTCTAACGGAACTTTATGGAAAATCATAAAAACCCCTCGTGGATCTTAATGCCTTGAAATGAAGTTTAATTTCGTATAAGAATTACACCTGCTACAGAGATCATTCTCTATAGAAATAGCTCTGGCGACATTACTCACCAGCAGAAACATAGCACAACAGATACGAAGTGCTACTTCACTGTGGTCTTCTGTAAGGTAGAGGTACTTTCCCAGACGAGCGGCTCATTCTAGTAGAGGTTTCACAAAGCTCTACCTCTCTTAAAACCCTCAATTCCCTGCTCTTTACGCGAGGATTGGTTTGTTCTTTAACTTGATACATAGAATCTTGTTGCAGAAATAAGCACTCACACACCTACTTACTTTCGAATAAGATCTTACCTAGTTATTGGTGTTACATTGTTTTTATTTATAGAATCAGTTATTTGGGTCAGCGCAACATTGTTAAGAGTGAATGTTAAGTACACTGCCGCTAAAACAAAAGATCTTGTGTCTTGATGCGATAAAATGCTGCTTATAATAACAATACTTCGACATCGATCGAACCTTTCCACAAAAGGGTTATCTAACCGAACTATTTGCTTACCTCGGTTGTTACATAAATATCTAATTACTTGAGATCGCAAATCGTATAGTCTGTCATTTCCTCGAACGACTTGTCACGGTTTTGGCACTTCTGACCATCGAGATAAGGGTCAAGATTGGTCGATAAGCGATAAGTGATCGATTGTATTAAAATTGCCAATTATGCGAGCCGAATTTATCGGGATAATATCGGTTGACCGTTAAACCGTAAAATGAGTGAAACACGGTGGAATTATTCATGCTTAAGTATTGTAAGGCGGTTTAAACTTTTACCAAATAACCTAATTTGTATAAAGGTAATTAAACTGTTTAGTTATCTTATAATGCACTTACATCATAAAACTTGCTTTTGCATCATGGATTCATGGGTCTAAAATTAATAAAATCGCATTCATAATCTTATTCTCATACATAGGACAGAAGACTGGAAGCGTCTTTGTTTTATATGGGCAGTTTAAAGTAGGCACCATGGCCATGGTCCTAGTTTCGATTCTTGGGTCGGACAACATTTATTCGGCTGTTTTTCATAGCACAGTGGGATTGGGATCACCTAGGTATTATTATTCGACAAGCGTGGTGGTTTAGTCTTAAACTAATTTTATAACGATAGCAGGATTTCAAATCATCCCTTTGCCATGCAGTTGGACACAAATAGGATGATACACACGTAAACACGCTAGCTAAAATAAAACATTCCTTCGCAATTGAAGCGAAATGTCTGCAAAATCGTAGTTTTGCAATATTTTTTCAGCGCTAATTTCGCGAGTACTTACAAAAACAGTTAGGTACAAGTCTCCTTGACACGATATGCTAGGTTTTGGCTTGGTTAGGCAACCGCACTGTTAATTCGCATCGCCTTTTAGGGTTTCTAGAATCTAGTGGACCTAGGCATGCGAGATGTCAAAATGGCGAAACGTTAAGACTGAATTTAGCTAAGCTTGAAATTATTTCTGCCGATTCAATAATTTATTCAACCCGTTTTTTAATCGGTATGATTTTCGATGATTGCTTTCTAATTTGGGACATTGTAAAAAGTGAATCTTTAAAATTATCCACCGTAGCCAAAACAAAGCTATACTTTGAATTTCAAATTAAATTCTTTAGAAAAGAGCAGTACAATAATTCTAACAGATTTATTTAAATGTGACTGACAAACATAAGAAAAGGTTAATTAAATAACTGTAACATTGTTATCTCAACTATTCCGTAGCTGCAATATTTCTAAACCTGGACTACTTAATAAAAGCCGGGGTTTAATCTAGGCAATTTATCATCGAATCACTTCAACGCTAAAGGGTTAATTGAAAGTAGGTTTAACAAAGTTAGCAAGCTTAAACATTGGACAGACAAGACTAAGGTACCTAATAGTTGAATTGTTTGAGTGATTTATTCAAGGTTAAAGCTATTTGTATTGTCATAAGCAGTGATTTGCCAAAGTTACCAATTGAGTTAAGAGAATGGAGACTGTCATTTGTCATATTGCTTGAAGTAGAGTTATGCAAGGAAATAAATATTTAAATAGGTGGGTATTTTAAAATATCAATCTTATCGATTGTCCCGTTCGAATGATAATTGCTTTGGAAGGCACGTTAAGCCCTTGGTTGTAACTTCCTAAGACAGAGACGAACTTCTTAGCTATCCATGGATTCTTCGTGCGGGTGCTGGGTCCATCGCGTAAACAGAGAGGAATGTCAGTCGGCGCCTGGGATTTTCGACCCAGTGTGTAGGTTTAAGGCACCCCTTTAAGTAAATTTAATACGTGTCAAAAATTTTAAATAATTAAATATGTGTTACATTATACTTAACTAGAATGTTTATGTCTTATTCGCAAGCCGTAAAAGGATCCTGTAGGTAATTCAATTTATATCTATAAATTAAGTAGCTATGCCACAAAAAAATAAAGTATATAATACAATAATGACATTCAATATCTGATTGCTATTGTAATATAACTATTAGCTAATTCAATCTAAAGTTTCTTTCACGTATTTTTTTCGCTTCTTGATAAAGTTATTAATATTTTTTGCCGTTGTTTTTGCTGGCTATACCTGACCTTGCTTCGCTCTTGAAACTAGAAAGGTAATCAGTTCTTATCAGTGGCTGTGAATAATGTGCAATTTGCAATTAGAACACAATGTGTGTGCATAACTTGTGTATGCAGGGTGCATTAGCGATTTATGAATGCATAATGCGTTTAACGTGTAACTAAATATTTAAAAAAGAGTTTACTCAATTGCTTAAATTCTAGAACAGTATGACGAACAAGAGGGTCATCTGATGGTAAGTGATCCGTTGCCCATGGACATCAACAACCGCACTAGGGTCGCAGATGCGTTACCCTCCCCAACTGAGCTCCGGCGACCTTCCTCACCAGCAGAAACATATCACAACAGTTACGAAGTGCTGTTCCACTGTGGTTTCCCTAAGGTTCCTCCACCTTAAAGTGACACCTTACTTTGCCAGACGAGCGGCTCATTCAAATATAAGTTCTACTAAACTCTACTTTTCTTCTTTTAAATATTGAGTCTATAAAACTTTTGTATAGGTCATTGTTATCTTATGCCGGAAACTAATTGATATTTTAACCATACCCCAATCGCGACGAATGCCAGACGTATTTAATGATCGTAAAATATTCAAAACACGTAGAATTCATTTTAGGTTAATCATCGTCATTGTCTACTAAACGAAACCAATTAAATCATGACCTAGGTCAATAAGAATTTCTTTTCCTTTTGATACTGAGCTATAGCTGAATTGTTTACACTTATCAATTCTGTTAGTTATTTTTTACGTTATAGGGAAGCATACGAACAAGTGGGTCATCTGATGGTTAGTGATCACCGCTGCCCATGGTGCATCATCAACAACCGCATGAGGGTCGCCGATGCGTTGCCTGCCTTTAAGACCCCGTACTCTCCCCAATTGAGTGAGCCCTGGCAACCTTACTCACCAGCAGAAACATAGCACAACAGTTGCGAAGTGCTACTGCACTGTGATCTTCTGTTAGGTGTAGGTACTTCCCCAGACGAGCGGCTCATTCGAGTGGAAGTTCCACTAAGCTCTACCTCTCTTAGTTGTGTTTTTATTTAACCATTAGGTATTGATAAATATTTCTGAAATTCGGATAACTAGAAAGTGCAGCATAACAGTATGCTAGCCAATCTAGGTGATAGATCTGTTACACTTTATTTCTCAGAGTAAAAATTATATTTTACCGTCTTAATAGTCACAAAAGCGCTGATTCATTCATATACCACGCTCGCCAAACGTTTTAAAACGATAATTGAACTATTCTAAGACAGTGTTGCGGAGTTTTTAGATTGTGAATCTACCGTTGTTCAAAACTGAAAGTTTGGTAGTATGGATTTATTGATAGTCAATAAGATTTAACTGTTTTTTACGAAAAACTGCAAGTAATTTTGTTTTACTTTTGCTTTCGACTTTTAACACAAGGAAATTTTATACATATTCTTCTAAAAGTGTCAATCTTGGAAGTGGTGCATTTCATTCATATCTATGAACTTTGGTTTTCAAACATGTCTTCTTAATTTATGTCTTCTGGGGTAAGTACTAATTGACCCTATCCTGAGTGAAATGTCTTGTAGACTACTTAGTCTACAGGACATTTCACCATGAAATTCACTCAATGCTGCCTAACTGTAAGCTTCCCTAAACTTTGCGCTAAATTGTTATCAGAGTCGATCTTTTTCTAGAATACGTCTATATAAGTGGTCATCACCCGAATGACCTAACCCGTACTTACCTCATAACTTTCACATTAAAATGACGTAATCAACACAATTAAATGCAAATGCTGTTCTCAATGACCTCAACAAGGAGACTTCTTAATCCAAAAAACGATTTACTCGTATCTTCGCTTTTTGCATAATTTTTGTTGTTTCACTCTTATAAGCTGCAGCGGCGAACAATCGTTTTTTTTTATTTTTGAGTACCTACTCCCGCCTTTACACTGGCAGTTGCTTTTAAGATCCTGAATTTTAGATAATACGAGTTATTCAACAAATCAAATTGAGAAATTAAAACATTGCCAGCTCATAATTGTCAAAGCTAAAGCAATAGCATGACTCCCACTGTCAATATATTAGGTTTCCATATTAACTTAAGATAATGTACCTACCAATATATATCTTCAGGTAGCTAATATGGATTCAGATTTCATTCACCCATGGCGCTTCAAACCATGCCTACGGCGAAATGGCTTCCTACCTTAATCTATCATTGTTGCATATCAATTTAAAATCAGCTGAGAATTTTGTATGTCGGCCCAAATTCGGCCTATACTTATCTGAAGATCGATTGGTCTCTCTGCCATTTTTACGTCACCGATTCGAATTAAAACATCGATATTAATCGATGTACTTCCTCCCTATAATTGTCGGTTGATGATAGGCGGACTATGATTGATACGGTATCCTTGTCTCAGTAGGTTATACAGCCGAGCTGGGGTAGTCGTTCAGACAACGATCAGGTCAGGCTTTAGTCGCAATTTTGAGGCAGAATTACTTCTTAAATATTGTTTTGCTAATTTCAAAAGATCATTCGTGTTTTGAGTTCTACAATGAAGGTGAAACTTACGTTCTATTTGGTATTGGAACATAAGTTTCGCCTTAATTGATCTAAAAAAGGATAACCAGTTGGTACTTGTAATATTTTTCTAATAAATATTGATTTACCTAACTTTAAGATTATTATCGGAGGCCAAGACTCATTTTGGGTCGCTGCGCTACTATAGAAAGTAAGTAAGCCTAAGGTCAAAGGTTTGCTTTTAATTTGTAAATTCAAATATCCTTTGAAGTAACTTTTCAATTTGCAATGTTCGCTATTCAATGTTGCACCGTAACACACAGACAAAAGGATGTTTTGACTGCCGTCTGACTATAATATTATAGTGCCTGGAACTATTGATAGGTTTGGGCAGCAAATTAAGCCGCGGGCTTCGATATAAAAATAGATTTGATTCCAACACCCCCAAGGTATGAATTTTAACGACGAATTATCGCCTAGACAAATGCGACTAATATAAATTCAGATAGACAGTTCTGAATGGGCTATTGTCTAATTTCACAGTTCAACATATCATATAGCATACAACCTTTCACTTTGCAATTAATCATTTGTATTTTAGCGCTTTCTTCGTATACAATCTGATATATCTGATATTAATACTAGGTAGTATTCGAAATCCGGTAGCTACTAGTTGCTAATAAATCACTTATGAATCGGGGACAATATTTTCTGCTCTTATCGCAATGGGTAGCGATCGAAAGTGAGTTCTATTGTGTTCGCCCGGGGGCTATTTTTGATTGGCAGCAACCACGGTAGGCGTAGGAATGCTAGTCGCTGTAGGATAGTATTAAGTTTTTGCGTCTTGTTTTCGCTGGCATTTTGAGATGTGAAACACGTGAAATCTCTCAGACATGCCTGTAAAGGTCTATGAGATACGATTATCTTAGCAACGATAAGTATTTGAACTTAAGAAATAAAATGCCAAAGAAAATAACGTGTGGCTGACATTGATTTACGTATCGTAGTTGTTATTAAATTTCTTCAAATGTTTTTGGTTTTGATGGAGGATTAAGACAAACTTTCAATTTCAATTAAGTATGTTGTTGCTAGTAAGGTGGCTTCCATTAATTCGTAAACATTGATGCTTGTAAAAATAGAGCACAATGAATGTCGTTCATTCAACTTAATAAGTGAATATGTCCCACGTTCCTACCTACGTTCGTTCCTAGCACCTGGTAGGGGTGTCTGGAACATAATGCTTTATCTGTGTAAAAGACATTCCTTGCGATGGGCATCAGCTATATCAGCCCTTTGTTATATCGTTCATCACACTGCGGTCACCAAACCGCCTACGTGCAAGGTGACTATGGGCTTAACCCCACATTGGCGGAGGCCTACGTCCAGATGTGGACTGCAACAAGCTGATGATGATAAAAATTATTAAATGAGATCAAAGTACACGATTCACCAATCTGCCTCGACTTCAACCATACCACATAATTGTTGGTTTATAAAGTTGGGTATTTAATCCATGACTTCCAACTCCGCCCCGAACATAACCACACCACAGATACAAACCAGTAGACCGACAGAACATCTGTTACTCGTACCTCGGCTCCGTTAATATCGATATCGAAAACTGAACGTTTTCATTACCGGCCATTGTCCCCGTTGCGCCCACGCAGTGATAACCGGCGTGAAATATCGGCTCGGTACAATTTCGCGGATATCGTTAGTACCGACCTCCATCTCTTCGGTTGGGGCACAGCAGATGAGTAGTCAGTGAGGAAT
This sequence comes from Nomophila noctuella, assembly GCA_958496325.1. Lineage (NCBI taxonomy): Eukaryota > Metazoa > Arthropoda > Insecta > Lepidoptera > Crambidae > Nomophila > Nomophila noctuella. Next base: position 10,786,500 of record OY292501.1, read on the forward strand.
GATCGGGTTAACTGTGATGGTTTGAAATTGGGTGGGAAATTCGGGGGTTGTTCGAGACAGAAAACGAACTAAAGAATAATCTACCTTTCCTCTTTCTTATTTTTATTATAATGCCATTGACCTCAAGGCAGTTCTCGTCTTGAATAGTTGTAAATGTTAGTTTTCCAATTAATTAGAAGGTTTTTGGCTGAAAAAACGTTATTAAAAGATCATCCTGCAGAAAATAATACTGTTAATGTGCGTACAATCGTACGTACTCGTATGTATAATGTCTACACGCAGATATTTATAAGGATTAAGCCCTGAATAATTTAATGGTATTGTTTTCTATGTACAGTTATATATTCCATGAAAATAAATAATTAATTGAAAGGTTTCTGCTAATTAAATGCACCGCCCATATGAGTAGCCATACCTTTCCTTCCTGCAAATTCTTTATACTGTGGCCTTAGTTAATGCAAGACATTGTTCATATCGACTCGGGATAATTCCTGCACTTCCTCTAGAATTAAGATAAAATAAGTGGAGTAATGGAATGTTGACAATATCATAGTAAATGTAGTTAGAATAAATAATTAAGATAAATCCGTCGATACTTATGGAACGGTATTTTATTATCTGTGTTTTCAGTTCACGTTTTTGAGGGCAGTGGGTAAATGCTAAGGGGTAGTAAAGTGTGGGTTTAAAACTTATTTCTAGCTAGATTAGCTTAAGGGTTATTATAAGCAACCAGGCGTTATAGATTCACAAAAAACTTCGTTCTTACGTTCTATTCCTTGTTTGAACGCGCTAATCTATAATAAATGCTATAGTATAGCACTTTTTCTGCGGAAACCAAATACGAGCGGCCGCTAGTAAATCATAATGGACATCATAAGGGGCTTAAAACAAAGGCTGAAAATAAGAAACGTACAGCTTCAATCAAGATCAAAATATAAATGTATATGGCGTATCTTTCCATTCTCCATAATTAAAAAGCAATCGACCTACATTATCGGGTCAAGTCGATAACAAATCCAGGAGTGGTATTTATTACAGTAAAAACCGTTCTTCAGCCTCCTTTGGGAGTGAAACAGTTGTGAGTAAGAAGCCGAATATGGTGGTTGAAATGCATTGTGTGTGACGTCACTTGATTCACAATAAAATCGGCTTGGTTATTGTGAATCGCCTTGAAATCTTTAAAACGAGCTCCTAAGGTTTCTTTGTATTTGAGGTTAGCTTCTGTCGTTGTTAAGTTGTTTTGGTGCTCTTTGGAAACTACCCGACTACGAACCGGAGCAACTAAATTTAGCATGGTTGTCTACTATGCTATGCATGTATTATTATAAAAGTTCCTATTTATTATAAAAGTTCCTAAAGAATCGAGTGATTCTGATTCTTTTAACAGATAGAGTTGTCTACTACCGCAACTAGAGAGTATCTGTGTATTCCTATGCATTGCAATCTGTACTAAAATAATAAAGCTGAAGAGGTGTGTTTGTCTGAACCCGCTTATCTCAGGAACTAATGGTGCGGATCCAAAAAATATTTGTGTTTTTTATATTTGTCGTGGAGGGTTTTAGCTATGGTATAACACACTATGTGTGCGGAAACCAAAATCCATTGGGACGAACTCTCAGGCGGCCGCTAGTTCAAAGATACATGTATATTAATGAATACTATACTGCTTTATCAAGTAACAATGTTACACTCCGCTATGGGAAATTATCACAATGACCGAAACGAGGGTAATGCGTTTCGTACATTACGTTAAAGATATCTCAAGGTTACGCTTGATTTTACCGATAACATTGCATAGCATGGGTATTAAGAATGGCGTTTCATTGAGAGATTACGGAATGTTCTTATCTTTAACTTGTATCTTCATTATTAATTTATGGAAACTTGGCCCGATTTTTATTGTGTGCCGTAGACCTTGGTGTTATTTCTTACTGTATCTAATGTGGTTTCCTCGGTATTTCAATGGAATGTAATATAGCATTTTGTGTTTTGTTATGATTGAACTCGAGTTAGAGTTAACCCTAGAGCAAACTTTTGCAATAAAACGTCTGTGATCTCTATGTCTTCAAGTTAAAGTCAAAGTACATTTTACTCACACATTTGTAATAACAGAATCTTCTATATATAGTTGAAACAACTTCGTTGTCTTTCCATACATCTCTTTATACTTTCCATTAAATATAACTAACTTACATGATACCACATTTATTTAATTGCACCCATTATTTTGTATCGTGTCCTTTCGCCTTTATGGAGCCTACAGAAAATTTTAATAAGTTCGTACCAATGGTAGGTATATTGTAGCGCTTAAGATTCCACAAAGTCCGAGATTTAACAGCTTTTATAAATAATTCGCCCTTTTTATTATTTTAACATGTGACAAAGTTGGGACTGTAAGAGCATGTTGCATTTATTATCTAGAAAAAAAGGAATTAAATAGGCATTTTAATTGGTGCAATAAATTTTCCGAAGACGCTGTGTGTTATACTTCTCGCCCTTTTGAAGAAATGTGAGGTTGATGACTTCTCGAATGATGGAGAGTGAGGTAAATTAGTTTTAGCTTGTCATGTTTCGTGATTCTTGCCTTGTGTGATGAATGATTTAGTGTTCCAAGCATTTGTAACTGTTACGTTTTAAGGATTAATGTAAATGTACTGATTGAAGTGAATTTCACCTGGATATTATTAAGGGACTGTAGAAATTTTAATTGAGAAGAATTTGTAGTTAAAATTTAATAACCTTTACTTTCGCAACCGTATAAAGATTTTTAATATGTAGTACTATTTATGTCTAGGTTTCATGTTAATGAGACGACGAAACAATTCATTACGATGCACTATGTAAAACTAAAATACACTCACGTGGTTAAATTTACCTAATGATATAATTATGTATGTGAATTATACAGTGTAACGCAGTTCTAGACCGACAAAACGCATATAATTAGCAATTAGAGATACATACATTATGATAAACATACTTGTGAATGATACTGTGTTGATTTTGTGAATGTATTTTACATGTCTGGCGTAGAATGTTTTAAGAATTAAATACTTTATCTACATACAAACATGTACGCACGAGACAAAGTACACGTATCTTGAACATGCAAATTGACAAGTAATCTTTAATTTTTCTTATTTTTTTTTTGTCATCTCTGGTTTGTGAAACAGCTTTGTGTAGAAATATAGTTTTATAATATGGGGATCAACATGCTTATCCACTTATGTTTTGTTGCAAAGGTTTCATCATCATCATCATCATTTACCTGCCCTGTTCCCAGTCTATCTGGGGTCGGCGCAAGTTGCAAAAGTTTGCTCGAAAGAAAAGTTTGGCCACCACATTTGATTGCCATTTCCCATCATTATAAAATTCATGTTGCCTATCGTCTTAAATGATGTATTTCTATTATTATTTATTGTTTAATTTTAAGCATTGGCTTACTTAATTGTCACTTTAAATTCGTTCCCGTCAAATTGTTTCTTAAAATAACTACTACGTAATCCCCTTCAGCCGTTTAGGAAACCGAAGTTTGGAAACTGGTTTCCTAATAGTATTTTTCTATACTTATACGTAACAATAACAACTTACTAATCAGTAGTATTCCTTCAACAATTTTACAAAGCAATCCCAACTAATATTATAAATGCGAAAGTAACTCTGTGTGTTCCCGCTTAAACCTCGCAACCGATTTTGATGAAATTTGGTACAGACAATCTTTAGACCCTGAGACAGAACATAGGCTACTTTTTATTACGAAAAAAAGAAATCCACGCGGACGGAGTCGCGGGCGGCCGCTAGTTATTTATAAATAAACTTCCATCAAACAAAAGCTCGGCAGATGGCGTTCACATCACCTTTATCTTCTCAGATCAAAGTGTGTTGCGTGTGCGCAGGAAGGGGTGGGTGGGTCCCTGTTTGTTCCGTGTCCATACACAGTTTAATATTCATGCGGCCATTACTAGGACGTAATGAAGGGACGTAGTAAAGTAGTGTAGTAATAGTCATTATGAGTGAACTACTCTGGTTAATATTTAAGCAGCGTGTGAGCGATCATATGTATCGTGGATGGGTGTTTGACAGCCTATCTTATGTACGTACAGTCATGAGTACTAACAATTGCATACACATTACATACCCATCGACTCTTATGTCAGAGCAGTAAAGTTCATATTTGAATGTGTTTGTATACATTTTGGTGCTCATGACTGTACTGTACGTAGGATATATTACAGTGCACAAATGAGTGCGCAAGCACAGGTGAACTCCCTTTTCCCTCACTCTCATAGTTTGGTGAGACAGTTTGAGACAGAAAACACGACCTTAGAGAGATTAGGAGCAGGACCAACGGCTTAACGTGCCTTGCGAAGCACGGAGGAGCTCGAGATGTAAGTTATCTGTCACCCATCGGCTACTTTTCAGCACCCGTGATCACGGAATAAAGAAAACATTACTGTTTCTAAGTTTTAAAGACTCGCCAGCGCCATAGTTGTAAGAATAAAATTAAACCAGTATTTTAAAACAAAATCGATCGGTTCAAAACAAAAGACTACCGAAAACATCCGGCATCCTTCCCAAATCTAATAGGAGCATACACCTCCCAGTACCATTTACAACTGACATGCTTACGTCTGCCTCGCCAGGTGGCGCTATATTTAGCTGAACGTTCCTCGCCCTCGTAAACTAGCGTTATGGTGAACTTCCTGACTGTTGAATTTAGAGTTCCTTATGATGAGGCGTTATTGTGAAGAAGGAAATAAGATATTAATTTCCAGGTCTTTATTTCTTTTGATAGGCATATAATTTTGCTGACTGTCCTTTTTTTTTCCAAAATTTGTGAATGCAGATAAAAATATCTCTAAAAGTTTAAGATGGTTGTTTCACAACGTTTTATTGTTACTGTAACTGTTAATGTACCACCCCGTCTAAACCCATTTCGAAATACCACCCCGTACCTATAAGCGAAAAATCAAAAAATTGCTGCCGTCCAAAACTACTGAATACGTAACGAACTAATATAAAACAAAAAATGACGAACAACTGTGTAGATTTCTTTTGAGGCCGAAACAGGAAAGCTATTTTGGTAATCATTTTGTCATTTTGGTATGAAAAGATCCCGTAGATTTACTGGAATCGTGAATATTGTACGGAACCCTAACGTCTTATTCTATTTCGGGAGAGTCCAGGTTTTTATTATACACGTGTGCTGTGATATAATAATCGCATTCATAGACTCATTTACATCGTTACGCGTCAAAGAAATCAACTAATGTAGTTTGTTGTGTTTCAGAATATTAATTTGGATTATGACTGCACTTTATAGCTGATTCTGCCATACATTCATAAGTGTATTGGTAGTATAGAGCTGAATCTAACATGTTTCTACTGGTGAGTAAGGTCGCCAGTGCTTCAAGACCCTAGGTAGGCTACGCATCTGCGATCCTTGTGCGGTTGTTGATGTCCATTTTTGTCCATGGGCCACGGTGATCACTTACCATCAGATGACCCTCCTGTTCGGTTGTCAACATAGCTAAAAAAATATACTAACATAAAAAAAAATACAAAAGACCCATTATGATCTGTGCGAGGTACCCGAACCATATTTTTTAATAAAAAAATGATAATATGCAATCAAATCGAGTTTTTCTAGCTGGTACTACCAATGATTATGTAAACCTACATATATTGTTACGGTTATTATGAAACAAGGATTTCCAGTCATTCCCATACTAATGAACAGGCTTGGCGCCTATTAAATAAGTGCTAGAGTTAAATACGTATCACAGAAACCACAGTTTAGTAATGAACAGTAAGATTTAGAATTTGCCGACGTTATTCCATTCATGTCAACATTATTTAGCTTACACAATTCATAGGGAGGCAGGTACGACAGTTAACAGCCATTCATTCGATATGTGCCTGTTAATTTTTATAATAAGTCCAGCGGCCGTCCGCCTCTTCGTCCCCGTGGATTTCGATTTCCGCACACAAAATATTGTACTATATCAGACTTAAACCCTTCCTCGACAAATGGACTATCCAACACAAAAATTACTTTTCAATTCAAACCAGTAGTTCCAGAGTTAAAAGCGTTCAAACAAACAAACAAACTCTTCATCTAAGTATTATATTTGTATATAGATTATTTATATACCTTAACTTTCTGTTTCTATTTACCTCCAAGTCTAACATAGCTGAATCAAATCAAATGGTGATACTGTGTCCAGCTACTCTGTGGTGTGGGTGAGACAGGTTAAATAACTCCACAGTGACGTAAGGCGGTGGCAAGGTGAACTAGTAGGGCTTTCAATGCAGTTTATTGCATCCCTTCTTTAATGCATTTTCATTTGTGCCGTAGAAAGTGGGTTGGTTGGGTTTGGTAATGATCTTTATGGGTGCTGAGCTTTCTTAGAAACGGTTGAGACTTCTGGTTTAGCTAGTATTTCATTAGACATAAAAAACAAAATTAAATTAAATGCCTTGGACTAACAGACCAATTTCCTAGCCCCAAACTAAGCTCGAAGCTTGAACTATGGATGCTAGGGAACGGATAGACATATGTACTTAAATACATTTATAAACATCCATGACTCGAGTACAAACGCCGACGTTCATCACACAAACATTTGCTCCTAGCGGGATTCGAAACCACGACCTTTGGTTTCGTAGCCAGGGTCTCTGACTACAAGACCAACGGACCTGTCACATTTTTATATGATTTAAGAAGAAAATTAAATAATAATAGTTGTTGTCAAAACTCCAACAAATCGTGAAGTCATTATCTCCAATCCCCGGGCTCATAGTCTCCAACCGTACATTTTGACGCTTATAGACGATGAAGTTCCAGTCATATGTAATTAATTGTTATTAACAAGATGACTTAATCTGAAATCCGCGGAATATCTTATTTGGATAAATTAATGATTCAAAGGTTCAATCTTGAGAACGCCCAAGCCTGCTGGTTCTCATGGATGAACTTTACAAAGCGATCGGAACAAGATATACTAAACATTAGGTATCAACACAGTTGTCACGCCCTCGTTAGATATTCTCAAGAGTCTTTAGTAAAACCGTGCTCAGTCCCATATTTTAGAAGAACATAAAAGTTGCAGATAAAATATGGTACTGAAAACCCGTTGTTTAAAACTGTATATTTGGGGTAAACACCCCAACCAAGATATTTTTATGACATTCCCAACCCTTCTTCGTGAAGGAGCTAAACAGTCTTGGTAACCCAAGAGATCTAGTGGGAAGACCGAACATTGATAGTTGTATTAAAGTCAACTGAAGAGTTATCTTTACACTTTTGTGTACTAACATTAAAACTAAACATGTTCATTCCAAGAAATATCTTTGTTAATATCTCAACAATCAGATTCAGAACCCCTGCTTTACTTAGCTAGACAATAAACGATAAACACGAACAATTATTCAGTATATCAGACGCAAGGTCGCACCTCTCACCAGACCGATGCTAATACGACCATGATTATTATGAGTTATAACAACCTGCGCTAAATACGTAATGAAATGGTAACTGAATCGACTATAATGCTAATTGACTTTAAATGCTATAATAAAGTAAAGAGCAGAGAAGACATTTGTTTGTTTCACAATCGTGTCTATCTCTGGGAATAGTTTAAAGATTTACTTCTTCACTGATTAAAAGAAGAAGAATCACTGATTAAAAAAGGGTGAAGTGCGTGTGAAATGAAAAGAATACGGTCATTAGATGATTTGTAAATAGGTACCTGGTTTATCGTTGTAGTAATTTCCTATTTCTGTCATGTAAACTCCCTTTTTACTTCCTGTAAGATAAATAAATTAATGTCCACCCTTTGTTACATTTACTCGTATGCATGTCAATATCGTATGCTGCATACATTATAGTATATATGCACCCGTGCATTAAACGCATGCAGCTAAAGCAACTTTCTAGAACTGCATTTTCGTAAAATCTCATTGAAAAAGTTCAAACCCCAACCAATTTTCGACTTCATTTCAAGAGCCTTAAGTTTGATAATGTCCACCTAATTTACTATTGAATTCAACAGACGAATTATAAAATCGTTTGCCGTTACACAAATCATTTTCACAGTCTGGTTCGGCGTCGAATCACCATTTTGTCACCAATTTGTTCGGATGCATTTCATCAAACGCGGTGGTAGGGTCATTGGCTCCCATGTTCTACGCCTTTGTCTGACGTGTGGTCTAAATAAGAAGAGTTGGCGATAACTGATAGGTTTATCCACTCGGATTTGTTTCTTACTCTGTGAGTTATTTTTTGAATCACATTAGTCTTAATTTGATGTACCTACTAGTAGAGGAAGGATAGTAAATGTTAGGCCGGGTCACTATTTTATATTAAGTAGTTATTACAAATAATATCAAACAAAATTGCTCATTGTTTGTGAATCTAAGGAAATAACTTTCGATCGAATCAGTAATGATTTAAGTAGGTACGCTGAGTTAATGATGCCTAATTTAGTTCAAGGATGTAAGTTCATTTTTCGCATTCAAAATCACAACCCATGTAGGGTAAGGTCAGATTGATATCAAAAACCACATAGATTGTTTAACAGATATACCTAATACTAAGGTTAAACTTATAAAATGCATGACTTCATTCCATTCCATTTATGCTTTCCCATCGACCGCTTTTGTATTATATTGTCCATGTTATTCACACAATTATAAATTTGCTATTTGAATAACTATATTTACCACAGAATGTTTGAAGGGCAAAAGGTAATTCCAATTCACAGTTTCTCTTGTATCTAATAACATAAACTAGACAATCACAGTCATTATCGTTTTCGGAAATAGTCTTTTAAATTACACCATACGTTATTTATAGATGTTCCCACAGGTTAAAATGTAATCATGGCCCAAGAAAATGTTGGACTAACGTGGATTTAGTACCAGTTTTGCTTGACCTGTTGCGTAGGGTTGCTAGAAATAATGTTGGTAGACCTACATATAAATGAAATTAAATTAGGTACTGTTTATGTGATGTTTTAAGGCTATTTTGAAGTTTAGTACTGATTGATGTGAGTAACCCGGTTAGCAGAAGCATAGCCTCTCTGTCTGCGACATTTTCTAGGCAATCACTTTGATTGAGTTAAGTTTAATTGTCATGTCATAATTACAAAAAAACCTTTTCAGTATTTAGAAAACAACTTTAGTATTTCTTACATTAGTAAATTACAAGAACAGTATGTTTTTATCATATGGCTAAGTAGGAGTGGAATAATTGGCTTTAAGTTATTGCGAAAAGTTCATCTTATTTATTTTTAAAAGTGGCATACCATAGCCTTCCTCTAAGTTCTTATTATTGGGAAACGCTTAACCTACTACGATATAACATTTGAATGTGGCAACCCTCACCAGCCCCTTCTAACTGAACCCTTACGATCGTGTAGAAACCCGCAGGTCTTCTTAAACTGGTCAAGAAAAACAGTGGTCATTAGACCGATGAACCGTGCCTTCCGGATTTTACCCGTATTGTTTTAGTTTTCTCACATTTTTACCAGATAAAGTGATCCCATCAGTGGTGTAACATCTGATCATCCTTACACTAATTACTTGTTGCGTAAAGCTTGTTTTTGTTTAAGTGGCTGTGGACGTAATAGTAATCTTATCCTGATTACAGATTGCGGGCATTACGTAGGGTCATTTCAATTTGATTATAAGAGTACATAAGGGTAATTGTAATGTTGTAAATGTAAGATCTACATATTAAAGCACTTCTTCTTCCTAGCGTTTATCCCGTTTCTATGCGGGGTCCGCTTTGACCATGATCCAGGATTTGGCTATTACAGTCAGTCAGTTACACAGAAGTCGGGTTATTACAGTGAAGCGACCATTAGACCTTCGTAACCCCTAGAGGGAAATCAGACAGATTGGATCATAGTTACACATTCAGATCTAACTGAACTAAAGTAGAATTCACTGAATGTGCAGGTTTCCTCACGGTGTTTTCCGTCACCGCCCCGAGTTAAAGGCACAAATCCACACATAGATTTCGATCTATTTAAGCACTAATTTTTGACTATTTTAGCTTACATCTTAATCTAAATATGTAAACCTATATATTTTAAGTAACTCAAAGGTAGTACACACACAGACGCAGTGAAATATTAACGGATAGCCCAAACCGATTGGTCGGATCGGGCTGAGGCATGCACGTAGGTGTTATGGCGAAAGATTCCAAGAAAAGGATTCTCTAAATTAAGTCTATAATTACCAAATATGTATCTAAAACGCTATTGATAGTATGCCATTAATATCGGTAGTGGATTATTTTCATTTACTTGAAAACAAGCCACGACATAAAATGTTCCGGCATCGCTACATCAGCAATTCCTCGGCATCCTTTCTTCTATAATTACTCTTCCAGACACCTCACCCCTTTTTCAAAAACCATATACTCATACGTACAGCCACAAAAACACTCAAAATGTACTTTATCTGTCTGTCCTTACAACTCCAAAACAAACTGTTCGTTGTCACGATGTGTGAAAGTTCATGTTTGTTTGCGCAGGTCTTAATTTACCAAGCATCCTTGCTATCAGAAAACCACCTTTAAGAAGACGAGCGAAGGTTTAGAATTGCTCCGAGGGATCAGCTACGTGCTCAACAGCTGTTTTGTCTGTCTTTGTTTAATTTTGAGGGTGCCAAGGACTGTTGTTCAGTATTATTACGGTTGCTTTTGTTTGGAGTCAGACGGAGGTGAGATGAGAAATTAACGAGATGTTGTAGACAGGTAGGGACAAAGCAGAGAAGTGAGAGTAGATCTTGTGTTTTAAAGGCGAAAACCTAAAAGTTTTTGTAGTGGCAGTCTACTACAACGTATATGTAAACAACTAGCGGCTGCCCGCTACTTCGTCTGCGCGGATTTTGTTTTTTTTATCAATTGATAAAAATCCTTTCCTAGCTAGCGGATGTCTACATCATAACACCTCCATGCCAAATTTCAGCCAAATCCGTTTAGTGGTTAATCAGTCAGTCACCTTTGTGCTGTCCATGGGCAGCGGTGATCACTTACCATCAGGTATAAGGTAAAAATAATCACCACACGATCCCAAAATGTCTTATCAGGTACATACTTGTAATAACTTTGTCCGCATTCCAATGTAATCTTTAGCATAATTGACAATAGACTCGTGTCTATTGTAAAATCATTTGTTGATATTTAAAAATAATTATTACTGGCTGTATATTTGACATTTACAGTTTGACAATTAAAAAAAAGAACAAAAACCGAAATGTCGCTCTTTTATTTTCGCAATTAATTAATAAGATTAAAAATATAAACAGCTCAAATTAAGGTCAATGACGTTAAAATAACGATCATACAAATATTTAAAGATCACTCCACCGATATCCGAGGTGCCTTCGGAGGTTTATACAAAAAGCTTCAAATAAACTAACTGGTTTTCTTCACCACGTCCACTGTATTGTATGTAATTTTAAAATGTGGTTCTCGGTTTCCACGCACCTAAGTATATGTACACTATAGCCTAAAGCATTCCTCGACAAATGAACTATCTTAAACAAAAAAAAAAATTGTCCATTTTGTCGTTCTGTATAACTAATTGTATAACTAGTTGGATTGTATAACTACTAAGTTATTCTTGACCAATAAGTAATACTGTAAACTAATTGTATGACTACTTGGATTGTATGACTACTTGTATTTTTTTGTCCAAGTAGTCATACAGTATGACTAATTGTATGATTATTTGGATTGTATAACTACTTGGATTTTTTATGTCCAAGTAGTCATACTGTATGACTAATTGTATGACTATTTGGATTGTATAACTACTTGGATTTTTTATGTCCAAGTAGTCATACTGTATGACTAAATTGTATAACTAGTTGGACTAACCCAACGATTTCATGTTCTTTAAACAAAACCCATCACTCACATGTCGTCTGCAAAATGCCAGTCTATCTATCTTTCTGAGCTTGTGCAGGTATTATGCAAACTTGTATGAAAGAGGTAAGGATCTTAAATAACCTTAAATGCGTTTGAAACATATTTTGCACTCTACAGTGCGAAATTTAAAGGTCATTGCCGGTCTCTAGAGAAATATGAAAGACGTATGACTCTGCTTGTCAAAGTGTAAGATGCTTGACCTCTTGTTGGGGCAAAGAAAGCGAAGAGATAAGTCAAAGTAACAGACAAGTTTCTAGACGTAGTGTTTCAGATTTCTGTCGGTAGTTATTTTACACAATATTTCTAATAGGTACATAATATTTATGACAAAACGAAATATTTGCCTTTTGCGTACAAATTAATTGTATTGCCATTTATTTACCTAATTAAACAATCTTTATTAAATCTGTATTCAATACAAAAAATCAAAAATAATTTTAAGAAATATATTAATGACATTTGGTTTAAGATTTTATTTAAATCTTCAAGAAAAAAAACAAGAAAACGTTTTTCAACGTGTTGCCGCCGGGTCAGGTTTGGGAGATCAGACGCGACCTTGCCGCAGCCGAGGAAGCCACCGCGCTACTTGAGCTGCGGCAAGGTCGCGTCTGAACTCGACGTATATTCTTATTATAAAACAAAATCCCTTACAAAACGTCATATAAAAGAAAATATCAAAATCAGAAATATATTATAAAAGGAGGTTTGCGTCGGCAACACAACGTATGTTAATAAAATGGATTAACTGGGACGCAGAACCTCTCAGTTTGAGAACCACCGTCCTCGCCAGCGCAAGGACATATTGCAAAGCTCGCAACTTGCATAATGACGGATGCACGGGCTGCATCGCTAATGCGTTCGCTGAATGCAGCCTATTACGGGCCCTTTGTGACGCGGACATGAATATTGAGGGTCGGTGCAATGTGACAATTACTGAGCGAGGCTTATTTGCATATAACATAGTGTTTAGACTTGAGTTGTTTTGTTTTGTGAAGACGTTGGTATTGGTAATGAGAAGGTCGAATGCGGCTTGTAAATAAGATTCAATGGGTGTATTCCTGGAGATGAGCAGCATTGGCAGAAATAGTCCCTAAAGTAAGTCCCGAAAAATAAATCTTATTCATTTTCATGTATTAAGATTGATTCTCAATATATGAAAATAATTTCTCTCATTTCATTGATTGAGTTGTTTCAAAACACACCAGAGAATGCGTGTGCGATCCCAGTCCAGTAAAAATATTAGTTTAGTATATATTTGAACTTTTATGATTCACTAGCGGCCGCCCGCGACTCCGTCCGCGTGGATTTCTTTTTTTCGAAATAAAAAGTAGCCTATGTTCTGTCTCAGGGTCTAAAGATTGTCTGTACCAAATTTCATCAAAATCGGTTGCGAGGTTTAAGCGGGAAAGCGTAACAGACAGACAGACAGACAGAGTTACTTTCGCATTTATAATATTAGTTGGGATTTGTCCTAGCGGATGCGAGTCCCCGAGGATCAGGCTGAGTGGAAAGCCCTAAGAGAGGCCTATGTCCAGCAGTGGACTGCAATAGGCTGATGATGATTATTATGATGATAGTGATTAATTTATCAAAGCTACCAACTCCGCAATTGGTAGTAAACAACCAAACGGCAACCAAAGGCGGTCAATGACACAATCTAAAATACAAATCAACTATGAATGAATCAGAATTAAAATTAAAATGTAAGTCTGCCAAGAAAAACACGTGTTTGCGTGCAAAATGAAAATACTTTTTAAAATATCTCTCCTTACTCAATCGATTCGGCTTACTGACCTTGTCAGTTCAGGGATATTGGCAGCGTTTCAAAAATAAAACACCGTTTACATTCGCATAGTCCGGTATACAGTCAAAGAATTGACAATCGCAGACAGGACATTTTGTACTGCATTCGGAGTTAGTGCCTACTTGGAGAAATTCAGGTGTCGATAGTACAGTTTTGCTCATGAAGTAAAGTTAATCTGTACGGTGAAGGAAAACATCATGAGAAATCCTACACATCAAAAGTAAGTGTGTGCAATGAAGCAAGGCAATGGCAAACCACTCAATTAAAATTGCCTAGAGAGTGGTTGTGTGTTTAATTTTCAAACAATGATCACGACCCTCATTAATGAGGAATACGACTCAGGGAGGAAAGTAAAGTATCAGCCTATTTATCCCACTGCATGGCAAAGACCTCCATCATTTGGAATTATGTTTTCGTCACAAAGAAGGGGTTGGGAAACTGGGTATTACAGACTTTCCTTTCTGTTTCGATACAGTTATACTTTTACTCTTTGACGGCTGGAAGCCGTTCTATGGCGTTTAGTGTGTTGACCGGTCGACCCCGTTTCGAACAATGGCTATTGACGATTCGCTTCTATGTCGGTTTTGCTTCGGGTACTAATTGAATTTCCTCGTGAATGAGGTAACAATGAATGTGCTATGATATTCATAGTATAGGTTTGTAGTTCAGGACTTTGGCCTACAAATGCATATTAATTTGCTGATACTTTTTTAGGTGATAATTAAGATTATACCTATTTGTCAAAGGGTCGACACCAAGTGTTGCAGGTGACCACAGCAAAAGTATTAATTTATTATCTAGTGATCTATGATACTTACCTAAAATATCAATTAATGTAATGAAAAATATATTTTGTAATTATTTAATTACCCTGGTGATGCTGATTGCATAGGTTTGACTTATTAGCAAATGTGGGAAATAAAGTTAATACCGCTCGTATCCCTTTGGTGGAAGAGGAGTTACGCACATATGTACGTCACCTTGCTCGGAAAGGTGGAAAGTTTCGCTTCAACTGATGTTAAATACTTTTTTAACATCAATGTGAATTTGCCTTTACTATACACATTAGCACATTTCGGAGACAGTGTTACACATATTCAGGTAATCGAGTTCAATGCCGCAAGGCCACAGAGTTGGCAGCCACCGGGACATTCTCGAATAAACACAAAACAACCGTTTGATTGGGTTATTTTAGTTTCCACATCATTTCCGATCGAATTAGGCGAGTAAACGTGGTTTGTTTGTTGATTTGGCGGTTTACGAGCGAAAAAAAGGAATTCATGATCTACATACATTTGATTAGATGTCATATAGCGCCTTCTGGCCTTAATCTAAATGAAACTCGATCTGAGGATTATAGAAAATAGTAAAACATGTATTTTTAATATTTAGTTACTCCAAATCTTACGTTAGTTACCTATTTCTGTTACGTTTTTTAGCTGAAGTAGAATTTGTGAGTAGAAGTAGCATTTTAGATGTTGATTGTTAAATTAAACTCGCATAAGAAAACACTATTACGAAAAAGCGTGAGAATGTGCAGACGATTCTCTCTCTCTTGAAAAGATTAGCTCCGTAGCCGAAACAAGGATGCTCTCAAATACGAAGATTATCTGAAAAACATGTAAGTAATTAATTAATTCAATTAATACTTTTTCTTTATCATTAAGCAGAAACCCGCTATTATCTCATTACATTCGCGCGTTATTAATGCCACAAATGAAATATTGCATGATCAACGTCACACGATCGTTCCGATAAACGTTATTAATAATTTCCTACGAGGTAATTACTTCTATATACCATCTTAATACTTTACAATCCGCCGACACGACCGGAACGTGTAAGCGATTTTTAATCATATTTCCAGCTAGTTGTTAACCGCGACTTCGTCGATTCAATTCTCGTCAATTTCTGAAGCCCTCAAATATGATAGATTAGAGTAAAATTTTGTACTCCAATTGGCACTATGACAATAAGCACCCTGTTAAAAACATTTAAATTAGAATATAATATAATTAATCAAATTATTTATAGGCATTAAACGCGAACTTGTAGTTCCCGATGTCAAAACGTTTAAGCAAACGAACAAACTCTACATCTTTATCTTAGAAGTATACATTACCAAAAATAAGCTTAGAAATAATTAAATTCATTCGCTCGGAGCTATCGCTTTAAGAGGTTAGTCTATCATAGAAGTGTCAACTGAGATCTAAATGATTGAAACCAACATTACTTTCATATTATGCTAGTAAGAACTCTAGACACTAATACGGAACCCTATAAAGCTAGACTATTGAGATTTCTGTCTATTCGATACCGACTATAGCTATGATAAAAAATATAGCTTCTAAAAGTCTCTCTACAAAGGCTTGGTAATAACTTGGTACAACTGTGTCTTATTTGATAATTTTACAAATAAACATATACTTTTAAACTTACTGATTGGATATCGGCAAGCGGACAACACTTACTTTGTTAAACATATTTTTGGATTCACGGCCACCCGAACCCAAATTCCGAAGCTATACTTATCCTTAGCTTTCCTTCACTTCGATACAGCCCATATGG
This sequence comes from Nomophila noctuella, assembly GCA_958496325.1. Lineage (NCBI taxonomy): Eukaryota > Metazoa > Arthropoda > Insecta > Lepidoptera > Crambidae > Nomophila > Nomophila noctuella. Next base: position 10,802,816 of record OY292501.1, read on the forward strand.
ACACGCGGCTTGCCAAGGCATGTCATCAGCTGGTTGTCAAAACAAACGGGTTAACGTGTGGTATTTAATTCACCGATAAACGTCCAAGATTCGGGTCTTCGTGCTCAATACGTGGACGGGTGTCCTTTGAAAGCTTAATGCATTGGCATTTTGATAATATGAGATCTGTTCTTACGCTGTTGGTTAATTTTGACGTGTGATGGAAATGTCATGGGATATTGAGTTGTTCTACATTACGACGTGCTAATTTGACTGATTGGTGTTCTGGTTGAAAAGCCTCTTTATTAGTCATCAATCCTAGTTTTGCATTTCTTTTATGACGCAAGGTATTGCGACACATCGCGTCAAAAAAGAAAGAAAAAAAAGCATTTGCGTGCAGGCTAGCCTAGCCTAAAACTACATATGTGCGGGGTCACTAAGGTAGTTCATCCCAGCACCTACTACAGGACTTTTAATTTAGAATTTTGGTTCAATTATCTAGACGACACAGTAAATATGCATATCGATGCCTAACGGCCAAAATGGCCTAAGCGAAATTTTTTGCGAAATCGACTTATATACATCATTGGAATCGCCTTTTTTTTCTGCGTCGTTCTATCTAGGTTTCGTCTCTCTAGGGCGTTATTTTTGTCGCTTAAGCGGTTGGTAAATTAAGGCTCGAAGCCTTAATTTTACGTCCTAAGCGCCCAATATTTAGTGTTTTTTTTCATTCTGGTGGTTAGGAAATATAATATTTTGAAAAAGTTACTTAGACAATTTTGCTTGAAAACAATAAATAACAAAAATGTCGCTTAATACTTTCGGGCTGCAATTTGCAAATATAAGATATGGCGCTTAGGATTATTTGCCCTATCACATATTACTATGCATTGTGGCGCTTATCCCATTTTTTTCTCAAAATAAATGATTCAATCTATGGGTATTGGTGTCCCTGGTCGCAGACTTTCGCTGGTACAGGTTATCTGCGACACCCTGTATATTTAGTATTTCGCTAACACTAAGACTTTTTTGTCAATCACTTCTTATGTTGGCTTAATGTCGGTTAAGCAATTTTAATAAAAATACAGATGCAATTAAGTCGCTTAGGCTAACATGTTTTTTTTTGGTAAATGCAGTTACGACATTTTTGCTGTAAAACAATAAATCCATTTGAGCATAAGCGACTAAAAACACCCTTAGATGAATGATTTGTAATACTTTAATAAATACATTTTGAAGAGAAGTATCTTTTATATTTACACCTAAAATTTGGAATCTTAGGAAGCAAAACCCAACGACTTATGATTTTTTTTCGTAATTTTTCGTCTTTAATCCTCTCTCCTGTAAAGTTTGTGAAGTGGCGGTTAGGCCTTTTTGGCCGTGAGGCATCGATATATATATCGAGTCTAGCAATGTATTGTAGCTGGTAAAATAAAGCAACATTATCATATCTTGCGCAGTGACAAACTTTTGACAGCTGTTTAAGATTGCCCATGCAAAAAAAAAAAACAAAAAACAACGAAACACATACGCCATTAATCTTTTCACCTCATTAACGACTGCAGATCAACACTAATGTATCGAAGTATCGATTTGCGATCTCGAATAATTATTTAGATCATCGAGAGAAAGGCGGGTTTAATCGGATAGACATTAATCGATGTGGATGGTGACCGTGGTCCTTATTATTTTTATGCTTCAAGCTAGTGTTGCCAATACGAATTAGTGTCTTATATGGTCGTTTACTATTTGGTATTTGTTATTATTTAGTTGGTTTGGTTTTGATTTTGCCGATGAGAAATGAAGTAATGAAATGAAGTGAAGAATGTTATACTTCTTATACGAAATTAAACTTTATTTTAAGGCAATAAGCTCCAAGAGATGTTCATATGATTTTTCATAGGGTTCTTAATGCTTTAGAATAGTGACGATTTTGAACCGTCAACTGCCACCGGGATCATTTTAAGTGTAATGGACTATAGTTTGTCCAAGTAAAATAATATCAAACATCAAATACCCTCTGCGTCCTACATCAAAAAACCTTATACTTACATATAAAAAGTACATTAATTTCCGCTCTCATTTCGTCCGCGAATAAATTAAAAGTTGGCAACACGAAACAAAATACAATTAAAAAGATCTAAGGCCGGAGAAATCGAAGTGAAACCATGGTTAGGCTACATTAGTATGCTCGGGATAGCGTAAATAGTCGTTCGTTATAATCTAATTGGACAGAAATGGCCGAGAAATACTTCACCACAATGCCTACCTTTTGTCTAATTAACTTACCTAATGGCATCTCGGTTAGCTAAGGGATTTTGCCTCACTACTCTCAAGAACTTGGTCACTGTTTTTTAAATATCTTTGGTCCAATATAAGCAAACTTATCAATCCATGCGATGAGTGTCTGAATAAAAAAAACCTATAAATACGGCCGCCAACTAGTCTTCAGTTTTTGCAATATCAGTCAAATGTTAGGAACTTCTCCCTTGAACCTTAAAATATGTACGTCTGGGGAAGTACCTTTACTGGACAGAAGAGTCTCGTTGATCAGAAATCAATTGAGGAGAAATTGCTAAAGGCCGACATATTCCCAAAATGTCAAAACTAACATTATAGATTTCTGATATGGATTTGGCAAGAGATATGGGAACGATGATCCAATGATGTGTAGACATTAGTTTCGAATCTTAATTTTAAAATTTCATCAGATCCATCGTAGCTCCAGGATACGGTTTCAATAAAAAACTTGGGCTATCAATAACACAAACTGTATTTCATTCCCGTCTAGTTGATATACATCGCGTGACATAACTACTTAAACAGACGCGTAAATCAAGTCGAACCTGATTTTAGCAAATATCATAGAACCAGTATTTACTGTAATCTTAGCCTTCGTTCTAATTTTAAATTAGCGAGAGAAGCGCGAGATAATTAGTTTTTTTTTATAAAGCTGGCAGGAAAGAGGTTTTTGATTTTGATTTATTTCTTTTTTTACAATCAGTGGGCAGTATCGCCTAATAAGTGGCGAGTGTGTCACAATTTCAAAAATGACCCATGATTAATTATTAAAATTTTGTTATAATATCAAGCCTATCTCAATCGCCAACTACTAGAAATAGGATAAGAATTTCAAAGGTCGCTAATAATTAAGATTTCATCCTCCCCTAATAGCATCCAGTACTTGCCAGCCAATTTGCAAAATGTGACATATTTCTGTAATTTCCAAACTTCTCATTTCAAGTAAGGTTAGGTCTGGTCTACACATGTGTTTAAAAAATGTGAATTATACGTACTTTACTCTCATTTTTTCTTCTGTCAAATTGACACTTAGTCTTGTCAGTTTGACAGTTCTGATCGCACCTCCAGTTCCCGGTGACGTGTGTCAACATGTCCTCCTCCCACGACCCGTCTGATTAACATTTAGCGCAATACAAATATTTTGTCGGCAGTTTGTCGTTGTAGGTATAGGGTTCCGCTAGCAGTTAAGAAGTAACGTGAACTATGCTGCTTTGAAAATTGGCTGTTCGTTGTTAGTTTCACGGGTTCAGGATTAAAAATAAATATTATTTTCCCATTTGCTTTCTCATTACCTAGTTTTGCTAGTAATAGAAATAAGGTAAAATTAATAAATTGATGAGACTAATAGGTCTGTGAAGGGCAATGAGAATAATGTTATGATTCTTAAATGAGTATTAATATCAAAGTAAAATTCATTAATTAGTACAAGTATGCGATATTTCTTTAAAACAAAATCTATCACTCATTTACCATGGTCTTTTGATGGTTTTAATTCAACGATACGATTTTTATTTATTTGAGGGCTTGATCATTATGAAGTCATATTTTAAGTTTTTAGTAGTACTAGGTATATAGTTTTGATAAAATTTTAATCAAATCTTTGGTGTACGGATCGTCAAGGTTCAATACCTGTCACGCTTGACTATTCTTTTCGTTAGCGGGCCACCGGCAACCGTGTGAATGGGAACCTTTGTTTGCCTTACGTAACTCCTGATATTGTCTTTGGCAATACGACGCTGGGATTTCTCGGTCTTCCCAAGACATCTGCGAAGTATGCAATGCGACGAATGTGACGACGTGTTTGGGAATATTTGGATTGATTAAGAATCGTTAATTTACTCGTATATCATCATTAGCGGCCGCCCGCGACTCCGTCCGCGTGGATTTCGATTTCCATTAGCCTAAAGCCTTCCTCGTCAAATGGACTATACAACAAAAAAAGATTTTCCAAATCGGACCAGTAGTTCCTGAGATAAGCGCGTTCAAACAAACAAAAAAGCAAACTCTTCAGCTTTATATATTAGTATATATTTGCCTGCCCCGTTCCCAGTGTACCTATCTAGGTTTGGCGCAATGTGTCGACTTCTTCCACACAGGCCATTATTCGTCATCGAGTCATTCACACCTCTTTCACTCATGTCATCCTTCAAACAATCCGTTCATCTTTAATTTGTTAGGTTTCATCGCAATAAGACCCAAATTGTTGTGATGACCTGTATGAATAAAATAAAAAAATACTTAAATCCATCTCAAACCTTGATCTGAATCTTTGTTAAACAGTAAATGCATAACCTCAATCTTTGCTTATTAATTGAGACTGCAGTGGCACTGAATAGACTTCAATACTCTGAGAGTGGAGATCAAGTATTTTTCAAGTTCAATAACTAATAGTTAACATTGAACGTACATATGCTCGTGCAGTATAGACACATACATGATCGAAATCGGTCAGAAGATTATATGTATGAATGTCAAATGCATTAACTCGTTCGCTGGTCAAATAAGATCTTAACAAGTCACGACATATGCTCGATGTCTTGTGACAATAAGTTTAGTAATTTGGTGGTTCCGTGTGTTGACTATTTCCTTCCCAAGGAGCTCGATGGCGCAGTGGTAAGCGCGGCCGGCGGTTGCTAAAGTTAAGCAACCAGCCAGGCCATTCATCGGATGGGTGACTGAAATTTTTTATCTCGAGCTCCTCCGTGCTTCGGAAGGCAAGTTAAACCGTTGGTCCTGCGCCTGTTCCTGCGGTCGTGTCAGATTGCTGTCCCACCGAACTATGAGGGTAAAATAGGGAGTGCACCTGTGCTTGCGCACTCACTTGTGCACGCAGTAGGTACGCAGGCCTATCGGCCGCAGTGGCCGAATACTGCTGGATGAGTATTATTTACGTCCTAGAAGATACTGCAAGTACATTGTGTTGGATAGCACATTTGGAAGGCATTAAGCTATTTTATAACACTCAGTCTGCGCAAACTGAAATCCATGCGTCGTAGTCGCAGGTGGCTGCTAGGTTAAGTAATATTTCCAGACTCCAGAGTGTCACATAAAAATGCAAAGATCTCTAATAACAAACTAATCAACATTCCTAAAGATATTCGTGACGTTTTTTTGTGCCAGTGAAAAGATTTGAGACAGCATACGTCACATTGATTGATGTTACAGACGATGGTCCTGATAGTGATTAGACACGACTTAGTGCCTCAATAGAGCATTTGGTTAATTTGATATCTCTAGTGACAACTTTTTGCGGGAAGTATTAGTGTCGTGTGAGCAGTGAAGTGCTGGCCTAGAATATTAGGTACATACTGGTATTCGACTGCGAAGTAAGAGCGAGGGTGGCCAAGTGGTACATATCGCGCCTCACATACGTGAGGTTCGTGGTTTGAATTCGAGCCCAAACCTCTGGATTTTTCGCCTCCGCACAGAAACGGTATAAACGCTAGAAACAAGAGGAAGACTGTCTGGTATTCGTCTGCAGCACTAACTAAGTCGTCTCAAATCTCTACACTATTATAAGGTTACATATATATAAGACCAAAGTGAAGTAGCACATCATTTAACTATTGTGCAATAGGTTTTAAGGGTTTTAAAGGCAGTCAACGCATCAGCGACTCTGGTAAGGATGTTGATGTCTATGTGCAGAGGTGTCATCACCGCCATCAGGTGACCCTTGTGTTCGTTTGCTTCCCTGTTCTCAAAACTCAACTGATTATTTTGTCTTATCGATTTTTTATATCGATTTAGTTCGTCTTTGAATAAATCGATGCCCGCTCTTAAACCTCGCATCACATAACCAGGGCTGTACGTGAGATTCGTCACATCAGCGACTCTTGTAGGGGTGTTGATGTCCATTGACAAAGACAGGTGAAATGCTTACCAACGGGTATCCTTTTGGTTTTATGTTAGTTAAATAAAAAAAAGAAGATCATGAACTCAACCGATTATTTTGTCTTAACGATTTTCTAAATTGATTCCATTCGTCAAAATTTAATAAATCGAGTAGGTACTCACTACATAAACCTCGCGTCACAACCAGGGCTGTGGGGCGCTCGTGCGCGTGATTCGTCAGGCGAATTGACCCAATAACGCGCTCGCGTTTTTATCGATAGTCAAATGCGCGGGGACACGATATCGTTGACCCATCGGGTGGAAAAGAGAAAACGAAAGGCTTTTGTTGCTATGTAGTGTTTGATATGAGTGAGTTTTTGTCGATTTTTCATGAGTGAGAATTAGGCTACATCAGTTTATTGACCAAACTTAACTGAATCTCAAAATGTTATTTATTGAAATAGGCTTCATAGAAGCACTAATTAATCATTAAAAAAGAACCTTGGTTCCTTCTTGCGGGCCGGTATGCCTTGGTACCGCATCCGTTGTCATAGCAATTAGGGCTCCTCTTTTGCTTACCATCAGGTAGAGCGGAGGCAATATACTAAGATATTATAAAAAAATATGGGTTTACCAAACGCTACCTTGGCTAACTATTTACATTACGTCGTTTGTTAAATCTTCCATTCGCACGGTTGTGACCTGATCCATAGGTGATGCCAGACGGAAAATTAATTGTTTGATGAGAAACTTTATCTTCTCTCTTCTCTCCTTTATAAATGTGATTATTGACCACATGCTAACTCATCCGCCACGACCCCTCTGAACCCCTGACCGCTTTTCCCCACATCCTGGAGTCCCAGCTTAGAACTATTAAACCAATTATGCGAGTCTGAGTGACAGCGCGCGCAAAAACACGACAGTCGCACGCCGAAGTAAGTCAGTGGGCGACGCACAAAAAGGTCAGGGTGAGAAAACGAATCGGAATCTCGTGATGACCGTTCCAGGTATTTACAGGGCCTAGTGGCTAATTAACATTCTAAAAATAGCGCAATCAAATAGAGAATTTTTATTCGATTCGAGATTTTTTTGGAGTTGCAACCGAAGGGATCTGAGGCTTGTGGTAATGGATGGAGTTACTATTGAAGGGGTCTCTTAGAATATTATTGTCAATTTTGTTCTGGTAGATCCATAGATTTTATCATAGAAGAAAAGATAGAAAGTAAGAGAGGGAGGGGAAATCCAAGAATTACTGAAAATGAAAATGAAAATGAAAATATTTATTCAGCAATTTGATTCACTTAGTAAATTCTTTTGCACGTCAAAACTTTTTTCGCCCTACCAGCGCCTCGACGTGAATGGCCTGCTGAGAAGAGACGCCGCAAGAAACTCAGACAGTTTTGCCTTTTTTAAAAATAAATTTCAATTTTACAATTTTGTCAAATACTTATAATAACTACAAATTAAGTGCGGCTGAGCAGATTAACATGTCCATGCATATTTATCATTTAAATAATCATCTATTTTATAATAACCTTTCTTCATCAAGGTTGATTTAATAAACATCTTAAATTTATGTTTAGGAAATTCAATTACACTTTCATGAATTCCTTGTTTGAAACTACTTTAAATAAGAAACAGTTATTTTCAAAGGATAACCATCTAACTGTTACATTTTGGAAGGAGCAATAAACTCCCGAGATTTTATGGTATGCGACACCACGTGGCAGCCGGACTTCACTCAAACAATTACTGCAACAACTTGCGGCTATCATCTTTTAATTACAACAATCCAACACGCAACTGTGATACCTGCGTCATCGCAATACAGTCCATATTTGGACAGCCCAGATGCCCTACCGTGTATAGTTCTAAGTATTTGGGCCAAATTCTCAATTCCTATACGCACTGGCGGCGATTCTCAAAGCGTTCCTCTATGATTTTATAAGTGTTAGTTGCCTAGTCATTTCGCAAAATAACCGTCATTGTGAATTCACCTCTAATCCTTTGAAATAAAGTGCAAAATTAGCAAGATAGATTACACCGTTTAAGGGTTAAAAGGTTTCAAAGTATGCATTAATTAATTGGGTATGCTAATTTGTGTTGTAAAGTAATTGAGGGTATGATTATCCAAGATAAAGGAAGACTTTGCAGAAATTAACGTATATCTTGTTAGCCTTATTAAGAATCTGTCTCTATTCTGGAGGTCTTAGGACAAACATACAAATTCTTTAAGCGTACATTGTTACTAGTTAAAATATGTAGAGGCTAGACTAGAAGAGAAGATTTTGTGATGTTGATTTCTTGATTCAAATCCCAAACGATAATAGGTATTCACAATACTTCTTTCTTCTTAAAATTAATGAAATCTGTAATTTAATTTCAAGATAGTAGGACTTACCCTTTATATGCATAAAGTCAAATGTGCAAAAAGCTCAGCAAGTTCAAAAGACTTATCTACCAAAGCAAATCCAATAGATAAAAATTAATAATATTATCTGCCTGCTGCCTCAAACAATCCTTCTTCTGGTAGAACAGTTACTATACCATTAAACCAAATCGCTTTGAAACAACTGTCGTCTTGAGGTAAACAGAATACTTCGACTTGTGCCCCTTTGACCTGCGCACACGCCGGCCAGTTACATCGATCATTGCATTCTTAAGCCGACGGTACTGTCAAAACGGGACGTCCGAATTCAGAATTTAATCATCTGTGTCCGTCTTAGGGTTGTCTCGTTTCAGTGTAATTTAGTACATGTATGTATAGTAAGTAGTATTTAGTTTGGGCTTGATAGTTTCTGAGACACTGCGAGCTGCTTCTTTAGCATAAACTTTTCTTATTTGTTTCGATCGGTATTTTCTTTTGGTCTCTGAATTTCATTTTTCGTCCTTCTACCCACTAAACTCCTGCGATTTTGCAACTTTTTGGAGAAAGGGATCCGGTCGTTCTATGAGGTTTTTTCTACCTCAAAAAACCTTGTCATCTTTGCAATGAGTTATGAATGTTGTGCAAAATAGTGCAGTACAATCCTTAACAAATAAATCTTTTTTTAATATTTTGACTAATAGATAGGAATTGTGAACATAAAAATACATACACAACGGCTTTTCAAATTCAATTGAAGAATCTCACGATTAATTTTCTTATTATTGACATAAGAAAAACAGCATTTCTCTGGCAGCCCTGGTCCATTATGGATGAGCGAGACAGATGACCGGTCCCGTGTGGTCCTCGACCTTGCACGCCTTCGATAATTCAATGTCATTCATTCTGTCCGGTGATCGAACGGAGTGAATGACGGATTTGACACTCGACCCGCTTCCGTGCAGTTTATTACTCATTCTTTTTATTTTTTTATTTGAATGTGGCAAAGACGAATTTATTACTCATTATTTTATTGGATTTTTTATAGCAAAGATTAATATTAAGAATTATGTTCTGCTTTTAATTTGCTGTTTTACAGAAAATGTACTTTTATGTTTACTTGTGTATTAATAAAATAATGTTTCTTTTTTGTTACAGTTATCGGTGTTACTGTTTTGAAAGATTGAATTGAATGGTAAGTTGTCCAGCCGTTTTTATTGCATTTTGTAATTTACTTTGTTCTTTCTTTTGTGGACAATGTCTGTGTCTGTGTCCGGTCAACAAGACCGGTAAATATTCGTGAATATTTCGTAACTACATAATTTCTTTTTCTCCATTATCCTTAACGTTTTTTTAAATTCTCTACATTAATTTGAAAAATCTTTAGGCACATGTTTTGTGTGTTAGAATCCAGGCATTCCAAAACTATTCTTAATTACCAAGAAACATCCAAAAACTTGTTAAACTTCTACAATCAAAGAAACCGCCAACCAAACTATCAAAAGAGGACAAATAATTTCATCGAAGCAATTGAAGATTCCACATGCGATCGATGTTCGTGAACAATCGGCGCGTTGTCTCGCATAATATCGACCGGCATTATGAATCCGAAAACATTCCCTCCGCTGAGATGTCACGTACATTACACATAACATCCTAGATTGCTCGCTCGGTAGGTGGAAGTTATAAGCTGAAGCGTGAAAGAATGGTTATGTACTCGTAACATTGCAAAAAATATCTTGGACATCATCAACAGCTTGTGGCAGTCCACGACTGAACGCAGGAGTCCCTCACTTCCCCAAAAGTGGGGTTTGCACCCAAATAAGAAGTCACCACCCATGGCAGACTGATTAGCGGCTATAGCATGACATGCGTCTTTCACAAGGGAACGTTGCTCCTGGAATATCGCTCAGTTGTTCTGACGACAGACACCTAGTGAGCACGGGAATTAAAAGTCAAAGCAAAGTCAAAGTCAAAGTCCTTTCTCGAGGTCATTGTCACTACTCAATCTCTTAATATGGGTCCTTATGCTCTCGAATAGTATATGTGTATAGGCAGACAATACATAGAAACGGTATGATAATGATAATGATAACGTATTGCAAAGTATTGCTTGGTATTACGTAGAATCATACTAATATTAGAAATGAGAAAGTTTGGTTGAATGTTTGTCCGTCAATCAAGCTGAAACTACTTAACGGTTGATAATGAACTTTGGGGGTATGTGCTAACTGAGGTGATAGGATACTTTTGATCCCGATTAAATACTCTCATGGGATAAAACAGGAATCTTGATATCGCGGTCAAAGCAGTGGGTAAAAAATATTAAAATAATATAATTCAACTAATCGCTACAGTCCGTCCCTTGCACCGCCCGTGGCATACTGTAGCGGGCGCGTGCGTCGACCCAAATACTCGCCTCTAACGGTGCGTGACTGCGTACCTACACCTTCATAAACTCTTGCGCATTCGACAAGCGCTTTTCAAAATCTCGCGTTTGATTGATAGAATTGCATTGGACATGCGAGAATCGTCGGTGGTATGTCAAGTTTTGGAAGTTGCAGAATTACGACTGTCGGTTTTATTGAAGATATTAGTTGAGCAACTAGGGGACGTTCTGGGAGATAGGCAGCGGCGTTCCCATTTGTCACTATACTGCGGCCCCCAGCCCGCGTGCCCAGCGTGATCTTTGCATAACCTCCCATCTGGAATCAGCCTATTTTTGGCTTTTGCTGACCCCAGATTATCATAATCAATATCAATTAGTGGTGATTTTATAAGTAGAAGTTTCATATAGTATAGATTAAAAGTAATTGTGTTGCATGATAATCTTATTGTTGGGTGATGTTTGATTAATAGCAATGGAAGTTATATGAACAAAGTTATATGACATGAATTGAGTAATGAGATAACATTTAAGTGCTATTTTTGTCGTATATTTTGGAATTTAAAATCATTAACTCTGATTGCTGCTCACGGAAATTGTATGTGAACATATGATCAGAAAATAGGCCAACCTTTTATAGCGCGGCACGAAGCCCGCTCGGTTGAATTTGTTAGCCCGATCACTTTCCAACTGAACTCGACTGCATATTAATTAAAATAATATCTATTTGGTCATAATGAACTAGAAATTTCTAGACAACTGATTGACGAACAAGAAGATACTTTGACGTAACTTCTAATTTGTTTCCTGGTATTCTTTAGAGCTGGAAATCTTCTATTCTAGTTAACTATGAAATCAGATGACCACTTTTTTATTTATTTTGCCCATACTCGCCACCCTGGGCTATTAAACATCTAAGTCCTCTTTTGCTTATCGGGCATAGTGGAGCCAATATACCAAACCATTATTTAAAAAAAAGTGATCACAGTATGGTAAACGATATAACATAGGAGATCTCTGCTGCCCCTCTCCCCGAAATGCTCTCCTTCTATATACCGTTGTTTCCTCCAGCTAACAATAGTTACATTTACATAGTGTCTCCCGAATCATCAACTTGGGAGGTTAAGCACCATTTAACATAGGAAGTGTTCATATTTTACCCAATCAGTCATCCATTAAGCGGGGCGTGCCTGCACCGGTAACCGTTCATAGACAATCAGGCTCAACGGTGAAGGCCGTAGGTAATTAACCAACAATCCCGAGGCATAGTTCACTGGTGCTATCGGTAGCGGCTAATTGTGGTCTAGCTTACCGTTGGTACGGTTTATTGTCATACTTTCAGAATAAAGGAGGAACAAGGAATACAGAATGTTACTAAAGTTCTAATCGGTGTAGATCGGTGGATCGATCTAAGTGACTGAGGTTTAAATTCTTAGTTACTCCTGTTCCTAGCTAGGATGAATTTAAATCCAATTAATTCAATCCAATTCTTTATTGCATGTTACAGGAAATATGCAAAGGAATGGGAAAAGTATTTCAATTCAATTATTTATAACATGTCACAGAAAATGGAGAGAAGATCGGAATATGTACAGGAAATCAGAAGTAACCATCTTGTCTTGCTAGATAATAATATGTACATCCTTTTCAATGTCCGGAGAATATATTAACCATGCAACATTTGTCTTCCTTATGAATAATACACACTGCTAAGTCAGTCACGTTTCAGTACACACCTTTGCAAATAGAGTAAAGTGTACAATTCCTAGTTCATTAACTTTAGATTTTAAAGAATTTTAGGAATATCGAAGCTAACAAGCATTCATCAATTTTAGTAATAAGTAAGGTGGGCCAAGCCATGCAAAGCGCGGGTGTGCCACAAGGCGGAGTTATGTCACTGTTATTTAATCTGCTATTCTAGTGAAGCATTAGGTGTGGTGTGGACAGGCTAATTATGCTGTTCATAAGTGTCGGGGGCACCGTTAAGAACGGTATCGAGTCCGTTGTCACACTCTATTCACTCGTCACTGTTAATTACATTTTTCGCACATGAGACACGTAGTCCACGTTTGTTCATTAAATGTCCGGTCTCTTAAGTTAGTTAAGTTTTATTTTTGGGCTTGTAGTATTTACTCGTACTTAAATGTTTTCAACGGGTTCTTTGTATGCTCAAAGAATATTTAATATGGTTGTCACGAAATTTTGTACTGCATATTTTTGTTTTTTTTAATATGCCACTACTTGTGTTCATACCAAACATAGGATTTGGTGTCTCATGAATTCCAGAATATTCCATAAATGAACATGATTCCCGAAAAGTGCTGTTCTATTTGGCCTATGTTACCATTTTCTTTAAACAATGCTATAACAATATATATTATGACAATATAGGTGTGATTTATACTTATTTACTTACTTTAAATTTTTGTTCCCCTTAAATGTCCGCCCATTTCTCTTCTTTAATGACAGTAACGTGACTGTGTCCCAATACATCAAGTTAGGATAAACAAATGCTTTTCAATGTTAAACATTCATGTTTATTTTTTCTGTCGCAAACTCAGGAGACCCGATTCTCACAATTATTATGCATGAATGCGCCGCAAAAGTAACCTTGCGAAAATGTAGGTTATTTAAAATGCAAATTCGAGATAAGCAAATTAAAAGTGAAACAAACTTCTAGTCTGCTTTTTGTCAATGGTTGCAGTCGAATAATCGGTTTTAGATAATATCGTGCTCTTTAAGATAGTGGTTTGAAAGAGGCACTATTTGTCAACCGACCAATTATAATAGAATTTGATAAATATGTATGTAGAAATGGGAACACATTTTATTTCTAACTTTGTTGTTTTCTTCGGAAGTTTTGCAATAATTATTATAAGTCTCTTCCAATAAAGTTTTGCTTCCACAATCTAACATGTTGGCACTATTGGAAGGTTGTAATGATAAATTGATTTAGTTATTATATTCCGTTTCTTTTAGTTTATTATCTCGGATTGTCTTAGCTTAACAAACTTTGTTATCTAATTTCGCACCATAATTACGGTTTCAATCAGAGATCAATAAATACGTAATAATTATCGGTCACTCAATATGCCTTCAGACTTTTCTATCTATTTATTGTACAAAGTTGTAAATAGGTTTAACGTAATGAAAATTTAGTGTAAAGTGAAAATGACTGTTGAGTGGTCCACGATAATAAATCACAAACGAATAACACACCTCTAATTGGATTAATTTTACAAACGTCCATTTCTTAGAATCAGCGTCTAAATCGCATTCACTGCCATAAACCATTCTGGAACCAGAATTTATCTTGACAAAACTAGAAACGAGTTTAATAAGAAAGTAAAAGCTTAAGCTTGGACACACGTGCCAGTTTGAATATTTTAGAATCAAAATTTAAGATAGTATGAACTATCTAAAAGTTGTTCTTATGAAATAACCAGGCTTATGCGTACCCCTGATTTGGTATCTGGGCAAACCATAGTCCTTTCTACAAGCGGTTGCTTCCACTAAATCATTAAATTTTGCTGCAAGCTGAAAAAGTGCCCAAAGTACTATGTTAAGCCGAATATTTGCTTTTTGATAATGAAAAAACATTTAATTATGCATGTGTACAATCCCCTTTTCTAGATTTACGGTTGCGGTAAATAAAGGCAAATTAAGATATAACGAATCTTGATAAAAAGCCGGACTAGAACTAGCTACTGTGGCGGATCCGGGCTAGATTTTTAGATGTCATTCGACAGCAACTTTCCAGTTATGAGATATGACTATTATCTCGTTTTGAGTATCATTCTGTGTAATGTTGTTGGTTTAGTTGGTCTGTCTACTTGTTAATGGCTAACATTCTTTAGAGGAATTTTAATTCTGATTGGGATCTACCTACAAGGTTTAAGGATTAAACAATGTAATTAAAAATATCTTTAACTTAAACTTTGATTGAATTATGCATTCTAACAATACACTTCACTGATGTAGCTAACAAGGCATACGTAGCCATTGTTGTATTCTTAGAATCAGCAGATCAATTAAAGTTTTGATATTATCTCTCAACTCGAATGAGCCTTGACATTCCAAACGCTTTACAAGTGCGTAGTAATAAGCTTTACTAGCCGTAAAGTGCATTGTGTAAATGTATTTATCACGATCTTAGTCGATACAACAAAACAAACAGATACTTTAAATGCTGGACAAAAATATATATACTTTGTCAAATTCGGGGCCAGTGTCAAACAAGACAATTTCTGAACAACTACACTAAATCGTTCTTTGAAGATTCAAATAAAATACTTATTAGGTCCTTTGTTACTTTTAACTGTTAATTTTGTAAATCTTTTGGAGATTTGTTACATTGGAGTATGCAAAATAAAGGAATATAAAGTTTTCACCTCCCTATTCATCAATCATATTGACTCGTGTTATGTTATTGATACTAATACAACTTAAACAATCGTTTTCCAATTAGCTCACGTATTGTTAATGTTTTTCTCAATCGTATTTACCCAGTATAATATGCCCGGACTTGTTTTAGAAACCTCAACTCCAATCTGGATATGATAAAAACAATTGTACAATGCGTGAAAATTCATTAAAATAATAAAGGCTTGATTGGACCTCGTCCCGATTCCTTAAATAATATCGAAATAAAATCCTACTTTTAAATGAGTTTAAACGACTGCCAGTCCCCTTTGTGCACAATTTAATACCGTCTTCGAGTCTTTTATTTTATGTGATATCTCATTGTTAGAGGTTTTAAATGCATTGTGGTTTCATTTCATTAATATTTATGTCACTGTATGCTTTATGGTTATACCTCTTATTTGAGGCGCAATTCATAAGACATACTATTTTAAGATTATGCAAAGCAATAAAATCGATAGATCCTTATTTAATTTCAAACACATTCTTTTGAAAATTTATATCAGTAGCCAACAAAGTATATAAAATTGAAATTTGAATATTTTGTACGAAATGAATTCACGAAACATTTTGTAACAACAATGTTTTACGTACGAGGATGGTAATCGAGCAAGACTGGAGGACTGCCTTCGTGGTGTAGTGGTTAGAGCGGTGTGCTCAAAAACTACGAACTCGGAGGTCGTGGGTTCGAATCCCGCGGGGAACACTTTCACCTTGTGTTGGTTTTCCCAGTTTGGTTAGGAAATTGCAGGCTTGAATCACCTGATTGTCCGATAAGAATGATGATTCCGTGCTTCGGAAGGCACGTTAAGCCGTTGGTCCCGACTATGATCCAAATTGTCTGGTTTCCCTTGGCGTTACGGAATTCAGACGACAGTCGCTCCATTGTAATCACCAGGCTTGTCAATTCAGGATCATAGTCGCAGCGTACCCTGGGCTCCAAGGCAATGGCCGAGGATGCAACCGGGAGAGGCGCTAGGATGATGATGACGATGGTAATCGAGCAAGAGGGTCACCTGATGTTAAATGACCATCGTCGCCCGTAGACATCAACAAATCACAAGGTCGCAGATACTTTGCCTGATTTGCCTGTTTGCAAAATTTCTTCTCTTTTGTGGCAATAAACCAATTATGTAAATAACCTTTTAATAGGCTTAGACTACAGGTGTAATACAGTATGAATAAATACTATACTATTCGCTGTAATTTCCAACTTGACCCACCCGCCAAACGAAAGAACGTGTGACGGGCGTACGAGATGACCTTGCCGTCGTACACAGTAAAATATCGTATATACAGCGCATACTCGTTACTTGCCGTTACACTGAGCCGCGGTGACACGGGAATCCGACTCAAGTGTTAAGATGTAGGAATTCTTATCTACCCACCACCGTTAGGAGCTAATTGTAACCCACTTTTGTTTATAGCTGAGGTTTGTGAAAGAGCGTTGGTTCAAATTAAGAGTTATGGGGGATGTAAAAGTCCCTTGTGGAACTCCTTTTGTAGTTGCTGCAATGATCTTAATGTGCACTTTATGATTTAAACAAACAATAACTTGAGATGTTTTTGGCTATAGCATAAAATGCGGATGTAACATATACAATAAAAATTAAATCAAACAAAAAAATAATAAGTTCCACTTTGTCGAATGCTTTTCTCAAATCAGTGTTTATAAAGCGTAGAAAGACTTTTATTTGGCATTGGTACGGGGCATTCATCATTTTTGGTGGTGGGTAGATTAGCCACATTTTTTTTACCTATGTTTTTAACATTGGCGAACAATTTCTGTATTATTTTTTTAAGTATGGTGTGGCAGAATGCTTGGTTAAATACCACAAACAAAATTATGAGTGCTATTCGTTTTGGTACAAATCAAAGTGCTAAACTGCAAACTCCTTTTTTTTTTTTTTTTGGTTTCGCTGGTGGAATGCCGCCCTCCCAGCCTAGGGGCTGCCGGGAGGACGTGGGTCTCTGCGTCGAGACCCCCTTATGCACACCCGACCGACGGGGGTCGGTTGGCCCTGCCCTGGGCACTCGGATAGTGTGGGGCTCGCCCCTCGGGACGTACCCACTAAACCACCAGCGACTCGCCCACTCGTGTTGGATGACGGACAGAGCTGCGGGAGCCCGGAGGTTTTCCGCCGCAGCTCTATCCTACACGAGCCCCTTTACGGGGACAGTGCGGCCACGCCCCTCCTCAGATGAGGAGGAGGGGGGCTGGGGACAGCCGAGCGAGTCGAGCCGTCCCCAACAGGCTGTGAAGGAGCCGTGGTCGATGCCGGCGTAGGGACCCCCGCCCCTGTAGCCGGCAGACTACCTCCACGGGGAGAGCGGGCTGATCGCGTGTTACCGCGTCCGGCCCGCCCTCTCCTTGCCCGGTGCGCGCCTGCAGGATGGTCAATCCTGCGCTCGCGCTCCGCCGCTTCCTTGGCTGCCATCACCTCCTCACAGAAATGCGCGAAGGCCTGCCAGGCGTCCTCCCTGTCGAGCATAGCTAAAACTACGCTCGGCAGAGAGAGGTCCCGACCGACCCGCGCCGTGAGGAGAGCGCGCTGCGGGGCCCAGGACGGGCACACCACTAAAGTGTGGTGTGCAGTGTCCTCCGCAGCCGCGCAGTGATGGCACCTCGGAGTGTCCTCCCGTTGGATGCGGTGCAGGAATGAGCCGAAGGAGCCATGCCCCGTCATCACCTGCACCATCCGGAAGGACACCGACCCTCCTGGGCGCTCCAGCCACCGGGACAGAACCGGGGCGAGCGCGTCCAGGGTACGCCGCCCGTACCGCGCCTCGATCAGGTCCGCCTGCCAACGCCGGAAAACTGCAAACTCCTGCACCAAGCTTATATCTTCGTTGATGTTACAACTAAATACATTTTAAGTTAGAACATCGGAGCACTCGTATAAAAGGTAATAAATTTCAACACTCGCCTGATGGGATATAAAAACCTTATAAATATTGCAATTACGAAGGCCTAGTAAAAGACAGTTATTGAAAACATACCAGTAGTCTGTGTGGTCTCATAAATTCCTCCCACTTAATTTAACAATCTGCTTTATTAAAGTGTCTGTAAAAAAGGACCTTGGCAATCAGTTCTTCAATTATTACTGTTAGAGCTATTATGAGTTCAATGATCATAATTTTTTCGGCTTCTTAATTGATGCAATCTAAAAGCTTTGATTAGACGTTGATTGTAGAATGACGACAACTTTGATAGTAAACTTAATATTCATACCAGAGTTAGAATGCGGAGAATTGAAGACAATGGAAGGAAGTTTTCTATAATTAATAAATGTGCCGATTTCCAGAATAACTGTCTTAAAAACTTGACGCGTTTTTCCATTTAATTGCATCTTCGGGTATTTGATTTCAGAAGTTTATAATTCTAATCAAATGTCCTTATTGATTTATTATTTTGCTGTGTTTCTTTGGATCTTTGGTTACCTGCATAGTTTTTAAAATGTACCATAACCATCAGGCAATTTTCAGCCAACACGCAATTTAACTTAGTACAACTTATTTAGACGGAATTACACAGCTGCTTTGGTTGTTCAGATCTCGGTTGCGCCACTTAAGACTTCGGTAGATATTATGTTATTAGAGATGTGGCAATAAGTGGGATCATTTTGTCGTGAATTATTCAAAGTATGCAATGAGGTGTTACGATTATTATGGTCAATTTAATGTTCTAGATCCGAAATGTTTATAATATTGGTTAGGTTGGCCTAGTTATCTTTAAAGTTCTGAAGGTGATGATTATTATGTTTACTTTGCTAGTTAGATGTGGCTCTTGGACTGGAACATGAAAGGGCATTGCCTAAAATTTGTTTTTTTCTGTTATGGACTCGTGAAAAAAAGTCGCCACTCCTAAAAAAATCGGCACTGTCTCTCCATTTTGTCCTCTTAATTCTAAGTTCTTCGAAGGTAAGGTCATCGAAGTGAGCGGGAAGTTTTGAAGACAGCCAACATATCTGGGAACTTTATTAATCATGCCAATGAGTACCAGCACTAAACATCAGGTAACTCCGCTCTTTCACCTCCTGCATACTTTAAAAATATCAATGCTGCTTTTTTTACTAAATTCCATATTAATAAAGGCAAAGCAAACTCACCAATAAAACTTGCTATTGATGTTACTTTAAAACTAGAAATAAATCCTGGCACGATGTTTTACAACATTGTTGTATCGCGCTAAACAAGATGTATTATTGACTTCTCAGGAATTTGAAGGGGAATCCAATAAATCATCGGTGAGAATTGAACAGATGCAATCATCGCCTAGTATTAATGCTTATAAAGGCTTTAGTATTTCACATTTGATTTGACGATTATATTAAGCGGCAAAGATTGGGTACTTTATCTTGTACTTAATAAGTAGGAGTTAGCATGAAGTTATTTATAACCATAGATTTAAAACTTGAATTACATATTTCGACCCGCTCCGAAATTTGCATTACATTAGAAGCGAAGATCGCTTCTTATCGCGATAAGAAGCAACCGTATGTATGTACGAGGGCGGTTCATTAATTACTTAGCCTAAATATGAAAAAAAACAAATTTTTAAGAAAGTTTAGATTTATTTTACAACACTGTCTCCTTATAAATCGATACACTTGGCACCGCGATGCTGCAATCATTTTAACCCTTCCTAAAAATACTGTTTCCCGAGGCCTTCAAAATTGGTCTCTGGGGCGGCGATGACCGCATCATTCGACCCAAATCTTTTTCTGGCGAGTGATTTTTTCGAAACTGGGAATAGGAAGAAGTCACAAGAAGCCAAAATTAGGGATTACGATGGATGGAGCAACAATTTGTAGCTCAATTCTACCAATTTGGCCATGACACCTACGAAGGTGTTAGCCGCCGCGTTGTCGTGGTGGAGCAGCACTTTTTGCTTTTCCTAATGCGGGCCTTTTTTTTCAATTTGTCATCGAATTGGTCTGGTAAGTCAGAATAGTGGAGCACCATAGTTGTTTTACCCTTCTCGATGTAATCGATGTAGATCTTACCCCGTGAATATAAAAAAACAGCGGCCATTGCCTTTCCGGCCGATTTAACAGTCTTCGCCTTCCTTGGAGCACATTTGCCGGGAAAAGTCCTCTGTTTCGACTGTTCCCTGGGTTTGGTGTGTACCAGCAAACCCACGCTTTGCTAACGGTTATAAAACGCTGAAAGAACTGCACTGGATAGCGTTGCAACAGGGTCAAACATGTTGCCGATGTTGTCTTACGGTTGCGCTTGTTGTCTGGTGGGAGCAAACGCGGCAGCCTCCGCGCCAACAACTTTTACACACCCAATTCATAGTGCAGAATATGATGCAGTGTTCTTTTTGCAATGCTTACAGTCTCAGCTATCTCGTGAATCTTCAATCGCCGGGCTGCCAACACGATAACTTGGATTATTTTTACCTTTTCCTCCGTAGAAGCCGTTTTTAGCTTGGGTTGGCTTCGCTCATCAAAAACCGACGTGCGGCTTCGATCAAATTCATTAAACCAATTTTTGTCGGTCAACATGGAAGGAGAAGAGTCACCTTTCACGGCATTCAAGCGCTCTTTGAAATCCATGCGCATTTTCCCTTCCAAAAACAAGAATCTAATCACTGAACGATTTTGTTCCTTTCCATTTTTGTAAAAACCGACCGACAAGCTCACTTCCGCAGGCTGTCAAAATAAAACAAATGAAGGGAATAGACTGAAAAGTCCTCAGTATACTTCAAAACGTATTTACTGCACGATAGTAAAACATTTTTGAAATAATAGCGGCATCTGGCAGCGAGGCTAAGTACTTATTGAACGGCCTAGGTAAATACATACGTCATGTCAAACAAAAGTAATGCCATAGTTTTTTGGCGGGCACTATTTAAATCTACGTTTACGAGTATAATCATGTTAACAGACTTGGAAAGAGCATTCGAATCTAAGTTTCTCATTTGAAACTTATCATCTTCAAAATTATGGCGGTGTAATTATTAGGGTTCCGTAGCCAAAATGGCAAAAAAACGGAACCCTTATAGATTCGTCATGTCTGTCTGTCTGTCTGTCTGTCTGTCTGTCTGTCCGCCAGTCTGTCACAGCCACTTTATTCCGAAACTATAAGTACTATACTGTTGAAACTTAGTGAGTGGATGTATTCTGTGAACCGCAACAAGGTTTTCATACGAAAATAGAAAAAAAAATAAAAAAAGTGGGGGGTCCCCATAGTCAGAACTGAAACTCGAAATATTTTTTTTCATTGAACATATACGTGTGGGGTATCTATGGATAGGTCTTTAAACATTATGTTAAGGTTTCTAATATCACTTTTTTCTAAAGTGAATACTTTGCGTGACAGACCCTTCCAAAGTGGAAAAAAGTGTGTCCCCCCCCTCTAACTTCTAAAATAAGAGGATGATAAAATTTAAATAATTATATAATGTACATTACAATAGAAACTACCAACGAAAATTGGTTCGAACGAAATCTAGTCAGTAGTTTTTTTAATACGTCAAAAATAGAATTTGTACGGAACCCTCAGTGCGGGAGTCCGACTCGCACTTGGCCAATTTTTTTTAACAATACTACCGGTAGTTCACTTCATGTTTATCTAAGACTAAAGCTTGTTTAATTGAAGACCACTTGATTGGAATGCACTTTAGGGCCGTATACTATAGGGTCCCATAAAATTGGTAGTTTGAGCTAGGTATTTATGCTAAGTTGTAAAGGTAGTGAGGGGTGCAACAAAATTGTGATAACATGTATAAAATTAAAGTGTCTGTTTGTTATTTGATGGTTCATGGCATTATAAATAGTTCGTCATCATTCCTACTAATGGTACATCTACATACCATGGTTTCTGCTAAATTCTTGTCCAGTAAAATTAAAGGATGTTTAACTGCGGTCATCTGTTTGATTATGATGCAAAATAATGCACATAATTTTTCTATAAGACGTAACGTTTTCTTACCCAGAGCGGTTTTCAACAAGAGTAAATATAAAATTTAGATTTAGATTTTGGCGATTCAGTACATAGACTAACAATCCCAGTTAAGTAATTGTTCCGTGTAAAACTACATTTATCACCCATATCGTACATACACAACTAAGTATGACGCAAACACAGTTTTATCAGATCAGCAAACCACTTTCGGCGAATGCTCAAAACATGGACACTCATGGACGTTAAAATGGAAGGGAATAATTAAATAGAGTTGTGCTGAAATATTGCAATAGTACTAACGAAGAGAGATAAGGGAATAGAGCGCTTTCAAGTTTCAATCGTACGGCCTAGAATAGCAAACAATAGCACAGTATATGCTTTGACAGAAGGTTGATTACTAGACAGTAAATAGAACCGAAATACGATAATCAAAAATAGGGCCGAATCATATACTTACAGAAAGAATAAAAGTTCAGTTTATCGGACTTTATCTCATAAGATGTCACACGACACATGGTTCATGTGTATGCAACAAAAATGAACACATAACTCTGCATGGCGCTACCAAAAATTGCTGTTTTTTTGTTTTAAAATATTTTTATGTAGTTGGTATCAGGAATGATTTTATGTTCAAAATCAAAGCAAGTCAAGTCAAATTAGTTAAATTTGCAATTTGATTTACATAGAAATTCTTTCGCACGTCATATCGTTTTTTACCTTCTAAAAGATTATGGTTTTTTTTTCTTACATATTAACGTTAATATCATATCTGTATCTAGACGTACATACATAGGTGTGGAGGGAGGTACAATTATATTCTTCATATTTTTTGACAGGCTCGTTGGTCAAGTGTTCAGAGACCCTCGCAATTGGCGATTAGCCCAAGGAATTTATTGACTGATTCCTAAAAAAGAACAAAACCACTGAATTCCTTTGTTCTTTAACACAACCCAGCTAAGTATAACAGATTCTCAGTAGTAAATGTGTCGCAGTTAAGTAGCAAGCTCGGACGCAAATCACGCTACTGTACAACGAGTAATGGCAGATACCGTAATGGCGATTATGGTTCACTTGAGGCTAGTCGGATATTTTGTCTCACTTTTCACCTGGAGGAAGATAGAGACGGGTGTGATGTGGAAGACAGTGCATTTGAAATAGTTAGTACTGCTAAGGAGACTTGGTATAAAATATGTGTAGATCAGTTGATATTGGATATAAATACGTAAATAAAAATCTGAAAACATCACACACATTGATTGATCTGACTTCGTGATGAGTAGCTTATGAATTTGTGATACGGACAGTCGGACATAGAAATCAACAGTGAAATAACATTTTCGTCATGCATCTAAATAAATACATCTTAACATCTAGACATGTTCATGCACACCAATTTTTGTCTTGTGAGGGAATCGAGCCCGCGACCTCTTGGTGTAACAGACAACTTCTTAAACACCACACCGGTCGTTGGCTCTGATATCTGTTTTTGTTTACCTTAAACCAATTTTATTAAGAAAACAGAAAAGTCCAATTACAACGTATCACGACTTTATTTCAAAAGAGGCTTTAGTAGACAGACAACCTTGAGTTATAACAAAATGCATTAACAAGGGTAATGTACCATTGCAAGGTGACATTTTACAATCGATTTGTATTGAACAAAAATCGAGTCAAGAGTTTGA
Organism: Nomophila noctuella; assembly: GCA_958496325.1. NCBI lineage: Eukaryota > Metazoa > Arthropoda > Insecta > Lepidoptera > Crambidae > Nomophila > Nomophila noctuella. The sequence goes on from OY292501.1 coordinate 10,826,694, forward strand.
AAGATCGATTCTGTCACAGTGATACATTAGTATCTATTAACATGGTCATGATTATCTTAACATCTCCCGGTTACATCCCTTCGCCATTGCCGCGGAGCCCAGGATATCTGCCAACATGGTATAAAACTTAGTTAGTTTTTATGTACAAATGTGAAGTATTGTCGACTGTAAACAAAGATCCAGGAATCGAACCCAGGACCTCGAGACCACGGCCCGGTGCTAAAACCATTAGACCATCGAGGCGTTTGGACGTGTATGGTCTAAGGAATCCATAATATACATATATGTAGCTTGCTACATTTCTATGTATTAATATGGGCTACCACGATACTGTGACAATTTATAAACTTCATTACTCATTTAAATCAACAGGATACATTTTAATGTTATTGTCTTGTAAACAACTTAACAATGCACTTATTCAAATCCTGTTTGCGTATTAATCAAAGTCATTGCATTTACATTGAACTGAGCTATACGTTTTTTAACTAACTTAATAACTGCAGTCATATGTATGTTATGATGCGGAAATAATCTGTATGTATAAAATAAATAGGAAAAGTTTTAGTCGGTTTCAATGATTTCCAGAAATCTACAAGTATACTACGGAAAATTAATTGCTGCTGTAGATTTTCTTTCATTTACAATATTACTCTATGTTATTATTTTCCTTGTTTACGCGCAAAAGTTATTATTTTCCTAGTCTATGTGCAAAAGTTAAATATTGAATCTTAGTTAATAAAATCTTTTATTCCACAGTAACATTTACTAACGTATTTGTTCATGTCAAAAGTGGTTTTTCCAAAATTATTTAAGATTTCCCCAAAACCTAAACTTGTTATTTTTCCGACAAACAACCAGTTCTTGTCTCATTGTCGTTAAGAGTTCAACCTTTGCTGTCAAACCATAACATCCAAACTATTTGCATACAAAGTTAGTTTATAAAACAGATGACGTCAACGCACAACAGAACACGAACAATGTTCCAGACGGAAATTACTTTTAACAACACACTGAAACCTTTGTAATTCAAATGTGTAAAAACAGAATTAGCTAATACACTTTGAACGCCATTGGTTTTCGCTCGTTAAAAAAGAAAATGAGACAAAATGTTTAAAACTAAATCGCCTTACTACTAAATACAACTTTTGGCTCTAGGAAATTAGAAAAAAGAGGTAGAGCTTAGTGGAACTTCCACTCGATTTAGCCGCTGGTCTGGAGAAGTACATCCACCTTACAGAAGACCACAGTGAAGTAGCACTTCGTAACTGTTGTGCTATGTTTCTGCTGGTGAGTGAGGTCGCCAGAGCTCAGGTCTTAACTCTCCCTGTTCGGGGTTTTTAAGGCAGGCGACGTATCTGCGATCTTCTCATCTGTGATCTCCAGACGGAAATTACTTTTAATAACACACTGAAAAACTTTGTAACTCAAATAAGTAAAAACAGAATTTACTAATACACTTTGAACGCCATTGCTTTTCGCTCAGTTAAACATGAAAATGACACTTAATATTTAAAGCTAAATCTTATAAGTAAGTTAGTTCCAGACCTATTTATGTACCCTGATAAAAGCACGTCGCGTAGTTTTGTTTAGAAAATGCATTGCCACCGAACTTCGGTCGCGTAATTTCAGCCTAGAGTGTTCCTACACTTTCTGATGGGGACAGTAATTGGCGGTGGACGTAATACAGAAATTAACAGCATGCTTGCAAATAAAGGCATAGCACAAACAGATCGCCCGAAAGTAAGTTATCATTTTGACTGTTGTGATTACTAGTATGCAGTCTGTCAGGGATTAACCAGGATAAACGATTCCATAAATAAATGACAGAACCAATATTGTATGCACCCGTCAAACGTTTCAAACAGCAAACGCCGGCAAACCTGACACATACAAAGCTTTCTACATCAATACATATGTTTCCCAGAGGTCATCGGTGCAACCTTGCAGGAGTGGAATTTCGCAACAATCGCTCAGAATTCTTAGCCACTTTCGTTTCGGACCTCTGACTCGGTCCCTATATTTCAACGTCGTCTGTCGAGGGCGATCATCCATCTTGGATACGACTGGGGTTAGCATTCGTTCTGTGAGGCTTTTGGCTTTGAGATTTGTTTGGCTTGTTGGGCTGCTTTTTTTTTTTTTTAGTTTTTGCTTTTAAGAGTTTATTAGTCGACAGGAAAAAAGTATTTCATGATTTTATTCGACTTTAGGGAAGCAAACGAAGATGGGAGTAACCTTGTAGTAAGTGACCTTAGTTCCTACTTAGATACTTTTTATCCCAGCCTTACGGGGAAGTAGCAAATGCTTTGACAGCCTTTAAGAACTCTACTAGATTTGCTTGGGCCTATAAAGCCAAATCAAATCTGTTGTCACAAACGTTTACTTCGTTCTTATAATGTGAACTGTCCTTTTATATGTATATCCTTAAATAAAACAAAATTGTCTTATTCGTTTTAAGAAGTACAAAAGTATTTCGACTTACCAGAATTAGACAAATAAATTATTAAGATTCATAACGCTTTCTTGCTCACACACGCACATTACTATAATTGTATTACATTCGCCTCGACATATAAGGCTACGTGTATTTCTGCTTCGTTAGTCTTATTAAAATATCCGTAAGTGGGCTAGAGTTCACCAAACTTCAGAACAGAAGCATTAGCACCGCCCACGTTAATTCAAACATAGAGAACCAAGTAATTCTGTTAGAGAGAACACTCTAAACGTTTCGGTTCAATGTAACTGTATCGGTAATGATTCTGTGGGTTGTTTAGTAGTACGAGGTCGAAGTAATGTATTTAATTGGGGTTTCCTGTTTAAAATACTAGATGTACATAGATTCTGGAAGATGTCGGTGTATTTGCATCCCTTGTTGTCAAGGGATTCACGTGAACTCGTTTTGCGTCTTATATTTTACACTTCCATGTGTTAATAAATAACTTAGTATTTTATCTTTTCTTCACATAGTATTTCTGCATAGTAAACTACTTCAAATATAGGAATCGAGATGTAAACTGTAACTTGCCAAACACAACGTCTGTACAAAAAACTCTCAGGATTTTGTACATTTTGCCTGAACGATTGAACCACCTTATGACGATCTATACCATAGTTCAAACCAAACTTCGTTTGGGTCAACTAGATTCAGCTAGCCCTCAAATGTACTATCTATAAGTCATTTCCTTCCAAATCAGTTATCCTACCAATTTCTAACATACTTGGACCTCTTTTCATACTCTGCATGTTATCATTGACCTTGACTTGCTTGACTTGGTACTCCGTCATATAATATCAGATAGAAAGTTGACGGTAGAAAGTCAAGATATCAATTGACACGTAGTGTAACACCGCCTGGATTGAGAAATGCAGTTTTTACCCCGTGTGGTTTCAAATTTATAACATAATCTTGTAATCGCGAAAGGGAAATTAGACACAGAATTAACTGAGAAGAAAAAAACTGGTAGGTTTCACTTTTTTGCATATTGTCGTGTTTTCTTGAGCCATAATGAAATCATACTAAAATATAGACGGCTTAATAATTTTAACTACTTTTTAATACACCAAATCGATCGCATCTTCTCGAGTTATAAAGTTATTTCATCTACACTTTACACGAATTGATCATACATTAGTGGAAAGACAAGAAAATGAGGCGACAAACTATATCAAATAGCAAATTATACTAGCTTACGTTTATAACGTTCATTGTTACCGCGTTCTTGAGATTGCTCCACAGTAGTATTTATGTCACACATAATTTAATACTCATCATCATTTTGTTCGTTTCGCCTGATGACTAGAATATTGTACTATTTTTCCTTCTCAAATGACGTCTTCTTCAGCAAATAATATCATCTATATCTACTTAAACTGATAATTGGCTAAGAAGTGGTGGTATTAATCTGACTCTTAATGCAGTCCTTTTGGTCGCAATGTTGCGAAAAAGAATCAGACGCATCGGCCTAAAAAGTCCTATAATACGGACTTAATGATAAAATATGACAGACAGTATATAAAGAAAAAGTAATCTGGTCAAGTCAATGAATGGTATAATAAAAGGACCGTTACGGACAATAAGCCTGTATGCGAACCAATAAATATAAACTCGAAAGTCGTTAAAATTATCCCGAAACAGCAAATATCAATTCACGACTTCCTTATATCTCTCATAAATCCATCCATATTGTCTATGAGAAGTAATCGGATAGAATGGTCGTGTGAACTGAGAAACGCACGAGCCCAATTGGAATCTAGAATCAGTTACAGGCCAGGTCATCGTTCTAGTCTACAATCGGTCTATTCTTAGCCCACTTAGGCGCATCGTCCAATTCCCGACTCAATTTAACATCGTAAACTTTCTGTAACAAACAGTGAACTCATTAAACGTCGAATTTATCGTACAACGAACCAGTAAGAAGGTGGTAGGTTCGACTACGGATTTAGCAGTCATAATAAACGTTCAAGGGCATTGCACCGTTGGAATCTGGCCTCTTGGAGTGTGGCTAAATTTAATTAACTCAAATGGTTGGATAATAACACCAGGTCGGGTCTGTTCGCAGACACTCGCCGTAGACTTAGCATCTGAATGCGGTTTCCTTTATGTGTAATCCAGTGCTTCCTGGATGAACTTCTTTGTGGCTTTAATTGGCTCCATAGTTAGTTTCATATCCCCACTATATTTATGTTCTAAGATTTGCTTCGTTCTATATTTACCATTTGATCTTATGCAGACTTACGTAAAATATTAATTCATAAGACAAACATAAACGATAAGAGCACAGTTGGACAGGGTATGGGGTTTTAAAGGCACCAGGTGAGATTCTCGCTCGTTCGCCTCCTCCTTAAATAATATGAAAGCATTCAAATCATTCGAAAACCGCAGGATTCCAAAGAGGTCAAGTATAGTTTTCACGCTAATAACATTTCCATTGACCTATCGAAACGTGACCAATGCGAATTTCCCAATAGTCTCGCAATAATCTTTTATTACCTACAGCCGTCCGAGTGTCTTAATCAACTGATTGTTGGATTAATCATGCGATGTGTTGATTATGAATGGGTTTTCTTGCTAGATATCATCTATTGTGCTGGTGTTTTCACGATTTTACTTGAAGAATTCGAGAATGTCTTTCTTCAATTCTTTGTTTTTGCTTGGAATCATTTGATAGAATTTGCAAGCGACAATCTTACCTTGTGATCTTCCTTCAGTTTAGATTAGCGGTTGGGAACACGATGGATGATTTTTAAATATAAAAACGTTAGTCTTAAGTGTCTGAAACTACAATATAATAATAAAACCTCCCGATCTATCTCTAGAATCGACCTTGAGCGGCTGTTAGCAACAAACTGCCAAGACGATTACCTACACAAAACAACAGTTACAAAAGACAAAACACAAACATAACTTTAAATAACAGTATTTGAACAATTACAATATCACATGGAGGTATTACGGCTTCGCAGCTATCCCACAGTTAAAAAAGGTCGAGTTAAACTATTACCACATTATAATAACCCGCCGTAAGTTTAACGACTTGTACCTTTTAATTTGTGTGAGCAATATTACTTATGGGCACGAATACTTAGAAGTTACTATCTTAGGCGTCGTCAAAAGCACACAGTGTAGAATTATTAAGCATATTAAAGATATTATGACCTCTTAGTTTGTTTTGCTTAACTATTAATAGGGTTTGCAAATGGCATGGTGTAAGTTGCGACAGATTGCGTCTTAAAGGCAATGATCGGAGTACTATTAAAATTTATTGAAGGTTTTAATTTAAGCGAGTGATTTGGAAGGTTTAATTGCACTTTCCTGTACAACCAGTACAATAGTGTTTTAGAGCCCTTTTAACTTAGCAATGACTAAATGAAAGCCCCAGTATTGTAAATCAGTCGATCTTACAATTCATATATTTATTTATCTACTCCAAGAAAGTTGACCAAACTCCTGGATTCGCATTCCCAGGAACAGTGTCCTATATAGGTCACCGCACAAATGACATTGTCCAACCCCTATGACAGGGTAACGGTATGAACACATCCACGCAAAAATAAGTCTACGATATGGTTGGACAAAATTGTTAAAAAATCAGTTAAGCATTTTTAGTTCGTAGCAACCGTTGTGTATGTCACATTAACACTAATAATTATGTTTGAAGACTATTTCAAAACTCATTTATCATCCACCTGCTTCCCATCCCAGTTGGCTATCTGTTTACCATTATGCCATTCACATCCATTGTCAACAAACACGATTATACCGACTTTCAATTGTCCAAGTGTTTACCAATTAGAAATAACTACTCTCATTGTTATTGTAAACAAACGCTTTAATTATGTGCTTAGAAATTTGTATATGAATATGTATTGTGATTCTCGAAGCAGTCTTGGGATTTGCAATCTCTTTGAAAGTGAGTCGAGTAGGATTTCATATTGTCTGCGAATGGTTATGACATTAACATTATATTCATGGCGTTATAATTATATATACAATCATGGGTGAGTTTTGCTTTAGCCGGAACTGGTAGTGTAGTTCTTCGTTAAGAGGTAATCACAAAATGTGGATATCCAAGGTGGTGCGGGGTTATCCAGGGTTTATTGAGTACCCCTGGGTCGTCGATCGATCTCAGTATTAGTGCCCTGTAGAGCTCTGACAATTCCATGTGGCACTGTCAGACTTTTTATTGGGTCACGATGCGTATATCTTAGAAATCTTTTATTTTTATATATAACAATCACTTGTTTATTGACTGGGGTAACCATTTCCCAAGTTGTCATAGGCGAATCATTTACTAATTTTTAACCGACTTCAAAAAAGGAGGAGGTTCTCATTTTTTTTTTATGTATGTTCATCGATAATTTCGTCAAATATGGACGGATTTCAAATTTTTTTTTTGTTGGATAGAGTTCAGTTCTGAGGTGGTCCCATTTTCACCAGTCCAGGATCTGATCATGGAATCCAGGAGTAAATTGTATGCTCGTATGGTGTTTTTGTTACGTAATCATGTTTTACTCAGGTATATGCTTCAGGGTGTCAACATTTGATGCTGCTGTCCTGATGATGATGCTACAGTACTCCTTAGCGGTTAGGAGTTGGAAGGCAGAACTGCAATTGGTCGATGGAAACTATTTAGTAGTATGTAGGGCTTAAATGTTGCTTGTGAGGTATGCTTGAATCAACATCTGATGCTACTGTGCTGATGATGAAGCTACAATACTCCTTAACGGTTAGGAGTTGGAAGGCAGAACTGCAATTGGTCGATCGAATGTATGTGGGGCTAACGTGATACTTGTGTATATTACATCCAGACCCACACGGCGAGAAGTCTCGCTGGGCCTTCTCGCGAGAACAAGTAATTTATCCACACTCTCATTTACTTTTAACAACAACTAAGTTCCTATTAATATTTAAGTTCACGACGCTTTAACACAACTAAAAATCATGAAATAAACTGCCCAAAAAAGCAGAAGAGAAAAAGCACCGACTTCAGTTAGTTTGTTTAAGATTACTTTGACATAGTTTAGGAAAATTATAGTATTAGGTAATAGATATTAGAAATTATTTTTTAATTTTTAGTTTACATATTTTTGTGTTCACGATTTTTTTGAAGTCGGTTTAATTTTTTTTTATTTTTGTATTAATGTGTTTTTTCCATCGGTGCATTTAGTTAATCCCTAATTCATTGTTTCAGGTATGTACCCGTTTCTAGAGGCAAGTAAGTGTTCGCTTGTGTTAAAGATGTTTATAAACAAGCCATAACAGGCTGTATGTTTGATCACACGTCTGTTAGCACAGTCTGAAGTGCTGATAACTGATAAGATACGGAATATCTCCGCGTTTCGTGCTGTTGAACTGGATTAGAGTGATGTCTGAACGGAATATTAGACTTATTTTGGTTGATATGGCGTTTTTCTGAGGGAAATTTATTAGTAGTGCATTAACAGAAGTACTGGTAGTATCTTGCTCAAGTAACGTACGTAACGTAACAAGTAATTTAACGTTTAATTTCAAACTGTGTTACAATGGCATTACTGGGGAATCAAACCCAAGACCGTATAGTTTTTGAGACAAGAATGGCTCTGATTTAGCTAGTATTTAATAATAAATATAAATATTTCACAACATCACATACATTGATCTGACCCCGTGTTAATTTTTCTCATTCGTTAAGGTTACTTGATATTTAAACTGAACTGAGCACTAGATATCTTTTAATCCTATGCAAAAGAAAACCTGTTAGTCTCTGGTTAATTATATTTTTATAGCTTGCTAACAAGAAATTCATATTCTGATTAAGAATGCCCAAACATTGTTATCTATATCATTAAATCAACAAAGTCCCCACCTACCATTGTCCATAAAAATAAAATGGCATGACAATAATATAATTTCGTAATATCCCAGAATCAAATATCACGCCTGTTATATCTCTAAGGAATTCTAATAATATAATCTCATTATAACTTCGTGGAGTCACGATCTAGTTCGCAATAAGTGCCTGTAAAATTCCATTGAACCCCACGACATTCTTAGCCTTAGTGTTGCCACGTAAAACGGTGCAGTCAACCCACTTGATAATTTCGGAATTTGGTATAGGGAATACGGAATGAGGTTGGGATTGCTCCACGTCCTAACCAATCGCAGGTTAGCTGACGAGGCTTGACGCGAGCCGAAACGTCTGGTCTGGCGCTTAAGTAAGCATAGATGGCCACCGTCAGTCTCGTTCTCAATTATCCCTCTACCGTTCTTGCAATGGGCCCGGATTTGCTCGGTGAAGCCATTGACTGCTGAGTTCTACCCCTACATCTACATCTCAAATATATCAAATCGCGACCGACCAATACAATAACTCCAACAAATTTTCTATAATATCTCTCATTTTATAAAATCCTGATCTTTGGAAAATGAGAGAGAATGAGAAAAATAAAATAAGGCGCATCAGCATACTGAGATGTAAAGAATTAAAAAATGTATAGTTTTTTGAATAAATGTTCATTCATAACACTTCCATCTTGCATGTCTAGGTTATCCAACGAGGACTAAAAGGTCTCACGCGAAACTATTTCCTATTCAAAAACTCGTTAAACTGGCCATATGAACAATTTACATTCTTCCCCTTATCATAATCATCAAATAACAATTTGCACGAAATTACCCTACGTTTTGGTACAACGCATTTTCCAAAGACCTAATCGTGAGAAAATGGGCATAATTCAATGTTAAAATTACAATAGGTTTATAAAAGAAAAAAATATAAACTCCAGGAAAAATAAATAGGCTAACTTATAGACTGAAAGTTCTCACTAAAATAAGTTTCAAATTACTGGGCACTGGTATAATGAATATTACTTATCTATTATTTTATTGTTATCATCTATTTGCGAGCTTAATTCTATCCATAAAAATTGATATACAAAAACCAATATCAATGTCCATGAATAATGTTTTCTTAGGTTTACGCGAAAGTTAGGTACTCATAAAATAAAACTACTTTTAAACGGAAAGAATCGCGATATAATTTTAAGCCGTGATCACATCTGCTGAAAAGTAGCCAAAACCTCGGGTTTTCTTGTAGGTACTACCGCGATGCCATCCTTTAAAAGTGCTTTTATTTCATGAATATCCATAAAATAATAAAATAACCCGCCACTACGTGTAGAAGCAAATATCATAAGACAAATATAGTTTTTTGGAAATCACCCCAAAACATCTACTATCATATGGCAACATTGTCCACATCAAAAAAGACATTCGACTAAGATAAAAATCGATAGAGGAAACAGTCGAATTGTTTATTCAAATAATCGTGACCTCTGATAAGAGAATGCTAATGAAATGGAATTTTGATGATCCAGTCGGACCGGCAGCAGTGCAACTTTATGATTTAAATATCCTTTATGGCGATTTGATCATTAATTAGGAACAGTTAAGAAATAATAAATGTGGAAGCGAGGAATTTGCATCGTTTGCGACACATAATATTAACCTGGATTCTGAGCAAACGTTTCCGTCGGTTGATTTGATACACTGGTTTTGTAAACGTGCTCATTTCCTCGGATTGTTTTACTTTAGATCTTTCTAAGGATGTATGTATTTGTATATCTAGGTAGTGAAATCATATATAGGAAGTTACAGTTTATGCCCTGATTGCGATCGAACTTTCATGCCATATTGCTGCACCATAACCTTCTTATAAAAAGACATCTGCACATAATAATTTATGCATAAAAAATGTTATCAATGAATGCATTAGTCTTATTAACAGGTGCGGTGATTGGCTAGCGCAGTGTCGGCACAGCGAAAGTACAAACGGTCAGAGGTGCGCAACCATTGTAAATCGTTACGGTGCTTGAGCGAATCAGCCTCTGTGAAGCGAATTTGATATGGTATTGTTGTATCGGGTTGAAGGCCAAAGTTTTTCTGGGTGTACTGTTTTTATGTTGTCCATTCACAATGTCTAATAGTTATGAAAGTACATAGAATGTTAAGTTTTTCTTTGAAATTACGTGACAATATTTGCTATGTAAAAACTTGTTTTATGGACTGATTTAATATGGATTTCATGTTTCACTGGAATGAAAGCTGTTGGATTTTTTACTAAGTTATGTATCAAGTCAAACGTTTCAAGTACTTGTGTTGTAAGTCATTGCATCACAATGAGCAATTCAATTTCACCATACGGAAAGGGCTTTCCATGTGTAACAATCAAATCCATCACTTATGCAGTTAGAAACCAATAGGAATTGTACTACTGAAGGGTCGTTTTACAAGGCAAGATTGTTAAGTTAAAGAAGATAAAGATATTTATTCAGCAACTAGCGGCCGCCAGCGACTCCGTCCGCATGGGTTTCGTTTCCGTACACAGCGTTACTATAGATAGCTTAAAGCCTTCCTCGAAAAATAGTAAGTGGACTATCCAATGCAAAAGATTTGTCAATTCGAACCAGTTGTTACTGAGATTAGCGCGTTCAAACCAATCTGGATCAGGATGTTACACGTGTTATTGTGAGTCAAGCATGAAAGATAGACATATGCTGTTAAGGGATATTTTTTAGGCAATTTTATGAAGAATATTTCCGTCGTATATGATTTTTATGTAACTTTAACCATTAAAGCAGCACACGCGACAGAAGCTTAAAAAATGGAGTAAATTCTCCCGTTTTCCCAATATTTCCCTTCACTACTCTGCTCCTATTTATTGTAGCGTGATGAAAAGTATCCTATAATATGCCCAGGAGTATAAAGAATAATTGTACAAAGTTTCGTCAAAATCCGTCCAGTAGTTTTTGTTTCTATAAGGAACATACAGACAGACAGACAGACAGACAGACAGACAGACAGACAGACAAAAATTTTACTGATTGCATTTTTGGCATCAGTATCGACCACTAATCACCCCCTGATAGTTATTTTGAAAATATATTTAATGTACAGAATTGACCTTTCTACAGATTTATTATAAGTATAGATTAGATTTACAAGGAAATTCAATTGCACGTAAATTTTTATACCCTACTGGGGCACTTTGACGTGAATGGCCTGCTAAGAAGAAGTGCCGGAAGAAACTCAACAGTTAACCTTTTTTTAAAAACATCATTGGTATTGTCGAATACTAGACAATAATACTAGATTAAGTCGTCTAGAACCTAGAGTGTCAGCTTATCAACTAACTCGCAACGTTTGAGTTACTTTTGAGCACATTGCCAAGTTAAATTATCAAAGTTATTTTAAATGGCGTTAGTCAGTAAAATGTATGATATTCATCGAACGAAATTAATTATGCTACGAGAATCATTTTGTCATTTTCTACTTATTAATTAGTTGGCATTCGTTAGCTATAAAAAATAATAACCGAAACACTGGCAAAAACATTTGATCAATTTCGATCATTTTATATCTTCATTAATATAAAAAGTTCTAAGCAAAAACCCAACATTATTTGAATAAAAATGAAAAGCTTACATACATGTTAATAACCCTTATATTGGGACTTGCTGTTTGATAGTCATTAAATGCATAGTTTCAAAGTTAAATAATATCGCTAATTTATGATAAAGAAACTCGAGACATATTTTACTTAACTCCCACACAAGGCACAACCTTTACCATAGTTTGCAAATTATTTAAAAAAAATAGCTGTTTTATTTCAACTCCGTAGGTGTATCATAATTTCATAATAAATTCCTTGGTATCAAATTAATAAAACCTTATCGTTTATTGACAAATATATATTATTTTAAGCTATCTCACAACCTACACGATTTGTCGTGTCGTCTCATATAAATGACCTACCTAAAATTGAGAGGCATTGTAGTAACAACAAATAGCTGCCTTGCAAACCAGGAAATTAACTATTGTGGTACCACGGTCTGGATACGAATACGACCTTAAACGTTGTGTGGTAAAGTTCAAAATGTAATGAGCTATACATGCTAGACTTTATTGTGTTCCTGTATGTGCTTGTGGGAAAAAACCCTATCCTTTTTAGAGTTTTACCATTTCATCTAGATGAAGTAACGTAATATAATAAGCCTGCAAGAATCAAGATACAATTATAAAGATTCTGGAAAGTTACTTAAAAGTTTTAAAATTAGGGTTGTTTCAAGACTTAATAATATCAAACGGTTTTATCGTCTGCCACGAATAATATTATGTATTTTTTATTACAGTCGGAATTGACGATATGAGATATATGTAGATGTGCTAGAGTTACAGATTAGAATTTGATCGGAAAATATCATATTTCCCTGATATCGGAAACATTTCTACATTCCTACGCATAATCCAGTTAGTATTTTTGATATCTAATACGAAAGTTGCTGTTTAAAGTTTAGTGTTGCAAGATGATCGAGATAATCGTGAAACTCGATGTCAGTTTCAATATGTAAAACAATAATGATGATAGCTTTTATTACAATAATCGTGTTTCAAATCGTAAAAAATGCGGGCAGGTCAAAAGGTCCCTTATGTCAATCACTCGCTAAAATATTCTGAACAAATATTTCATAAAATATCAAATAAGCTAGAGCGGTGTCAGAATTAACCGGTTAATTAGTTAACCGGTTTTTCTTGTGAATCATGAAGTGGTTTCCATTTATTGACGTAGGTCATAAGCAGAAGTTGTCGATGTAATGATTCAATTGATGGATAACGAAGGTATTTTGTCAACCAGATGTCATCAAAGTTTAATAACATTACTCCAGTTGACTGGTTTATCACTAACTTTTGGAATAACAATTGATGGTACGTCTTGACTATCCGTATCTATAAATGTGTAATTTTCATTTAAAATGTGATTATGAAAACTATTAAATACCGACCTCCCACCACCTTTTTTCAGAAGATCGTTCATTATTATCCGTTTAAGTAAGATATTTTTCACTCAATAATGAATTTTATCAGGAAAGATGTCTGAATCGGTATCTGCGAAAAACATCTTAAAATGTGATGATGAAAGCTATTGAATACCGAACTCCCACAACCTTTTTTCAGAAGATCGTTCATTATTATCCGTTTAAGTAAGATAATTTTCACTCAATTATGAATATTATCAGGAGAAAAGTCTGAATCGGTATCTGCGAAAAACTTCTCGCGTCACAACACTAGTCGGCGATTTTAAATTTCTTTGATGATCACCTCTGCACCCGTATAGCTTTATTTGCGTAGATGTCATTTGCATAGTTTTCGCAAAGGAACGTGGGTTGCATATTTTCACACCTCATTATATGTTGCGATACTTGGCTGACGCACTACCAGGCCTAATCGTATACTATGAAACATGATTATGGCCAAGTTAATTTGTCAATATGAATATTTCTCTCTATATTCAAATTCGTTTGGACATTATTAATTTTAGTAATTTGTTAACCTGTCTCTTTTCAATATAGTAATGAAATAGCTACGACTGGTGCCATTAATATTTGAGTAGGGCGGGAGAAAAATGAGTTTTTGTATTTACGCAATTTTTTTGATTCGTGTTACTATGTCAGCGACACAAAACAAATTAAGGATTATGTTCGAGTTATCTTAAGAATCAATAAGTTATGCAAGATTAATTTTATTTTATTACCATAACATAACTACGATATCGATTTATCTACGATTTAAGTAGTAGCAGAGAGGTACATGCACATAGCATATATAATATATGTCTTACAGACGCTAACAAAAAGCTTACTTTTTTGTCTTGTAGTTTGTGATGCGCTGTAGACATAGGCTGGCATAGAAAGAATTAGTGCTAAATAATTAAAGTCAGAGCTATCAAAGAATTTTTTAACTTACCATTTAATAAAATAAACTACACTGTTCTTCTCCATGAGACCAAGTTTAACAACTAATGGGTTCCAGTCGACATCACGACTCTGTGCAGCTTTAAGACACCATCAGCTCCTACTGCGTGGATCGGATGAACGGAAGTGAAGATGATTATTACAATTTCTACCCTCAACTTAAAGTCTATAGTTGAGGGTAGAATTGTAATAATTTGAATGACAAGTGACGCATAACATCTGAGTAATTCCGTGGTCATTGCTGCTGGAAAGTAGCCGAAACATCGGGATTTCCTGTAAACATGTAGTTTAAAATAATACCGCGATTCTATCCGTTTTAAAGTAATTTTATTTCATGAGTAACAGTCGCATTAACTTCAGAAAACATTATGTAGACTGTTCTACAAATAGTATTAAGATTCTCCTTTTGTCTGAGCAACATAGTTCCATGTAAACTGCTATAGTTAAAACTATAGTTAAATGTCGCAGGTCACCCAGTATTTGTAGTTACAAATACTTGCGCTTGCGCAACTTTTCAACACAAATTGCACGATAAGGTCGGTACAAACTTACACCGGCTCGGGGCAACTTAATTTTGTTATTATTTTATCAATCTGATAAAATATTTAGTTTAGCTTTTGTATAGATGTAATGGTTTGGGCGTTTTTGATATTACAGGGCTTTGGACTTTTGCATTGCATTATAAATTTATAACACTAATATGTCAGTGATTCGAACCCGCGAACCTTGTAGCCAGTGTATCTGACCACTAGACTAACAAGCAATAGGTACATTGGTATTTTACGTTTAAAAGTTACTATCGTTCGTAGTCTATCTATTCATTCTCTATAGAGGTGTGAAGAAACCCACAGTTTTCTAACATCCTTCACGCTACAATTGTCTACTTAATTAAAGTTTCCTTTATAAGTATTTATTAGATATCAGTCAGTAGCTAAAGGATCTATTGAGTAACGTTCCGCTTGAAAGAACGGAAAGGAGACATGCTATTTAAAGTGTCTTAAAGGTTTCACCTTAATGGTACATTTAAGGTATTTTATTTTGCTTTACAAAATATTTTTATTTAAACATAATTATTATAACGTCATTTCAGTGTACTAAACCACAAAACTAGAAAAGGCTGTCACCGATGAAAAACATTTATTCGACACTTTATTTATTGACTCCGTCCGCGTGGGTTTCGGTTTCCGCACACAGTGTTACTATAGATAGCTTAAAGCCTTCCTTGACAAACGGTAAGTGGACTATCCAACTCAAAAGATTTTGTCAATTCGAACCTGATAGGCTAGCCACTTTGACGAATTCGCCATCCGTTTTCGTAGCGACTTATATATCCATCCCGCTCACATAAATATGCAGTTCGTGTACAGGGTGGCAATACATATAATAAGTCGCGATGAAAGCGTATGGCGAATTCGTCAATCAAAGTGGCATCTTGGCTAGCCTACCAGTAGTCCCTGAGATTAGCGCGTTCAAACCTATCTGGATCAGTTACACGGGTTATTGTGAGTAAGCCGTAAAAGATAGATATATGCTGTCAAGCGATATTTTTTGGGCAATTTTATTTTGAATATTTCCGTCTTACATGATTTCTATTTAACTTTAACCATTAAGGCAGCACACGCGACAGAAGCTTTAAAAATGGAGGAATTTCTCCCGTTTTCCCAACATTTTCCTTCACTACTCTGCTCCTATTGATTGTAGCGTGATGAAAAGTATCCTATAATATGCCCAGGAGTATAAAGAATAATTATACCAAGTTTCGTCAAAATCCGTCGAGTAGTTTTTTTTCTATAAGGAACATACAGACAGACAGACAGACAAAAATTTTTGGATTGCCTTTTTGGCATCAGTATCGATCACTAATCACCCCCTGATAGTTATTTTGAAAATATATTTCATGTACAGAATTGACCTCTCTACAGATTTATTATAAGTATAGATAACTCGACAATTCAATCGGGAATTTACAATTATGCCTATTTTCAAAAAGGTGACAATCGTTTTTGTATGGAGAGTTAGGCCCACTTAAAATTTTAGCGTTTATTTACGTAATGGGTATCAATTTATTCCTTATAATCTCCAGATTATAGTGGTCACATTACTTTTTCATATTTTAACCGGAAACGTTAGAAATAAGATGTGAAAGTATATATTAACCTCATAAACTAATCTGCCATTTTGCTTTCCTGACCTTCAACGCCTGAACCGTAAAGCTTTACACATAAGGGCGATTTTCCATTATGTTTTTCTATGTATCTGAAGTAAAAGCAAATTATTATGACTAGTGGCCACCTGTGACTCTGTCCGCGTGAAATAAGGTTTTCGCACACATAGTCTTAAACTATAGCTTAACATTTTTTAGTTTAAGCCTGCCTTGACTAATGGATTATCCAAAGTAAAAATATTTTTTTAATTCGATTCAGCTGTTACTGATAGTAGCGTGTTCAGACAAACAAACAAACTACAGCTTCTTATATTATATAGAATAACCATTAATGACAGTTGACAGGCGGGAGGTTTCTGACATTTGTATTCAGTTTTCAAATAAAATCAAAATCCGGCAATAGACTAGCACTTGCGTTCCGTTATACGAATTTTTTTTGTATTGTTTATTCGATTTTTTTTATTTCATTAATTAAATGATTAAAAGTCACTACCAATCACCGCCTAAGATAAGAATAGGCCTGAAAACCGTTTTAAAAGTAAATTGCGTCTCCTTTATGTTTGATTTCAAGTGTTTTATTTTAATTCTATTGATAAAAACCTTTTTTCCTTCAGTTATCTGTATGTCAGCCATTGTTTACTAATCTTTGGAAAGATAGTTCACGGATATAATCAAAATAAGGCTTTTTATTTTGGTTTTATAACTCCGGTTTCGTTTGAGATTCACTTCAATTGCAAAATTCATAAAAAATCATGTACATTTTTAACGTAGTTCTCTTTCTCCTAAACGTTACCGATTGTTGGTGGGCCCAAAAAAAACTGTGTCCTTTCGTTTGAAATATGTCAAAAGTAAAAGGCATTAAAAATGCCAAGGTCACATCTTCATAATACCAAAACAATCGATTCTCGAATTGCCCAAAAATCGTATCATTCCAAATTCGATGGCAATTAAACGCACGACTTCAATATTCATGACGTGTATGGCAATTGTGTCTAATTCACTACGAATAGGCTATTGTCCGTCTGTTGCAACGATAATAACTGGCCTAGATATGGGATTGAGCTGTTCGAATTCGTGCTGTTCTTGTAAAATCACTGTTATGTGTCATTAAACGGATTTGATATGCGTTCGCGGTTCTAAAAATGTGGGGACACACGTGATGTTGCAATGCATCGAGTTTATTTTAGTCTAAGACTTTCGCGTTACATTTTCTACGTCATTATCTTCTTCTTCCTAAAGTTTGTCCCGTTTCTATGCGGGGTCCGCTTTGACCATGATCCAGGATTTGGCAAGTCTGGTTATTACAGTGACGCGACTGCCATCAGACCTTCGTAACCCATAGAAAGGAACCAGACAGATTGAATCATGGTTACACATTTAGATCTAACTGAACTAAAGTCAGAAATCACTGAATGTGCAGGTTTCCTCACGGTGTTTTCCCTCACAATATTAGTTGACCACTAAACGTGAAGTAAACAGGAGTGGTTTAAGTACTACATAAATGATCATGGCATTTAGTTAAACTATTGTACAACTATTTTAATGGTTTGGCTAATTTGTTCATTTGGTACTCATATCCTATGTGCTAGGGCCCTCAGGCCAGGATAAAGACGATTTGTCCAAGATGGATGCTTGGAGCTAGATGCTAGTTGCTGAGAACCGGCCTAAATGAAGAGCCCTCGGAGAGGCCTATGGCCAGCAGTAGACTGCAATAGGCTGATGATTATGATGCCCTGTAAACAAAATACAAGTGAATCTGTTGCCGCAATATTTAAAACTAGTTCATAGATAGCACATAGGTATATTAGAATGAGATTACTGCATTACGTGCTTTCTGTGTAGGTATCGATGTTTTATTCATGTTGATAATACCGAATGTAATAATTATTATGTTACATAAACAATATCTTAACAAACTATGATAACCAAGCGACGAAAGACATGTCATACACGCAATGCGATTTTATCTTTGCAATTTGCGTCAAATAAGGTAACAAATAGGCACTTTGCCTACTTTACTTACCTTTATACCTAAACACTTAAGGCCTTATTATGTAAATACAAGAAGGTATACGTATTTTTATTTTATTACATAATACAAAGTATAGTTATCTTAAAATGACATCTATAAGTTAAATATATCAATTAGCATATACATAGATGGTTGTATCTGATAGTGCGTCCTACATAGTCGGATTATTGTAATGGGCTTACGTAGGTGGGCTCAATATGTCTGGCAATTTTATCGCATCTCCAAAGTGTAATATGTTCATTAATTTTATTAGTAAAATGCAATGTATAGCGTAGATTACACTGGGTTTTTTGGTAACAATTGATTTTTTTACGAGACAAAATTACATTTAGAAATCTTAAAATATTGAAGTGTGAATATCAGTTTCCAGATTATCTATGTTATAAAATCAGTATGCATATCACTTTTCTACGATCATAGGTTAATCCAATAATGTAGCCTCCACTCATAGAATATTAAAATCTCATGACTACAATAAAAGAGATTCTGTTACATCGGTTTCATATTAGCTGTGTCAAAAAATATTGTCGATCAAAATGTTGATCAAACTGCAGGACTATTGTATAGGAAAAAAAAATCTGTTGTGTTTGACGCACGAATGCCTTAACTTTACGGTAAGTACAAAGTAAATAAAATTATATATTACACATTACCAATAATACATAACACATTCCTATTCACATACATTATTCCAACATGCCATCGAACCCGATATTAGTCAACAGTGCAATTTTTCACTCGGCATTGAGTGTACTCGGCACACGGGTAATTTGTCCATACAAAAGGCTGTTAGCACGTTATACTTGCACATTCACGATTAATTTGACTGGGGTCTGTGGCAAGAGATGAAGCGGATCAGGCAAAATGTTCACTATACATGGAATATAAGGTTAAAAAATATTATACTTTATATATTCCTTTCATACGATTGGTGATACGAGTAAAGCTTTAGTGTTTAAAATAAATATTAAAGCAAACAGCTCACTTTGGCATAAAAAATATCGCGCCGTGATGTTACATATTGGACGAAATTAAGTAGAAAAAGATGCAAGAACTCGCGTTAAGATAATAATCTACTGATTTGGATATTGAATAGGTACTTGCAAAAAATGTACATACTATGAAATTGAATAAACTGCATTTAAAATTTTGTTTACTGGAGCATTTGATCAATCACATTTTAAGGGGTTAGTTTAAACACTTTTATGTCTCCTTTTCACTAAAGAAATGTCAATCAACCTCAATGTTTCTCTAAATTGTACCAAACCCCACGTACATTATGTCACTTGCTGTAATGAGGGTGTACGAATAAGAGACACGAATGTTACGTCGCCCATGACGAAATCATGCCAGCGATCAAACATCACGCTATCGTGTGGATATGTCGGGTGAAACATGGGCCAAGTTCTTGCAATTGAAGTTTAGGTTTTTAAATTTATGTGGCTCAAATGTATTAAATTTTAAAAGAAAAAAAAATACCTAAGTGTAATCTAATCTAATGTAACAAAAATCATGGCAGCGATCAAACATCACGCTATCGTATGCATATGTGTGGTGAAACATGGGCCAAGTTCTTGCTTTTTAATTTAATGTGTCTCAAATGTAGTTAATTTGGATAGTCAGAAAAAAATTACCAAGTTTAATTCAATGTAACAAAAATGGTTTAGAATAATTAGAAATAAATTAATACAAAATTTTCTGTTTCGTGTAGGTCGTGTACATCAAAAGGGCCGATAGAAGATAAGATTCGTCATTAAACCACTCAAATAGGTCAAGCAATGTCGCGATGATTTAGATCGTAGTCTGTTGTGTGGTAGTCCAGTTAATGACTTCCGTCAAAGTTGCACAACCAATCCTAGAATAGTTAGATGAATAAAATCATGATAAAATTGTGTCAACAATTCACTCTTTGATATTTCGATTTAATCGCATAGTAACATAGTGCATAATATTAATATTCCACATTATGTTAAGAATTATGTAGCATAACACGAGGACCTTTCGCTATAAATAACTGTAATAGGTGTTTCATGTCAACCAATATATAAGTAAAAATAATATAACACATAAATAAACCAACATACATTACCAAACAAAATACACAACCGTCCATAATTGTCAATTAGATTAGAATAATTTAATAAATAATACATTCCGCCTGTGTGGTGTCGAGTTAAAGTCGCATCAGCATTTCAAAGTGCATTAAATATTTTGCATCTTCAATGACTTCGTTGACCGGCGACCAGTGTAACTTGGCCGTCTGTTGACATTTCGCTCTATGAAATTTTGAAATAGTTCAATGAAATTCTCGTCTATCTTGTTTATTTCATGAGACTATGTTACTAGCGACGGGATGACGAAATCAATTAAGGTTTCAAGTCTTAGCACTGGAAAACACGGTTTGTTCTAGTGTTTTTATAGCATTTGTTGTTATGACAACGGATTAGGTGCCAAAGAGGTATCCTTTCAGTAGACTCTGAGTTCACGATTCTAAAAGGCGTTCTTCTTAGTATCGTGTTTAATCCAAGCTAACACATTCCTTGAACGTTTCAAGATCTATATATCACACATCTTGGTAAGAAAGAAAAACACATATTGATCAGTAAATAAACAAAACATTCAAGTTACGAATTAATACAAACTACTGTACAGCTGGTCTTTTTGCCTTAGAGAAAATACAATCTTTTATTTATATGCACCACTGTACAAAGTATATGAAATATATTACCATGTTAACAGTTTAATACGCATCTACATTACACTCAACCATCAACATCTTAACGCAATCCAATAAACATCATCCCTATAATATCATAAATCGAACATATTCAAGTACAAATTACTACTAATGAACATAATTATCAGTTAACGTCGCATTACTATTCTGTAATAAAATAAAACAAGAAGAGATGGGCCCTGTCACCTACAAATAGCGTTAAGATGTTCTTATCTGTGGCTAGATTTACAATATTTGATCTCCTAGGAATTCTGAGATAACCGGTCCTGTGATACTTGCAGCCTTATCTATTCAGCTCGTGATCATAGTGTAATGAGAAACAGTGAGAGACATGAGACAGATTCTACTGGAATGTAATGGGAATAAGACTTTGTGACAACGATGCTCGAACTCAAGCAATTGTTACATACTACTCTTATATATCCGTAAAATTATCTGGGTACAATAGACCAATACTTTATTTTTTGTTAAGATGTGTACTTATGTTTTCAGTATTTTTTTAATGTAACAGCACATAATATTTACTTGGTTGCTCTAGTTAATAACTTTATTCATTTTCGATTTTAAGCGTTAAAAAATGGTTTGCTTAAGTGCTTCCTTACTGAGTTATATTTATTAAATTAAATATTAAATTAATATTAAATATTTTACAACATCACATACATTGATCTGACCCCGTGTTAAGTAGCTTAAGCACTTGTGTTACAGACATCAGAATCAACAGTGGTATTACAAATATACATAAATAGATACATGTAACACCCAGACCAGGACAAACAGACATGTTCATGCACACAAATGTTTATCCTGTGCGGGGATCGAACCCGCGACCTCTTGCGTAATATACAACATCTTGACAATTACACCAAGCAGGTCGTCAAAAAAGTCGATGATATCATTTAATTGTGCCGTTCTATAATTAATTGTGCTTATTAATTTCAAATGAGCTGCTTTAATCTGTGACCTATAAATCCGTACTTTAAAATTTTAATTCTGCATTTGCAGACTAAATGTCAATGCTACTGTATAATTCAGTAGAATAATGGATTAGATAATAATTGTATTCAGTCTAGTACATCAAACGTATGCATATATTGTAAATTAATTTAAAAGAAGAATATGCATGAACCCGTTTTAAAGAATGCCCTTATAAAGTAAAGATATAAATATTCCGGGTACACTTAAAAAGGTTGAAGCAACTGTAAGATCGCATCAAAAATTATGATAATGACGAAGATGAACTAAGGTCACACTTGAGTGGAAATTAAGTTAAAGTAGCCTATGCCTATATGTATGCCAAACAGTCTTTCGTGTTTTCACTAGAAAAAGCCATACACCACAAGACTCTGACTATCTTGATATGAGAACAGTATATTTTAAGAAGTGAGTTGTAATGTTGAATCCTAGTACAGGAGTAAATTAAACTAAGATCAAACGAAGATCAAAGCTTGTATTAGGGATGCTAGGGAACGGAAAGACATACTCAAATACTTTTGTAAACATCCATGACTCGAGTACAAATGCCGATGTTCATCCACAAACATTTGCCGCTAGCGGGATTAGTGCCCGCGACCCTCTGTTTTGTAATCAGAGTCTCTGACCACTAGACCATCGGGCCAGTCCAAAATAAATTAATGCATATTAATTTGCTATAGCTGCAGCAGAATGTCTTTTCCACGTTCTCTTAACTATTTTATAAATAAATCCAGGGCCGTATTTCATCACTATAGACAACAAGTGGGTGTTTCCATTCAGCACAAACGATGCGTATAACCATTTCACCCACACAGTCGTACTGTTTGTGATAATGACAGATATCATTAAGTGATGACGTGATTAACTCTTTGAAGGAAAAGCCTTATCCCTTGTTGTTATAAAAATAAATTCCAGCATATAATTCGAGCTTGGTCCGGGAGACTGGCGCGAAACCGCAGGAGATCGATATAGGAGGCGTTATCTTCTATCGGAGGCGAGACACACCTTAGGTCGCTGAGCTACAGGAGTAAGTAAGTCAGTAATTTTTTATAAGCAGGGACAAATGGTTAAACAGGTTCTAAATCTATCAAAAACAATAACTTTTACAATGTTGCGTTATCTCTGACTCAACACGTATAACAAATTCTTTTCACTTTAATCCCAACTATCCCAACTAATATTATAAATGCGAAAGTAACTCTGTCTGTCTGTCTGTCTGTCTGTTACGCTTTCCCGCTTAAACCTCGCAACCGATTTTGATGAAATTTGGTACAGACAATCTTTAGACCCTGAGACAGAACATAGGCTACTTTTTATTTCGAAAAAAAGAAATCCACGCGGACGGAGTCGCGGGCGGCCGCTATTTAATCATATGTCCACAGGGTTAAGGTTCACAATACACATAGTATCATATCCAAGCAATGTCAATACTATGGCACGTGTTATCAATCGCAATAGTTAACAAGAACTGGCTTTGACATTATCAGTAGTATGTCTAAGGTAAAATGTCAAGACTCAAGATCCTGTGAGCTGGAATTGTCAGTTGCTATTAAAATCAATGAACAAAGCGGTTCTCTGTGACAATTTTCTACTGGGAGTAGAACTGACTGACAATGCTGACAGTAATTTGGTCTATACTGAATGACATTAATAGTGGAGAATGGTTTTGTGTAATGTTTCTGGTGATCTAGCTCTTGACGAATATGGTAAGGGTTGCACATCAAGAGTCACGTTACTCACTTTATTTTGATGCAAAATGCAAATGACCTTTCAACACTGGTAGATTGTGAGTAACTTTACCGTCAAATGTATACGGGGTGTAGAATCCTCGTTATTTGGATATTTTACGGCTCACCAACACTACAACACGCGTACGAATTACAGTCCCGCCCGCTCCGTTCTCTCGCCGGACGGAATGTCATTCTGACACGTGACGTAAGCGCCTGAGACAACCAACACTATACAGCCAATACACTACATCCCTTTCTTGATTTAATTTAGTTTTATTAAAACGAATGTACTTACTTCATATAATCATGAGACAGTTTTATTCATGTGGAAAGTTTACTACTAGTTACATTATTTTAATTGCTTATTAATCAAATCAAATCTTAATTTACGCATTAAGAGGTCAACCAAAATTTTACACCATTGTGGTGCCTGAAGTGGGATTAAGTTGCAAGATTCCTTTCTTCGTCGTTGATTTAATTTCAATCTTACCACACGCTCCATTCGCCCTGAATGAGTGCCCTATATTCCTTCTACGTACTTGACCAGTTTCATCGTTTCGGACTTGGATAACTCCACTTCATTATTTCCACTGTATGCGTTTCAGGATTGTAGTCCTAGCATAATTTATTCTGTCTATGCATTTTACTTTTTCTGTTCTTAATATAAACTTTATCACCTAGTACCTACTAGATCACTTTCTTCTGCCTTTCTTTTCCTATCTCCATAATCCTTTCCTCTTTCTTTCCTTTCTTGATCCCTGTCCTTGACCGCAGAGTCTTTTGATATCCTTTCCATTGTATCACTCACTACAGGAATTTTATCTCTAAATCTTAAATTATTCTTCCGGTGACAGAATGTGGTGTGCTATTGTACATAGTTAGATAGTCTAGTCTAGTAAACTTTCCTTCCAATATTTATTTTCAGCTATGCTTATTTTTTTAACCGCTTTAATATATCGCGATTTTGTCTTTCGACCTCTCCCTTTTGTTGTGGCCAGTATGGGATTGTATTGAAAAAAAGGTGATGTTTCTTTCTGTTAAAAATGTTGAATTCTTCGCTGATCATATCCGCCATATGTCTTCCATTATCCGCTGTTATTAAAGTTGAATTTCCTAAACGACTAAATATTTCTTTGAGTTTTGCCACAATTTCGGTAGGGGTGATTTTCCTACAAATCTTAACTTCTTTATATCTGCTGTAAGTCTACTACAGCAACCAGATGGTCACCGCTAGGGAGGGGCCCATCAAATCAATCGCAATAATAATAATAATAAGGGATGTGACGACCCCATCGCCCGTTGGTGGAAGTTGGAGCTCCTCCTTGAGGAATTACAACTTCCATCAATGCAATCAGTCACCGCAGGGCAGCTTGTGGCGAGCTGTTGGTGTGTGGCGACACCACGGACCCGAGACCTCCCGGGGGAACTTTACCATCTTCTCCCCCACCTCTGGCTTGCCTTAATTGGCCGTCCAGAGTGGAGCGCAAGAGCTATATGCTCGCAGGGTGGAAGTGAAATATGCGTAAGACGCGAGTTGGTGAGGTGGGCAACCACCGAGCAGAAAGCGGTGTACACCTCTCGACACCCTGAGCCGACCACGACCATGTTGCCCTCGTGCCACCCGCGACCGCTAAGGCCGCTTAGAGCGGTGGCTATTTTCGGGGGCCCATCCAGTGGGAGGCAAGTCACCGTCTGCTAGGAGACAAGTATATGAGACAATTTGCATGGCAGACGTCCGATGTCTCAATCAATAGCCCAGTTAACCAATCCATCAACCTACACTCAATAGACCCGGATTAGATTTCCTTTTAATTTTGCAATAGTTCTTACATTTGCCAGGTGCTGTCTTTGACTAGATCTGTATTTAGTCAGAGATAGCACCTGGCCGATGTACTCATCGCATTTAGATCAAATGGTACAAAAAAGCCTCTGCGCTGTTGGCTTTGGCCCCACGCAAGCTTCAAAGGACCGGGTCCCTGTGGACCCGTGATCTCGAAAGAGTACCTACATAATAATAATAATAATAATCATTTATTTCAGATTTAACATCCATAGGTTGTTAGTACATATTAGTAACAATTGTGCTTAATCCTATGTTAGTATTTTTAGTTAACTAAGTAAGTTTATATAATTAATTATTGTTTTTATTTATTTTAGACCTGTGACAAGTTCTACCCAGTGTCTCTGTATGAGGCAGTCTGGCCTAGCAGCAATCATTTTCAGGATACCGTTGGCGCCGCTTCGTAGACGCTGCAGTAATGAAGCAGCTTTTTTACGTATAATCGCGTGAAACCCATCGGTATGGGTTTCAGCAAACATTCTAGAGGCGCTACAACGCCACGGCAGCCCCAACAGCATCCTAAAAGCGTTATTGTACTGCACGCGCAGAGAGTTGTAGGCTCGCCGTGAATAAGCCACCCACAGTCCACTCGTATAAAATGACTGACAGAACGCCTTAAACAAGGTAATTTTAACGTCTGCAGTACATCGAGCGAATCTGCGGGCAATCATATTACTTCTCACCACCAACGCTCTGCGCTCTCTCTCTATGTCATCGTCATCCCTTAGATCACTCGTGATAATGTGGCCTAAGTATTTAAATTTATCCACAATATTCAGTGCTTTACCTTCGAGACATACTGACGGCACCAGACGCGGCCGCTGTTTGGGTACTTTAAATACAAGTATTTCACTTTTCCTCGAATTATATTTTAGGCCATGTACCGCCGCGTATGTCTCACAGATAGATAACAGCGTCCTAAGCCCCGCTATCGAAGGACTTAGCAGCACCATGTCATCCGCATAGCTAAGATTATTGACACAGGTACCGTCAATATGACAGCCGACATGCGTGCTACCCAGCTCCTCGATGAGATGGTTCATATAAACATTAAATAATAGAGGCGAACTCAGCCCCCCCTGCCTCACACCGCATTCCAGCCTGTACTCATCCGACAGGGCACCCTCCCATCTCACCTGGTTCTTCTGGTTAGCATACCAGTATCTTAGAAGGGACGTGTACTCTACCGGCACACCCGCATCCCGCAACTTGTCCCACAGTACATCATACACGACCAAGTCGAACGCTTTGGACAAGTCGAGGAAACACGCGTACACCGGTGTCTTCCTGGCGGTATAGTATCTAACAGTGTGTTTTAGACTAAGGATTGCACTCTCCGTCGATAGTCCCGACCTAAAACCAAATTGACCGTCATGTAAATCGAAACATTCAGACAGACAACCATTTAACACACTGTCAAACACCTTAGCCGCGATGGTAGCCAGCGAGATGGGACGATAATTATTCATATCAGACGTGTCACCCGTTTTATTTTTAACTATTGGGACCACAATTGTTCGCATAAGCGCCTCTGGTAAATACGAGTGACCCATGCACAGACTGAAAAACAGTGAAAGGACGCGCGGGAGATGAACCCCTGCATATTTAAAATGCTCAATGCTGAGACCATCGTGACCAGGTGATTTCCCACGCACCATCCCACAAATTATCTTGGCCACACTCTTCGCGGGGATCTTTGCATTCCTTCGGGATACGATGGTCTCATCATCGCTCACATTGCTAGGCGCAGTGTCTAATGGTGATCGCACAATAAAATGGTTCTTAAAGGCATCAGCAATGTCTTTGTGGTCACAAGCGCCACCCACACTCACCGGGCGGCTCCCTTTCACATTCATTTTATTTGTGTTTTTCCAAAAGCTTTTAAAGTTTTTAGATGAAAGATCAGAAGCCAGGATATCCATTTTAAGTTGTTCTTGTCTATTTTGACACCATTTAAATTTAGCCTTAAAAAGTCTCCTGGCCTCCGACATCTCATCAAAAATACGACCACTGGTTGGTCGCCCCGCTAATATCCACAATTGAAACTTAAGCCGAGCCTCCCGGTGCGGACCTGCGACGTATTTATTCCACCCAGTGACATTAACTCCCCTCTTTCTACACTTTTCTCTATATGTTTGGATTGCTGCTTGTGACAAGGTATTTATAATATTACAATACATATTCTCAATGACAACGTGATGGTTTTTGTCAGAACAAAATCTCAATGCAATGTCAATCCAAGAACCGTCAGGCATTTCTCGTCGTTTCATAGGATTTGAGGCATGTAGTGCAGATACAAGAGTGCATCCTTTACACGCTTTTACAATGTTTTCGGCATCCTTGTTACATTTAAGCCACCAAACTTTTGTTCGAAGTTTTGCCTTCATCGATACAATGCGGAGATTTATAATGAGTCTGCGATATTGGTCTTACCCGATTGTTAAACTACTTTGTAGCTATACGACTGTACTATAACCCATATCTCTATCCTAGCACATGTTTTGAACTTGATTCAAATATAACCTCCGACGGTTTGTGGTCTGTTATAAGTTCGAATCTTCTGCCATAGAGGAAAATGTGAAAATGCTCTACTGTCCATACACGGGCTAATGCCTCTATCTCAGTCTGGCAGTAGCGGCGTTTACCATCAGTCCGAGTCTTGTGACCATATTCAATAATCCTGGGGTTGTCTTCAGAATCAGTTTGGACTAGCACTCCACCCAGGCCCACCGGGCTAGCGTCTGCTATGACCATCGTACGATCGTTTACATCGTAGTTACCTAAGGTAGGTATATTTGTCATGATATCCTTCATTCAATGAATTGAAACATCGCTGATTTTCTGGTCGCCAATGATCTGTAATATTTTTTCGATCTCCATTTTTTATTTCGAAGAAGTGCTTTCAGAGTTTCGTTATTGTCGCATAATTGGAGATCCATTTGCCTGACGAAATTAATCAGGCCTAAGAAGCTTCGTAAATATCCGGCAGTTTTTTGGCCCTCTAAATTCTTTTATCGTAGAAACGTACTTTTCCAACGGTCTCACGCCTTCTGCTGACAACTCATGTCCCAAAAACCTCACTTTACTCATCCCGACAGAACATTTGTCTTCTCTTACTAATACATTATTCTCTTTCAGAACTGACATCACTTTCTTTACTCGAGCATCATGCTCCTGCCTGTGTTTCCCGTAAATCAAGATGTCATAATTTACCACTCCTTCACAACCTACAAGCATGTGCTCTAATGTTTTATGAAAGATTTCCTACCTAAATAGGCCTTTATTATTGGTTATGAGGGTGGTTATATGTTTTGAAGCCATTTTATGAAATGCGTCTTTTATATCCAATTTTGTGAAAACTTGCATTTTTCATCTTTCGGTATTAATTTGTCCATTGTCGGCAATGGGTGGTTTTCTCGTACAGCTTCATAAGATCGACGCATGACTTCACAAAGACGTATTTCTATTTATCCCCTCAAACTTTGAGACATGGTAATCAATTGAATGGTTCAGATAAATAGGTGTTATCTACTTTGCACATCAATTAAATGATTGGATTATTTATCCCCACAAACTTTGAGACATGGTAATCAATTGAAGGGTTCAGATTGAGCTTAACAATCTGCTTATCACTTTAATAAGCCTTCAACACCGGCACCACAGGGTATACCCATTTGGAAGAGCTTACGGCTGGTTCTATAATATCCCTTTGTTTAAGATATTCAATTTTCCCCTCGATTTTAGCTTCTAAAGGTAGCGGGGTCCTTCTAAAAATGTACAAACAGGAGTAGGTAAAGATTAATAACACATAATAATCAAACAACATCTAAAGATGTTGCAATATTATGTTTAATAAATAATTTAAGGTATCAACAATATTTATTTGGACTTATACCTCACCATTATCATTTATAAATATATATTAGATACTTTATAACAATGAAATCAATACCTGTAAGGCTTTAGTGGTGTGGTATTGCCACAGGCCGTGAATGTTACAGTAGGATTTAGTTGTTGATTAAACATTAAACAAACTAACTTTGTTCTTCTTCATTGTTTACCAAGTTGATTCCTGTTTGAGCAACCTGCATGAATGTCGCTTGTAGATTTTGCTCTGTTTTGGAGCAGAGTATGAATCTAGTTTAGATATTGCAACTTCAAACACGTCGACGCCAATACTTGACTCAATATTAGCACCAGAAATGTTCTAAAACACTTCTTGCGAATCTAAACTAGCGAAATGTAGAAGAGAAGCCCTTTTCTTGATGTCTTTATCAATGTTAGACGCTTCCAAGAATATGAGCAATGCTCTTTTCCAGCGTTCCCATCGTATACCCACTGAAGTGGATTCCCCGTAACAATCAAACTTTTCCAATGACAGGAGTGACATCTTTGGGCAACCTGGAGTGATAAATTTAATGATTCAGATATGTTATCCGCTATTTACTCAACAATTTAATGGTCGGATTATCTGCTATTTAATTTAATGATTCAGATTGATGCCTCCAATCTGCTTATCAATTCAATGATTCAGATTGATACCTCCAATCTGCTTAACAATTCAATGATTCAGATTGATTCCTCTAATCTGCTTATCAATTTAATGATTCAGATTGATGCCTCCAATCTGCTTATCAATTCAATGATTCAGATTGATACCTCCAATCTGCTTAACAATTCAATGATTCAGATTGATTCCTCTAATCTGCTTGTCAATTTAATGATTCAGATTGATCCCTCCAATCTGCTTATCAATTCAATGATTCAGAATGATTCCTCCAATCTGCTTATCAATTTAATGATTCAGATTGATTCCTCCAATCTGCTTATCAATTTAATGATTCAGATTGATCCCTCCAATCTGCTTATCAATTTAATGATCAGATTTTCATCTGCTCTTATATTTATTTTCATTTAATCAACATGTATATAAGTGTGTACTTTTAAAATGGAGTATGTACACTGGGTCCTACAATGTAGTTGTACTTTAAATTTTGTTTTTCCAGTTTTTGGTTGGATGGCCTGGGTCTCAGTAGTCATGCTCACTATAATGTTCATATGTATTTAATATTTTAATTCTGTACCTGAAAGAGGTAACTTTATGGCCTAGTACTAGTAAAAGTACAAGTATGTAAACTTGACAAAATTAAATATTGTAACAAAACTTGGCGATTGAAAAGAGCAACTATCGAGTTTCTTGCCGCTTCTTCTCGGTAGATGACTGCATTCCGAAGTCGGTGGTAGATTCAATGTGTTGTTTTATAATATTGACGATTCATAAGTGCTTTTCTGAGGCCTATTTGAATTAAGTATATTTTGAGTTTGAGTTTGAGTGCGGTATGGGAATCGAACCTGCACCTTCATGCACAAGCGGCCGTTTCGTTTCCAGCGACGTCATTGGATTATAATTGTTAATAATGCAACAAAACTAAAATACAAATAAATATTTTTAATTTAAACGTAATCGTTTATTTTCTAATACGAAATAGGTATTTCATGCCCAGCATCTAGCATAATCCAATTAAATAACGTGATTACTGTCGCCAGGTATTTCAAATATACACACATAACTTTTGTAGTAAACGGCCCAAAGAAGGAAAATAGAAAAGTTAATTTCTTAAACATCTCTTCTTCTTCTTCATTCGAGTGCTAGAGCCCGTTTTACTACATGGTCTTCAGGGCGTCTCATGACATGACCGAACCATCGCAGGCGGCTTTCAGTAAGTTTTCTGCAATAGGCGCAACCTTAAAACTTACTCTAATGTGCTCGTTTCGCACTTTATCAAGTCGAGTTACACCTGCAGCCCATCTAAGCATCTTCATCTTACTGACGTGCATTTTCTGTTCATGGGCTTCCTTTATAGCCCAACATAAATTATTATTTTGATAATCCAGTATAAAATAATTCTAACTTCACAATTGATACATGTAACTAAACAACGTTTGTCAAAACAGCCTTTGCACAAAGTATGTACTTTGCCTTACTACATTGGCTTCATTTTTAAATAGCAAAATACTGTTAAAATTTAATGTTAAAATTATTGTTTAACATTTATCAAGTCAGTAACTATACTCATAATTTTGATGTTTTATTATTTACCATCAAACCTTTAAAGAATCGGTGTTAATAAACAACATAATTAACTGTACCGCTCAGAAGTCCGAGCCGCACTCGAAAAACCGAAACAAATTCCCCTCGACCCGGGGCGGGAATCGAACCCAGACCACGACCCGGTATCTATACTATTAGGTCAACACAGTGAGGCGAATGTTCCAATCGTTTCCTTTTGTACGCCTCAATGCCAAGTTATTGACCTACGTTAAAGTTTGTAGGTACAAGGGACTACCCGAACGGTGGAATGTTATTGTTAGAATTTGCGCTCGAACTGCATCAATTTCTTTGTGCGGTACATATAAATTACGCGTTTCAAATGTTTCTTTTCGTTTCTTCTTGAAATACATGACCATTTAACGTTCAACATTTAATTTATACACAATCTTACTAGTATACTGAGAGATACATGAAAAATCGTGGTTTTAGAGATCACTGATTTTTCCTTTATTTTTTTTCCTTTTTTTTTTTAGTAAGTAGTATAATGTACCTTTCTCCTCGTCGCCACATGTAGAATCCTCGTTATTTGGATATTTTACGGCTCACCAACACTACAACACGCGTACGAATTACAGTCCCGCCCGCTCCGTTCTCTCGCCGGACGGAATGTCATTCTGACACGTGACGTAAGCGCCTGAGACAACCAACACTATACAGCCAATACACTACACGGGGCAAAGGGATATAGTTTCTAAACGAATACCTAATTGTTACGGCATGTGACCTCCACTGGTACACAAAGGCATTCAAATTGGTCATCATGAAACGTAATACTTGTACTTTTTGAACAGCAACGTATAATATAATACATCTTTAAGAGAACACCAAACATACTTCATTGTCAAGGTTTTCAACTCAATAATTGCAGGTTTGTTTACTTATGATTTGTGGATTATCCCACCCGACAGTATAATGTGTGCGCCACTGTTACAATGGCTTACTGAACTAATAAAACAAAACCAGATAATAAAATATACACGAACAAAAAACTGTAAAACAAGTGATGCGTCGCCGGAGCGACATCAAATAGTCGCTTTTGTACTTTTTGGTTACGCTCTGTTAACTGGCAATACAAGAGGTATAGTCTATGGTCAAACATGGCCGCCGGGGCAACGAACCTCCATTCGCAACAAAAATTAACATTCAGTATAGCCATTCTAGCGTAATTAACGTAAAAGATTGGATCTGACCATCGGCCTTTGGTACAGTACAGATATTGACAGTACACTCTCCTCTATTTGGATTCACTCATTCGTGCGCGCGTTTGTTTGTTTATCACCATCACAATGCGAAAAGAGCCGTAGCTTGCAACTATGTTAGGAAGCGGGTATTTGAAAATATACTTGCCATGGACGTCTGCAAGATAAACAATTTTCAGTTTCAGATACAAAAACAGCCGTTATTTTCGGGCGGTCACCAACATTTGAAATACAAATGCCCAAGATAGAATGAATCCCAGTAATCTGAAAAGTTCGCAACTCCGTCCGCAAGGATTTCGGTTTCTGCACACATAGTGTTATACTTTAGCTTAAAGCCTTCCTTGCCAAATGGACTATCCGACACAAAAAATATTATTTCAAACCGAACCAGTATTTCCTGAGATTAGCGCGTAAAAGCAAACAATGAAACTCTTGTAGCTTTATTTTATTCGTATAGATGGGTCAAATCAGTCTATCAGAATCATGCAAACGGATATCTCCCACTGATAACTCATTACCTGTGGCTTAGCTGTAAACGGAAGGTTTTAAATCCAGTTCCAAATTCATATACGTGGATAAGTTACTAACCATCTGATAAATTTTAATATTTCGCAATGTGGGAGGAAAGAGAGATTTTAATATGTTAATGAATGTATTGATAATAAACAATGATTAACATAATGACAAATAAATATGTCAAAGAACAAAAGACATTTCTAAATTGAAATCTCAAAAAGGAAGTTTTGAATTAATTTAGTTTTATTGATCGGATTAGTCTGGTGGTATATTTGAGAGTCGTTAAGTTATAGTTATTTTATCAAATTGTAATTTTGTTGAATTCTCAATTTATTAATAGGTACGGGATTATTTGGAAATGGTACATTCATACTTGTCAATCATTTTCATAGTTAACAAACCAAATGCCGAAAATACCGCTAACGTAACTATATAATTTAATGATGATCATGGAAAGCCAATTCCGTTCTCCCGAGACTATTCAAAATATTTTAATGATTTGTAAATTACGTTCCATTTCGAAATAAACTAACACCCATTAATTTCCTCTTCTGTAAAGGGCAAAAGAGATTATACACCTACAATACAACAGTTCTCAGTAATCACTGCCTTTTGGCATAGTCATACTTTGACAAAAAGGGATATTATTGGGTTTGCAACAAAGCTTGGAGTTAATTTGATTTTAGAGTAGATAGCTCACCCGTCAAAGGCATATCAAACGTTTCTCAATTCGGAATCATTAGTGCGTAGATTTTTTATTGGAACACATATTGTTAGCGTTTTTGTTCACTTCGGCGTAGGGATAAAGTACACGTATTAAAGAACGCTCACTTAACGTTTTAACTGCCTCCGTGGTGTAGTGGTTAGATCGCTGGGCTCAAAAACCACGGAGGTCGTGGGTTCGAATCCCGCGGGGAACAACACTACTTTGTGTTGTTTTTCTCAGTTTGGATAGGACATTGCAGGCTGGAATGACCTGATTGTCCGATAAGAATAGTGATAACGTGCTTCGGAAGAAATGTTAAGCCGTTGATGCCAACGATTCAAATGTACTGATTGATAACCTTTGTGTGGGTTGCGGAGGTTATATCATCCATCCAAGGCTTCATTCGAGTACTCAGTAGTTATCCAAGTCTACAGTTATTCTTCAAAATGTAAAATTTCGAGTGTTTGATATATTTTGAAATTTTAACCATCTTTTACCAATTAATAAGGAACATTATGTAACTAAACTTTAAATCTATACTAATATATAAATCTGAAGAGTTTGTTTGTATGTTTGTTTGTTTGTTTGTTTGTTTGAACGCACTAATCTCAGAAACTACTGATCCGATTTGAAAAAATCTTTTTGGGTTGGATAGTCCATTTGATGAGGAAGGTTTTAGGCTATTGGAAATCGAAATCCACGCGGACGGAGTCGCGGGCGGCCGCTAGTTACTAATAAAATTTAGTTTAATTTAGTACGCTTGGAGAAATCTTAATGCACTGTGGTCGTAACGAGAGAATTTTAATCTCAGTAATAATAACGATGTGATCTTACCAGCAGTGTTGAGGCGTTGTAACAGTTAAGCAAACAATGAACGCGTGCCTCTTACAAGTCTTACAAATCCCATAGTTATTAGGTAAAACTGTGATCTCTGAACCGAAATTATGTATACGTAATCTGTGGAAGGTAAATTGCCTTAATTTACTTTCGGCAGTTGATGACGGAAACCATTTCATGTACAGTATACAAGTCGTCTTATAGGTCTATGGATGAAGTAAAAAGCATGCCACAGAGAGAGTGATAAATATGATTTTAGATGAACATACAAGCAGAGGAAGATATTTTTTAATGTAACGTGGAGGCAAACAAACAAGAGTGTCATCTGATGGTGAGTGATCACCGCTGCCCATTAACATCAACAAACGCACAAGGGTCGCAGATGCGTTGCCTGCAATAAAGTACCCTTAGCCTCCTCAACGGAGCGTTACCGAACTTACTCATACAGCAGAAAATTCAGTTACGAAGTGCTACTTCACTGTGGTCTTCTGTAAGGTGGAGGTACTTCCCTAGACTAGCGGCTCATTCGAGTGGTAGTTCCACAAAGCTCTACCTCTAATAATATAAACAGATAAATAGGGCAGGAGAATGATGATGGTTAAGGTGAATTAGATTTTAAGGATCCAAATTCAAATAGGTAGGGAAAATTGTTAAACCCGTTTGGTTTTAGTAATTTAGCAAGTATTTTTATTTATTATTTATATTATTACTATTATACATTACCATCAACATTGTAGTAGTATTTGGCGTTATTTTTCTAATTGAAGGCTTGTTGGCTCGACAGTGGGACATTAATAGGCGAATACTTTACCATTTTAAGACACAAGTTTAAAGTTTAATAAATACGCCAAATTACTAGTCATTCATGCTAATTAAAATAATACGACTTTCATTAGAAGACTGGTTAGATGACGCATTTGGAAGGTCAAGATCATTAACAAAAACATAATTATAGAATAGTAAAAGCTTATCCGAATCTCGTTGCAAGCCCTTATATTGAAAGGCAGCTATAATTTTATTAATTAATTAAGTGATAATTATGTGAAAATTATTACAATATTAATTTTTAATTCAAAGATTACTGTGCCCGATACGCTTATCAAGACTATTAATTGTAATTATGCGTTAAATTAATGATAAGATCTTATCTCTCGGAGTGGTCACTGGGTAACGATTTGACATCTAATTTGAATATCTAAAGGCTTGTCGCCTTAGTTTAGAATAGGTTGACTGGTACGCCAAGTGGCAGCCGGGTCAGAAATCTTGGGTCCTAATCCCGTGTAAGATTGCTGTCACCGTAATTGTAGATTTTTTTGGCTAAACTGGGCATAAAACTCTTTATAAGAGAGATATTGTGTCATATTGTTGCAGATCTTATAACAACCTCTATTTTAAGAAAAACAAATATTTTCTCCTCATAACATTATTTGCTATTATAACCACAACCTGTTCTACCGTAAGCTGAATATAATAGCAGTAGGTATAACGATCCAAGTGAGATTTTTGGCACTCAAATGATTTCCCACGGATCGCTCGCTCGGGCTTCAAGCTCACGCGATCTCTGGGTTAGATTGAATCATTTACCATCGTGAAGACTGGACCATTTATAGATTTAAAACGTTAGATTTGCCCTCGCCATACTTCAACCCAATTTTAAATTGGCACTAAAATTTTAAGCGACAGTCGCTTCTAATGTGACATGATGTTGAAACGTATGTTTTTTCATGTGATAGGGAGACATATGAGCAAAAGGGTCACCTGATGGTAAGTGAGCACCGCTGCCTATGGACATCAACAACCATACAAAGGTCGCAGATGATTCGCCTGACTTTAAAAACACCATACCCTCCCCAACTGAGCTCTGGCGACCTTACTCACCAGCAGAAACATAGCACAACAGTTACGTAGTTCTACTTCACTGTAGTTTTCTGTAAGGCGGAGGTATTCCTCAGACGAGCAGCTCATTCGAGTGGAAGTGCCACAAATCTCTGCCCATCTTAAAACGTCATATCAAACAAATAGATGCCACAGATTTCTGCTGTTGGGGCATATTTAACTATTAAATCTCTGGTACCAGTTATAAATAAAATTGTTTAAAACATTTCGTCAAGCCACTTTCGTTCTCTCATATTCAATTTGGAATAGCGGAATCGGTAATCGATTATCGCAAGGTAAGCTTCGGACCGTAATCTCGAATTATAACGTTCCGATACAGTCCGGATGGATTAATGTAATTGAATTGTGCTTCGTGATTCTGGTCTTCAGTTTACGTTTGTTAATTGTTTATTTATGTGAAAATATAATCGTTCACAGGCTGTAATATCAATACAAATTTTGATTGTCACTCTGACAGAGATATACACCTTATCTTCAAAGTTATCTGACGAAAAGTAACTATCTGCATTCCTTGCTCTTAATACTTAGAAAAAGAAGATCCCTGCATTTCATTTTTTTTTTCATGTTTGCCTTGACTACCGCCGCTTGTTTGGGGAAGTACCACCATCTTACAGAAAACCACAGTGTAGTAGCACTTCGTAACTGCTGTGCTATGTTTCTGCTGGTGAGTAAGGTCGCCAGAGCTCAGTTTGGGAGGTTATGGGGTTTTTAAAGGCAAGCAACGCATCTGTGACCCTTGTACGGTTGCCGATGCCAATGGGCAGCGGTGATCACTTACCATCAGGTGACCCGCTTGTTCGTTTCCTCCCTATAACAAACCAAACAAACATTTACAAAAACTATCACGTATAGAATGTGTAAGTATGCGAATCATGAAGTGCTGTCATAGTATAGCATGACATACTCGTAATATCTGTCTTCAGCCATATTTCTTACTCCTTAAACCTAATCTATTTTCCTGTTTGACGTGCCCACCTAGTTACACTCTCTAGCCTTTAACCTGATCTGTTCCAATTCTGTCAAACCATAAGTTTCCGTCAGCGCTACCCCATTAAACAACCACGATATTTATTATAACTCCAATTAATTTCACTTCATCGGTACCCCATAATTTCGCTTGCGCAACATTCCGCGTTTTACCAGTCTTACGAAACTCACCATGAAATATTCAACAAAGGAGATGTTTTTTATAATCGGCCATTAGTATTCAGGTTACGTTTGTGTATCACACCAGAAATGACGCAATTCTCGAAATGGCAAAATGCCCGGAGCTGCCAAGCATTGTTTCACAGCGACCGATCCCAGATGATAATCTGAGTCAGGAACTGTGATTTACTTGATAAACATTTTTGTGAGACAGTTGAAAAATGTTTGACGATTTCTTGTTCCGATGTGTTAATTCATCTTGCTTCTTTATGAAAATGTTTCGCCACCAAGTAGATATCTATCGAACCGATGTCGTTTCTGATTAAGACCTCCGCTTATCCACTGTTCTAAGGAGGTGTTCAAATTTAATTGTAACATCTAATTGTATTCTTCGGTGAAAGTGCATACTCTTGTTGTAATAACTGTAAGAATTTACAACTGTCGCCTCGAGGGAACTGATTTACGATTTTTTATTGGCATTTCAAAATTCTAAAATCCTCTCGTCCCGTTAATTAATATACCAAATAGATGCCGTCTGTTTATGGCTGTTAAAATAAACAAAATATTGATAAGAGTTTTAAAGGCTCTTATGCTAACATTTCTAGCAGGAGTTACCATTTGAGAGTACTATAATTTACTCCTGAAACTAAACCAAGCCCAAGAATTCCCATCAGTAACTGCCACTGTCCTCATTATCATACCTAACAAACTTGAATATATTGCACCAATCGCAGTAATGTATATACATATTTGATATCCTTTAATTCGCATTGTGTGAATTTCATCGGCATAGTTAGGTCTAATGTGGCATGTTTAGGACCAGATTTAAACCCTTAGAATGCCCTCACTATAAATCTTACCTCTCTGAAGTTGACAATATAATTTGAAGCGACGCTCGCGCCTTATCGTAGTGATAGCACACACTCAAAGTACGTTATTTGAAACAAAATAACGACACAGTTTTCTGCTGTCGGGCATGTCCAAAGATTTGAATCTATGGTTTAGGACATAATATAGACGTTAGACACCCGTTTCGGTTCATTAAAGGGTATTGTGTGTTTGTTTATGCGATCGGGAGCCCTATAATGTTGGGCTCGGTTTGCTAATAGCGGTCAACGCTGGATATCGCAGATTTTCAAAGGTTACTGTTTTAAGATATTGCCTGTAGATGTTAACGGTGAAAGTGAATTGAGAATGTTTGTGTAGGGTTTGTCTTAGGGTGTTACCACACCAATCGATCAGTCGTCGATCGATGTCATCGATCGATGGTAGAATGGAATAGTCGACGTCGATCGAGTTTTTGTCAAACGATCAACGTCGGCCGGTGCCATCGATCAGCAATCGATCGATTGGTTAGTCGACTGGTGATTGTCGATGGCGTCGATCAACTAAAGCTACCACCCAGCCGATCGTCATCGGTCGATGTCGATCGATTGGTGTGGTAACACCCTTACAGGTAAAAACTTAATTTAATTGTCTTTGAACGACAATTACATTGTTTTGAAGATGGATGGATTGAGTGATGTAAAGATAGCTAAGCTGTTGATTTTTAAGATTTACTTGAAAAGTTTTGAAAGTGCATTGTCCTTTTTTATACTTATAATTGTTACTTTTTGTTACAGGTAAGCAATATCTACTACACAGTTTGCAATTAAAATCTGAGGTATGTTTCTGTGTTATGTCGATAGCCTAACTTCATTCAAACATTTAGTAACGGTGATTTAGATTTTTTTTCATATTTTTTCACACATTTCATCCAGTTAAAACATTTTTATTTATGCCCATACAAATAACTTAACCTTTCCACCACACATGATTTACAACAAAAAGCCCTTGTAACATCAGTATATGGTAGCTCGTCCTATATTTTTTCTTCTACTAACTTGTCATCTCAGCACGCCCTTTTCATGTATCCGTTCGTACTGTAAGGGCCAGACCGATATGGTAGATAAATAATATTTCTAGCAATTTATATCTGTCACGTTTATCATTTGACGTACATTGCATACGATCACGCAATGAATGCGTTGAATAAACAATAGATTTGCGGTATGGAACTTTGACAAGATTACAACAAGCTTACAATGCTTGAAAATGTATGTACGTACGTACTTGATATAATTTATGAGGAGTAAAATGACGAAGGTGGCGCAAGATAGAGCCGGTGGAAGATCTTACACAAGGGTCGCTGAGCCATAAAAGTTAGTTAAAATGACGTGAATTACATATCTTTGAAGAAATATTGTTTCGATCATTCTGTGTCTCGCCGTCATGGACGTACTTTTTTATTGACCTCATGTTAATGAAGACAATTATCAGACAAACACCACTATTGGACTTCCCAAATTTATATAGACAACCTAAAAAAAACACACTTAACATTAACTATCATATTTGAAAAATCTATTTCCCAAGTCTTTCTCCCATAGGAAATCTACCACAATGTCCATTTTCAAAAAGTTAATAATATTCCACCAGCATTAACTTCTTCAGAAACGTGGGATTTCTATAGGAATAAGGAAATTAAGTTAATTTAGCTTTATCTTTCCGGTAAACAGTGGTTAGGTCAAACCGTTTGGCTTGACTTGACTTTACGGTACCGTAAATGTTGTTGACGACTGTTATGAAACTGCTCTTTAATGTTTGACAAATGTGCGGCTGGAGAATAATGTTATGCTATTCACTGTTATATAGAGCTCATAACACCGCTACTTTAATAAAAATAATACAGATATTAGATATATAAAATATTAATGTAATAAGAAATAATCTGAATTAAGCAGTGTGAAATTGTTAGCGAGATCTTTAGTGTTACCTCTAACTTGAACAGGAACTTACACTCGTTATAAATAATTGCACAAACTGTTGACTTTTTAATTATCATGGAAACCTGGATAGCGTAAGAGACATTGTCACTAACTAGGATATAATACCAAACACAAAGTCATGTAGGTTTAATCATAGTTACAGCAGTTTTCAAAGAAACGTGACATTTCCTACGTGCGTATAAACATACTTAATGTGATTTAATATGTGAATAAATTGATACGGTAGGTTAAAAGGCGATAAGGTCTGGTTACGTAACGAGGAAATCCTGAGATTCCTGAGATTAGCATAAAAAGATTTATAAATAACGGGAAACTACAGGATTCATCTATCAGATAAATTATATTTAAATGACCTGTGACGTCCTGCTTACTATTCCCTAGAGGAACACTTAATCAAGCAGCGAGTATAATTACTGAATATTGTTATCTTTTTCTGAATCTGTTTCCTTTATTTTTGTCTATACGATTCTGTGTCTCTCACCTCGATGGTATAGGGGTTTAGGTCTCGGGGCATGGTCTCGAGTCCTAGAGTCAATTCACAAAAAATTGTGTTGGTTTTGGTCGGCTTTGTGATCGTCAATCTGAATTTGACAAGCGCGGCAATTAAGCCAATACTTATCTTTGTAAAGATTGAACTGCAATACAACTACCTCTGTAATTTTTAATTATTTTCAAATGAAGGAGGCTTTTTTCGTTGTAGTAATAGGCTGATACGATTTACTTTAAGGGTCCCTCAAGATACTCTTCACAACTTCAATAGGCAGGCATGTCTGCCCACAGTTGGTTAGTATAAGACCGACCACTATTACTGTTGTCTCCAACTATTTCCCAACCGCCATTGCCACATAAGTCATAACATAACCAACACCGTGGCCTTATCTCGGATCGGAATCGTAAATCTGGAGCATGCAAGTATCAATTATGCATTCATGCTCTAATTGTTTTAATTGCAATCATTTCGGGTTGTAATTTAGTGAACGGTAGCCAGTGGTTAGCGGCTCTAGGCGATAGGGGCATTCTTAAATAAATAGTCCGCCAATTATGCATGAGTGATTTCATTGTGAGATTCGCTAAGGCCTTTGGCTAGGCTTGTTTTGACCAGTCCAATTCAAATAAATATCTGATTAATTGGAGCTACGTATTACTTATTGCCTCGCCGTATACATAAGCGCCGTTGTAAAAACATAGTGAGTTGTTCCATTTCTTCGAGACTCATGATGTAGAACTATACGATAAGTTAAACCTACTTCTGATCTTTCAAATTCTATGTTTTTATCGGTAGAGCCAAGCGGCTTTGCTAGCTGAATGCATCTATCTGGCTCCATTCTGTGACAAGAGCATAACCCAGAGACACAGCAAGAGCTGGTCACAAACACAGCAAGAGCTGGTCACAAATTTAAGGAAGTAGGATGGGTACTGAATACCTTCCGTACTTATGAAAAAAAAATACATTCACATTTCCTTTTTAACGCTATACCACTCGTGTCATGATATTATGCAAAAACTACAAATTACGCACTTAAGCCAAAAATAAACTGTATGTACAAACAAATGTACGAAGCATATATCCGCTCCTACACTAAACAATATTCCTTTGAAACAAACTCGTGCTTACATCGGCGCCGTATCAAATTACCTGAAGAATGTATTGTGCAAGCGACCGTGAATTATTTCCAATGTTCGAAAACCACTGCGTATGAAAATTTCTTTGCGATAACTGCGCATTTAGGTATATTATTTAGTGAAACAGTAAAGACATTTATTCATAATTCATATTTATGAATTCGCAAAAGTACGGATTTATTCAAGAATACAACTTTGGTTGACAAGTTTAAATTGTAAAACTAGTTTTTTTCGTACTTATGTAACAGTCTTGCCTAAGAATTTGGAGGACCAAGATTCATGTTAGGGGTATTTTATCTTTCGTGACTAATACTCGAAGGTAAAAAAGTTAAAGACTGTTGGGTATTGCAAGTAAAATGCATATCAAAAATATCAATATTACTCTACATTCATCGACAAGTCAATGCTATGTAAACATAATATGGACTTGAAGCAAGAGATGAGTTAAGATTAGTTTTCATTGCCACATTTGTTTAAAATAGCACACTCTATTAACGCTCTGACGACATGCATTTGTGTAACAAATGCTACATTTCCAATGCCGCAAATTTCCGACAGAGCATTTGCAATCTTCGATGACGCACGACCTTAGCTTCCAAGATTTCGGAACCCAAACTTTCCAAGAATTTGAATAACGAAGGATTTCACCAGCCACGAAAAAGTTATTATAATAAAACAAGCAAACGTGCTATGCGTTAGAATATTGTTGATCACATTACAGACTTACACGATGTGCTCATAGAGATATTATCGTATGGTCAAAGAGTTTCACTGCACGCTTGTCCCGTAACTTTCTGTTTATATTAATAAATTCACCAAAAGTGAAAAGTAAAAGTAATAATTGCATAGATGCGTCGATGGCGGAGGCGCGGCCGATGCCCAGAACCTTTAAAAGTGTGTCAAATGTCACAAGTGTGAGTTAAACACTTCCGACACAGGCTGATGATGTATCGGATATACAACTTCTTGTTTAAATCGGCTTTCATGGGATGTAAATTGCCGGGTTCTCATCGCTCCACGCCTTTCTCAAGAAGAAATATGTACTCAAACAGTTAAATTGGCTATAAACGTCTTGATTACATGACTTCTGTATATGTTATCATTGCTAAGATATGATTTATTTTTATGTTGTATTTTTACTGTTTTCGTCTTTTTAAGTAGCAAAAACATATTTTTTTTAGTAAAATAAGTAATGTAGGTACTAAGTATTATGAAGGATAATGATATGAAGTTAAGTTTTTCGAACTTACACTTCACGAACGCTAAGCAACAAACATAACGCTATCACAGTCCAACTCGAAACACCGAATCAAGGGCCCGAGAGGCCATCGATCAAAACAACCGGACCCACAAAAACAGAACCGGATCGCATACCGGCGGAGCAACAGCCGCCGCATGGCCTACAGTTAAAACCCAAGGTCGTTTCACTACCACTTCACAATTCTTATTTATCTCTTTTTTTACACCACCTTTCTTCCTTCCTACATCCAAAACATCACAAGCCACATGCCCATCTTCACGATTTTCAACTTTAACCTCCTAATTTGATGATTTATTTTGGTAAGGCTTGCTTTGGAATTCCAAAGGTCATGTGCTCGGATTTTTTGCGAACTTTTTTTGTGGTTCGGCCAAATGATAGGTTACGGCCGTACCCGATTCAATCTGTTCCTGCCAGTGCTTTATTTGAGTTTGATTCGATCTTCGAGACCGGCGATAAAAAATCTTTTTGAATTGGTTCTGGTAAGTGCGAGTACTTTAGCAATGGTTCAATTGCGTTCATGTTGATTGTCTATTGTTTGCTCTTGTAAGTTAAGGCATTATTAGGATTTCTATCTCTGTCAATGAGGTTTGATGTATTAATTTTATCGTGTTACGAGTTCTTATCAATTTCTCGAGCATAAAACTCGAATGTTCCTAACCTGAATGACATCGATATTCAATTCACATAATGATAAGCCTTTACGAATATGTACATTGATTGACAAGCGGTCAGATGTTGCATCTTAAGCCAAAATCAAAAACCAGACGATTAAACGCAAGTACTGTATAACTTTTACCGTTAGGATCAAATACCTTAAAAGGCTTGTACCATGTTATTAAGAAATCAACTGATGGCGATTTTTTATTTCTTTTTTTGTTTTTTTTTTTATTTATGTATACGAGTAAAAA
Source organism: Nomophila noctuella (assembly GCA_958496325.1). NCBI lineage: Eukaryota > Metazoa > Arthropoda > Insecta > Lepidoptera > Crambidae > Nomophila > Nomophila noctuella. The sequence goes on from OY292501.1 coordinate 10,871,493, forward strand.
TCAAATCGCAATGTTGCAATCAAACATTCAATTGATAAAGAATGTGGAAAGATGTTGTGTTAACGATTTTTTTTCTACATATCTCGTTATGACGTCGTTTGTTACTTACTGCAAAAACATTTGAGAATATTCATATGCCATTATCCAACTGACCCACGAAGGTCGAACATTGTGTACGTGAACTCTTTCGTGATACGTAAGGCGAACGACTTCTATTCAAAAAATATTTTGTTGTTTCTAATTTTTCATGCGTTTCATTTGCCAGCCTTGCACTGCACGGTTCCTATTCTTGATGATAAGTGGTCAATGATAAGCTACAATTATTCGCTATATCATTGAGAGATACTTATATTAGAAGAAAAGTTGAATGTTCTGCTGAAGTGGATGAATAATTCTTAATTGACTTTATTTATAGTGTTCTGGCTTCAAACATTATGAAATACAGCCATACATATTGAAATTGAAGATTTCATCTAGGAGGATAGTAAGCTACCTACTCGTATCTTATCAGAATCCGAAGCGCGTGATTTTCACTCACCGAGTTTGCCTTTTAAGTCAAGCGTTTTGACCACTATTCTTCGAAATCCGTCATCAATACCTACTACTTCATTATCATCGTTAATTTCCAAATTAATCGATTAGTTCAACCCCGCTAGCGGTGAATCCGAGCCATGGTCTCTGATTACAGAGCTGGTTGTTTCCTGCTAAACGACATCTCCAGTCGCCATCTGTCGGGGGTCTAATTTCGTCATCGCATATGCTGTTGTACCTCTTGTGGTACTCGAGTAGGGCTGTCTGTTTCAACATCTTTGTCTGTCACATAACATCCATTTATAACATATTTTGGTGCTGGTAGGTTAAAAAGATAAGACGTTGCAACGAATTGTTGTATTCATACACACACAGTCACAAACAAAGAAACTATTTAATATAAAATGTACTTTGTCTCTAAGTTTTGTTTCCACACGCTATTTACTAACCTGTTTTAATTGACATAACCATGTAAATAGAATAAGGAAGAGCGGCGTCTCCAAACACAGGCTTTTCAGCTTAAATGGAGACTCCATCCACTTAGTACTTAAGTTAAAATTTTTGTGAAAGAAATAAAGATTTTTTTTTTTTTTTTTTTTATTTTTTTTTTATTATTGCTCTGGAAATCAAATTGCAAGATTTTGAATTAGTTTTTATTCGCGGCTTTGCTCGAATTAAGATTCCTTTTTATACAATGGGAGCATTTAATCGGAATAAAAAGTATCCATTTCATACCAAATTTCATCAAAATCCGTTAAGTAGTTTCAACGTGATTAAAGGACAAACAAGCTTTGACATTCATAATATGTATTAGAACGATTTCAAATGGAACCCATTTAAAGTACTAGAGTTGTAATAATCAAAGCAAGCTTGGAAAACCATTGTGATGTAGGCTGACGAATTGGTACAAGAAAAAACAGTAAAAAAGCTAATTCTCATCCCACAATATTTGTTCTTGGTAAGAATCTATTTCACTAGGTACTGAATGCGTCATAAAACTATTAATAACTGAATGTTCTAGATTAATATTATAATTTTATAATCACGATAGGTCAAGGTAAACTAGACTCAATTATTGCATCAGTTTTCATAAAAAATCTTCCATGAGTTTTTGCGTTCGATTATTATTGTAACTGTAAACGAGATGTTCTACATTTTTTGTTAGCTTCTTGTAAATTTGGTTACAGATCATTATAAAGATATTCAGATAATTGGTTTTATAGTTTGAGTCATAGTGATACTTATCTGCGGCCTCGGATCCTGATTGATTTTATGCAAGGAAGAAAAGTTTTTTATTCTATCACATAGTTCTTAGTGTACATACATGTATAGTGTACGCCTCGATGGTCGAGGGGTTTAAGTACCGGGCTATGGCGTGGCCTCGCGGTCTTGGGTTCGATTCCCGGGTCTGGCAAACTTTTGTCGTTTAATCCGAACACAACCAGGATTTGTGATCTCGAACCCGCATTTGGCAGGCGTGGTGATTAAAAGAAAACCCATCTTTGAACGGAAACATGGTGGAGGTCTTTGCCATGCAGTGGGACAATAATAGGCTGATGCTTTACATAGTTCTTTGCAGTCATAGCTTAGCATATGGAGCTACTTAGCATGTAGACGTTTCACTTTGAACAAAGTTGAAGGATATTTATCTGTCGTATAAATATCAGAAAGATTCGGTGTTTTCATTGGTCAAACTGACACTTGGCTCGTATTAATAAATCGCACTCAACTCTGAGCTCGATCTTGTACGTCATCCTCATACAAAACAGCACGTCAAATTCGCGCTTAAGATCGAGATCAGAGTTGAGTGTGATTTATTAATACGAGCCTTTAGTAATCTTAATTCTGTGCTAGCCCTATCTAAGAGTATCGGAGGGACATGTGCCATCTACATTTATGGCGCAGAAATACTTGTCCACGTTTCACAACCGCCTGGGCAGGAATGTAGACCACGCTGTTTTAGACTTGCCTCTGGCCGCTGTACCTTACTCGACTTTTTACTCTTGTCCCTGCCCATCAACCTCATCTACCTAATCAATCATATCACTATTAAAATAAAGCTCAATTTCGCCTGCACCGTTTCTATCGAATGTAAAGTTTATTGAAACCTAATTATGCTAATGTTCATCGACTTTGTTATATGTGATACTTAGAAGATGGCCTATAAGGCACACCCCTTGCCTTTTAATGATGACGTTCGAGTTTGTTTTGTTTTTTCGAGACGTTTCGGTGTGGCTTTGGTCTTGTTCCTGGAAGATGGTTTGGAATTTGGAGGAAGGAACAGCTGGTTGTTACGTAAAAGTGTATTTTGTAACGCGTTTTAAAGGAGACGATCCATTTTGGGCTTGATTGTGCATGGATAAATTATATACCAAAAAAACTGTAAATTTTTGTTAATTAACCTCTATAAATAACAACGGAATAGGCTTTGGCCTACTTAAGTTAATTGCATAATTATATATTTTACATTATCAAACACACTTTATAAACGACATAGCACTATATTTTTTAATTTTTAACTGTCTTTGAAAACGCACCCAATAACATAACAAATTAAATAATCGATTAGAGAAAATCGATAAGCGGAGATTAAATTAAATGCATCATGTTTCAGTGTCTTTTTGCTACATTTTGAAAAACTACAAATATTTATTATTTGTAATATTCGTTATATCTTAATAATGATCTACTTTTTACGTCTTCATAATAACGATAATAATAAAATCAAACAATTGATCAATTAAACGATCAGTATCAATTGAAATGGAGCCATTTTGGCACTGACCTATATCTTGTCTATATATAGATCAGTGCATTATGGTTTTACGTCATACGTCAATGTCAGTCCTGTCACTTGATGTCACACCATATAGATATGGCAATAATAATGAATATTCATGCATGATTTTAACATATTTGGCCGTTGTATTCAGCTATTAAAATTGGGCAAATGTAATCTTTTGAAGTGTTCTAATCGGTGACCAATTTGTAGCCGTGCACATCCAGGCCCCCGTTTGTATGAGAAACGGATTTCTCCTTTAGCTATCAAAGATACCAAGATACCTACATAAGATATTGCCACAGTCAAGCTTTGATTTTTCCTTATATTTTGCTGTACTTTGACACAAGTCGCTTGGCAGACGCATGGAATATGAATATTAAGCAAGCTATAATAGCATTATTACCCCTATCACACTAATATTATTAATGTGTTAGTTTGTTTGATTTGATGTTTGTCCGTCAATCACACTGAAACTACAAGTCGGATTTTGATGACGGTTGGTAATATGCAGTGAGGGTATAGGCTGACTTGCGTCAAAGCACTTTCCTGACGAAAAAAAAAAAAAAAAAAAAAGGTGATAGGACTTTTTATCCCGATTACATGATAAAACAGTAATCTTGATAACGCGTGCTAAGGGGTAAAAACTAGTTTAGGTATACATCTCAGTAAATGTCATCTGAGAATCATTACTTAATTATACAAACTACTCCCACTTATATTTCCGTATTTCCAGAAAAATGATTTATTGAAAATTCAGATAATTAAGGGCCAGAAATCGAAAGTAGTCGAAAGTTGCCCCTTAATTAATACAAATTCTTTGTTTGACGCTAATTTGACTACCAAATGACTGCGTGGGTTTATTTTGGGTCTGGGCAGTAAATAATAACGAGCTCAAATGTAGGCGATCTGAGGAGAAATGGGGACCCGTTTTATCATCATTAAGTTTTCTTTAGTATAATATTTAGATAGCTTTCACGGATGAGGATTAAACGTATTAAATAACTGATCCAATCACTTCACTTCTATCCGAGATAAGCTGCTTAAGCACTTGTTACGAATGACATTACAAACAATCGCATTACAAAATGTAATTGAATAGATACAGGATAATAGATACAGTTTGACAGGCCCGTTGGTCTAGTGGTCAGAGACCCTGGCTAAAAAAACAAGGGTCGCACATATGAATCCTGCTCAGGGCAAATTTTGGTGTGATGAACATCGACACTTGTGCTCGAGTCTTGAATGTTTATAAAAGTATTTAAGTATGTCTATCCGTTCCCTAGCTAAGTTTTGGGCTGGGCAACTTGTGTGTTAGTCAAAGCATTTATTATTATTTAATCTAACAGAAAAATGAATAATCTAACAGATAAATGAAATTGTTTATTAAATACGAGTATCATTGTTATCATGACACAAGTTGGTATTACCGCCTACTTACCTACTTAGAAAAAATAATATATTTTTTAATATTGCAACATTTGCAAATGTTTACGTTTGTTTAATGACTTGCTACCGGAGTTAGTAGGCAATTAACATAATTATGCAATTACTTAACAATATAATGAGTTTAAGTTACATATTATTATTATTATACTTGCTTGTCTATGTAAGTTGTTTAATAATAGCAAAAAGTAAAGCTCAAAAATCAGATTTTTGAGCGTGATGCATCTTAGTGATGTTAAACAATGTGTTTTACGAAATGTAGCCTGATTCTGGTTCATGCCGGTTTTAGGTGAAATCTACTCTTTGAGTCTTTTCCCTCAATACTAAGGGTCGTGATCGTTGTATGGAATGAAACACGCAACAACTCTCTTGGAAATTGTAATGGAGTTATTAACCATTGCCTCTTTAATTTCACACACTTATTTGTGTGCAGGTTTCCTCATGTTTTCCTTCACCGTACAACTTCACCGTAATTGAAATTACCTTATCTGAAAATGGTGAAATCTTAAGTCCATCTTATAATGCTATGAGGACTGAAGAAGAAGAAGAAGAATCACTAAGAAATAGCATGATCCGTCTGTATAAGTGTGTCCTCGTTTATAAATAGGATGAATTGACAATGGCCATGATTCATTGCCACTCCACTTTAAACAGAGCACGTACTGACATGCCCGCACGGCGCATGCTATGCAAAAGAAAGCAATAATCACAAATAATATTTATCATAGTTTCCCCGGTTTCGCTCTCGGCGGCGCAAGTCTGTTATTTCTCAGTACGTGGCTAATTAGTTAAGTAAAGCTTTGCGCAACTAGCGGGTTCGATGTCCGGCCACAATTAAGTGATAAGCAGTAGGCTGTCGCCATACCGAAACACTCACTTGGTATTTTTATAAATGGATAATTCACTAGCATTTGCTCTAATCGCCTATAAATAATGTGCTAATTCTTGAAAGGCATCTTAGTGACACACATCTTTCAAATTACCTTTAAAGGTTAACTCGTCTTTTTATAGTTTTGCGGTTTCAATGCTCCCATTGTTCCGTGTGACAATTGACAATGCTCATTGTAACCAGGCTGAAATGATAGGTAGTGTGAATGACTTATAAATGATGTAAAGGTCGATTAGAAGATGTTCAGGATTGGATTTTTTTTTTATCTATGTAGTGATGATGTGTGTTAATCGTATTCTGCATTTAGGTATCAGAGCATTTAGTTTAATTGAATATATTATATATAAAAAAAAAATACTTATTCCCCCATAATGGGAAAAATATTAAGCAACAGTTGTGGTTCTTGCACAAAGGACCATACACAATTACACATATTTATTTTTATTTTTGTATTACCCCCTAGAGCTGTCAGAATATATCTGACCACTTTAAAGGCCCAGTTTGGCTTTGACGGCTAGTTCTGTCAACAGGGCCAAGAAATGTACCCAATGTGCCATAAAGGTAGTCATTTCGGATTGCACACAAATGGCGAAAGCACATTCGTACGTCGCCACTCAAAATTATTATCATTTAACTAGTTTCTAGTCTGTATTCCTGGCTTGTCATACACGTAACAGAAGTGGCTGTGTAAGTAAGCAACTCACGTACATTCAACGGGTTTGGAAGCTAATAATTCAATTTAGTGGGACGATGACTGCGGTGAGATATGCACTTGTTGCGACATTACCGCGGAATGTTACGGTTTGAAAATGGAATGCAATTGCGCTGATTTGAACATGAACTATGCGTAAGACGAAGTGGAGGTGTGTGGTAAGCATATTCAGGCGATGTGTTAATCTCTTGATCTTTTGGATTGGGAAGGAGAGGGACTTAATTTGTTTATCTAGAGTTGAGTAGGGAAGTTCGTGGACGGTTCCATTCTCATATCACGCAAAATTGTGTCTTTTTTCTTAAAACAGGTCGGTTATTTTGTTGGAACTGAAACATTCAACGATGTAATTAAGCCGTTTATCTTGCTTATAGAGTATTTACTTATTAAGATGAGAACGAGATATGTAGCTTAAGCACGTATATAACGTATACCTTTACTAACAGTAGGTTGTCTTACTCGTTCAAATATACTTAAACAGTTACAAGCATCATTACAATAAAATTGTCGTTAGAAGTTCGTGCCTACTTATATGCCCCTTAGGATATATTAAGACCTCGAATGACAAATGGAACAAGTTATAAGGACTAACAATGAAGCTGCTGACATTTCTCTTCTCTCAGAAAAATAGTTTTACCATCGCATTCAGTTTTATTATCCAGAAGCAGAATAACTTAACCCTTAAAATGTCAGCAGGTTTAGACAGGCCTGACTTATTTACTTCGATTGTAGGTTTTGATTAATGAATATAGTGGTTTCATAGTAGACTTATATTAGGGATTTTTTCTAAAATATGATATTACTAAAGTGCATCAGTGTAACTATTTACTTCTTAATTTTCTCTCATTAAACTACTGAAGAATATTCCGAGGGGATGGGTTCTACTACGTTCTCTTAAGTTTCCCTGTGTTTATCCCATCGTCATTAATCTGGCCCGACGTATTATACTATCCGTCGGTCCAGATTAATGACGATGGCTAACTAGGAACGCCCTACATCCAGTAGACACTTTTTTCAATAAATAAATAAACATTTTATTTAAGATTTTTTACACAAAATTAACTTCAAATGATTTATAGGTAAATACAGCTGCGTTAAGGATCTTTCAGACCCCACTCATTACATTAGAACCTGGGAACGCCCTACATCCAGTAGACAGTTGTTCATAAAATAAATAAATGTAATTTTTGAAGCATTTGTAGACAAAATAAACTTCGAACTAGTAATAGGATGATGAAACTGAGTAAAGGGTCTTTTAGACCCCATTATGTTGTACACCAGGCAATATAAACACCGCCGGAGGGTTAAAGACCACTAACGGTCAGCAAAAACGTCTCTGTCGCCGGCATGCGCGTGCGCAGCCCGTTACGCGCGTTTTTGCGCGGTACAGCTATTTCGATACTTACTGTTGTGTTGTCCGAGCGATGACATTGGGATTAATAAGTTGTCTTTACTGTGCGCAGTAGTTGTTATATCCCTTACTAAAGGAGTATTGTTAGGGCCGTCAAACTCGCATGAATTTTGGAATTTATCTAAATATTTCTAAAATTCATACTTAAGCGCCATCCGACGAAATCCCGAAATATTATTGCAAAATAAAGGAAATTGATAGATCAAGTTTGTTATTATTATAAGTACCTATATCAGTGTTTCAGTGATTTAGAAAATAGATTTCGATGATATGGGTATTTTAGATGGCAAACATAGCTAGATGGTAATCCTAGCGCCACTCCCGACCGCGTCCTCGGCTGTTGCCTTGGAGCTCAGGGTACGCTGCGACTTAAATCCTCAATTAACAAGTGTAGTTACTAACAAAAAACTATGCGCAATGTTTTTCCTACATCGTTTACGATCATTCAAATCATTGTAATTACCGAAGCCTCACCATTAATATACAGTCTATTGTTAAACAAGGATTTATACATACTCGTACAAATTAATTGTCATCACACGAAAGTTCATGCTTAGATAACAACCCACGACCCTTATCGCTATCGGTCGTGGCTTCAAGATTGCTATCAAACTCGACGCAAGCAATTTGTCATTACTGTTAATTTTGGACCAACGCATTGTTGCATTGCATTTTACGCAAGAGAAATGGCCGATTATAACTAGTCTAGCTCTAGATAACGATACCAAAAATGGTCACGCTCGACATTACAACACGGAATGTTGGTTCATGTAGTCCTAGACGTAATCTAGACGACCTAAGCCATCTAGAAACATTGTTTCAGGCCTTATCTTAGGCCATTGCTCTCTGTGTTTTCATAGCCCAGTTTTGTCGTGCGATTTTCACGAAGCTGGCTTAGCTGGATATTTTGATTACTTATGAAAATATTTTATTAAAATAGTAAGCAAGTTTAGTTTTAATCGCAAGTACAGAACTTATTAATTTTTTATACTTAGTACACTAATTACCATCCAAGCATTTGTCCCGGTCGCTTCCTCTGCCATTGCCTCGAAGTCCAGGGTCCGCTATCCTACCTTCAATTTTACTTAAATGTACGTACATAGTCAACCAGGCTGAAGGAAGGCGATTTTTGGTTTGGAACTCATATAGTTTTTCCTACTATATTCTTCTAATCGTGGAGAGCCTTAGGGGAGGCCTATACCCAGCAGTGGGTGACGTGCGGCTGATATGATGATGATGATGATTCTTCTAATTATTGAAGTGGGTGATTTTACCCTTGAGTCAATTACCAATATTACCATGTTCTTTTTCGTACATTTTCCGTTAAGAATATCCATTTACTATTTCGGTCCGAACTCTGAACTTACTACCTTTAAGGAAGCTTCACCATTAACTTGCAAACTAGTCTTATACCGTGTTGTTTTACGTTGCCAAATTCCTTTCTGCATTTTCCGTTCAGAAGACCCATTCATTATTTCGGTCCGAACTCGAACCAACTACCTACACGGAAACTTCAACATAAAGTTGCAAACTAGCCACTGCGCCATACATGCAGTCATTGCTCCCGTATGAGGTCACGTACCATATCAGTGTTTGCAAAGATTTGCCTGTGAATTGTCGCGCGTTGACATTACGTGTAAATATCTGCACTGTCTGCAGTTACGTGATGACTGAGATTGTGTGGAATGTTCTAGAATAAGGATTAGAAGTGATAATCTTACATTAGTTTAAACGATTTGAGTATTGTTTTCTGGTAAACGGTGGTAGCAAAAGATAAGACGAGCTAGAATGCGCATTCAGTACCTAAGGATTCTGCCATAACTCTTTCGCATGTACTAAGGACACGATATTTATGGGTTGATAAACATTTGTTTGTTAAGTTTTTAAGTTCTAGGCTACGGATAAACTGGTTCATGGGTTACGCACCCAATGTTTGTATTTCGCTTCCGTGGTTGAAACCATAGAATTGGTTCTTGTGCTTTAAAATGTCAAACCATTATAACCATTATCCGCAGATATTTATATGTACTTGCGTTTTGTGTGATACATTCATTGATTCAGATATCCATAACATTAATGCATCTTCTGATAATGCGACCAATGCATGTGATTACATAATGTAAGTGAATCGACAATCTTAAATATCCACGATTTGCCAATTCTAAAGTCGATTGCAGTACGATTAGGGTGTGGTTGCAAGCGCAAACATCTCGAATCTACATTTTGAGTTAATCTTACATCTCGCCTACCTACATACATAATTTACCTAATGCGGTTCATTTGTACCAACAAGAATTTCGCGTGAAACCACAGATTCCACGAGATGTCATCACTTGGACATGGAAATATGTAGTAACAAACATTTTGGCGACTCCTATATTACGAGTATGGTGATAAGTACATAATAGAGCAGTTCTATCTTGCATTTAAAAGTTGTATTAAACTTTTATTTCTATTGAACTTTTTATTTTTGGACTCACATACTACCTATTTCTAGAGAACGGGAAGCGTTTACAGATCTACAAATAGGATCGGATTGTGCTATATAAAATTTCTTACTCGTACTTACTATTAATTAAAGAAGAAAATATTACCGAGATGTTTAAAATAATATTCAGAACAGCTCCGATAGAGAATTCCGCGACGCAATAACAATTATAAACTTTAAAATGATCAATCTATACTAATAGATAAAGCTCAAGAGTTTGTTCGTATGTTCGTTGTTTGTTTGTTTGAACGCGCTAATCTAAGGAACTACTGGTCCGATTTGAAAAATTATTTTTGTGTTGGATAGTCCATTTGACGAGGAAGGCTTTAGGCTATCGGTTTTAGAAATCCACGCGGACGGAGTCGCGGGCTACCGCTAGTATTTAAATAAACATAAAAGCTCATAATATAAGCGGCACATTTCGAGAGCTCATTATGCCTTTCAATCCAGATTTATGCATCGCGTTGACGCACTCATGTGCAATCTTATATGTTACTGGTCGACCTCGGCTGCTTCCTTGTACGAGCCGAGATTCTTTTAAATGTCACGTATTAATTATTTTTTAATTTATTTAAGAGGGAGGCAAATTACCAAGAGCGTCTGCTGATGGTAAGTGATCGCCGCTGCTAAGGACATTAAAAGCTCCACAAGGGTTGCAGATGCGTTGCTTGCATTTAAGACCCTACCCAACTGAGTGCAGACCTTACTCAACAAGAGAAATACCGATAACACAACAGTTATGAGGTGCTACTTCAATGTGGTCTTCTACAGAAGACCACATTAAAAAAGAACTATTAAGCAATGGAATGCCTTAGCTGCGTACGTGTTTCCTCAATCCTATAAAATGGGTTCCTTCAGGAGAAGCGTGAAGAAGTATCTTGTCTATCTAGTGGACAGGGTATCACTCGGTACCGCATCCGTTGTCATGGCAATAAGGCCTCCTCTTTTGCTTTCTATCAGGCAGAGTGGAAAATTTACTCGTGACAATATAAAATCCATAGAAAGAAAGTAATCTGGAGGTACATAGGTATTTGTCCCGACGAGCTGCTCATTCGAGTGGAAGATCCACTAAGTTTTAACCTTTTTAATAGCGAGTGAATTTCTTCAGTATAAAACAGGATGTTGATAATCTTAAAGGACATGTCTCGTAGGGGACGATAAACGTAATTACGCTTAGGATGGCAGATTTCAGATTGTAATTAAGGTCGGGATTATTTAAGTAACGGTTGATAAAAGTTGATTCGAACGGAAGGACGATCGGTTATGTTTTATCTGTAGACTAGCGGCTCCTGGCTTCGCACGGGATGATCGATTGGTACGAAATATAGACTAAGTTACTCAGAGATAATGTATTTTTCTAATGCAAAAATATTTTTTGAATTCGGTCCAGTAGTTTTTGAGTTTCTTCGTTACATACAATAATACAAACTTTACCTCTTTATATGTATTTTTAGTTAAATAACGGTTGATGGAAGTATGCTGGTATTATGGGAAGGCGGGTCGGTTATGTTTTATCGGTAGATGATGCGCCTGATTTTGTATGCATGCAGTTTTACGAGTTGTAGCTGTGATGCAATAATGTCTTTCTGGCCAAGTAGCCACAAACGGTTATCTTCATGACCAAGTATCTATATCTATAAAACTCAAAGGTGACTGACTGATTGACTGACTGACTGAATTACATAGTGATCTATCAACGCACAGCCCAAACTACTGGACGGAACGGGCTGAAATTTTGTATGCAGGTAGATGTTATGACGTAGGCATCCGCTAAGAAAGGATTTTGATTAATTCAACCCCCAAGGGGGTAAAATAGGGGATGATCGGTAGTATGAAACTTTGTCAATTTTAAACCTATCGGGCTGATATTTTGCATACATAAAGCTACTATGACGTAAGCATCGCTTAATTAATGAGATTGATAAATTCTAACCCCCAAGGGCGTAAAATAGGGGATGAACGGTAGTATGAAACTTTGTCAATTTTAAACCTATCGGGCTGATATTTTGCATACATAAAGCTACTATGACGTAGACATCGCCTAATTAATGAGATTGATGAATTCTAACCCCCAAGGGGTAAAATAGGGGATGAACGGTAGTATGAAACTTTGTCAGTTTTAAACCTATCGGACTGATATTTTGCATACATAAAGCTACTATGACGTAGGCACCGCTTAATTAATGAGATTGATAAATTCTAACCCCCAAGGGGTTAAAATAGGGGATGAACGGTAGTATGAAACTTTGTTATTTTTTAACCGATCGGTTAGAGACTTTTCATTCATAAAGCTACTATGACGTAGGCATCGCCTAATTAATGAGATTAATAAATTCCAACCCCCAAGGGGATAAAATAGGGGATGAACTTTAGTATGAAACTTTGTCATTTTTAACCGATCGGGCTGAGACTTTGCATTCTTAATGACGTAGGCATCCCCTTTCAAAGATTATTTCAAAAATCCACCCCTAACGGGAAAAAAAGTTGATATAGAAACCAAAATCCACGCGGACGAAGTCGCGGGCGCCCGCTAGTGCAAGATATAATATGTGCGTTAGCATACATGTATGTATGCATTTTGTACTCGATATCACATTCGCTCTCATAGTAAGAAGACAAACAGAGATAACTTTAAAAAATACTGAAACCACATATTTTAGGTACTGTCCGGGTCTTTGGTGTGTAAATTAAAATAATGACTTTGGTAACTATGTAATCTCATCACTTAATCTTTAGTCAAATCGTTCAAAATTCTATCCATTGCTTTGTTAATAAAGTTAAATAATACTAAGCATGTAAAATGATTAAAAATATGTACAAAAACTTCCTCTGTAGAATTGTGATAGAAAATTTCGAGCAAGAAAGATGACCGGTATGGTAATAACTTTATTTTAAAAGCAGACGATCAATCGGTTCTCATATACTGTAAATACTACTTTGTAGTGGTACGAACTTATTCCATTCGATATTCGATATTGTACTGACCCTTCATAATGTCAACTGGTACATTCAAGTAAGTAACTACTTATGTTATCTACTCTGGCTGTGTTGATTTAAAACATTTTGTCATAAATGTCCCTGTAAATTAAAAATAATAGCATACACGGATTTGAAAGTGATCAGAAGGGGAATACGAAAGGCTTTAAAAGGTATATTTCAAGGTTGTCCATTCGTGCAAGATGAAATGCGATATAGGAACTTACTGTTGAGGGCATTGCCCTTACTTGGTAAAAAACTTGTTTTTTTGCAATGTGAGATTATTCTAGAAGTTATAGCGTTTTTAACTACTTACTAGCGGTCGCTCGAGACTTCGACCCGTCAATTTAAGTTTCCGCACACATTATGTTATTTTCCAATATAATAAATCTGAAGAGACGGTTTGTTTCACAATCACAGGATTTATTGAAAAAATATTTTTTGTTGGGTAGTCCATTTGTCGAGAAAGTCTTTAAGCTATAGTATCACGTACTGATAGTATAGTGTGCGGAAACCAAAATCAACGAGGTCGGAGACGCGGGCGGCCGCTAGTTATACCTACATAAATCCAAAAAAGCGTGTCGACATTATTATTGGCCCTGTAACTTTTCGAAATACTTGTTACTTTGATAAACAGTGCTCTAGTTTTTTTTTAATGTTAGCTAATACCTTTCTACTCAAAGTTAAACTAAATTTATTCACAACACTGAAAGACCATTAATAAGGTTACATTAATTTAATTAGACATGTTGTGTCTTAGGATTTATTACTCGATTCTCGATTCTGTAACGGATTATTGCAAAATCGATGTAACCACAACATTCGAACATTGTTTATCTCGTGTGACGGTATGACACCGCAGTTACTAATAGTTTCCTATTACATAAATCCGCGAATAAGGACACCCGACCGATTTCTCTTGTTAGCCCTTTGTCTTTGTCCTGGCTGTGACCTGAGGCCCTTCGGCAGCGAACTTGAACCCTATTGTGTTATTGTTAGAGGTGTTTTTATTGTGTATAACACGGTACCATTTCGCCGTTATCTTACTCACGCGCTGTGGTGTAACTTTGTACTGTAGAAAGTGTCCCATGGTTGGGGTGACACTGGATTGGGAGGTATGTGGACAGTCTATAAAATGTCAATCGGAATCATCTATTTTTGTAGTTCTAAACTTATGATTTCAAAATAAACTGAACCACACGTTTCGATTGTGATTTGACCGGCAATACGATGACATGATTTGTATTATCACGGACTGACATAAACATAAAGCTAAAGTAGTTATTTTACGCCAATAATTCTACACTAGAACTGTGTAGAAAGATTCTACACAATTCTAGAAGAAAAACAACTTTGAATGGAATTTGTACTATAGGCTTTAAACAATACAATGTAAAATTACAATACATCTAACCTTACCATCTACCGAGTCAAAGTTCAAAGTCACGTACAAGTATTTGCACGTAACATGACAAAAATAATATCTTCTCTAGTGTTTCAAAACATCCTTGAAACAACAATCCTTGATGTTTTATTTTCCCATCCGCACTTTTTTACTTAATTCAACATACTTCTTTATGATATACCAATCGATTCACTATCTTCTGACAGATCATCAATCGTCAATTGAATTTCATCATAGATTGAATGTTCAGAGATGTCCAATCGTCACCGTTATCATGGTGCCAGTATAAGGCACAATAGTGTCATTTCTCTGTGCCGCTATAGATCGCCAAGCAAGCCGTCACTAGTGATGTAAAGACTCGAGTCAGGAAGTCGTGATTTTTGCAGACTCGACTATGACATGAAGGTGTATATTAGCCTATTATTGACCTCTGGTAGGGCCAAGACCTGATCTTTTGAAATGATGTAATCGTTAAAAAATAGGTTTTGGCTCAATCACCACGTTTGCCAAATGCGGAAATTGTGATCACAGACCCATGCTAAATTCGGAAAGACCGACACAAATTTTGTACGACCCGGGGATTGAACCGAGGGCCTCCAGATTAAGGCCTAGTACCTAAACTACTAATGCACCAATATAACGCGATATCAAGATGTTATAAATAATTTTACTTCCTGTACTTATTCTGGGTTTTTCTATGTTATTACGTTGTTTAGGCAAAACTGCTTCATGAGAAGCTGCGATAGCGTTACTTCAAATCGGCAAGATAGTGTAATTTAAATCGCAAGATAATGTTTCGACTGAAGATTATATCAATCAATGTCTTAATAATCAGATGACTTTCTTTTTGATGGACGTTTCTACAGGTTAACTATCTTGTTACAGTGAATAATAACCTCTAATAATAGGCTTAGGACGAGCATACCAACTAAGAACACAAAAGACGAGAACAAAAGATGTTGACCATTTAAAAAAAAACATAGCTAACAATAGGCTGCGGCATTTGAAAAGTTATTATTGTTTTCAACGTGAACCGTAAATACAAACAAAACAGGCCATGGTGTATACAGATTCATTCGAACTGCCATGGTAACAAGAGTTAGTAAAATTATATGACTCGAAGTTACATCGACTTCGACTCGAATCGTTCCCATCACTACTTGTCACATTGTGTTAACTTCCACTGTCACTTCAATGGGTAATGGATCACGTAGTAACAAATAGTACATATTTTAATCTGGGCCCAGATAAAACGAATTTGGGGCACGATTCGCCGAATTTCGTGGGGTCACAATTATAGATGCGACGCCGGTTATTAACGATTTTAACCGTGCGGGTAAATATGCATTTTTCGTTAGAAACGGTTAATAACCCGCATTTTATGCATTTTACGGTTAAATTCCACTAGATTCCGCTAGATGTAAATAAGTGTTTGTATAATAATAATAGTAACAGATTGTATATTAGACGCAATTATAAATTAAAGCGACATATAATTTAACATTTACGTTTCGTAGTATTTGCGTGGAAGAGTAACAGACATCTATCCATCCATCTATTCTTACAAACTTTCGCATTTATAATCTTAGTAGGATTAGGTAGTAGGATAACATCTCAAATGAATTTTATTTATCTTTTGAATATCGATTTTCTCTTCACAAAGGAAAAAAACTATACCCTTTTTAGCTGTCACTGTCAGATAACTAACCGTTAACAACTGCATTTTATCGGTAGCTAACCAAAAATTTGGTTATTTAACGGTAGCTAACGGGTTTTTTACAACTATAGTCACAATCACAGCTGTTGGTGCACGACATAGATTTGAATCGTTTGAAATGCCCTCGGTATTTATCAACCCGATCTAAAATCTGCACAAAAATTTGAAGCGATGGTCGCTTCTTATCACAGTAGTCACGTACGTCATTTCAAAGAAAAAAATACTACAGTTTTTTGTGTTGGGGCATCTCTAAATCGATGATGCACAAGATGTCGAACTCAACAGGGGCACGAACTAGCTACTTTATGATGGGATAAAATAAAATAAAATAATATAAACAGCTGGTTATTTCATTATTATTTGGTCACGGCTCATAACGGGATGCTTTAAGTATTTTCGCGCGTGCGTAAGATGAGTACCCTACTTTTTGGCAACTGCAAAATATAGCCAAAAAACTAATGGACAGTTAGGCTCGTAAAGCTTTTTCTGGAATGTTAATGCTGTGGCGCTAATTTATCAGTCAAATCAATTTTTTTTTTCGAAGAAGTTATTCTGATGATTTTTGTTGCTTCTATTATAAAGTTAACTTTCACTATAAGTGGATCAAAACGCAATAAAAAAAATTAGCTAAAAGTAAATATATGAAACTACTAGCGGGCGCCCGCGACTGCGTCCGCGTGGATTTTGGTTTCTAAATCAACTTTTTTCCCGTTAGGGGTGGATTTTTGAAATAATCTTTGAAAGGGGGCCTACGTCATATTATCTTTATGAATGCAAAGTCCCAGCCCGATCGGTTAAAAATGACAAAGTTTCATACTAAAGTTAATCCCCTATTTTACCCCCTTGGGAGTTGGAATTTATTCATCATCATCCTAGCGCCTCTCCCGGTTGCATCCTCGGCCATTGCCTTGGAGCCCAGGGTACGCTGCGACTATGATCCTGAATTGACTTGCCTGGTTATTACAATGGAGCGACTGTCGTCTGACCTCCGTAACCACAAGGGAAACCAGACAATTTGGATCATAGTCGGGACCAACGGCTTAACGTGCCTTCCGAAGCACGGAATCATCATTCTTATCGGACAATCAGGTGATTCAAGCCTGCAATGTCCTAACCAAACTGGGAAAACCAACACAAAGTGAAAGTGTTCCCCGCGGGATTCGAACCCACGACCTCCGAGTTCGTAGATTTTGAGCACAGCGCTCTAACGACTACACCACGGAGGCAGTTAAAGTTGGAATTTATTAATCGCATTAATTAGGCGATGCCTACGTCATAGTAGCTTTATGAATGCAAAGTCTCAAACCGATCGGTTAAAAAATGACAAAGTTTCATACTACCGTTCATCCCCTATTTTACCCCCTTGGTGGTTAGAATTTATCAATCTTATTAATTAAGCGATGCCTACGTCATAGTAGCTTTATGTATGCAAAATATCAGCCCGATAGGTTTAAAATTGACAAAGTTTCATACTACCGATCATCCCCTATTTTACCCCCTTGGGGGTTAGAATTTATCAATCTCATTAATTAAGCGATGCCTACGTCATAGTAGCTTTATGTATGCAAAATAACAGCCCGATAGGTTTAAAATTGACAAAGTTTCATACTACCGATCATCCCCTATTTTACCCCCTTGGGGGTTGAATTAATCAAAATCCTTTCTTAGCGGATGCCTACGTCATAACATCTACCTGCATACAAAATTTCAGCCCGATCTGTCCATTGGTTTGGGCTGTGCGTTGATAGATCACTATGTAATCAGTCAGTCAGTCAGTCAATCAGTCAGTCACCTTTGAGTTTTATAGATATAGAAGAAGAAGATATATGCAACTCTATTTTAGAAGCGAGCCTTAGCCATATAGTTCGGTTTCTGTGCATTTAAAGTCGTGAGTTTGATTCGCACATTTGATTTATTCGTATTTTAAATAGGACTGTAAACAAACCTTAATTTTATTACTTGTGTAAAATTATTGTTGGTCTCAAAAAACACATCAAACTGTAATTTAATGACGTGAAAGTTAGCATATAGCCAAAAGCGCGTTATATCAACAAAATCTGACATATCGTAATGTTAGACCTTCGCTGCTCTACTAAACTTAATGGCCGGTGTATTCATTGAAAAATTGTGCCCTTGGTCACAGTTTAGCGAGCACCCTTTTTTTGTCCGAACGCTCATTGCCGATTCAAAACCAGTACCTGCTTTGTCAATGGTGGACAATGCATGAAGTATGCAGGTAGCCTCAATACTTATATTACGATGTCTGACCATTGCGAGTTTTGGCAATTTTGACGGCTTAGTGTCAAAAGGTGTTTAGTTTTGAGGATTAATTTGTAAGCATTTGTTCTTTGCTAAATTGAAGGATCTAGTTCCTTAAAATATGATTTTGAGATTATTTCAATATTTATGTAAACATAAATACTGATCGAATTGAGATGATTAAAAAACAATTTCCACTTCTAATAATACAAAAAAAAATTTGCAAAATAATATTCTGCAGTACGAGTCCAATACAATAAGTTCAGAATATTACTGTAAATCTAGATGAAGCAACTAGGTACTACAGGAATTCCGTTTTGTCCTTGGTTGTGTCATCTATTAAATTTATTTATTTATAATTAATTAAAAATCGCTGGAAATTAATGCGAATTAAAACTATAAAACGAGACACTTTTATTACTCTACTTTGACAGATATATTATTGACAGATATATTAATATCCTAGACAAGACGCCATTTAAAAGGAGTGTTGTAATAATCATGCTGGTATTATAAACAAAAAAATTACAGAACGTCCTATTTGTCTGCATTCATTTGTCTACAAACCAGATGACTCATAGAAGTATGTACTTGTAAAATTGACAAGTACAATTAAGCAGAAAAGAAACAATATTCTTAAGAGGGGTTGGCGCCAGATTACCACCAGACGGCTGTAAAAGTAAAATCTTAAACTTATGTTTTTGTAACACTTAAGACAGAAACAGGGTGACTTAAGTGGCCGCAGTCCCTATTCAACTGAGAAAATCGAAACTTCCAGAAAATATCGCTGAACATTGATATACCTATGATGAATTTTACATCTTATATAATATAATAATAAAATATTGTTGTCTAAATAAAGTGATAAAACTTATCGATCGATTCAGGTCATGAACTATCAGTCAATATGCTTGGTTATCACTGTCTGATTGAATTACATTGTTTCCTTTTAATTATTTTATTGTGACCGATAAAATATGTGTTGCATCATTTAAAAACAACTTAAAAATAGAGACATATTTAAATTCAACAATATTCTCAAATGAATGTGAATCTTAGAAAAACATAAACTTTTATAACAATTGTGAATTGCATAAAAGAGATTGACAAATTAAGAATTCTATTCTGTATTGAAATCGCAGCCAACCCAAAAAAGGAAACACTCAATAGAAAACCAAACCCGCTTTTCTGCAGTACCAGAATTCCGGTCGACAAAAAAATATTGCAATAAAACTTTAACATGGACAGTTTCGAAACAAATAGTTATAGTACCTAATAATAACACGTTATCGATTAAGAAATTGTTATCTGGCCTGCGCGCGCGCACGCTCCTCCGCCTCGCTCGCCAGTCTTGCCCGCGACGCGCGACGAACCGCACGCACGGGAGGTGGTCCACTAACGGCTATTCACCAATATCCGAACGATTGTGAACCTTATCGCTCCCGTGTTATTGTTGCAAATCCACCAAAGGAATTCTAATATTCGGGTAATTAATACCATTGTTACTCTCGTGCTGATGTGAACGTTACATAAACGTGTTATTGCAAAAGCCTTTGTGAACGTATAGCCAGATTTGGACGCCATGGTTGAAACTGCGAGTTCTACGATTGAGACACATCGCGTCTCACAGTGTCGGATAGTTTTTTTACAACACGAAATATTTGGATTGCCCAACAGTTTTACGCACGTTTTTACTATCTCTGACGGATAAAGTTTTCCAGCACATTCTGATCATCGAAATCGCTATCTGTGTAGTGTTCTCCGGTATCAGTGTTTGAAATTGAATCGCGTCATATGGTGCATTTATCTACCTGGCTCAGGCGGCTATAAGGGTTTTTTGCATTATCCTATTCAAAATTCGAACATATGGGAGGATTTCACTACCTGCCCATAGTTATTTGATCTTAAGATAAAAATTCCTATTTCAGTAAATTCCGTGAAATTGTTCATTACTTTCTTGACTAATTATTTGATTTCCAGTGCTAATCTATGTTCGGTCATGTAATTTTAGGAATCTACCGAGTGTTATTTTGTACACTGTGTTCCAAGAAACTTACCTGTTAAATATCGTTCAGATTTAAGTTTCTTCTTTCCTAAATCGTCTTTAACTGCCACTTAACTGTACAATTTTACGCATAAGCATCTGCTAACGCCATTTCTTCTTTCCAGGTAAAGGGGACACATAATGGACCGAGCAGACGAAGCCCATCAGTGAAGTGTTGTGTTGTGAATAACGGTTATCTGTGGATCAGCTATGATGTGAGACGGTTCTCGTGAAGTGTTCGCAATGCCGTCAGATAGTGGTGCCTCGTGGTCGCCGCCGGCTTCCAACGGCGAGAGGAGGTTGAGCAATTCATCAGATGGAAGTGCATGCAGCAGTTATTCTAAAGCTGTAAGTCTTTTTGCTAACGTTTTATTAGTATCGTCGGTAATAACTATTTGTTGTAGGTCAACTACTGAACGATGTCGCTTGTGTGTTGACTTGCTGCTGATCAGTTTGTCACGTATTTTGAACCACTTTTGGGTTTTTTGTAAAGTAAAGTTTGAGCCTGCGATTGACCCAATATTCGTTGCAAAGATGAGTTTTCCATGCACTTATCAGAAAAAGGTATTACTTAATGTTAGAGCCAGTGAAACAGACTACCTTTTCAATCATTACAATATATTACATGTGCAATTTGTTTGTTACAAAATATAAGGAATACACAAGCAGACTAACCCATACAGATTGACAACTGAAATTGGAAGCTTTGAGCCCATTACGAAATGTTTAATGCAGCGATAAAAGATTTAAAATTTAGAACTCGAAAATCAAAGTTTCAGAAGGCAGATGCTAATAAATGTTTAGATCATCAACGACGATGAGTAATCAAAAATAATCTGAGCACAGAAACAGCTGTGCATATTAAAAACGCCTTCGGGGTAAATGCACATTTGCCACAGAGTTAAATCTTAACATAAAATGCTCGTAAAAATTCATTCATGTCGTTGTTTTCATGTAGTTTACTCGTAATGTTAAAAACTCCTACGATTGTCCATTCATAGACAATATGCAGAACTCCTTCGACATGTGTCAAATGAGTTCTAAAACATGATTTTAAAAGAACGCTGAAATAATATTAGTCGTTGTCAAAGCTCCAGAATATCGTTATTTCCTCAAATCCCACAGGCTCCTAGCCCCTAATGTAGTATACTACAATCACACGGGCTCTTAGTCCCCAATGTACTATACTTCAATTTGAAAAAAAAATACCGCAGTCCATTCATAGACAAGTTAATTTTATTCAAAATATAACACCGACATTACAAAGAAATTGTTTCGCCACAGCCGGTTCCTTGGCCTACTGATCAAAATCATTAAAAGCGGAAACTACGCTCGTATTGTCTCGTAAACGACAATGTTGTGAGAAATAATTAAATACGACACACGTTTAGCTTCCACTTTGTAAAAACTCATTACCATTGTTACTTTAACTGGTGACAAAATGTATTAACTTGACCTCTCAAATGTACTAATTAAACATTTCCTGCCTTTTACTCGGTTGAATCTAAGCAGTAAAGGCCTTTGCAAATTACATTCATAACTTCGCCCAAGCTTTTAGACTAGAGGTCGTGTTTTCGATGGTTCTTATGTCAACTTACAATGACTAAACGTGAATCAACTTGATATTAATTAGGTAACATACTAGTTTTTACACGCAGCATTGCCCGCTTTATAAAGATTTCTGTGGGAGCATTTAATCGGGATATAAAGTATCCTATCACCTAAGTTAGCCCATACCCTGCCTGAGTATCTAATTGCACCAAATCCGTTTAGTAGTTTCGGTGTTATTCACTACAAAGTCAATTTACTTTGTCAGTCAGTGGTTCTTAGTAGTTTTTTTTAAGAAACGTTTTTTTCCATTGGTTTTATGCTAAAGTGCCGACGTTGTATAATTTGGTAGTTAATGTATTAAAAAATAAAGGTTAAAAGATTGATTATAATGACACAAAATGTTGCCATGATTTATAGTGCAATATCGTCATTGAAATAGACCGTATACTTAATCCTTATAACAGAAGATAACAAACATTTAGTTTTCAAAACAAATTAAAGGATCGTTGACTTTCCTTTGACAAATATTATTAAGTATAATATCAGTCAGTATCAAGGCTTGAAGCCTACTTCAAGGATCCTTGACTTTCTTTGGTAAATATAGTTAACAATTATGTATATCAGTATCAAGAGTTACCGCTTAACATCGATACATTTGTTTATTTGCGACGATAAGCCGCCGGTAGTTAACAGTTTGTTCGTATTTCTCAAGGTTAGACTACGTTATCTTTCTCAAATGAGTTTGTTTAATATCTTCGACGACGCTTAGTTTTTTTCCTTTGGACGGTACGAGAATAATAACCAGTAGCTAAAGGGAATCTTGTATCTATTCCTGGTGTTTCAAAGAACTTCTATTTTGGGTCCAGTGTTTTGTTAGGCGTGAAGATAGATATTTTTATAGACGAACTTCTTAGCTATCCATGGATTCTCCGTGCGGGTGCCGGGTCCATCGCGTGGAACAGAGAGGAATGTCAGTCGGCGCCTGGGACTTTCGACCCAGTGTGTAGGTTTAAGGGGCCCCTTTATAGTATACTAACGATCACCTTCACCGATGACATATAATATGTATGAAATAGGTAGATAATATTTCTGAATTTGAAGGTTTGAGGTGGTCTAATATTTAAGGCAATGTAAATATACAACGAAAAGTATCAAGTATCAGCCTATTAATGTCCCACTGCAGGGCAATAGCAGGCCTCCATCATTTGAAATCATGTTTTCGTTACAAAGCTGGGTTCTGGCACTATCACCACGCTTGCCAAATGCGGTTTGGCGATCACAAACCCTGTGCCGTCTTCGGAAAGAATTTTTTTTTCGCCTGTGGTTACCAGTAATACATTGAGGTAAACAAACCTTTTTTGTAACAAATAAGTGAAAACCACGACCTTTAAAAGTGCTCTAAACATCTTACAAAGGAGTAACCGTTTGAAAGAAAGCTAGGCTTGCTAAATGGCGACTGAGTCACCACTTAACTTCATTAGAGCTGAGAGCAAGAGGTTCAGGAGACCAGAGGTCATCGGTTGAACGCTTAAGAGCACACTAGTACCGAAAATATTTTTTTTAATTCGAGATAAAATTAAGGTTTTTAGATGAAGTAACGTTATGTAGTGCACTAAAGAATTACATTTATGATTTTTAAAGTAACTTTTAATATATTGTCTTTTAAAGTATTCATAATCGTTAGTACCTCATTTTAAGTAAACTACTGTATGTTCTCATAAGAAACAAATATCTTTAAACCTAAGTATTGCTAAAAGTGCTTTTATCAATAGTCATGATTATGGTTTCCTTATGTAAGAAAAGTATTCAAGGTAGATTTCGGAAAAACATAAATCATATTCTTTAGTGCACATCAAATCGTAGTATCTAATATCTTATATATATTTCAAAAATTAAAAGATTAACGATTTGCGGCGCTAGTGTGCGGACTGCACCCTCTTGAGACCGTATCGTGTTCAGTCAGCCAATATTGCTTTTGCATGACAATGTAATTAAAGTTGGTATTAAATTTAACTGTCTCATCTCTGGGTTAAGGGTCAGAAGAGCATATTGTGAACAAACTTTATTGTAGTGTTAGATCGTTAAATTCATATGCAAATAGGTCGCTAACTAGCTCGATGTGGAAAGGTCGCTACCCTGAGACGGGTCGTGGGTTCGAAGCCCAGTGGAGTAAATTATTTATATTCTCCGGTTGCATTTTGAATGTTTTCTTAGTTTCCTCAACATTGTATTTTTGTAATGAAATCTCTGCGGACATATTTTTAAATAAATAAATGAATGTGTACTGCTGGTGGTTAGTGGGCACCCTTAATCGCATACTAATAAGATGAACTATAATTAGGTATGTTCGCCATCTTTTATGTGAAAAAAGTAAACAGAAGGAAAGTGAAAGAAAATCCTACCTTCAAAACAATCACTATTGAAGTCTTTTTGCTTAACTTGTTTGCTTGTCATTTCAGCCAACAATGAAACTAGTAAACCAATATTAGGTTTATTTTATATTGGATAAAATAAGTGGCTATCGAGGCGTAAAGAAAAACTGTCACCAGCTTTCACGTTCGTTGTTATATTGTAATTTTCAAGTTAACAGCTGCTTGATTTATTTTAAATTATGTTTAAAACGAAAGACATTATACGGATATAAGATTTGTGGCATACAATGTATTTGATAATACTTAAGGTTATTTAGTTTTACTTTTCAATAATTTACTTAAAGTATGTACTTTAATACCAAAAATATTTGATATGTAATTTATTTTATACTTTTTGTGTATATATATGCACCATCTGTATCATCATCATCCTAGCGCTTATCCCGGTTGCATCCTTGGCCATTGCTTCGGAGCCCAGAGAACGCTACGACTATTATCCTGAATTTACCAAGGCGGTTATTACAATGGAGCGACTGTCGTCTGACCTCCGTATCATCATTCGTTTCGGACAGACAGGAGATTCAAGCCTGCAATGTCCTTACCAAACTGGGCAAACCAACACGAAGTTACAGAGTTCCCTGTGGGATTCGAACCCTCGACTTAACGGGTTTGAGCAAGTTATTACCGACTTGAACATCGGATGTAGTGAGACTCGACACACATCGGTACATGTAAGAAAGTACACTTTAATCACTAGTTACGTATGTACAACATTCACGCGAAGAGTTATAAACATGTTATTTTTACAACAAACGCTTTCTAATGTTTCATACGGCCTTCGGCAACATTCACAGTGACCTTTGTTTCAACGATTTGTCGCCTTAAATAACCATTGTAGTAGCAGCTACATAGCAACTAGATTGAGACACTACCATTTATGTAATATGTATTTCATTCTATGAGTCAGTCAATAAATGATACTCGCACTAAGCGGTTGTTGCATATTATTTAATCATCCCTAAATAAGCGACGGACCCAACAGTGGTGACCCCGACCTTTCAAAGTTAACATGACTACACAACATCAAGCCATGGAAGGCCCGCTTAGACGACCACCAGCGATGACTCCTTCTGCCGATGCGAGCGGTTTGCAGACTCCTGAGGTGGCCAGCCTCACCGTCTCATCACGCATTCCTGATTTTTGGTGTGACCAGCCGCGCCTGTGGTTTATTCAATGCGAAGCAGTTTTGGGACCACAAAAAGTCAGTGATGAATCGAAATACAATATGGTTGTATCAAAACTCGGAAAAGAAGTTATACAGCAAGTAAGCGATATATTACTCAAACCACCGGAGGAAAAGAAATACAACGCGCTGAAAGAACGCCTTTTAAGAGTATATGAAGAGTCGGAAGTCCGTCAATTTCAAAAATTGCTGGGAGAAATGGAATTAGGCGATCAGAAGCCTTCACAGTTGCTGCGCCGTATGAGAGACTTAGCAAGAGAAAAGATTCCAGACCATACCTTACGATTATTATGGCAAGGACACCTTCCCTCATCAGTTCGAGCAGTTTTGGCTGTTAGTGAAGTCCAAGATCTGGAGAACCTGGCGGCCATCGCGGACAAAATCTTAGAAACATCTCGTCCTATTCAAGTAGCGGAAGTACAGGCCTCATCAAGCTCGACTAATGATAATACGTTCATTTTAGCAGAAATCGCCAAATTGAGCTTAAAAATTCGAGAGATGGAACGTAATAGACCACAGTTCCGTAACAGGAATCGTTATCGCGCGCGATCCCGGTCGGCCTCGCGCGGGCGTAACTTGAGACGCCGCACGCCCGAAAGCCCCGACTGGCTATGCTACTATCATCACAGGTTTGGACAACGGGCTAATAAATGTGTTGAGCCATGTTCATGGAAGAAAACTGACCGGAAGGAAAACTAGACCAGGTGCAATCGGAGGCGGAGATTTGCACCATCACTCCTTTCCACCGCCTATGTGTGACTGACATTAATAGTGGATTAAAATTTTTAGTGGACACTGGTGCTAATATTTCAGTTATACCTGTTAGAAATAAACAATCGTATATGAAGTGCAATGACTATAAACTTTACGCGGCGAATGGAAGTGAAATAAAAACCTACGGAATTAAAACACTAGACTTAAACTTTAGTCTTCGGCGTCCATATCGATGGTCGTTCGTAATAGCCGACGTGAAACAACCTATTCTCGGCGCTGACTTTTTAAGTTTTCATAAATTGTTAGTGGATGTGCATAGAAAGAAAATAATAGACTCAGTTACTAATATGTGTTCCGTCGCTTCAATAACTACCAGCGAACATTTTTCTGTGAGGACTCTCGACTACAATACCGAATATAGTGACTTATTATTAGAATTTCCGGATATAACTAAACCAATGTGTTTTAAGGACACCCTTCGCCATTCTGTAGTCCATCAGATTGAGACCTCAGGCACTCCAGTTTTTGCGAGACCACGACCACTACCACCGGACAAATATAGGAAAGTTAAAGCTGAATTTCAACGTATGCAGGACATGGGAATTTGTCGACCATCAAAAAGTAATTGGGCTAGTCCGTTACACGTTGTCAGCAAGAAAAATGGAGACATACGCCCTTGTGGAGACTACCGTCAGCTTAATGCGATAACCAAACCTGATCGGTATCCACTACCACGAATTCAAGATTGCACGTACCTCTTATCGGGAAAAACAATATTTTCACGCATCGATCTACAACGAGCCTATTTTAATGTGCCCATAGCTGAGAATGATATTGAAAAAACAGCCATCACTACGCCATTCGGCCTTTATGAATTCGTCAGAATGAGCTTCGGACTCAAAAACGCTGCTCAAACATTCCAGCGTTTTCTAAATAACGTTGTTTTGCGAGATTTAGATTTTATTTACTGTTATGTTGATGACGTCATCCTTGCATCATCATCGCAGGATATGCATCGTCAGCACCTCAGACAGGTTTTTCAAAGATTGAACGAATTCGGAATAACATTAAACTTGGCTAAATGTGAGTTCGGCAAAACGGAAATAGATTTCTTAGGCTATCATATTACACCAGAAGGACTAAGACCATTGTCAACGCAAGTTAAAGCCATATCCGATTACCCAAGGCCAAAAACAGTGAACGAACTACGAAGATTTCTTGGAATGATTAACTTTTACAAAAATCATCTTCCCAATGCATCCGATATTCACCGTAAATTAAATATTTATTTACACAACTCAAGAAAGAATGACAAAAGTTTGATTTCATGGACAGATGAGGCAAATGAAGCATTTGAACAAAGTAAACTTAGTTTACAAAACGCAGTTACTTTGTCATTCCCATCTGCAGACGCAGACTTATGCCTTATGACAGATTGTTCGAACACATGTGCAGGAGGCGTTCTCCAACAGAAGGAAAATGGTGTGTGGAAGCCCTTAGGTTTCTTCTCAAAAAAATTAAGTGATGCTCAACAACGTTACAGCACATATGACCGAGAACTCCTAGCGATTTACATGGCTATCAAACACTTCAGGCATTTAGTGGAAGGCAGACCACTCGCTATATACACAGATCACAAACCATTAGTCCACGCCTTAACAAGAAATTCGATCGGAAAAAATGATACGCCTAGACGAATGAGACATTTAGATTTTATAATGCAATTTTGCTCGACAATATCTCATGTAAGCGGAAAAGATAACGTTGTCGCAGACGCACTGTCCAGAATCGAAACAATCGACATGCCATCACCCATTGATTACGAAAAATTAGCAGAGTCTCAAAGAAACGATCCAGAACTTAAAAATCTTATGCAATCCAGCTCACTAAATTTTAAACAATATCGTGTACCTAATTGCGTCATACCCATTTACTGCGAGGTATCGAAGGATCGAGTTCGACCCTATTTACCTGAGGAATTTCGCGTGTCAGCATACAAAGCCGCACACGAAATTAGTCACCCGAGCATTAGATCAACACGAAAGTTGATCGCCGATCGATATATATGGAAGGGAATGAATAAAGATGTTACTAAGTGGGCTAAATCATGCACGAGTTGTCAAGCGTCGAAAGTTCATCGACACACAATTTCGCCATTGCAGCAATTCATACGAAGTAACAGATTCGAACATCTGCACATGGATATAGTGGGACCTTTAACATATTGTGACGGTTACCGTTACATAGTGACTATGGTTGATAGAGCCACAGGTTGGCCGGAAGCGTTTCCTGTGAAAGATATAACATCGGAAACTGTGGCTGACATAGTTTATAATGGATGGATCACAAGATTTGGTTGCCCCCTGAGATTAACTACAGACCAAGGACGCCAATTCGAGTCTTGTTTATTCAATCATTTAGCCAAGAGAATGGGTATTACGAAAATACGCACAACCGCGTACCATCCACAGGCAAATGGACTCGTTGAGCGTTGGCACCGTTCCCTTAAAACTTCATTGATGTGCAGAGGAAAATGCAGTCAATGGGTAACCGAATTACCCACTGTTCTATTAGGATTACGGACAAGTTTAAGAAATGACACTCAAATAAGCGCATCCGAGATGGTGTATGGCGAAGTTATAAGACTGCCAGGTGATTTCTTCCAGTCAACGCAAGTAATCACCGACAATGACACGTTTTTACAAAGTCTAAGGCGAAGACTATCAGATGTTTCATCAGTACCGAAAAGAAGTTTACATCAAGGCAAAATATTTGTACACCCAGACTTAAAAGATTGCAGTCATGTGTTCTTAAGGTGCGATTCAGTGTCAAAACCATTAACGCCACCATACACTGGGCCGTTTAAAGTAATAGACCGAACAAATAAATTCTACAAAATACAACAGGGAGAGTCAGTGAAAATCGTTAGTATAGACAGATTAAAACCTGCCTACATGCTTAGCAACGAAGATCACACACAGAGCAACGTGTTGTCACCGATTCCTCCGACTGAACCTAATAAGGAATCACTTATTGTAAACAACACTCAGAAAGTAACACGATCGGGACGATTAGTTAAACATCCAGTGCGCTTCGTTCCAACATAACGCAAACTGAGCCTGCAAAATTATTTATTATTTTTATTACTTTTATCATGGGAAAATATCCAAGCAAAATTACTGACGAAACAGTGATAATTGCCCAAAATGGCGCAGGAAATAGTGCTTCTGCTTCAGCAGTGGATATTTCTTCTGAACGAGATAAATTTGAGAAATATTTATTGTTCATCGTCGGTTTCATAATACTTTATATCGCATACATGACATGGAAGCGATTGAAAATAATGTATGGCAACTACATGCGACGGCAGCTCATCGAGCTCCCCGAGATTCTGCCAGCAACCAGGAGAGTTGAGCCTGGCCTTAACAGCCGCTCCACTCAACAAGTGATAATGTGACAGTGCAATAATCATATGGTCATTTTGTGAAAGTGCAGTGCCAAGTGCCTTACAAATGTTAAGTAAATGTGTTATCTGTAAGCGGTAAATAATAATAATGTGTAGGTATTGTAATCAATTTTATTCCCCATTGGAAATTTTTATTAACTTTTTGTCTTTATACATTCTATGTACAACTTTTATACACAATATTTTTTTTGAAAGAATAATTTTGAATTTATATAAATAATAAATTATTTGGTCATAATATTCGCCCATTTGCATCAAATGTATAATAATGATGTTATGTAGAAAACTCTATATTGTGGCTTTACATTTGTTTTATATTCTTTGTCATTATGAATTTTTTTTTTTTGTAAAGGGGGAAGTACTGTAGTAGCAGCTACATAGCAACTAGATTGAGACACTACCATTTATGTAATATGTATTTCATTCTATGAGTCAGTCAATAAATGATACTCGCACTAAGCGGTTGTTGCATATTATTTAATCATCCCTAAATAAGCGACGGACCCAACTAATAATGTCCCTTTAGGGCGAGTGAATGTAACAATAGATATGATCATTAATTGTAATACTTGTTCCTTAATCCGGGTTCGTTATTAGAAATGTATGCACAATTGCACACTTGTACTTATCATCGAAAGGAGGTGCCGACTGTTTGTTTGTGTTTCATTTTTGTTGAATATCCCATTAATCGTGGAAGGCATATAATATTACACTCGGGAAATCGAATTCCACGCGGACGAAGTCGCAGGCGGCCGCTAGAGGTTAATAATTCTGCAAAGTACTCGTACATACCTACTTACTTTGTACATACACACATACATTTATCAGAACTAAAGGATGTACGAGTAAATAATCATGTACATTAGTCACGATCTTATATTGTGAACGGAAAGTTTGTCACGTTTCCGTAATCCGTATAATAAATCCCCTGTATTCTAATTCTTAAACCAATATATCGTTAAATCGTCAGAATTAGCATCGTATAACAATAAAGCGGTTTGCTAAACCTCCCAAATCACTCTAGTAACCTATTTCGACGTTATCGTTTTGATTTAACCGTTATTTTAGCATAACGTTGCGTCAAAACGGTTATTTATGATTAAGAACGTGTTAACGGCTGTTAGCTAATTAATCCGTACCATTATCTGAGAGTTAAATGTCGTATTGTGTAAATATAAGGCCGTGGCGATATTGCGAGAGGGGCGGTTAACAAAATTTGCATCACTAAGTGTGAGACAAAGTCGATTCGCGCTACTTGTCGAACTCGTAGATTTTTGAACTACGCATCGAATTTCGATGTGATTTTTTAAATTGATAGAAGGACTAACATGACACACATAGACAGTTTTATATAACCCAAAGTAAATGGATAGTTAAAGACCTGAGCGAAAAGGGTTGGTTGCCTATTTAATTAGAAATAGTTCAATTCAAAGAAATGTGACTCGTTTACACTGTGGTTATTGCTTTTAACTCAATTTTTTTTAAAGTTAATCAAATAAAGGCTTCAGTTCAAATAATAAGGTATCCTTTGTAAAAAAATCATCATTTATTGTACATTGCATAATATATTTAGACTCTAAACATATTATGTAAAGTACAATAATAAATAATATAATAAATGATCTTAACTTGAGAGTAAAAGAACCCTGCCCCAAGCAGAAAAACAGTTTTATTGTAACTTTAGAGTTTGACATAAGATTTCTCACGCCATCCCCGCTTGCATCACAACCACGAGCTGTTAATACACATGTCAGCTAGATCTGTCAACGTGATATGCAACTGGTGTTATTTATATAATGCAACGTTGTGCAAACTGCACTTACGCAACCTCGTTTGTAATACAGCTACTGAAGGCTTATTAGGTACCATCTTCGAATCAAGTAATGTTGCCGGTTTGGAGTAGTTAGGTTTTTAAAAGTGAATTGCGGTGGTTCGGTTTTTAAGAAGGAATGTTGTAATAGAATTGCTTGTTTAATTTTTAATGGGTTACCATGTGTTTTTTTTTTCAAAATTATTGTAATATATTCCAAAAGAAGACTATAATAATACATCCAAGATTTCTTCATAACTTTAATGCTACCTATATTTCGCACTTGAACATTTGATCAGGAGGTGTAATGCTTTGTTGATGAAATTTCCATGGAAATCGCATTGAATTGCATAAAATCAAAGGTGCCTCAAGCAAAGTCTTTTTATTATTCACATAATACTCTGACCTATTCTATTAAGTCAATAAATTATATGATAAATTTAGCGTAAGAAAATATTTGTTTAAATGTGTATAAATGTATCAAGCAACCCCAGCTGTGCTAGACAACTTATCAACCATTACACTAAATTGACCCTCTAATTATCTTACGTTCAGGTGTATTATATTATAATATTATAATCTAATTTTGATTGTATTGCAATAACGAATTGTAATAAAATCGGTCTAACCCAAATGCTGACAGTATATAATTTGGTTAAAAGCGATAATTTACATTTGAAACAGTTACGCCATAAACTGACATTTGAAAGATTAGTGATATTAAGTAATTTAGCTCAAATTCGATACTAACAATTACAAGCCTGTGATTTAAGTGCTGTTGGGTATAAATGCGAAAGTTCATGTGAATTGATGGATTCGATATTGTGGTGTAATGTGATTTTGCGATTGGTATTTGGACCGTTGGATATCCGTATTCGAAATCTTATATGTAATAATAAGTTGCATTTTTCGTTGTTACTCTATAACTCAAGAAGGGGCTCACCTATCCAAACCAAATCAGGGTTTGTTCGGACTATTAAGTAGATGGATTATGTAAAGTTTTTACAAAATCTGTCGAGTGATTCTTCATTTACCATACGTAGCGAAGCACGTACTGGGCCGCTAGTAGTAAATCACACATATATTTGTATTAAAAGGTTCTTCCTCAATCGATACGATCTTAAACTAAAATCAAGTCAACATCTCGATCATGAATATTGATTACGCTTGCCAAAAGCAGATTGGTGATCATAATTATTAACAAAATTTCAAAAATCCGACTTAATTTGACCCGGGTACAGAATCTAGGACTCCCAGATATATCAACAAGGCGTATGTAGAGCATGCAGTTACTAGTCCCGTGTAGTTTATCTGTGCGATCTCTTTTCAATACAGATTGGGGTTATCTAATGGTATCTATAAACCTATACATTTTATCACATGACAAAGGTTTGAATTGATAAGATTGTCTTTTTGTGTAATGCAGTGTAACATTTTGTTGTTATTCCTGTTCATGTTAATCATAATATCGTATATTTATTGGTTTTTATGATATGAAATAATTCATTATCAAATTATATGTAGGTCGACTTAATAATGGTGATTGTCCTGAGGTTTTAACTTTTGATTTTCCGGATATCCCTTTCCGTATTCGTGGATATCCCCCTGAAAATACTAAACTATAAACAAAACAAAAATAATACGAAACATGTCCTCTGTGTCGTTGCAGCGAGCAAAGTGTCAACTATCGTTTTAATATCGCCTATACCGATTCCATTAGAAAATAAAGATCCCTATCCTTCTTTATCCGTAAAAAAACACGACGTGAAACATATTGCGGAATAAATCAATTATTTTATTTCGTATCCACGGATTTGGCACCTTAAATCCGTTTTCGGATCCGTCTCCGCGGATCCACGTAATTCGTGGCGAGGGCTATAGTTGACCTGTCTGCTGCTCGTATTATAGAACCCATTCTGTTCCTGGGAAGAACTTGACACTCCTGTTCGCACATACACCGTTAATTATCTTATACCGAGTAAATACTGATTGAGGATGTTCTCAATCAATCACTATTACCATATCCTTTAGAGATTCTCACGGCATCGAGGTAAAACACGAACTGCCAAGACACCCTTATTACAAAGGAATAAGGTTCAATCTTTGGTACAAGACGGCGCTTGTCACCTAGAAATACACTTGCAGGCAAAAAAATGGAGCAGCACTAATTGTAGCTAGAATGGCTTTATTTGTATTTGATTATTGATTTGAGGTGTGTAATAACTAGAAAGTTGGTTAGTCATCAGTTGGCTCTGTTGTAGATTTGGAGCGGAACATTAATGATTTTAGATAATAACTCAAATTATGTTTATTTTTGGCTTTGTTTCGTACATTCACAGTTTCGTTTTTAGGCCTATGAACCGTAACAGCTATGAGAATTGTAAAAAGAAAATTCATTATTGTATGATCAATTAATCATTACGCCGATTAGACAATATTATTTAACATTCAGCGTAAAGTGTGTCTGAATTGTGTCTGAATTTTATAAGAATTTTAACAACAATTTGTGCCACCATGTTTTTCTCGCCAGTGTACATATCAAGCTGATATTAATCAGTGACAAACAAACAAGATGATTAATTACCATATTCAAATTGGCGTATTAGATATTAAAATGAGGGGAATGGCGTGTTATTCACAGCTTCTATAAAATGTCGGCATAGGAATCGTCTTTAATGATTAGATTCGGAACTAATCACGGATTATGTCAAGGATAGGAGAATAGTGCAATTACTGATGAATGGTGACTGATAATTATTGATCTGTTTGACGAGAGAAGCCGTTAATCTAGTGATTTATTAAGGTACCGAGGATTAATTCGCAATGATCGCTTTCTGATATTGAAAGAATATTTAGATTTTAGAATTAACAATCTTAATAAATACACACTTAAGTCTTAATACATACACACCTTGGCTAATATCCCCTTGTGACTGGCAGACAAGGACTTGGCGTGAAATAGATCAAGTAGTATCTAGTACTTCTGCTTGCATACTAACTCACGCACTGTGAAATGTATATGAATTTATAGTTCGTAAGATGACGATGAATTGTAGGTAAAGGTTGAAAGCAGGAGCCGATATTTGTTTAAAAAAAACATGCCATGTAATCTTGCTGTTGGTTTTTGTAAATACACTCAGAATAACCAGCCCAATCACGAACACACACACACACTAACACACCAAACAAACTAAAATCTCACAGTCACACGCGACAGTTTGTTAAGGTCGCCAACTTCTCTTGTACATATTTGGTTAGGTATTTATAATTGGTTCTGACCTCTTACCGTGTTAAGTCGAGGCGGTTTGTAAATCTTATTGGTTGAATCATACTACATTAAGTAGGTATTGCATGATGGTAAGTAATTAAGAATGTCTTAGCAAATTTTCCATTATCATTGACTATGTTAATGAAAAAAAAATCGAGTTATTACTAATATAGTCATACTCAGTTGGGCAGGCAACGCATCTGTGACCCTTGTGCGGTTATTGATGTCCATGTGCAGCGGTGATCACATACCATCAAACACATACTTAATAAAAAAATCACTTCCACTTTTTAAGTGATACGTAATACCTACATACCTTCAATTTGTCTCATATGTCATTTTTTTTTTTTTTTTTTTTTTATGTCATAGGGCAGCAAACGAGCAGACGTATTGCCTGATGGTAAGCAATCAACGCCGCCCATGGACACTCGCAACACCAGAGGAGTCACAAATGCGTTGCCGGCCTTTTAGAAGGGAGTACGCTCTTTTCTTGAAGGTGAAGAGGTCGTATCGGTCCGGAAATACCTCAGGCGACAGTTGATTCTAGGGATGAAACGTATTTACTCGACCAGGTTTTGAACCCTGGTTTTCCCTTGCAAGTACGTAAACCAGGTATGCGCCCGAAAAACTTGCAAGACCTTCAAAGTCTTTTTACTAGAACGCACCCAAACCCAAGCGTCTGTCAGGGCTCAGGCCGCGCCGAGTCTTTCAAGTATTTAGAGCCCTTTAACAAAGTAGAAGAAAATTAAAACTTAACGCTATGAGAATAAGGCACATAATCGTATAAGCTAAATCAAAAACTTTAAAACCATCAAGTTTTTTTTTTTTGCCAATGCCATTGTAACTCTTATGCGTATGGACATAAGGTTTAATTTCAAATAAAATACCTTGAAAGTATTTTCCTGATCTTGGCTTGGACTGGATACTTTCGTCTTTTGGCTCGCTCTAAATCAAGCAGAGTGAGTGAGATAGATAGCCCACTGTCGTGCGTGGGTTGAATTGCTTGAGGTTGGCATTTAGTTGCACTTCTTGCTAACAGATGTCGTTGCTTTTTATAGTAAGTTTTAAATGTGTAACTCGCGGTGACGAGATTTTTTTCTGTTTATAGACCTTCCGCCGAGACACATTGCCAAAATTTTTAAATCAAAATAAAACATATTAATATAAAAATGTAGTGTATGTATGGATAGTGAAAAACAACAAAAGAGTTAAGGTTTCTTATTGAGGAAATCGGTTCGCGGGCGAACATAGTTTCAAAACTTTAAAGGAATTTTTACTTGCGTGCTTTGAAAGTATTTTACTTTGAAAGGTCTGCATGCGATTACGGGCGTTATGGTAACGTCATAAAGTCAATTTTCCTATGCACTTAGAAAAAACTTGGAAGTATTTCAAAACCTGGTTTTCGTACTTGGTATTTGTTGGCTGGCGTACCAGGGCGCCCTGGTACGGGATTTTACAAGTACGACTCATGCCTAGTTGATTCCACAGTTTGGTTGTGCGTGGCAAGAAGTTTCTGGAGAAACGCACAGTGGTGGATTGCCATTCATCTAAACGATGTCGATGGAACTGTTGTCGCGTTGAACGATGACGAAAGGATGTGGGAGGTATAAGTTCGAACAATTCCTCAGAGCACTCCCCATAGTATAGGCGATATAGGATGCAGAGCGAGGCTACATCCCTACGCAGCGCCAGAGGATCAAGCCGTTTTGAAATATCTTGGCAGTCGACAATGCGCATAGCTCTACGCTGGATGCGGTCCAAAGGGAAAAGCTGGTACTGGGGTGCCCCTGCCCATAGATGAGAACAGTATTCCATATGCGGCCGAACCTGTGCCTTATAAAGTTGCAGGCGATGGGCCGCAGTGAAATACCGTCTCGATCTATTGAGCACGCCAAGCTTCTTGGAGGCTAATTTAGCCTTTCCCTCTAAGTGACCACGGAACTGCACTTCGCTAGATATGTCGACACCAAGTATCCCAATAGTGGCTGAGGTAGAAAGGGGGGTGCCCTGAAACCGTGGAGATACGACCACCGGTAGTTTTTTTGCGGTGAACACGCAGGCCTGCGTCTTTGTGGGGTTAAAATGGACCAGATTCAGTCTACCCCAATCTGAGACCCTCTCCAAGGAGCTCTCTATTTCAGACACAAGCCTGTTTCGGCTCTCGATGACGTGATCCCGAGAAATACCAGCGCGGCCGGAATAAAAAGCATCGCCTGTGCTGTCATCCGCATAACAATGAATATTGCTTATTTGCAACAAATCATTGATATGCAGGAGAAACAGAGTTGGCGATAGCACACAGCCTTGGGGAACACCAGCATTTATTGACATAATTTCAGAGCATTCTCCGTCGACAACGACCTTTATGCTTCTGTCTGCAAGAAAGCTGGAGACCCATGTGCATAATTTCGCGGGAAGCCCGTAGGATGGAAGCTTCGAGAGAAGCGCCCTGTGCCAAACCCTGTGTCATATTACAAAATGCCATGCATAAAATTAGTAGTGGACAATAGTAAACCAATAACGATTAAAGTGAATGTGTGGCCTTTGTAGGCTTAAACAATTAATCTGTCTGTAATTAAACTTTCATAAGCTACACCCACATTAGCCTTAAAATGTCTAAATCATTTAAAATTTGATTATGATGAAACGTCTGATTAACACCTTGCCTAAGTTTTAATTCGTTCCCTGAGGTCATAAATTCGATTCCTGTGTCGATAGTTTCGTCACTCATCATCTTTTGGTAAGCGTGTTGATTAAGCTTGCACCAATCGTAACCGATAGTATTACTTATTATTATTTGCATTTATGATCTGGTCATATTAAAAAAAGAACGCTTTCATGTAGTTAAAAAATTATATCCGTACCTATTTTTATTCATCGAAACTATACGCATACAAAATCTTAGATCAATGCTAATAAACGCACAAACTCTTCAGCTTTATTAATTATTATTTATTATATAATAATTAAGCTGAAGCGTTTGTTTAAACGCGTTAATCTCAGGAACTCCTGGTGCCAATAAAAAATCCTTTTGTGTTGGTATACGGAAACCGAAATCCACGCGAACAAAGCCACGGGCGGCCGCAAGTGTTAAAAATTATATAAAAACTCGAGATAATCGTGTATTAAGTGGATTACTCATATGCTGTCAGTGTCGTCATGTTGGAATGATGTCAACTTGACTCAGTGTTGTGAAATATTCTCACATACCCCAGATTCAATTATATCAGATTTGTTAAATACTTATCTAATTAAAGCCTTTGAATTCCAATCTTAACCTAATTATTATTATGTGATACCATATTATGAAATGTTTGGCAATATAAAAATAATAACTAGTAAATAGTCATATTATTTGAGTATTGTTTGTATGAAGGTAGTAGGTATTTATTTTTTGCCGTGTTGTTACTAACCTACTACCTATTATAAAAATAAGTGAAAATCATAAAAGTTTGGTCTTCTAACACGCCAATCAAATGTGTGTTAGATGAACACTTACTTTAACTTCGTTTTGGAGGAAGACTGTCCATTTGACAGCCTATAACCTTTTTGAGAAAAAGTACTTTCATTTCTGATTAGTGTCGATTACTAGTGACAAAAGACGATAAGGTAGGTATTAGTATTTGACGTAGCCAAAATCCAAATATCATAAAAACATAAACACCATTCCAATTTAAAATAACAGACTAAGTATAAAACATCCCACACCCAAGTCTTATAGGAACTATAATATCTTTCAAACGTGGCACCTGCATTTGACATTTACGCGCAAACGACCTTCCTCTATAGGCCATGCATCTACTGTTACCTAATTTGCAACTGGTGAATGCAGTTGTTGCAGTGATTTGCGATGCATATAAACCAATTATGACGGTATTAAACATAAAGTCTCTGGTTGCATCGTACCTGCCTATTAATGTCCCACTGCAGGGCAAAGGCCTCCATTATTTGAATGGTTTAGTAACAAAGATGTGTTTTAGTTTTGTCACCACGCTTGCCAAATTGGTGATCACAAATCCATGCTGTGTTCGATAAAACACACAACTATTACCCGACCCGGGAATCGAACACAGGATCTGGGCCATGTACTTAAACCACTAGACCAACGACTTAGGCTCGTATAAATAAATCGCTCTCAACTCTGAGATCGAACTTGAGCGCGAACTAGAAATGTCATTCTCGTACAAAACAGCACCTCAAATCCGCGCTCAAGTTCGAGCTCAGAGTTGAGTGCGATTTATTAATACGAGCCTTAGTTTCAGTGAACACGTATAATTTATGGCTTGCGATATTAGGTACATAGTAGCAATAACATCTATGGGTGATTACTCTTTCGATCTAATGATCAACTTTTAATCTATGAGAGTAACCGGTACAATGTAAATTTGAATACAATTAACTTACAAACTAGCTCAACTGCTTTGAAAACTTGCTCTTTGACCCACAGGTTGTAACGTCATATGTCATGAATAAATGTTATATGTAAACTGTTGTTGTATATGCCTGCCATTTAGAACTCTGATCTGACCTTTAGGTTTAATTTTAACTTTATATTTTCGATTTGGCTTATATATTTTACGATCATAAAAAAAATGTAGTACTTTCTCTATCATAAATCGAAAGTACCTATACTACATACGTATTCAAAAAGAAAATAATTTGTGTTTGTTCACTTATTTTTAACCAATTTGATTTTCCAGTGGAGTCTTCTATTTCGTAAGCACGTTACATCCATGTACTAACACCAATTACATTGCCTAAACTTAATGATGTTTTTACAGATCCATCAATCTAAAACCATTCCCAACTGCATTTATCATTTACATAGCTTGACGATAACGATATTTCACAAATCCAACCGATCTAAAACAACCCAGTCCCTTACTGCAACGTTAACTCTACTAATTCAAGAAGTGAAACAGTCCCGAACTGCCACGTTAAAACTTCTCTCCCACACAAAAAGGACACAACAACTCTAGAGACCGCACCTGCGGCTGCGCAGCTGACATTTGTATTGGCCTTCGATCAGTGATCAGATCGGTATTCACCGGGGTCACCTCTGATCTCGATTGTCTGCGGAACATGAGTTTAGCTTTCGATTTTTGGCTATAAATACAGTACGCAAGGAAGATGCGGTGCTATGCGAGGCTATTATTGAGTTAACTAGTACCGCCAGAAGGGTCACCTCAAATCTCTATTATCTGCATTGCAGAATAATCTCAGGAACATACTGGTTCGAATATATAAAAAAAAATACTTTGGATAGTTCATTAGTCGAGACAGACTTTAAGCTATAGTATTACACTATGTGTGCGGTAACCGAATTCCGATCTAGTAGTTCCTTTTCTTGTTCCAGTATATTTTCTATCAGACATTGATTTCTTTGGCGTTGCATTTTTCCTTTTGATGTTTTTTTACTCGTATATTATCGAAAACACAATCAACTGGAATTCCTTATATGCCCTAATTTGAATGCTAAATAAACCTCAAAAGCAATACGTAAATATTAAACAGTCCACACGCACAACACTTTCCTTCCTACTTTGTCGCCTAAACGAGCAAATTGCTTGTACATAATTGTACTTATCAAATTCCTGCAAACAATCATTAAAGGTGGCGTGTGTTACGGCGGAAGACTATGCGTGTGTTTTTAAATAAATACCCTGTTGTTATTGTGAATGGTGTTTTTACGATCGATTATGCACCGAATGGGTTTCATGTCGGATGTACTGATTTTCGGTGCTTTTATGTAAAGTATAGGAAGTTGATTTAGTTAACTGTTTGGAAAACAAATGACGATTCACATAAGTACACTTTATGCTATGTACAACACGTACTCGTACATGTGAAGCTAAGCAAGCCAGAGGCTGCGCATATTTGTGAACTCGGTTGTTGTAGAAATCAGGGAGTTATTAGATAAATGTCATCGTCAGGTAAACCGACAGCTCACCCTTGGTACTTTAAAAATCCCGTTTCATTATAGGGAAGACATAATCATCGGGGAAGATCGCGTAGAAGGCATCGTGCTAATTAACGTGATTCCTCTCTATTATGGACGATGAGGGAGTGCCATAGGGGTTTTAGCGGGTATGGCTTAGGGAGAACACCACATAACCCCTCTACCCCCCGGCAACAGGCATGCATCAGGGGGCATTTCCCCTGCGACAATTAAAAGGGAAGTCATAAATATGACATAAAAAAGCAAAATCCACCCAATAAAGTAGCTTAAGCCCTCGTGGCTTGAGTATCAGTTTCAACCACTGATAAAAAGAATATCCTTCCTTTTGACAGCAACGGAAGTATCATACATCCCCACAGAAACACGGATTATTACGCAAACCAAAACATTAAACTTAAAGCTAAAGAAACATAATGAAATTTAAAATTAACCAATGTGTATGTTAATGTTGACTTACATAATCCGCCCTTATATTTTGATAGTCCTTTCACAAAACCATCTTAACGGTTTATCCGCCAACCCAAACATGTACAGTTGGCATGCAAATTTTATAGTTGACAATTAAAACATTGATACGGCGCATTTCGTCCAAACTGGTTCTATAGGATCGGCCTCAGGAAGTACAATGGTGCCATTCTGAACTTGACTGAGGAAACAACTTCCAAAATAACCTTTATTACAATGGAATAAGACCCAACTGAATATCACCATGACATTGTTAACAATGCAATTTGTATACGATCTTAGTGCAACGGTTAAGAGCTTGGAATTGCTTGTATGTTTAACTGCATAACTGGCTTACTTTAGTACAATGTAATAAATGGAACAGTGAGGTAATAGAGTATTAGCGTTGTGTAACGTAGTGGGAGCAATATCTCCTTGTTTGTAGATATCTACTGTACTGACGAAGAGATTTTCTCTTCTTAAAAGAAAAATTAATTGTAGTCAATCCTCTTTATCCCCTTTAGAATTTGTTTTTAGTGGGCCGTGGAAAGTCCTATATTCGGCCTACAAAAAAATTATGGGTTATCTATGGTATATTGGTAAATAGAAAAGAAGCATATCAACACATACAAAAATGTACAAAGTCAATGCACAGCTGTCTCCTTGAAACACAATGCTATAGGGGACTACTGGATTAGTTCGTTCTGAGCACAAAACAGGTGCTCAG
This sequence comes from Nomophila noctuella, assembly GCA_958496325.1. Classification (NCBI taxonomy): domain Eukaryota; kingdom Metazoa; phylum Arthropoda; class Insecta; order Lepidoptera; family Crambidae; genus Nomophila; species Nomophila noctuella. Next base: position 10,913,701 of record OY292501.1, read on the forward strand.
AACGAACATTTTAGGCATTAATAAGCAAATCACTGCTCATCAAAAGCATTACCGATGTATTTTGTCCATCGAACAAACACGAATCACTGTGATTACCCAACACCAACAAAGTTAGGATTATTCCAGTAATCGGGATCGTTCGGAACCGATATTTAACCGTTCCGTATTTAATTAGTTATTCCGTATGCTAATTATAAGACGCGGTTACGCACGTTGGTTTCCTTCCTCGTTTACTTTCTAGATTATAAGCGTGCTCGATATACTTTATCTTTTGTCCGGTATCCGGTAAAGTTCTTTGCTGAAGCTTGGTTAAGTTTAATTGGATAGTGTAACACCCGGATAGTATGTCTGGAGAATGCAAGATGGAAAAAAGATGTTTATTGTGTTATATAATTCTTATAAGTTGTAGCATGCTTTTAGTGCTCGATGTAGTAAATGGCTAGACTAAATTTTAAATTTACATGGTATAAGCATTATTAAGGTTTTGATACAAATTAAGAGATGTTGCATGTTTCTGCTCAAAAGTTTATCCTCTTCTGAAAGCAAAGGACACATTCTCTACAATACCAATGTATCCTTCAATAACGCGCCTGTGGCTCGAAAAACATACCAAAAAACACAATTTTCTACATAGAAGACTGTACTTTCCATCACAACATTAATTAGGTCACTAGAGCACTCCCGCATTTTCTTCCGTCCATACAACCCTTACCATCTAGGGCACATCTCACATCTTCACAACTCTATGAAAAGGAGATACGAATCTTTGAAAGGACATCGTCCTTTGCTAGAACGCTGCAATGTAAGTGGGACAAGCGTGTCCCACTTTCGGCTTTTGCTGTAGCACTAAGGCTTCACTTTACTGGGTCGTGTATAATTGAAGCATTTGGCAAGGACGCTGGTATGTGAATCGCAAGGTTTCTTTGCGTGTAGAGCTGGCCTAGAATTGGACTTCAGTTCACCACCCACTTGGGTGGGTGTATCTTTATACATTCCCTTTGGAATTAGAGGTAATGTGGGGGATGGATAAAGTTTGTCTGTGAATTTGCCGTTTATCTTTCTATGGTACCATGCTTCCCTCGCGTATATAATCCTCTATCTAGAAGATGCCTACATCCAGCAACGTCTGAGAAGCTCGATGGCGCAGTGGTTAAATTTTATTTTATTTTTATTTATTTATTTGTCATCAGGCAACGCAGGCCCATAGATACATACCTTATTATCTAACATACATAAAAATATATGACAATTTTTGTTAGTATATATAAACTTAATCTATGTTAGTCAGTTATTATAACACACTAAATTAAAGCGCTCGGCCTGCGATTGCAAAGTTAAGTAACTTTCGCAGAGGCTAGATATCGGATGGGTGACCGAAGAATGACATCTCGAGCTCCTACGTGCTTCGGAACGCAGGACTCCTGCGCCTTATCTATACGGTCGTGCGTGCCAGATTGCTGTCCGAACCATGAGAGTAAGGGAATAAAAGGCAGTGCACCTGTGCTTACGCACTCACTTTACCCCTGCACTTTAAAATATACTTCATAGTTAATTCAAACCTTACGATGACCTTGCATCCTTACTTACTTACTACTGTAGCGCAGCGACCTTGCATCCTAAATCCTTCAATTATGTTTCTTTAATCCTGCCGAACTTACGCTTTCTAAATAAAAAATAAACCACAAACAAGTTTTAGGCGATACCTTCCACCGTGGTCGGGCTAATCTCAGCCGGTCAAAAAAGAAAATCCCTGGAATCGATACCAATTTTACGCTTAGGTAATTCTCTTGATGTTATTTTATTTTTAGGTCTCGAACCGCGGTGAGGAAAATGGGTAAAAGTTAATTTAGAAGATGCCGATGATAACAATTGCTTCTGTGTTGATTTAATTTTTATTTACGATAATGTAAATTTCAACTACGTGCTAAAGTTGACATTCTTGAATTCGATTCTGGTTTTGGGAAAACGCATTTGTGTTTCCGTGCTTAGGAAAAATATTAAAATATAATTGATTTACAAAACCTACGCAAAACTTAAGGACAAGAAAGTATTTCGAACATTGCTCATAACGTCACAGACACAAATAGTGCAATTCTAACTAATGATTGTGAAATTAATAGATTTGACGTCAAAATCAAAGGAACTGCCGCCGTTCCTTTGAATTATATCAATCGTCTGAAATTTCCCAATCGGAATAGTACAAATGCCCTTTGGCCTGTTATTCATTTGAACATTAATTAACTACCGCTTTCTTATCAGTAGGTATGATAGAACATAAATCATGCTAGTACATTGAAATGTCGCAAGATACTAAGATACTTTAAACAGTAACAATTTATCCCACAGACTCTGTAGTCAACACAGACATAAAATTTAATTATCACTATCAATAAAACACTAATTAATAACTATGTTAATTGGAAGGCTGATAGCGTTATTTATCCCTAATTGTTAATTATCCTATTAAATGTATGACTTGTCTATTAAATTGAAGGAAAGTTACTGTTTCAACAAAATGTTTTCGTGAACTTTGTGCCTTTCTGATGGAAGAGATGCGTAGTTGTTTGTTAGTAAATTATGCACTTTCTGTTTGTTTACTTGTTGATATACATATTTTAAATGAAGTTGCAATTTAATTGAAATCATCCGGATGTTTATCTTTTGAGTATTATATATTTAAAAATTGAGTGCTATTTTTATGTGAATTTGTGTATTGATTCTTAATTATTTCCCATCTCACCATTTGTTTTTGGTTAAAAGTAATTGAAATTTTGATTTGCCTGTACGTATAAAATATTTGTTATTTATTTTCTTTAATCTTTTTCTGTGACTAAATAGAAATTTTCTAGTACTTATCGCTTTTGGTCTAGATTGAACTAGTGGTATTATTTCGTAACGCTGTGTTATGATGATAAAATACTAAAAAAATGTTTGTCTACTTCATCACAAATGATATTTTTATGAAACAAACAATTCTTCCCTTTGACTAAAAGGCCGGCTTTACAATAATATAATATACATGTCATGACATTTTGCCATTAATATTAATTATGATTCAATCTCATCGACGTTGATTTAACAATCATTCGTGACATTTTATGACTTTAAAGTTTATTACCATAATGACGTCATTGTTTCCAAGACTTGGAAATAGCCAGTCTCCCATTCAAGGCTAATAAAAGTAGGACAATTCAATATCTTAACGATTTAATAATGAATTTGTAGAATTTAAGAGTTAATAACTACATGCACATGGAAATTTTATTTCTGCATGGTATTTTTGCTATGTTTAAGAGATCGAAATTATGTAAATATTGGGTATTTTGATTACATAAATATGTACTAGGTAGTATTTTTAGGGTTTAGTTAAGTATTGAAAAATGGAATTAATCTGAGACGTGGAACGGGGTTTAAGCATTCTGAACAGAAGTTCGATTAATTTATTATCCTAAGTCCTAATTCGCAGAAACTATTTTCATTAAGATTATTTAGGTACTTATTTATAAACGAGACGTATTCCTAAATTGTAATTACAGTATGTAGGTAATCATCACTGTTGCCGCCGGGTCAGGATCGGGGCGGCAGCATAGAAAATAAAAACGCCAGCTCTTCCGAGTAATTCGCAACCACATATATTTTTGACGTATAATCTTATAAAACAAAATCAATATCAAAACGTCATAGAAAAGAAAATATAAAATTCAAAAATATAATGTTAAAAAGAGGTTTGCGTCGGCAACATGGCCGCCCCCGGTGTCGAAGACACGAAAAAAGTGAGGAAGGCGACGCTAGTCTCACGGGGGAGCTATACTGCCAACGCGGAACCATATAAATAAAACACACAAAATTATAAAAAATGGTCCGCGAGCCGAGGTCTACTTCCCAGCGAACCCGCCGAATCATGTCCCCAAGAGATGAACCCGTGAAATGGAACGGCATTATTGCCACTAGAGTTCTTGAGTTGACATGATTCAGCGGTCGCGAGTTCGCGAGGCCCTCCGCTTCCGCCGGTGAAGACGTGCAGCCGTAGGTGAGCCGTCTCAATAAAAGCGACCAGCCGCTCCCAAACTCCGTCCGTAAAATCATCGCCGGGTATGAAATGGAGACAGTCGAAGCCGATCTCTCCCTCCGGTAGGCCTCTGCTAGGTGGCGTCCAGGCCACTCTCTCCGCCGGCAGGTCTCCAATAGTCGCATGCACGTCTGCAGACTCTCTCTGTCGGGCACGTCGGGTGGCGGCTCACGAGCCGCCGAACTGCCGGCTGCCATCCGGGGACGTAGTGGCGCCGCGCCGGCGGTGGTGAGCTGCACACAGTGGAGACAGTGAGTCGCACTACGGCTAGCCGCCGCGAGGATTGGCAGGGCGCTGGAGACGGCGTCGAGTTTGACGCAGCTGGGACACGCTGCGAGAGGCGGAGGCGGCCGTCTTGGCTAAATCAATAATTTAATCAACGCTTAGGCGGTCTTCGGCTCGGCAAAGCTCTCCGCGACGAGTCGGGCATGTGAGTTGAGTTGGGAGCGGAGGCGTCGCAGACGCTCGGCATCTTCAAGTTCCACGGTGTCGGCGAGTCCACGATGGGAGGGCCGTTAAAGGAAGTAGGAGTAAGACCTTCGGCTAGAGGATAATCGCTCATTATCGCTCAATTGAGAGGTACGCGTACGCGCGCCGAAGAGATGTGCGCGCGCGCTGTCGCAGAAGGCGTAGCTGAGGGGCGCGCAAAAACCCAGAAGGGGTGCGCAATGCGCCCTGAAGGGGCGCGCAAAGGACCCTAAAGTTCAGGAGTGCCAGCGATAGTGCGCCGAAGAGGGCCGCAGCCGGCTCTGAGAAGCCAACAAGAGGGCGACCACTGAGGGCCAGGGAGGCAATGGACGCGGCCAGCTCAGAGAGGCCGGCGATAGTGCGCCCAATCGGAGTCGCAGCTGGCTCCGAAGGAACAGCAAGCAAAAGGGCGAGCAGCATGTACCTCTAGTCCGCTACATGGGTGAAAATGATGACAAATTTCGAAAGGGAGCGATAATAAAGGTGAGCAATATGAGGTGTGCACTTAAAGGAACTGTCAAGACCTCATAGGTCCTATACGACAGAAACCAGAAGGTCGTGAAGGCGGATCAAGAATGAAAAATGAAATGTCGAGTCGAGATGTATGGCCGCGGGGCTTGGCTCATTAGGCGGCGCCCGAGGTGTCGCGCTCCGATATCGGAGCGATGAGTGACACGGCTGACCGCGATGAGCGCCCGGTAAGAGCTTGGCTCGTCCTGGCGGCGCCCGAGGTGTCGCGCTCCGATATCGGAGCAATGGGCGACACGGGTGGCCGCGACGAGCGATGAAATGAAATAATGAGCTCAGGCCTCGATCGACTGGAAAAATGGAATTAAATGTAACTAATGATAAATGCATGATCGTGAGCGAATGAACGACAGAGTCGGGCGGCGCGGCGAGAATCGTCGGCGATTGACCGCCGTCCAGCGCGCGGATGACGATGTGTGCACGAAGTCGCGCTCGTGGTGGACGCGCGCGCTGGAGGGCGGCGGTGCGGGCGCCTCGTAGGCGAGCTCGCGGAGGGCGCCGGCGCCAGATTATAGCCGTTCTGACATGATGTGCACAACGGGAGGCCGTCACCGAGGGCGCGAGTCGCGCGCACTTCGTGGTGGCGGCGATAGGCCGCTGGCAGCGGGCGGGACTGCATGGCCCAGGCAGGTGAGCGGCGGCCGCGGCCACCTCAGAGATGCCGGCCAGGGGGCGCCGAATAGGGGGCGCTGCCGACTCCGAGGGGCCAACAGGAACAAGGCGACCGCTGGTAGCTACCTCTGGCCTAGAGGGCGCAGTTTTCAAGGCGCCGCGCGTGAATATGTCTGTGGGCAGAAACGATCGAGTTAAGTTACTTGTCATAAGATGATCCTCGCGCTCGGGTAGAACCCGTGGGGTGTGTGGCCCTATGTGTGCGGGAGCTTGGCTCATCAGTGCGGCGCCCGGTGTGTCGCGCTCCGATATCGGAGCAGTAAGCGACACGGGTGGCCGCGATGAGTGCTCGGTATGAGCTTGGCTCGTCCTGGCGGCGCCCGATGTGTCGCGCTCCGATACCGGAGCACAGTGCGACACGGGATCAGGCCGCGACGAGAGCTCGGCACGGGAACACACAGCAGTCCGAGTGGGTCCGGGCTTAAAAGCAGGACCGAGCATGGGCGAGTAAGAGTCGCGCGTGGGCGACAGAGCGTCATTTGTCGGGTTGCGTATAAAATATCCCTCGCGCTCGGTTGGTGTCCGCGGCGTGTGTGGCCCTAAGAGTGCGAGACCTTGGCTCGTCAGTGCGGCGCCCAGTGTGTCGCGCTCCGATATCGGAGCACAGTGCGACACGGGATCAGGCCGCGACAAGCGCTCGGCAAGGGGACACACAGCAGCCAGTGCGGGTGCAGGCTTAGCTGCAGAACCGAGCCCGGGCGAGGGAGGGTCGAGCGTGGGCGAGGGGGTGTCCAACCATCCTCCGATAGCGGAGCGGCTTGTGCGGGAGCCGCACGCTAGGGCCGCGATATTCGCCTGCAATTCAAGGAGCGCGGTGGCTTCCTCGGCTGCCGCAAGGTCGCGTCTTATCTCGTACACGCGCCTAGCGTGCGCTGCCTCGAGGGCTAGTATCCGCGCGGCTCGGCTAGAGGAGTTGGACATCGCCTGGGATGTCATCGCCGGTAATGAGTAAGTATATATAATTGGGTACTCACAGTTTCCACGTAACTACTTACGGTGGTGATGCCATCCCACTTCTGACACCACTTGTTGCCGCCGGGTCAGGATCGGGGCGTATCTTGTTGCCGCCGGGTCAGGATCGGGGCGGCAGCATAGAAAATAAAAACGCCAGCTCTTCCGAGTAATTCGCAACCACATATATTTTTGACGTATAATCTTATAAAACAAAATCAATATCAAAACGTCATAGAAAAGAAAATATAAAATTCAAAAATATAATGTTAAAAAGAGGTTTGCGTCGGCAACAATCACGATGCTTATACACGAATGGCGTAACGTTTGAAAACAATATGGCGATTAAACGAGGAATGTTAATGAGACATTGTTGCTTGATTGACAGGTAACAAAATACTAACAAATGGCAAATGGATGTTGCCAAGCTAAAAATGCTGGTGTTCACTATCCGTTATAGCCCGAGAGCTGGCAAGCATTTTTGGGTAGGTGCTTGAGGCAAGCTGAAAACTTGTCCTGTACCTCTCCTATTATATCCCAACACGAAACTGCAGACCTGGCTGGTGAGTAGCGGGGCTAAATCAAACCCCAAATTTTTAAAAGTATATTTTTTTTAAATCCAAAAATATACTTGAGGCAATTTGCTATTTTTATATGTTGTAGTTTAATATTTACAGAGTATAAAAAAAAATAAGCCAGACGATTCAGCCGGGGCTTTAACATTGCCAGGCCCGTCCAAAAATATTTTGCAAATGAATATAAAAAATGTGTTTGAGGCAACTTGAAATTTTACTAGAGTATTATTTATAACTAAAAAATAAGACTCTCAAAAAGACAGATCATTTCGGTGGGACTTTCTACCTGCCAGGCGATCTAACAAAAGACAATGCCGATTTTGTTAGGGAAGGTGGCGTCTTTTTTTTTCGAGCGTCCACCAACCAAACTTGGTAATCTATATTCTTGAGGGCATTACAAACGATTTTTGCTATGGCAGTATAGCTGTAATCTCAGTCCGAACCGAGTAAATCAGGTTTGAACTTTTTTCGCTTCATACATTTGTCTATGGGAAATTGAATTTTTTTGTTTCTTGCGTCCATCGACGAAACGTGAAAATATATATTCTTGAGGTCATCACAAACAATATTTGCTATGGCAGTAAAGCTGTAAACTCAGTCCGAACTGAGTGAGACAGCCTAGAACGTTGCCACTCTAGGCGTTCGCTCCTGCTTTTTTGTATGGGAAATTGCAACTTTTTTTTTCTCGCGTCCATCGAAGAAACATGAAAATATATATTCTTGAGGTCATCACAAACGATATTTGCTATGGCAGTATAGCTGTAAACTCAGTCCGAACGGAGTGAGACAGCCTAGATCGTTTTCACTCTAGGCGTTCGCTCCTGCGTTTTTGTATGGGAAATTCCTACTTTTTTTCCAACAGTTGAAAATTATTGCGATTACGACTTGTAATGTACATTTAAATAGTTCTGGCCAGTCTCACTCAGTTCGGACTGAGTTTACAGCGTCACTGCCATAGCAAATATTGTTTGTGATGACTTCAAGAATATATATTTTCACGTTTCGTCGATGGACGCAAGAAACAAAAAAAACAATTTCCCATAGAAAAATGTATGAAGCCAAAAAAAGATCAAACCTGATTAACTCAGTTCGGACTGAGTTTACAGCTTTACTGCCATAGCAAAAATCGTTTGTAATGCCCTCAAGAATATAGATTACCAAGTTTGGTTGGTGGACGCTCGAAAAAAAAAGACGCCATCTTCCCTAACAAAATCGGCATTGTCTTTTGTTAGATCGCCTGGCAGGTAGAAAGTCCCACCGAAATGATCTGTCTTTTTGAGAGTCTTATTTTTTAGTTATAAATAATACTCTAGTAAAATTTCAAGTTGCCTCAAACACATTTTTTATATTCATTTGCAAAATATTTTTGGACGGGCCTGGCAATGTTAAAGCCCCGGCTGAATCGTCTGGCTTATTTTTTTTTATACTCTGTAAATATTAAACTACAACATATAAAAATTGCAAATTGCCTCAAGTATATTTTTGGATTTAAAAAAAATATACTTTTAAAAATTTGGGGTTTGATTTAGCCCCGCTACTCACCAGCCAGGTCTGCAGTTTCGTGTTGGGATATAATAGGAGAGGTACAGGACAAGTTTTCAGCTTGCCTCAAGCACCTACCCAAAAATGCTTGCCAGCTCTCCAGCTATTAAGTTTGAGGGTAAAGGTGGACAAAGATATTAGTCATAAAAAGTAACTAATGTCTTTACAAATTAATTGGTAATATCGTTTGAATTTTGATCCTTCACCATAGAGCTTACGGCGGGAAAGCATCATTCGGTCCTATGTTGTTCTCCCGGCTAACCCACATAAACCCTACAAGATTCTCTCATTGCTGTAGTGGGTGGGTGGCCAGAAAGCATTTGCCCGTCTTTATAAAATGATCCATAAGTTCATTAATCTATGTAGCAGTTTACCAATCCATTTAGTAAATGCGAAATAGTGGGTGTCTTCGTACTCACTCTTGTCCGTTGCAAAACTGCACTAATTTGTTACTTCAGCTTGCCTCTTTGTCTCCTAATTAACTCCATTTGTCTCTCCGTCCAAGTTTAATTTGAATAGTCTTAAATGAACGATAAGTCGTGTTCGCTTTAACCATTCATTTGTAAGTAGCTCTGCTAACTATGAAAAAGGGGGGAATTTATAACATTCCAAAAAGAGTGGTCACTGGGATTTGGCACATTAGTGATTATACTGAAGTCATATTTCTTCCATAGAGACCTCAATCTTGCTGTTACTTTACAGCAAGACTGAGTTCTCCATTCCACTTTGAATAACGTCAACTAAATTGTAAATTTTCAGACTTTCTCTAGTAAATGTGATGATGAAGTTCCCACCAGAATTTCATTAAGCATTGAGACATTTTATAGTGTCCTAATTGTTTATGAAAAATCTTAACAACAACGTGAATAATTCCTACACTAACTTTGTAACAAGATCACCATTAATCACATGTTGGCCTGTGACCTTTTCGTACCAACCAAATTCTTGACTCTTAAACGCACTAAATCGCTTGTCAAATCTCAGATGTAAGATTCGAGTAAAGATAATGAAGTGTGAATTTTAACAATGTCAGGGTTGAATGTCACATTGCTTGATCCATACTTTAAGCATGTCCTCCTCTTTGAGTCGTACTCCTCATTACTGAGGGTCGTGATAATTGTATGAAATGAAACAACTACTCTCTTGGCAATTCTAATGGAGTGGTTTGCCATTGCCTTCTCCATACATGTGGGTACATATTCTTAATTCTGAAATAACTATATCGCTTGTCAAATCTTAGATGTTAGGTTCTAGTAACGATAATGAAGTGTGAATTTTAACAATGTCAAGGTAGAATGTCACAGTACTTTAGCATGTGCCCTCACACTTGACACTTTAATCTCTGCATCTCTGTAATTAAAATTTACGTCACGTGTTTGTGACGACCTTTATGTCTGTCAAATTGTTACCTAAACTGAGGTGAGCCCATCATGTTGGGTGATTAATCAATCAAGAGCGTTTTGTAATGGCCGCTAGAGATGCGTGTGCGCAGAGTTGTGGTTTTGTTAATATTTGATGATTAATAAGTACACAAAATGTATGTCTTGGGAAAGTATATTTTTCTTAAAAAAATTAAAATTTGTTTGTCAATTGTTAGATTTGTAAGTTATGTTGCAAAATATTTACTGATACTTTTATCTTTTATCAATGTTCTATAAAAGCAATTACAGAAAAGTAACCTTTACCAGTTTTTTTTAAATCTAACTAACTGATTAAGACTTAAAAAGCCTGATGTTATAGTTAAGTCCATGACTCAATAACACCAGCATTAAACATCTTCACGCAAATATTGCCTTTCAAGATATTCAATAGAGACCTTAAAACTAACAAACTGATCCTATAACTCGAAAATTACCCATCACTATTTCTTCTCAAAGTCTCACACCCATTTGACCATCTGTCGCAACGGCTTTATATCATAACGATTCACTATAACGGATAAGCAATAGCATTTTAATTAAACCAGCTTACACTCAATGATTCTAATTGCTATGATGTTTTGAAATCTTTAATCGTATTACGTTTGTTTAATTACTATTTGTGTGAATTAATGTTTATTACTTTAGTGGAATAAAGTTGGCTATGCTAGTAACGGTATCTAGAAAAAAACAGTTGGATTTAATCAGTTGTTTATTTCATTGCCTGTTTTTTAATTTTATGGATTACCTTATTTAATGATAATTATTAATTTAACGTTTTTAATAGTCTCTTTGAAAACATCTTTGTGCACACAACATGATTTCAAATGATGGAGGCCTCTTCCTTTCTGTGGGGTACATTTCGGCTGATGCATTTTTAAATATACTCTTTGTAAACATTACATTCTAAAACTCTCGCATTATTATGATTATAACTTCTCAAATAACTAGTTCATTACTAGAACATCCGTATACTAACTACTTCAACAGATGATTTATTATATTTAACCTACTTTGTGCGAAGGACTTAGATGTGGTATATGATTAGATAAATAATTACATAGAAACATCATTGTTTAGCTCGATAATAAATGGAATATGATCATTTACCAGACAAACTACATTTATTATTAAGATGGTTGATTGATTGAAGTTGCTGCTTTACTGCATTCTGTTAATATCAATGTGTATATTTGCAAAAAAATCGATGAATTCATTTTAAGTAAATTTGCTCAGAGTCATCTAAACATTTCCATTCAAGGCATAATTCTCAACATTCATTCTCATCATGAACTTCAAACATGGACGTGACTCACTGATTTTAGAGATATCTGATATACCCACTTAGCTATTAAAATAATTCCACTATTAAGTTGGTCATCATTGTTCACTTTACCTGCTGACATTGATTTAAGATCTGAAGGTCTCTTTTTGATACCATTGTTATATTAACTCACTACGAGTACTTTGTTTAAAACTTAGCTGAGTACTGAACCTTCTATTTCAAGTGTCTTGTTATTTGTTAATTTATCTATAGCTTTAAGCTTTAAACCGCCTACAGAGTTGCCTTCGACTTAAATGTCAATTTCCTCAAGGAACATAACCTTTGTGTTGGGTGTGGGAGGATTTAAATTTCCTGTTGTACCATCGTTTGGGATTGTGACTAATGTACGCACTTCTTAATTAATTAGATTTGGTGTTGTGTTTAGAGCGCTTAGCTCTAAAACCTTGAAGGTAGTGACTTCAAATCCCGCGTAGAACACACTCTCTATGACACTTTGTGAAATTCTCATGAGGCGAATATCGGCTGGGCAGTCTCTTCAATGTAATAACTAGGCTGGTCAAATCAGGATCCAAGTCGAAACGTGCGCAAGGATAAAGAAGTGTTGCCTTCATCTCAAACTGTCAAATTCCTCAAGGAATACCTTTAAAATGGCGTGGGAGGATTTCCTGTCGTACCTTCAGTATGACTAATGGACACCTCAATTCTTTAACAACAAAGGACCGCGTCAAAACAAGCTGTTTGCAAACAATGCAAAATGATATACACGGATTAAAACGACACATTGAGGCAAAGGCCGTTGCAATTAAGCAGTTTTTGTTTACCAATTAAACTACAAGCAACAGATCGGAGGTAGTCCATTTTGAACACCCAATTTTTTTGCACCCATAACTTCAGCATATGGCGTAGTACACTTGTGCACCGATTGATATTTTTAACGACCTTCTTGATATTTTTGGCAAACCAATAGGATGAATAGGTTTTAAAGGAGATTAAGCCAGGAGCTCAAGTCTCCGGTGCCCTACAATTGGGTGCACAAAGCGGACTGCAAGCAACAGATGTACAGGCGGAAGCATTAATACGACCAATTGACATTGGCGGCCTCGTCAAAGTCTTGCGAAGGGATCAATTGACTTTCTTCTTCTCGTCTTAATTAACATCACGAAGATGACATGTCGGCAGAAAAACAGTTCATAGTTCGATGTTACAATGTTTTTTGTGTGTCTTGTTAGTATATCTTGTTGATGTATGTTTTTGTGGTATATGCACGGCTTGTTGCTTTAATGTATAATCATTGTTAATGTAGCATTCACTATCAAAATGATTCAGCAAGTATTCATCTACAAGATTGCCAACTATTCTGACTATCAAAATATAATTTTTAAGGGCCTCAAGAAAAAGTTTAACGGTAAAATCAAAAAGCAGTTAGTGAATTCAATGACTACCAGATCATTATCTTCGTTATTAATCTTTCGAAAAATACCGAAAAGTCGGTAAAAACTGGCTACTGGGCCGGTCTGGACCAAACCTACCGCAAACACAAAAGAAAGTAAGATTCGAGAGTGAAATTCGCGTCTTGAATCCAGTTTGCGGACCCAATTACTTGCCTTATTTAGCCCTAGGTCATATGACGGGTATATTTAAGGAATGACAAGGTGAGTCCCTTTAAAGTGGGTTTATAAAATAATCTGAAGCCTTAACTTGGCTCAGTTGGGGAGTTTTGATTTGATGGGCTGATCACTTACCATCAGGTGATTCTCTTGCTTGTTTACTTCCCTCATATATAAACTAAACAATATTAATATTTGTGTGATCTTGAATACAACCATCAACAATATTGACTGATTGTTGTATTCAATAATGACTTGTCACATTCTGTCACCTTGTTCGGTAATAACAAAGTCTTTATTGCAGGCGATAATGACCTGTATTTCTCATTGGCCAAGCACGTTTCAAATAAGTATAAATATAATTTGCTCAATAATTCATTCATTTGGTCAGTGAATGTCGTTACTTATAACAATAATGCGATAAATTTGGCGCCTTTTCATGCCTTAACTGTGCATTCAACATTTGCCTTTTACATTAAAACATCCGGTTCTTTCGACAACATTAAAATATTTAGTCCTATTACGGTAACTCATACTCGTTAACGTTTTTAGTCAATTACTGCCACTGTGCCGTTTGGTTATTGAATTTAACGTGCAATTTATTACAAAAGGAAACAGTAAATTTTATATACGGTTTCCTTTCAAGTGCAAATTGATACAGGGTCACCCAAGGAGTAGTATTAGAACCATAAGTTTTATTCATTATAAAAATTCGTCGCAAACGTGACTTGTTTATCGAGTCTGCTGTATCTAATATCTTTAAGTATTTATTGTAATAATTCACAAACTAAATCGATTAAGAATTAGGTGCTAATAAAGTATAAATGCGGAAATGGCTAATAAATTAATCGAATGAATAATGATCGATGGTTAAATCGTCCGATGTCAAAAATGTTTTTGCTTTAAATTGAATGCAATTATCTGGATACCAATGCGGTCAATAAACAAAAGGTCAAGAACGATTCTAAATAAGCGATATGGACTAAACTTGATGGCAATAATGCGCTTGTCATGAGCGAAAATAACAATTTAAATGCCACACTATGCAAAAGAATTAGTAATGTAATCATTCATTTGTGTGATAAATTACTTACGTATTTTGGTATTCATATAAATAATGCATGTCTGTATTAATTAATTTAGTAATAGATGTTGTTATTATTTCAACTTTAAAATGCTTAAACTTGTAAATAAATGAATGAAAAATTGTTTGCAAAAAATTTCGAAAACTGGAACAAGTTTAAGTTTTCATAAAATACAATAATGTTTTAACAGAGTGATTAACTTTAACAGTAGACATTAATACAGTAATGCATTAATAGCGTCAAATAAAAGCCTTGGTTGGAAACAGATCTGACAGAAAAATAATATGTATAATCCATTGATGCAAATCGTGACGTAGGAATTTGATAATTCTCTCGAAAACACTTATATAAATGGTAATAAGAAGTAAGCACGTGCCGAGTACGAACATGCCACATGCAAATCAATAGTGCCTAAAATTCTTCTCTTATCTTGCATTCAATAAGAAGAGTTAATTGTAATTCGGATGCTGTTTGTTGCATTAATTTCTTTATCGTTATTCATTCTTATTAGTAATTGTCTCAATATTCGTTTTTCTACGGTATTTTTCACGTTGGACAGGCGAGTTGTTAATCGCATAATAATACCATTTTTGGCCGTTTTTGACCATGCCGGCCGATCTTACGATCAGCCATATATATCACATATACAATATTATAGTGCACAAGTGAGTGCGTAAGCACAACTGCAATCCCTATTTCCTCACTCTGATAGTTCGGTGGGACGGACAGCAATCTGACACGATAGAGAGATCAGACGCAGGACCAACGGCTTAACGTGCCTTCCGAAGCACGGAGGAGCTGGAGATGATTTTTTCGGTCACCCATCCGATGACTGGCCTCGGCGAAAGTTGCTTAACTTAACAATCGCAGAATGAAAGAGGCCAACTACTGCGCCATCGAGCTTTTCAACCGCATATTAGTATGGTGGACGATAAAACACACGGGAACGCTACTGCCCATTCCTCGGAAGCCCCTTAATCGCTTCGTACGAAACCCAAGATTAGTTATTTTATATTAACGAGTATTTAGTGGAGTCAATGAATACATAAAACAGGCAATATTCGAAAGTCCTCAAGAACAGCTCCGATTTCGATGAATTTTTTTTTGTTAATTTTGTTTTTTTATATTATTCAAAATCAGAAACCTCCTAGAGCGGGGACGGAACTATTTATATCGTATAAACAATATCTACGATATATTTTATACACAAAAAAAAATTCTCCTATACAATATCCATTAAAAACTTGTAAATATATTAATGAATGTTATAAACAATCTATATATATAAAACTCAAATCTATATATATAAAATAAAGCCCGATCTTATATATACAAAACTCAAAGGTGACTGACTGACATAGTGATCTATCAACGCACAGCCCAAACCACTGGACGGATCGGGCTGAAATTTGGTATGCAGGTAGATGTTATGACGTAGGCATCCAGTAAGAAAGGATTGTGATCAATTCAACCCCCAAGGGGATGAAATAGGGAATGAACGTTTGTATGAAACTTTGTCAATTTTAAGCCGATCGAGCTGAAACTTTGCATACATATTAGTTATTATGATGTGAGCATCGCCTGAGAAATCATTTTGATAAATTGAACCTCTAAGGGGATAAAATAGGGGATGAAAGTTTGTATGAAACTTTGTCAATTTTGAGCCGATCGGGCTGAAACTTTGTATGCATCAAGTTATTATGACGTAGGCATTCCCCATGAACGATTTTGGTAAATTTCACTCATAGAGGGATTAAACGGGGGATGAAAGTTTGTATGAAACCCAAATATACGCGTCAAAATAATATTAAATTATTGTTAAAATCTTTTTTGTAACAACTATTTGTAACCATAAGATTATTTTATGGAGATTTTTCTACAAAAAAATAGAGACCAAACTTAATTTTTTTATCCATATCGTTGATACTGTTAAAACAATATAAATAGTTCCGTCCCCGCTCTAAGAGGTTTCTGATTTTAAATAATATAAAAAAACAAAATTAACAAAAAAAAAATCATCGAAATCGGAGCTGTTCTTGAGGACTTTCGAGTCAAATGCTTCATTGACTCCACTAATTGGAGTTTCCAGGCTAAGGACATTGTTACTACCGACAAATAAATTATGTCATAATGGACAAGCAACCTGTGCAACGAATGCTCTGTTATGAATTCCATAATATTCAACATATTCTTCAATGGACGCTAGCCTTTGAAGATAGTGGCTTAACAAACGAACACGCATTCTTTCTATAATGAAGTGGTTTATCTTTATCTGCTTAAGCAAAGGAAACAATTGTTCAAACAGCCAGGTGGGGTTTCCGTACATACTAGTATAGAATTAGTCCATTAGGTCAAGGCGTGATATTGTTTGTACAGTTGCAGATAAAAGTAGACATTAATTTTATAACTAGTTTTATTAAATGCTAAATCTTAACAAGTTTATTTTAATGTCTTCATTATTACAGTTAATTACTAGTGTCCAGTTTTTGGTAAGATGTCCAGTTTTTAGCATTTCGTTCTATAGGCATGGAATTTAAAATTGTTGTGGACTGGTTTGTAAATTTTTATTTTCGTACTTATTACTTTTTTATTCCTATTCATATCCGTTATTGGTTCGAAATTGTTTTTAAATTGGGTTTTGCGACATCCTAAAGCTACTTCTAATTTGTCAATAATATCGATAGGCTAATTAATTTGATATTAGTCAATAAATAATTATTGATATGATACTGGTTTAAGTAGTTTTATTATGACGACGTTTCGCGTAATTTTAAAGTTGATGTCTTTGACCGCGTTAGAAATTCGCTTGGTAAATGAATATTATTTTTGATCATATTTTATGTCTGTTAACGAGTGTCTATTCAGTAAACGTTCCATTACGATATACAAGTATTTTTAAAAATTTAAATACGTGATGTTAATGTTAGCTCTTTCTACATTCAATTATGATTATTACATTTAACATGCGTTACCCTTATTAATCAGTGTCTTCGGAATCGTATTAGAAAATCGCTCATCTAAATCTTCCCTTCCTTCCCTTTTGGTTAGTGCCAATCTATACTTCTATAGGTACTTACTAATATAATTAAGCTGAAGGGTTTGTTTGATTGTTTAAACGCGCATGTTTGATAGTCCATTTGACCAGCAAGGCTTTACCTAGCTATACCTATCTATATGTGTGGAAACCGAAAATCACGCGGACGGAGTCGCCTGCGGTCGCTAGTATACTCTAAACGTTCAGACCTAAGTAATCACTAATCAGCTACAAATAACTCTTGTCAATGTAACAATCGTTCAAATCACTAGAATCAGCTGCAACTTAGTACATACATACATATGTTACATGACTTTCTCTTCTCAAGGTCGCCGACATCGTGTCAACAATTGTTCATTGTATCTGTGTCCCGATTCCCGAAGTATGGGAAAATTGCTACGGACTCTATTATGGCGGGGCCATAACAGTTTGTGTTGTACGCAAGTTGTGCCGGCGGTAAATCATAGTCGTGTTGCTTTTGTAATCGACGTTTGGTGAAATAATTTCGATATTGGGGACTAAAAACCTTGTCTTTTTGAGAAGCGTATTCGAGTGTAGCTTAATATTTCATCTTGATTTCAGTTCATCATAATGTTCTTAGGTTTACGCGACTGTTATTTTGACCGCATAGCTATCTTTACCCGTTTAAAAGTAGTTTACATGTGTATGAAAATTGCTACGGACTCTATTATGGCGTGGCCATAACAGTTTGTGTTGTACGCAAGTTGTGGCGGCGGTAAATCATATTCGTGTTGCTGTAATCGACGTTTTGTGAAATAATTCGATATTGGGGTCTAAAACCTTGTCTGTTTGAGAAGCGTATTCGAGTGTAGCTTATTATTTTATATTGATAGAGATTTATCTTTCTCATCATGTTTAGATATGTTCATTTGAGGATTCAATATTTTGTTAACTAAAATAATTTTTAAGATTTTTTTTTTATATTGTCTCGGGGTATTGGCTCCACTCTGCCTGATGGTAAGCAAAAGAGGAGCCCCAATTACCATGACAGCGGATGCGGTAGCAGAGTGGTATCCTATCCACTAGCATAGTAATGATCATCATTTTACACTTCCTTTGTTCAAAAGATTTAATTTAGAGCATTGTAGGTTAACTAAGTATGTCATATTCGAACCTCGCTCTCTTTGTAGTCTCCCAATTAACGCCTATTTAGCCACTGTTCCTACAGCTCTTTGAACAAAGGAACATCGTGTTTACATGCATTTGACACGTTTCTTCTTTGTCTGGTTAAAATATCTGCACATTTGCGGTTTCTCATTTATTTAAACGCAATTCTTATGCAACATATGCTTGCAAGTATTTAATAGTGTCCGACAGAAAGATCGGTTTCGGTTTCGGCCGAGTTTCCGCCACAAATCAATTTCGACCGCAGTTTCGGTTCGGTTTCGGCCAGACAACCAGTTTCGGTCGGACTCTAATATTTAAATCTGAAACAAGCCTTGTAATTTAAAGCGACAGTCGCTTCATATCGCATATTAACCTTAGTAACCAACGCACGTCACTTCAAACAAAATAATGCCATATTTTTCTAGTGTCGGGGCACATCTTACAGTTTTAATAATATGGATGCTTGCATATACGGAACCTGATAGCAGATTGACTTAATGAAGCTTGCTTATAAAGCATTTTCCTTAAAGAGATTGACTGATACAATCTCTAGGCTAAAGAGGTAAGCTTATCTCGACTGGATCTGATTCCATAAAAGACTGATGTTTATGTTATGCAGTAAGTATGAGATCTAATGAGTGTGTGGTATGCCTGTTTTAATTATAATACGGTATTCGCCTGACAAGTCTATTCACCGGACCAATCGTCCGAATTGACAGTTTTTTATTTTTATTCGAGTCATTGCTACTGTAATTTTTTTTATGACGATTCATAAGTGCTTATATTAAGCCCAATTGAATAAAGAATATTTTTATCTTTATCTTATCTTTATCTTTATCTATTGTTTTTTCACTGTTGACTCGAAAAACATCAAATTATTGGGGCCGTTCAAACTATCAAACTTTCACATTAATAATATTAATATGGATATTAGAAGAAGATAAAACTATGTGAGGCACAAAAATGTGATACTTCCTTGCAATTTGTTGTAGGTACTGATTTGTTAAAACCTGAATACCTACGACTAGCAATTGCAACAGTGTGTGTTTTGTGTTGATTTTTAATGTAAGATATTCATTATTTATTTTGTAAGAAGGCAAATACTAAATTGGCATTTATGATTTCAATGTCTTTTGCTACTACGTGTATACTAATTATTCCTATTGTTAGCAGTGTCAAGTTTAAAAATATAAAAGTTTGCGCTTTTGTGTGTTTGAGTTAATCGAAACAAACAATTCTGCTAATATTCATTTGTTCTAGTGCTATTGCATTTGTGGCCTCCACTATGAAGGCTTCTATCAACAACACAAAAATAATAAAAATAACTTATAACTATCATAGATGATAAATGGTTTGTTTTGGCCATGAAGATTGTGTAACATCTTTAGAATTATAATAAGTTTTGGTCAGCTCAATGAAAGTAGTAGCAGCAAATAAGTATTTTTCTCAATTCAGTTACACAACGAAAGTAAATTGGACTTGGGAGTTAGAAGTGACGGAAAAGATTTATTTACTTGATTATGTCAACGTGGTTTCGCGCCCAATCTTTGGAAAAATAACAACAGATTGTCTTCAATGTAATTTATCGAGTTTCAAAATCGATTAAAATAATCTTTAAGTAATTTATTGACAATGATGTAGAAATGGTCGGCCACTCCACTAAAACCTATATTCATTGAGATTTCGTTCATCAATTATATCACAACATATTATTAGATATATTGCTTCATAATATTCGAAGTAAATACAAGTAACTTTATAAAGTAAGTTTGTTATAATCAAAACTACAATACTTCACAAACTTTTTCCTGCCTTTTTCTATAACATACAAAGGTATACCAAAATATTTCAAAGCCTTTCCACTGTTAAACAACCCTGTCGCATTAGAAATTTGAATAAATTAACTCATGAAAGCGAATAAAAAATGTCCCTCTACATTATAATCCTCTCATAGTATTCGTAATCCGTAATGCAAGCGAGAAAGTTGTGATATGACGGCCGCTGACGGCTCATTGTAAAAGCTCGTAAAAAGTGGATCACTATTGTGCGTATGCGCACCATGGGTACCGTTAGGCGTAGGGTTGGCTACGATTAGTTGTTGAATTTGGATGTGAGTATTTGCAAAGATTTTCTGATACTTAGTTAAATAAACTATCTTAATAGAATAATATTTGCACAATAAATGCAAGCTTCAATGTGTGTAATCATTTCTATTTAACATTTAAACATTCTGTACATGTGGAAGATTGGCATATGTCACAAAGAGAGTGATGAATATGACTGCGGATGGAAAGACGAGCAGAGGAAGACCAAAAAAGAGATGGATGGATTGCGTGAAGTATGACATGGACGTGAAAGGAGTGAATGTAGAGTTGACGGCTGATAGGAGTGAGTGGAAGGAGAAGACATGTAGCGGCGTCCCCACCTAAAGTGGGATAAGGGCAGGAGGATGATGTTGCTCACATGTGGAATATATGCATAGTAAAGGGCCCTACCACAAAGTTCCGAAATATGTAGGCAGAGTTGTTTAATACGCTATTATAATCCTGGTATTCGTATAATCCAGGTCAGATAGCCTCGATTGAACATTAATATTAAGTGTCATAACCAGAATAGCATTTTTTTTGTCCTCTTTTTGCCGAAGCCAAAACCCATCATTGTGACGAAAACATGATTTTAAATTATGGAGGCCTTTGCCCTGCAGTGGGACAATAATAGGCTGATACTACTACAACTTTTGCCAAAGGACTTCACTCAGAACGCTGGACTTCACAAGGACAGTGAATTAAAATCAAACGACGGAAATATTTACGTACTGGCAGCCCTACTCCGTGGATGGCTCGTAAGTCGTAACTGTTTAGCGAATGATATAGTTTACTATCGCGTTTATAATCTCAAGGTTCATGCCCCGTGAAACTGTTGCATATATTCAATGTGTCTAATCATTTCACACCTTAGTGGAAAGGAAGGGCATAAAAACACGAGTGGGCGGCCATACCATCCGTATTTTTATGTTATTAGATCATAACTGCACCAGAATTTGATTCGATGAACTATACTGTGGTTTCTGATTGGATTCCCGAAGACAGCAAATTGTGCCCGGGATTTTTATCGCATGTTCGGATTTGGCAGGAATGATGATTATGCCAGGATACAACATAGTATTACCCTTTTACACTTTAAAATGATCCCTGATAAGAAGGTTCTTAGGTTCGATTCCCAGGTTTTGGATCTTTCACCGTCGTATTGATCTTTCAACTGCAATTTATGAAAACAATCCAATTATCAAAACTGCAAAGAAAACTTTCATTTGGATCGGACGAATCGCCTATTAATTTTAAAAAATTATAATGTTCGTCTCTACTGGTTACTAACTCTACGACATCATCGTACAAACACTTATTGGTTTTAATACAAACCAAAGAGCCAGAAAGCAAACATGAGTTGCTCATTAAATAATAATTTATATCTCTAATGTATTCAGCACTGTGTATAAGCAATGAGCCCTGAGCATGTCCGCGCGATCGTAACTAAATGATTTAAGCATACTGAGGTTAACAGTATACCAACATAGTCATTAACAATGACATACAACTATTTTGACCTCTCTCGAGGGTACAACATTTCACATAGTTACATCGGAAGATGGATGTTATTTGTATCTATTTAAGAATATTTGTAATACCACTGTTAATTCTGATGTCTGTAACACAAGTGCTAAAGCTTCTTAACACGGAGTCAGATCAATGCATGTGATGTTGATGTTGTGAAATAGTCATTGATTGAAACTGTTTTTTGACCTGAATTTGTAATAAATAGATTGGAGGATTCTTCATGTACAAAAAACTCTGACAACAAAGGCCTGTTTTTGGATAAAATTAGTCATTCTTTTTTTTATAATATTTCATATTTTTCTTAGTAATGTCCAATGGGTTTTGCTTTTATGCTACTTAGGAACAACATGAATTTAAATGGAGTAAGAGTTTTTTTTTTGTTATTGTAAAGATCACTTGATTGGAATGTGACTTTTTCGCTTAGTCCTAAAATCGAATGAACTGTTAAGTAGTTTAACTTTACAACGAAACACTTCCTCCTAACTTAAACCATAGGAAACGCAAATAAAACCACTAGTAACTTCCGTAGAAAGTGTCGGATCCGAAACCGCCGGCCAAAACCCCGTAACTCTATCTGTAAATCCGTACAAATGCGGTAATGTCTTGTAATTGGATAGGCCACGTGATTAGGCTGTGTCCGTCAATGTGTCAGTAAGCACGGTTTGGGACTTCCGCGGATAAGGATTTCCATTAGTAGTGGCACTAAAAAAAATAGGCAAGAGTTTCCTAGTGGTTATCACCGCCCATGGATATTGGATAACAACGACTTAACAAGAGTCTTTGATTCATTTAAAAACTTGACTTTTTATGCAACTTAAATGTCTTTTCCTGATAGGCTATACAGGGCATACATGAATGTAGATGAAAATATCGCCAATAAATGTGAGCTGTCTACCAGATGCCTATACAAGACATAATTTTAGCACGGCCAAATCTTCCATTATTATTTATTATTAGAACATTGAGAACTTGTGTATCATGAGCATGACACTTATTTCATAATCGAGTCTAGTGATGATTTATTAAATGCTCCTTAGTTCTTATGTCACGAATTACACATTTAACAAATTACATTAGAACCGTCCTATTTAAAACCTCGTAAACTTCCGCTATAATTTGAATGCTAATTCGATACTACATCAATTCAGGTTATAAATATAAAACAAAGCCAATGGACCAAAATTTAAAATAGAACTTAATAAATCTGATTTAAATTCAGCAATTTTAGAGCCGTAATCCTCATTGCTAAGAGTAAGTTGTGACCATTGTATGTCATAAAAATGAAACTGACAAGGAAATCCTAGAATTATAATTATGGACTTTCTTCATAAGGAAAATCTACGATAACTCAAATCCATGGTGGCCCTAGTCGACGGTAAATATACCGTTTCCTAGATGCCCGCTCCATAATGGTGAGAAGTCAAAAATAAGCAAAGAATTGCCCGAACGTGTTTGGGAAATATTGGCCGGTTTTTGCTTTTATTTGCAACGGCTACATTATACCTTAACTATGTTTGAATAGGTATGAAACGTAGGCCTATGCGTGCGTAGTGTTTAACTCTATTGTACTTTACAAATTGGAACTTAACAGTTAAAAACACTTTTTTCTTTCATTGCTATATTTTCATCATTTATGTAGTATGTTACCTGTTCATTAAAGTTTTTCACGGTCCAGCTCAAAGATAATTGATGGTGTATAACGGTTCACTGGTTGAATCTTAGATAGGTACTTAGATACAAAACATAAGTTGCTGCCTTGAATCCCTTACAGGACATTTATAAATGCGACAAGAAGCTTGTTTGAGTTGTAATACTTAATTATAGGCACTGCATCTGCGCGCCTTGTGCGGTTGTTGATGTCCATGGGCAGCGGTGATCACCCACCATCAGGTGAACCTCTTATTATTTTGCCTCCTTAACAACAAAAACCATCCGTCCAAACATGGGAAAATTTTGAAATAAAAGTTGACTTAATAAAATTGTATCACATGGTAACTAAATCGAGTACTACCGCTTGTATAACACAACCTGGTATTGAATTCCAATGCGTTTACCGAATGCATGGGACATGTTAAACGTATGCCAGTTAAAAACACCACTAGTCCACTTGTAAGTTAATTCGAACAGACAGCGTTTGTTTTATTCAACTCGAGCTCATACGATGGTACTTGAATTGATAATACGTTCGTAGAAAGATTAATACCTTACGGAGAAATGTAAATGCATGTATGTATGTATATGAGGTTTGAGGCATTCCTTATAGTGGGATCGTGTTGAGGGATCATTCGAGAGATTAGGGATCACTTGAGCGGTGAAGGGAGAACATTAATGAGTCCATTTAATGACGATCATTATTTATTTTTTCATTGCTTGTGTTTGAAAGGCTGTTGCATCCTATTGATGGTACTAGTTTTGTCAGAAGCCGTATGTTCCAAAAACATAAAGGAGATTAATTTATGATTTTTTGTGATGTTTGTGTCAATTTATGTATGTTTTGTATGTGTGTGTGTAAACAGAGGCATTCCATATTGAAAATAATGTTAAGCGGTGAAGAGACAGCAGTAACGAGTGCATTTAATTAAAATCATTACTTTATTTTAATAACCTGTGTAAAGTTTGGAATTTTGGTCATACTCTTTTCTTTATGATTTCATCTTAGTTATTCGTTTATGCCTCTGATGTGATTAGATGTATTTGTAGGAATTAAACCTCAAATATTATACAAGTTTAAATAACTTGAAATGCAGATTAACTTGCTAACTTTTCATGTTTATACTATTCGCCATGAAGTCTACGCATTTTGATTGCATTTCATTTAACTGTTCATGAATAAAATTCATGCGTTTTAGAAGACATTACTAAAAATATAAAAACCTAATAAAAACACTCAAAATAACGTTTCTTAGCATATGTTGGACATACTTACGACTAAATTGTTGTCTTCAGAGACATCTTGTTTGATTGTATTTGTTCTAAAAAGTTACACAACTTGTCACAAAGTGTTCTTTCTAAGCTTTACCATCGAGTAATCAACCACGTCAGCCTTATACCATTGTGCTAAGGTTAAATTTTGAATGTGACACTATACTACGGGTACCCAAAAGAAACCGAACTGATGTTGTAGCGGGGACATTTTTTGTAGTACCACGTTCAAACTCTAAGGGCGTATAGAACAACTATTCTAGAGTCAGTTAGCCAAGTTTCATCACTAAAAAAGGTTCCGTTCGGTTTTTGTGATTTTTTTAGTGACACGTGTTTCGTGTGCGCGTCGTTTTTGCAATGGCTGATTCTCAGGAAAAGCGCGTGGCGGCCATAAAGTTTTGCTTACTGTTTGGACAAACTGTCACAAAAAATCATGAATTTTAAAAAGGTCTTATAAAAATTATGCTTTTAGGAAAACTCAAGTGTTTTACTGATATTCCCATTTTAAAAATGGTAAAAAGTTAACATTGACGACAAAACTCGCTCCGGTCCAGGGGCCAAATTCGGGCCTCTCACTGCGGAAAAAAATATCGTCACTTGGAACCATGTTTTGCTTTAGAAGAAGAGTTCAAAAATGTGTGTGTCAAAAATGTGCGACTTTTATTAGTTCCCCAAATAAAAATGGACGTGAAAGGAAAACGTTTTCCCGATTTTCCTTAAGTGAAGAAAAAAACGAAGAAGGCGCTGTCGGGCATCACAGAAGATGAATCTAAAAAATGTTTCCAGCAATAGAATTTAAGATTGGACAAGTGTATTAGTGCCAGCAAGGACGGTTTCGAAGAGGCTTAAAGAAAGTTTGCTTAAAAACTCAATACATAAATTTAAAAAAAATAATTCCGGTTTCTTTTGGGTACCCCCTCGTATAATTGCATATGATGTGTAGGTGTGTGTGCTATAAGCCTTATCTCAGTGTGCTAAGGATCATTTTCGAATGTTTTTCTATATTATTGCATGCAATGTGTAGGTGTGTGTGGGTAGGGGTCGGTGACCCCTGGCCTATCGGTCAGTGCATACGACTTATTTGATTACGCGGTAGTGGAACGGACGCTGGCTTAAGAAGTGCAGTAGTGGTTATGAATTGTGGTTCTGACATAATAATGTAAATATCCTTGGGTTCACACATAGCAACAGTTGGATAGTGGTAGGGAAACTAGATATAAAAAAAATGCTTATCTTTTTTTTATGTGATAGGGAGAAAAACGAACAAGCGTTTCACCTGATGGTAACTGATCACCGCTATCCATCGACATCAACAACCGCACAAGGGTCGCAGACTTGTGGCCTGCCTTTGAAAACCCCATACCCTTCCCAACTGAGGTTGAACTTATAGTATTAAATCTTGAAGACTGCGTAGAAAATAAGCACAAAGAAACCATTACAAAATATTTACGTACTGGACTACAAACTAAATGGAAATAATAAAATATTTGCTTATGAAGTTTCTCGTATTTAAAATGATATAATGAAAATATTTTCCCAAGAACAGAGGAATTAATTTAAAAAATCAATATCTCACCAAGTACCTTCGAAACCACGGTCAAACATCTCCAGCAAATTAGCTATTCGCAAACAATAGCTAAACTAATTCTATTATCACCCCATCGCCAACTACTGCCAGTGCCGATATTAATAAGCAAATGAGTCACAGTAACACTGAGGTCAGGGTCAACCCGGGTCGAGTAGAAATGAGGTAATGTTTGGTTACGATGTCACCCGTCCAAGCGGGTTTGACGGAGGCACAGTACAGCTTAAACAGTATAGTACACGATAACTATAGATGTTCTTTGTATATTTATAGCGTACGATAATGAACAACGTCTGCTTACTGGTAAACAACGTAAACGCCGATGACATTGAACTGAGATAATTGGGATTTTAAAATTGAAGTTCCGTACCATTGGTACCATTTAGCTTGTTTTAACTTTGCTCTTGAATACTTTCTCACTTACGTTGTGTTATCAATAGATATGGCCTAAAAAATAAGTATAACTCTATTGTAAACGATTTTTGACAAGAAGTGCATTTATTTTGTTTTACCAGTAAGCAGTATTAATGTCTTACATTGACTATTAAAGTACCTAATGTCATACCAAGCGGCCACCCGCAACTTCGTCCCCGTGGATTTCGGTTTCCGCACACATAGTATTAAAGCTTAAAGCGTACACCAAATTTCATCAAAGTCCTTTCAGCATTTTTAGTGTGATTGATGGACAAACATCCAAACTAACATACTTTCAAATTTTGAATATTAGTATGATTCTGGACTTATCCTACTGGTATTTGCTCAACTGGATCAGTGTAGGCGAACAGGCTACGCATATCCCACACGGAAACACAAGATGAGATGTGACCGTCGGAATTATGATGAGCACGCGATTTTCTTCAACTTTATGTATACTCTTTAGTTTATTTATTTATTTAATATTACTTAATGACGTTTTAGCTATGTAATGGAATGTTACGTGAGGCTACTTCACGAATATAAGATGTTCATTTGTTGGCGTGTAATTTTGAAATGCTAAATGTTAGGTAATGGTTTAAGTGAGCATTGGCGAAGTTTGTTGTTTTGTTATTAGCTTCCGCACACGGTTTCGTTCATATATTGATTAAATGTAGAGTATCTAAGTCGTATATTTTAAGAATTCTTAAATTGTATTGATCGTTTTATGCAATAGAGTTTGTTGTAGAGACTGACATTTATCGTGTGTAACTTACGTTTATTTCACAGTTTTATTGTGAAACTAGCGGCCGCCAGCGACTCCGTCCGCGTGGGTTACGATTTCCGCACACAGTCTTACTTAAAATAGCTGAATAAAAAAAACAACGGTCTATATGCAAATGCATGCAGTCAACTTGCACACTTTTATTACGGGATTAATTACTCAGGATAGAAATACATAATAATCTATTGAAGTGACGGAAAACGCTCATCATTATTAACAATAATCTGGAGACCTTATACATTTAAGAAATCATCTGTTCACCGCGATTCAGATTCGCGGCCGCGCCTCTAGAGAGGTGCGCCATCTATCGGCACATTTTAGAACTAAATAGTTCGCTAGCACAATTTGCAATGAGAAAATAAAGGAATAAATTATATGTACAATAGCTTAAAGCCTACCTCGACAAATGGTAAGTGGTAAGTGGACTATCCAACACAAAATGTTTTGTCAATTTGAACCAGTACTTCCTGAGCTTAGCGCGTTCAAACCAATTTGGATCTTGAGTTTCACGTGTTATTGTGAGTCAACCATAAAATATAGACATATGCTGTTGGGGGATATTTTTTAGGCAATTTTATGTAGAATATTTCCGTCATACATGATTTCTATGTGACTTTAACCATTAAGGCTGCACACGCGACTGAAGCTTAAGAAATGGAGTAAATTCTCCCGTTTTCCCCACATTTCCCTTCACTAAGCTACTCCTGTTGATTGTAACGTGATGAAATGTATTCTATAATATGCCCAGGAGTATGAAGAATAATGGTACCAAGTTTCGTCAAAATCCGTCCAGTAGTTTTTGTTTCTATAAGGAACATACAGACAGACAGACAGACAAAAATTTTACTGATTGCATTTTTGGTATCAGTATCGATCACTAAACACCCCCTGATAGTTATTTTGGAAAAATATTTAATGTACAGAATTGACCTCTCTACAGATTTATTATAAGTAAAGATATAGATTAGACTATGAGACACATAATTTACTGACTTTGAAATAGTCATTATGTATTTTGTTTTAGTAATTTTACTTGTGATTACATACGAAGGCGTCTGGCAATTATGTGTTATGAATAAAATATTTATATTTTGAATTGTCATCTTTCGTAAATCATACTGTACTTTACTGTAATACACTATGGCTACCAATCACTTGAAGATAAAATAAACTAATAACTTTGCATATCAAGCACATAACTTTAATGGTTTTTTTTTTAATACCGTGTAGCTCAAAATGTCAATGCATGATTAAATCCCTCGATTTACCTTTGGCAAGAATGTAATGTCGTTGTAAGCGAATCATTTGTCTCCTTCCAAATATAGATCAGTGCAGGTGTGCAGTAACTGCATGCAAATGTACAGCCGAGGTCCGGGATACTTGTGAAATGCTTGCATTTTGATGATTAAGGATGTTTGTATTAAAAAACCTAGCCTTGATAAATCTATAGAATATTTAATGTGTTTTCTGGAACATAATTATTGTGTTTTATAACTAGGTATTTCAATTTAACCAAAAAAACCGGCCAAGAGCGTGTCGGACACGCCCATGAAAGGGTTCCGTAGCTAAAAGATGGCCCGACCGCTTAAGACACCATTTAGTAAGGGCAACTGCACGTCATAAGTTGGTCGAGTTGTATAAAAATAACTATGCATGATATAGAGTTCGCTATAGTTTTCGTTGAAAGTACTTACTTGGAGGTATACAGGACATTTTTTTCAGAATTATTGTAATAGTATTTCAAAAGTTAAGGGGGGGGGGGGACGCTCTAATTTTAACTTTGTATTAAAATATCTCGAGACTGGGGTGTTTGATCCACATGGTTTCAAGGCAAGTTTTATTATATTTCAAAATACCTTTTTAACGATACCCCACACGAAGGGGTGAGTCGAATTTTTTTTTTCGAATTTACTTTTCGATGTATGGGAGGGGGGGTAAAAATAATTATTTTTCGATTATTTTAAAAACCAATTCTTGAATTATCACTATGCATCTCTCCACCAATTTTCGTGGCAATCGGTTTAGAAACGGCGGAGAACGAGCCAGGACAGACAGACAGACATGACGAAACTATAAGGGTTCCGTTTTTGCCATTTGGCTACGGAACCCTAAAAAAGAAAAAACCTTTGGGTACGCAAAAATACAAACTGTCCTAGATGCTCTGTGCATCAATAGAAATTGAAATTGATTTGAAAAAAGGCATAACTGCTGAGTTTCTTCCGGAGTCTCTTCTCAGCAGGCCATTCACATCGAGGCGCTGGTAGAGCGAAAAAAGATTTGACATGTAAAATAATTTACTAAGTGAATCAAATTGCTGAATAAATTATTTAAATTCATTCAGAAATGTCTACCCAAATCCCAATACATTATAAAATCGTACCAAATCAATAATAAGCAATGAAACTGCAAGCGCACTAACATAATATGACGTCTCAACAGATCCCTTGAGACCACTGCATAAGGAACAAATCTCAATTTTATGTTTTTTTTTTCAAATTGATCGTTGCTGTGTTGATGATGATGATATATATGGTGGTGGTAGTAGTGGTATAAAGAATACCCTTGTAATGGTATTCTTTCAGGTACTTAATTGTCACATATTACAAATAGAGTATCTTTGCAGGCCCAATAGAATCACCACTGTCGCTAACTTTTGGTTTATTAATGGTAACATTATATTCAACACAAAGTATATTGTTTCTGAATAAATAAATTGAGTTAATTAAACACCAAAAACTTACTCACAAGAACAACGTGTTAAAACGTGTTAGCATATCGTCGCGTGCGCAGGTGAATAAGAAGTGTTAAGTAACGCGAATTCGCGGTGAGAGTTACTGTACAGGACGGCCAACAAAACGCGGTTTAATATTTAAAATGTTTAAATATACTTTGTAACATATTGTTTAAAGTAAATAAATAAACAACTAGTAATGGGAGTGCATGCAAGTGGTGGGTGACGTTTGTAATATTATGTAGCAAATAAATGACTATTTTCGGGGCTTCTTTTATTTAGAGGATAAGTAAATGTAGCATTTGATCGTAAGAAAATGTTAAAGAAGTGTATAGATTAAGCAAATAAATGTTTGTTTTGCCTTATTTTATTTAGGATAATAACTAAGAAATTTGTATGCATAGAAATATTAAAATAAAGAAGGGTAGATCGTACCAACTAGCATCGTCAAGTCGCGCCCATATGTTTTGTCCTTATCACAAAGTTAGACTGTTTTACCCTGACCAGGTTGGAAAAGTTGTGCTCGTCTCAGCTATCGCTAGCTGAGACCAGCCAAATCGCACTTAAGCGAGCCTGGTCAGGGGCCAAATCGTAGTTCACCGGAGGATCCAGTACTAAGAAGCCCTAAAGGAAACCACAAGAAAACCACAAGAAGCCTACCCAGAAGGCTGAATATCGGCGGGCTTGACGCGGCTAGGCGGGAAAGTGTACCCAGTTGTACCGACAGTGGCGTTTCACTCCGACCACCCGTAACCACATAAGGCCGAGTAACCACATAGGCCGCGTAACCACATAGGGCCGTGTACCACTACGCGCCCTGCGCCCTGCGCCCGTATCCCGCGCCGCCGAGTCACCGAGTCACCGTGCCCCGCGCCCAGCGCCGCAGAGTCGCCGTGCCCCGCGCCATCGAGTCACCGGGTCGACGCGTCCAGTGCCTCGTGCCGCCGTGCCGCCGCGACGCCTACGTCCCGCGCCCCGCGCCCTGCGCCGCCGTACCGCCGCGACGCCTGTGTCCCGCGGCCCGCGCCCCGCGCCCGCGTCGCCGTACCGCCGCGCCCCGTGCCCCGCGGCCCGCGCCCCGCGCTTGAGCCCGCGCTCCGTGCTCGCGCCCGCGCCCCGTACCCGCGCACCGCGCTGCGCGCTCGCGAACGTAACGAGGCCCGCAACTAGTGACTGTACGTGGAAGCACTAGTGTTCACCGACCGCTGCACGACCGAGTCCTGACCGGCGCACATTTCGCGACGCGAATATCGCTCAAGGGTCGCGAAAAGTTACGTCGAATCGTGCGCAGGAGTACGATACATTGGCGATCGTGATGATATCATGTCTGTATTGTACAAACAACAACACTTCAGGCAAAGGTTGTAGGTTCGGTGCTCACGTCTGGTAAAAATTGATTCGTATTTTTTGAACAATAACAGTACTTTTGCCATCACCTCACATTACTATTCAAATTAATGGATAAAATCTGCTTAGTAAAGACGTAGCAATATGACATAAAAAGTTATATTAATTCTAAATAAAGTGTATTTCGACGTCGAAAGTCAATGCCAATAAACAGTGTTTATTGTTATTTGTTACTTTATGGGCATTATTTAGTGAAAGCCTTAGATTATGTTGTTAGTCTTAACTATGTGCATTAAGTGTTTTATTGCTAAGGATTATCGATTTATGGAACTTTCAGAATAGCCTTATTGTTCACCGTCGGGATTAAAAATGGTTCAAAAATGGTTCTTTCTTTCTCTCTTTCTTGTAAAACAGTTTAAAAGTAAGGCTGAGCTTTTGGTTTTAACAGTCATATTTAGATATGTGATATGTATTATGCCTTATGTGATAGAACTCGAAAAGTATCGTTTTCTAAGTGGATCAAGTTATAAATACCATTTATAGCAAACATTAAACATACATATTATACTTATTATATAGCACCAAATCAAAACATATAGCCAGATAGCGGGGTAGGAAATCTTTGTAGTTAATCAGAAATATATGATTGACCCGAAGATCCAAGTCCAAAGTATCCATGAATAAATTCTGCCATTTCGATCCTGAATTTTGACAACCGTTCCATTTCAAACAATAGAGATACCTATGTATCCTATACCTTACCCCCCTCATCACCTCTACAAGTGCAATTACTAAATCGCGTCTTAACAAAACAATCACGTTTCGTGAAAGTGCGCCCGCGCAGTCTGCCGCCGCCCGTGTGTCACTGGACAATTGGACATATCGATACTGGGTGTTGGACGTGGTTTAGTGCAGTTAAAAGTGCAATTTTGTTTTGGAGGTGGAAAGATTGAGTTGATAATTTTTTGAGTTTTTAATTGGTAAGTAAATTACAGAAACTTTCCGATTTCAGAAAATTTCAAACAAATTGCAAAACATTTCAGAAAATTTCCGACGAAATGATCCTAGGTTTAAATTGACGTGATGATAGTATACCTAGTCCAGTTTTATGTGCATCTATAGTCTATTTCACCAAAGATGATACTGCTGACAGTTGACGGTTCAAAGGAAAATCGACACTATTTCTAAAGCATTAAGCACAACATAATAACTGCTAGTGGAGCTTATTTCCTTGAAATAAAAATTCATTTCATATAAGAAGTATATCTGTCACAGAGATCTCAGATAAAATGGGCTTAAGTACATTTAAAATTGGATTTTTGAAAATAATATTACCTAACTTGTGGTAAACAGGTGAGTTTTAAATTTAGGTATACAAAAAAAATAAAGTGTACAGTTGATAGTGAAATCTCATTATACCAATAGTGCATTTTATCCGTTGAGTTTTAGTAATTTACTACATGCTTCAAAACCTCTTCATGCATTTAGAATAACAGATTCCCAACTAGGGCTTACTTCAAGAACAGAGGAAAATCGTCACATTACTTTGAGGTAAAACAATTATCTACAAATGAGTATGAGCTAAGTCTTACACATACTTCAACTTTAAAAGTGACATCATGCGTCTAAAGATGACACAATGATTAATTTTGCTTAGATTTCACGCTTTACCTAAGTTAAATGTCGACCTATATGACGTAGTGGTTGTAGGAATAATTATTATGAGTTGCACGGAAAGTTATGATTGTTATTCCCAGTTTTGTCAGAGGTTAAATATTTTAGCGAATAACGGAACTGAAGAAATCAGCTGGCATAACGGAGATAGTTTTTAGTGAAATTACAAAAAACAACTACTACATTTAAAAAAACACTAGATATATGCTTCAACAGTTAGTGTAGAGAAACATCAGGTTGAAAATATGTAACCGAACTTTGGTGGCAATGCATTTTCCATACAAAATTACACGCCGTAATTTAGGCATAGTGTGTCATCTTCCATTTAAAATACATACATTGCAGGCGTAGTAACGCTGAATATCGGTCGCGTTTTTCCGTCTCGTGTGTTTCTATTCTATACTTTAAAAAGTTAAAAGCTCATTTATTAATTGTCATAAGTACCTACTTCTAAACTTTCCCTGCTAATTATAAAATAACCTTAACTTTCCTGTCATGCAATTGTCATCTCTAATAATAAAGCAACATGGGTTATTATTAAGTTTTTTTTATGGGTTACTCACACAAAAACATGGTCTTAACAGACATGATCATTCAGCTTAATTTTCGTTGATTTTTTAAACAGCATACATACCTACGTTCGTCGAATGTAACTGCAAACAATTTTTGACTTTATAATAATATCATAAAGTTGAAATTAGATTGAAGATGGCATTCCGCCGAAAATTTTACGTAGATGTAACGAATGATAATTATGATCACTAAAATGTCATAATGCGTTACGTATCACATAGTAAGTAGTGTATGAATTTAAATCTGGTCTACATGACTAAGACCAATGAATGTATGTAAGTGGGTAATTTATTTAAATATACGGTGTTGTATGAGTAAATTCAGTTATATGGCGTTTTAGGGCTAACAAGCGTTTTGCCTTCGGGGCAATTAACTTTTTAAGAGAGGATTTCTTTAAACCGTTAACTTGGAGATCTTAATCTTGAATACGTAGTATGGTAGCAAGTTAAGTGATGCTTTCAAGTAATTACCATTAATAGAATATGACCTAGTGACCTATCAGCAAGGGTTTAACAGACACAATGTTCCCTGCAGTTTGACAAACTCTAAAATGTGTGAAATTTATATATTAATGCATTCACGGACTTACGTGCCATTTTAATGAAATTGGAGCAAATGAGTAAATTAATAACGTTATGAAGAACGCGGAACTATTAAACCGATCAAAATTTACAATGTCCAAGCATTCAATTCATTGTGCTACCAGCTGCTCGATAATATACTTGGTGTTTACGTCCATGATAATTACATACTGCTTGCTCCAGCAATTAATCGCTCGAACATCTACTAAACGATTCCTCAATCACGCAACATCGCAAAAAGATAACCGACAGATTTATTAGTCTCCTCAGCTTATCTATCAATTAATTCCTTGCCGCTTGGCATATTTTTACAGCTAAAATAATGCTTTAATTAACAGAACACGTTACTTTCCCCACTCTCAGCCATGCCGTGGAAAACTGCGAAAGTTAGTTCTTCACATCGCGAGTTAACGCGCGTACGCAACTAACGGACCTACATCGAACGATTAAATAATTCGAAAATTTAAAAATAGAAACAGCGAGTGACATTACAGTGTCGAATAGTGAACTAACTCTAGGGTTCTAAATTTAAACCGCATACCGAACGGAAATTTAGAACGGCCCAACGGATTGCACGTTCTAATTTTAAAACGGAGTGCAGCTGCCGGTGTGAACTTTGTTCGTAGGGATTCCGCTTTCTTTTTTTGAATTGAGAAAAAAGGCGGCACGTTCCATTTCTGTTTTGGAGGTCCATCGTAAAATAGGTTTTATATCGTGTCAACTTTCGTTCGCAGTATGGACCCGACTGGTTCCGATCGTGATCTCGAGGCGTGGTTGGACCGATTGTTTCATAATTGGCATTGACAGTGAAAGTGTATGCATTAAGCGACATCAGATTTGTTGGTAAATATTCTCCGTCTATTTCCCGCGTGTATTATGGTTTACTTTCACTGTGTACGTTTATCAAATAAATTATGTCGCTGAGAAATCGTGTTTGACGTCGTATAAATTGAATTATTATGATACGTTGCGGTGTATATTTGTTATGTCACAAATAGCGTGTTGGATCTATGTTATCAACGGTTACATCAGAAATGATTTGTCAAATTATACGAAATTATAAGGCCAGGGTAAAATTTGGCGATAAACATATGTTTTAACAACTATTAAGAGGTTAAATGAAATTTAAACGCTTAAAGTTGTCTGGACTGCTTATTTATGATTGAGTAAGTTGGTGCCTGGGCCGAGCAAGTGCTAGTACCGGGTAAAGGTCAAAGTCAGTTTTTAGGGTTCCGTAGTCTACTAGTTTGTAGTTAAATAATAAGTCAACATTATATGCATCGACTTGTGTCTTTTGAACTTAAATAGCAATACTTCTAAAACTTGGACTTATTAAACAGAGTCATAAATGGCAATTAAGCAAGTAATGAGCAAGCTACAAAACAACACTAAACCCACTCATCATGGTATATGTGGCATTTAAGGCCAGATTTATTTTTATCTGGCGCAAGTCAGGAGGTTAAAAACTAAGCACAGGCGGAATTTGAACCCAACTGTTCGATACATATCTGAGAGAGAGATGCTGCACTAATACTACTTTTAGTAATGACGCAATTTACAAAATAACATTCAACTCACACACTCATTATAAGAATGTCACATGTGCAAACGCAGCATTTTAGGTCCGATTAGCATTTCGCATATCAGGATAGAGAAACAAAGTGCGTACGCGACATTTTATCCCACCTGTTCGATAACATAGAGAGGTAGAACTATATAAATATGCTGATTCTTTCCTCGTTTCTTTGAAATGGCACTGCGTGAATGCAATCAGGAACGCTTTCACTGTTACGTTGGTTCCTAACAGTACGGATGCGCAGCTTATTGCATTTTAAGTGCAGTGTGAACCGAAATATTGCGATTTGCTTCCAGTGTTTCGGTCAATGAACTGAATGAAAATGTGTTAAGATAGAGATTTTAAGAGAGGTAGAGCTTAGTGGAACTCCCACTCGAATGAGCCGCTCGTCTGGGGAAGTACCTCCACTTTACAGAAGATCACAGTGTAATAACACTACGTAACTGTTGTGTTATGTTTCTACTGGTGAGTAAGGATGCCAGAGCTCAGTTGGGGAGTGTATGGGGTTTTAAAGGCTGGCAACGCATCTGAGGTGATCACTAACAATAAAAAAAACCGGCCAAGAGCGTGTCGGACACGCCCATGGAAGGGTTCCGTAGCTAAAAGATGGCCCGACCGCTTAAGACACCATTTAGTAAGGGCAACTGCACGTCATAAGTTGGTCAAGTTGTATAAAAATAACTATGTATGATACAGAGTTCGCTATAGTTTTCGTTGAAAGTACTTACTTGGAGATATACACGACATTTTTTTCAAAATTATTGTAATAGTATTTCAAAAGTTAAGGGGGGGGGGACGCTCTAATTTTAACTTTGTATTAATATATCTCGAGACTGGGGTGTTTGATCCACATGGTTTCAAGGCAAGTTTTATTGTATTTCAAAATACCTTTTTAACGATACCCCACACGATGGGGTAAGTCGAAGTTTTTTTTTTCGAATTTACTTTTCGTTGTATGGGAGGGGGGGGGGGGGGGGTAAAAATAATTATTTTTCGATTATTTTAAAAACCAATTCTTGAATAATCACTATACATCTCTCCACCAATTTTCGTGGCAATCGGTTCAGAAACGGCGGAGAACGAGCCAGGACAGACAGACAGACATGACGAAACTATAAGGGTTCCGTTTTTTGCCATTTGGCTACGGAACCCTAAAAAGAAGATAAATATACTAAGCTTGTAAAAATGCCTTAATTTTATACGTCTCAGAGAAACACAGCAGCCCGGGCATGAAGTTGACTAGTATAAAATACTGTTTTAGTTGTGCAATAAAGCGATCAACGCATTGACCCCGGTGAAGAAGTCTAACCCATCGTTGTAATGTTAACAAACTATTCCAAATGATATGTAGAAGCCTAGTTCAGCATAATAAATCGATATTTTTCTAGAAATATTTTCATACGTGTGACAATTCCCCCTACTGCATACCTACTTGCATGGTAATAACAAGTAAAGCAACATTGTGGACCAGTTTGCGACCAATAACATGCCATTAAACGTCTAGAAAACTGCACTTATTTCGAAAGAGCCCGTAATAGGCGACTCTGGCCGGTGTTAAGCTTTTCATCTCACGCGAAGTTTAATAAGGGTAGAAACTGCCACTGTGTAGAAAGTATGGTAGAGTTGATGGTATGTAAGTGACGTCATATTTCGGCCATGGCGGCCAATCTTACGATCAGCGTATTATAGTGTACAAGTGAGTGCGCAAGCACAAGTGCATTTCCTATTACCTTACTCTCCTCATAGTTCGGAGGAACATCAATCTGATAAGAACGTAGAGAGATCAGGCGCAGTACCAGGCGCAGGACCTGCCGTGCCTTGCGAAGAACGGAGGAAATCCATATAAAACAATTTCAGTCACCCATCCGATGACTGACCTTTGGAAAGTTGCTTAACTTCGTAATCGTAGGCCGAGCGCGTTTACCTGCGCCATCAAGCTCAACTACTTCACATACTACTACTACAATCCTATTGACAATGTGATATAACCAAATAGTCAGTTTGTTCGAACGTGAGAGAAAGCACGTGCTTGACCCCTTTTACGTAACACTGATTTACTTAAAGGCTAGATTTATGTTGTATTGTGCTGAGCAAAACTAGTCATTACGCGTATAAAAAGAGAGCATACTATTGTGAGCACTATCTGTTGCCTGAGTAAGATTTATATGGTGGGTGTGTAACAATGAAAATAGTATTTATACGAGAGCATCTATGTAAGTATTTGAATAAATAATGTTAGTTCGTATTGTTACATAAATATTTATGTATTTAGGTATACAAGCGTCATGTTGATGCATTATCTCATGCAGGATAGCTTAGTATGGAGCTTAATCAATGATTTTTCATATTTCTAAATCATCATCTACATAATTTATGCCCTGTAATAGATATAGATTTTCTTCGATAAATAGCCCAGGTCACTAACTATAAGCCAAAACCTATCTTTGTAACGATGACATCATTTCAAATGATGAAGGGCTTTGCCCTGCAGTGAGATATAAATAATCCGGCATATAAATAGTACTAGTATCCAATACTACTATAACAGCACAGGGTATCTTGTCAGCAGTCTCATTTCACCTTCACCATTCATCTCACATTTCAAATAGATTGCCAAAAGATGCATTAGCGGTTTCAAATACCTGCCAAGATTAGAAGTAATAAAGTTTTAACTAAATTATGGTGTGGGCTTAGTGTAGAAACACACTAAACCGAATAAACGCGACCGAAGCTAGGCGTGACTACGTCTGCATTGCATTTTGTATACGATTGTACGCGACGTAAGTTCGGCATGCTGTCGTCGGTCATTAAAATACATTGTAGGCGTGATCACGTTTATCTTTGGTCGCGTATTTTCGGCCTAGCGTGATTATGTATAAATACGTATATGCGTTTTTTACAAACATGCATATTTCAAGTTAGTTTGTAAAATCTGTCCTACTTACTCTAATAAGATAAAATATAATGTTGCGTAGTTCTAGTTCGATGGTTAACTAAAAAACAAAAAAGTTAAAAAACCTTAATGGACAGAGTTGGAATTTTAATCAATTTGCATAAATATCTGATGGCAGAGATACGGTCAGATTCCAAGATGGATTCGCAACAGATAACTCGGAAGTAATGACTTTGCAATATCATTTAACGGTATCTATGATATAAGGTTGTACTTTTTATTTTATTTATCGTTTCAAAAAATATGTACTCTAGATAAAACGTATTCCAAGTAGGGTATTGAAATCATTAAATGGAATGAATCACATAACGATCATTTTATATTTTGATAATTAGACATCAATGAAATCTTCTACTGCAGGTTTCATTAAGATATTAGTTATATCAGTTATGATGGAGACCCCGATACTTTAGCCAGAAACCAGTTAGGTTTATCTATTGTGCATTATACGAAAACTATTCGTAGATACCAAGAGCAATTCGTTACGTGTAAATAAATAAACTATAGACAACCCTGCGATTGGCAGTAGCCAAACAGTTAACATTCAGTTATGCCATCTTGGTTTACTTTCAAAACTTAACCGTTCTTTATGTAACAATCATAACATTATTTACATTGTTTTGTTAGATAATTAAAACAAATTATTTAGCAATCGTTAACCGGTCATTAGTTTTGGTTTATCTCGCTTGTCTTCGGGAATGAGCCTCGTGTCTCAATTATTGTTATCGATAAATCGACTCGAATGAATCGATTGTTCGGTACGGCTGAGAAAATTTGAACAGTTACTGTAGCTGTGCGGTAATAAAGTTTTCAAAGTGCATAATGCTTCTTTTTACTTTGACGTTTCAATTTGTAATAATTATTTTTTTCACCTAGATAGCTCCTAAAAATAATAATGTAGATTTAATTCACAACGTATGCTTTATCAGTGTGCTTTACAAATCTCGTAACACACATTAACGCGAAAATATTGCTACTTTCGCATTCATAATGCGTAATTTTTATCATCCTCCATGATCATGACTGATGAAACGTCGTGCTTTTTTAAATATTTCCGCAATATTTCGTATTTTATTTTATCAACACTTCTGTGAATAGATGTAGCTGGATTTCTATCTATAACATTAACAAAGTTTGATTCATTTATCAAAACTTCTCCATTTCTTGTTCCAGACGTCAGACAGCGCGGACTTCCTCGCGACCCGCGCGCACACCGCCGCGGTCATACCCGGGAAGCCGGCAGCGAACCCGCTGCAGTTCGTCAGGGTCGGACCCGCAGACCTCGGCAGCAGGGCCAGGGAACAGCTGAGGAGGGCCGAGCTCGCGAAACGGACGGAACCGAAGATAGAGATACAGGAGGACTGGCAGTCGGTGAGTTTCATGAATAATGATAGTTTTGTTTAAGATTGGCAAATGAGTCTGGTCTCAAACTAGCCCATTCCATCAGTATATCCTTCGGTAGCTTTGTTTACTTAATTGGACAGTATTTTGATACCGCCGTAGGGAGATCAGGCGCAGGACTAACGGCTTAACGTGCTTTTCGAAGCAGGGTGCTCGAGACTCGAGATGTTTTTTTTCGGTCACCCATCCGATGACTGGCCTCTGCGAAAGTTGCTTAACTTAGCAATCGCAGACTGAGCGCGCTAAACATTGTACCATCGAGCTGCTCAAATTTAATTTTAATTTGAATTAATTATAACCAACAACAAAACAAAAACGGACTTTTAACATAACCCCAAATCACTGCTGACTTAAGATCTCTCCCAGATGAAGATAGTCGTTTCTTCGCCCACTACAAACGTTGAAGTAGATCTTTTATATGCCTGCAATACATGTAATGGAATCTTAACTTCAAACAACGCGTATCAATAGGTAAATGGAAACTTCATAATATCATTTAATATCTATCGATTCAATCTCGACTAGGTATATCTACTGACACAAAAAAGTATTATGTATTCAAGATCCAGAGTTCAACGGCCCATTGGCACGTAATTATGTTGTTAATGTCTATCGACGATTAGTCACTTTCCATAATCGTCTGGTCATTTGCCTCATCTCGTCTTCACCTATAATGACACAATTTTTTCTCTCAGTTTATATGTAAGCCTGTAACGTATATGTGAGCTAAGAATCTCTCTGCACGAGCTTATCTCGAGATCTATTTATACTATGCACCATCAAGACGAATAAAAACATACACAAGTTTTTTTGGATACTGAAATTTTATAATATACTGTGGCTAGAAATTACTGTTTGAATTAAATTATGCAATATTCGAATGTAGAGACATGCATAAAGAAAATTAAGTTGACACCTCCCATATATTTGACACTTATGTATTAAATATAACAGCAAATTAAGTAGGTACTTGTTTTCCCTTTCCTTCAGCCTATAAACGTAAAACGTTTGTACTATGTTTGCAATATTGAACCAAGCGGGAACTCTGCTTTAATTAAAATAAAATAAAAATTAAAAGCACGACAAGGCTAGTCCCATAAACAGTTTAAAAGAAGTGAAACTCAGAATAGGAAATACACATCTTCCAAGCAGATTTCACCCATTCCAAAAGATTAACACAAGACATCAAAACAAAGCAATTACTAAGCCGCAGGATTAGTTTTGAAACCATCGCGACCTGGATATGAACGCTCTTCGCGGTTTCCCAAAAACATTAAAGGGCTCCACCACCTAACAGCGAATATTAACTGGAAAGTTAATTGTGTTTGGTGAAGTTGTTTATTCGTGTTGATAAATCGTACATAATCGTGGGGAAGATGCAGGCATCACTACACCCATGACTTTAAGATCCATTGAGGAATCTTAATATTACCAGAGAAATCTTTCGCAATCTCCAAGGAATAACCACTAATCCGACGGAAGTAAACAAAATAATTTATTCTGCAAATAGCAATTGCTCAAATAATGGTAAACAAACCACAAGTCCACAAACTATTTCAAGTGTTACTCAACAGTCTTTGAAAAATCGTACACAAACTGTTTAGCTGCAGTTAAGTCAGGAGAAAGGCTTTTTAGGGTAATCTTTACAAAGACAACTTAAGCTTCATCAACTTTAGCTTCAATTATAATATTGCCTAAACTTAAGTATAATGTTTCATAACTAACACTAAGTTTTGAAGTAATTTGTACTAACCCAGGGATCATGTTGTCCGAAATAAAGAAAGGACATGTCCCAGAAATGTATGGAGCCTCGGCCTGGTCCATGTACGCTATACCTAAATATAGGCGAATAAGTGTACTACAGTTTTAATCACTCCAATTCTTATGGAAAACCTTAGTTTTTTGGCTGAAACAATAAATTATACCACAATATTGCAACTCAGTACAATATGGCGGAGGACGCATCATAGAGTAAAGTAATATTATATTGGGACGCATCTTTCAAACTTGAATGACGTTTATGTCATTTATCCGTCAGTTTATTTTTGTTTTGACAGTATGCAGTTTATTTCACAAAGTATTTATATTTTTAGGTTACAAACGACCTAAAAAGCTGGGGCCCAAAGCTGTAACTCCCAGTGATGAAAAATATAACAGTTGCCATCTTTACGAAGTGAAATGAACAAATATTTATTTGATTTTATTTTTAAGCCACTAAACTACAGACCAAAATTTTTTATTGTATTTTTAATGGAAATAGCAATATTTTACCGATTTTTTGCTACCACGTACATTGTGCGGGCCGGGGATGGGACATCTCTTTTGAATTTGAATTACCACTCTTGGTGTGTGATCTTTGATCAATATTCCGAATCCAATTTCGGAATATTCATCAAAGATCGCACACCCGGACTGTGTCCGAAAAACTGACACAAATTTTGGCCGACCTGCGAATCAAACTCAACAACACGCGACCACTAACTGGTACTTTAACCAGAGTCAGAGGTGTGATAAAAACCACCCTACCACCTTCATCAATACAAGCGAAACATATTCCAAGAAATTCCACTTGGACGCTGTTTCCAATCACCGAAGAATGAGGTGAAACCCCCCGCAGTGAATACACTCATAAACACCAAGTCGAGACCTGGACTTCCAATTAAAATAGCTTACGCATCAAACACATGGCTGACGCTGGATTTGACATTTTTTAAACGGCCTTAATTACTTTTCCTAGGAACTCTTGAAGAAAGCTAGTTTCGATTCTGGTGTAGTGATGTTTGTTGACAGTGCTATCGATATTTTGATATCTACGCTCTTTCTATGGTTTAAATCAAAATCCAATTC
Organism: Nomophila noctuella; assembly: GCA_958496325.1. Taxonomy (NCBI): domain Eukaryota; kingdom Metazoa; phylum Arthropoda; class Insecta; order Lepidoptera; family Crambidae; genus Nomophila; species Nomophila noctuella. Next base: position 10,957,065 of record OY292501.1, read on the forward strand.
TACTTTATGTGGGCTACCGAGATGCACGAATGAATCTACAATTAACAAAGTATTCACAATAATCTACTACTCTATGTAAGCTACAAATATTCATTTAGAAATAACATTAAATTAACAAAGTATAAGATATTACTGTATGCAATATCCATTGCCCATGAGTAATAAATCTGTGAGTTAATTAGTGCATAAAAAGTGAGAATAGCTGAGCTGCATATAAAATGCAACAACGCTTAATGATGCATGAATCAGACGACAGGGTGGTAATTAATTTAAACGCAAGAATTTCCGCTTTGGAACATTAAGGATGTTATAAGTTTTAAACTATATATAAAAAGATTAGACAAATCTTTTTATTTCTTATCATGCATGAAGATAGTAAATTCTCATTAAAATAACTAGTAATTACTAAGTCTACTGAATTGAAAAATATAGTTAACCAGTCATTTTAAAGCGGACAAAATAATTCGATAAAATTTTAAATCACATCAATATCGATAATATTTATATCGATGTTTTCATCAAACATCACTATTGTCCCTGGCGTATCAAGGTTAATTGGCACTTCAGTGCCTTATGGAGTTTTCCTTTCCCGAAATGAATTCTGTAACAGTCGTCATTCGATTGATTTATCGATGAAGTTTCACAATAGTAAACAAAGGAAACGCATGCATTTATGCATTCGTAGAAAGCAGTTTTTAACTATGAAAGAAGACTTACTTTTATGATTGGACTTTTATATGTCTTTACTATCTTAACTATGAGATGGCGCCACCTGCGCCTCGTTAACATCGGCTGCGTATTTATTTGTTACAAATAAATAGTAAACATGGAGTTGAGTGACTTATTTAGTGCTTGTAGTGCTCAGTGGAATACAAATGTTGGCTGGAAGTGTTGGCAGCTATATAAAGCTGTAAGTAAGTGATTTTTACGAGCATAACTATTTGGCTAATTCTGAGTAAGAAGGGGCCAAAGCCAACGTACAAATCAACCCCATAATATAATAAAACAATGCTGGTGGAAACGTCTAACAAATAACTTACAAATAGAAGCGAACAAAATTGAAAGTGGATCAAAAGTGTGTATAAAAGTATTATAAGTCAATCTAAATAAATAGTATGCATAAAATTGTAAATAAATATAACAGAGTATATAACCTCTATTGTCGAATTAAAACCTCATTTGTAAATGTATGTAACGCCGGCCGTCATTAAGTTTTTATGTTTTTTAAATGTCAAACTTCTTTTGTCAATTTTCATTGTTAATTTTCCAATTATACAATCACCATGTATTCAACTAAAAGTGTATTTTTATTTGTTGCTATCTCATGCGCTTTTAGTCTTTACAAGTTTTAATGAGTTTAGGGTAATGCCCTAACATTATGGTCCTGATCGAGTCGGGTATTGAGTCATAGTTTGCACGCTTTCCCGGCGACTTTTTGTACGAGTGCTACATAGAAAACAGTGGTGGATAGCCACTAAAGTGCAGACCAACGCATTCTTGGACGAGTGCATTGGTGGAGAAGCTGTTCCTGGGCGGCGCTGAGGAGCGCTGCTGGTGCTGTGTTCGTGTTAAGGAGCCGGAGGAGGAGCCGAGTTGGGACGACCGACGCGACGGTGCAGTTGCATTTGCAGTGTGCAAGTTCAAAGTGAATCGTAATCAGTGAGTGGTGCAGTGAAATCGTAAGTACTTTGAAAGTCATAATAATAGCGGTTCAAGAAAAGTTGCAAGTTCTTACAGATTTTACGTCGAGTAGTTTATGGACTTATATAATTTTGAATTAATTTAGTGTGTTAGAATATTGGTGTGTTTTTCAACTTGTTTGTATATTTACGTATTGTTTAATTATTTACATGATGGAGGGCTTGTTTAAATTGCAGTTTAGTAAATTAGAAGGGATTAAGAAGGCTAGAGAAAATTATAAAAAATCGCCTAAGGATAGAATTACTCCATCATACGTAAAAACAAGGTTAGAAACATTAGATAAACAGTGGGATCAGTTTAATTCAACGCATGACAAAATTGTTCAATTAGCTTCAGCAGATAACGATGACGAGTATTTTTCTAAAGATGTATATGAGTGTACCGAGGAATTGTATTATGCTTATAAGTCGGAGTTGAGGGAAGTCCTTGACAAGTTAGTCTTAAGTCAACCTTTATTAGGTAGTCAGGGGCCATCCAACTCAAATCAATGTGAAGTTTCATCTGTCAAATTACCGCCAATTTCCATTCCTAGTTTTTCAGGTTTGTACTCAGAGTGGGCTACTTTCGAGGATCTGTTTTTGTCATTAATTGGCACAAACCCAAGCCTAGATGATGTGCAAAAAATGCATTATTTGAAGAGTCTTTTGACAGGTGAGGCCGAACAGTTAGTTAGGCATATTACAATCACAGCTGCTAATTATAATGTGTGTTGGTCTAAATTAAGTAGTAGGTACAAGAATAAGCGTTTTCAGTCTAACTCTTTATTAAAAAGATTAATAAGTCAACCTAATGTAATAGAATCGTCATCGGCTATAAAGAATCTTTTAGATACAACAGTAGAATGTCTCAATGGTTTAAAAAATCTGTCTGTTGATGTTAGTTCGTGGGACATCATAATTATTTATATTATTAGTTCTAAATTAGATCCCGAGTCAAGAAAACAATGGGAGTCTAAAATAAGCTCTCATGATAATTTGCCGTCGTTTTCTGAATTTAAAGAGTTCTTGGAAGCCAGATTCAGAGCACTTGAATTTTTAGATACTAAAATCACTAAGTCTGTAAAGCACAATTCAACTACTCAATCTGATTTTAAGCAAAAAGTCATGCACTCACTCAATGATAATTCTAGTTCTAGTTTTGTATTTTCTTGTCCATTTTGCAAGGAAAATCATAAGATTGCTAATTGTAAGCAATTTGCAAAGGAGAGTTACGATTCACGTCACAGCTTTGTCCAAACCAATGGGCTTTGCTTTAATTGTTTAGGAGGGAATCATTCGATCAAGCACTGTCGTCAGAGTTCCACTTGTCGTATATGCAACAAGAAACATCACTCTTTACTTCATCCCAAACCAGTATCAAACTTCGCTGCGCATTCAAAGAAGTCAGATTCAGCAGCGGAAGTTACTGCGGCCGTGTCCTCGGTTCGGGCACAGCTGACAAAAGGTGAACCATCAACATCAGGTGTCGTAAGTCATTTTTCCAAACAGACTATGTCTGTTCCAACCCAGGTTTTGTTAGCCACTGCTCTCGTCAAAGCACAGACAAGTAGCGGCTATAATCAACTGTTGAGGGTGTTATTGGACCAAGGGTCCCAGGCATCATTCATAACCGAATCAGCAGTACGGTTGTTAGGTCTGAAGAAGACACCTGTTAAAACTACCGTTTCAGGAATAGGCGGTGATCAGACGTCGTTGGCGTCCAAGTTTGTTGTTTTGGTTAATATTCAATCCCGCGTTATTCCCAGTTTTAGTATCCAAGTCAAAGCCTACGTGTTAGGTTCGATAACTTCTGTTCTGCCACCACAGAAGTTACATCACTGCAATTGGCCAGAGTTTCAAGCGATCACGTTAGCTGATCCAGATTTTAATACGCCTAGCAAGGTAGACATGTTGTTAGGCGCAGAAATTTATGGTCAAGTTTTGAGAGAAGGACTAGTGCAAGGTCCTACAGGCGCACCAACCGCTCAGAACACTTCCCTAGGTTGGATATTGTTCGGTCGTATCGGTTCTGAGCAGGGCAGCGTTCAGTGTCATCTCACTGTTTCCAACAACAACGATGATGGCAATAAAATGCTTAAGAAGTTCTGGGAGATTGAATCTATTGTTCCCAAGCGAATACTGACCGAAGATGAAACACGTAGAGAAGAAATTTATAACGCAACCACGACCAGCGACTCAAGTGGTCGCTACGTTGTCAACCTTCCTTTTCGTGATGAAAACCCACAAAGTCGATATGGGAATTCAAAACAGCTCGCGATTAAGAGATTTCTACTTCTTGAAAAGAAGTTGAAGAAGCAACCGCACATCAAAAGTAGATACGCTGAAGTCATGAACATCCCATCATCAAACGTACATGCTTGGACTGACTCATCAGTGGTCCTTGCATGGTTAAGTGATCATCCTAGTCGTTGGACAACATTTGTGGGAAATAGAGTATCGCAAATTCTGTCGTTGTTTGACAACACCCATTGGTCGCATGTGTCCTCAACACAGAATCCCGCTGATGTTGCTTCACGGGGATCGAGTCCTCAGGATCTTCATGGCAATGTGCTGTGGCTGTCAGGTCCATCCTGGCTTAAAGAAGAAACGATAAGTTACACACGCCCAAAGGCAATCAGTACTAGCATGGAACAGAGAGCAATTGAGTCACATGTAGTAACTGATGGTCCCTCAGAAGATAGGGTGTGGACCAAATTCTCTTCGTTGCATAAATTGGTTCGTGTTATAAGTTATTGTAAACGATTTTTAAACTTAAAGAGAATAAAAAATAGTAGAGTTCATATTCCACCTTACCTTTCTAGTGAAGAATTAGATAAAGCTTTAAAAGTTTGTATAAAACACTGCCAACAAAGAGAATTTGATCAAGATATTAAGGAAATAATAAGAACAGGTAATGTAAAACATAGAAGTAAGTTAAAGTCTTTGTGTCCAATATTAGATGAAGATGGTATTCTACGTGTTGGAGGACGAATCAAAAATGCTCAATTGGATGAAAATGTCAAACATCCAATCATCGTTCTTCATAGCAGCCATTTCACATCCCTGCTTGTTGACGACGCTCATAAGAAAACACTTCACGGTGGTCCAACAGCAGTGCTTCATTACATTCGCTCCAAATATTGGATCATTTTAGGGAAAAACGTTGCAAAGAGCCACGTTCGCAAGTGTGTTACTTGCGTTCGACATGCTGGAGTGACTAAAAATCAATTAATGGGCCAGTTACCAACTTGTAGAGTCACTCCTGCGCGAGCATTCTTTAGAAGCGGTGTTGATTTCGCTGGTCCAATTAATTTCAGGATGTCTAAGGGTAGAGGTAACAAGTCGTACAAAGGGTACATTTGTATCTTTGTATGCATGGTTACTCGTGCCATTCACTTGGAGGCTATAAGTGATTTGACCTCCGAAGGCTTTATTGCAGGGTTCAAAAGGTTTGTCGCTAGACGAGGACGCTGTAGTGAAATATGGAGCGACAATGGAACTAATTTTATTGGAGCATCTAAAGAACTACGCTCATTAGTTGCCATTGAAAACTCATCCGTTAGCCTTGAAATCCGGAGTTGGTTAAGTGATAATAGTGTCACCTGGCATTTCATTCCCCCTCATGCGCCCAATTTCGGTGGCCTTTGGGAGGCGGGAGTGAAATCCACAAAATTTCACCTGAAGCGTGTAGTAGGTAACTCCACGCTCACGTTTGAGGAGATGACTACACTTCTTTGCCAAATTGAGGCTTGCCTCAATTCTCGACCAATTTCTCAGTTGCCAGATAATCCTGATGACCCCATGCCATTGACTCCTTGTCATTTTTTGATTGGGGAGCCTCTTGTCACTGTGCCGGACCGAGATTATCTCGATTCGAACATTGGTAGTTTGAGACGCTGGCAAGTCACACAGCGTATGTTGCAGGATTTCTGGCGCCGGTGGTCGAATGAGTACCTTGTTCATTTGCTTCAACGGTATAAGTGGACAAAGCACACCACAGAGCCTGTGGTCGGCGATGTTGTTTTAGTAAAGGAAGATAATCTTCCCCCAGCACGTTGGCTTTTGGGCAAAGTTGTAGACAAGCATCCGGGTTCTGATGGGGTTGTGCGAGTCGTAACTCTTCAATGCAATGGGTCTATTATAAAACGTCCCACTTCCAAGTTGTGTATTCTGCCAGTGACGTCTAGCACATAATATAGATTTTAAGTTTTGTTGTAGGTAGTCTAGTTTTCAATATGTTTTATAATTTCTTAAGTTGTTAAGACGCTTTTGACCTCACGGTGGGCGGATAGTGCTCGCGTTTTATGCACCCCGTTGTTCTCATGGTGGGCGGTTCAGTATAGTTTATTTAGGTTTATAGTTATTAAGGTCATAAATGCCCTTGGTGGGCGGAATGTATAAAAGTATTATAAGTCAATCTAAATAAATAGTATGCATAAAATTGTAAATAAATATAACAGAGTATATAACCTCTATTGTCGAATTAAAACCTCATTTGTAAATGTATGTAACGCCGGCCGTCATTAAGTTTTTATGTTTTTTAAATGTCAAACTTCTTTTGTCAATTTTCATTGTTAATTTTCCAATTATACAATCACCATGTATTCAACTAAAAGTGTATTTTTATTTGTTGCTATCTCATGCGCTTTTAGTCTTTACAAGTTTTAATGAGTTTAGGGTAATGCCCTAACAAGTGAATAAATACTGAAGAAATGGTGACGAATAATTTCAAACTGAGGGTACCGTGTGAATTAACTTTCTCATTCATATTTGTACCATATGAGGGTGATGCCGATCGAACAGTTATGGAACAGTTCCTAAAATTCAGAACTTATCATCGAGACTGGCCAGAACAGCGGAATCGTGCTACAGCGCACAACACACCAGAAGGAGGTCCTAAGATCGAATCTTGAGCGCGCGTAGACTTTTTGGATGTTTTTTTTATTATTATTTTTATTTTATTTTTAATAGTTATTTAACTTTAACTTTTATTTGACATACTTAATGTAATTTGACTTTGATTTTATTTTCATTATTTACTTCTTTGTTGACATATAATTTTTTATTTTATATAATTTTTAATTTTGTTGTGACTTTGACTGCTTCTTTTTATTTTTGTGACATAATTGTTGTAATTTTGAATATGCTTTGACTTCCATTTTATAGATTTTATTATTTGAATGACTTACTTATTGTACATTTTAAGGTTTGACTTTTTATTGTGATTTAAATGTGTAGTTTTTTTTTTTTTGTTATTGTAATGTTTGTTTTGTGTGTTTATTTTGTTGTTCTTCTTGACATGTGTTATAAACATAATTTTAATTAAAGTTAGTGTCAAGTAGCAGTATAAATACATAGGTAGTGTTTTTTGATAATATTTTTTTTTTCTTTACCAAAATGAGTTGTATACAGACTCAGTTTACTTGCCCTCACTGTCCAGGATCTTCCCGGGTTTTTTCCGCTCACGGGTTGAAGGTGCATGTTGGTCGTGTGCACAAGCGTGTACGTCGGTTAGATATTGTTCCGCAAAGTCCTTTGACTACCACAAGTTCCACCACTACCATGAGTCATGCGACGCCGGCTTCATTGTCTTCGCTGGATCAGCTCGCTTCTTTCAGAGGAAGTATACCAGTTCTCCGTCACATTCCCAAGGGGGCCCGAAGTCAGGCGGCTGGCAGGCTCAGTGATGTCATAGACTCGTGTGTCACTAATAATGGTATTGATGAGTGGGCAGTTCTTCTGTCCTTTGCGTACACGGCTTTGAGAGTGCCTTCGAGGGAATTACCCGGAAACATGACTGCAAAAGTTAAGGCCAATGTTATTTCGCTGCAATTGGGCGATGATTGCGATATTTCCGGAGGGTCGGCACACAACGATACTCGTTCTTTCAAAAAACGAATTGAGACCAAAGTTTTTGAAGGCGATATGAGGGGTGCTGTCCGGCTTTTGTTGTCCGAAGATTCCTTTGCACAGCGGGATCACAATACGTTGTCAGCATTGCAACTTAAGCATCCGAGTCCAACGCGTCCTCTCAGTTTTCCCCCTGACCCGGATCTTTCGTTTGCTGCGACGACGGTCACGGTAGACGACGTGATTTTGGCGTTGGGCTCTTTTTATGGAGGTTCGGCGGCGGGCTTAGACGGGATCCGGCCGGGGCACCTTAAAGAGTTGACCTCTATGTCGGCGGGAGAGAGCGGGCGGCGCCTTCTGGAGTCCTTGACTAGGCTAGTAAATTTCTTGCTCAGTGGTCAGTTAAATCCCATTGTATGTCCCTTTCTGTACGGGGCGTCCCTTTTTGCATTAGCCAAAAAGGATGGCGGCATAAGGCCAATAGCGATCGGGAGCATTTTTCGACGTTTGACCGCTAAATTGGCTTGCCGGGCCGTTAAGGAGGACATGGCCGTATACCTACAACCACACCAACTGGGCTTCGGAATACGCTCGGGATGCGAGGCTGCCATTCATGCTACGCGTGCGTTTGTTATGAATCCTGCGAACGGGGACTCGATAGTATTGAAGTTGGATATTCGCAATGCCTTTAATACTTTGGAAAGAGATGTTCTTTTGGATGAGGTTATGAACAAAATTCCCTCACTTTACCCTTTTCTTCACCAACTTTATAGACTTCCTTCCAACCTTTTCTTTGACGACAAAATTATTCACTCAAAGGTGGGAGCTCAGCAGGGAGATCCTCTTGGTCCACTTGTTTTTAGTTTGGCTATTCACAGGGCAATACGTGATATCAAATCCACTCTTAACATATGGTACTTGGACGATGGCACCATAGGGGGCGATCCGGAAGTTGTGCTTCAAGATCTGGAGGCCCTAATTCCCCGCCTTAGAGAATTGGGTCTGGAGGTGAATTGTTCAAAGTGCGAGTTTTTTCCGTGCAGTTTGGTGTCGCGCAGGCACTTTTCTCGTTTTGCATCTCTGCTCCCCGGCCTCAGGGAAATTTCGTCAACGGAGTTTAGCCTTTTAGGTTCCCCAATATTTCCTTCGGCGGTACCTGGAGCCATCAATGCTCAAAAGCGGCTTCTCCAAACTGCTCACGTTCGCTTGAATGGTATTTCTGCGCACGTGGCGATTACTTTGTTGCGTATGTGCTTGGCTCTTCCAAAGGTCATATATTTATTGCGAACTACTCCTACTTGGCTTTACCCAGAGGAAGTTTCCTCATTTGACGAGGCGTTGAAGTCAGTAGTTGAGTCGGTCCTTAATGTATCTCTGGATGAGATCCAGTGGAGTCAGGCGGCCCTGCCAATACGTTGTGGTGGAATCGGTTTGCGGTGCGCACGCGATGTGGGCCTTCCAGCATTTCTGGCTTCTGTGCATGGGGTTGCGAGCCTCGTCGCTATTATCCTTAGATCGGATGGCGTCCCGGATAGCATTCCCTTTGTGTGTGAGGCTGGTTCTGCTTGGTCGGCTCGTAGCATGGGAGCGTCGTTTCCGGAAGAGAAGCATCTCCAGCGAGCGTGGGATGAGGTGGGGGTGAAGCTGCTCCAAAGTCATTTGTTAGATATCGCGACGGGAGTTGATAAGGCTAGGTTGTTAGCAGTGTCGCAACCTGAATCTGGAGCATGGTTACAGGCGTTGCCGTCGCCTCATTTAGGTACCCTAATCGACGACGATTCTCTGCGGGTGGCAGTGGCTTTCCGCTTGGGCTGTAAGGTGTGTGAACCCCACATATGCACCTGCGGTTCTATGGTGGAGGCCAATGGCCATCATGCGTTGTGTTGTCGTCGATGCACTGGTCGGTTTCCTCGCCACCACGCTCTAAATGATATAATACGGAGGGCTCTTGTATCGGCGAACGTCCCCTGCGTGCTTGAACCCCCAGGCCTGAGCAGATCGGATGGAAAGAGACCCGACGGATTGACTTTGGTGCCATGGAAAAACGGCAAGTGCCTAATTTGGGACGCAACTTGCTTTAGTACGGTGGCTGCCAGCCACCTTCGTCGCACCGTCGCCTCGCCGTCTGCCGCTGCGGAGGAGGCAGCCCTAGGGAAAAGAATTAAGTATGCAGAGTTGGAGTTGTTATACCATTTTGTGCCAGTTGCTGTGGAGATTTTGGGCAGTTGGAGCAGTGAGGCCAAGGTCCTTATTAAGGCGATGGGACAAAGACTTAATGAGGTGACCGGTGACTCCCGCTCCGGATCGTTCCTGGTGCAGAAGTTGGCCATTGCAATCCAGCGTGGAAACGCAGCGAGTGTAAGGCCCTTCGTACACTACGCTACGCAAATCTCCGATACTAATGTCGTATACTACTTAAGTATCGCGTCGCGAGTATCGAGTAGCGCACGGTCCGTACACACGGCACTGAATCGCAAGACTTGAATTGCCACTACTGACGTAGCGGCTATACAGATCACACGTACAAAATGTCTGACACAAGTGATGATGAAACTATAATTTTGTACTATCTTTACCGGAAACAAAGAAAACGACGGAACAGAAGATACTGGATTCATCCGTACATAGAAAATAATATAAACTGTTAAATTAACGGCATTGCCTACTTCTACCCAAGCTTTTTCCGTTATCTCTTTTTTGGAATATTCCTTTAAATAATAATTATATAAGCAAGGATATTTCTCCACCTCAGAAACAAAGGAGAATGAAATTGTTGGGCCCAGCATGTAATGACTTGGAATTTGGTCTAAAAATAAGTCGTTTTTTTGTAAATACACATGCCAAAAATCAGCTTGATTCTCAATCTGGAAACTGAGAAATATGGAAAAGATCGTTTTCCTGAAATAATCGATTGTACGAATGATTATTCGAATGATTATTAGTTATGATTTTCGATTTCAAATTAATTGACGTGTGACTTGACAATGTGTCACTTGTGTCGTGTTTTTCCATGCGTTCCCATTGCTTTTCTCCTTATTTTCTATTTTCAACGACCACTGCTTTGTTTTACGGACTCCGAACCAGCCTACCTTATACGACCCTTGCTTTTACATTGGACACCGAAGATCGCACGCACGTTTACTCTTGGATTTGTTATTTTGGATTTCATCGCCGGCCAATAACCAATCTGCAAGGATTGGTTATTGTTATAAAGATGGATCGCTGTGTGAATTGTGGTAGAGCAACTGGTCAGTGCAATACACTAGGCCACCGACCGTTAAGTGATGAAACAATTCCGACGAACTGTAGGCTGCTGTGCTCACATTATGACCATTATATGGTGTCTTAGCTGGGCTAGATACCATGACATTTTTCCTCCTGCCCGATTCCTGGACGATATTTTACTAAGTATTGAAGACGAATATGTAAAATACTACTTGAAATAAAATAAACTGTTTTATTGTTTGACGTTTTTTCTCCTTCTTCTTTTTCAGAACTCTTATTTGTTACCCATCTGTAATTGTTGATCCTTCTTCAGTAACGGGGGTAATTTAAATACTTTTAAATGTGTTGTGATGTGACTAAAAGTATTTTACATTTATTTTTATTAAAAATATTAGTGTAACTGCCTCCGTGGTGCAGAGGTTAGAGCGCTGAGCTCAAAAACTACGATCTCGGAGGTCGTGGGTTCGAATCCCGCGGGGAACACTTTTACTTTGTGTTGTTTTTCCCAGTTTGGTAAGGACAATGCAGGCTTGAATCACCTGATTGTCTGATAATGAGTGCTTAAATAACATCTTAACATTGAGTAATTTAAATCAATGCATCTGACAGTCAAAGATTGCAACATAACCTCACTTTTACTAAACTTCCATTATCTCAGCTCTCAGATTGCCGAAACTTACAGAATTTTCACTGATTGGCTTTTAAGTTCGAACCTTTTAAATGACACTATTTTCATTTCGTTAAATGCTGGGCCCAGGGTTGTATGGGATCGTTTCAGTCTCCTTTAACATTCAATAAATGCTCCGCCATCTTGAAAATCGCGGCGACTTTTGTGGCGACGACTTCGGCAGGCAGGTCGCGTACGACTGGCGCGACGCGAGTCGCGCGACGAATGTCGGCGACGCGACTAGTGTACGAGCCTCAATGAGTTTGTATGGCGGTAGTCGCTTGGAGACTAAAATCGTCGAGTATCGGAGATTTGCGTAGCGTAGTGTACGAAGGGGCTAATGGGGACCTTTGCTCGGGGAGCGTTAAGGAGTGGGTTATTTTAGTTATAAGTTTTTTTTTTTTTTTTTAGAATATAATTTTTCATTTGTTTTGTTATCGTAATGTTTGGTTTTTTAATTATAGTGTAAGTATATAGTATTGACTGTATTAGAAATGTATTTGTAAAATTATTGTTATGTGTTGTGCCTGGTTTTCACATTATAATAGTTTTAAGTTTAATATTGACATTGTAATTTAATTTATCTTGATTTTTAAAATGACGTAATTATTTTATTAATGTAATGCTATTTTTATGATATTGAATTAGTTATGATATTCAACACAATGTATTTTGTTTCATAAATAAAGAATTATTGGATCTTAACTATAATATAACCTCTACTTAGGAAAAATATGTATTTTACTCTCGACTTTGATTGTGCAAATCGTCTGCTAACTGATGAAACATAATAAATGCTCTTGTAAGAATAAGCTTCCCGACTCTATTTAGACTCTAGCATCTGTATTAGTACTCAAAGGCAATCCCTCCTATTTAAGTACCTATTTCGAACACAGTAATTTACCTTCGCAAACTCCGGAGCGGCGACAAAACTCTTCGGTATTCCCTTCGCCTCCCCGACCGGAAATACGTCGTCGTTTGCCGCGTCTGTGGAATGCGCAGCTTCCGGTGCTAGTAGATTGACTTTTTTTTTTCTTTTCGTCTTGTCTTGTATTTTTGCCGAGAATGCTGGCGGCTTTGGTCTATGATAAATGTACAAAAGAGTACCGAAAACAATTATTATATTTGAGATTATTATTAGTTTGCAGACTACCTGATAAAAACTAGTCACCTATTTAATTGTGGATCACTAAAAAGTATCGCGTATTTCAATGTGCCGCCAGCTAAGCTTGATGACCAGGGGCAAACCCCCCACCTGGAGAAGGCCTATGTCAAGCAGTGGACTTGCAACATATTTATAACGATGACTCAGCATATCTTGGCCGAAAATCTTATGAATCATGTGATCCATGATACCTTGGAGACTTTCTGCATCATAATTCTGATCGGTTACCGACACCTGTAACACCAGAAGCATAACACCATATTCAAATCTCTTCTCAAATTATATCTGGAGAGTTTATTTCAGGCATCTCGATGCCTCGATGGTCTAGTGGTTAAAGCAGAGGGCCGTGGGTTGAGGTTCTGGGTTCGATTCCGGGGTCGGGCAAATATGTGTCGGTGTTTCCACATAGCCCGGATTTGTCATCACCAATCCGCATGTGGCAAGAGTGGTGATTAAGCCAAAACTCATCGTTGTAACGTAAACATAATTTGAATTGATGGAGGTCTTTGCACTGCAGCAGACATTAACACCCTGGCCACAGTCCACAGCGGTGCGACTTGCGATGCGTCTTGCGCCAGCGAAAGTGGCGAGCGAAAAAATCAAATAAAGGAAATTGTATGAAGCATGCCACAGCTACGGCGGCGAGATGCGCGGGGCGAACGCGCGGCGGCCATACCCACGACTAGGGCGGCCGTCGCCGGCCTCGCCGCGCCGCTCGCCGCCGTAGCTGTGGCTAGACCCTAATAGGCTGATACTTTCTTTACTTTTCATATCAGACCAACGAAAACAGCACAACAGTTATCCCACAAAACCATTTAACAAAATAAATTGAGACATAGTTATTCTGAATGGGCATAAATCGCGAATATACGGCACATAGATTATCATGACGGATTGGGTCGTGCAGGTTTCCATAGATCTCGGGCTGTTTAAATTCATTGTGTGTCCGGAATAAATCTATGGTCTAGAACGGAATAAACAATTGAAAAGTCATTATCATAAATCTCATGAAATGTATTATCCTGTTTGGGTTTGATCTGGGGATAGTGGAATGGAATGGAAATGGAGTGTTTAGACAATGGCAGCCGGAGCTTAAGAGACTAATGTTAAATTAAATAAATAAATACATTCCTTGGACTAACATACCAATTGCCTAGCAGCCCCATACTAAGCTCGAAGCTTGTACTATGAATGTAATAAAAGAGTTTGTTGTTTTGAACGCACTAATGTCAGGAATTACTGCTTTGAATTGATTTTTTTTTTTTGTGTTGGGTAGTCCATTTTTCGAGGAAGGATTTAAGTTATAATATCATAACTTATAAACACGTGTCATAATAACACGATGTTTGCAGAAACTGAAATTCACGCGGACGCAAATTACATAAAAGTTTGATGTGATAGAGACATACCTTGAAACGCATTTATTTTGCTAATCCAACTATAATATGGATATGAAAACTTAAGGGACTAACTGATATGAATAACTTTAAAATAATTTTAAAATGATTATATCAGAGGTATAGCTTAGTGGATATTCTATTCGAATAAATCGCTCGTCTGGGGAAGTACCTCCACCTTACAGAAGACCACAGTGAAATAGCACTCAGTAACTATTGTGCTATGTTTCTATACTCAACTGCTGGTGAGTAAAGTCGCCAGAACTAAGTTGGGAAGGGTATGGTCTTGAAGGCAAGCAACGCATCTGCGACCCTTGAGTGGTTGTTGATGTCCATAGGCGGCGGTGTTCACTTACCATCAGGTGACTCCTTGTTCGTTCGCCTCTCTATAGCATAAAAAGCCATCTTTTATAGACTACAGCTATCGAGTTAGTCAACATAAAAACTTAACTTAACTTAACATTTTTCAAAACGGTATTTCGAAATTTATAATTTACCGTATCAAGCTATTTCCTTCACGAGATCTAATTATGGTCATTAAGCTACTGCTTAGATGATACCTACGGTTAAGTTTATGACCACCGCCATTAACTTCAAGTTTAACAGCTAGGTATTAGGAAGGCTGTGTTTAAAAGTTAAATATCACTATTTTCCTGTAAATTAAGCAATATATTTTCCTATATTTACGATTAGTCCATTAAGCAGGAAATATTGTAGTGAAGAAAATTTTATGCAGTAGCACTGTAAAGTTCGCATTTCCTCTATTCGATCGATATTGCGATCGAGTTGGTGAAAATATAGTAACTAACTAATCGTTGGTATTAAGAAAGTGTTGAATGTCTGTTATGGTCTTCTGCTATAGTCTTCGTCGATGCAGCCCAATATAGGATATGACAACCCGCTTGGTGTAATGGTCAAGAAGTTGCCTATTACGCAAGAGGTCGCGGGTTCGATCCCCGCACAGGACAAACATTTGTGTGCATGAACATGTCTGTTTGTCCTGGTCTGGGTGTTATATGTATCTATTTAAGTATATTTGTAATACCACTGTTGATTATGATGTCTGTAACACAAGTGCTTAAGCTACTTACCACGGGGTCAGATAAATGTATGTGATGTTGTGAAATATTTATTTATTTATATTTTATTATAGGATAAAATAGAGGTATTTGTTTTTCCTCCTCCAACCGGATCCAGTCACCTTAGGTAGGCTAACTCCAGTCATGACCTGTCAATGCATCGATGCACTAAATGCAGCAAACATGAGCCTCCCAGTGTGCTCCTAGGCAGTGATTGGCATCACACGGCGCGTCGTGCCCTTTCGTTTGCCACAATGAGGCTGTTTAAGAGACATTTCTCAAGAGAAAATAAAGGAAAAAGTACAACGGCAAGTAAACTTTTGTCAGTCACAATAAAATGAAAGTATTCCAAGATTTGCAGATGTTGAACGCAATGACTCGAATAACACAGATACTTATTTCAGTTACTCTTCATAATTCAAAAAAGCCCTGGGTTTAATTCCCATTTTAGGTCTTAATGGCTAGCCATAACCTTCACAGGAACAATGGCATCAAAACATCTCTGCGTTCCAAAAATGATTAAAGCCATCTACAGAATTCACTAAAAGGTTACTCCCTATCCGATCCGTGGGAGGTCTAGGCTATAAGCGTCCATAAAGGCCTTCGTAACCTGCATTTCAGCTCATAACCATCCAAAGACGGCATCGCCGTCAGTCATATAGACCTGAATATCTCGGCCCTTATGCGCAGATCAAACGGTTCGCCGCGAAGTATCTGTTTTTCAAGCGTGTACTAAAAAAATGCCGGGACTCACTGCGTGAAGCCAATCAGTGTACGCTCATGTTTTGTGCATCGGTTTCATGTAATAAGCCCCTTTTTGTTGGCCTAGGTCATGGTGTAATGTATCCTCATTTGCAGTTAGCTGTGGGAGTTCAAAAGGGATGTTCTTTGTAGTTGTCCGCTGTTTAAACTCTTTGTTTATCTGCTTTTTTTTTGTAAATTCAATGTAAGAATTCTTCTTCGTCCTAGGGTTTTCAAAGGCTAGTGCCGGGGTCCGTTAGGAATATTTCGTACGGAAGGCAGAAAAATTGTCGATGTCGAATGATGGCAACAGGAGCTATTCCAATATTAATTTTATGTTAGTGGGGGAACGAATGAGCATTAGGATTTCCTAATCGTAAGTAATGCCTTAAGACCTTTAATAATTAAGTTGATAATTAATACTGAACAACCCAACTCATCCATCCATCACCTAAGCTTAAGCACTTGTGTTACAGACATCAGAATCAACAGTGGTATTACAAATATACTTCAATAGATACTCATAACACCCAGACCAGGACAAACAGACATGTTCATGCACACGAATGTTTGGCCTGTGCGGGGATCGAACCCGCGACCTCTTGCGTAATAGGCAACATCTTGACCATTACACCAAGCGGGTCGTCAAAAAAGTCTACAAGTCCAATCCCATCCGCATACGTCCTGAATTTTCCCTCCAACCTTATCAAACAAGCAGAGCGCTCTCTATGCGCATGCGCAGGGTATTTGCACTAGGCATCGCGTGATGTCCACTTGCGACGTTTTTTACTCAGTTTCGCCGCCATCTTTTACTAGTTAAACGCGGTTGAGATGAGTGGCTCGAGTTGTGAGATGTCGCTATCGTGATAGTTTGTGAGGAGCTCGATGGCGCAGTGGTTAGCGCGCTCAGCCTGCGATTGCGAAATTAAGCAACTCTAGCAGAGGCCAGTCATCGGATGGGTGGCCCAAACATGTCATTTTGAGCTCGTGATTCGGAAGGCACGTTAAGCCGCTGGTCCTGCGTCTGATCACTTCACAGTCGTGTATGATTGCTGTTCCACCGGATTATGAGGGTATTGGAAAAGGGAGTGCACCTGCGCTGAAAATTTTTTACGTGCTTTTTGAAGCAAATCTATTCTACTGTGTTTTTTAATAATGTTGGTCGTTAAGCATCATTTTCGTATATCTATACTAATATTATAAAGAGGAAAGGTTTGATTTTTTGTTTGTTTGTATGAATTGAATAGGCTCCGAAACTACTTGGCAGATTTGAAAAATTATTTCACTGTTGGAAAGCTACATTCACCCAGAGTAACATAGGCTATATTTTATCCCGGTACGGGAAGAAGTTCCCCCGGGACGCGGGTGAAACCGCGTGACGGGCCGCTAGTATTATAATAATTTTACTATGCTGCTTCAGTTTTGTTCCATAAGAATATAAAACTAAACTGAAGCTAACAGAAGTTAGCGCCCCCTCATGTTTAGACATACTTCGCTTATAACTTAAACCAACTGTAAAACTTACTAGAACCGTGCAGCATTGAAACTGGCCCAATTGAGCGGTATAAAAGTTCTTTAAACACTTGACAGAAATACATCGCACTATATGGTATTTCTGTCATGTCGTGACAGTTTAACGATACCAATCATGTTAATCGTTGCGATAATTCCACCATTACAGACTGTAACAGATAAATTTAAAATACTTTGCAAACAAAATATCGTAATTCGTGGGAAACAGTATTTTTAAACATAGTTATTTTTCGGTATGGTCTGTAATCATTACGAATTTTAAAGACTTATTTTAAGAACTGAGTTAAACATTAGCGGTATTTACGGATATATAGCTACAAATAACGCACCTACACTGTTGCTTTTATAAAAACCATTTTGCACGACCAGAGAATCGAATCCAGGGCCTTGAGGCCACGGCCCAGTACTTACACATCTAAACCATTCAGGCGATAATGTATCATCCAAATTTCAATTAATTTCGGTTGTTACATATCTACCGTAAATAATATTTCATAATAATACTGGAATGGTTAATTACGTGAATGTAATTGCCCTTTCTTATATCGTGTCTTGAGGTATTCGGATGGTTGCATGTGTTGTTACTCAAATACTATAGTAGAACAACAATGATTGAAGAAATACCTATCAATTGCGGCGTGCCATTTTTACAACAAAGAAATTTTATTAGATCAATTCTTATCGTCTTAAACTCTTATATTGGTTAAATGTTCAGCTCCCACTTAAACTCGGTAACGTCGACCTTTTGATGTCACACCGATTGGTTCAATTGCAATTTATCTGTCGATTATTTCTAGTTTTTATTTCTCCTGCCAACATTGAAAATTCGTCATTCTTTTTATATGGTATATGCTAGTTTTACATGCGGCTTTGCCTGTGTTATCAAGATTTCTGTTATATCCCATTAGAACATTTAATCGGGATAAAAAGTATAATTTATGCTAAGTCAGGCCATCCCCTGCCTGTATACCAAATATCATCAAAATGCGTTAAGTGTGACTGACGGATAAACATCCAAACACACAAATTTTCACATTTATGATATTAGTATGATGTTTTTAACACAAATCTTCGTCTTGAATGACTTCATCAAAAAATCGTTGCATAGGTTTAAAGATTGAAGCATACATAGGGGCATACTGAAAAAAAAAACAACTTTGTTTTATTCTTTGTACTGATAATACAGAAATAGGTTTGGGGAAGCCATTTTCGAATATTGGATTAAGAAAATCTAATTGTATCATCATTCAGGCGTTAAACATGAGTTAAGTCTCACGCAAAAAGAACGATACAAATACTACATATATAGATTTGCCCTTTAACAAGTTTAATTTATGAAGTTTGGCAATTCATTTTTGCCGAACTATTAAGCGAGGAGGAGAATGCGTTTACTGCATGGGTGTTTCCGCCATCCCTTGGTTCCTTCAAGAGAAGCGTGAAGAAGTATCTCCGGTATGGCGATGCCAGCGGATAGGATATCACTTTATTACCGAATCCACTGTCATGGCAATTAGGGCTCCTCTTTTGCTTACCATCAGGCAGAGCGGAGCCAATATACGTACCAAGCTACTATAAAAAATAAATAAAGGGGAAACCGGTGAAAAGGACTTATTTGTTATCATTAACCATTCTTTCATATCACCCCAATTAATATTATAATTTCCCGCAACAATCAAATCAATAGTATCATATTGCGACTTATTTACTGATAGATGCATATCTTTTGCCCCCAGAATTTGGACAACTAGAAGTCCTTGGCCAACGGGTCAATTTACTGACAAATGCATAGCTTTTGCCCTCAGAATTTGGACAACTGTAAGACCTAGACCAACGGGTCAATTTACTGATGGATGCATATCTTTTGCCCTCAGAATTTGGACAACTGGAAGTCCTCGCGACGGAAGCGTGTGGAACACATCATCGAGCGGTGCGTGGAGGTCCGGCGGATGGAGAACGAGCCCTCCCAGCCGCGAGCCAAGTCGAAGACCTTCAACGAAATGCTGGAAGAAAGGTAAGGGCTTTATTGTGCTTTAGCTTTTTATTCCAGAGATATGTTAGAAGAAATTAGCAGATACGATAAGATGCATACGAGATGTACGAGGGGGATATTTTACCACATTAGGAAATTATCTTTATGAATCTGCAAAGCACTCAAATTGAGATTGTGTTATTATAACTACGTACAGAATAAATACCTCAAAGAAATATTCTCTTATACGCACTGTTGTTCATTGCCTTCTATTGTACTATTTTTATAATCGAAAAACTGACGTCTTATATTTAAAAAAAAATATTTATCATCCATCACATGACGAAAAACTAGTGGCGGTCGTAACATTTCGTAGATAAAAAGTCCAAAAAATCTCAAAATTATCTGTTCCCTTCCCTGCAAGTTGACGGATAAATTTCGTTCTCGATGTCCACTCTATGCGTATTAGCTCGTCTACCTTAATGTAGAGACATTGTGTATTGAAAGGATGGAGTTGTCCTCGTTGTTGAAAAGTAAGTTTAACTCGCTAAAGAATTGACTGCTATTTGGTGAAGCGGATTTAAAACTATATTTCAATTAAGTAGACACAGAAATAAGTAGAATCTTTAATAGAGGTACTCTTACACGAATCACTCGAAGACTTTACGAGTGCCATGTGGTTTTTATATACGGTTCTATCTATTCTATATAATGATTTATTAGCTCAAATTGAGTTATTAGTAATCATTGTACACACAAAATTATAGGGTCATACGTTCTGTGCCGTGACTAATGATGGAATGAGCAAAAAGTATGGCATTTTGTTCATCATTCATCTTCAAATATTCAAAATTAATGTCTGTTCTGTTAGTGGCATAGATTTAAACCGTTATGCAACGACCCCAGAAAACTGTGGCATTATTTTTCTTCACATCACGTACGCTTTAACATGCTGTTATTTGCGATAAGATGCGACCGTCGCTTCAATTGTTTTCGCTAATTTAGCAGTTCGAAGTATGCTGAAGGCTCATGTAACTATTTATATTTATACCGACTATTCAGAATCAGAAAAATATCACTGGAAACGAGTGTTTAGTGAGTCCATAGGATCTTGTTTGATGAAAGTCGGCATCTAAAAAGTGTTATAACTTTGTTATTCTTTAGTAAACAAACCTACGTCCGTCAAGACCTTTAAAGGTCTTGTTTTCTAGATAAACAGACCTAGGATAGTAATAAAGATATGAATACGGACGAGATTGAGGTTAAACAATTCATGTGCATGTATACTGTTATATTCGTTTTGATGCTATTTACGGTCATCATCAGCCTATCGCAGTCCACTGCTGGACATAGGCCTCTCCTAGGGCTCTCCAATTAGCCCGATCCTCGGCGACTCGCATCCAGCTCCTGCCAGCCATCTTGCGCAAATCGTCACTCCACCTGGCCTGAGGGCGTCCTACACTACGTTTTTTGGGACTCTTGTTGAAACGCGGTATCCACTCTAGAACTCTATGTACGGTCATGTAATGGAAATGTTTGTAATATCAAACTATAAATATAACGCTGGAGGGCAAATGCCTTCATCATTGAAATCATGTCAAGGATAAGTTATTATAACATTCTTGTTCAGAATAGTAAAGTAACACAAGAGGCATTTTTGATATATTTTACTACGCTAATCAACATTGCTGAATTTTTCAAAAAGGCGTTTGTTAATTTATTTTTACGTTCTACAAATTATTAATGAGTAGAAGCAATTTATTACCACCAATAACGTTAAATAAATAATAAATAAATTCATTGGACTACTCCCGACTACAATCCGATTGCCTAGCCTCAAACTGAGCTCGAAGCTTGTACTATGGATGCCAGGGAACGGATAGATATACTTAAATACATACACATCCATGACTCGAGTACAAAAACCGATGCTCAGCAAACAAACATTTGCCCCTAGCGGGATTCGAACCCGCGTCTCTCGGTTTTTGTAGCCAGGGTCTCTGACGCATATACAAACAGGCCTGTCATAAAAAAAAGGTTATTAAACTATTTAAATGTTTTTATCTTTGAGCAGATCAAACATTAAAAATTATCTTTGACCTAATTCTAAACAGCAAGGCCAGTATTTAACAAATACTTATTTATGCTGTGAATTTAAACTATCTATCCACGTTCACAAAATTTACGTAAACTGTAAATCATAGTGATCTGTTTGATGTTAACTAAAATATATCTTTGCCTATAATGTCATCATTAATTTCCCGCCTAGCGAATTCATTTATTACCTTCAAACTACATTTGTAATGAAGTCTTACTTCACATTATATACTAAACTAGCGGCCGCCCGCGACTCCGTCCGCGTGGATTTCGATTTCCAATATCCTATGTGTTATTCTGATGTATAAGCTATATTGTGGTAAAGTTTCATTCAAATCCATTCAGTAGTTTTTACGTAAAAGAGTAACAAACATCCATACGTCCATACTTACAAACTTTCGCCTTTATAATAGTCGTAAGTAAGTCTTGGTCGAAAATAAGAAGGAAAGTACAACATTTTAGTAAAATTACTAAGGGCGGCAAAAGCCTCAAAGCGTGTCAGATTCCTGAGTATCAACAATCCCAACTAATATTATAAATGCGAAAGTAACTCTGTCTGTCTGTCTGTCTGTCTGTCTGTCTGTCTGTCTGTCTGTCTGTTACGCTTTCCCGCTTAAACCTCGCAACCGATTTTGATGAAATTTGGTACAGACAATCTTTAGACCCTGAGACAGAACATAGGCTACTTTTTGACCCATTCCAACCCCCCACTTCCCCGAAATGAGGGGGTGGAAGTTTGTATGGAAAATCTAAACTACTTGAGTTAGACGCTTGAAATTTGGCATGCAGGTCTCTTAGTAAACTTGATGCTTAGTTGCAAAAGGATATTGCAAAATTCCCACGGGAACGGGAGTTAGCGGGAAAAAACATTCGTATAATGAAAACCGACATCCACGCGGACGAAGTCGCGGGCGGCCGCTAGTGTAAAATAAAAGTGGAAATTTATATTGGAACAACTTGGTTTGAACCTAAACAGAGTGTTTGCAGCTTTTTAATTTGGATTTGAAAACTCAAGTCGTGTAGAGAAAACTAGTTAATGTAATATCGAAATCAGTAATGTCATAGATACACCGATGAATTATAAAATTATGTAATACTTTATTTTTCATTGCAAAATCGATTGCGTGCAATTGGCTAATTAATCGAATACTCTGCCCTTGATAGGTATTCATCATCATCCTAGCGTTTGTCCCGGTCGCATCCTCGGCCGTTGCCTCGGAGTCCAGGGTCCGCTTTCCTGCTGTACCTACTCCACTTCGCACGGTCTTGGGCATCCAGGGTGGAGAGACCATTGGCACGCATGTCATCTCTAACGACGCCAAGCCAGCACTTCTTGGGCCTGCCCCTTCTTCCGGGACCTGGCGGTGGTGGCATGGTGAGACATTTGTTTCCCACGTAACTGGCCGGTTTCCGTAAAACATGGCCGTACCAACGTAGGCGACACTCCTGCAGTTTATCTGCAATATCACGGACATGAAGGCTACCCCGAATGCGTGAGTTCTTAATGCGGTCTTTCCGCGTCACTCCACACATCCAGCGCAGCATCTTCATCTCCGTGACACGCAGCATCTGCTTGTGTCGCTCAAGTACAGGCCACGTTTCACTGCCGTACAAAAGGACCGGCCTAATGATGGTCTTATAGACCTGTCCTTTCAACTTTACCGGCATTTTGGGGTCACAAATGACACCAGTCACCTCACGCCACTTGGCCCAGGCTGCTGAAATGCGGGCCTTGACGTCGCAATCGATGTCGCTAGACGCATGAAGTACAGATCCCAGGTATTTAAACTGGTCCGTACGCTCGACTAAGTCACCGTCTATGCGTACGGGTGGGGGATCTGTGTTGCAGGCCATGTATTCAGTCTTCGCCACGTTTAGTTTTAGACCGCCGTTCTCAAGTGCCACCTTCCACTTTCCCGCTCGTCGCACCAGTCGTCCCCTGTCCGAATCCGTCAGCGCGATATCATCAGCATACATGAGCAGCCACGGGGGTTGCTCATGTGCGTCTATGATGCTGGTTGACAGTTCGTCTAATATCACGCTAAACAGGAAGGGACTAAGGACGGATCCCTGGTGCACTCCGACGGTAACGGGGAAAGGGTTGGTGTCACCAACAGCAGTCCTAACTATTGAATCGGAATCGTGGTACATGTCTCGGATGACGTCAATATAAGTTTCAGGCACCCTCTTGGACCTCAGTGCCCACCAGATCATCATGCGAGGAACACAGTCGAAGGCCTTCTGCATGTCCAGGAACAGGAAATGCAGAGGCGTGTTCTTCGTTCTGTATTTCTCCATGATCATCCTTAGGGCAAAAACAGGGTCCATGGTACCAAGACCAGGTCGAAACCCGTACTGACAGTCCGAGACAGTACACTCCTGTCGTAGCCGAGAGTCAACTATCCGCTCAAATAGCTTCATAGTGTGGGACATTACCTTTATACCGCGATAGCTTCCGCACTCCTGCACCGATCCCTTCCCTTTGAAGACTGGAGTTATGATACTCCGTCTCCACTGGCAAGGGATCCGCCCGGTGTAGAGTATGCGGTTATAAAGGTCGGTTAAGATGCCCACACCACGAGAACCCATCGCCTTCCAGGCTTCAATGGGGACTCCATCGGCACCGACTGCTTTCCGATTCTTCATGTGGCGAAGAGCTCTGAGGACTTCATCAGGCGTTATGGGTGGCACTAGTCCTTGATTCGGAGGGAGGTCCGGTGGCTGCACCTCCTTATGCTGCTCGTTGAGCAGCTCGTGGAAATACGAGCGCCATCTCTCCTTCACCGCGAGGTCCTCGCATAATAGGTTGCCACTAGGGTCCTTTACACAGCGGCACTTGGAAATATCCAGTGCAGCTTTGACCCTAGAACGAGCTACTCTGTACACAAGCTTCTGCCCCTCAGACGAGTCCAGCTTATCGTAGAGCGGTTGTAAGTGTTCTCGTCTGGCTCTGGCTACAGCTTGTTTAGCAGCGCGTTTTGCAGCCCCATATGCGTCGCGGTCTTCAGGAGATCTGGTCGCTTGCCACTTTAAGAAGGAGGCTTTCTTCTCCTTGATCTCCCTCTGGACTTCCGCGTTCCACCACCAAGTCTCCTTGTCACATTTGCGTCCGCCCTTGATAGGTATTATCATCTTCAATTACGAAATGGAGTAATATCTACATTATACTAATCATAGTTACGCTTTGTAAATCCATTGGTTATATCTTCATTACTTTGGTCACGACTGCCCAGTGTGCTTTCAAATGGTACTTATTAGTCCTGCCCAGTAGTATTACACTATGTAATACTACCTTCTTGTGGGTATTATGATACCCACAAGAGTGATAAAGGGACATTTAGGAGGAGGCCTCCTCCAATTAATATAATTTATTTTTTAGGGTGGTAGGGCTTAAGAGTACTTCTACTCTAATGAGCTGCTCGTCTGGGGAAGTACCTCCACCTTACAGAACACCAGTGAAATAACGCTTTGTAACTGTTATGCGTAGGGTCGCTAGAGGTCAGTTGGGGAGAGTATGGGGTTTTGAAGCTGGGCAGGCAAAACATCTGCGACCCTTGTGCGGTTGTTGATGTTCATGGGCAGCGGTGATCACTTACCATAAGGTGACCCTCTTAAAAAATAGGGTATCCTTTTTTATGCTCGAAAAAATACCAATAGTTCTAATATGACATGTTGTAAAAGAATCCAAACTGATGATTCCTTGGCGATAAGTTTAGTAATGAGACAATTTAGTATTAGATGATGCAAATTCTTTAAATATAACTTTTTTATTGTTGCTTCTCAAATTCAACGTAAGTAACTCTGCGGTCATAACTTATGTGTAATGAGTTACCAGGGAAAGTAAGTGGAGGAGGTGCGTGAAAGTTACACATTTTAATCAGTTTTAGTTTTTGTGCGCGGTGTATTGTGTCTTCTTCATACGTTACCGGTATATTACAAATTAAATTGTAACACGAGTTTTACGTTTCTTTGTGATAATATTATATATTAATTATTTTAACGTTTATTTTTTGTTCTAGCAGCATATTACAAAGACATAGCGACCCATATAATAAATAGTTTTAGAAACGAAAAAATACGAAAAAAAATATAATAAGAAAGTAGTGTTTTAGTGATTTTATTAAATAGTGACTTCCGGATATATTAAAGTGATATCGACTTGGAAGTTAATTAAGTTATTTGATAATGAAGTTCTATTACGTTGTGATTTGTAAAATCGCATGCCGCGTCAAAAGAAAATGCGGGTAAGTTATTTGTCGCGTTATTTTGTAGTGTAATGATAAAGAGCCTAATTTTACAGCTGACGTTTTTAATTGCATTAAGATTTAGTGTAATGGTCGCGTGTTCGATATCCATGTAACATTGTGCGTGATTGCCTGCTTTTATATCTAAACTTGTAACGTAATCTTATGTTTATTATCCATTTTCTTTGACAGTAATACTACTATTAGTGGCACTCAAGCACATTGCAAAACTTATGCTCTACTTACTGTGTAAGCGGTCTTAAGCTAGTTATAAAATTGGTTGACAAATAAAAAACCACTCTAATCTACCAAATCGTAAAATGGAAAGCAGACAAAAAAAACTAATGGATGAACAAACGCGTTAATCTGTTTTTGTCATACAGTTTTGCAATGATTCATAAATGAACTCTATGAGAATGCTGAAGATTCACAATTAAATAAGAGTAGATCATTTCACTCGTTGTAACTCGTCTAATGTTTGTAGAGAATTAACATAAAGTCACTTATGAACCCCTGACCATTAAGATACAAGGTCAAGTAGCCAAGACGACGATAGTAACTCTGTCATACTCTCGGATGGTTAACCTTTTAATTACCTTTAAATGTCCATAAATAAACAACGTACTTTCAAATTAATCAGCCAACCGGATTGTTTGATGTAGAAATTATGAGGCTATTAATAGGCGAAAATCATTGACAGATGTTCAAAATTCCCTTCCTAATCTTTACAGTGTCAATTAGTATCTAAACTAACAAATGTCAAAATCAGTGACGTGGTTGAAGACACAAAACAAAAATGTATTAATCCACAGACTTTTGTTATTATTTCCACTACGCAGATTTTATAACAAATGCAGTTTTTTTTTTCTAGCCAGTAAACTTATCTAGTGTTCGTTATACATCAATCAACTCTAATGAATGATCATCTTGTCTGGTTATCTTCATGCATTTAACATTTTTATAAGATCACTATCATATTAATTGGATGTCTAATTACTCTATAACAGATATTTACAAGATGGCGTATAAGTCATTCTATAACTAAGAGTTTATCTAATTAATTTATCTGGTTAAGTAATTTACTTAAGAAATCCATTCTTTTACATTACGGGAACGAATAGACATACTTTTTTAAACGCTTTTATAAACATCCATGGCTCACGAAAGCTGATGTTCATCTCACAAACATTAGACTCCATTTTAATAATTCATTAATTAACTTTTTATGCCAACATAGTCTGTTAGTCTCAGAAAGGTAGAAATGAGTGGATTTTCTACTCAAATGAGCCGCTCGTCTGACGAAGTACCTCCACCTTACAGAAGACCACAGTGAAGTAGCACTTCGTTACTGTTGTGCTTTGTTTCTGCTGGCGAGTAATCCTTTTGTGAGGATGTCTATGGGCTATCACTTACCATCTGGTGACCCTTGCCCGTTTGCCTCCCAATAACAAAAAAAATATCAATCAACAATTTAGGCCAACCAAGTCTATAAATCTATCAATCTGCATCTCAACATATCTATAAATCAACACAGTAGGCCGTTTGACCGCGACCAGTGCAACTAGGCCTTATCGATTGGCCACTCGTAACACAATATTGGTGTCATTGACTCTTGCGGTCTTCGGTTGCACTTCTTGACTGTGTGCGTGAAGTGTAGGAGCGTGCGTTGTGTAGAAGTTAAGTTCTTTGGAATAGAAATGTAATTTTTTTTATGATGTGATTTTTGATATGGGAGTAGGTATTGTTGATCATTCCATTATTTCAAATCACGCCTTAGTTATAAATATGGGTTCTGGCTTAATCACCACTGTCAAATGCAGGTGGGCGATCACAAACCCGAACTGTTCAGAATAATCAACACAAATTTTGCTCGACCCGGGAATCGAACCCAGTACCTCAAGACCACGGCCCGGTACTAAAACCACTAGACCATCGAAGCGTTAGTTTATTGAGCACCATGCAATTGTCTATTTAAAAAGTATGGTGAAACGATAATTGGTTATAGTAAGCACGATTGGAAAGAGATTACTTTATAAAAATATTCGAGAAGACGCTGAATGATAAACACATAAATTCTATCGAATTTATCGAAAGTGCGTCAGAGTTCGTCTGTGCAAATAAAATCAGTCATCAAATCAAATGTTACAATCAGAAAAGTCTTTTAATCAAGATGCCGAATGAAATTGGCTCTTGCAATCCAAGCACAGATTTCCGAACCTACAAAACACACTTCATCTATCATCTTTCAATCCCTATAAACAATTTCCCTCGAAAGGAAATCCACTTTCATCATCCCGGTATCGGTTACGTCCGTCGCGCTCGACGAACCCCGCTCGACTGAGCTCGGGTTACAGGGACATGCGCGGGCGCATAGATCTTAATCTATACTATAATGTAATAAAGCTGAAGAGTTGGTTTGTTTGTTTGTTTGAACGTGCTAACCTAAGGAACAGCTGGTCCGATTTGAAAAAATATTTTTGTGTTGGATAGTCCATTTGACGAGGAAGGCTCTAGGCTATAGTCTCCGCGGACGGAGTCACGGGCGGCAGCTAGTAGTTTTGCTCAGATACCAGAAAACGATGGCATTATTTTGATTGGCATGTTTTCAACATGCTGTCGATGCGATAAGAACTCGTATCAAAGAATACATAGATGCTCCATAAGTCACGTAAGAGTATCTCCACCAAAACGTCAAAAATTCACTTAAGTCTGTTTATTTCTCAGTCTCTCTTAACAGAAGACGTCATCTCCTTGAAAGTTTAGGCGGCAGTAGTACGTGTGTCTGCTATCTTTCTCTATCACCAGTAATTCATAATAAGAAGAAAAATGATAGCATAACTGTCATATTATTCGTTGCATCTATTGATATTCATTAATCTGAGGATAAGAAGCGACCGTCACTTTAATTTTAATGCCAATTTTAAAACGAGTCCAAGTTCGGCGAGGGCATATCCAGCGATTTAAATCTATGTGCGGGCGCATGTTGTAACTTTTACAATTTGTTCTATCGTTTTATTGAGGCGGTTTAATCAGATCGACCTGTATACTTGTACTCCAGTCAAAATAGACAAAATTAAGACTCAAGTTTGCATTAATTCCCAACAAGCTGGATTTTTGTGCAGGCCTTGAATACGTCATTACAAATGATATGTCAAAAGTCCCCATCAATCCTGCTTGTGCGTTGTTTTTTATTCGTGGTCAAAGGGCCCAAATTGGCGTTTTTTGCTTATATCTCTGAAACTAAGAGTGCTATCGAAAAATGGTTCAGGTAAAGTTTGTAGATCGTAAAATTGTCTACCTAAAAGATCTCCACATTTTTCTTGTACAAAGCAGCGCTGTCGAGATATCGCGACTTTAAGCCGCAGGACTGTCGTATTTTCGAGTAGGCCACATTACGCAATTACAATAAATTGTGTTGAATAGTTTATCTGGTGCAGGTGGCAGTTAAGTATGGATTTGCTCTAAACTATTATTAACCAATTTCCAGCCCCAATTTTCAGGATTTAGATCATTGAAGTCAAAAAAGACAAAATGATGTATCAAGCTCGCATTCATTCCCAACAAGCGGGACTTTTGTGCAGGCCTTGAATACGTCATTACAAATGATATGTCAAAAGTCCCCATCGATCCCGCTTGTGCGTTGTTTTTTATCTGTACTGAAAATCTTCGGACCCTATTTCTAACCTTTCTGGTAGTCAAACCTCAATGGTCCCCATAGAGACCTTTACTCCTTACATAAAATAGGATCGATAGGCGCGAAAAAAAAATTTTGGAATTTTCAGTACAAAATGTATGGGAAAAGTTTATTGCGATTTCTGAAAAAAAGTTTCATGCCAATCGATCCTTCTACATGTTAGGATTAAGAGACTTTATTAGACCATTTGAGGTTGGAGTACTAGAAATGTCAGAAATCGCAAAAAACTTTTCCCATACATTTTGTACTGAAAATTCCAAAATTTTTTTTTCGCGCCTATCGATCCTATTTCATGTAAGGATTAAAGGTCTCTATGGGGACCATTGAGGTTTGACTACCAGAAAGGTTAGAAATAGGATCCGAAGATTTTCAGTCCAGATAAAAAACAACGCACAAGCGGGATCGATGGGGACTTTTGACATATCATTTGTTATGACGTATTCAAGGCCTGCACAAAAGTCCCGCTTGTTGGGAATGAATGCAAGCTTGATACATCATTTTGTCTTTTTTGACTTCAATGATCTAAATCCTGAAAATTGGGGCTGGAAATTGGTAAATAATAGTTTAGAGCCAATCCATACTTAACTGCCACCTGCTCCAGATAAACTACTCAACACAATTTATTGTAATTGCATAATGTGGCCTACTCGAAAATACGACTTTCCTGCAGCTTAAAGTCGCGATATCTCGGCAGCGCTGCTTTGTACAAGAAAAGTGTGGAGATCTTTTAGGTAGACAATTTTACGATCTACAAACTTTACCTGAACCATTTTTCGATAGCACTCTTAGTTTCAGGGATATAAGCAAAAAACGCCAATTTGGGCCCTTTGACCACGAATAAAAAACAACGCACAAGCGGGATCGATGGGGACTTTTGACATTTCATTTGTAATGACGTATTCAAGGCCTGCACAAAAATCCAGCTTGTTGGGAATTAATGCAAACTGGAATGTCTATTTTGACTGGAGTATTGTACTTGTGGTAGTTACATGTGAAGAGCTTGTTTTTTGTTGCGGGATGGAGAAGTGTTTGATTTGTTTGGGATTTTCCCTACCATTCTTATTTTAAGTACCTTCAAATGATTGAATCTTTTATTGGATACAGTAAGAACAGTTGCGCTTATGAAAACAATTGTAAAGAACATTATAAAGCAGACATCCAAATCATTACATTGAACATTTGAATATTCTTTCAGAGAGAAAGATGGGTACTTTGACTTTTAATAAAACTATATTTACCTGACTTTATTCAGGCATCAATATAAATAATGTAAAGCAAAAGAAACATGTATTGAACAAGCTTATTTAATTGCATCTTGCCCAAATAATACGCCATCCATGCTTTAAAAACAATAATATTTGCTCAAAATCTTCATGAAATTATGCGTACCGTCTCGGTATAACCATCTTTGCTTGCGAATCTCACCAAAATAGTTATACCACTTTAATTACTTTCGTGGATATAATTACTTCGGATGCTACCGTACTCTCTGTTGCGTAAATTCAAATCAATTATACCTTCTGCTTTCGTAACAATGATATTTGTTACGTCAACGCCTTCCGGTCAAGTGAATTAACCAAACGCTGTCCAATTTAATTGTTTCTTGATTGGTTTCTTAAAACTCAAATTCCATGAAATTAGTTGGATAGTCTTTATGGAAATCTTTATGCAGCGGACCCTGGACTCCAAGGCAATGTCCGAGGATGCGACCGGGACAAGCGCTAGGATGATGATGAGTCTTTATGGAAATCTTGTACTGTTGTGTCTAAATCGTCTTTTCTTAGTAGAAGAAAGGAAAATAATGTTTGTTTTAGTACTTAATAGTATTCGGAGAGCACTTATAAATCGTAAATAAGAGTTCTAACACCGACTTCGGAATTCTTATTCTTTCAATTCTCCGATTAGGTACAGTAAAGAGCACCAACATGTATACAAACACATTCAAATATGAACTTTACCGTTTTGAAATAAGAGTCGATGTGTATGACAATGTGTATATATCCATGTTGGTGCTCATGACTGTACATGTTTTTTTAAATACTCCCTTAGTTTCTAATCTTATCAATAACGAAGTCCGTAATATGCTGAGCATTTCCCATTGGGTGTAAAACATAACCTACTTTTATTTTGCCTGTAATGTCATTTTTAATATTTCTTTTAAAAATGTTCTGGTTCTGTTATGTTGTGTATTGTTTTGTTTTAACACTCAATAAACGTTTTTCTTCCTTCCTTCCTTTCTTTCTTTCTAATAATATAAACAATTTTATTAATATTGTAAATGTAACACATTTTTAAGTGTTTTTCAACCGAATCGCTACGCAATCTGTACCGATTCTCGTGAAAGCTGTGATTACAGTAATAACCATCGGTACCTGGCGATTTAAATTGCGTTTCCTGAGCGAATCGAAGCAGCTTGTAAGAATTGAGCAAATTGCTAGAACATTTCATAAGCACTAATGTAACTTCCTAGATTTGGTTCCTGGGTCTATCTAGAACTCTAGACTTCTAGTTAGACTGAGGAGCTTATGAAAGCGTTTCAATTTATATCTAGTTATCACTTTCGATCGAAAAAAGAAATTTTATCTGATCGAAATAATGTTTCATATCCTTACCGGGTTTGTTTTTTTTTATAATAATGAGGTGTTCCTACCTATAAAAGCAGTCTAGGCTTTTTTAACGTTAATTATATTATGAATTTGAATGTATATATAGTATATAATTTCTCCTGCGCAAATCATTACACGTATATTACTGTAAACGGATTATTTAACGTAATATATTGGCAACACAAGCACCAAAAAACATTGGCATAAATCATCGCATATGTAAAACAATGTAAATTAATTTTACATCACATTGACACAAACGATAAATTGTGGAAGGCATACAGTAGGAGCATAAATTACGAATAAATATCGTTTCTCACTGTATATTTATATTTAATTGACAGTTAAGTTGAATACAGTGTCAATTTACTGTTGTGCAATTATGATAATGAGAGACTTGTTTTGGTTATGAATTATTAAATTTGTTTCGTAAAATCTGTTGTATTACATGCAAAATTGAGTATCCTACCTACTCAGAATGGAAAAAAACTGCCTGGCTGTTTTATTGGTTCCAGTTTCAGGCCATAATGTTAAGGTACTTGATTAAACTTAGTAACTTAACATAATGGGCTGAAAAAAAAAATACAGAATTTTCCAACAAAGCAAGCAATCATGGTCAAATACAGTGATTCCAATGAAGCTTACATTTTCTGGCTAGCAATGTAAAATTATGTTGCCAGTTTTCAATGGAACTTCTCTTGCCCAATATGACGAAGATAATACAACACACAAAACCACATGTAAATTATATTTCATTACCGTTCCCAAAATAAGTCTTTGAAGGGCCGACTTCGTCCAATGCTCTTGAAACCCAATACATCGTGTCGCCCTCTTGTAAAAGGTTGTAACCACAACATGTCACTCTATAGTATAAGCTTTCCTTGTTTTGTTCACACCGAAAACCGCATCCGTTGGTCTATTTTAAAAGGAGCAATGACTTTCGTGTTCGGTGTGTCTGTACAAGTATTATATTCATGGAATAATACTACTTTTAAACGGAATAAACTTGGGGTTTCATTAAACAACGTATTTCCAACAAAAAGAAAAGTGGAATTGTTTTTCCGTGATCACGGCTGCATAAAGTAGCCGAAACGTCGGGAATTTTTCCTGTAACTATGTAGTTTAAAAAAAAAAAAAACTCTATTTAAATCCCTTTAAAAGTAGTTTTATTTCATAAATAATAGTCGCGCTCATCTTTGTAGTTCAGTATCCAACAGTTACCTATGTAAACATGCCAGTTATATGATAATATTGTCATACTGTATCTAATTTTCGCTCATCGCTTCCTTACGGTGAATTGCATAACTTGCAATATGAGACAAATAGCATTCATTATAAGAGTATTTTAACCCAGATATGCGCAGTTGCATATGTTATAACGTCGCAGTTTTCTATATCATTTACAAATATTAAACGCTAATTTAGTTTTAAACGACTCATTTACTTTTTAATCAAACTTGAGTTAAAAATGAGTCACGTTTCAATTTCTGACGATTTATTAATTGCATGATGGTCCTTTTTGTAATTTCGAATGGCATTTTCGTCTTCACAGACTAAAAGTGCAATAATGTTGTACTCATAATAAATATGTAAGTAAGTAACTTGGATATATTGTTTGCAAAAACCGCTGCTTTGTGTGAACCATGACAAGGCAATTCTTTTTACTGAACTCTTTCAGTGTAATGCAAAACAGACACCAATCCGGTCTGATATTCGAAAATAAGTTTTTAATCACAGGTTTAGTCATATTATGTACCCGAAATATTGTTATTAGGTCTCATATACCCGATATTAAGGTCCCACACTTGAATCCGCTGACACCAATACAAATACTGTATCATATTCTTCATTATTGCTTCCGCTAAGTTACGAAATCGAATACCCTAACGTGATGACATAGATTAAGAATTACAAAGACGTTTGAATAAGATATTGCAGATCTTATAAAACTCATTACATTACAAAATGCGATGTCATGCCATGCGATTGTGAACTCTATTTCATCGTGATAAAAACTAGATGCGATGGCAAATTGGCGTATTAAATCTGTAATAGTCACCGGGACGTCAGTTTTGTAACTATTGTGAAGTGAGCGTTAGATTCACTATCACGCTTCGGCGCTTTGTGTTAAGTAAAATGTTGACAAGCGAATTATTGGTAATGACAGGAAAATAGATAAAAGAAATACTGGATAAGTGTAGAATATCGTTTTAAACTATGTTGTTGCGAAGATAAAAAGTATAAGTATCAGCCTATGAATGTCCCACTACAGAGCAAAGGCCTCCATTTTTGGGCAGGCATTAGAAATCGTGTTTTCGGCTTTATCACCACGCTAGCCAAATGTATATTGGTGCTCACAAACCCGGGCTGTGTTAAAATCGACACAAATTTTGTCTGGCCCAGGAATAGGGACCACGGCCCGGTACTTAAACCATTTATTTATACTTTTATTTCCTAAGCAGGGTAAAAATGGGTATTTCAAACTTTCATAGCAATCGGTATTCAATATCGTGGGATAAAAAAGTTTTATACAACCTCCGGGTGAAGGAAAATTAGGTCAGATCAGATTAGGTTCTTATTAAAGTTCCCACTTTTAAATGACGACGACAACTCTTTCCCTAACTCATAAAAAACATTCAGGTTTACTTCTAACTTGTTGAATCTTCTATCTGCCTTTGACTATTGTAAGAAATAGCTCATAAACGTCTGAGAAAGAATTCAAATGACGACTATTCATCACTTTCATTGTGCAGATAAGGAATTACCAATTCAAATTAAATCGAGACATCGGTTTCACTCGTCAAGTCGTGTTTAGCGGCTCATCTACATAACTAGACTGAATTAGCGTCGACCGGTCAAAACACTAGGCAATTAAGAGATATCATAGCATAGTGAGATTTGAAACGTAGGGCCGCGATGATATTGTTTGGGATTTAATAAGAATTGACGAGATTAGCGCAGTGCCCTAAAATAGGTCTTTGCCTTGAGTAGGTATGAGCGTGAGAGCAAATCGATGAAACGATGCATGTACATATAACAATATTTTTTACAAAACTGCAACTTTTCTTGTAGTAGTCTACCGTGGAACCATTAGAAGGAATCATCATTAAATATATTTATTATATACCTAGTAGAAATCTAGAATACATGGTAGATACTTGGTGTCATCGTGAGAGAGCAATGGTGCTGTTTTATAGTTCAAATGGTCGGTCTAGCCACGGTCGAATACCACGGCCGCGCGGGAAATAGGGGTTAAGTTATTATAGTATTCTTTTTTTATTACGTAACACTATTATAACACACAAAAAATTATTACAATTAAAATGAAACTAGATGTTATTTTAATTGAGAAAGCTTTAGTAGCTGCTGGTTTTACTTTCTTTATCTCTCTATCTTTCATAATTGTGGAAATAAAATTTAGAATAAGCTAAGTAACTATCTTAATGATTCAGTGTTTAACATTCAATGATCTAGGAAGGTGATCTGATGATGTTTGTTTGTCTCACATTATAATATCCCATGCATATGATTAACAATTTCAATTGAATTTCTTTAAGTGACAGCATACCATCAGGTGGGATGCGTGTCTGTCTTATAAACTGACATAAACATTCCTTCAAGTCTAAACTCACATGTTATCATATTTATTAAGGTGCCAGCCCTGAACCTGTTATTAATATCACATTTCAGTCGTCAGCAATCATGTATAAGTGTTATTCGTGTTTCATATAGCGCCTTAAAGCAGTCAGTTAGTTTAATTGATGATTTGTAAATTGTGACAGAGTTTGATAACAGTTTGAGAGGACGTGAAGGAGGAATAAAATGACTTTTTATTATATATCTACTTATATACTATATATAAAATGAGGCAGTGAGGAGGCAATGAAGAGCTCGATGGCGCAGTGGTTAGCGCACTCGGCCTGCGGTTGCTAAAGTTAAGCAACGTTCGCAGATGCCAGTCATCGGACGGGTGACCGAAAAATTTCATCTCGAGCTCCTCCGTGCTTCGGAAGGCACGTTAAGCCGTTGGTCCTGCGCCTGATCTCCCTACGGTCGTGTCAGATTGCTGTCCCACCGAATTATGAGAGTGAAGGAATAGAGAGTGCACCTGTGCTTGCGCACACACTTGTGCACTATAATATATCCTGCGTACCTGGCTGATCGTAAGATCGGCCGCCATGGCCGAATACGGCCGGAGGGTATTATTATATATAAAAACTTACTTACTAGGTTGGCGCAGCGATCCATAGTGAGTCTTGGCCTACGATAATAATAATCTTGGTCGGTACTGCGCCATATATAATAACACAAAAACCATTTTGATTTAACAAAAAAGCCCTCCTACATGGCTTCCTCATTTGAAATGTTTTCATTTCATGTCTTCGTTACATAGATGGGTCTTGCTTGACTTAACAAACTTTTTCTTAAGGCTGATACTTTAGAAGTAAAAGGCTTTCTCTGCTGTCCGTCCAGCGATTGATCCGGACAACCGGACCGATTAGTGCGTCAATCGTTCGTGAGCATCGCTCTCCATCGAATTGGAGTAATTACGACCCGCAATTGTTTGGAAGAGCGTAAACTACTTCGTTGTCCGACAGATTGGATGGGAAACGGAGTTTTCTTTTGTAAAGGTAATGAGTGAGATAGGGGAGTTGGAGGGGCAGTTGTCTATAACGAGTGACGCTTAAGAGTGATCTTTCCATTTAAAGTTAAGAGTTCGGAATCGTTTGGGATCTAATAAAAGAAAGTCAATTGACTGGTAGTCGCAATATCCCTATTTTGTTCGGGACGAACCAATTAGGCACTAAATCTCAAGATTGAAAAGTTTCCTAAAGTTAACTTTTTAACACGAGTATATCGTATCAAAACACTAGCAGTTAATGCTGGCTGAGTTTGCGGCTACTAGATTCTATAAATAAATTCTATTGTACTGGCACAGCTGACTATTTGTGGTAGCCAAACGTAATATACTCATTTTGTACAGACACACAACTGCCTCCGTGGTGTAGTGGTTAAAGCGCTGCGCTCAAAAACTACGAACTCGAAGGTCGTGGGTTCGAATCCCGCGGGGAACACTTTCACTTTGTGTTGGTTTTCCCAGTTTGCTTAGGACATTGCAGGCTTGAATCACCTGATTGTCCGATAAGAATGATGATTCCGTGCTTCGGAAGGCACGTTAAGCCGTTGGTCCCGACTATGATCCAATTGGTCTGGTTTCCCTTGTGGTTACGGAGGTCAGACGACAGTCGCTCCATTGTAATAATCAGGCTTGTCAATTCAGGATCATAGTCGCAGCGTACCCTGGGCTCCAAGGCAATGGCCGAGGATGCAACCGGGAGAGGCGCTAGGATGATGATGACTCATTTTGTACAGAGGATTGAAGGACAAAACTTACATCATTGAAACTATGTCATCGTTACAAGGACATTATATCGCTTGCTATTATGCGGGCTGTCGATCACAAACTCGATTTGTGTACGAAATATCAGGCAGTAGCACTATATGTAATATTGCAAGTAAACATTTATTTTGTTCTATGTTTCTTCTGGTGAGTGAGGATATGGGATTTTTGAGGCAGCGATGGAATAAATGTAGTAATGAAATAGTGATTATTCCAATATCTACATCTATAGTACAAGCTTCGAGCTTAGTTAGGGGCTAGGCAATTGATGTGTTAGTCCAAGGTATTTGTTATATTATTTATTTATCTACGGGTTTTTAGTCCAATGTTTTAGCCACTGTTCTATTAAGGCAGTAGCCAGCCCACGCAGTAATGGTCTAGAAAGCTTCTCGTCCTATGTTATCAGAGACTGCACCCCCGGCGCCGCGTCTTAATCATAGTGTTTGCATAGAAAGTGATCGGGCTCACTGCGAATTGTGACGTGGTGTGCTTATGAACATCTAGATGATTCTTACTATAAAAGCAGTGTACTTACATCACGAGGAAAATATGGGTCTCTGTCCGAAGTAAATGATTTTTAATTTAATTAATTACAGTCGAGTTCCTTCCAGTTTTGATAATAACCAGATGCCATATACACTAGGGTGGAGCGAAAAAAATTTTTTTTGAATTTCGTTACTCCTGTATCACCAATGATTGATCGACCTTCTAAAGGGTTTATAAATAAAATTTCAAGTTCCTAGCTTTGCATCTTAAGGTGGCGCATCGTACTTGAAATTTAAAGAAAAACAACAAAATTTGTTTTTTGTAAAGTTTTTATTTGAGACAAACTATTTATCAAAATGAAAATATTGTGACTTGAAATTAATTATTATACTTAGAAATAGACACAGAATATTAAATAAGAGTATTGTAACATTCGGAAGATGAACCAACAGACTCTTCTTATTGCTTGAAAAAATGAGATTTTGTATCAAAAACTGGTATATCTTGCCTTGCGAATGAATTCATCTCTAGCCTACAAAAAGATGAAGAAGCTTCAGTTACGAGCTTGAACCTACGTTCTACTGCCTACTTGTAGCAGGGATACTTTACGATTTCAAATAATTTGCTAGCTGAGGAAACCACTCTTGAAATTCTGCGTCACAATTTGTCATGGTCTTCGGAGGTTCTGTTATTTTTTCATCAGACCATTCAATCAAATCATAATAATTCAACGCATTGTTTTGGTCATTCGGTAGATACAAACATCTTTGAATCATGTTAAATTTGTATATGAATTGGACCATATTTGCAAGAAGGTTTGTTTTAATTTCAAACCAATGCTATTAGCGCAAGTCAACCACCGTTAATGTGAAAGTTTATCATGAACACCAGTACTCGACAATCTTGGCATTTCTCTAGCATTTTCTCTATCGTCCTATAAAAACTATTTTGTCCTGTAGTTGTACCATCAAGTCTGGTAAATAAATGACGAAGTGGCAGTTCATTTGCAAGTAACAACAACACTAACCATTGAAACTGTCTATGCAGATGTTTTTGTAATAAAGATATCACTCCCTTTT
The DNA here is from genome assembly GCA_958496325.1 of Nomophila noctuella. Classification (NCBI taxonomy): domain Eukaryota; kingdom Metazoa; phylum Arthropoda; class Insecta; order Lepidoptera; family Crambidae; genus Nomophila; species Nomophila noctuella. The sequence goes on from OY292501.1 coordinate 10,995,977, forward strand.
TATGTTCTATATTTGCAGCAGCACAGTCACATCCAATAGCTACTAAATGTGGCCGATACTCAAACATTGGCTCAAGAAACTCAATCATATCCCATATCTTGTATTTATTAGAGCGCTCATTGCGCTCATTTCACGCGCTGATCCTTCAAAGTCTAATCTCCGACGATTTGTGACCAAAGTTGAGCCAATCAATCTCTTTGCCAATGCAACAATCGACTGTTGCCCTGAAAGCCAACATAACGCAGGCCATTGCTTTGATTAAGTCGGATCTATGCAGCAGAGTTATTAAAAATTAGACCTCTCCGATTCGCGCCACCATACGAAGCCGCTGCGAATATTTGAACGATGTAATATGCCATCCATAATGGCATAAATGGGTCTTTCAAATGAAATTATATCATTAATATCTCACATACATCGTGTTTTATTCACTTTTAACCCGTCCTTGTTGAAAGACCCATTAGGAATTGAAGCCTTGCTCCAAATTTCAACATCAGTTCAACATCAGCTGCTATCAAATCACACAAATGTTTCCCTCTTATCTCTTATCTCTATTTTTAGCATTTTTCAGTTCCAGTAAGTCATTTTTAACCACAAGTAATAATATTTTATAATATCATAAGACGTTGGTAACACAAAATCACTTAGTTTTATTGAATCACCAAACAAGGGGCATCGCAATTTTTTTCGAGATTTTGGCATTTTATTGACGAATTTTTCAGACTTATTTACACTTGTCATTACGACTTTAATTAGAAAGTTTAATGAAATTATGCAAAGATGAATAAGTTAACTCATTTAAGTAACGTAAAATATAAGTTTTGTTACACATAGATACACAATAACATTTTGGTTCAGATACGCGATAGACATAAAAAATATATTTTTTTCAAGTTACACTCTTAGCGCGCCACCTCAAGATGAAGTCGTACGATTTTGAGTTTTTTGCATGAATAAAGCTATTATGTATGGTCATCCATTGATGACACAGGAAAAATGAAATTCCAAAAAAAATTTTTTTTTGCCTGTTTCACTCCACCCTAATATACACACTTTCAAAGTTTGGTGGGTTATAAATTGAGTCTGGTTCGAACTCAGAGATCAGAGGTAAATATATAAAAAGACATTGTCAAGTCTAGTAGCTTTTGTTCCATTGTTGACTTGGTGAAGCTAAATGTTATGATTTATTTGTATCATATTGTTTAATGGATAAACAACATGAGATACAAATAAATTATGCCCAAGAGTTTAATTGCACAGATTACTAGAGTCTTATGAGAAACTAAGGTTGTATCACATACAATTTATCTATAGCCTTTTTTTAGTTAACCTTAGGCAATACAGCTCTTAAACTGAAAATGAACTCACGTCTTCGAAATCACCATCAGATATTATTTAACAGACGAACAGACAAACCTACTCATAAATAAATACACGTACGTGATGTTATACACGATTAGACTGCAACGAATAGGAATCTCCCCTCTTATTGCTCTTCTTACAACACATATCACTCACATTGTTAGCAATGCTACCATGTCGGATGGTATGATTGCTGCCCATATTAAGCCTAAGCCGTAAATGGTACACAAGACCACAGTCTGTGAAGCAACAGTGAAGTAAATAAAGTTTAACCGTATTTGAAAACAATTAGTAGACGAAAAACATGTATGTATGGGAAGAACTAAAGTAAGACTAGTTGAAATTTACTATGAAAATAAATTATTTTTTTACAATATTAACAAATGGCAAAACTATATAGAACTTCATTCGAGTGCAACTTGTTTGGCGATGCCAACGGATAGGATACCATTTTGGTACCACATCCGTTGTCATGGCAGATGCTTAGCATCAGGCTGAGAGGAGCCAATGTATAGATCTATTATATAAAAAAACATAAAAAAATCAGCTCGAAATGTGTCTCTAGGAAAATTTCATTACCATACGGAAGACCATAATAAACGGACCTTATAATTATTTACTCGTCAGGCCTCCATAGCATTACTATGGAGATACAATCTAAGCAAACTAAGATTATTGTAATTTTTATTGCTCGTACAAGTATGTTCAGTTAGTCACTGTGTGCCTGTCTGTCAAAATTAACTAAAAATAAACTCACTGCCTCTCGTTATATTGTGCCAATAATCTAGCCGGTTTCTTGTATTAAATAGTTTTGAAATAGCTTCACCCCTATCTATGGACTCGAGATTGCGGAAAGCAATTCTTATAAATACCCGCCCATTTTGACTTTTAAAACTTTCTCGTATTATTATGTTGTAAATGATAATATTACCTCCACCCTCCACCTTACAGAAGACCGCAGTGAAGTAGCACTTCGTAACAGTTGTGCTATGTTTCTGCTGGTGAGTAAGGTTGCCAGAGCTCAGTTGGGGAGGGTATGGGGTTTAGGCCGGCAACACATCAACGATACCTCTGGTGTCGCGGATGTCCATGGGCGGCGGTGATTGCTTACCATCAGGCGACACGCTAGCTCGTTTGCCGCATATGACATAAAAAAAAATTACTCGACCACCAACGTTTTAATTAAACGACAGAATTGTATTGTTGTATCAGAATCTAGACTTAGTATTCTATTACTTATATGGTAGGGTTTGATTGGTGCTAAGGCTGATTTTGAGATGTGGGACTTATTTGACTCTTTGGTTCTCAGAACTTTTTCAATGGCGTTTAACTCCAGGGTAACATTGAGTTTTGTGTGTATCGTTTTGCATTTAACTTTTAATGGATCATCTTCAATTGTACTTTCAACGAGTAAATATATTGTTATTAGTAACCTACTTGGCGCACTAAAGGAGCCATATTAGACTTAACATAATTATGAGAACCTATCCACTCAAATAAATAAAATAAAATAGACATGTAATGTATGTCAATAGTTGGGGTTCTAATCATTTTCTGCAACAACAAAATTCAAAAATGACAGTGAATTTAACTCTTGCAATTAAATTATGCATTCGAGTTATGAGTGAGTTATGGGTTGTATGTATTTTGTCAAATATTATGTAACATGTGTACCAATTCGTGTCAAAAATACTCTAATCTCTAGTAACTTGTACCACAATCACATCCATATTTGTCACGGGTATCACAGGCTAGATCTAGTGTTGTCGACCATATGGCTGAGCTGTGTTGTCACGTAATCTATACTTATAATAAATCTGTAGACAGGTCAATTCTGTACATTAAATATTTTTCCAAAATAACTATCAGGGGGTGTTTAGTGATCGATACTGATACCAAAAATGCAATCAGTAAAATTTTTGTCTGTCTGTCTGTCTGTCTGTATGTTCCTTATAGAAACAAAAACTACTGGACGGATTTTGACGAAACTTGGTACCATTATTCTTCATACTCCTGGGCATATTATAGGATACTTTTCATCACGCTACAATCAACAGGAGTAGCGTAGTGAAGGGAAATGTGGGGAAAACGGGAGAATTTACTCCATTTCTTAAGCTTCAGTCGCGTGTGCAGCCTTAATGGTTAAAGTCACATAGAAATCATGTATGACGGGAATATTCTACATAAAATTGCCTAAAAAGTAGCCCCCAACAGCATTTGTCTATCTTTTATGGCTGACCCACAATAACACGTGCAACTCAAGATCCAAATTGGTTTGAACGCGCTAAGCTCAGGAACTACTGGTTCGAATTGACAAAACATTTTGTGTTGGATAGTCCACTTACCACTTACCATTTGTCGAGGTAGGCTTTAAGCTATTGTATATTCTTTTATTTTATCATTGTAAATTGTGCTAGCAAGCTATTTAGTTCTAAAATGTGCCGATAGATGGCGCACCTCGCTAGAGGCGCGGCCGCGGATCTGAATCGCGGTGAACAGATGATTTCTCAAATCTATAAGGTGTCCAGATTATTGTTAATAATGATCCGTCACATAATTTGACTATTATTTCTCTCCTGAGTAATTAGTCCCATAAAAGTGTGCAAATTGACTGCATGGCATGAATATAGATAGACCGTTGTTTTATTCAGCTATTTTTAGTAAGTTTGTGTGCGGAAATCGTAACCCACGCGGACGGAGTCGCTGGCGACCGCTAGTCTGTAATATATCTGCTCCTACTCACTAGTATTGTACATATTACGTCACTGTGATTTATCACCCTGATGCATCATTGCATTTATCACGTACAACAAGTACGTTTGTGCAAATACGCAAGGACATACATTTATGCACTAGAAAATGCAACTATGACCATTATTGGTATTAAATAAAAAAAATTAGGGTAATTTTGATGTGATAATGAGTGCACTTACACTTAAAATAAAGGTTTAAGAGAGGTAGACTGCAACGTCCACTCGAATGAGCCGCTCGACTGGGGAAGTACCTCCGCCTTACAGAAGACCACAGTGAAGTAGCACTTCGTAACTTTTGTGCTATGTTTCTGCTGGGGGCCGCCAGAGCTCATTTGGGGAGGATATGGGCGACCCTTTTGCGGTTGTTGTTGTCCATGGGCAGACGTGATCACTTACCATAAGGTGACCCTCTTGTTTGTTAACCCCCCTAATTCATAAAAAATAGGAAAGCCAGGAAGTAACATCATTTAGCTTTCGATTTCTTTAGTGACTTTAAAATAGCTATAAAGTGCATCTGTGCAGCTAATTAATTGCTTTAGTTTCATTTTACGATGAGGTTTATGTTCCTAAGCAGACGTTTTGATACTTACAATAATTACAATACAAAGAGCAATTAAAAGTGTTCTTCCATTGTCTTCGACAAACTTGTCATGTTTCAGAATAACAACTAATGTAAAAAGTTGAATTTACATGATCATTACATCATGAGAAATTGTTTTTATTGTTATTTTAATGATAAAAGAAAAATATTTTCAGTCACCAAGAATTTCGTATCGAAAACGTTATTGTGTTTGTAGTTATATAAAATCTCCTTTCTTTATTTTATTTTTGGCTACTTGGTGTTAGCTTATTCTTTTGAGAAGAAGGTTCTCAAATAAGGAATAATAAATTCTCTCTTAAAAGACAATTTTTATTGATAATTAAATACTCAGAACCCATATTGCGCCAATAAAAATTAATATATTCAAGAAAAACTCATCCAACTACATTTGCATAGTACGTCGACGAAGTACCCGATTGTAAACCTCTGAGATCGTCAATTGAACATCTTTTTTTGTTAACAAGCGTTCTATCATGAATTGCATAATCGCCCATCACTATGCATCCCGTTATGATTCGTATCTTGATTGTTACACATTTTATTGACGTTCGAACATTTCCATACATTGTCATTAACTGTTTCGAGATAAACGTTTCACTTATAGTTTCCATATAGGAAGAGTTCTATTATTTGAATAGAAAATCAACCTTGTTCCATTATAATAAGGGCGCCAGGAAACGTCAAACAAATAGCTTGTGGCACTCTTATTCTATCCTTTTATTCCTTTGCAATAAGATTCAATTTCCGATGGCAAGTCCTAATGTCACCGAACTCATGTGAAAAACTATAACAATACAGAAATACGTGGGCAGATCATAATAAAATAAGTTATGGTCAACATAAAAACCGCTCGTGCATTACATGAAATAAATTTCTCAATCCGCACTTAGTTTGGATGTTTTTCATAATAAAACAAAAGATATATCACAAAGTTTTGTTACGTACAAACTCACTCCTACGTTTGTATAGGGTTGTCGATGACTTATTTGCAAGATTTTAGACTTTCCTTATTGCCCTTCGAATTATTAAGTCCTGTTTAGTCAGCATTAGCGTCTTATTTTATGTGTCTTGTTGCTATTAATAATGTTGCATACCTAAGCCAATTTGGTCCGATCTTTACAACCGAAGAACTAATCAAAAATGTACCAGATGTCGTGGAAAAGTTATGATTTAACAATGATATGGATTAAAAACATTTTTTATTACTCATTTATGGTATATGTTTATGTTTTTGGGTATATTAGTGCAATTTTTCACAAAGAAAAATTCATTGGATCTCGGTTGACTCAGGCGGGAATCGAACCCAGCGCCTCTTGCAATCCGGGAATGCGCTCTGTAAATGTAAATTAACCATTTATGCTGTCGGTAACCCTATCTACAATGTATCCGTGTTTGAACCGACAATGCCAGTAGAACCATTCGTCAAAACCCACGCTTAAGGTCTTTGATTGAGACCTCTATCATTTCGTGACTCTTGTACAAGAGTAGTGTAAGTGGGTCAATCACTTAAGTATAGACCTTAGTTTTTATTGTTGTTGAGTACTTAGTACACGATACTTAGGTTTGTACATAGTTTAAGACTGTAGGAAAACTTGGTCAGGCAGAGTACCTTTTGAGCATCAAATTCCTTGCATATATGTATAAGAACATATTAAGTTTCGTTTAAAAATTAATAGGCTTTATAAATCAGTGATAATATGGATTATAATAATGCAAATTTTTTTTGCATATTGTTTCGATAAAGAAAAATCAGATTTTTCCTGCCTGTCTGGTTTATATTTTATTTATAACAAATGAATAAGACAGTAAAAAATGCTTCAAATACGCACTAAAACACATCATGTTTCAGCAAACAAATATTTTACAACTCGCATTTCACAAACTGCTTACTGTTTTCAACACTTCTACGTCAGCACCTTTGTCTTCAAAATCCTTATGCACATAAACTCCAAGACATTAATGGAAGTTTTACAAGCCCGTTCAACCATAAACACAAAATCGATCACAATATAATGTAAAACAAACAAAACAACCGCAAGCTATCAATCAACGCCCACTTAGTATATTTTGGCATACACTGCTAGTCCAGGAATTTTAGATTTCATCTGCGGAATAATTCCTAGTGAGCTGAATTTTTGTATACACCTTCATTATGATATTGTAATGATGATGTGAAAAATCGACATTGATATCGTGCCGGCAAAAAAAGTTATAGGGGTCCAAACGTCACGAAAATCAGTTTTTCGCAAATATCTCGCGATCTATTGCTCAGAGGTCAATAATGGTTTCATAATAGTTGTTCGTCGTAAAATTGTCTACAAAAAAGGTCTCCTGCATTTTTCTGTACAATTAACCGTTTTTGAAATAGAGACTAAAATGCACTCACATATGTCATAGTATACCGTACTGCGCATACCAAGGCATAAACCCTATTGTTTGTTTTTTTCCCTTTTTTGTTTGTGTGTTTTTTTTTAGTATTATGTTCTACATATAGAAATATAAAGGACTTGAAATACTAGTACAGTCAGGAAAATAGGAATATCAACTATAAAAAACTAAGTGGCAATTTTTTTTGTCACTTTATAACTCAAGAACGGGCTCAACGATCCAAACCAAATTTTCAGGGTTTGTACAGACTATTTAGTTTATGTTTTATGTGAAGTTTGAAAAAAATCGGTCGCTTTAATTTATTCGTAGCGAAGCACGTACCGGGCCGCTAGTAATGATATAGATATGCAATGTGAATTTTAGCAATTTTGATCCACGATCTGCGAAAAAATTCCTAGTGGGCTGAATTTTTGTATACGCCTTTATTATGATATTGTGATGAAGATGTGAAAAATCGACATTGATATCGTGCCGGCTAAAAAAGTTAGAGGGGTCCAAACGTCACTGGACATAGCATATCTATATCATTACTATCGCCCGGTACGTGCTTCGCTACGTATAAAAAGAACGACCGATTTTGTTCAAACTTCACATAAAACATCTACTAAATAGTCTGTACAACCCCTGAAAATTTGGTTTGGATCGGTGAGCCCGTTATTGAGTTATAAAGTGACAAAAAAAATTGCCACTTAGTTTTTTATAGTTGATATTCCTATTTTCCTGACTGTACTAGTATTTCAAGTCCTTTATATTTCTATATGTAGAACATCATACTAACAAAAAACAAACAAACTAAAAAGGGAAAAAAACAAACAATAGGGTTTATGTCTTGGTATGCGCCGTACGGTATACAATACCATATGTGAGTGCATTTTAGTCTCTATTTCAAAAACGGTTAATTGTACAGAAAAACGCAAGAGACCTTTTTTGTAGTCAATTTTACGACGAATAACTTTTATGAAACCATTATTGACCTCTGAGCAATAGATCGCGAGATATTTGCGAAAAACTGATTTTCGTGACGTTTGGACCCCTATAACTTTTTTAGCCGGCACGATATCAATGTCGATTTTTCACATCATCATTACAATATCATAATAAAGGTGTATACAAAAATTCAGCTCACTAGGAATTATTCCGCAGTTCGTGGTTCAAAATTGCTAAAATTACTGGACTATGCATAAGTGTGCTTATAAGCACTGTCCAAGGTCAAAACGTTAAAAGAATAACAAATTATGAGTGCATTAGCTACTATATAAGGTGTAACAAAATATACTGCAAATATTTTAAGGGCGAATTGTTTAGTGGAAATGTAATAAATTTGTCTAGTAGAATTTTTTTGTTAATTCGATAGTTTCCGAGAAAATCAACAAAATAAATTGAGTGAATAATTGGGAAAAGTACAAAATTTGTCATATGCAAGACAGCTGGTCGTGTTTTATCAGTGTAATACAATTACTACACTTGTCCTGCCCCAAAAGCAAAGAGGTGGAGAGGGGGCGAAGCTTACAGGACGAAAAGAGCAAATTGGCCAATGCAGAAAATGCAAAATTTGGTAGGATTAATTTTGACTTTTTAATACCTGATATTGATTACATTGCCACTAAAGAATTCGCCCTTAAAATATTTGCAGTATATTTTGTTACACCCTATATGAGTCAGTAAAATGTTGTTAAAGGCGCAATTTAATAAATTAGCACAATGTAGTATGTGCAGTTGCAATAAGTGATAACTTGAGAGTGAATAAAGATTGATGTAGATTGTAGACCCCAAGTAACACCATTTTCCTTGAAACTACCGTTCTCATAATTGAATTGTTGTAATTAACTGTGATCTTACTACAAATTGAAAAAATCAGCATCATTAATTTCTTCCTTCGATAAACTTCATCATCTTCTTCAGCCGATCGCAGTCCACGATAAACTTGTTACGCTTAAATTATTTCAACTGTAATCAAATCAAAACGTTAATTATTAATTACATATTATAATACAGCATCTGCTAAGAGCAACCAACAGGCTTATAAAATATGACACGTATAAAAATTTGTTTAACTAAATATGTATAAAATTAACTGTGCGACCTGTTGCCAGTCGGGCGTATGACTGAATGTAAATAGGGAGTGCAGGGCGACTTGGCGGGAATAACGGGAGGCTTTTGCCCAGCATATTGATTTAGAGTGGGATACTGAGAGCTATTGAAAAAAAAATCACAAATTTTAAACGCATTTTAATCGCGGTTTAATGAAATAACATTAACATTGAAGAAAATGATTTATTAATAATATTACGCTAATGATGGGGAAAGATCACAATTATAATACAAGTACGTGTGACCGGTACCGGTCCGAATGCGTCACCGGTGCACTAAATCACTGTTACTGCGTAACACTAGTAAGGTGCACGCGTATCGGGTTACTACCTGTTCCTCGAGAGGGTTGCGACTTAATTCGTAATTTATGAACTTAATATTCAAATTGTATTTAAAAATTTGGCATATTTAATAGGAAATATTACTGGATGACTTGTTATGTTATTGTCGTTTGGTATTCCTAATTTATTTCTTTTATATTTTACGTGTTATGACGTATTAACGTTTACTACGTAATCACATTGAATAATACATACAATACATATTTTTGTAACCTTTGTGTTATTCCAATTTAAAGTGGAAATAATTAATATTTAAAAAAAAATAGTTGGTAGGTACTAATGATATAGTCAGCTCATGTAAACTTGTTTTACATCATAATACACAAACTTCAACGCTCAGATGTCATCATAATACAGAGTCAATAAAAATACTAAATTAAACTTTCCCAGTAATTCAATATTGTTTATATAGTTTTGGCAACCCTACTACGCCATTCTAGAGCGGACCAGTCGACACTTGACACTTGCACCTGAGATAGGACATACTGCAATGTTTTGTAACCTATGTACATTCACATCACTATAACGTATATAAGTGATGTATTCCCGGCCGATTTCGGCCACGGCGACTGTCTTCAGCTCCGGTCCTGTCGTTGGTGTGCTCGCATGTGGCTTATATAGCCAATTTTGTTTATAAAAACCCTTGCACATTGAGGGCATGAAAGCACACCGTTCAAATAATTATAGCTGATAGCCGCAGGTGGTCGGGCTTTCAGCTCGTCGCGTTTGGCATCTAAATCTAGCAGCCGCCGGTTTTCAAAGGCTTTGACCTTAGATTTTACGAGCGCTCTCCACTCCGGTCGTCTGGCAGCCTGCCGCTCCCACAGCGAAGGATTGATGTCGCACTGCTTCATGTGACGCTTCAGCACATCTTTGTACCTGAGCAGTTGTCCGCCATGCTTCCGCTTGCCTTGCTCAAGCTCTGAGTAAAAGATGCGCTTTGCGATTCTTTCCTCCGCCATACGCGACACATGTCCGCACCACCGCAGCTGACGCCGCATAAGGTAGGACTCAATGCCACCAACATTGGCCCTTCGCAGCACTTCAGCGTTCCGTACGCGGTCAGACCATCGGATGTTTAGTATTTTCCGCAAGCACTTGAGGTGGAATCGGTCTAGCATACGGATGTGACGGCGATACACTGTCCACGTTTCGGAAGAATATAATATGTTGGGCAGCACAACTGCCATGTACACAGCAATCTTCGTTGCCAGCTTAAAATCGTGGGAACTAAAAACCTTGAAGTCCAACTTTCCGAAGGCCGCTGCAGCAGCACCGATTCTACTATTGACTTCTGCATCATGATCGCACTTAGATGAAATAGTGCTCCCCAGGTAACGAAACTTATCCACCTGTTTCAGCTGAGCCCCTCCGAGTGAAATATTCAGTGCCTCGCGACCATGAGTCTCCAAAGACATCACCTCCGTCTTTCTGACACTGATTTTTAAACCAAATTTGTGGCACGACTCGTGAAAATCGGACATTAGCTGTTGCAGGCCCCCTGAGGATTCTGCCACGAAGCACAGATCATCAGCATACATCAACTCAGTGATCACGGCATGCGACACTTTGGTACGAGCTTTTAGTCTGGCAAGATTAAAAATATTACCGTCCGTGCGAAAACGAATGCGGACACCTTCAGATGTCGTTTGTGAGACCTCTTGGACTACGACTGCAAAATATAACGCGAACAGTGTGGGTGCTAGCACGCAACCCTGTTTTACCCCACAGGTGACGGGGAAAAATTCCGACTGTTCGTCGTTAACAGCGACGCAGCACTGCATGTCGTCGTGCAGGAGTCTTAAGATTCTCACAAACTTTTCTGTACACCCGATTTTATGAAGTACAAGCCAGAGGGCTTCACGAGGCACGCTATCGAAGGCCTTCTCAAGGTCAACAAAACAGAGATATAGAGGACGACCTTGCTCTCTGCTCTTCTCCTGCAATTGTCTCACTGAGAATATAGCCTCGCACGTACCTCGTTCTGGTCGGAAGCCGAACTGGGTTTCGGGAAGAAGTTTTTCAGAAATCTTCATAAGGCGGTTCAGCAAGACTCGCGCAAAGACTTTTCCAGGCACCGATAGTAACGAAATACCACGGTATGAATCACAATCGGACCTGTCACCCTTGTTCTTATACAGCGCCCTTATACGTGACACTTTGAAAGTAGATGGGACTTGTTCTTCTTGCCACATACGAACAAAAAGTTCCCGTATAGCCGAATGCAACTCATCACCGCCGTATTTAAGTAGCTCTCCCGGTATAGAGTCAATGCCCACCGCACGCTTATTTCGCTGCTGTTTGATGGCGAAAGCAATCTCCTCATAAGTGAGTGACTCGTCCAGCTCAGTAGCAGCAGGGAGTTGAGGAATGGAGCGAATGTGTTCCAGGTCAGCAGCCCGATCCACATTTAGCAGAGTGCTGAAGTGTTCTGCCCATCGTGTAAGTATTTCCTCTTTGCTTTTCAGTAACCCTGCGCCGGACAACGGTTTTAAAGGTATATTGGCAACAGAGGTAGAGCCAATCAACTTCCGAACCTCGCCATAGAACTCCCCAAGCTGGTTTGTGTCAGAGAGCCACTGAATCTGTTGAGCTTTCTCTCGCCACCACTTGTCTTTGGCCTCCCGAGATAGTAGCCTCAGCTGCGCGCTACTTTTCCTAATCTCTGCGATGCTCTCATTTTCTTCTCCACGGTGGTTCTGGAGAAGCCGGCGGTGCTTGTCAATCGCTTCCGACAATACTCTGTCATTCTCATCAAACCAGTCCTCGGTCTTACGGACTCTACGACCTAAAGTTATTTTTGCTTTGTCCAGTATGTGAGAAGCCAGAGCATTCCATTCGCTATCGACAAGACAGCCCTGTTTGTTGATGGGTGGCAAATCAGAAACCAAAGATTGAGCATATTCCTTCCTCACCTCTGAATTTTGAAGCCTATCTATGTTTAAACAGGCATTGGGCTTTGATCTACTAGATCTTCGAGGACGATGGAGGCGAATACGCAACTTAGCGACAACAAGCCTATGGTCAGTCCAGCAGTGCGCACCACGCATGACGCGGGTAACGAGGACTTGGGAGACGTCCCGTTGGCGAACGATTGCGTAGTCAATTAGATGCCAGTGTCTGGACCTTGGGTGCATCCATGTATTCTTGTACTTGGCGGGAAGCCTAAACATGGTACTCGTGATTGCAAGGTGGTACTGCGCACATACACTGAGTAAGAGCTGGCCGTTGCTGTTCATACAACCAACTCCATGCCTCCCCAAAACTTTGGGCCATGCGTCGTAGTCTCGTCCTACCCTGGCATTAAAATCACCCAACAGAAGAATCTGCTCTCTAGGTCTTACGCTCTCGATACACTTTGAAAGCTCCTCATAAAACCGATCCTTAATGTCATCAGACTTATCCATGGTGGGAGCATAGACACTGATGACATTAAGAAAGTTGTTATTGTCGAGGTGTAGGCGTAGTGTGGTAATGCGGTCCGAAATATGAACCGGACACTCTTGTAGCTGGTTAACAAGCTTGTTCTTAATCGCAAATCCAACACCTGACCGACGCGGCTCCGAGGCAGCGAGTCCTTTCCAGAAGAAAGTATACTCGCCACCGCGTTCCACCAGCTCCCCTTCATCAGCTAGGTGTGTTTCGCTGAGAGCAGCCACGTCTATATCATAGCGACGAAGTTCACGCGCAACAATGGCGGTTTTCCGTTCAGGGCAGATATTTTCATCGCGATCAAGGAGCGTTCTTACGTTCCACGTGCCAAATGTCATAATGGGGTTTTTATTATTATTATAATTTGCATATTTGTTCCTGTAACGTCGACCGCGAGTTTAATGATGCGGAGGCAGCCGCGGTTGCCACCGTCCTGAAATGCTGGGGTGAGCAATTTTTAGGGCACCTTTTCTAGCCCCCTCCCAGGCTGAGCTGGGAAAGCAGTGCTTCCCTGAATAGGGCTGCTTTGACACTCCAGGTGCTGCCGAACCTCACCTGTCCCCCCAGATCAGAGAAGGAACGACCACGGTATTCTAGGAACACCCCCGGAGCCGCCCGCGTGCAGGCCTCAGACAAAGCCCGATCTGCATCAAACCGGACCTCTCTACATCGACCCATCGCCACGGGACTTTTCACTCGGAGTCCATATACGGAAGCAGTCAGTTGCGCAGGAGATATTTAGGTGCACAAGCGTACGCGCAAACGCATGTGCACACCCTCGTCTTCACCCATCTTGATCCAGTGGAACGGAGAGACCGATACGACCGGAGACAGGTTCAGATGATGTGTCTGGCCGATGATAACTTTGTCCTCTATCATCGCCCTAAGCCGTCCACCAGGCTTTGCTATCCCGCCGGGTCCACCAAGCTCGTTGCATATCTGCGATGAGTCGCCTTTCCCACCGGGATAGACTTCGTGCAATAAGCGGGAGGTATCCGCTGGAAAACCTGCCTCTACAGCAGGTCCCCTCGACCAGGTTTAGCCCGCGAGTCGACGCGGTTTACCGGGGTGTGGCCGCTGTATGCACTACAGCTACTTGGAGCCACTGGCGAGAGTTTGCAAAACGTCTGCGATCGGCGGAAACCCCACCGCCTTTATGGGGTGTATTGCAGCGTCTAGTGTGTAATGAGCTTGGAATCTCACCAGTCGGCCTGTAACGTATATAAGTATAACGGATTTTAATCATGTAAAGAGAAAACATGAAATATCGACCGCTATGTCTTTGTTACAATACACTGGCTAAATCACTAAGCTTGCCTTATCCAAATTATGGCTCTCAAGGTTAATAAGAGATTTCCACTAAAAATGTTCCCTTCTCGTCTCATAGCTTTGAGCCTTTAAGCCTTCTATGAATGTTATAATATGATTAATCTGTTTCATTGTTCATGATAAGATAAATAATGGAATTGGTATAGCGTCTATCTTTATTTGTCTAGCGATATAATGTATTTGATGAGATTTAGATAGGGGTGACTGGGGGTGTTCGGGGCTCCGCCTACATCTTGGGAGCCCAAGTCAACCTCACCTGCAAGTGGTGCACCCTGCTGAAGGACGGACGAGGCTCTGGCAATGGGTTTTCCTCTAGGGGTTGGGGGGTCAGACGGCAGTCGCCTCCGTAAAAACCAAAACCGCCAAATCTATGGTTGTCACACGAAGGAACACGGTTGCTGTTAGGGCGCCGCCGCAAAACGGCGCGCAGGAGCCTCGCCCGACTTCTGTGACAAGTGGGCAAGGGCTACCGTGCACTGGGCGGGCACGGCTGAAGACGCGAGCCCCGAACCGTGTTAGGAAACTCCGCTTCGCAACGTGGAATATTGGCACGCTTACTGGACGCGTGAGGGAGCTGGCCGACGTACTCATCAGGCGGAGGGTGGACGTGGCGTTCCTGCAGGAGACTCGATGGAAAGGCAGCAGATCCCGGTCCATTGGGAATGGCTACAAGCTGATCTATACCGGTGCGCCTGGGGGGGAGAACGGGGTCGCTGTGGTGCTCTCTGAGGAGTTTCAGGACAGCGTTCTGGAGGTGAATCGTTGCAGTGATCGGCTTATGGTGGTTAAGTTGCTCATTGATGGAGTAACGACCCACTTGATGAGCGCTTATGCGCCGCAGGCTGGCTGTAGCGATGCTGAAAGGATGAGGTTCTGGAACCAACTCGGAGATGTGCTGAGTGGCATCCCGTTGTCACAGGGGATCGTTTTGGGAGGCGATCTGAACGGCCATGTGGGTGACAGGTGTGAGGAGTTTGATCGTGTTCACGGTGGTTTTGGATACGGCGGTCGCAACGCGGGAGGGGAGGACGTCCTCAGAACGTGTGCGGCTGCGGATCTTGCGATCGTGAACACGTTCTTCCAAAAGAAGACCGAACACCTAATCACCTACAGGAGCGGGCGGCATGCTACCCAAATCGATTACCTGCTCACTAGGAGGCACCACATCAGCAAAGTAGCTAACTGCAAGGTCATACCCGGTGAGAGTCTCACTGCACAACACCGACTCCTTGTCATGGATCTCTGCGTAAGACCCAAGGAGAAGCCCCTTGAGCGTTGCCGACGCCAGATCAGGTGGTGGCGGCTGAACGAATCTACGTCTCAAGAGTTTGCCTCGGCTACAAGCGTTACCTGTGCTGATGCTGATGGCAAACCGGTCCAAGACCACTGGGATGGGATTCAGGATGCAATCACCACTGCGGCAAAGGCGGTGCTCGGGATCTCAAAGGGTGGACGCAAATGTGACAAGGAGACTTGGTGGTGGAACGCAGAAGTCCAGAGGGAGATCAAGGAGAAGAAAGCCTCCTTCTTAAAGTGGCAAGCGACCAGATCTCCTGAAGACCGCGACGCATATGGGGCTGCAAAACGCGCTGCTAAACAAGCTGTAGCCAGAGCCAGACGAGAACACTTACAACCGCTCTACGATAAGTTGGACTCGTCTGAGGGGCAGAAGCTTGTGTACAGAGTAGCTCGTTCTAGGGTCAAAGCTGCACTGGATATTTCCAAGTGCCGCTGTGTAAAGGACCCTAGTGGCAACCTATTATGCGAGGACCTCGCGGTGAAGGAGAGATGGCGCTCGTATTTCCACGAGCTGCTCAACGAGCAGCATAAGGAGGTGCAGCCACCGGACCTCCCTCCGAATCAAGGACTAGTGCCACCCATAACGCCTGATGAAGTCCTCAGAGCTCTTCGCCACATGAAGAATCGGAAAGCAGTCGGTGCCGATGGAGTCCCCATTGAAGCCTGGAAGGCGATGGGTTCTCGTGGTGTGGGCATCTTAACCGACCTTTATAACCGCATACTCTACACCGGGCGGATCCCTTGCCAGTGGAGACGGAGTATCATAACTCCAGTCTTCAAAGGGAAGGGATCGGTGCAGGAGTGCGGAAGCTATCGCGGTATAAAGGTAATGTCCCACACTATGAAGCTATTTGAGCGGATAGTTGACTCTCGGCTACGACAGGAGTGTACTGTCTCGGACTGTCAGTACGGGTTTCGACCTGGTCTTGGTACCATGGACCCTGTTTTTGCCCTAAGGATGATCATGGAGAAATACAGAACGAAGAACACGCCTCTGCATTTCCTGTTCCTGGACATGCAGAAGGCCTTCGACTGTGTTCCTCGCATGATGATCTGGTGGGCACTGAGGTCCAAGAGGGTGCCTGAAACTTATATTGACGTCATCCGAGACATGTACCACGATTCCGATTCAATAGTTAGGACTGCTGTTGGTGACACCAACCCTTTCCCCGTTACCGTCGGAGTCCACCAAGGATCCGTCCTTAGTCCCTTCCTGTTTAGCGTGATATTAGACGAACTGTCAACCAGCATCATAGACGCACATGAGCAACCCCCGTGGCTGCTCATGTATGCTGATGATATCGCGCTGACGGATTCGGACAGGGGACGACTGGTGCGACGAGCGGGTAAGTGGAAGGTGGCACTTGAGAACGGCGGTCTAAAACTAAACGTGGCGAAGACTGAATACATGGCCTGCAACACAGATCCCCCACCCGTACGCATAGACGGTGACTTGGTCGAGCGTACGGACCAGTTTAAATACCTGGGATCTGTACTTCATGCGTCTAGCGACATCGATTGCGACGTCAAAGCCCGCATTTCAGCAGCCTGGGCCAAGTGGCGTGAGGTGACTGGTGTCATTTGTGACCCCAAAATGCCGGTTAAGTTGAAGGGACAGGTCTATAAGACCATCATTAGGCCCGTCCTTTTGTACGGCAGCGAAACGTGGCCTGTACTTGAGCGACACAAGCAGATGCTGCGTGTCACGGAGATGAAGATGCTGCGCTGGATGTGTGGAGTGACGCGGAAAGACCGCATTAAGAACTCACGCATCCGGGGTAGCCTTCGTGTCCGTGATATTGCAGATAAACTGCAGGAGTGTCGCCTACGTTGGTACGGCCATGTTTTACGAAAACCGGCCAGCTACGTGGGAAACAAATGTCTCACCATGCCACCACCGCCGGGTCCCGGAAGAAGGGGCAGGCCCAAGAAGTGCTGGCTTGGCGTCGTTGAAGATGACATGCGTGCCAATGGTCTTTCCACCCAGGATGCCCAAGACCGTGCGAAGTGGAGTAGGTGCAGCAGGAAAGCGGACCCTGGACTCCGAGGCAACAGCCGAGGATGCGACCGGGACAAGCGCTAGGATGATGATGATGATGAGATTTAGATATAGACAATCTCTAAAGCAATTAATTAGCTATTCAATATCTTCCGCCATTAAAACTAGAGGGTTAATAAGTGCCAAAATTATCATCCTAGCGCATATCCCAATTGCATTCTTGGCTGTTATCTCGCATACCGGGGTACGGTACGACTACAATCCTGTATTGACCAGCCTGGTTTATAAGCACAAAGTTTGCCAAAGGCGAATTGGTGATCAAAACTCCCAAGTTGTTTATGAAATATTTTACTCAATTTCAAACCGAATTAAAAGCACGTATAGTTTCATCGCATGCTAGTAACACAACCTTTACATAACAATGCAAACATTGTAATGAATATAATTTGACGTGAACAAATCGAATTCGAATCTGTTTTCCGTGCTATGCATACTTTTGTGCAAAAACTATGAAAGTGCTTTTATTCGTAATCAGATAGCATTGCAACGAACGTGCAATAAAATATTGAAACGCGGTAGGAAGGGAGAATACCAATCAGGCATGCTGAGTCACAAAGCGAGAAAAAAATTTACTCTTTTATACGTGTATCCCTTTTATGCTCTACTCTTTAATATGATGTTAGAGTTAAGATCCGTGGCTTTGCACAAGATGCACTTGGAACCCGACATTCATTTTTTCTAATTTTCTAACGCCTTCCATTGTTATTCATACTGCGTAGTCGGCGTGAATCTGAAAGATTTTAGTTCTAGCAGTGTGACTGTATTTTATTCCATAAACGTGTAATTTCCGGATAGACGATTAAAAACCTGCCATTAATTCTAAAATTAGCTATGTCTGCATCATAACCTCTTTCCGTTGTTGCTATAAACAAAGGAAGTGCGTCAAATGAGACATTAAATTTTTTTTGTTTATAATAATTCCGGTAGAAGTAGACCTGATGATCAACATTAACTATGGGTTATACCGAAATAATTCACTGTATGGGAAGTATTGATAAACACAGTACTAAGCTCTGTAGATCTTTGATGCTATATTTTCAGTAAGCGGAGCTGCTACAAGTTTTTCGATGATAGATTTTTCAAATCGCCCTTGAGCCATATCGTCAATCAGATTTCTATCAGGTGGTTTTCTTTCAATAGTAGACGTGAGTTCTAGTAACAGATAAAATCGATGTTTAAGATATTTCCTGATGCAGGCTGAAGTTATAGAACTGGGTGATAAGTTCTCCTGCCGTCGGGTAAAGAGGAAGAGAGAATATCGGAACACGGTATCATAAACTATTTATTGTTAAACGCTCAGATGTTTTATGTCTTATTGTCGTATCTCATGAAAGCGATGCTTGTTAGTTTTTGCTTGGCCATTGTTAATATTTCTACAAAGAATTATGGCCTTTATCGCCCTTTTCTTTAAACGTAGGACGTTGTAGATTGCAGCTTTCTTGCCGTATCTCAGTGAGAAATCACAGTGTTCACTAGCTAATTGCCAGGTTTGTATTTTCAACTGATAGTGTTAATATTAATGCTACTATAATGGAGATGGTTAGTTACTCTGAGTTACGATAAGTTATCTAAGTTGTGGAAAGTATTTTTCTAATTGGAATGCGGAATGTCGATAAAATTCCTTGTCTGGAATACCGAGTGAATAAAGCACATCGACTAGTATAGTTCTAAATATGACTTGAAAACGCTTTTACCGTTATTTTGTCGTTCTTCATGAATAAGCACATGAATGTCAATAATACTCTTTTGAAGTCAACGTTTTTCCAATAATTTATTTTAGTATCAATGTAAATTTTACAGTCGAAGTCTATATTGCTTAAGCTTGAATCAGGAGTCCAGATAATCACTAGACTAGACTGAAGAAACGCGACCGTATTTCACCCAAAACATTTTGGTGGATGACACATTGTGCAGAACTTCTTTCACGTTTTGTCCGCTTAGTGTGTTTCTACATAAAATTGCGTAACATTAGCTCTTCAATCTTTCATGGCTATAGCCAAAATAATCGTTTATTAATCCGTCAGAAAAAGATAACACAGACAATGGTCAGACATATGGTCATAAGATACAGTTTTTAGTGGTGACAGCAGGAAATATCCCATGACTAACGTAGTCTGAATCACGACGCATCAATATACGCGCTAAAAATACCGGCTTCTAAGCTTCAGCCGCGCGAGTGCACGTCGGTTCAACGAATATTTTTATATGCACTTCTAATAATAATGTACGGTCAAAGTTAGCAAATCAGTGTAATTTAAGACTTGTGACGTGGCCACTATTACTTTTGCAGTCATCAATCTATTTACGGAAGTTTTAGGAATTAACTAATGTTTATCTCCTATACGAGTGCTTATGATATTTTATTATAACGTTTCGAATAAATTAAATAATCACTACTAAAACATGTGAAAACACTAATAGTATATGTACTTAATCCAGTCAGTGCATTGGATTCAATGGATCAATTACTTTTAATACTAAGCCTAGCAAGTATTGAATGGGGCTTCTATACTGCGTTCGTACAATTGCATTACAAATGTCAGCGAATTGATCCACTTGTTCGACAAGATGTTTATTATCCGTGTAATCGCTTAAGCGACAGTCTCGTCAGCAAATATCAATAGGAAATGACAAGAACAACAACATCAAATCACATGATTCCATGACAAACTGACAGTTTCTAATGTCATTCTCTTTAGTGAGATCCGTCTCGAAGGACCAATTTATGCTCAGAATGATCTTCCTAAAGTTATAAGATCCGGTTTGAAATATTTAGTACGATGGAGGTAAAGTAATAGACTAGTTCGGAATTATGAGTACAAAATTAGCTTAAATTAGTATTAAAATGTAAACCTTAGCTCAAAGTGCACATTACCTCCCATTCCGCCGGCACGTATGGTGATTGTAATATATGGTTATTATCCGGTTTTCCCTTGATTCTCGGAGACAAATTGCGGCGTAATCGCGTAGTTGCTGGCGACAACAATGGCCGTATCTCGTGTTCTCACTTGAGATCTGTCGTGGTTATTTTAATAGTTAGGAGTGGAAACGGTTCTTCAATTGTCAAGGTTGTGAACCTCTGAGAAATAGGAATAAGGTTTCATTCACATTGTCGAAGACCGTTTTTTTCAACGGATCTTAATTAAAAAAAAAATACAGAAATTTAGTGTCAATAATAGAGAACTTAATTACTTCAATAATCTTGCAGTTTTCTACAAAGATGGTAGTAATAGTTAACAAAGTATGTATGTTGAAGTGCAAGTTATGCAGAAAAATTATTCATTGACTATGCGATGGGAAAAAACATAAAAGGCAGTTTCTACGTCTCTGTCACGACAACTATGAGTATAATGATGGATAAATATCTTAATTACCGCTCTTACGTTCTTGACATTAAAAAGAATGAGTAATTTTATGACTTGTAATTTCTTAATAACTTGTATTGCGTTTCACACACAGTTCTTTTTTCTTATACCTATTTCATTTGTGTTACTGTGGCCCATATCTTTGATGATGATGACGACCCGCTTGGTGTAATGGTCAAGAAGTTGCCTATTACGCAAGAGGTCGCGGGTTTGATCCCCGCACAGGACAAACATTTGTGTGCATGAACATGTCTGTTTGTCCGGGTCTGGGTGTTATATGTATGTATTTAAGTATATTTGTAATACCACTGTTGATTCTGATGTCTGTAACACAAGTGCTTAAGCTACTTACCACGGGGTCAGATCAATGTATGTGATGTTGTGAAATATTTATTTATTTATTTATGCAAGCGAGAGGCGAACGAGCAATTGGGTCACCTGATGGTAAGTGAACACCGCTTGTAGTGTGTGTACACCTCACCCACACATTAGGCTAGATGTAAGTTAGTATTTAAGTCATTGTATGTAGGTTAACAATAATCATTATACTCTGGACGTCCTAGGAAACAGTTGTTTCATTTGTCTCCCAATACGCCGCCTGTTCATGGCGACCCTGCCGCGTCGCGCCAGTAACAGGAGCCTGTGCGCATTCCATCCTCCTAATACGGCGCGAGATTCATAAACATTGTCACCGAGTTGACTAAATTTTGTTCGAGATGATTTATTCACTACCTATCACGCTCGGCGAAACGAGTCGACTTTATTATAATATTCCTTTGAAAGTTAATCTCACCAGCAACCATGGGCAAAACATACTCTAAGGAGGACGAAAAGGTGATTATCGCCCAAACCTCGTCAGGCGGTGAAAATAATGCGCATCTGGAACAAATGCGCTTCCATGCCAGCGCAAACACCATAATATTGCTGGGGATCATCCTTATATTGGGAATCGGAGCAATCATCGGGCTCTACAGAATCTACAGGAGGTGCCATAAGAGATTGGTGGAACGACATGTGAACGAGTTTACTCTGAGGAGGTATGCCAGCATCATTAATCGCAATCGGCAGAATGAGCTGACAGACGGGTCCAAAAATAACGTTGTGTGACAGTGAAGTGAAAAGTGTTGCGTGAAAAGTGAATACTTACATATATAGTATAGTGGTATGTACCCCTTAGCTTATACACATATGTAGTTATTTTTGTGTATTTTTTTTTCTCTCTGCACACATATAAAAGTGCGCCTTATATAGTTTTTTTTTGTGAATGTAACATGATAGTTATTCAATATAACATACTAGAATAATGTTACAATTAAACTTAATGTGTATAACCCTTAATGGCTGAAGAATTGTCCTTAATTTTGCAAGAACTTAAATCAATTAGGACTTATTTAATAAAAATTGGCCCAAGTAGGAGAGTAGGATTTATTTTGGAAACAAAACGGGCTGAGGCAAATGATGTTTTAGTTAAGTATAAATCCTTTATACAGAGATATAAGAATAATTTAAAATTAGGAAACGTAAATAGAAATGAAACTGTTTTGATTAATAGAATTTGTGAAGAATTTGATAACTTATATACTAGTATATTAACATTGTGTTCAAGAACTGTAGAAGCTTCGCCACAATCTGCAAATATGGCTAGCGACAACTTTGACTTAAAAATTGCTTTAAGCATTTTACCGGTGATGACTGATAAGGATGATAATACCAAGCAGCTTATAGAGGGTATTGAGTATTATATTTCTGTATTGACGGCGAAAGAATGTAAAATTAAATTAATGCAGTTCGTTCTCAAGAGTAGATTATCCCAGCAAGCTAAATTAAGACTCTCGCAAACGTACGACTCTATAGATGAGCTAATTAAAGATATGAAAAAACTTCTATTGCCACAAAAAAGTTACACGGCATTACAAACCAAATTAATGGCAACTAGGCAAAACACCAAAACGACTGCAGACTTCGGCAAAGAAATCTCAGAATTGTTTGTCGATCTGACCATTTCGCAAGCCGACGGTGATTCTGACAAATACGAAGTTTTAAGACCACTTAACGAAAAGTTGGCAATTAAAAAATTTGGGGACGGTTTGCGAAATAGTCGGCTAGGCACAATTATTGCGGCGCGTAATTATTCTTCTTTACAGGATGCCATTCAAGCTGCATTGGATGAGGAAATGTCTTTTCCATCAACATCAGAAGGTGTTATGGGTATGTACAAACAACATAATAACTACGCTTATAGGAGGAGACCCCAACGTGGACATTATGCAAGGCAGCGCTTTCGTGGGTTTTATAATAATAGGTCGCGAGGATATCAGGCGCGCCCTTACAGTAACCAGCAGCAGCATCAACAGGTAAAGTCATTTCAAAACAATTACTATGGAAATGCTTTTCGCAGTAATCGTGGTAGATACCTTCGAGGCCGAGGCCAGTCCACACGTGGCCACGTGAATCTCATGACAAACGAGCAGAGTGTTGAGTCAGAAACTCCGCAAATGGAATCACTGAGTCACTTTTTTCGAGACTAACTATGTGTTGTCATGTAATAGCTTGTGTAAAATTTCATGTTACATCAACAATTATTTTCATGATTGGCTTGTTGACACGGGGGCATCAATTTCTGCAATAAGATACGAATGTATTGAACGTTTACAAATTCCATTCCATAAAAATGAAATAAGTGTTACTGGAATTGGAGGAGATATAATTTCAGTCGGTTATGTTTATCTTGAACTTAACATAGAGGGTTACATATTTAAACATAAATTCTACGTATTTAAAAACTTACCATGCAAAACAAATGGAATTTTGGGTCAAGACTTTTTCCAAAAATTTCAAGCAATAATTGATTTTGAGTTAAATTCTTTACAATTACATACAAATAACAATGAGCAAGTAACAATTAATTTTGAATACATTATTACAACTTCTAAAAATTCTTATTTGATGATACCACCGAGATGCGAGTCAATACACTATGTTAATACGGACATGAGAGGTGATTTAGTAGTTACTTCTCAACAATTATGTGACGGAGTGTACTTAGGCAGTACATTAGTTCGAACAGACAACGGAAAAATACCTATAAAAATTTTAAACACGCGGGACAAACAAATAAAATTAAGTAGCTTCAATTTGAATTTAAGAAAATTAGATGAATATTTTATTTGCACTTTTGAAAAACCCATTATGAACAGTGACAGAGTTAAAAAATTATTTTCATTGCTGAATTTGTCAGGATTAAATAATGAGGAGCAGAAGTCAATTGAAAAAATCTGCGCTAAATTTCCCGATATATTTCATTTACCCGGTGACAAATTGTTGACCACTCCTATATATGAACAATCTATAGACCTCAAACCGAATACGGTACCAATCTATACCAAACAATATCGGTTACCTAACTCACAAAAATCGGAAATAGACAAACAAATTCAGAATATGTTAAATGACGGTATTATAGAGGAATCTAGAAGTCCTTGGTCAAGTCCGTTACTATTGGTTCCGAAAAAGTCTGATTCATCAAATGGAAAGAAATGGAGAGTAGTTATAGACTATCGTAAGTTGAATAATCAAATACAAGACGATAAGTTTCCGCTGCCGAATATTAATGAGATTTTGGATTCTTTATCAGGAGCTGTGTACTTCACGCATTTAGATCTTTATCAAGGATTTTTTCAAATTAGTTTAAAACCATCGAGTAGACCTTGTACAGCGTTCACCACAGGCAAAAATCAATATCACATGACCCGGATGCCAATGGGCCTCAAGTCAAGCCCTAATAGTTTCAGCCGTATGATGACAATAGCGATGTCTGGCCTTAATTACGATAAATGCTTAATATACCAAGACGATCTGGTCGTCTTTGGAAGAAATCTTAATATTCACAATCAAAATTTAATGGATGTTTTCAGTAGACTACGCAAAGTCAATTTAAAATTAAACCCCGTAAAATGTTGTTTCTTACAAAAAGAAATGCTTTATTTAGGACACGTTATATCCCAAAACGGAATTTTACCAGATAGTAACAAAATTAAAATCATCGAAAATTATCCAACACCAAAAACAGCTGACGAAACAAAACGGTTTGTTGCCTTTGCGAATTATTACCGAAAATTCATACCTAAATTTGCAGAAATAGCACTACCGTTAAATAAAATTTCATGTAAAAATGTTGTTTTTTCTTGGACGCGAGAATGCAACAATTCATTCAATAAATTAAAATCAGCCTTGATGAAACCACCAGTTTTACAATACCCCGATTTTACAGATAGTAATGAATTTTTATTACAAACCGACGCTTCAGGAAAGGCTATAGGATCTGTGTTATGTAATAGAGATGGTCGACCTGTAGCTTATGCTAGTCGAAGTTTGAATAAGGCGGAAATTAATTATCCTACTATCGAAAAGGAACTCTTGGCGATAGTGTGGAGTATAAAATATTTTCGGCCTTATTTATACGGGAAAAGGTTCAAGATACAGACCGACCATAAACCTCTTATGTATCTGTTTAGCATGCGTGATCCCTCGAGCAGGTTGTTAAAATTTAGATTATTATTAGAAGAATATGATTTTCATATAGAATATATAAAAGGAAAATCAAATGCAGCGGCGGATGCTTTATCGCGAATAAATATTTCATCTGATGATTTAAAAGCCATTAATGAACAAGTATGTGTAATGACAAGATCCCAATATAAAAACTTAGAGAAAAATAAAAATACAAGTATCGGTCAAAGTATTTCGGCGGATAATATTGACACTAACTCGAGGCCTGCGCAACCGAGAGTTGTGGAAATAATTAGAAAACCGAAGTATTTTACTGAACTCGTATTATGTGATGATAAGAAAATAAATAAAGTACTTAGAGAAGAAATCGTAGATAAATATAAATATTGTGTGTATGTGCCTAGGAAATTAACTATCTACTTAAATACAATGTCCCGATCGTCTATTACGCGAGTCGAATTGATGAGGGAATTGTTATTAATATGTAAAAAATATAAAATTAGTGAAATATGTATCCTACGAAATGATAAAATAAAGGATATTTTGCCTGGGCTTATAAATACAATTAATAATTATGATAAATGGCACGATTTACGCGTGTGCATTATAAACAACGCACAACGAATAAATAATTTGGACGATAGGAAGATTATATTGAACGACTTTCACTTGTTGCCTACAAGTGGCCACGCGGGCATCAAGCGAATGACGAACAATATTAAAAGATATTATTATTGGCCAAGTATGGAAAAAGATATTGTCGACTATGTAGCTAAATGTGAACATTGTAGCAAACAAAAGTACTCAGTAGGCACGAAGCAACCTATGGTGATAACAACCACCGCAAACTCAGCCTTCGAAAAAACTTTCTTAGATATAGTAGGTCCACTTCCAAAAGACTCTAATAACTTTTGCTATATACTAACCCTACAGTGTGAATTAACTAAATTTACAGAGGCGTACCCACTTCAATCAAAAGATTCGGTAAGTGTTGCATCCGCATTAGTTAATAATTTTATTTTAAGATTTGGCATACCTAAAACAATAGCAACGGATCGTGGTTCCGAATTTCTTTCAGCAACAATGAAACAAATATGCCAACTCTTAAAAATAAATCAAATAGCCTCCACTGCGTATCATCACGAGAGTATTGGAGCCTTGGAAAATTCACATAAAACCATGGGTGCGTATTTAAGAACATATTGTCAAAATAAAACAGATCATTGGAGTAGCTGGTTGCCGTATTGGTGCTTTGCATACAATAATACAGTACATTGTGAGACAAAGTATACACCTCATGAGTTGGTGTTTGGTAAAAAATGTGTATTACCTTGTAACTTTAGTGGAGACACAGTAGATCCTTTATACAGTCATGATAATTATCCCTTAGAGTTCAAATATAGACTGCAATTAGCGCAGAAGGATGCTCGGGATAATTTACTAAATAGCAAATTAAAGCGTAAAAATAAGTATGATCTTATGAGTAAGCCTGTATATTATAATAAGAACGATATGTTATGGTTAAGAAATCCTTCAAATAACAAGATGGATCCGATCTATTTAGGACCATACTTAGTACTAGAAGATCTTGATTGTAATGTCAAAATTATTAAAAATGGCAAAGAAGACATTGTGCATAAAAATCGTACTAAACCATACATAAACAATAATTAACGAAATGTAATAAATAAAAATATATATATCTACACATGAATATTATGATAGCTTATCATAAATGAAATGTATTGTTCTTAATATTTTATTACACTACTATAACTGTATATTTGATCTTTTATGTAATATCAATACAAAAAAAAAATATGTATTAATTTTTTTTTTCTCTTAAGGGGGAGATGTAGTTTTTTTTTTTGTATTAAAATTGTTTTTTGAAAATATTAAAATTTATAAAAATTAAATTTTCTAAAAAAAAAAAAACGGGGGAGGTGTAGTGTGTGTACACCTCACCCACACATTAGGCTAGATGTAAGTTAGTATTTAAGTCATTGTATGTAGGTTAACAATAATCATTATACTCTGGACGTCCTAGGAAACAGTTGTTTCATTTGTCTCCCAATACGCCGCCTGTTCATATTGCCTCTAAAACCCCGCACACTCCCCAACTGAGCATCGTTAACCTTACTCACCAGCAGCAACATCGCATAACAGTAACAAAGTGCTACTTCATTGTGGTCTTCTGTAAGATTGAAGCACTTCCTCTGACTAGCTGCTGATTCGAAAGGAAGTTCCACTAAGCTCTCTGCCTTTTGATGATGGATGAGGAGTTTTAGAGACAGGAAACGCATCTGCGACCCTAGTAGAGTTGTCAATGTCATTGAGTGGCGGTGATCACTTGCCATTAAACGATGATGTTGCTAGCTTGCCTCCTTATTACACAAAAGAGAAACGAATTATCTTTTGCCTCCTATCGTTTGACAAGCAAATCATTCGTGTTTACCTGACATAACCAACAATTTTCCGCACAGTCATCTATTACATCAGACCTAAGAAATCTCACGTACGATAACGTGAACAATTACAAATGCCATATGAGTACATAAGTATTCGATTGCTTCTCAAAACCGCCGTGATTCTTTGCATTCCGCTCACACTCATTACTGAAATAGGAGCTTTGTGGAGGTAGTCCACTTTGAACGCCCAATTTTGCGCACCCGCAACTTGAACACCCATTTGGGTGCTCAAAATGAAATAGATCATAATATTGGTAACCTTTAAAAGACATCCCCTTCATTGTGAAAATTGTGTAATCAGTCTTCCTTGTTTTTTAAATGAAATGTCCTTTTGTTTTTTGTTGTATGCGGGTGCTTGATCTATTTGCGCATAACCGTTGTAGGTGGTAGATAATAACAGATCGCACTGATATGTAAATAAGATTCCCCCACGTAGATTCGTGGATAGAAAATTGGACGATGGAAAATAAAACATTGTGTCAACACGTAATTCACATTGAAAACATAAAATGGGAATTGCAGAGGTTGAACTCCAACACAAATATATCAATAGGTTCTCAAAGTGGATTACCTCTATATTTGTATGGTATGCGCAGGCGTCGTTTTCGTGCAAAAATGCACGACGTACACTTACTCCTGTCGTGACGTGTTGTTGGTATGAGCATTTTTGTAGAAATGCGTGATTATTGGAGGTTTGGAATTGGCATTTTTCCATGTTGCCAGGAATGTCTTTATGAATGAGGATGTAGCTTGAAGCTATGGTTGTGTGCGAATTTGTTTGCGGTTTGTTTACTTATTTATTTATTAAGTAGTAAATGGTTTTCTGGGACTGCAGTCCTGGACCCAGAAACGTCTCGTTTCTTTCGGGGACTTAATAATTATCTAAGTGTACATATGGATGGTTAGATACTAAAGTCTTACCATTCAGGGAGTGCTAGCCTTAATCTTGATAAATATTACTGCTACTATGATAAATTGGTCCTTTTACAAAGGTATTTGAATGGTTATCTGTTAAATATTCTTACAGATAGATACGTTATTAAAATAAAAAAGTATTTTTTATTAAATTATACTTTCGTATAACTGGATGTTTTACGTTGCAAATAACTAGATAAAGCAAATTCTTCTTCTCCATAATGAACACTAGAAGCATTTTTTATACAAAATAGAAATCACAAATTCCTTCCTCGTCATTGCGATAATCGCGTAATTGTCAGTCGCTGATGTATTCGGAATTGTGATCACATTAAGGGCAGTCGGACAGGCCTGCCATCGGGGACAGTTATAAATATGACGAGTCACCGCACCTGATCTGTCTCTGGCTTGGCTGGTGTGGGGAATGTTGATAGATTGTTAATGCGTTGATTAGGGGACTTAATAATAAATTTGCTGGTGTGGACTATTATTTATTAATGCGTTGATAAAGGGATCAATGGTATGCTGTACGCATTTTGTTTGCAAAAAGACAACAACTTTTGTTATGGAACGTTTGGGATGTGTTCATCAGGTGAATTCATCTATTTCAGATGAAAATGTTGGTCCCGACTATGTTTCAAAAAATTTCCTAGTTTCAAGAAGTTGCCTTTTGGACCAAGAGGCCGCGGGTTCGATCCCCGTCCAGCAGAAAGATTTCTGTGCATG
The DNA here is from genome assembly GCA_958496325.1 of Nomophila noctuella. Taxonomy (NCBI): domain Eukaryota; kingdom Metazoa; phylum Arthropoda; class Insecta; order Lepidoptera; family Crambidae; genus Nomophila; species Nomophila noctuella. The sequence goes on from OY292501.1 coordinate 11,025,615, forward strand.
AACATTTCTGTTTGTCCTGGCCTGTGTGTCATATGCATCTATTTAATTATATTTAAATACCACTATTGATTCTGGTGTCTGTACTTAAGCTGCTTAAAACGGAGTCAGATCAATGTATGTAGTATTTAGAAAAAAAGGGGATTTGGAAGTCAGATTGCAGACATAATGACAAATCAATATTATAGTCGCAACGTACCCTGGGTGCACAATTGATGTTACTAAGATAAAACGCGTGGATGAAGAAGTCACAAAGTGACAGACCTTAAGTCCACAATGGTTGCTACCGGAATAAGACGCAAAAATGAGGGAATGCGGAGGTATGGTAAACAAAGCACATAGCCGTCTGACCTCAGCAGCCGGGCCATACCTTGCATTCCTCCTTCCCTCTTATTAACGAATTCCTCCAGCGCCCGAGGATTGGTTCGTGATACGAGCGCACGCGCCGCACGCAGGGATCGAATCCTGCGCAGTGCGTTTGGTTCCAGTGAGGAGAAGGAAGGAAACTCCTGGATTTATATTTAAGTCCAAAAGAATTTGTTTGGAAATCAAATCTATATACTAATGTAATACAGCTGAAGAGTTTGTTTGTTTATTTTTTTGAATGCGCTAATGCCAGCAACTTATGGTCCGATTTTTTTTTGTGTTGGATAGTCCATTTGACGGGAAAGGCTTAAGGCAATTGTATATGTTTTAATAGTAAGTAGTTAATCAATAGAGCATTTTTTTGTGTTGGATAGTCCATTTGACGACGAAGGCCCTAGGCAATCGTATATGCCTATGTTTTAATATTGAGTAGTTATTCAGCAGTAGCATAAAAAACTACTTGACGTGAGGCATTTGAGAACGAAATACAAAAATAGTAGTTTTTGAATTTCGTTCTAAGATGCCTCACTGTGCTTACTTTACTCTAGCTCGACGTAAAATTGCCTGCAAACGTCAGATTCCCAGACAATTTGGTGATTTAAGGTTTTTGCTCCGTAGCTACTGTTGGTATGCTGATTTTTTTATCAAAATTATTATTCCTGGTAGCTTGCGCGTTTCCTATATTAATTCCTTCGGGGTATCGTGATATATTTGTATTTTAAATAAATTCCTTTGTATTATTATAAGCTAATTTCTTTGTGGAATGTAACTACTGTTTTTGTTGTGAATACGTATCGAAATCTCAGTTTTGTACTTAAGTATAGGAACACACTCGGTCCAAAAAACGCGACCCAAAGTTCGGTGGAACTACGTCTGCAATGCATTTTAATTAGGTGACATACCTACCATGCCAAAAATGAACTTTGGCTGAAATTCGGTCGCGATTTTTTCGCTAAGTGGGTTTCTACACTACATACGGGCCTTTTTATGGAAATCCTGTACAGGCTGGCATAATAATATGGGTTGTTCTCAGACTATATTGAGTGATAAGTATCACTTCTAGTGGTTATCTACTGGCGCCAATATTAAAAGTACCACGTGAGAATCAAATCGAATAGATTATTAAACAAGAGATACTCGTAATTACGAGTACACAAAAAGGTGGAAAGGCAGTACTTAAAACTTGTAATAATATGGGATAAATGTCGTGTAAACTCAGAGCTTTGCATAAATATTTGAGGAAACACCAGGTAGGCTAGCCAAGATGCCACTTTGTCGAATTCGCCAAACGCTTTCGAAGCGACTTATCTCCTTCCCGCTCAAATAAATAGTTCGTATGCGGGATGGCAATATAAGTCGCGACGAAAGCGTATGGCGAATTCGTCAAAGTGGCATCTTGGCTACAGGCCCTGATTTGGATTATAAAATACTTGGTGTTACGCGACGAATTCTTTAATATTCCGGTACTTATTCGGACGGAATCAAAACTGGTTCTAAACAAATTGCGTAAGTCGTAGCAAGATCAGAGGCCTAACCATCAAGTCTTATAGCGATCTAAAAACCAGTGAGTAAAAGAGATGCCGCCGTACATCATGTAAAGCGGCATCTCTCTTACTCCCTTGTTTAAAGATCGCTTTAAGACTAGATGGTAAGGCCTCTGGTGTACAGTAGTTAGTAGTGAATACATGGTATATTTTATGTACAGGCGATAAGGTTCAAATTTGAATGGTTTTTGTATCGTTATTGCAAGTCAATGTTTATATACTAGGTATAAAAGCCTTTTGTTAGTGCTCGTATATGAGTTGGCGACCTTTAAAGTAGTTTTAGTAGCTACAGCCACTGGGTTTACAGCCGTAGTGGAATGGTTCCGGGTTCAGCTCTCGGTCAAATCAATTTATTGAATGAACTCTAAATTGATTTGCGTTTAAGTTTATTACACTTAACATGCGTTTATTCACATGTATTCATTTAGTCTTGTGTTATGTGTGGGATAGTAGTAGAAGTATGAAGTAGCAAATCAAATAATTATTGTGGTTATCATAAGCTCCAATCGTTTACAAAATTCTTAACAAATTTTATTATACACAACCCGGGGAAAAATATCAGTTGGAAGACTTATAGCGCATAAGTTATTCTGTAGTCATTTTGCCTTGTTTAAAATCTTTTTAGGAAAAAACAGTTTTTATATAAAACTAGCGGCCGCCCGCGACTCCGTCCGCGTGGATTTCGATTTCCAATATCATATGTGTTATTCTGATGTATAAGCTATATTGTGGTAAAGTTTCATTTAAATCCATTCAGTAGTTTTTACGTGAAAGACTAACAAACATCCATACATCCATACTTACAAACTTTCGCCTTTATAATAGTAGTAGGATTAATAAGACCCCTAATTGTAACATGCAGTATCATTTACCATCTGGTGACTGCAAACTGTTGTAAATAAAAGAAAGATTTAGGTATAAATACGCAAGATTAACTCTCAATTACTAGTTTCTTGAAGGTTTTCTCCAATCATATACCAGTTCGGTCATTGTCAAACCAATGAACCAAGTGCAGTGTTCAATGAAATGTGCACAGAACACGACACTTTCTATATACGTGCAAATCTGAGATGGTTGAATGAATAGCTTACACTTCACTTCCAGTTTTGACGGCAGGCTATGGATATTTGACGACGAGATCGTACGTCACATTAGTATTTCTGCCTTGTTTAGAAATTTTGGGACTATTTTAAGCAATAATACAAATTAACTTTTAACGTAATTTTACAATTTATTTATAAGTTTATTTTAATTGGGTTAACCCCGTTTATATATGTTAATGTTAATAATGCTCTCCTAGCCCATAAAACAAAAGGCACAGTTAAAACAGTTTTATATATTTCTTCTTCTAATTTCATTATTGTGGACCAATGAATCCTTTCTAAGCCTTGAACCTGATAATCTTTTTATAGATTTGTGCCGCTTTAACTACTTCCCAAATTACCCTAAGCCATTTATCATCATCGGTCTTTACGTCTATTTCAGACGATTTAATCATTATCATGTGAAGACGAGGCCATGCATTTCCTTTCATGACTATGCGGACCAATTCTAGTTTATCTACACACAAGAAATGTCAGCTATCTCTAGCTATAATACCAAAAATGCCTTTAAAACAACAAATCACTGACAACAGTCTGTATCGTCGAACTAGGAACTTTCTACTCAAACGTCAAAGTGTTACGGCGAAAGTACGACAGAACAAGTATTTTGGACAGTTTTCACTTTCCTCCGAGCACTTATATCATCACTGATAATATTATTCATAAGGTACTAATGTAATCCGACATTCACCTTGAACGTTGTTTTATACAAGTTTCTTTTGCATACTGGTTTGTAAATGCAAACAGCTTTTAATCAAAAGTAGCTGTGTAAGAACTCGTAAATATAGAAGTCAGTCACTCGTCTGTCTGTCGCTTTACAAACAGCTCTTAAAGTTTTTAGTTAAGTCTCGTAAAAACAAAAAATTAAGTACTAGCACTTAATAGGTCACTTTTGCTTTGTTTGACTGTCCTGAAGACTAGCGAGCCCTAGGAGACGCCTTTGTCCAGAAGTAGACTGCTATAGGCTGATAATGATGATGATGATGATGAATAAATCTAGTTCAAAAGAAAAATGTTCGTTTCTTAGAAGGACGCGGGATTTTTAAAGCGGGCAACGCACAACCCTATATGTGTAAGGTATAGTTGTTGATGTCCATTGTCAATGAGCAGCATTAATCTTAATTGACTTGAGATTAGTTGATACTTTGACACCAAATATCCGACTCCAGAGCTGAACCGACAGATAGCAAAATCATTGTACCAATTGTAAATCTATACTAGTATTATAAAGAGGGAAGATATGTATTTTTGTATGTAACGAATAAACTCAAAAACTACTGGACCGATTTGAATAATTCTTTTACAGATGTTTAGCTACACTATCCTTGGTTAGTATAGGGTACTTTTAATCCCGGAAATGTGGGGGGAATTTGGTATATTTGAAAAAAGAAATTACGCGCGGATGAAACCGCGAGCGGAAGGCTAGTGTAATATAATTGTAAAATAAATACTTTGACCAACTAAAGCTGTAACTTCTGTGTCACATCCTGCCTAAGAAATATAAGACTAGGTTTTTAACCTTCATTTGCAATCGACCTCACTTCGATATCTCTCGATCTAAACTATCGACATCGAATCGTGTCGTATTAAATTTCGCCAGAGCACCTGCCTATACGCAGCTATCATAGATTTCATCTCACTAGATAATTGCGTACCAATTGATACAAGCTAGGATGTGTCAAATCATATGTTTTGAGCATTGATTTACGTAAGTTTTGCCCTCGCCTACTTCGAAATTGGCACTAAAATAAGAGCGAGACAGCACGTTGACCATTGATTTAAACAGGTGGCTGTCAACGTGCTGTCTCGCTCTAAGAAGCGATTGTCGCTCTTATTTTATTGCCAATTTCGAAGTTTGGTGTGGGCAAATCTAACATTTAACTCTATGGCTTTGGGGCAAAATATTGTAGACAACTTTGCGGGTTTTTTAATTGAGTGTTTATATGTAAAATGTTACAAATAAATATGTATATAGGAAATTTATGAGCACAAGGCGAGATCGTGATTGCCATTAACATACGAATAGGCATTTCGTTGTGTAAAAACTTCTAAAGTAGCCTATTTGTAAACAGATGTCGATGGAGTCGTGTCTAGTATAGCAAGGGTTACGTATGGCTTTTTAATTTTGCCTAAGAAACAGGTGGCTGATTAAAAAAGATAAAAAGTACCGTTCTACTGAAGAACGAAGGCCTTCTTGGTTAAAAGTCATAAATAAATAGATACCATCAGTAGTAGCTAATTAATCACTAGGCATTACAAACATGGGTTGCTAAAAACAAATCCGAACTATTTTACACAGCTATAATTATGTAAAACCATTATTCGTAAAAAAAAATCTTTACCCTTTTAGGAGTTCCCATCATAATAATGTACTCGTTTCACACCATATTTTGTACCTTATCACCTAAGGATAAGATCCAAACCCTATAAAAATTAAATTCTTGCTCCGCGACAAAAGGGGTAATTATTCCCTCAAAATGTATAAAGGGTGCATTAAGGACAAAATCGCAAGTATAAATAGTCCTTTACACACAGATTACACCGAGTAACAGCATATCTGTTGCATGAGATTTTATACATGAATCTGAATAGTTTTTTCGCGCTGATTACAAAAATGAATGCCGTTTTTATGTAACAGCTCTAGTTTTTGAGTTACGGAGTGACAGACTTTTTCATGGAAAATGCACATAGGTTGATTTTCAAAAAAATATAAAAATGCCCATTCTGTTTTTTTTTTAGATTTTCTGGATTGAGTTGTATTATGAGTTGTATTTTAAATGCTCCAACAACAATCAGGCCTCATAGGCCCATTCCAGTACCCCAAATACCTCTCCTACATACTGCGAAAGACCTGGTGAAAGAGCTCTCTTTTTTCCATGCTTAGGTCACCGGGATTTTCAGGGAAAGAGTGTAGATAACTGTGAAGGTAGTGAAATTTTATACCTATGTTGCACCCAAGCTGCTGGAAGTGCATCAGCAACTGTTCAACGTGCTGAATGTAGCCGTCAGATTTCCTATTGCCCAATAAATTTCTCACTATCCAAACACACACTTTCCATGCACTTTTCTCGACAGCTGGCATGTGGTTGATATTTTTTTTAATCATCTATCAACTTCCTGATTTGCAGACCATCAAAAAAACCATAAAATAGCAATTTATAGCAATCAAAACCACCGTCATCACCGTACAACTGTACCACTGCCGTCGTTTTCGGATTGTCCGCCGAGCACTGGTCTGGATTTTCCATAGATGTAAATGGTTGCTGTGGTGTTGATGTGTCACTAATACTCAAGACTGGTCTAATGATAGATTTTAAGTTTGAATATATCCACATATATAAATAGTGGTCTTTCCAATGATTTTCGTTACCCAGAAATAACAGTCTTTATGACGGTTGGATGAGTTCACGTCAAGTCATAGGTAGCTTTGTACTTAAATGTAAATATTTTTTTGTTTGCCTACAATTGCATAGATCAACCCAACTATAACACATCAAACTTGGTATCCAAGGTTTTGCGTTTGATGGTGACAAAAACCCGAAGTAGTCAAAAAATGCTATTTTCACACAGTCCACATATAAAAACTAAATTATTGGACCACAAAATACTCCAAAAACAACACAAAAACAATCAAGATTATTCAAACATGTCCATCTGAAGAAATTATAATGAAATTAAAAAAGAAACCCGTTAAGTTACATCGCTATTGACAGGAGCTATCGACTACCTATGCAAATCAAGGCGGTACCTGTATCTCACAAACTAGAGCTGCTACAAAAAATCTGAAGGTAGATTTGAAATCAGCGCACCCAAATTAGTAAACAACAGTAGAAAAATTTCATGCAACAAAAAAAAAGTTTGATTTTGTAACCCTGTGTTATCTTTAAACGTAAACAGATACGGCATACGGATGACGCGACGACTGAGTAACCACTGCAAATATAGGCGCAGGCGCAGAAGCGATGACTTAACCTCGTACGAAGTCTAGGAAACACTGGGCAGTTTTTAAACAGTGATTCAATGTTTTGCAATGCAAATAGTATTTATAACGATAATGATACTCGTTTTAATATGGAATGGCATTGCCTTCATGATTATCAAGTTCATTCTATATATGACAAGATAAGATATGTTCGATATTAATGAAACATAATTCAAAATTACCTTTTTTGTCGTTCTTACCTAACCACAGGAGCTTCGACCAAATGGGCTCCAGGTCCTGTAGCTTATCCATGGCCCCAAATCCATGCGGAACGTCAAACTAAGCATTAGTCTTTCCTAATTTAAATCTACTATTTACTTAGTCAGATAAAATTTGTCTGCCTCTTGTAAGCCATGTAAACCCATTTTCACCAAGCAAATTGTGACTTCACTAACATCCACTCTCTTTATTTTCCCCAGGGCTGGTCGTAGAAGGAAAAACCACCTTCCCCTGTACACAGACGACGATGGACACGACCTGAGCGACCTGGGCATCGGCACGTCCAGCACTAAGAGCAGTCTCAGCGAAGACTGCGACACACATAGCTTAGCTGTAAGTATTGGTGGCTGTGGGACTGGAGTTTGATTTCTTGTTGAAGATCTGTTAGGTATAACTTATGTAGCTTTGAGTCTCGCAAATTATGTTTAAATGAGCAGTACTAGCTGAGTAGCCTGTTTTAAAATAAATTTAGTAAGAAAATTTGGTGCTTCGAAAACATCTTTCCATTAGCTAGCATTATCACTATTTTAAGAACAAACATTTTCAAACTGAGATGATTCGCGCCTATTTAGATTTAGTCACTACCTTATCTTATCTTTGCTCTTATTTTTTCATTAACTCTGCCAGCTAGTACAATTTATAAAAAAAGTCGTTCTTCATTGATATTGTTTGTACTTAGTCGTTCTTATTTAGTGCACCGTGTTAGAAGGTTTTAATCTTCGTGATTTTGGGTGACCTGGGCACCTAAGATTGATTATTCGACATTTTTAGACTATCGAAGTGTGCCTTACAGACTTTTTGATTTATGTTTTTATTTTCAGAGCGACGGTATCGATTTGGATAAGAACCATTCAGATGTCGATAACCTGTCCAACTGCGAGAACAACCGCAAGCTCGGCTCGAGCACAAACGAATACGACACTTGCACTACCACGACCATCAGCTCGCCCGAACCCGAGGAATACACCTACGAGGGCGCCATCGAAGGTTACAAGTCCAGGATAATCTCACAAACTAACAGCAGCATCGTCAAAACTGTAGTCAACAACAACTTCAAAGAAAAGTCACCCGAAAAACAAAACGGCGACTTAAACCGAATCAGGACAAGCGTAAGCAACAAAATAGAAGAGAAACTCTCGTCTTTCCAACAAGAAAGGTCGAATGACGTGAAGAACAACAACCAAAAGAAGGACTTGCCGAAAGTCGACATCCACAAACGAAGAGAACAATTTGAGAGGGAGAATTCGCAAGAGTCACAAATAAGCAAACCAAAACTACCTGATATTGCAAACAAAAAGTCAATTAAGGAAAGACTGTCTAGTTTAGAAAAGTTCACAGAAGAAACTCAAATACAAAAATCTACAAGCGACCTTAACAAGTTACCTGCAGAAGTGAAACCTTTGAAAGAACGGTTATCGTCACTTGAAAAAGTCAAATCTGCCTCAGTTGAGTCTGACCGCGCAAAAAGGTTGTCGAATAGTGATTTGAGTAACGCTAGATCTTTAAGAGAGCGTTTGTCAAGCCTCAAATCTCAGACATCTGAAGAAGAGGTTAAAATCACCAAGACAGAGGTCAAGGAAGTTTCAATGAGCCTGAAAGAGAGATTGTCTTGCCTTGATGCAGCGAAAAACAAGGAAATCCCTAAAATATCCGTCGAAGAAGAACTTTGCCACAATGACAAAGTTGATATTAACATGGATATCAAAGAAGAAAGTGACTCAAATGATAAGATGAACGACAGCTCCTTGAAATCAAGCTTGTCTGGAATAGAAAGTCAAATGCAAAGTTTCTGCCGATCCCTTGACAGTTTAGACATTAACGGGCAGTCTTCTCCAAATTCCTTTGAAAGGGTTCAAAGTTTGGAAGACTTCGATTGCCCTGAGATGCAAAACAATACAGTGCCGAGTGACATTGAAACTGAAGATAGCGGTATTCACACCGCCCGTGACTCCTGCGTGCCACCTGACGACATCGCAGATTTGACTCAAGTAGCCTCTCCTATAGGAGAACCTATGGTTGAAATATCTGAATATGAGTCGTCTAACGAGGACAGCGCAATGCCCTTGGAACCAACAAAGATCGAAGAGCCTGTCGAGAAAATTCCAGAACCAATCCAGACAATTATGCAGGACATTATAGTTGAAGAAATAGAAGAACAAGATAGTAAAGCTGAAGACACTGACAGTGGGAGTAACTATGTTCAAGCTGTGTCACAGCCGGAAGAATTGAGTGTCACTGAAGAAGTAACTGAAATACAACTTGATAAAGAAGATGAAGATACTCTAAAGAGTTTGGATAATCAAGATACGAGTGTAAGTTTGAATGAACCTCTATCGACCGGATCGGAAGGCGACACGGTGGTGTTTGAGGGGAAGATGACTATACATTTAAACTTGAATGAAATATGCAACAATATGAAAGCTGGTGCTGGGAACAATTCTAACTGTAATCAAATTAGCACTACTAACGATATTAACAAGAGCATGCCAATGGTAACTGTTTCTAACATAATTACAACAACTAACATCTCGCCAAAAAATTCCATCAAAACACTAAAAACATTAACCGATAGTCACATTTCGCTTACTAACAAACTCGCTGATGTAACGTACACATCTGAATGTATCAATGAGGTCAATCATGATTCATGTAATCAGACAAATAATTGCATAGTTACATCTAACAATCAAAGCAATGACGTCACCAATTATAATCGTAACAAAGCAGCGACTCCCAACGGTGAAGTGGTAAGTAGCTCTCAAGATTCTAATCCATTCTGGCAGAAAAGAACAAAACGTAGCATTGAACCAAATAGACGGAAAACTATACTCTTTATTAATAACAAAGTAACAACAAAAACTATAACCAGTAGTACCAATGCAGGTGCCAAAGACACCACACAGGTATAAAGTAAATATGGCCTAGGGACAAACCTTTCACTTAGTCTATTCACTTTCTCATATATTGCACGAACGGCAAGATAGATGAGGATGTTTGATAATGGACGTAATTTTCTAGAATTTTTATGATCTCTTGATCTCACCTATACATCCTTACTCCCTTAGCACAACTTTGCATCAAACAAACGAATATAATACACTCCTTAGCCACCAAAATACGTACTAATTTATTTGTTTTGTGATGTCCGTTCAGTAACAATTCATGTCGATGTAGATTTACAATAAAACCCGTTTCATCGTCAACCTAATAATTTAACGTGCTAAAATATATTAATTCCTAGCACTTAGCGAATCATAAATACATTACAGACAATCATCATACATAACTTTATCATTAGAAGTACTTAGACTTAATTAAACAGGGTTAAGAAAATGTAGTGCCCATTAACGTCATATGTATAAATATCCTATTTATTATACGACCTTATTAGACCACGTTATACTATAGATGTAGACCCATTCATTATTCGGTAGAACATTTATTCTGAAACGTGATATTTGTATATTCATTTTACCGAAAATATATGTTACACTGTTATGTATGAGTTTTATTTATATATTAGTTAGAATCCTTCGTATCTGTAATATAAATCGAGAAATGATGGTAATTGGATTTCACTTATAAAAGTAATTGATAAATCTGTGCCAAGTACTCGCGTTGTAGATAAGTCTTATCGTCTCCCATATCTTAAGCAAACTTATTAGGCGTTCTATCTTGTGAATGCGAATAGTAAGCCAGTAAGATAAAGTCATTGCTTGGCGTAGGCCTCTTTACAACCGCTTTAATATTGAATGTTCTATTATAGAGCTAGGTATCGTTACATCAGCTTATGGTGATGGGTAATGTAAGGTAAGACATCGATTTACGAGTTTTCGCTTCATTTAATCTTCATTTGCGCCGCATGTTGTGCTAACAACTCGTCTCGCTCGTTTATTTTGCACGATGCCTATTCTATTTAATCTAATTCTTTGGTATTAAGTTAATTTAAGTTGTTATTTTTTGTTCTTAATCCGTCTTTTGTTTTAGCTTGTTATAATTCTGTCAGTGCGTTGTTTTGTACTAGAGAAGAAGACAGTTGTGTTAATTTGTGTGAATGTTGCAGGTAATTGATGCTCTTGAATTGGCATTCCAAGAATTAGATTCAGAGGACAGTTTTGATAACAAAACTATGGGTGATTCTGTTAAGGATGAGGTTAAGCCTGTGAAGGTTGATAACAAAGTTGACCTTCTGGGTGATTTCGACGTGGACAGCAAGATAACTGTGGCTCCTCTGTATGAGAACATAGATATCTTCTATCAGAACAGTGTGGATGAAGCAGGAGCGTTCCCTCTGGATTTGCCGGCTAATGCCTTGGAACCGCCTAAAGAGAAGCCGCCTCCACCACCAGCAGATGATAGTGCAGAAGATGAACTTCTTGGAAATGTAAGTAATAATTATATCTTTTTGAGCTAAGACTGTGTATTGTATGGATGGTTCAATATTTTGACTACCTTTTTTGTGTTGAATGTGATTTGTATCCAATATTTTTTTCGTAAGTGAAAATTGAATAACATAAGACACGTACAAAATAAGACGTCTTGTGTGCCTTTAAGAAGTTTATGCATAGATATACAACGGTTTCGGTGAAATAGCAACCATTAGCAATTAATTAGTTTATCAACCGCGATAAAATAATTAAAATCCAGTGAAACGTGTAACATACGTAAAAAGTAGTTTGGTACTTTGAAGTAAACACGTAATCGTAGGTACATATTTTGAAAATGAGCTGTCAGCTGTAGTGTCAAATGTCATCGTAAAATTGTATGTTTGGCATTCTTGGCATTGTTAATTTAGACATTTGACGGTGTACAGTTAAAAGTGGAACAAGTTTTAAATATTTATTTCAATAGTGTAAATATGTGTTTTTATACAGTGCAGAAACTAGAAGTAACTCTTGATATTGAATAATTAACGGTTTTAATTAAATTTGAATTAAAGTCTCTGGACTAAATATTGTCAACTTAACAACAACTAAATTCATAACAAGTACACTAGTTTGACGGGCCCGTTGGTCTAGTGGTCCGAGACCCTGGCTACAAAGCCAAGGGTCGCGGCTTCGAATCCCGCTAGGGGCAAACATTTGTGTGATGAACTTCGGCATTTGTACTCGAGTCATGGATGTTTATAAAAGTATTAAAGTAGGTCTATCCGTTCCCTCACTTCCATAGTACAAGCTTCGAGCTTAGTTTGGGGCTAGGCGAGTAGTGAGTTAGACCAAAGTTTTTTTTTATTATTTACATATTTATTAACTACTCAAACACGCGTAGTGATTAAACCAACACCCGTAAAGATTTTAATGAACAAAGTTTTTAACCGTAGAAAAAATTAAGCTATTTTTTCCTGCTTTCACTTGCAGGGCAACTTCAAACACACCAGCTCCGCCCGACGCATCAAGAAAGAGATCCGCAACAAGCGAACCAGCTTCTTAGGCATCGAAGGCCAGGACGACAGCTACCTCGATGTAGACCTGACCCTCGCTCCTCGCCCTGATATCACTTCCTTCCTCCAAGAAGAGACCAAGATCGAGAAGCTTCTGTACAAGAAGACGCTGTCTCATGACATGGACGCTAAGCTTAGGGAGAGCAGGGATTCGGGAGTGGATATTGATAGGGGCCCGTCGGCGGAGGCTTGGTATAAGGGACAGTCGTCGCCGGAGACGTCGAGCCCGCATAGCAGACAGAATAGTGAGGTATGATTTTTGTTTTCTCTCTACCTTTGTATATTTATAATAGCCTCGAAGATGGTCATTTGTTTATTATGTACGTCATCATAGTATTAAGTCATTGTGCCCGTTTAACTACGTATACCACCTACGATATAATGCACTATAAATTGATTCAATATAATATTTTCTTGGACGCAAAGATATGACAAAAGAATATAAATTCATTTAAAAAACAATTAAAAAAATCAACCTCGTGACTTCTGAATCGGATTCGCATCTTCTAGCGTATAAATAACCAACTTCCTAATCTTTACGTTACAGAACATATGACAAAAATACTAATATAATAAAGCTGAAGAGTTTTTTGTTTGTGTGTTTGTTTATTTATTTGTTGTTTAATCTCAGGAACTACTGTTTGGAATTGAATAAATATTTTTGTGTTGGATAGTCCATTAGTAGAGGAGCGCTATAAGCTAAAGTATAACACTATGTGTACGGAACCAAACTCCACGCAAACATATTCGCAGGCGGCCACTAGAACCAATTTAAAAATTCACCCACCACCGTCTCCTCTATTACAGCCCTACACTCACGTGACAGTAACATCAGACGAGGAAGAAGCAACGAAGAAGCAGAAGGAGCAGGTCTTCACCAACAACCTTAATACCAAGCTGACAGAACTGTCAGAACCACAGACTGACGAGAACAAGATCGAGACGTTGGACAAGAAGCTACAACAGCAACAGGTAACGTCAGAATGAGACGCCATCTTTGTTTCACAAAGTAGCAGTTAGAGTATGTTTAGTAGTATATTCGGAATACGAAGTAGCAGTTAGAGTATGTATAGTAGTATTTGCGAAATACAAAGTAGCAGTTAGAGTATGTTTAGTAGTATTTCCGAAATACAAAGTAGCAGTTGGGGTATAATAGGTATTTTAATTACTAAGTAAAAATATAATTTATTTGTATTGGTCTGAGACCTGTGAACTTTGGTTATATTTGTTACGCTTTGAGCAGCAAATAGTCTATCACAACTACTTGATCATATTGGCCTCAAACATGTTTCATAATATTTTGCAAACATTTTGTCTATCATTATTTATTAACATGTTTATTATGCGGTTTATATCAGAGAGATATACGACTCATATAAAGATCTCATTGAAATTTCACAGTGCGAGACACGATGAACTTACACTAAAAAATTTGCAATGCAATTACTTAAGGAAATAAAAGAAACGTATTTATTTTGTTAAGTTAATTTTTTGAGAATTTGTTACGAAGCTAATATTTAATTCAACTAATTATAGTGTTTTAAATATATTCTTCTGAACTTTCTATGTTATTAGAAAGATATTTCATGAGGAACCGGCATGTCCTATGAAATTTATTTTGGAAGGAAGATAGTAAAAGTTAAAAATATACTTTAATGCCGGCCAAGATATAAACTTATCTTCCCATATCTATGTAGAGTTCAAATTATCTATTTAATTACCTGATTGCTTAAAGGATAATCGGTTATTCAGTTATTTTATATATTTTCATATTATTAATTGTAAGAGTAGATCTCGTAGTTCTATTGTAGTTTCATAGTAGATAATTATTATGCTACACTCGAATCGTATTGCCTGTAATGGGTCAGTGTTGATTTTGCACAATTGCACTTATATGTTAATTGATAGTTTGTAAGGGAAACTCTTTTAAGTAACGCCATATAGTTGAATGTTTTAGATTTGCATATAAACATTTTGGTTCAGTGCTTGAAAATTAATCCAAGAATGTTTGTTATTGGTTCGGAAATTTCTCAAAAGAAAATTAATTTTGCACCAATTGAATCAACTATAGACGTTATTTTAGAGAGAAGTACAATAATAATATGTACTTTTTGGGTTTGGTTGTAGAGATGATTATTGCACTGTAAATGCTTTGAAAGCACTATACTTATTAATTTATGTTTATGTAAGGATCATGTATCTAATTTCGTTGAGATGTCGAACATTGGGAACCTTACATTAATTTTGGAAATTATTCAATGTTCGATATTTTAATTAAATATCTATATGTTATGCTGCGATATTAACAAAAATCCTGCTTCCTAATGCTTTTACTTTAAGGTATGGAAAAATATATTATACCAAATATAATTGAGTTTATATCTATATAAGAAAATATTTCGCATATAAGTCTTATATTTTTGCCTGTGGTACTTAGAAGCAGTAGTTTTTGTTAAATATATAAAATATTTATTATGTTAAATTTTCTTCATAAATAAATATTATGTATCGTACAAGCAATATTGCCTTTTATTTCTTTGCACTTTTCGCACCTATTTATACATTTGCACTTGCATGGAATTGCATCATTACCTAATAAACGTTTCTTTATACTTTTGTTGTATACGAATGTTAATTTTCTATGAATGGATTTCAATTTCAAATTTTACCCGAATCTCTATAATATTTTTGAATGGACTGTTTAATATGAAACGATATTATATATTTTTTAAATAATTAAAGATTAACATTAAAATAAACTATACGAAATCGCTGTAACTACATCCTGACTTTAGGTTTTTGCAATCTATATATTATATGTAGTTACATAATTAATTGATAATTTGTAACTTCTGAAAGAACGAATTATGAATTATATTTATTTTAACTTCAATCCGCCATTTTGTGTGTGTAAATAACATTTTTACAAAATGGCCGCCGGTGTAACTTTGCAGGCGAGTCGCACTAACGAGGATTGGCCTGACGGTCACATTGACGATGCTCATACAAAGGTGATTGACATATTTTTCACTAAAATCAAAAGACAATCCACATGCGAGTTTGCACTGTAATACATTAGATTTAAGGTTGATTTAATTTAACTTTTGGAGTTGGTGATAGTACCTATTGGTTGAGATTTGTTCACATGTGGAATGTCCTCACTATCTTTTATCAAACTCCTAATCTTATTCCAAGGCTTGTAAATAAAGTCCATAGCCTTGTAACGGGATTAGTAAGATTTACCTTAAGTCATTTGTGCTAATTCATAACGCACGCTAGCTTCAGCTACCACTAAACTGACCTTTCGCTTGTGACTAACCATTATAAACTTTAGCGTAATACTAATAAGGCTTACAATCGCAGGAGGTACTGCGTTTCGAAAGGGAACTCCTTCAATTGGAACAAGAAGAATTAAGAAGACAAAGAGAGAACTTACTTCGTGATCAGAACAGGATCATCCAGAAATCCGTTCAGGATGTTTCTTCAGTCCCTGGTACTCCTGAGAAGCCGCCTCTTAAGCCAGGGAAGGCTAATCAGAACTACAGGCATTCGATGCCGAATCTTCTCATCAATGAGAACTACGTAGCTGTTCCACCAGCGATTCCAGAGAGGCCGGTCTTCGAAGACAACTTGAAGAGAAAGCCTTTCGTATCTGAGGAGCATATTCAGAGGCACTTTGGGGTTGAAGAGAGTAGGAAGGTTCTCTACGAGGAGAGGAAGATAGGGGAGGCTGTTAGGAGGCAAGTTCCGAGTGTGAGGCCGGCGCAGCCTATATTGCCTCCCAAACCGAAGAGCAGGGAGTCTATTGAACGGGAGATTACTATGAGGTGAGTTGGAAATTGCAATAAATTATTTTTCTCAAGTTTATTTGTCAGCATTGCTGCAAGTCAATATGACCAAGTCTGGCAGAAAATATGTCATTACATTTCGAAAATATAGGATTAATTTCGTCAATTTGTGAAAGGCTAGACAATATGAGCATTTTACCATTTTTTTTGGAGGAGTGAAATAATTCAGTGAAGTTTTTCGGCTGGTACAGGTCATAAACTATTCCAGCGCGTATATAGGGAAATTCCGCTATAAAAAAGATACGAGATGTCTAGTAAAATATTCGCATCAAATTTCAGAAGTAGCAGAGTACCATCAGCCGTAGAATACGTGAACGTCGACCGCACAACAGTGCAGTTGCGGCAGAAACCCGTGCCAATCAACGCGAACAGTGCTCAGTACCATCCAATGACGAGGCACACTTTACAGGTACGGTCATAAGGATTCCTTCGACAAACAAATCCTAGGACTAACTCACTTATTGACTAGCTCAAAAAAAAACAAGCTTGAAGATCAGTGCATACTATGAAACGGTAGACAGACGCACATACTTAAATATTTTTGAGCATCCATAACTAAAGTAGAAATACCGTTATTCACCACATATCAATTACCCTTTGACAAAAGACAATGCCGATTTTGTTAGGGGAGTTGGCGTCTTTTTTTTTTCGAGCGTCCACCAACCAAACTTGGTAATCTATATTCTTGAGGGCATTACAAACGATATTTGCTATGGCAGTATAGCTGTAAACTCAGTTCGAACTGAGTAAATCAGGTTTGAACTTTTTTTCGCTTCATACATTTTTCTATGGGAAATTGAATTTTTTTGTTTCTTGCGTCCATCGACGAAACGTGAAAATATATATTCTTGAGGTCATCCCAAACAATATTTGCTATGGCAGTATAGCTGTAAACTCAGTCCGAACTGAGTAAATCAGGTTTGAACTTTTTTTCGCTTCATACATTTTTCTATGGGAAATTGAATTTTTTTGTTTCTTGCGTCCATCGATGAAACGTAAAAATATATATTTTTGAGGTCATCACAAACAATATTTGCTATGGCAGTAAAGCTGTAAACTCAGTCCGAACTGAGTGAGACAGCAAAAAAAAATCAATTTCATACATTTTTCTATGGAAAATAGATTTCATCGACGAAACGTGAAAATATATATTCTTGAGGTCATCACAAACAACATTTGCAATGGCAGTGAAGCTGTAAACTCAGTCCGAACTGAGTAAATCAGGTTTGAACTTTTTCACTCCAGGCGTTCGCTCCTGCATTTTTGTATGGGAAATTGCAACTTTTTTTTCGACCAAACATGAAAATATATATTCTTGAGGTCATCACAAGCGATATTTGCTATGGCAGTATAGGCGTATACTCAGTCCAAACTGAGTGAGACTGGCTAGAACTATTTAAATGTACAGTAAGGTAAGGAATTGAGGCCAGTTGATATTTTGATGTGTTTATTGACATAACTAAAAAAATCGGAGGTTATACCGCGTTCATAATATCATTAATCATTACATCAAACAGTACAAAAATGACGACAAGGAACTATTGAAAACCATTACTAAAAAAATATCAACGTTGTTCAGCATCACTTGACTCCACGGCTTCTTCTTCTTGATTTAGCCGAATTATAATGCTTTCCAAAAAAGAGCAGGAGGACTTATGCTGTCCTAGTGCCTTCCCCATCCTAAATATTAATCCATAGTTTTGCCATAATATGGGAACAAGTTCCCAGTTTTCTTTTCCTCTTGTACTTGTAGCTTGTATTCCTCGCCTATTACCGACAATGTGATTAAAATTCTACAATATTAAAAATTATAAGGTTATTATTACACTATTTTTTTTTAAATATACAACTATTTTAGTTGAAAGTAATCGGCGAGGAATACAAGCCATGAAATCAAATTATTGTAGCTGCATTGTTGGGAAAAGAACACTGGGGACTTGTTCCCATATAATGGCAATAATATGGTATTTAGGATGGGGTAGGCATCAGGACAGCATAAGTCGTCCTGCTCTTTTTTGGAAAGCATTATAATTCGACAAGATCTAGAAGAAGAAGCCGTGGAGTCAAGTGATGAGGAACAACGGTGACAATATTATTAACTGAGTAATAATGCTACTCAAAAGTTCCTTATCTGTATCATTTCTCAACTGTTTTATGTAATAATTAATTCCATGAACGCGGTATAACCTAACATATTTTTTTATTTCTGTAAATAAACACATGGAAATATTATCTGGTCTCAATTCTTTACCTTACTTTAGCCATTTTAATAGTACTGGCCTGTCATCTGAGTGTGAGTCAGTTCGGACTGAGTTACAGCTAAACTGCCATAGCAAATATCGTTTATGATGACTTCAAGAATATATATTTTTCATGTAAATTATTTACATGTTTAGTGAGAAAAAAAGAAGTTGCACTTCCCATACAAAAATGCAGGAATGATCGCCTGGAGTGAAATCGTTCTAGGCTGTCTGACTCAGTTCGGACTGAGTTAACAGCTATACTGTCATAGCAAATATGATTTGTGATGACCTCAAGAATATATGTTTACATGTCCGCTCGATGGACGCGAGAAAAAAAAACTGCAATTTCCCATACAAAAATGCAGGAGCGAACGCCTAGAGTGAAAAAGTTCAAACCTGATTTACTCAGTTCGGACTGAGTTTACAGCTTCACTGCCATAGCAAATGTTGTTTGTGATGACCTCAAGAATATATATTTTCACGTTTCGTCGATGAAATCTATTTTCCATAGAAAAATGTATGAAATTGATTTTTTTTTGCTGTCTCACTCAGTTCGGACTGAGTTTACAGCTTTACTGCCATAGCAAATATTGTTTGTGATGACCTCAAAAATATATATTTTTACGTTTCATCGATGGACGCAAGAAACAAAAAAATTCAATTTCCCATAGAAAAATGTATGAAGCGAAAAAAAGTTCAAACCTGATTACTCAGTTCGGACTGAGTTTACAGCTATACTGCCATAGCAAATATTGTTTGGGATGACCTCAAGAATATATATTTTCACGTTTCGTCGATGGACGCAAGAAACAAAAAAATTCAATTTCCCATAGAAAAATGTATGAAGTGAAAAAAAGTTCAAACCTGATTTACTCAGTTCGGACTGAGTTTACAGCTATACTGCCATAGCAAATATTGTTTGTGATGACCTCAAGAATATAGATTACCAAGTTTGGTTGGTGGACGCTCGAAAAAAAAAAGACGCCAATTTTACGCATTGTCTTTTAACCGCATGAGCTACAAAATAGTAACCAGCCTGCTGGATGATGTATTTCAGGAATAAAAAGTACGCCTATTTTTCAGCAAAAATATAGGATACTTCAGGTAAAATACTTTTTAATGAATTCATCTATCAAAAAATTAACAAACAAACTAGCAGAAAATCTTTACTTTTCTCTTTATAATAGGTACGAGTATTACTTGTAGTATACAATCAAGGGAATAACCACTAAACAAGCGTTATCTAGATTTCCAAAGCAATGAGATTGTTATTGTGTTCTATTGCAGGCACTAAGCGCAGCGCCGACACCGAAGCTGATCTCCAACTCGGAGTGGATGCAGGCGCGCCAGCCGGTGCGCAAGCCGCAGCAGAACTACAACTACAACCAACACTGGATCATACAGGTAACTTTTTTATTTCTGACTAGCCTTCCGCCCGCGACTTCGTCCGCGTCCCGTCCCGTCCCGTCATTCCTTTCCTATTTTTCTCACCTTTTAAACCTTCCCTAGACCTCCACGAATAATTCAAAACCAAGATAGATAAATCCGTTCAGCCGTTCTCGAGTTATAGCGAGACTAACGAATAGCAATTCATCTATATCTATAAAACTCAAAGGTGACTGACTGACTGACATAGTGATCTATCAACGCACAGCCCAAACCAATGGACGGATCGGGCTGAAATTTGGTATGCAGGTAGATGTTTTGACGTAGGCATCTGCTAAGAAAGGATTTTGATTAATTCAACCCCCAATCTATATCTATAAAACTCAAAGGTGACTGACATAGTGATCTATCAACGCACAGCCCAAACCACTGGACGGATCGGGCTGAAATTTGGTATGCAGGTAGATGTTATGACGTAGGCATCTGCTAAGAAAGGATTTTGATTAATTCAACCCCCAAGGGGGTAAAATAGGGGATGAACGTTAGTATGAAACTTTTTCAATTTAAAACCTATCTGGTTGAGACTTTGCATAAATAAAGCTACTATGACGTAGGCATCGCCTAAGTAATCATATTGATAAATTCTAACCCACAAGGGGGTAAAATAAGGGATGAACGTTAGTATGAAACTTTGTCAATTTCAAACCAATCGGGCTGAGAATTTGCATACATAAAGTTACTATGACGTAGGCATTGCCTAAGCAACCATATTGAGAAATTTCAACCCCCAAGGGGGTAAATAGGGAATGAACGTTGGTATGAAACTTTGTCAATTTTAAACCGATCGGGATGAGACTTTGCATACATAAAGATAATATGACGTAGGCACCCCCTTTTAAAGATTATTTAAAAATTCCACCACTCACGGGAAAAATAAGTTATAAAGAAACTGAAATCCACGCGGACGAAGTCGCGGGCGCCCGCTAGTTTTTATATATAAATGGGGCATACGCCAAAAATAAGAGCACGGGCCCCTCCCTCAACACGTGTGCGAAGGAAACGGGAGCGAAGGGATGGAAGGTGGGACGAACGTCTTAAGATCCCGGCCTCACTCTGAAAGGTGACGCACGTGACATGGATGACCATAAAACAAATCAGCTGAATGAAAAATGTTACAAGGTTTTCTTTGTTTAATAAGGTTTATTTCACACCGTATTTCATAAGGTTTTAGTTTATATTACACAGTAAAATAATTTTAACATATTTATATATACAGAATCAACAGTTGCTTCAGATTAACAGTTTATTAGTCTTAAATAATGTAATGTACAAAACCTTTTTTTTAATTTCTATCTATGCTTAAAGTCAAAATTTGCAATAATTTTTGATATTCCGTTTCATAAAACCTTCGAAAAATAATTAATATATTTCATTATTATCGATAGGTATTATCGCAACAGAAAATTAGCATACCCAGACAGTATGATCCATAATTTTAGTACCAAGTATTTGAGCTAGTCAAGCAGTATTTGGGAATCATATGTTTTACGTATAACTGGCATAACTGATAGCACCTTCGTTGATCTTAATCATTCGTTCATTGATAGACGTAGGCATCCTTCAGGTGGGGTGTCACCACGCTCGGCACGGCATGCGGGTCGGCATTTCATCTACAATACCATCTAAAAAAATCTCATACAAATGTAAACCTTCGTTCCAGGAGGCCGAGCAGCGCAGGATCGACGAGCAGCGCAGCAAGATGCGAGCGATGCAGCGGCACTCCTACCACCAGGACATGGCCCCGCCCACGCTGCACAATGGCCATCCGCTCAGCGCTAGGTAAAGTATCCGCCTCAGAGTTGTTCGCTAAAACGTTTTTAAGTTGCAAAAAACTTTTAAAACTATAAACGAACAGAGGACTATTCCAATTTGCCATTTTGTCTTATAGCCTTGGGGTGACAGAAAATCGTATAGTCTCCTTAAGCGAAAACGGACACGAATGTCTATGTCTGAGACGAAAGATCTTACGATATCTTAATTATTAGAGTCTATCACACTAACCCAAACATCTCCTTACAGCCAACAGCACTTAGCAACTGAATACAAGCGTTCTCCCCGACCGGAGATACCCCGTCCCGACCTGCCAAGAGAGCTACCCAGACCAGACCTACCCAGAGAGGTGCCGAGACCAGAAATACCCAGACCAGACCTGCCAAGAGAGGTGCCAAGGCCGGACCTGCCAAGAGAGGTGCCAAGACCAGAGGTGCCGAGGCCAGAAGCAAGAAGTGAACCAAGAGAGGATAAGATGCTGAGTGTTAGTGGGAGGAGGAAGTGTTCCCATTGCGGGGAGGAGTTAGGTATGTTCATATTCATAATATTTTTATTTGCTTTTGTCACATAATACATAAAATAAAATACAGTTTAATGGATGCAACCCACTGCGTGAAGTTTTCATTTTGTTAGTTGAGCTAACCAAGATTTGACAGAGATCTTTGACACCTGTCATAACCAACTTTTTATAGACACTTGCATCTTATAAGAACTCCGTTTTTGCAATTCGTCTAAAGGTAAAATTTCAGATTGAGGAATACCAAAGATGCTCACTATGCCCCTTGTCTTCACCAAAACGTCAAAAGTTCACTAGACTTTTCACTTAATTATGTTTCTCTCTCAGTCTCGTGACGTGACGTCTTCCATTTGAAATACATTAAAAGATAGAAGCAGGCTGTTGCCGAGCAAAACCTTTTTATAATTATTTATGTTTTTAATCGTGTTTGACATTTTTGTATTGGTTTTCACGTCTTCCTTTGTCAGCCGTTTTGTCACGAGTGTGGTTTGCTAATTATAAAGTATTTTCCCAATTTTCCATCGCTTTTAATTTCATTGGCTAGGATTCAGCCGCATCCCACTGCTCTCCGCTTCACAGGCGCTTTTGTTTTTTCCGCCTAATGTATACTTACTCTGATGCAAGTTTAGGTAAAATACATATCATCAACTATAATTATTAATTCATCCTTCCAGGCCGAGGCGCCGCCATGATAATCGAATCCCTATCTCTCTGCTACCACGTGTGGTGCTTCACGTGCGCAGTGTGCGGCGCGCGGCTGGGCGACGGCCGCGCCGGCGCAGACGTGCGCGTGCGCTCCGGTCGCCTGCACTGCTACCACTGCTACTCCGGTGACGACGGGAGAAAGTACTCGAGAGTCTAGCTGTAGACGTTTGTTGGTAGTTAGTAGCTGTATAAGAGTAGAGGAGACTGTATAGATGGCGTCATTGTTGCCTCCTGCTACTCCGGAGACGATGGGAGGAAGTACTCGAGGGTTTAGGGGGTGCAGCTGATGTTTTAGAGTGGAGGAGGCTGTTGCCTGCTGAATAAGAGTCTAATTAGTTGAGAATAGCCGCTGTAAAGGGGTATAGGTGGCTCGACTGCTGTCTACATGTTAACACTGCGGTACCACGTGTGGTGCTTCACGTGCGCAGTGTGCGGCGCGCGGCTGGGCGACGGCCGCGCCGGCGCAGACGTGCGCGTGCGCTCCGGCCGGCTGCACTGCTACCACTGCTACTCCGGAGACGACGGGAGAAAGTACTCCAGGGTTTAGGGGGTACAGCTGATGTGTTAGAGTTGAGGAGACTGTATAGATGGCTTCATTGTTGCCTCCTGCTACTCCGGAGACGATTGAAGAAAGTACTCCAGGGTTTAGGTGGTGCAGTGCCTGTAAAAGTATGTTGGAAGCTAGACAGTAGCTGTATAACAGTGGATAAGGCTACCCTCTGCTGTATAAGAGTAAAGATGGCTTTACTGTAACCTCCTGCTACTCAGAGGAGGATTTGTCCAATGGTTTAAGAAGTGTAGGAGTCTGTAAATCAGCTGTATATGAGTGCACGCGGCTGTATAGCTACTGCCACGTGCGCGGACGCCTGCACTGCTACCACTGCTACTCCGGCGACGATGGGAGGAAGTACTCACGGGTTTAGGAGGTGTAAAAGAGTCGAGCTGGTTGTACAGCTGCTGTAAAGGGGTACACTAACACTCCGGTACCACGTGCGGTGATTCAGGTGCGCGCTCACTCTGGACGTCTGCACTGCTACCACTGCTACTCCGGAGACGACGGCAGGAAGTACTCCAGAGTCTAGCTGTAGACGTTTGTTGGTAGTTAGTAGCTGTTTAAGATTGGAGGAGACTGTATAGATGGCGTCATTGTTGCCTCCTGCTACTCCGGCGACGACGGCAGGAAGTACTCCAGGGTTTAGGGGGTTCAGCTGATATTTTAGAGTGGAGGAGACTGTTGCCTGCTGAATAAGAGTCTAATTAGTTGAGAAAAGCCGCTGTAAAGGGGTATAGGTGGCTCGACTGCTGTCTACATGTTAACACTCCGGTACCACGTGTGGTGCTTCACGTGCGCAGTGTGCGGCGCGCGGCTGGGCGACGGCCGCGCCGGCGCAGACGTGCGCGTGCGCGCAGGACGTCTGCATTGCTACCACTGCTACTCCGGAGACGACGGCAGGAAGTACTCACGGGTTTAGGAGGTGTAAAAGAGTCGAGCTGGTTGTACAGCTGCTGTAAAGGGGTACACTAACACTCCGGTACCACGTGCGGTGATTCAGGTGCGCGCTCACTCCGGACGCCTGCACTGCTACCACTGCTACTCCGGCGACGACGGCAGGAAGTACTCCAGAGTTTAACTGTAGACGTTTGTTGGTAGTTAGTAACTGTTTAAGAGTACACATGTTAACAATCTGCTACCGTGAGATGAAGTACTCGAGGGTCTAGCTATATACTTTTCGAAGTGGCCTTAAAATAATAAAGACGGCTAAATAGGAGTATATATGGCTTCATTGATTCCTCCTGCTACTCCGGAGACGATGGGAGAAAGTGCTCACGGGTTTAAGTAATGTAGTGGCAGTATATGGGTGTAGTCAGGTCCGTCTTTTACCTCATCTGGGCGACGTGAGTGCGCGCTCCGGCTGCCTCCACTGCTACCACTACTTCTCGGGGGACGATAGGACGGAGAACTCGAGGGTTGAGCTGAATACGTGTGTTGGTAGCTGGATAAGAGTGGAGATGGCTGTAAAGGAGTATATGCAGATGACTTCTTTGTTACCTCCTGCTACTCCGGGGACGATGGGAAAAGTGCACGAGAGTAAAGGGGAGGCAGCTGATAGTAAGAGTGTTGGTAGCTGTGTAGTGTTTATATAAGAGTGTAGGTGATTCTAAAGCAGCTGTATAAAAGTGCAGGTATTGCTTAACAGCTGTATATGAGTACGTGGCTATAAAGCTGCCTTATAAGAGTGAAGGTGGTTCTACAGCTAGACATGTAGAGAGAGAAAGTAAAAGTCCATTTTTATAAAAAACAGGACAATACGTATAATGCGGCATATATTGTGTCTACCATTAACAATCTCCTGGACTTGACTACGATACTAGACGATACTTGAAAATGTCTAGAATTTATAACAAAACTATGGCAAAGTTTTGGGCATGTTTCTTGTTAACGGATTTGAATTAACAGGCCCAAGATTTACGTCATACTGTAGTTAATTAGGCTCAATGCAAACTAAAGTAGACTTTGATGCCGCGCAATAAAGAATAGATTGCCTCGCGCAGTCCTCTAAAACGAGTCTTAGTTTTGAGTAAGTGTACTACTTCACACGTCTCAGCAACTCAGCTAGCTCTGAGTCGGCTTTGCACGCTGTTTCCGAGTATTTCGCACTTGAGATAATTAAATGATAATTAATTATCTCGATAAGGGTTAAGCTTCGTACTTTTTAGCACTCGGCAGTAAGTGACCCGAAAATTATGATTGAAAACAAACCCAATAAGCTATTAACAGTTCTAATAGGGAAATTAACGCGTCTTGTGCCGCCATCTTGTCGAGCGCCATTTTGAAATACTGACATTATAAACGTCAAAAATTTAACGTGACTTTTTGACGGCTTACTAACTACGGACTATAAGAAGGTTTTGATTGTGTAGATTTTATATTTTTATAAAATGATTTTAAATTAAATGGTTATGATAATAAAGTGTGCCTCCAATGACTTGATGAAGAAATGATTTCAAGTCAAAATGTACTGGAATCGCGTATACTCCCTATTAGAACTATAGTGGCGATGATTATTTATTTAAGAAAATAATTATCTTATGAAGGTTTTTGGGTCAATAAAAAGAACGAAGATTTATCCAAAGAAATTTTATAAAAACATTTCTTCCTCGTTTGTTTCTGAGTTTAAATCAACGAGGGTTGACTTTGATTTATTATTGTTAGGTGGTTTTTTTATATTATCGGGATTCTATAAATAAGTGACGGTATTCACTAATATTAATATCACGTTACTTTTCATCTGTCATGTTAGTAAGTCACAGTATTAGGTAACCATTTCCGTTTTCTGACTATTTTGTGCCATGTCATGTTACAATCTTATTATTTTATCGAGAAGTACATTCGTCATGTTATATTAAATGCTACAGTGTCTGATAACTTAGAAGTTACATAAATGTACATGATTGATCTGAATCTACCTGGGAATCTCACATTCTGTTATTGAAACTTATAAATTCGTCTCAATAAAAAATCTTTACACTATGTAATGGTAATTTTCATAAATTCATATTCTGATCTGATTATTTTCGAAGAATTTGTGAAAAGCATTGTTATTTCTAAGTTATGAGGTATTGTAGCTGTTTATATTAAGATTTACCCTATGTTAAGCATAAGGCTAATGTCAACTTTAAATAACATAAGTTACGACATAGCTTTAGCTTCCTTCATTTCTCTTTTCATAGACAATGCACAGTGTTTATTCGTACATATTAAGTAATAAATTGTAATATTTTGTAAATAGTTTTTAATTTATATACTTTAGTGTATTTAACGGTTAGCTTTAATAGTTAGTACTGTAGTTTAATCCTTTCATCCAAAAAGCGTTTATTGAAGAAAACTTTGTATAATACTTAAACTTACTTGAGAAATATATTTTATATTTTTACATCACTGTAGCATAGTTTTGTATCGAGGTATTTTTATCGGAACTTGTGTACCTAACATAAAACATAATAAATAATAAATGTTATTTTGTGATTCTTGCGAATTCAGCACTACCCTCTTGCGTTGTTGTAATTATTATAGTTGTTCTTTATGTACATTATACATGTGAATAAGCCCTGGATTGTGTAACAATAAACATTACAAATCATAAACAATTGTTTTTCTGTTCGATCTTTATAATTCTATATACTTTTTAAGATTTTGATGAGGGAGATGAACTAATTATAGTTTGATTCGTTAAATGGAAAGCGAGTAACTGATCGTTATTTAATACTGAAAATAACAATCCTTTATGAAAATTATTATTATTTAGTAGTGGTAGAGCCATGCTATTTCACAGCACGAATGGGCCGGCTCGTCCGGGGAAGTACCACCCTCTCACATAACATCAGCGTGAAATAATAGTATCTACTATTGTGTTTCGTCTAGTTTGTGAGTGTGCCGGAGGCCCACACCCCTTTAAAAGGCCGGCAACAACGATACCTCTGGTGTCGCGGATGTCCATGGGCGGTGGTGATTGCTTACCATCAGGCGACCCGCTAGCACAATTGCCGCCTCTGTCATAAAAAAAATGAATTTTCGGTTAAAAAAAAGATTATTTGAATGGTTTCATATCAGATCACGTTTTGACATATTTTATATTCATCTAAATTTCTAATCATCTATCATATTTCCAATTTGTTACCTATTTGTAATATGATTTAAGTGAATATAGCGGCGCCCGCGACTCCGTCCGCGTGAATTTCGATTTCCAATATCCTATGTGTTATTCTGATGTATATAAGCTATATTTTGGTAAAGTTTCATTCAAATCCATTCAGTAGTTTTTACGTGAAAGAGTAACAAACATCCATACATCCATACATCCATACATCCATACATCCATTCATCCATTCATCCATACATCCATACATCCACACATCCACACATACAAACTTTCGCCTTTATAATAGTAGTGAATATTAGTGTTCCGTCGAAGTTGTAAGAATACGATCAGAGATTATGTGCACTCTTTGCATTTGAGATAATTGAAGTTATCTTCAGTAATTTTATAAAGTGGAAATATTTTTTTAATATTGAATAGGCTACTGTGTGAACCAAACGGAAAAAAAATGAGATGACGGTTTAATATTTTAGTGATCAAAGTTTAAAAAAGTTAAAGCCAATACAACGCCATTTGACAAGTTGAAAACACATCTGTACAAGTCTCAGATTTATAAATATATATCAAAAGGTACAACGACTAATTTGAGAGTTATGCTATCATTTTTCTCCTTATTATGAATCGCTTGTGAAAGAGCAAGATAGCAGACCCACGTTCTCCTGCCGCCTGAACTGACAAGTGGTAAGTATGACGTCATTATCACGTGGCCCTCGTCTTTAGTTGCGAGTAACTGAGAGAGGAACAGACTAAAGTGAAAAGTTAAGAGAATTTTTGACGTTTTTGTGGAGACACTCAAACGTGGCATATGGAGCATCTATGGTATTCATTTATCTGAGGTACAGGTATTGTAAAAAACAACTTTTCTATCCTACATGGCCAATTGGCCATTCCACCTAAGTGAGAAGAGCGGATTTTACACACCTAGGTACATTTTAATATTAGCTCCTTACTTGAAAGAGCAACTAAAGTCGCTTTACTCGGCTCGTACCAAATATGGTTGGGAAGGGAGAGGAATGTCATCGGTGGAGATGATCGTTAGTATACTATAAAGGGGCTCCTTAAACCTACACGCTGGGTCGAAAGTCCCAGGCGCCTACTGACATTCCTCTCTGTTCCACGCGATGGACCCGGCACCCGCACGGAGAATCCATGGATAGCTAAGAAGTTCGTCTCTCATAATTTACAAGTACATATATCGTAAATTACCTAAACGTAGCTGTGTAAGTTTCATTTATGAAAGAACTGGTATTTACGTAGCAGGAGTATTAGTCATTATTTAATTCGGATTAACATCGATTAAAAGTACCTACAATTATCGAACTAAGGCTTACCTTATTATCTGTGTCGTAAATTTTAGACACGATATCTTTGCTTCCATACATTATGCTCAAAGATGAGGATTTGTTAGTTTGTTTGTATTAAATGAATTCTGATTTGGGTAGTTTCGGAATTCTTGAATGTTTGATAAAATTTGATACAGATGAACCTTTACGAAGACACTTATCGTAAATTATTATCAAAAAATGGGCCCTGATTTAGAAACCGTTTAATGGTAAGTGTACCTATCTGTGTATGTGGTTCTAATGAACATTATTTAAAGAAACACTTTTTCGTTTTGTAACCATGCAGGCAAAACCGGTGGCGGAGGGCTATCTAGATAAAGTATTCTATAAAAGATTTGTTTGACAAAATTATTACAAAAATAAGCATGGTGTCGTCCTTGATAGTGTGTGTGTTGGCTGCAGTCCTTGGTATGTGTATTTTTTATTTATCTTCTTTAAGAAGTTTTCTTGTTTCCGCACACACAGTGTTATACTATAAAATAAATAAATAAAATAAATATTTCACAACATCACATACATTGATCTGACTCCGTTTTAAGTTGATAAGTACTTGGGTTACAGACATCGGAATCAACAATGGTATTACAAATATACTTAATTAGATACTTAAAACACCCAGACCAGGACAAACAGACGTGTTCATGCACACAAATGTTTGCCCCGTGCGGGAATCGAACCTGCGGCCTCTTGTGTAATAGGAAACATCTTGACCATTGCACTTATTAATTATAGCCTAAAGCTTACCTCATCAAATAGACTATCCATCACAAAAGAAAAAAAATCAATTCAAACCAGAACTTCCTGAGATTATTGCATTCAAACAATCAAACAAACAGACTCTTCAGTTTACTTTTTATATTAGTACCTATAGTTTTTGACGTCTTTCGTTCGCTTCGCAGCGTGCGCTAGCGCATCAGACCGCATTGTAGGGGGCACGGTCACCACCATCGACCAGTACCCGAGCATCGTGCAGGTGGACTTCAGGACCGGCATCCTCTGGAGCCAGAGCTGCGCTGCCAACATCATCAGCAACCGATTCGTGCTGTCTGCCGCTCATTGCTATGAGGGAATGTACGTATGGGCCAGCTGTTCTGTGTCCTGTAACCGGACATTCAAGACTCAATTTGGGCTGGCGGATATGACTACATATTCGCTCCCATCAGCAAAGAGAGCACAATTTTTGAATTCTATGGTTCCTGCAAGTTACGCCGTCGACGGATACGTCGTAGAGGACATCATTCTGGCAGTATCGGAAGAAATACTCACAGCTGTGCAGTTGGGTTCATTATAAAAGTATCAGCCCATTAACGTCCCACTGCAGGGAATATGCCTACATCATTCGAAAATGTGTGTCCGTAACAAAGATGGTATTAATATAATTATCATGCTTGCCAAATGCGGGATGTGTTCGGATAAACCGACACAAAGTTTTGCAAGACCTGGGAATCAAACAACCTGTTCGTCCTCTGGGGGCAGGGCGGATGATAGAATGCATGAATTTTGGCAATTCGTCTTTATCATCAGCACATGTTTCAGTCAAGAAGACTCGCTGTTCATTTGGTCGTAGGACTCGTTCAAACGGATAAAACATGCGGGTTGATGACAGGTAAGGTAAAAAGACAGTAGTGGCACTGGAATCATTTCAAATCCGGAGAGTAGAGAGACTGGGCAGGTTAGGAAAGCTCGCGAGACGTTGGTACGACTTGGTTGAGGCATTTCAGATGCCGAAATGCATTTAGCTTCTTCACAAAGCAAAAGACCGCGCTAAACTAGATGATTTAATATAAAAGGCCATTCTTCTTCCAGCTTCTTCTCCCCTCGCAACCGGCGCATCAGAGCCGGTTCCTCCAACAGGAACTCCGGCGGGCTCGTGATATCAGTTAGCAGCGTCTTCAACCACCCCTCCTACGGACGACGGTCGAGACACGACGGAGACATCTCCGTCGTCAGACTGGCTAACGACATCAACTTCAATGATGTTATCCAGCCGGTTTGTTGAATAACTTTGAACATTATCTTCTTAAATTCAAAATATCAAACAGTATAGATTTAGGTTTGACAATACATATCCCATAATAACATTTTTCATTACAGATAAGCATCATTCGGCAAGATTACCAATTGGGCGATAGTTGGCCCGTAGTGCATGCTGGTTGGGGAACCGTTCAGGTGATGATGATACTGTGTTGTTTTTTTTTAACCATAATAATATGTATGTTTCTATCTCAGTAGCGTAATTTCTCATCGCACTTACAGGCGACAGCTGATTTTCTGTGTTTGGGTGAGACTCTACCGAAGCAGAGAGCGGTGCGTAGATGTGTCGTAAGCTGCCAATTGGATTTTGGCCTTAACACGTGACCAATCTCAGCATTGAAATCCTATTGGCTAGTTTTGCCACATCTCCGCTCCGGTCGCACATTTCCGCTTTGGTGGTGTCTCACCCTCAATTCCGAGTTGAAGTCCGCTTACCAGCGTGTCTATTGACATTAAAGACGCGACAGAACGCCTAAGAAAGAAAGTTTTTTTTATTCTTATATTTTTGCTAACAGCAAGGAGGCCTATCATCAGCTCTGCTACGCCACGTCCAGATCTACACGATCAACCACGACATCTGCCGTCAGAGATACGCCACGCACTCCGCAGTCATCACTGAGAACATGATCTGTGCCGGCGTCCTCGACGTAGGGGGCCGCGACGCATGCCAGGGCGACTCCGGGGGCCCGCTGTACTACAGTGGGGTTCTCGTGGGCATCGTGTCCTGGGGCAGGGGCTGCGCCAGCCCCGTCTACCCGGGAGTCAGCGCCGCCGTGTCTTCGTACACCGACTGGATCGTCGCCACTGCTGTCTAACTCTGAGCAATTTAGATGTTGTTGATGATGTGGTATTTTCTTGCAGATTTGAAATAAACCTCTATGGTTTACATCTGTATTACCTTTGACATGAAATAAACAATTGATTGATTGAGGTATATTATTTCTTCCAATGCAGATTGGTTGCAGCGTTACTTTGTGTTTCAACATTTGTCATACACGGTCACCAATCTGCCTGCCCAGACCGTGGTGACCATGGGCATCAGCTAGAATCTTGTAAGGACTTAGCGTCCCAACAAGATTCTGGCAGTGGACTGCATAAGAATGACGTCGCCGCAGCTGTCATAAGTTTGAGCATTTTGCGATTCAAAAGTAAATAATGTAATTATACGAACCAATGTATGCAACAAAAGATCTGTGCTAGCGTCCATAACGTAGGGGGTCGCGACGCATGCCAGGGCGACTCCAGGGGCCCGCTGTACTACAGTGGGGTTCTCGTGGGCATCGTGTCCTGGGGCAGGGGCTGCGCCAGCCCCGTCTACCCGGGAGTCAGCGCCGCCGTGGCCTCATACACCGACTGGATCGTCGCCACTGCTGTATAAATCTGAGCAATTTTAGATGTTGAGATTTTCTTGCAGATTTCAAATAAACCATGTAATTTCCTGGATGGCATGAAATAAACCAATGATTGATTGAAGTGTAGCATTTTTTCCGACGGCGTTGTTAAAACCGACTTGACAGATTGGACCTTCGTGCTTTTACGTTTGTCATAAAACGGTCACCATTCCGCCTGCGCAGATCGTGGTGACTATGGGCATCTGCTAGGATCTTGTAGGAACTTTAGGTCCCTACAAGATTCTGGCAGTGGACTGCACGAGAATGGTGGACGCCACTGCTGTCTAATTAGTCTGATCATTTTGTTAGTTGACAAGTAAACAATATAATGACACGAACCAATGTATGCAGCAACATGATCTGCGCCAGCGTCCTCGACGTAGGGGGTCGCGACGCATGCCAGGGCGACTCCGGGGGCCCGCTGTACTACAGTGGGGTTCTCGTGGGCATCGTGTCCTGGGGCAGGGGCTGCGCCAGCCCCGTCTACCCGGGAGTCAGCGCCGCCGTGGCCTCATACACCGACTGGATCGTCGCCACTGCTGTTTAAATATGAGCAATTTTGGATGCTGCTATTTTCTCTCCGATTTCAAATAAATAAATAAAAAAAAAAACTTTGGACTTACATACCAATAAAAAGCTGATAGTAACGGTATTGAATTCTTATATAACTGGCTATGTAGATAAATAGTGCCGTGTTTTTTCATGTAGATAATATAATATACGCTATCTAGTCCCTTTATCTAGGCTAGGCTTATTTCAGGCATTAAACTTTTAGTCGTGAAGTTTAACCTCTAAACCGATAAAAAAATAGAGAGTTTCAATACAACGAAACTTACGTAAATATACTTGGATACGTAAATATGCAAAAATATAATGTCAAAAATAGATTTTATTTTATAAAGATATATTTTTAACAGATAATTGACTTTCATTTGGAAGGTTAAAAAGGAATATTCCAACTACTTAAATATTTTAATGAATAACAAATTTTATTTCAGAACATAAAAGTTTTTGCAAAAATTGTATAATGATGTTATTTTAAGCACTTCTGCTTTTGTTTACTATGCCGTAGTCTAGACCGATCCCGGCGGATCAATAGCCTATCCCGGATCCCGTTACGCATGCGCGGCCATTTTGGGAAGCCACAGATTCGCAATCCCGGTTACGGGATAAAAACAAAGCAATATTTGGTTAGTGTGGTGTGATCGTTGTTAATTTGTGAAAATGAGCCCTGACAGAGAAGCCGAAGGTTAGTTTAAGTGTTATTTTACATATGTTAGGAGTATGGTTAGTTTAAAACGAAATCTTAGTGAGGAAGACTGGAATAGGTATTCGGTGTCATTGACCTTGTTAAATATGTATCTCAGTACTAAAATATTAGGAGGGATGATACGGCCTTATTCATTTTATAGACGTGAAATCACATTTGAATAACTAGTCTTTATTCTATTTCCTCGTGGTTTAATTTTAGTAAACTTAAAATCAATATTTGGTGGTTTAACTTTGTGATCGTGGGTTTAGATACCCACGAATTTTGTACGAGTATTAGAAACAAAGCATTCGGTTGTAAAATATTGTTATTATTATTGATTTAGGCTTATTTTAATATCCACCGGTTTGAAGTTTGTGTCTAGGATTATAGGACATTTATACTAATATAATAAACTAGAAGGGTTTCTTTGTTCGTCTGTTAATACTGGTTCGAATTCCAAAAAAAAATTTTTGCGTTGGGTAGCCCATTAATGGAGGAAGGCTTAGTAACACAATGTGTGCTGAAATCAAATTCCACGCGGACGAAGTCACGAGGGGCCACTAATAATAGTTACAAGCTCAAGGATTACTTCTAACTCAACCATTTCTGTTCCAGCGTCGGAAGACATGCTAGAATCAATAGACGAGCTGAAAGAACGCCTGTCTTCTATGAAACGGATGATGGAGGAACGAAAACAGGCCGGAGCGGGAACCAAGGACCTCTTCCAAGGCCATGCCAGGTCCCTCCAAGGAACGACTATGATTGACGGGAATTTCCTAAGCTTTGTCTTCGGCGGATCCCTAGTAGTCATTCTAAGCGTGTCGGTGTATGCGTTTTATAATCTGTACCATGCGGTTTTGAAGAAATTCCCTTCGACGCATACGGAGTTGTAAGTTTTTTTTTTTATAGAGAGGTAAACGAATAAGAGGGTCACTTTATAGAAAGTGGTCACCGCTGCCCATGGACATCAATAACCGCACAAGGGTTGAAAAGCGTTGCCTGCCTTTAAGACTCCATATCCTCACTAACTGAGCTCTGGCGACCTTACTCACCAATATGGAGTTTTAAAGGTTACTTTACACCTTTTTGACAGCATTTTGGCTACCTCGTGGTGTAGTTGAAAAAGCTAGTGCGTTTGGCTAAGTCAGGGGTCCTGGGT
The DNA here is from genome assembly GCA_958496325.1 of Nomophila noctuella. Classification (NCBI taxonomy): domain Eukaryota; kingdom Metazoa; phylum Arthropoda; class Insecta; order Lepidoptera; family Crambidae; genus Nomophila; species Nomophila noctuella. Next base: position 11,060,632 of record OY292501.1, read on the forward strand.
TCGAATCCCACGTCGATCAGGGTTATTATGATCGAGTGTTTCGTATGCTAGGTGATAGCCTCTAACTGATGTAGCTAGTATAATAAAATAATCTTATTTCTTTCCATATAGAATTAATTGTTAAGCTCACAATGTAGGATCACACTAGGCGGGAAAAACGCGATCAAAGTTCGGCGGCAATGCTTTTTCTATACAAAATTACGCGACGGTAATGTTGGCATGGTGTGTTATCCATTTAAAATAGATTGCAGGAGTAGTCACACCGAATTTCGGTCGCGTTTTTCCCGCCAATATGTTTTTATACATACCCCTGCGTTAATATTCGACGTTAATAAAAATACTTCAGAAGAGGTTTTAACAATGTCTAAGCAATAATGAAAATTGACTCCTGGCGTATAGGGTCACTCTTTATGGGATCAGATCAACGTATGTGATTTATGTAATTCAACATTATTTATTGGGCAGAAATCGGTTTATTATACCTTTTCAAATATTGATATTATGTTAATTTGATAAGGTACTTTGTCATGAAACAAAAGATGATCTGTTTGGTAAAATAAAAGATAGAATTTGTTTGCATCCAACATGAACAATTTCTTGTGATTTTTGTTAAAAATAAAGCTTTGAAAACTGATGATATCGTCATAGAGTGCTTTTATAACGTAGTAATCTGATAGAAATAACAGGGACTTGCCATGATGTATGATGAGAGTGAACATGCGATCACGAAAGTTGTGTGTTAGAATCAAGAGTGAATTGGCTTTTGTTACTTGATTATTAATTGTAATTTTTATTACTAGTAAATTAAGGTGACTTCTCAATAAATTAATACAGCCTTTTTCCTGTTTTATTGCCCTTTCATACCCTGTTATTGTAAAATCATATTTGAACCCTAATATGTAGTATCTTTTTAAAGATTTAGGCTATAACAATTTAATTTACTCAATGATTGTTCTTCAGAAAAAAGTCTTTCGAACAAAATATATAAATGCAATGTTATGTTTTTATAGAAAATCATCAACATAATATAAAATGAGATTACGATAAAACTCAAAAAGCATTTCTTTTGATAAACATCATTTCTAAAAATATTTTTAAATTCTGTACCAATAATTTGATCGTAAACAAACTCCTCTAATTTATTAATCTGGTTCATTTGTATAACCTTCAAATCAATTTAAAACCAAATTGAGAGGGTTTTTAATTTCACCGTTTATTCATTCGCCATTCACCCAATTTGTTTTTCAAGAACATCTTTTGCGTTTCTTTCATATTTCAATGCCAAGTCGTTTTATTAGAAGCTATAAATTATACTGAATGAAAAAGTAAATTGGGCTTGAAAGGATATTTTTCCAGGCACTACTGAGTTTTTTTTTTATTTTAAGGACTGTTTGAAAAGAATCATAAAAACTGACTTTATCTGAACTTATTTTAATAATTTTCTTTTTTTTTAATTTATATCGAAAGGGTTTTGTAATGTCTCATTAAACCATTATTAAACGTCTTTTTAGTTGCGCAAATGTAATAAATTAGATTTTGAAAGGTGACAAAGATGGATGGATTTACAAAAGTATTAGTCAAATAATGTTTCACAGAAATACACAATAAAGAGCAGTTTTGGCGGTATTATATACATATATCATACTTAAATTATAAATGTGAAAGTTTGTTTGTTTGGATATTCTTCAGTCAACCACGCTAAAACTAAAGAACTGATTTTGATCAAATTTCGCATACAGACAGGGCAAAGGCTAGTAAGCCTAAGGTGATAGGATTTATCCCGATTAAATACTCCAATGGCATCTTGATTATAATTACACGCGGGAGAAGCCGTGGGTAAAAACTAGAAGAGGAATAAAATTAAGTGTATTCAATATTTATTTATCTATTATGCATAGCATACCATATTTGATGAGATCACACAAATGATATTTCATACATATTAAGGTTTGAGTCAATACTAATAAAATAAGTAAAAATTATTATGAGTAAACACGACTCAATGACAAACAAACTGTACAGTTTTTGGTCAGGACGTGTTTGCTAACTGTCAGTTTACTGTGTTACCGCTTAACAATCGCCATTTTGCGCTAACAATCGCCATTTTGTTTACAAACGCTTCCTAGCGCTTTTTCTGCCAAACGCCCCCATTGGATCTCTGTTTGAGAATTTTAAAAGACGGGTAGATCGGCTCAACTTCCTATTTTATCGCTTGTTGACGGCCATTGAGACATTTCTTAGTCGTTAATTTGTGAGTGTATCGTGCGTGTGGCTTTGGTGTCTCATTTTGGTTATGTACTGTTTGCCTACCTGTAACTTTATGTTGCTTAGTACCCTAGTAAATGAAAGTACATACACTCTGTATACAACATTGTGCTCGTGTTTTGAGCTTGATTTATTATCAGTGCAGTGGGATTGTAATATTGTAACTACATCTTTAACGCGCTGCGTGGATTTAATTTGTTAGCATGTAAGTAATAGCTTTGATCTCATTTTAAGTGAACCATGTTTTTTGTTATTATGAGAAACAAAGATGTTTAAACCTAAGTGTAGGTCGGAAAGTATGAAAAGTCCCCAAATAGTACCTAGCATAAAATGTTTTCAAATGAGTACTCCAAATATTATGTAAAATAACGTAGTTAGTAACACAAGTAACACTCACAAACACCTGTTATTCAAAATAAACGTACCAAAAAGTGGAAATCACGTGAATTTAGAGCAATTTGCACACTGCATTATGCATTTATCGAGAACCGCCTCTTGAATACAATCACGAGTACATATCAAAATGAACTTTATAGACGAGGAAATAGGGCGGTATTTGTAACAACTTGGCTAACGGTTGACATTTTCCAGTTGAAAACGGTTAATCCGTGGCCTTTTGTGCAGTACGTGTAGAAACACACCAGGATAAAATATGGAGATCGGGCAGCAGCGATCATCCAAAACACTCGTCATATTCTGCGATCACCAACCCGCCTGCCCAGCGTGGTGATTATGGGCAAACCCCCCCAAGATGGCGCACTTTGGGGGAGGCCTACGTTCAGCAGTGGACGGCAATAGGCTGATTGATTGATTTGATTGTAACGAAAACATGATTTCAAATGAGGCCTTTGCCCTGCAGTGGGATATTAATAGGCTGATACTACTTAAGTTCGGTGGTAATGCGTTTTCTATACAAAAATACGATGTAATTTCGGCATGGTGTGTCATTATCAGTCTTCGGTAGTGTGTTTCTATACTAAATCTAATATCAAAGCCCTTCTTAATAATTTGTTAAGCTGACGGAACGCTCACCATCTGGTAAATGATCGGCTTGTCGCATTTCGTAATGGTATAAAAATAAATATTATCTGAGAATGGTGCCAGAGGGTAAGAATTTTCCTTGATTTTTAAATTGAGTTTTAAAGTCCAAATGAAAAATGAAGGAAGTAACTTTAATGTCGTTTGCAGTGTGGGCTATTAAAAGTTTTCGAAGCATTCAGCGTTCAGGACCGCGTGGATTTTTCTAGGTAGTTTTACTACCTGAATACCTACTTTGGGAAGACTTGGTCCTACTATTTATTGAAATAAGTAAATGATTTTTGGCACCTGCTCGGTCATTGCCTCGGAGGCCAGGGTACGATTCGACTACGATCCTGAATGACCAAGATCCTGAATTGACTAGCCTGGTTATTACAATGGAGCGACAGTCGTCTGACCTCCTCACCCCACACAAGGGGAACCAGACAATTTGGTTTGGGACCAACGACTTAACGTGCCTTCCGAAGACCGGAATCATGATTCTTATCAGACAATCAGTTTATTATCACAATGGCCTAACGAAACGGAGAAAACCTACACAAAGCTCTACGCTCTAACTAATCAAAATTAAAAAGGTTCCATCCTAGTGACTTTCACTAAGCGGCCATTACAAGAACTCTCATTCTAACTAGATAAGGCTACAATTAGAAATGTTTTGCGTAAAGAGCAAAGTTAGCGCTATCGTTGGGCAGTTTTAAAAGGGTTTATGGATAAAAGTTTCGAACAAAGTTTACTGAATTGTGGATTGAATATGTCTGCCGTTTATGGAAACTAAGACCGATCTGTTCGCTCGTATGTTCGCTGGTATGGTCTATGTAGGTAATACCATATTATAAAATATTTTTTAGATTTAGAATAAAAAACGCCTCGATGGTCTAGTGGTTTAAGTACCGGGCCTTGGTCTCGAGGTCCTGGGTCGATTCCCGGGTCGGGCAAACTTTGTGTTGATTTTTTTGAACACAGCCCGGGTTTTTGATCACCAACCCGCATTTGGCAAGCGTGGTGATTAAGCCAAAACCCATCTTTGTAACGAAAACATGATTTCAAATGATGGAGGCCTTTGCCCTGCAGTGCGACATTAATAGGCTGATACTTTACTTTACTTTAGATAAAAAGACATAGTTGCTAAACTTTATACTATGTAAAATCGAATCTAACCCACCCAACTTTGCCTGTTAAAGTCAGTTTAATTTAAACATTCCCTTTTGTATAAATTAGTACTTATATTCAATACTTCCTCCATGTTGGTAACAGTCCAAAGCCCTTTGAAAACCACTCAGGACTTATAAATATTGATCTTGAATATTTTTGGTTATCCAATGAGAAACAAGACTTGGCTTGAACCTAAGCAAATTGAATGGATTTTATGTAATATTTTACTTGAAATTCAAATAGGTCACACGGGACGTAGAACTTTTATGTACCTACCTACCATTTTTTTTCGAACCGACATGATTCAGACTCACATAATAATTATACGAGTACCTATATACCTACAAATAAAATAAAAAATGTGTTGGATAGTTCATTTGTCGTAGAAGGCTTTAAGCTATAGTATTTTTTTAACACTATGTGTGCGCAAACCGTTTCCCACGGGAACTGAGTCGCGGGCGGCCTTTTATCTAATAAAATAAAATAATTATTATTTTTCAAACCAACTATGCAATAACTCCTAGCCGTCGGATATTCAACCGATGGAAATAATCGACTTAGTTCAGATTTTATTAATCGATATTCAGTAACACAAAAATTTAATAATTTATATCCTAACCGAGAATCGTACTTTGAACCGCGAATCGCGCCTACATAACTCCCTACGTCACCTTCTAACTAAATTGAAAAAAAAACCTTCTGTTTAAACAAGAAAAGTCTTTACTGCTATATCACTAACTAATTCAGGAAAGTAACGGCGCCATAAAAGCAAATTTACGCCGATTCCCGCCGTAAAATTTTATACAAAAAGATCTCCCATTACACAAAAATATAGACAAAAGATTCACAACGTATTCCCATAGCTGGAACTCAGGCACGTTTTCTTTCATAAACATAGAAACATAGAAATCTAGTCGTCTCGCTCACTCTTATTCATAAGTCGCGGTTTTCCAGTACGCGAGAAAGAGACAGGTATGATTTTGATTGTATTGGGTGGGAAAAGCGACGCGGGCAGAATGGAAATATGGCGGTTGATATCCAGATGGTGTGACAGAATGATGGAACTGCGTGATAATGGATCGCAAATAGCAGAACGATATTCCTGGAACTAATATTTTGTAACAAGTATTTTTAGACGCGTGGGTGTAGTGATTTAAGACCTAGGTAACCTTGTAGGGGACGTTGATGTCGTGTGTACCTACTGAAATATTTGTTTGTACACAACTGTTGTTATATTTATTATGACAAAGTGTCATATTCGTAGGTTACGTGATATTTAATGCTTATTTTCTTTAATTTTATTAAAATAGGTTTTATCATTAATGAGACGTAGAACCAAACGTAACAAAAAATTAAATAGCCACTCAATATACAGACGTAAATATAGTTTGATAAAACGTTTAAAAGTGTTCTGTCAGCACATCATAAATCTCACTGTGGTTAAGCCCAGAATAGCTTGCAAGCGTTATACTCACAACTCATTTATCAGATCCCAAGTACACAATTACGCAAAAGAAAAAAATACAAGCACTCCTCACGTGCCCAACCTAGGCGTCGGTAGTACTAACGCTATTATTCATCTCCATACGTCACTGCTATCTCCTTCATAATGAGTTCAAATAAAATACTCGAGGGAGCGAGTCACGCGATATTTCACTCCAAAGCAACCCCTCACTAGTTCCACAGTAACAGGTAAAGGTGGCATTCGGAGTCGAGCCTTCGACCAATCCGCAGTAAACCGCAGTCTGCCAGAACCCACCCAGTGGGACGGACGCGCGGAAACCGGACAAAAAAACGAAAAAAAAAAAGTTTTTGCAGATTTTTTGTGGCTTGCGAACGTGGTTGCTGTCGGTGATTATTACAGGTGAGTTTTTTTTTATTAGATTTAAAAACATTGTGCAATAATGACACAATGTACTGTTTATCTTCATCTAAATAAACGTACACGCTACTGCTATTAACGGAAAGCTTTATAGGTGGATGGAAAATTTTACTTTTATTTATAGCTTTTATTACTTACTAAGTAATTTAAAGCATATTTTTAAGTATCAACACATAAATGACAGGAAAAAAGGCGCGGTTATAATTTTGAAATTGATGATAATAAGTGTCGAAGCAAAGGAGAGTGGTTTAATTTTCTTTTATGAAGCAAAATAAGCACGTTTGGAGGGTACTTCACTTTTTATTAGAATATGCAAAAGTTTGAATTTTTTATTGTGTATCATTTCTGAATATGGCGCAATAAAAAGGATAGATTTAACAAAGAAGTTCCTCTCGTAATGTAAGTATATTCACATAAGGTAGCATACAAGTTATACTATACAAAGGATTTTCGTCAAATAAGCTAGTTGTACGGCCAGACCCGCGTCAAAACCTACGCCACGTAAAAGCGCTCTTTGCAACAAAGGAAATCCCAACATGTTGCGCTCTAATCAACAAGTAGAGGCGTTTGATCGCTTTTTCCGTCGAATTTACACGCTCTTTTAGAGAACTGGGTGGAAACTACCGTTTTCGAAAGGCTTTTAGAAACTCCCACTGGAAATACTCCGCGGGGCTTTGGTAAAATCTCACCTGTATAAAAGCCTTTTGTGCCGAATCCTTTTGAAAGAGACTTGGACGTTTGTACATTTCGGAGATTGTTTTTTTTTGTATTTGGCGCCCACCGTGGGGCTCTACAGTATCAATCAAAATAATCGATACGCTCTGCGTAACATTTTCATGAAATAAGTCTTACTTAATTGGATAACATCGACAAAGTAATTTGTTAAAAAAGGCTTTAGTACTTTACAACTTGATAATATGAGCATTGAGCTCTGAGTATAAAGGAATATTCCATTATTCATGTCGCATCAATGGTAGACTTGTAATGCTTTTTGTACCGTAAATTTTGTTACCACTTTACTTTCATGTGCTTTTGAGTATCTTGTGGCCAGTTTTTGTAGTCTGTTTTAAGTTTTTAAGTATTCGACTATATTCCGGTTAATGTGAATTTTAAACAGGCGCCACAAAAACCTTTAAATGAAATGTTTTTTGCCAAGCTCCTTTGTTTATTTTAAATGAGTAATAATATTTTATTATTAAAACCCTCCATGAGCCAATAAATGGAAATGGATTACTACGCTCTTAACTCCAAATTTTGTTTTTTTACTTGATGCATGCATTCGGAAACACTTAACATCACTACATAGTATAAAACAAAGTCGCTTTTTCTGTCCCTATGTGTGTTGTATGTCCCTATGAACGCTTAAATCTTTAAAACTACGCAACGGATTTTGATGCGGTTTTTTTAATAGATAGAGTAACTTATGAGGAATGTTTTTATGTATAATATCATCCATTAAATAGTGGACAAGTACCACGGGCGAAGCCGGGGCGGGCCGCTAGTTATTATATAAACTAATCCACTTATGGCTATAAAACGACTGTTATGTTTTAAATGTTCACGCTCCCATCTTGAATAACTGAAAGAGAATCAAATTATAACTTGCGAATTATTCAACAGATTTTTAATAAAATACAAGTGCTTCTTGTGATAAAAGTTTAGCGTCTTCGTTTTAATTCATAAGATGTCTCGTTTTCAACGGGAGAAAGTAATAAAAAGCTACGTGTCTCATTGGTGTTTTTAAAACAGGCTACTTACGTTATAGCATACGCCTCGATGTCTAGTGGTTAAAGTAGCGGGCCGTGGCCTCGAGGTCCTGAGTTCGATTACCGGATCCGGCTAAGCTTTTGTAAATTTTTGCACATCGCCCGGGTTTGTGATAACCAACCTTTGGTAAGCGTGGTGATTAAGCCAAAACTATCTTTGCAATGACAATTTGATTTCAAATGATGGAGGCCTTTGCCCTGCAGTACGATATTAATAGGCTTATAACGCAAATATTGGCTCCCAACTTGGGGTTGGCGCCCAACGTGGGATTTGGAAAATGTCCCGGTTTTAAGAATATTTTTGTCATTGTCAAGATATAACACTGGTCCTTTTTATGCAAGTGTGAGTGTTTTACTGGAAACCTTTTTGATTTGAATGTTTCGTTTTTTAATGTTACATTGGCAAGACAATGTCAATATCTTTAAATTATGCTGAGTAGTCATTATCTGTATCCGATTTCAATTTGTGGGCATGTTTTACATGACGAGAAGAGTCTTGAGAAAAAATATAATAAGGAACTCTTGATCGACATTTTATAATTTTTTATAATGATGTTATGATAATTCCAACCAATATTTTTAACAATCTGACTCGGCCGTAGAGAAATCAGGCGTAGTACCAACGGCTTAACGAGCCTTTCAAGGCATGGAGGAGCTCAAGATTAAATTTTTCAGTCACCCATCCGATGACTGGTCTCTACGAAAGTTGTTTAACTTAGCAATCGCAAGCCGAGCGCGCTAACCTCTTGAAAGTATGACCTGAGAAAACACCCTATGAAATATTCAGTATATGCTATAAATAACATGCTAAACTAATTTGAATGGAATGAATCTAGACTTATTAATGTCTGCATATGAAATGGTCTGGAGCGTGAATGAAACATTGATAATTTATGAACTAAAAGTTAATTTGCATTCATTTTCGTTCAATGGCTTGGTTGTTAATCCAGCTAATAATAGAAACGAATAAACTCGTAAATTCAAAGTTAATTCATATTTTATCGTTTTGTATACTAATCAAATGTTATAATTGAATAAAATATAACATGATATTTTTGGTAACAATTCTACTTCCATTCTAGTCAACACCACTGGTACTGCCTGTATTCAGTTGTACGATATTGGTACCATTAAAGATCTCGATGGCGCAGTGGTTAGCGCACTCGGCCTGCGGTTGCTAAAGTTAAGCAACGTTCGCAGATGCCAGTCATCGGATGGGTGACCGAAAAATTTTCTTTTCGAGCTCCTCCGTGCTTCGGAAGGCACGTTAAGCCGTTGGTCCTGCGCCTGATCTCTCTACGGTCGTGTCAGATTGCTGTCCCACCGAATTATGAGAGTGAAGGAATAGGGAGTGCACCTGTGCTTGCGCACTCACTTGTGCACTATAATAAATCCTGCGTACCTGGCTGATCAAAAGATCGGCCGCCATGGCCGAATACGGCCGGAGGTTATTATTATGTAGGTACTCTTTCGAGATCACGGGTCCAAGGGGACCCGGTCCTTTGAAGCATGCGTGGGGCCAAAGCCAACAGCGCAGAGGCTTTATTATTATTGGTACCATTGCAATTGTCACACCAGTATCTGGGAAGTTTCATCGTTACTGGTAATTTTGTCAGGTCTGATGTTCTAGTGGTTGGTAACCCTGACCACAAAACAGATGTTGCGGATTTCAAAATTTCGCCAGAATTAAGTATGTGGTGAACATCATAAAATACTCTAAACTACATCGGATGCTGAAGATCGTGCGTAGTGGAGGAGGAAGAGTAGTAAAGTGGACCCAGGACTCCGAGGCAATGGCCGAGGATGCGACCGCCACAAAAAAAAAAAAAAAAAATCATTTTTTTCTATAATCAAAACGTCACAAACTGTGGCCGAGACTACCCAGTAAGTTGTCTAATAGTCCAGGAATTTTAGATTTTATCTGCGGAATAATTCCTAGTGAGCTGAATTTTTGTATGCACCTTTATTATGATATTGTAATGATGATGTGAAAAATCGACATTGATATCGTGCCGGCTTAAAAAGTTATAGGGGTCCAAACGTCACGAAAATCAGTTTTTCGCAAATATCTCGCGATCTATTGCTCAGAGGTCAATAATGGTTTCATAAAAGTTGTTCGTCGTAAAATTGTCTACAAAAAAGGTCTGTTGCATTTTTCTGTAGATTTAAGCGTTTTTGAAATAGAGAGTAGAATGCACTCACATATTGTATTGTATACCGTACGCCGCATACCAAGGCATAAACCCTATTGTTTGTTTTTTTCCCTTTTTTGTTTGTGTGTTTTTTGTTAGTATGATGTTCTACATATAGGAATATAAAGGACTTGTAATACTAGTACAGTCAGGAAAATAGGAATATCATCTATAAAAAACTAAGTGGCAATTTTTTTTGGCACTTTATAACTCAAGAACGGGCTCATCGATCCAAACCAAATTTTCAGGGTTTGTACAGAATATTTAGTATATGTTTTATGTGAAGTTTGAACAAAATCGGTCGCTTCACTTTATACGTAGCGAAGCACGTACCAGGCCGCTAGTAATGATATGGATATGCAATGTGAATTTTAGCAATTTTGATCCACGATCTGCGGAAAAAATCCTAGTGGGCTGAATTTTTGTATACGCCTTTATTATGATATTGTGATGAAGATGTGAAAAATCGACATTGATATCGTGCCGGCTAAAAAAGTTATAGGGGTCGAAACGTCACTGGACTTAGCATATCTATATCATTACTAGCGGCCCGGTACGTGCTTCGCTACGTATATAAAAAACGACCGATTTTGTTCAAACTTCACATAAAACATATACTAAATAGTCTGTACAAACCCTGAAAATTTGGTTTGGATCAGTAAGCCCGTTCTTGAGTTATAAAGTGACAAAAAAAATTGCCACTTAGTTTTTAATAGTTGATATTACTATTTTCCTGACTGTACTAGTATAACAAGTCCTTTATATTCCTATATGTAGAACATCATACTAACAAAAAACACACAAACAAAAAAGGGAAAAAAACAAACAATAGGGTTTATGCCTTGGTATGCGGCGTACGGTATACAATACCATATGTGAGTGCATTCTACTCTCTATTTCAAAAACGCTTAAATCTACAGAAAAATGCAAGAGACCTTTTTTGTAGACAATTTTATGACGAACAACTTTTATGAAACCATTATTGACCTCTGAGCAACAGATCGCGAGATATTTTCGAAAAACTGATTTTCGTGACGTTTGGACCCCTATAACTTTTTTAGCCGGCACGATATCAATGTCGATTTTTCACATCATCATTACAATATAATAATAAAGGTTTATACAAAAATTCAGCTCACTAGGAATTATTCCGCAGATCGTGGATTAAAATTGCTAAAATTACTGGACTATAAGACACTTGTGTGGGGTATGACTCGCAACTTCCCTTACGGCTATCTTATACGTTAGGACTTAAATAAATTTTATGTTCTGTGTATGTTGATTTAATCTGAAATGTGATTTAATTTGTTATTTAATTTGATTTTGAAATGTATTTGTTTAAATTATAGATATGACATTATTTGAGCGAGTATTATGATCCTTGTTGGTTGAAAATAAATATTCATTCACTACTAAGTCCAATGTTTTTTAGAATTTTCTTGGTTTTACAAACATAAATCAAAGCTGGTCTTAACATAACATACATAATTATGTAGAACAAAATATTATCAGTTAATATTGAATCCGTACCAATTGGTAAACTCCTTTGACCCTCATCAGACCTTTCTAGGCAAATCAAATTAATTATCAAAGATCCTCTAAGTAAGGAGGTGATCAGCTTTTGAAGTATTTTATCTTAATTATTGAGAGGATTTTATGAAATGAAGATTTTCTCCAATGTCGGGTATTAATCTATAGAAATGGGTCTGTCTTTTTTAACTTCATTTATCACAACGGTAATAATTATGAGTGTATGCGTGGTAAAGTGTCTAAGAAATCTGATTTTAGAGAAATTGTTGCGACGATAAGGGTGAAAAATTCGTTTTTGATTTTTTTATGCAAAAAAATAATTTAATAGATGAAGTGTCCTCTTGCCTCCAATAACTTCTATCCTCTATTTAATAAAGCCGTTACAAGATAAAATACAAGCTTTATTATTAGAAATCGTGTAATATTATTGTTACAACTACCCATACCTTCAACCATCCTACTACTATTATAATCCTACTACTACTATAAATGCGAAAGTTTGTATGTGTGGATGTATGGATGTATGGATGTGTGGATGTATGGATGTTTGTTACTCTTTCACGTAAAAACTACTGAATGGATTTGAATGAAACTTTACCACAATATAGCTTATACATCAGAATAACACATAGGATATTGGAAATCGAAATCCACGCGGACGGAGTCGCGGGCGGCCGCTAGTTATAAAATATTATTATGAACAAAAAATATATTTCTTCTCTCAGGTAGGTAATCAGGTGGGATACCCTTGGTTTCATGGTCAGGGTCTAACGACAACACCAATGGTTAGGTCGAATTCTGAGATCATTCCTCAAATTGTTTTAATCAAAGCTAGAATTGTAATATTCATGTTTCACTAAACTTTAACGACGCAGACGCGAAATAAAATATACGGTGCACCTGATCGTACACTCAGACAAATTGATTAAACTAATTCAAGTTCCTTTACCCTACTTCATCGAAATGAAACGCCTAAATAAGCCATCGGCGCAAACAAGGCTTGTTAAAACGGTAGGGTCTCAAAATTAACGGTGCGTTTATTTTATACCGGTTATACCTTCATTTAACCTTTACCTTTAGCGAAATTATTTCGGTATTACATATTGCGCGGATCAGTTACTACGAAGGATGGGTCGTGGTATTTGAAGGGAAAAAATTAATAAACTGGTGGATGATAGTCAATTAACCTGGCTGATAGCTAATTGTGTTATTTTTTTGTGGATAAAGATTTTATCAGCATCGTCATCATCCAAGCACCTCTCACGGTTGCATCCTCGACCATTGCCTCGGATCCCATGGTACTCTGTAAATTGACCAGGCTGGTTACTCCAAGCGACTGTCGTCTGACCTCCGTAACCCTTACAAGGGAAACTAGTTTTGCAGGCAGATTTTGACCATGGTCGGGACCAACGGCTCAAATTGCCTTCCGAGGGACGGAATCATCGTTCTTATCGGATAATCAGGTGATTCAAGCCTGCCAAGTCATAACCAAACTGGGAGAACTACACAACACAAAGTGAAAGTGTTCCTCGTAGGATTTGAACCCACGACCTCAGAGGTATTTTGAGCACAGCGCTCTAACGACTTTACAACGGAGGCATTACATAAAGATTTTATAAATACCTATTTGGAAAGCTTGTAGAATAAAAACGACTAAATCACATAATACACAAAAAAAATTTTTTTTGTGTACCATGATAAGTAAGTACCTACGCAAGATATTAAATAGTAAAATATGGTGTTGAATGATAATTTCGTGGTGCTAATTTTAATAAAAAATATATAAAATGATGATAACCTTTGACCTAAGTACTCAGAGGCGTTTAACACAAGTTATATTTGGCCCATCTTCACAACACGGAGAAGTTATATAGGTACTTCAATTGTAAGTTGGTATCAATAGCCTTTACCCACCGAACATCTTAACTAAAGAAACTTCCAATAAATGGTGTCAAATAACAGGTGTCACTTGTCCTGTCCTTTGAAAGCGATCCCTTTGTGGGCCGCGATCAAAGCTTTGTGAAAGACGGGATAACAATGTATCAAGTACCTTTGACAAGTTGCAGATAATTACAGTCGAAAACTGATCATTTTATTTTGTTAGGCAATATGTTTTAATGGCTTGTATTGACTGGCAATATACTAGATATTAGCGCACGTAGATTGATCTCAAATAAGGTTTATTGGGGAGGATCTGGCGTTTAAAAAAACATGTACCCTTACGTAAGGGCCTTACAATTTTCTTACTACTATTTGGAAGATTTTTTAGATGTTTCTTTCGCTTTCCTAACTTTTTAACAATGTGTGAACATGTTACTATTTTAGCGGTAGATAGTTAAATACATAATCACCATAAATCGTCTGACAAAGACGTATAGGACCAATTAGTTATATGCAAAGTTTAAATGGGGAATCGAACCCAGGACCTCGACCCACGGCCCGGTACTTAAACCACTAGACCATAGAGGCGTTCCATGTATAATTTAACTAAAATTAAAATCCAGGCAGGTTTTCATTTAATTTAACTGTGACAACAATACCACACAATTATGCTTACATTATTAATATGCAAATTGCTGCTTGTTCAACATAACGTTGTCGTTATATTGTAATAGTTGAAAACGTACTAAAATATCCGTTAAATGTACCGTATAAAGCTCATTAATCTATACTAATATTATACAGGGACATACTTTGTTTGTTTGGTTGTAATAAATAGGCTCAAAACCTAACTATACTGATTTCGAAAATTAAACGTTATTTGGATGCCCAGAATAACATAGGCTGCATTTCATTTTCAAAAATCGATGTATGTGAATGCCATGCGAAGTCGGGACGAGCTGCTAGTTATTTATAAATATAAAGCTTTATATCAACCAAATGAGGTCCTTCTGTAAAAGTTTTAAACAAGAATAGTGAAAAATAATGATGTGACTTTACATATCAAAGACAGCATTTTTACATAGATTATAAAATGCAGCTGAGGCATCATAATATTATTGTATTTTCTTTTACAACTGAAACTTTCCTGAAGTGATTTCTCATTAATCTTTCAGTGAGATGTAAAGGCTCGTTAGTAGACATTTTTGCGAGTTTTAATTGCTTAGACTTGATAAGGGTAGAAAGGCCTAATTGTTTCAGTAATTTAGTCTGCCTAGCATTTAATTAAAGAGATAAATCTAGAAGGTTAATAGTTAATATAAAATAATATTGCGTGTTGGTGTTTCGAAATCGGTATGTACGAATCTCTGCATCATTTGATATGAACATGTGGAATTAATACCAGTTTTACGATGAAGGATACATCACCAGCCTGGTATCGTCAACTTTTGGACCTCTCCCAGGTGGAGATGTTTTTTATTTGTTATAGGGAGGCAAACGAACAATAGGGTCACCTGATGGTAAGTGATCACCGCTGCCCATGGACATCAACTATCGCACAAGCACAAAGGTCGCTAATGCGTTGCCTGCCTTTAAGACCATACCCTCCCCAATTGAGCTCCGGCGACCTTACTTACCAGCACAAATATGGCACAACAGTTAAGAAGTGCTGCTAATCTGTGGTCTTTTGTTATGTTGAGGTTCTTCTCCAGGCAAGCGACTCATTCGAGTAAAAGTTCCACTAAGCTTTACCTCTCTCAATATTTTAAACTAGGATGGATTTCCAATAGCCTAAAGCCTTCCTTGTTAAATGGGCTATCCAACAAAAAAACATTTTTTGGACCAGTAAGTAGTTCCTGAGATTAGCGCGTTCAAACAAACAAACAAACATACAAACAAAACAAACTCTTCAGCTTTATATATTAGTATATGGATGATGGAGGCGATTGCCCTGTGGGACATAATTACGGTGCTACTTCTACAAAATTGTGCTTTCCCTTTCACCATGATCTACATAGTTTATTTCAGCACTAGCCGTGTAGCTCATCATAGTCGTTCGAACGCCGTGTTAGCAGAGTAATATCACGTATATGAGCTGTACGGTGCGAGGCGTCATTCCAGTTCGTTAGTGCTCTATAAGCGGGATTAGCAAGCGAGAACGCTCCTTGCACTAACATTATGTGTGCACTAGACTATGCTAGCGTAGATCTAGGGTTTTACTATGAAGACTTGAATTGAATTCCTGTGCTGAACAAAGTTTGTCGAACATTCAAATCAAAAAGGTTTTGAGTGAAAACAGCACTTGCATAAAATTGTGTACATTTTATGCAAGTGCTGTTTAGTTTTATCTTAACAAGAACTAAAATATTAATAAAAGCAAGTATTTTCAAGCCCCACGTTGAGCGCCAACCCCAAGTTGGGTGCCAATTTACGTTACGACTTACGACGTTGTAGTATTAGACAATTAATGTCCAATTCATCATTTGAAACTATTTTTTTGTATCATAAAAATTTGGGCTCATTACGCTTGCGAAATACGGATTGGTGAGCACAAAACAAAGACTGTGTTCAGAAAAATCGTCACAATTTTTTCTTGACCAGGGAATCGAACCCAGGACCTTGAGACCTTGGCCTCTACTTGAACCACTAGACCATGGAGGCTTTCACATAAAAAACGCACATTAAAAAATGTGTAGCAAAAGTTTCGTTCACTGTTAATGTCTAATATTCAAGTGTACTTTATTTATCTTCACTCTACGTATTAATCAGTATTTTAGCAGAAGTCGTGTAGCAGGTCGGAGCGTGTTAGCAGAGTAATATCACGTATATGAGCTGTACGGTGCGAGGCGTCATTCCAGTTCGTTAGTGCTCTATAAGCGGGATTAGCAAGCGAGAACGCTCCTTGCACTAACATTATGTGTGCACTAGACTATGCTAGCGTAGATCCAGGGTTTAACTACGAAGACTTGAGTTCAAATTCTTGTGCTGAACACAATTTGTAAAGTATGACATTCAAATAAAAAGTGGCTGTGACAGACTGGCGGACAGACAGACAGACATGACGAATCTATAAGGGTTCCGTTTTTTGCCATTCGGCTACGGAACCCTAAAAAGTGTTTTGAGTAACAACACTCACACTTACACAAAGTGGAAAAAAGTTAAGTTATTTTTTGACAAGGACAAGAATATTCATATTCATATTCATATTATTAAAACCGAGTGCATTGTTCAAGCCCCACGTTGAGCGCCAACCCCAAGTTGGGTGCCAATATTTACGTTATAACGTGGTACTATCAGCCTATTATTATTATCACTGTAGGGCAAAGGGCTTCATCATTTGAAATTAGTTTTTGTAACAAAAAAAATTTGGGCTTATTCACCATGCTTGCAAAATGAGTATTGGTGATCCCGAAACCGGGCTGTGTTCGAAAACCCGACAAAACTTTTGTCCGACCGGTATCGAACCGAAGACCTCGAGACCATGGCCCGGTACTTGGACCACTACTGATTGAACTGAACTCAATACGTCTCAAATCATGTGTTACTCCTACATTTGTCAAATTCAATAAACAAAGCTTTCACGTAAGTTTCCTATAGTAGATCTTAAAACACATGTGGTTTCTTCATTCAGCCTAATGCCTTTGCCCTAAAAGGCTTTCTAGCTCAAAGGTCCAAGCCAATTTGTTACTTTTATCACCTATAAATAATGTATAAGGTGCTAAGTAATTGGGTTCGAGGTCCTCCGGCGATTTAGTGTTTTCGATATTCGAGTACAAGTCGTAAGATCGTACATTTGTTTTTCTGTCACATATTATACATTTGATATCATGGATTAAGTTACGAGTAGCCGCCGTAAAGATAAGGGAGACACATACCAACATTAGGTACTGATTAACCATGGACGCTGGTTCGATCCCCGCACAGGTGAAACATTTGTTATTAAAACACGTTAAAATGGATAGAATCGCGGTATTATTTTTAACTACATATTTCCAGAATAACCCTTTTGGCTACTTAAAAGCCACCTTGATCACGGAATGACCAGAGAATCTTTATGCGTCACTTGTCATTTTAAATTATTTCTCTACCCTCAACTTAATATCTAAGCACTATCTAAGCAATGGGCTTAGCCTTTCAGTATCGTAGTCTAGACTACAGAAATAGCTGCTATCGATCCAACAACACCTTTGTTTAGGAATTGGCTTTTGAAACATGGACAGCGTCGCTTGGCACACTGCCTTGGTGTAATACACTAATTTCTTTATAGGCCATATTGGATTCTTTACAACAGATAAATAAATATAAATAAACAAATATCTCTGGACATTATTCACACAGTG
Organism: Nomophila noctuella; assembly: GCA_958496325.1. Taxonomy (NCBI): domain Eukaryota; kingdom Metazoa; phylum Arthropoda; class Insecta; order Lepidoptera; family Crambidae; genus Nomophila; species Nomophila noctuella. The sequence continues at coordinate 11,078,678 of OY292501.1, forward strand.
CCATCTAGCCTCAAACTACGCATTAGCTTGTGCTATGCGTGGCAGACAACGGAACTACATTGCTTATAGACTTTTTTTGTAATTACATACATATTATACATAGAAACATCCAGACCGATACAAACAAAAATGTTCAATGTTCAATCAATTCCATGTTTACACAAAAACATGGAATGGATTGATGTTATTCATTATTCTCAACACACAATGTATCATAGTGGTAAATGATGTTTACAACATTACTATACTAAGCATTAACATTTTTTCCATACTAAGCAAAAATGTTTCTGATCTAAGCAATTTTTTGTATATTGTTTTTTTTATTTTTATTTAAGGCCTATTAATTATTTTAATTATAATTTAATATTAATTCAATTATTATATTTATAATTTAAATTCTTAGTTTAATGTTTTTTTAAACATTTAGACTATGGTGTGTAAGTTAAAGTTAAGTACTTCCCAGCTTATTTAAATGCAACAGTCTCATAGTGCTACTACTTAGCAACTCTAAAAAGTTTAACAAACAATAGTTTTATTTAAGTTTGTGTCGAGGAAAACCATATAATGCTACTACTTTTGCTATCGGGTCGTACATTTTTTGATAAGTGTGATTACTCCCAGCAATTTTTAGTGCCAAAGTTTTAAGGCTGTTCATTTTAGCCTTCTCGTTTACGAATATCAACTTTCGATACCGTCATTTATTTCCACGATTGCGGTCCCGATTCAAACTTGCTATCTAGAAATACTCTTATATTTAAATACTCATAAATCTCGCCCTCGAGCATTCGGGCCGAAGTCAAAGTAAATCAATCGTTCACGGCAGCGATTTCAGAGTTAGTAAACTTATCGATAGCTCGTAAATTTGATATCGATTCGCTTAAAACCTTATCGATACATCGGAATCATTTAACGCTGTATTTTGTTGACAATAATTTTATTGAAAATAAGGTATGAGGATCTTAGACGTTTGGTGTAGTCGACTTCTCAATGAAACTTAGCCTGCCTTGAAGAACAAAAATACCTACTGATTTAACTCGCATGCAATAAATATCTCATTTAGATGTGGTTATTATTTTTCAACTACTGTACCTACTTCTTTCTTACTTATACGCGTTACTAAACTTAATATTCTTACAGATCAACCACAATCAAACCCATGTCATTTCACTGATTACATCCCCAGAAAAGTTGACAAAAACTTTCACTTTCACATCAACCCCGTACTTTAAAATGTACATTTATTAACAAGGGGACCTGTATTATGGGCCGGGTCAGGTCCCTTTTTGTAGCTAACAATGAATGATATTCCCACTTCGCCCTTAATAGCCCCATTAGTGTAACCTCTTGAAAGAAAATATGCTTCATAACGAGATGTTTTCTTATTACACCTGTTAATCATGTTTTTTCCTTCTTTTAAAAAAAGAACTCGTAGAAGGTGAGATTTTTAGAATACCGTAATTCTTGTAGTAAGAAAAATATCCCAAAGAAGAACTTTGTGTCATGGTATAGCGAATGTTGTAACCCCGATGTTTCGTGTAAAATTATAATTTTTAAGTATAAAGCAACTGAGCATGGAGGAGCTTGAGATGAAACTTGTGATCAAAAAGTTAACTATCCGATATATAAAATAAATCAACAAACCATTCGCTAGGTAAGCTATCCGGGACATAAACAGAAATATCTTAAGGTACTAAGCTTATTTAGTTTACACTAACAGAATCACGAGAAACCTATCTTCTACTAGGAGGGTTTCGCAAACAGAGCTTGCTTGAACTAATGTACTTAATACAGAAACCCTCCACGATCCGACACTAGATAGCAAGCAAGAGGCTAAGCAAACAACCGCAACATACAGACCCGGTCACATATACCGACATATACCATGCTGTACTTTACATTCGGTGCAGCGTTCAAACAAGCCGCAACTAACATATTCTCTAGTCAGGCTCCGGCATGAACTACGTTACAAATACAGGGATGAAATATATCCAACGCTAGCGGCCGCCCGAGACTCTGTCCGCGTGGATTTCGGTTTCCGCACACATAGTGTAGTGTAGTCTTATGTATAATATGTATGTATTTACAAAAAAAAGTATATAAGTAATGTTTATCCGTTGTCTGGCACCCATAGCACAAGCTAATGCGTAGTTTGGGGGTAGATGGCGCTGTGTGAATAATATCCAGAGATATTTATTTATAGTGGTACCTATACTTTAACTTAACACCTTCTTCAACAAATGAAAATCCGAGAAAAAAGCTTTTCAGCTCAATAATACAGTCGATAAATAGAGGGTTAGGGATGATACTACGATTTTACTGCAACAAAAACCTTCAATCTAACATTACACCCTTTATTCCAAAGATGATAGGAATACATGATGTTGCGATATGCCTTCGTCATTCTTCAAGAAGCTCTGCCACAGGTCATGCAATGTGAATTTACGATCGCTTCACATCACGAAGTAACCTTAGTAACCAACGTACGTCATGTCAATCAAAATAATGCCACAGTTCTATGGTGTCGGGCCCATAGACTTAAACCGTTAGATTTGCCCTCGTCTACTTCGAAATTGGCACCAAAATAAGAGCGAGACAGCACGTTGCCCATATATCTGAACGAATGACAGTCAACGTGCTGTCTCGATCTAAGGAGCGACGGTCGCACTTATTTTAGTGCTAACTCCGAAGTATGGCGAAGGCAAATCACGATTCAAATCTACGATGAAGTCAATGTCCCTCCCAGACTGTTTCTATGAGTTGGAGTCGTGAATTATTTATTAATACTGATACAGAATACAGTACTACGCGTACAACAATCGATACGTAATCATTTATTATTTATTGCACCGTTCTATTATTACGAGTCATCACATGATCTTGTGCGTACATAAAATAGTAGGTGCCTACTTACATACATGCTAAGCACCTACATGTTGTATAGGAGTTCAAATACATAAATGATTTAAGACTTTTGTGTTTAGTTATAAACACGAATACTGAATTAAAAAAACTTATGCTCGGCGACCCGCTTGGTGTAATGGTCAAGATGTTGACTATCACGCAAGAGGTCGCATGTTCGATCCCCGCACAGGACAAACATTTGTGTGCATGAACATGTCTGTTTGTCCTGGTCTGGGTGTTATATGTATCTATTTAAGTATATTTGTAATACCACTGTTGATTCTGATGTCTGTAACACAAGTGCTTTAGCTACTAAACACGGGGTCAGATCAATGTACCTATGTGGTGTTGTGAATATTTATTTCAAAAAAAGTACATGGGATATAGAAGTTTTATGAAGACTAGTTTGTTTGCTTGTTTTTTTCCGCTTTCATATCACGCCGTAACTACTGAACCGATTGCTTTAAAATTTTGCAGACGTCAAGTTAGAAGACCGGATTAAATAATACTTTTAATCCCGGAAAAATTGATATTCCCGAGGTAAACCAAAAATATTGTTTGTAAATACCCAAAAACCACGCGGGCAAAGCCACGAGCGGTAAGCTATTACTGAATAAATGAAACTAATGATAAGTATCGCCTATCTTCAATATGTACATAGTATAAAACAAAGTCGCTTTCGCTGTATGTCCGTATGTATGCTTAGATCTTTAAAACTACGCAACGGGTTTTGACGCGGTTTTTTTTAATAGATAGAGTGATTCTTAAGGAAGGTTTGTATGTATAATACATGTAAGTAAGTACCACGGGCAAAGCCGGGGCGGGCAGCTAGTTATCTATAAATTTTAATTCATACAGAAAAATACATCTGATCCCGCCTGAGATCAGTTTTTTTTATAAAAAAAAACATTTAGTTACTAAATTAACGATTTGAAACTGCAGCATTTAAGCTTACATGATTCTATTTAACCTTCTAATAACAGTCTACGTGGAAACGCAAGAACTTCACAAATTTCCGCGCGAATTACCCGTATTAACGTCAAAACTAAAAGTTTTCCTAACTTCTAATGGGAATCGTGCCCATTTAACACTAACGGTTAGCTGACTTCGTATTAATAGCTAGTTAAGTTATAAATAGTGATGTATTTTTAAAGTCAAAAACTAAATCTAGCGCTCACTATCTTTGTAAAGATTACAAAGAAATTCAAGTCTTCTTCTTCCTAGCGTTTATCCCGTTTCTATACGGGGTCCGCTTTGACCATGATCCAGGATTTGGCAAGTCTGGTTATTACAGTGAAGCGACTGCCATCAGACCTTCGTAACCCATAGAGGGGAACCAGACAGATTGGATCATGGTTACACATTCAGATCTAACTGAACTAAATTCAGTAATCACTGAATGTGCAGGTTTCCTCACGGTGTTTTCCCTCACCGCCGAGCTTATGGCACAAATCCACACATAGATTTCGAAAAATCCAGAGGTGTGGGCCCGGATTCGAACCGCGGTCCTCACGTATGTGAGGCGCCGTTATTACCACTAGGCCACCATCGCTCCATACAAAGAAATTCAAGTGCACGTCACATTTTTTTAACCTACCAACACTTCGACTACTTATTAAAGTGATAACTGAAAGTGTCTTAAATATGTGTTATTCTTAATCTACAATGGATCTGAAGTTTATTTTTTATAATTATGCCAGTCCATCTTTGCAAATCATTTACGGTCTGGCTTTTAGGCAAATAGTCTTAAAAATTCTACGAAAGCGAATAGTGAAAAAACCTAGCAATCCAAATACGAATATTCGTTACATCACTTCCAAGCAATTCCGGCGAGAACTAAGACTGTGACCCTAGGGACAGAACGCCAGCTCGTCTGATACCCTATGTAAGTCACACGAAATGAAAAGGCTTTTAAAATGGACAGAAGGTTTGTAATGTACATTTTAGGGACTTCTCCCTGAGGAATACTGTAGAAATGTCGCATCTGCCAGTTTTGGTTAAGCTACATTTTATGCGGGTGTTTCAGAAAACACTCAAAGAAATTAGTCCTGTACTGAACTTAATCTCTTAACAAGGTTGTGTAAGTGAAAGTCTAAATATTTAAATGTTATGAAATGAAATAATTTATTATGAAAATTGGTGTAGGTACATGGTAAATTATTTTTCACGTCAAAAACTTTTATCACCATGGCGTGTATTTACTGATTGGTACTGCCTTTTCGAGAGCAAGTCAGTACCAATCTACCAATCAGTATTTTTGTGTTATTATTTTCCGCCTCGATCACCGCCGTGGTCACTATGCCCTGGGTTCGATTCCTGGGTCGGGCAAAATTTGTGTCGATTTATAGCCTTAAGATAAACAATACTACTATTTGCCAATGCTTGTTATGGGCAGACGTTGATATCATAAGTATGAGACTGTTATAATAAATTCATTAAAAAGAGTACTACTTTTAGTTCATTGTACTTCTATGTTCTGTCCCATAAAACCAGAACAATTAATCCTGATAAATCTCTTACATATTGCCCCAGTCCGTTAATTCAAAAATAAACCTTGGTACAAATAATTGTTGCTGCGTACACACATCTGAAATATTCAACCCAAAGGTAAATTGAATTGGATGTAATTTCGCTTCGGACCGCACCGGAGGTCTTTGGGGAGTATGTGCGGTCGACCATATAGAATATTTACCGTGACCCACTATGAGGGATAATCGACACACCCTGTTGAGCTTGAAATCGATTTGGTTTAATGTTACATGCTTAAAAATTTAAGACCTCGGCCTGCGATTGCTAAGGTAACCGACAATTTTCATCACGAACTGAAGGCACGTTAACCTGTTGCCACTGCGCCTGATCTCTCTACGTCCGTGTCAGATTGCTGCCCACCGAAAAAATTAAGTGAGGGAATAGCGAGAGCGCCTGTGCTTGCACACTCACTTATGCACTATATTATACCCTGCGTATCTGGCTGATCGTAAGATCGGCCGCCATAGACGAAAAGCGGCCAGAGGCATTTTATTAAGCTTAAGCGACGAAAATTTGTACGTAACATACACAAAGATTTATGAAATTTTATTGACTCAAAATCCATAATCCTATTTATAATAGGTAAGTGCGGTCGACCATATAGAATATTAACCGTGACCCACTATGAGGGATAATCGACACACCCTGCTGAGCTTGAAATCGATTTGGTTTAATATTACATACTTAATAATTGAAGAGAACGATGGCGCTGTGGTTAGGCACCCGGTCTGCGATTGCTAAGGTTAGGGAACTTTCGCAGAGGCTGGTTATCTGATGGGCGACAGACAAATATCATCTCGAGCACCTCCGTGCTTCGAAAGGCACGTTAGCCTGTCCTGTGCCTGATCTCTCTACGGTCGTGTCAGATTGCTGTCCCACCAAACTATGAAGTGATGGAACAGGAAGTGCACCTGTGCTTGCGCACTCACTTATGCACTATAATATACCCTGCGTACCAGGCTGATTGTCCGACGATAGATCGGCATGGGCGAAAAGCGGCCAGAGGCATTTTATTACAAGCTTAAGCGACGAAAATCTGTACGTAACGTACACAAAGATTTATGAAATTTTATTGGTTTTAACAGACTCAAAATCCGTAATCCTATTTATGATAGGTAGGTAATTGCGGTCGACTATATAGAATATTAACCGTGACCCACTATGAGGGATAATCGACACACCCTGCTGAGCTTGAAATCGATTTGGTTTAATGTTACATGCTTAAAAATTTAAGACCTCGAGTGGTTAGAACGCTCGGCCTGCGATTGAGAAGGTTAGGGAACTTTCGCAGAGGCTGGTTGTCGAATGGGTGACCGACAATATTCATCTCGAGCACCTCCGTGCTTCGGAAGGCACGTTAAGCTGGTGGTTTTATGCCTGATCGCCTTACGGTCGTGTCAGATTGCTGCCCTTCCGAAAAATGAGAGTCACCGAACCGCAGTCGTTTGTCGCCTTTTATACAGATATTTTGATTGGTTTCTATAGAATCAAAATGTCATTGTGTTCAATTTTCTTCTCGAGCTTTTTGATATGTATGTACATAATTCTTGTAAAAAAAAAGTTGTCAACCCTAATTTTACCCAATATTTTATTTAATTTCATGAAATGAAGTGTCAGTGTAAGCATGTTCATCCAGGGTTACAGGTGGACCCAGGCATGGTGTGTTTTTTATTCCATTGCGAAATGAGTGTGTTTATCCCAAATTCCTGATGGACCCCGTACGGTGTGTTTTGTCCTGGGGCCAGTAGGCCAAGGGCACGGTCGCGCTCGGTCGATACGTTTGGTCTGCTTGGCTTCACCCACCACTGTCTGGTGTGCCATTGTTTACAAGCCTACGCTATGAATATCTATTGTATAAGCAATAATTTGAGGATTATTTAAGTGAAAAATAAAAAGTAAAGTAAAGTAAAGTATCAGCCTATTAATGTCCCACTGCAGGGCAAAGGCCTCCATCATTTGAAATCATGTTTTCGTTACAAAGATGGGTTTTGGCTTAATCACCACGCTTGCCAAATGCAGGTCGGTGATCACAAACCCGACCTGGGAATCGAACCCAGGACCTCGAGACCAAGGCCCGGTACTTAAACCACTAGACGGCGTCGGAAAAATAAAAAAAGAAAAATATTTACATATTTCAACAACTTGCATTGTTACATTACAATGGTAGGAATCTCCTTTTAAGCAAGGAATTGCTTGTGTTAGGGGATTCCGCTTTTCTATAGTAAAACAGTTTTATTTGTAACAACTTACTTAATTTGTATACATTGTATACAAATTAAGTATCACAAGACTATTTCAGTTTTATAATTTTAACTTTGTATTTTGTAATGTTTTCTTTGTTTGATACAACTATTACGCATTCGTTGGTATTTTAAAAGTCAAGAGCGGGCTGACTTGTCCAAACGAAATATTCGGACATAGTTTATGTGAAGTTTGCACAAAATCTGTGAGGGGTTCTTCATTTACCATACGTAGCGAAGCATGTACCGGGCCACTAGTAATTTATATTACAAGTGACGTATAACCATGAGTCATTGAATCATACCGTGATCACGGCTCTTGAAAAGAAGCCAAAACGTCGGGTTTCCCCGTAAATATGTAGTTTTAATTAAACCGCCTTTTCATCCGTTTAAAAATAATAGTTTTATTTAATGGCAAAGAATTGTTATGTGTGGTTTAACTTTTATGTTGCTGTTGCTGCTATGTACATATATAATATAAGGCTGAGTAGAGAGCCCTAAGAGAGGCCTATGTCCAGCAGTGGAACCCGATAGGCTGATGATGATGATGATGCAAAATTGCTCCAGTAATAGTTATCAGCGCGACCTCTAAGGCACCAGCATTACTACTAGATATTTTTTCTCCTCTCGTATCATACAAAAATACCCGACTTACCGCGTTATTTATCATAGACATAATATTCTGTTTCGCCATTAGCCGTAAGGCGCGGACAAAATATATTTCCTAGGGCAAGATATGAGGGTGTTGAAACAAGAATAAGGCACAAAAATTTATTCAGCGACAGAAAGCAAAATATATTTAATGGTTTAAATATATGTTCTGAATATGTCCGCTATGATATTGGCACTAAAGAAGTGACTGTCGCTTCATATTTTAGTATTCTAGTGGGTCCAATTAATTGAGGTATTACTACTACGTATAGGCACCGTGCAGAAACTGTAGAGGGCGCTAAAATCCCGATTATTTTCTGTGGTTTGACAGTAAAAGGAGACGATCCATTTTGGGCTTGATTGTGCATGGATAAATTATATACCAAACAAACTGTAAATTTTTGTTAATTAACCTCTATAAATAACAACGGAATAGGCTTTGGCCAACTTAAGTTAATTGCATAATTATATATTTTACATTATCAAACATATTTTATAAACGACATAGCACTATATTTTTTAATTTTTAACTGTCTTCAAAAACGCACCTAATAACATGACAGATTAAATAATCGATTAGAGAAAATCGATAAGCGGAGATTAAATTAAATGCATCATGTTCCAGTGTGTTTTTGCTACATTTTGAAAAACTACAATCATTTATTATTTGTAATATTCGTTATATCTTAATAATGATCTACTTTTTACGTCTTCATAATAAAGATAATAATAAAATCAAACAATTGATCGATTAAACGATTAGTGTCAATTGAAATGGAGCCATTTTGGCACTGACCTATATCCTGTCTATGTATAGATCAGTGCATTATGGTTTTACGTCATACGTCAATGTCAATCCTGTCACTTGATGTCACACCATATAGATATGGCAATAATAATGAATATTCATGCATGATTTTAACATATTTGGCCGTTGTATTCAGCTATTAAAATTGGGCAAATGTAATCTTTTGAAGTGTTCTAATCGGTGACCAATTTGTAGCCGTGCACATCCAGACCCCCGTTTGTATGAGAAACGGATTTCTCCTTTGACATTTACCTTGGTCAGTTCGAATTCGAGTCACTAGATGGCAGAATAAGGCACGGTGTTTTCCGTGGATTGACAGTAGAATTACCGACATTGAGATTGACATTTAGCTTGGTCAGTTCGAATATGAGACACAAGATGGCAGAGTCATCGCTACGCACGGTGCCTATAGAGTGGACAACGAGAACAAAATCTATGCGTCAACTTGGAGGGAAGGGGGCGGATAATTAAGACGTGATTATTTGTCTTCTTATCAATTAATTGACACACGCCATTAGCTTTATTTTTCGTTTTGTAATTATTTGTACAAGATTTTTTTAAATACAAGATGGCATTTTTTCGTTTATATATTACTAAATAACTACAATAGATGGCAGCTGTTGTCCATGGACAACAGTGCGTATAAGAAAATAATTCTTCGGAATGTCTAATGTATACGTAGTAGTGCCTACCTCAATGGTCAAAGTATGGCGAGATAGAGATTTCAATGTTTGGTCGAATCGATTCTCTAGAGGGAATTCTTGGCACGTCTCTTGATACTGGCGGAATTAACTGTAGAATACTGGAGTGTAATTTGGTTTACATGGGGCGTTGTAGGCACACGGGTAGACAATGTAGATTTAATTATTTTCTAGTTTACTGCTTAGCGCCTAATGCAAACAGTGTAGTGAATATATTAAAATAAATTAAGGATGTTAAGTATAACGATTTGGAGTGGTGATTTAAACCTTTAATGGTACATTTAGTGGTGAATTATAACAACCTCCATCGGCAAGGGCTATTGGTCTACGGCCAACCATATGATGATGATGATCAATTGCCTTAAAATCTATAAAGGGCGTTAATTTATACGAACTTTAATATTTTGAAGATTTTTTTATATATTTATTTAAAGCAATATTACATGCTAAATATTATACAATTTGAAAATTATAAACAGAGAAATAGACCAGAATTTGCCCTTGTCATTTCCTTAACGACTAATGCGCGTAATCCCTTCAATGTTGTGGTAACTATGTAGTACAATCTCTCTATCATTGGATTTTCACACACAATACCACTATTTTCAGACGTTTTCTAACGATAATATGATCAATATGTTGTCACACAACACTCGTAGGAAACACTATTTGCATGCGTTTTCTAACGATGTGATGAATATTTTATTTCGCTTAGTGTCTGAAATGACATTTATTCAACTCAAGATGGATTCTTCGTATAAAATAATTCGCGATCCGTCGCCGGTTTGGCTTTGAAAAGTTCGCAAAAACACTAAGGAGTATTGGAAATCTGTCAAAAGTTCTTCAACTTTCTGTTAAGTTTAATATTTACCAACCCATTTTGAGTACGTACTTATTCACCTTCTCAATGTAAGTTGGCATTCAAAATAATAATAATAATAATAATAAGAGCGTAGGGATGTGACGACCCCATCGCCCATTGGTGGAAGCTGGAGCTCCTCCTTGAGGAATTACAACTTCCATCAATGCAATCAGTCTCCGCAGGGCAGCTTGTGGCGAGCTGTTGGTGTGTGGCGACACCACGGACCCGAGACCTCCCGGGGGAACTTTACCATCTTCTCCCCCACCTCTGGCTTGCCTTAATTGGCCGTCCAGAGTGGAGCGCAAGAGCTATATGCTTGATGGGTGGAAGTGCTCAATCTGCGTAATAGCGGGGAACGGCTGACCGACCTAACGCGATCCAGAAACCGGTGCACACCTCTCGGCACCCTTAGCCAACCACGCCGGTGTTGCTCCCTTGCTGCCCGCGACCCTAGTGGCCGCTTAGAGTGGTAGCTGTTTTGGGGGGCCCATCTAGTGGGAGGCGAGTCACCGTCTGCCAGGAGAAAAATTTGAGACATTTTGCATGGCAGACGTCCGTTGTCTCGACCAATAGCCCAGTTGACCAAGCCATCCAACTACACATAATAGACCTGGATTTAGTTTTTCTTTTAATTTTGCAATAGTTCTTACATTTGCCAGGTGCTGTCTTTGACTAGATCTGTATTTAGCCAGAGATAGAACCTGGCAGATGTACACATTTCATTTAGATCAAATGGTACAAAAAAGCCTCTGCGCTGTTGGCTTTGGCCCCACGCATGCTTCAAAGGACCGGGTCCCTTTGGACCCGTGATCTCGTAAGAGTACCAACATAATAATAATATTTTTATTGCATAAACATGTGGTTGTACATATGAGGATGGTATACATGGTGTAGTTCAGCACATGCACCCTGCAAGGGTATAACAATTTTACAAAAGAATTACAATTTAACACAATTTGAAAACAAAAACTTTTACAATTTAAAACAAAACAATTACAATTTAAAGCAAAAACAATTTTAATTTAAATTTTAGAATAGGAATTAACAGTATAACTACCTAGATCTAACTAAATATCTTCAGTATCTAAATTAAAAAAACATAGTCTTTCTACTACTACTAATACATTACTATTGCACATTTTTATAATATTCATCCAGTCTATAAAAACATTTATCAATTAAATAATCATTTAAGGTTGTTACAAACATTTTATAATTTTCTAACTGTCGTATGTGATGTGGTAGATTATTATATAATTTTATGGACATTGAGTATGGCCCCGTCCCAATTAATGTTAAATGAGTTTTAGGAAGGATCAATTTATTCCTTTTTCTCAGTGTTACATTGAGGTTATTATTGTCTGCTTTATTGTACCATTCTATATTTTTCCTAACTAGCTTGCATGATTCTAAAATGTATAATGAAACGACTGTTAAAATTTTATATTGAATGAAATAAGGTTTGCAACTATCTATTATATCTATATTGGCTAGTATTCGAATACATCTTTTCTGGGCAATAAAGAGTTTATGTACATCTGTACTATTACCCCACAGTGGTATTCCATAGCGGAGCCATGCGTGGGCGTATGCGTGATATGCTAGTTTGGCTGTTTTTGTATTAGTTGACCTTTTTAGCTCATATAGAGCATATGTAAATCGAGACAACTTGTTTAGTATGTATTCTACATGAAATTTCCAATTCAAATTACTGTCTAACTTAATACCTAATAATGAAAATGTTTGAACACATTCAAGTTTTTCTCCATTTATAAAAAAATTAATATCTAAAGGCGGTTTTTTACATGTTTGGTATGTCATTAATTTGGTCTTACTTATGTTAAGTTTTAAGTTTAAATTTTTAAGCCAGGAGATAATCTCATCAGTAACAGTCTGCAGCTCAGTATTTATATCAGTCTTGTTTTTAATGGATAATATTACTGACATATCATCTGCAAATAATATTGAATTATCCTTTATTATAGAAGGCAGGTTATTTATGTATATGAGAAAGAGGAAACAACCTATTACACTACCCTGGGGAATAGATTTCGAAAGTATTGTGCCATCTGATCTGACATTCTTTACTGTATTTGTAGTCGGGCATGTATGTTGAATTTCAACATATTGCATGCGATTTTTAAAGTAAGAGGTGATCCAATTGTGGGCTGCCCCTCTTATACCCATGCTGTATAATTTTTGTAAAAGAATGTCTGGTAGTACTCGGTCGTAAGCCTTACTCATATCTAGGAGAATCCCTACCGCCAAGTTTTTTTTATTAATAATATCTAATATTTTTTGGGTATATTTAAATACAGCTATTGTTGTGGACCGATTTCGCCGGAATCCATTTTGATTGGGGACCAATTTTGACGATAAATTTCTCTGTAGGTACACGGGGAAATTCCATTGTGTTCCACGTTTTTTTCGCAAAATAAACGATATTCACGAGAATTACCAGAGATTTTATTACCAACAGACTACATACTTATTTTGTAAAGAATTTTATATACCTAGGCAAAAAAGTCTTACAAGATTGGTAGTAGGCGTGCCTCCTGGTTTACCGATAAATTCTAGGTATCATTATATTTCCTTACTGCCAAACGCCAACGCAAAAAAGAAATAGCAAAGAGACGTATTCATTTCACGAGCTAATAAATCGCGCCTTTTCGATATTTATAACTCAAATTGCGTCCGTACCTACGCCGAAATTGCGTCTATAAATCTTAGTGTAACAATATTACAGAATTTGTTAGAACCCTGCCTTGAGGTAGACGCGTTTAATATTATTTCGCACCCACACACCTTACACACCTCGTGTGTGTTGAAAACACACCTAATGTGTTTGTATGTGGGTTGTGTGTGTGTCGCAGTCAACCAGACGAATCTGCTTTTTTTATACATGATACAAACGACCGAGCGGGTTACCTGATGGTAAGTGATCACCGCTGCCCATGGACATCAACAACCGCACAATCACAAGGGTCGCTGATGCGTTGCCTGCCTTTTAAAGCCCTATAACCTTCCCAACTCAACATATTTAACATTAAATTGAATGACTAAAAAGAAAACTTGTCAGATTGTTTGATGTAAAGTTCAACTGTGTTGACTGAACATTATTCAGCAAAGTAAAGAATAACAATGTTTCACTCACAGCAATAGATAGAACCATGAACAATTATGATAAATGTGAAAGTTTTTAAGGGTTTTCAAAAAAAACCTTATGACTATCATATTAGTGTGCCCTCCCAAAGGTTGTAAGGTAGGAAAGTGTTATTTTTAGCCTTCTAAAATCCCTTGTTGACATAAAGACATCCCATTTGTCCCCTTGAGTAAGCCTTCAAAGGGAACAGTTGGCACGAATTGTCACCCCGACAACTGGGAAGTCAATTCCCAGCTGCTGTCCTGACTGATTTCACGTTCGCTCTGTTCAAAAGGCTATTCTGACATCTGCTAAGTAACTAGGTAGTTGTAACTTGAGTGACGCTTATCTTCAGTGAGTTATTCAATTAAATATCGGTATTCAACGAAATATAAGGTTTAAAACTTACGCATTGCATTATAACACTAATATTATTTGACGAGACTTACCGCGGTATTAATTGTATATTATTTACTGCTTGACGATTCGGCTGCGTTGGTCGCACTCGGAATTAATATCGCGTTTATACCCGTTAAATATAAAGACGACCCGCTTTATGTAATGGTAAAGACGTTGCCTCATATACAGGAGGTCGCGTGTTCGATTACCGCACAGGACAAACATTAGTGTGCATGAACATGTCTGTTTGTCCTAGTCTGAGTTATATTTGTATATTTAAGTATATTTGTAAAACCACTGTTGATTCTGATGTCTGTAACATAAGTGCTTAAGTGTTGGACATATGTATTCATATGTTTGATATATCGTTAATAATTACTTGTTTTATTTAAGATTTTATGATGAAAATTATCATTATTATTGTAATACTTTTTAAATGGTTAATTTCTAAATAACATAAATTATATGGGAAAAACAAAACGAGAACGACTTCCTGTTCCTCTTTATAAAATTTTAATACAAGTAATAACATTTACGAAATGTTTTAATAATTTCATTGATTCTATTTGATATTTTAATATTAAAAACGATATTGTATTATTTTAAGTGTTAATGTAATTAATTGATGAATTATGGAAACAACAGAAAGCACTAACTGCTTCCGGTTCCGTTTTGTTATTCTTAACATACAAAATATAATTTCCAGCAATCAAAATGTATTTTCAGAAATCATGATTTTAATTGTAATTAATTTTGGTTACCTTTTAATTAACTTATTTTACAAATAAACCTTAAGAAGACATAAAATGTACTCATACTGGTGTGAAGTTGTAGACATTGCCCCTCCACTCGAAAGGTATAAAAAGGGGAAGCATGGCAGAAAATAGCCAGTTCTTGTTTGGTGCTCGTCGTGATTAGAAGCTAAGTATATTACTTACTGTAATGTAATTGAGTGTAGTTATAATCTTGTTACCCATTGTTATTCAAATTACTATGTAATTGTTACGATGTAAAATTATGATGCTGTCAAGTCTGTTTAAACAATAAATAATATAATCGTTGATGTCTTTGCAGTAAAATAGTGTTGTAAATTGAATAAATCTGATGATAAAATGTTTATACAGTTTTACTTATTGGGTTGCTAACACATTATTTTCAACAATTTCAGAAGTGGGATAGCCTAAGTTCACAATGTTGGAGTTAGAGCCACGACGTGACGGATCGGAGAGCCTTGCGGAAGTGGCCTTGGAGGCCTCGAGATTTCGAATCTGATTCCAGCTAAGACTGCAACATCGGAGGGTGTGGTGCTAAATCCGGTGAGTCCGTTCCTGTTATTGTAGAAAGTTTTGCGGCTAAGGCAGATATTGTGCCACTCTTTGACCCGGTAGCTGATATCTTTCGCAATACAATCCATAGGGGGAACATAGTCTTACTTTATGCAATCAAAGTTAGCAGGCATTGCCGATTTCTAGCATTAAATTCAAAACTTATGAGTTATCTTGGGACAAACTTACCCTCTGAAAGTATCACACAATATTTCTTATTATAAAAATGCTATGTAGACCAAACTTGACATTTGGCAAGAAAGCTACTGCATGTTTACGAGTAATTCATGACTTACCAATACACATTAGAGCAGCAGCGCGTGCTGGTAATTTTTATACCCCAAGTGAAGAGTAATACCCCATTAGAAGAGTTTTAGCAAAAGTCTCACTACAAAATCGTTTTAATCTTCTTAAAGCAGAAGACAATATTGAGTTTAAGGATAACAAAAAAAAAAGAAACTAGTTTGATTTCTATGTCAAGAATCTGGTCAGACAGTTCGTTACACCTTCAGTAGCAAGCCACCGTGTGCTAACCACAATAAGCCAAGGCATCGAAGTCAAAGGGGTTTATTTTGCAATTTGATTTACATAGAAATCCTTTTTCATATCATTTATGTGTTTTTATATACTGGCACTTTGTGGAACATTTTAATGCTTAATCATACAAGGGACGTTTCAGTTCTTTTTTTAAGTCTGACAATTGGATAGGGTCAGGTCTTATTTTTGTATTAAATTTGTGCCCATGAGATTTTCACAGCAATTTCTTTATGTTTTCGAATACATAAAATACAATAAGTAATTATCCACTGGGAAGGTACATTTCAAATATCACATTTTTTTTAAGAGAGTCCAGATTTCTAAGGTTGTTAGTTAGCACGGAAAGTTCTTTTCGCAACATAGACTCAGTGTCACAGCAGAGCCTTACAACAGTAGACCATACAATATAATCCTGGACCTGAAGTAAACCGGTCTTGCCGCCTTATTTTTTCGCGTAAGCAGCAGAGCTTAGTCGTCCTGCTGGTGCAATTATGTGAGGACCCCATTGCAGCTTGGAATCGATGGTGATGCCTAAAAATATGATTGAATCGACAGTTTCTGGTTAAGCATTATTCATAGTAATTTGTGTATAATTATGCCTAAGACTAGTCATCATAAATTACTAAATTTAGTTATTTTTTATTGAGTAACAAATTAACAAATTATTTGTTTTAAAAATGATCATCAGCAAACAAAACCATTTCACAAACGCCCTTCTTTGGTGAAATGTGGAAAATTATTTGTATACATTCATATAATATCTAAATATTAAAGAAATAGCTCCTTATATCAAACCTCAGTTCTTGGGACACCAGCAGAATTGGTGTTTTGAACTTGAATAATTGTACCCTGTCAGTGAGATATGATTCAATGTTTTTTTTTGTAAAGGAAGGTTTGAGATCCATAATACTTTAATTTAACAAGTTCCATATATTGAAAGATCGACAGTCATATGCTTTATTTTCGTCTTTAGTAAAATCGAATTGTTATGAATGTCATAACATTTTTCATTAAGATATTCCAGTAACTGATAATGTACTTTAAATATTGTTTTTCCAGTTTTGGTTGGATGGCCTGGGTCTCGGTAGCCATGCTCACTATAATGTCTCTGGGGTGGTAGCGCTATGTGGCGGGTCATTTCATTCCCTCTAAAATGGTTGAGTGAGATGATGGCTGACACATACGTCATACTGGTGAACAGGTGCCACTTTTGGGGTTAGGTCGACTGGGACTCAATTTGTTCTTATGTATTTAATAATTGTTATTCTATACCTGAAAGAGGTAACTGTATGGCCTAGTACTAGAATTAGTACAAGTATATAAACTTATTGGACAAATATTGTAACAAAACTTGGCGATTGAAAAGAGCAACTATCGAGTTTCTTGCAACTTCTTCTCGGTAGATGACTGCATTCCGAAGCCGGTGGTAGATTCAATGTGTTGTTTTTTATTATTATTGACTTTCATTTCATAAGTGCTTTTATGAGACCTATTTGAATAAAGTATGTTTTGAATTTGAATATAAATATGTTTTAATTCGCTTAAATGAGGCATAATAATCAATATTGATATTCATTCATAATTGATGTCGATGTATAATGTTATGGGAATTTGTTTTCACTATATTTCATCATATTATTCAATATTAGGTTTATTTTCATTAGTTAAACTGAAATCAGTTTATTTATATATCAGAAAGAAGATTATTTTTATAGATGCCTTTATTAAAAGGGTAAACCAAATGGCGAGGAATGACCTTGAATACAGTATGTTTTACATCAATCAGTTCATATGACCCATAAGTCATCAGTTTCTTTTTACTTCGTGCTTTAAATGTTTTTAATATAGTGATTGGGGTGATATGGTCAAAATTAATTTAATCGTAAACTTGCATTCGTCTTTTATTTATTTGAAACATAGATATCGTCTTCGCAAGAAGCTGAGATGTTTGAGCTTCTAGTGTACTAAAATTTAGCTGACTAGTGGTTATTATAGTCATGTTCATATTTGAGAAACGAGTATCAGGGGCATTTGCTTCTTCTATCAGACCTTATAGTATTATCGTTAATTCTAAGGGAGTAATCATTTTCATATGACTCTAATTTACATGTTTCTTTGGTTATTACATTCCAAGTAGCATTGATTTTTATTACTTGAGTTATCTTATTTTATAATTCAAATAAATAGAGTTTATAGCAAACTTTGTAAAAAAACTTGAAGTACATCTTAACATATTGTTTCACTTTTGGATCTTAAGAACGTTTCTTTTAACCATAAAGGTCATAGCTCAGTCACCAAAGATAGCTTTAGGATTGATAAACATTAACATGTGAAAATGTTGCAGATTCCTTGGATACCGTAGATAAAGATCACCTTATTCCATTTTGTTATGGTACGTACAGATTATTCATATTAGTTCGGAGTAATGGACTAGTAGTCATAATTTCTGTGGGCCAAACCTACGTAACACAATGAGTTCAATAGAGCCAACTACATTACAGACGAAAGCACAAGCTACACGAAATATGGAGAAAGTGGGAGTGGCCATGAAGAAAATGTTTGATCTGAAGAGGAAGAAACCTCCTCTATACAAAATAGATTTGACATTATTGAAGGCTTAAAAGTAAAGGGGGCCGTACAAAATAACAAAGACAGATTATTAGGAAATAACATATGCTTAATTGTGGGCTTCATGTCCAACTGTTCTTTACGCTATACGTCTCTGGAATAGTCTTCTTAACAGTATTAGAAAAGCTCCAAATAACTTTGCTTTTAAATGTCAGGTTCCTGAGTTTCTGTTGCCTCACGTGGAATCGGTTTTAATTCCCTTTATTAGAATCATTCGGGACATCATCATCAATATTATGTGTTTGCACGTATTTATTATATTATAATATAATATTGTTTTTGTGTATGTTTACTATCTGATGTTTTGGTGATTTATATATCTTAAAAAAATATATATTTTCTAGTTTGCTCTTTGCCGCGCTCAAACATTACCTTTTCCTAAAGGTTGACTGGCACAGAACGCTTTTAGCGTTAAGTCCGCCTTTTGTATCTTACTTGTGTGGTCAATAAAGTATTTTTTATAAATACATAAATAAATACATATATACAAGATTAAAGGGTTACAAGAAATATCAGACTACAGTGGCTTCAGATGCATTAAAAAGATACGCCAATCGGATTGACACATATGGTGAAAGTTCTAGTTATGAGTCCAACCGATGTTGATACAGTGGAAGCTTGGTGGAAGCGATACAGCACTGTGGAACTCGTAGACTTGCTAGAAGGTTAATTTGTAGGGATTTAAAAGTGCCTTGCAGAGGCCTACATAAATAAAGTATATTTTGATCTCGATTTTGAAATAAAGATAAAGCAAAGAAGATAATTTAAAAAAAAAATAATGGGTTATAATTTGCGTTATTCACAGGTATGGCAAAAGTAAATAAAGAAAATTACATCAGTCATCAGCATAATTTTTAATAATTACGGGTCGTCAGTGGAGACGATGAGAAAAATCGCCATTAGTTATCAGGATATTGAAGGATTAATAAATATGGGCCGTCAATTAAGACGATGAGAAAAATCACTACATTTTATAGGTATTCATTAGTAATTAATGGGCCGTCAGGGTAAGACAATGATTAAAAAAACCTAAAATACTTCATAGGTATGGTCATATCTTTAACAAGAATCCCCTAAATCGAATTTACGGGTATTTTTGAGGCAACTATAATTTAATGAACAATAGATAAATAATAATAAAACAACTCTAACTAATAATTTACGGTTGTAATATTCTTTATAGTTTGCTTCTGGGCTGTCTACCATTATGACGATTGATCTCTGGGCCGTCATTGATGATGACGATTGATCTTTGGGCCGTCATTAATATACTATATTTTATCACTTTAGCGGCTAAACTAAACCTAATCTTTTAATCCTAATATTTATTTATTTATTACACGAAAAACATGTTTACATTATATACTTATACCTAGTGACTCTGCACTAAGCAAAATTTGCTTGTATCGCAGTAGCCAATACACTCCGTATACAATCCGTGTACATGGTGATGACGATTGATCTCTGGGCCGTCATTGATGATGACGATTGATCTCTGGGCCGTCATTGATGATGACGATTGATCTCTGGGCCGTCATTGATGATGACGATTGATCTTTGGGCCGTCACTGAATACCGTGACGATTGTTTGGAGCTGTCACCTTTGTGGCGAATGTACATACTTTTTTTGGATATGAATATTGTTTTCGCTTGCTTCTGGGTCTGTCACTACTTTGGCAGCTATGTTAACGCTAAAATAATTTGAGTAGATATAAAACTAAATGCATATATATTTATTATTTTGACTTTTACTTACCTATGTGTTTTATATTTGCAGGGACGCAAATAGTGGTCAGGATGGACGAATGTTGGACATATGTATTCATACTCGTATGTTTGATATATCGTTAATAATTACTTGTTTTATTTAAGATTTTATGATGAAAATTATCATTATTATTGTAATACTTTTTAAATGGTTAATTTCTAAATAACATAAATTATATGGGAAAAACAAAACGAGAACGACTTCCTGTTCCTCTTTATAAAATTTTAATACAAGTAATAACATTTACGAAATGTTTTAATAATTTCATTGATTCTATTTGATATTTTAATATTAAAAACGATATTGTATTATTTTAAGTGTTAATGTAATTAATTGATGAATTATGGAAACAACAGAAAGCACTAACTGCTTCCGGTTCCGTTTTGTTATTCTTAACATACAAAATATAATTTCCAGCAATCAAAATGTATTTTCAGAAATCATGATTTTAATTGTAATTAATTTTGGTTACCTTTTAATTAACTTATTTTACAAATAAACCTTAAGAAGACATAAAATGTACTCATACTGGTGTGAAGTTGTAGACATTGCCCCTCCACTCGAAAGGTATAAAAAGGGGAAGCATGGCAGAAAATAGCCAGTTCTTGTTTGGTGCTCGTCGTGATTAGAAGCTAAGTATATTACTTACTGTAATGTAATTGAGTGTAGTTATAATCTTGTTACCCATTGTTATTCAAATTACTATGTAATTGTTACGATGTAAAATTATGATGCTGTCAAGTCTGTTTAAACAATAAATAATATAATCGTTGATGTCTTTGCAGTAAAATAGTGTTGTAAATTGAATAAATCTGATGATAAAATGTTTATACAGTTTTACTTATTGGGTTGCTAACACATTATTTTCAACATAAGTTACTCAGAATCACAGTCATTCAATGAAAAAGCAGATTCCACCAGATAACTGCGACATACATAACGTATGTGTTGAAAGTACGTTGCTAATATGTGGCAGAGGAACGGAACAAAGGGACGCATTTGTTGTATCCACACGTAAGGGTTGCTGTTGACTTGCGGATCTGTTTGCTTAATGTTATTTAGTTTACTTTGGAGACTCGTAATAGGTGTTTCAATATTGGTACTTTACACATATTGTTGACAGATTTAATTGTTTTTAGGCATAGCAAATTTTTGGTTTATTTTTAATCGTGGTCTAGTGGTTTAAGTACCGGGCCGTGGTCTCGTCGAGGTCCTGGGTTTGATTCCCGGGTCGGGCTAAAGTGTAGATTTTTCGGTACTCAGGCCAGGATTCTGATCACCAATCCGTATATGGAAAGCGTGGTGATTAAGCCAAAACCCATTGTTGTCACGAAAACATGATTTCAAAGGCTTTGTGACCTAATCAAAATCAAAAACCAAAATATCTGTTCAGACATAAGAATTTTCTTATATGAGGGTAATTTACAAAAATCCGCGAACCGGCTGTGACGCGCGCAGCAAGCGCCGGCCCCAGTCCATCGGTTGATCGCGCACGGTGTTTTACTCCGCGTTGAGATTTATATTATTGCGGCGGAATATCGTTGATAATCAAGATTTTGGACTTAATATGTTTCATCTCGGATCATACATCGGTTATTGGTGTGGTTTCTTCGGCATTGGGACAGTATTAGTGATTGATCAAAGGAATTCTCGGGACACGTGGCGACCACGGCTTTTCACCTCAACTTTACCATAGCAGTTGGCGTCAAAGGTGAGTGGTTTGCCTTTATATCGGGATTTTGCTATGCTCATGCAAAAAAAAATATAAAAGAAACAATAATCTAGCGAATTTGATAGCGATTCGCGAAGGGTTCTCGTGAACAATATTATTTTATATGTAGACCTCGGTAAGGCACTAATAAATCTTAAATAATCATATTACAATAGAATGACTCGACCATCGATTCCGGAATGACATCATTCACCGGGAAGAAGCGGCAAGAAACTCGATAGTTGCTCTTTTCGATCGCCAATTTTTACATTATTTGTCCGTACAATCAGTTAACAGTGGTACATTTATATTGCAATTTATTTATATATGGCTGATTAAATTAATATATTTCTTTTATTGCAAAACACATTAAATTCACCCCGTTATTTAATAACATTCGTCATTCGTCCGTCCTAGTCTTGCCTTACTCAAATAAATAGCCCGACTCGACACCACTATTGCGTTTGAGTCATTACTTTTCGCCTGTTGCTCTCCAGGCAACAGTATTTTATCCCTCTGTCAGAACGCTTTCCACATCCTCTATGCACTCGAGATAAGGTCCATATTTGTGTGGCAACATGTAATACGATTTGGGATACGTGAACCGTGGCGGTACGTCGTATTTCTAGTGGTTATGTTGCCATACTTATATTCTTGGGGAAATAATGTCAGTAAAAAAGAGACTGCTAATTCTTGAGTGTTACGAAAGGGTCTGTCTTTGTTTTGTGTTAAGGAGGCATGTGTATTGTGTGTGCATTACAAAATATTTAAATTAATAATTAGAAATGTATATGCTTATTCTGTGTTATGTTTCTGCTGGTGAATAAGGTTATTGGGAACGGTATGGGGTTTCAAAAGTAGGCAACTCATCTGCAGCGACTTCGTCCCCGTAGATTTAGGGTTCCGTTTCAGTGTTATATTATAGCTTATATTATAGCTTAGCTTGACGAGCAGACGACAGACCATCCAAAACAAAAATATTGTTTCAATTCCAACCAGCAATTCCTATAATTAGCGCGTTCAAACAAACAAAAAAGTACGCTTTATTATATTTTTAATAGATTCCAGAAATTAATACCATAATTAATAAAGCTTCCATTTTCGTAGTAACAGCCAATATCCGATACGATAATCAATACCGATTTTGACTATATTCATGTTCCGTTGAATCGCTAACTGGCAACGAGCAACGCAAATACCAAACTTCAATTCGCATCGCTAAGCCGGACTTATGATTGAATAACAAATTTTCACGCCAGGGCTGTATTTAGGGATGAGTACGGGAAAATTAACCTAGTCGGCTTGAAATTAAGCCACATACTTTCGAATTATAGGCCTATAATTTAATGTCGATTACCAATGTGTGTGTATGTGTAAATAATATATAGGGTGTAACAACATATAATGCAAATATTTTAATGGCGAATTGTTTAGTAGCAATGTAATACATTTCAATAAAAAAAAGTCAATTTAAATGCCTACCAAAACAAAATATGTTGGATCACAATTGAATCTATGTTTTTTTGTTCCGTTATTATAATTGGATCAACAGATTTAAAAAGAACTTTCCGGTTTTATCTATCATAGTGTACAGGTGCACTCCCTATTCCCTCACACATAGTTCGGTGGGACAGCAATCTGTCTCGACCGTAGAGAGATCAGTCTCAGGACCAACGGCTTAACGTGCCTTCCAGAGCACGGAGGAGCTGCTCTGGGAGTTGCTTTACTTAGCAATCGCAGGTCGAGCGCACTTAACACTGCGCCAGAGCTCTTTGAATCTGATTACACGATAAAAACAAGATATACAAACATTGATTAAACCCAATACGTCCCTGACTCCTCAAAATCCCGAATCACCATTGTTTACTAATAGAAACGAGCATGGTTTAACGAACCTCGAGCTTGCGGGCACTGCGTGATTGGTTGTTGTGGTTCCAGCCTTTAGTTAACCAGGCCTGGTTTCCACTTGATTGAGGTCCGCATCAATCTGATTTGCTTTTAAGGACGAGTTGCT
The DNA here is from genome assembly GCA_958496325.1 of Nomophila noctuella. NCBI lineage: Eukaryota > Metazoa > Arthropoda > Insecta > Lepidoptera > Crambidae > Nomophila > Nomophila noctuella. The sequence goes on from OY292501.1 coordinate 11,102,894, forward strand.
TTAAAGTTCAATCTGGTTTTATTTCTTCTTCTTCTTCTCAAATTTGAAAGCGTACCTACCTCTTGTTTGTGAAAAAATCTCCACTTTTCTCAGGACCCTGTTAGGGCCATAATCTCCTTACACTTCTCGAGACTTCTCGACTTCGCATACTACTTTCCCTACCACTATTGTTTTAAGAAGTAAAATGTCAAAATATCTTCAAAAAAAGTAACCATAATGGTGTATCTTCAACGACAATGAATATTTGCGATCATATAATTGAAGTACCTAACTATATTTAAAAATTCAAAATTACACCAAAATATCATCGAATCAACAATATCGTTAGAGATAATAAATAATTGTATTGTTGTATGTATAACACGTCAAAAATAGGTGGCATAACGTTCCACCGATTAAAATCGATAGTGTAGACAGACACTCATTGATGCCCTATCAATTCATTACCACGTCTCCAAACTACACTAGAGTGAAATTAGACATCACACGGGCCTATCGGGTTCGCAAATTGATTTATCAAGTGATTCTCTAGGCACGAATTTGGCATTTAATGTTGGAAGTTTGCGAACAAGCTCTAATTGTTATAGTAAGGGAGCGGTTATTGTTTAGGTACAAAGTACTTTGTAGTCGATATAAAAAGTTCGTATGAAGGGCAAGGAAAATGGGATTACTACTTCTTGGTAAAGTCCTCCCACGTCCATTTTGTAAGTCTGTGTCTAACTTTTTGTTTGTCTGTAATGTATTACAAGTCTGGGTCTAGTGTTACAAACGTGTTAGGTGAAAGCAATCAATCACTAACGTTTGGGCCTAACCACCAACATAGAGGTATACTCGTATTAGTATAAAATTTAAAATGTTAAACTGTCGCGTTTTATATTAAAAACTAAAATTGTCTTAGCGGGCAAACAGTTATCGTGATACGGCCAAAACTTAAAGCAGCAAACCTACATAAGAGCAATATTTTGATTAATCCAGTCCTCTTTATACTTCAATTTATTTAAAACTAGTTTTTACCCGCGGCTTTAGCCGCGTTATCAAGATTTCTGTGCTTTAGGATTAAATCTGGATAAAAAGTATCCAATCCTGCCTATAACTGTGTACCTAAGTTCATCAGAATCCGTTCAGTAGTTTTGGCGTGATTGGCCAACAAACAAACAAAACTTTCACATTTATAATATCAGTATGATTAGTAGGTATGATTAAAATCATAAACTTAGTTGCTATCAGCGCACAACAAATGAACCCCATCAGCTTTAATTATATGCCCAAAACCATCAACAAATTGTATATTATGTATTTACAAGGGTCAAAGTAATAAACATGCAAATCTCGCAATCACTCGCAAGATCGGACGTCCGTCTGTAACTCGATTGAATGCAAACTCTTAGGACGAAGACAAAGTTTTGAACTAAATCCTTCCGGTTTGTTAAATTTCTCAACAGTCTGTTGACGTTGAAATTCTGGAGGATTTCAACGTTATGGATTTGATTGAAAAAGACAGATTTAAAGTTTTCTTAAATAATTAAATCAAAATATAATTTGTACTTTAATGACTTTGGCTTACCCCTAAAATAGCTGCAGCAGGAGCAGGTCAGACAGGTCCTAAGATATCACCAGATATCGATTTAAAACAATCATTCGCGCATAATTCTGTTCGTGCAGGGAATAAACAAATGTGGGTTGCTATGACGCTGACATGGGAGAACCATTGAGCTATTACTACTACGTAATGTAATAGCTCAATGGGGAGAACGGGTTTTTGTATATCAATGGGGAGAACCAATAAAAGTAGTGTTGACATGCTTCATACTCGTGAGGTAAAAAGATGAAGGAAAGGCCGCGGTGACTTGAAAAAAAGGTTTTGAATGACGTTTAAGAGAAAACGCGTTAATGTTTGGTTCGGTAGAATTAATAAAGACCAATATTTTCTTAAATTAAGTTACTGGTGCTTTGTTTACAGTTGTCTGTATTGGCTTAAAAGCTGCCTTTGTCTAAATATCGGTATTTACTTACCATTAGCTAGACAAAATGATTGAGCTATTTTTGTACCATCATTTCAGATCAAAAGCAAACAATAACTCATATTTCTATCTTACATAACTTACTCAAATTAAGATCAACAATCCTCCAACGCCGACAATAATTTATGTTCACATCTCGTTTTCTTACCGAAGACAGAAACAAGGAAAACATTTCATATTCAACATACATGACACGGAACGTAACGTTCCTCAGCGGAACATATTCACAATGTGTTCCTTTAAAAAACCAGGCCGAGGTTTGTAACATTCGCATGTACTTGACTGTAATTCAAACATGTTTGTTGTCGTGAATAAGAAACTGTATGAGATGAAACGTCGTATAAATAAATTGCGTGGGTATACATAATTAAATGTTTGTGGAATAGTCACTACGTTGACAAATTGGTGTGTGGGATGCCGTTGAGTAGTGTAAAATTATGTTGCGTTTTGGTGTGGAAAATGAGATGTCCCAGAAATGTATGAAACCTCGGCCTGGTCCATGTACGCTATACCTAAATATAGGCGAATAAGTGTACTACAGTTTTAATCACTCCAATTCTTATGGAAAACCTTAGTTTTTTGGCTGAAACAATAAATTATACCACAATATTGCAACTCAGTACAATATGGCGGAGGACGCATTCATAGAGTAAAGTAAATATACCAAGACGCATCTTTGAAACTTGAGTGACGTTTATGTCGTTTATCCGTCAGTTTATTTTTGTTTTGACAGTATGCAGTTTATTTCACAAAGTATTTATATTTTTAGGATACAAAAGACCTAAAAAGGCTGGGGCCCAAAGCTGTAAATCCCAGTAAAGATAAAAATTACAGTTGCCATCTTTACGAAGTAAAGTGAACAAATAAGTATTTGATTTTATTTTTAAGCCACTAAACTACGGGCCAAAAATGTTTTATTGTATTTTTAATGGAAGTAGCAATATTTTACCGATTTTTTGGTACCACGTACATGGTGCGGGCCTGGGATGGGACATCTCTTTTGGTTGATTCGATGATTGAAAGGGTAGATTTATATTAACAAGCTAGTTGTTCACATCCTGGAAGGCATATAGGTTTGTAAATACATCTGAATTTCTCATGCTTAATATTCATACTCTATCTACTGCGTAGCGAAATTCACATGATCTGGGGGGCGATTCACTAAGCGCAAATGTCATAATCTCACGGTTGTGTCATCGGCGACAGTAGGAATTTAGTACTAATTTTGTACTGTCGCCGTTGACACAACCGTGAGATTATGACATTTGCGCTAAGTGAATTGCACCTCTGGTTTCTGTTGTAAGGGTTACGGAGGTCAGACGACAGTTGCACCATTGTAATAACCCGCCTTGTCAATTCAGGTCTTCATAGTCGTAGCGTACTCTGGGCTCCAAGGCAATGGCCAAGGATGCAACCGGAATAAGCTTTAGGCTGATAATGATCTACAGTGACCCAAAACTGTGTATTCTCTAAGATTTCTCGTTAGTATGTGTAATTGAATATACAAAAACCATTCATATTTACAAAGAATGCATTATTTTAATTTCATGCAATGATCACGAACATCTGTTAACGAATACGTCTAAGTAAAGTTGCCATGACAACACCAAATTCATCAAACCCTATTCGAGTTGACCGTCAAAATTCGGTTAAGACACAGCCTAGTTACAAGATTCTCCGCCGCAAATTCCTTGCAAATTAAATCAAAATCCAGACGGCTCGATATAAGCACTTCTGTTTAACTTGAGAGAAAACAAACTCTTTTCTTTAATACAGTCTGGAGATACGCGGCTAATTTGAAGAAAATTACTTTAGCTTAGATTTCTTTATTTAATACTCTTTGCCAATTTTCCAGTCCGTAATTCAAGATGTAGAAGTAATTTTGTAGGAAAGACACCGTCTTGTTTTTCGCCATTACGAGTTGAGATCGTTTCTTGAAGTTAATTTATTTTTAAATCTACGTTCATTTATCTTGTCCTTTGCGGGTGAACATTGTTATTAAATGCTTTTTCCAGGCGCTTCTTTCGTTGGTTACTGCGCTTTAGGGCTATTTCTAATATTCCATATTGAGTTTGTTTTGTGTTCTTTGATATCCAAAGAGACAGTTATGTCGACTTCGATGAATCTGAATCAACGAAATGTTCATTTCTCTTTATATTCATTAACTATCAATATTTAAATTACCTTAAGATTCACGTTTCTTCTTCTTCTTCTTCCTAGCGTTTATCCCGTTTCTATGCGGGGTCCGCTTTGACCGTGATCCAGGATTTGGCAAGTCTAGTTATTACACTGAAGCGACTGCCATCAGACCTTCGTAACCCATAGAGGGGAACCAGACAGATTAACTTTAGATTTATGTTTATGCCCCATGATGTCCTACTACTACATATGAACGGAAAAAATGTGTAGAAAATATACTACTACATGTTATAAGAACATCAAGTCAAAAACACTTTACCTAATAAGTTATAACAAAGTATGGCTGGACGCTATTCTTAGTTGGAATTTAAACTTGCTACTCCTGTCGAATAGGGCGTTGCTTATGAGTCATCAAACCAGATCCTACTTACTATTATAAAGGCGAAAGTTTGTATGTATGGATGTATGGATGTTTGTTACTCTCTCACGTAAAAACTACTAAATGGATTTGAATGAAACTTTACCACAATATAGCTTATACATCAGAATAACACATAGGATATTGGAAATCGAAATCCACGCGGACGGAGTCGCGGGCGGCCGCTAGTATAAATATAATCCAAACGTACTCATATGACAGAGGCTTAACCTAAACTTTGCTTAGTCATCAAATAGTAAAGTGCTAGTCACACCCTGTAATTAGTTTTGAATAAAAACCCACTACATTATATGACGTGAAGTTGCAAATTACGCTAGCCGACATGTAGTTGTAGTTATCTTGATCGGGGACTGTTGCTCGTAGCTAGCGACTATAATGAGAGGCCACGCCTTGACGGAAAACTCAATTAAGCAGTGTAGAGGACCTGTAGTACTAAGAGAAAATCTAGTGCAATACAACTTTCCTACGGTGCTTATATTTTTAAACATCAAACTCATAGGTATTGTTATAATTATTTAATACGTTAGTATCGTTAAGAAAAAAACTGTGTTAATGCAATTGTCAATAAAAGTCTTCCATTGATTCCAAGGAATTAGTAAATAATTGATGTATTCCCAAAAAAACTTTATTTTTGAATAAATAGGACGACGTCAACATTTATTTGATAAAAAACACTGTCATTTCATCGCAAGCTATAAGACTTTCTTAGGCACGATTTCTTTCGTTTTACCTTGTCAGCAAAAGGAGAAAAATAGAAGGTACAAAAAAGTAACCCATGTCTACATTAGCTTCAAGACTCGTCACGTGTCAACGAGACAGCCAATCAGATAAGCGATCCTCAAACACGCTAGCAAAGTTACGCTGTTATTACAAAAAACTATGAACGTGATGTTTACTTGGTATACAGTACCAAATTCATATGACAAGTTTTACGTTTACTTAGGCAAAAATCATCAGAACTAATAAATTCTCTAAAGATTGTGCTGTTTTATAAATATATAATATTAAATTTTCATTGGTTTTTGGAATTGAAGCTTGACTTGACTCTCATTTCAATAGTCATGACTTGCATTTGTAGATTTTGAGTCATGAAAATTCCTTGCAAATATACTCACATAGGGACAGGCAACTTTGTTTTATACTTTGAATAATAAAGATGAACAAAAGTGTAGAATAATCTTAATATTCAACTAATTAACGTCACCGAAGCTGTATAAAGTGTCCTTGTGTAATAAACTCCCAAGTCCCAACTGATGGAAGTTACTTAAAGCGTTCCAGTGTTTATTTTTCATTATACAATGTCCTTGTTCGGTTTAAAAAAGGTTTTTCTCCCGTTTAATTTAGGCAGGGATATAATAACGTGTTTCAATAATCATCATCATCATCATCATCAGCCTATCGCAGTCCACTGCTGGACATAGGCCTCTCCTAGGGCTCTCCAATTAGCCCGATCCTCGGCGACTCGCATCCAGCTCCTGCCAGCCATCTTGCGCAAATCGTCACTCCACCTGGCCTGAGGGCGTCCTACACTACGTTTTTTGGGACTCTTGCTGAAACGCGGTATCCACTCTAGAACTCGTTTACCCCAACGGTTGTCGGTTCTGCGGCTTATATGGCCAGCCCACTGCCACTTCAGCTTGCTAATCCGGTGAGCTATGTCGATGACCTTAGTTCTCTGCCGGATCACATCATTTCGAATGCGATCCCGCAGAGAAACGCCGAGCATAGCTCTTTCCATAGCCCGCTGAGCGACTTTAAACTTGTGAACCAGCCGTGCCGTAAGTGTCCACGTTTCAGCTCCATATGTCATTACGGGTAGGACGCACTGATTGAAGACTTTTGTCTTAAGGCATTGTGGAATCGACGTTTCAATAAAGATGAAGGCAATTGTGTTGTACATGTTTAATGGACGTTTTGCCATCAACATAATTAGACATGTGAAGAATAGCACTTTGATAGAAAAATGGTACCCAGCAAGAAGCGGGTTAAACGCCAGGAGGACGATGATGATTTCAGATTGGTAGTCATTAGTTATTGACCATCAAGCTCATATCTTAACTAATATATGATGCTGAAGAGTTTGTTTGTTTGTTTGAACACGCTTATCTCAGGAACTACTGGTTTGATTTAAAACATCATTTTTGTATTGGCTAGTCCATTTGACGAGGAAATCCTTAGGCTATTGAAAACCGAAATCCACGCGGACGGAGTCGCGGGCGGCCGCTAGTTTATCAATATTGTGAGATTGAAATCTCATAAATATGTACATCAACGCAACCAGTTATCGCTTGTTATTTTACATTCTACACCGATTTAATTAACAAACTGTGAACGTGTCGACGTTTTCCGAACCGCTGACAAACAAATTGTTTTTCAATCACCGCATGTCACTAGGTTATTCAAATAGTATAAAACAATGGTGAAAAACAAAACTGTTCGTGTTACAGTAGTTTTTCTAGCGTTCAATTAAAATTGAGCAAAATTGAAACATGTTATTGAAATATGCTCGGCTCGGTCACCTAGAAAGAATGGAAGAACATCGAGCCGTTAAGAGAGCGTACCAGGGAAGACCAAATGGACGTAGACCAGTTGGCCGTCCAAGATACCGCTGGACAGATTCAGTGGAAGCGGATCTGCGGAACCTTAGGGCGGACGACTGGCGGGAGATGGCGCAGGACCGACCAAGATGGAGACTCTTATTATCGGAGGCCAAGACTCACTATGGGTCGCTGCGCCAACCTAGTAAGTAAGTAAGTATTGAAATATCTGCTCGATCGGTTTAAATTCGTCAAGTTTCATCCTTTTTTTTTCCCTTTTGGGGTGAAATATATCAAAATTTCTTGAAGGATACATAATATGTACGTCTTAGTAACTTTATGCATGCAGAGTCTCAGCGCGATTGGTTTAAAAATTACTTACAAAGATTCGTACAAAAGTTATTCCCCAATTCTCTTTGGGGCAAGAATTGATAAATCCTTTCTTAGCATGATCCATCCAGTGGTTTGCCTGTGCGTTGATAGATCACTTTATCAGTAATTCAGTGAGTTTGAGTTAGTGCGAGTGAATCTGAGTCAGTGAGAGTGAGTCACCTTTGGATTTTATATATTAAGAAAAAGTTACTATTCTACATTAACTCCTTCTGAAGCCCAATGCATATAAAATTCCAAATCCGACCGAAAATTATCATTGTGTCTGATGAGAAGTGGTTCCTGTTTCGGGCGAGACCCGACTACGTCATAGATTGGTACTCACGCACCGACAGCTCACAGTACATACATACGCGGGCTAAAATCCGATGTAGTTCGTCCGGGCTAAAATCCGCTGTAGTTCATCCGGGCTAAAATCCGATGTAGTTCGTCCGGGCTAAAATCCGGATGTAACCGGATATTCGGTGATCGGTCGGCGCGACGAGCCGGCAATTTGCGCCATGTTTCTGGGCTTATTTCCGCAGGTGTAGTGACATTCCATCCGGTTCCACCCGGATTTGGCCCAGTTCGGTGAGCCTTGATTGCGTAGGCAGATTTATGAGGGGAAGTCGATAAGCCATGTAGATAAACTGTGGGTAAAGTAAACAGTCTATTTTGTCTTCTAAGGCAGTGTTCTGTTGTTGGCAACAAAAATTAAGGGTGCATTTGGGATTACAAATTAAATCTTTTTTTAATGTAATTTGACACAACGTGCGGCCGCCCGCGACTCAGTCCGCGTGGATTTCGGTTTCTGCACACATAGTGACATAGCTCATCATTAGGTAGTCATAATCTTAAATATTGCTAAAAGTGAACACATTTAACAGTATTTTAGATTAATTTTGGCTATATTTACGTTACAAAAGTATTCAAAGAAGATTTCAAAACATCATAAAATTTATTCTTTAGTGCACACACACAGCGATATTTAATCCAAATGTGTTATTAAATTTATAACAATTAACAAAACGAATGTGAAAACCCTTAACGTAGTTTTGAACGAATATAGTACGATGTAAATAAAGTCCAAACATTTTATTTATTCGTGCTGTGCACAGAAATATGGTGCAGAATATTGCGACGCAACTTTAGCCCCGAGGTATTAAATCTGCAACTAAATTGATTTTCTCCTGTAGCTAAAAATTCACCTCAACTCTAGATTAATTTAATTTTGCCACCGGCACGACAGACGGTAGTTTTATAAAACGAGAAAATAGACAGACTTCCGTTTCCACTGAGGCGGCTAAATTAATTTCTACGATCAGATTTAAGGATTTATAAATACTCGTATGGATTATGATTTAATTCCGTTCTTCTTACAAAGCTTCGGCACGTGTGGAAGGAACAGATTAATTTACCTTTATAGAAGACCACAGTGAAGTAGCTCTTCGTAACTGTTGTGCTATGTTTCTGATGGTGAGTAAGGTCGCCAGAGCTCAGTTGGGGAGAGTGTGGGGTTTTAAAGGTAGGCAACGCATCTTCGACCCTTGTACGGTTATTGATGTCCATGGGAAGCGGTGGTGGACAACTGGTCACTAACCATCAGGTGACCTTCTTGTTCGTTTGCATCAGGATAACATAAAGAAAAATTTATTTATTTATTTTTAGTAATATTGTTGAATGGGCGAACGCGGATAAACCATGTTTAGGAGGTTCTTAGGAGTAATGGTAGCACCCTAAATTGCTTGAAGATCACCAAAGGATTTGAACAACCGAAAAAACAGACGAAATATTCTAGTAGTTATCAAAGATAAATATGTACTTTATTCATTTAATTATGCTTCATTTACGACAATCCAAAACACACTTTCATAATATCTAGTAAGCACATTGTTATTATCGTTATCATAAGTTTCAAATACTCTACTAAAGTAATAAAACATAAGGTAACCCTTTTACCTAGATGAGAACACCTATCATACATTTCAATTTCACCTAAAACTTATTGCTATGGCGGTGATCTATGTAGGCACTACTTGCAAAGAAACATGTTACTACCCATATTGTTCTTAAATAAGAAACAACTTGTAATCAATACTTCACGTTACATTTCTGGCGTGTTGTATTATTCAAATGTCATTACGGTACGGTCACAAGTTGCCTAGGGTTTAGGTTTTTGTCTGCATTGAATATCTTCTGAATATTGTATTCGGGTGAACAGTCGTTCCATTTTAGTGCTAGGATATTACAGCGAAGGCTTTGTTAGGTTTGGTACCATAAAATCGTAGTAGGTGAGGGTTTTATCAATGAGTGAAAATGGAAAAAGATAGTATGGCAAATTAAAATCAGTTAAGATCATAGTTAGAAATCACCTTCGATGATCAGGCATTTTGTGTTTATCTGAAGTATTTGTCTTGTAATTTAATATAAAATTACATATTTCAAAAACTTCACTTTCATAACATGTTTTTCCTTTCTCGTGGAAGACGATCGAATCCTTTGTATAGGGATCAAAGAACTTCAAGTTGATCGACAAGTTGTCAAATATTTATATTACTCGCTCAATATCCACAATTTCATTTGCCAGTGTTTGTTATTCGACTAGGAATATACTTAATTGACAGAATATGACCTTTGTGGCGAAGGTCACGTGAAGTAAACATCGTCATAACGGGTTAAAGCTCATCGTCCACTAGATATAAACGATTAAATAAAAAAACCGTGGATATCACAATATGTTACATTACTAGTGACCGCTCGCCTGGAACGCAACCAGCAGAGGTGCGATTCACTAAGCGCAAATGTCATAATCTCACGTGTCTAATGTCATTTGCGCTTAGTGAATTGCACCTCAGTTCATCAAAAAAAGACTCTGTGACTAAAACCTTAAAAAATAATTGTTAAAAAACATTGCATTTGAAATGCGCAACTATCAAGTTTCCTGCCATTTGTATCAGCGGTAACTGCCTCCCGATTAGGTGGTAGAGTCAACATTTTGTAACATTTGCCTATTTTAATAAAGAATATTTCAAGTTTTGATTTTATTTAGACCTTAAAAACCAATTCTTAAAACCCAACTGTAGTAATGTAGCAATAGCTGAATTATTCACAGAATCGATAAATTTGACGTTTATTCAGTCACGAAATACCGCCTCATTATTGACAAAGAGTACAATAAAGTTATAACATGAACTTGATACGGTTTTAATAACAGTGAAAGCCTTACAAGCTAGGCAAGGTCTATATTTGTCGTCTGATTAATTATGAATTCAATTACTAGGTATTGTATCGAACTAGGCCGTATGTATGCTACATAAAATATTGAGTAAAGATACTTTATAGAGAAATTAATGTGAAAGTTATTTCAAGAGTGTAAACTTGAAGTTCGATCCTTATTGTTAGGGCTAGATTAATAAACGTACGAGTTTCTAACAGTTCATACAATATAATGTTTTTTCCCCGTAATGGCAGTAGTTCGGTTACTAGTCCGATCAACCGAACTACTGCAACTTTATGTGTCAGTAGTAGGTTTGGTACTTACTCTCGACTCTCGAAACTCGACTCGACAAAGATTGTTCTTGGTACACCCGTGGTTCAGGGCCCAACTTGCTAGTTCACAAATTAAGTGACATAACTTCTGTATGTCTGTCTGTGTGTGATTTTCATCAAAAAGCCATCCTCAAAAAGTCAGTACAATGAAAGGCAAAACAAAGGACCCCACCAATGTAGTATGACAGTTTGGCAAATCAAAGGACGTTTGTATTTCAGCACAAACGATGCTTCCAATTAGGACACTCAAAAGTGGACCTTATGACCAATCACAATGAAATAGAAAAGGCTCTTTTTTGCGTAATTGGTGCCTGTTTGTAAAGGTCTTGTTTATAGCAGGCCACTAGTCAAGTTTATACGTCCATTAGGTTTATATGGGGTTGAATTGTTCTCGTTACGAACATTCATTCAATCCAAATTGGTTACAACTGACAATGAAACTAGTTTCTGAATAAAGCACCAACAAAAAGTAGAATGATTATACCGACTCATCCGTAGAACAAAGTCCGATCTGCAGGAATGCTAGTTTTCAGTAGAGGGCAAAGAAGTTTTAGATCTTTGTTTTCGGGCTGCGATCAAAAACGGTAAGACGTATCATTTTGAATTTTAGATATGTTTATATAGCGCAATAGCGTAATTAAATACTCTTTAGTGTATATTTCTATTGCTTTTATTTCACGAAATAGTGAGTTCCATATCAACATCGGACATTTTCTAGCGGAAGACCGGGAGTCCTTGGTGAACATAACACGTTGTTTTACGGAGACGTCCGAATTAAGTGCCGTTCTATATGAACTTGGGGCGTTTTTTGATTGAATAATTTATCACTTTAAAGTCCTATGTGAATACTTATCTGGTTTGAAATGTGTTTTTTGTAATGTTAGCCATAACATAACACAACACAATCTTTTATTCGGGGTTACACAAGGTTTATTCGTTAAAAAAAACCGAATTAGGAACTTTATGAAGCCCGGTGACCTGCTTGGTGTAGTGCTCAAGAGGTTGGGTTGGGTTCGATCCCAAGATTTGTTGGCATGAACATGTATCCATTTAAGTGTATGTATTTGTATAAATAAAATATATTTAAGCATGTCTTTCAGTTCCCTAGCTTGCCATGGTACAAGCTTCGAGCTTAGTTTGCTGCTAGGCAATTGGCGTTTTCAAACCCATTAGGGCAAGGATCTTCACAGAAATCAACTCCGTGCATTTATTTATTGCCAACTAGGTATGAAAAATCACCATTCAGTTTGAAGATTTAAAAGTTCCACATAACAGATATTTCCCGGTTAATATGGAACTGTCAGTACCAACTATTCCAAATATCCTTGCCTAATAATACCTATTCAGTCTGTGATAGTTAATTCTGGCGATATATTATGGAGAAAGTTTCTCTGTGATTTGTTCGTCGTCATTTAGCACCTCTAATTAACTAGAAAACCATTTAAGTAGAAAACCCGTGGCCCCTAAAACCAATAGAAAATTGCAGAGACGCCCTAAGTAATAAACAGACCGTAAGCGCAAATGGTTCAAGAAACATAACGAAATAATCGAAAAAACGATGGGACCATCTTACAATGTCGTTAGTCGTTACAAATCTTCTTCTTCTTCTTAGCGTTTATCCCGTTAGTTGTTACAAATGATCCAATTAAATATCTCAGCAACAGTACTTGGTACAGTAAAATTTTGGCAACTGGGAGATCGAGTTAAGCTATGGGACATCATTATCAAGTTTTCAGATAAAATCAAAAAGAAAATATGCCTCAACTATCTCCCAATAAATTTCAAAGTACGAGTATTATGGTCACAGGCACCAACCAATCTCACTGCGAGAACATTGAAGTATGTGAAACAATATTTATTAAACTTAAGTTTATTTAGGTACTCTTGCCGTAGCAGCTTGTATCTTAAAGAATGTGTGAAAGACAAAGGAGGTCATCGTACAAATAATAAGATACATTTATAAAGCACTTCCATCGTACTTCTTCCACACAGTCTTTAAGATACGAGCTAAAACGGCAAAATTATTGAAACATTGTTTGAAATACTTATAATATTTTCTCACAAAAGATTCCTTAAAGCCTCTTTTTTATAAAATTGTATCAAATAACTACATGATGCAGTTTCTTTCCACAGAAACAGAAACAGTCTAGGTGCTGTTGGTGAGATATTGTATCGAATCATTTGTAACAATAAACGGCATTTTCTACACGGTCCCATCGTTATTTTGACTTTTTCATAACATTTGTCTTGCCTAGGTTTTTAAATCACTTGCGTTTCAGGTCTGTCCATTCTTTATTAGTCTCTGCCTTTTTCTAGTGGTTTTAGGAGCCACGGAGCTACTGCTTCAATACGAAGACAGAGGTGAATTTAGTGGTGCCTAATGACGAAGAACAAGACACAGAGAAACAGTCTCTATGATAAGGGCAGAATAAACTATCACAGACTGAATGGATGCCCATTGCTATGCCTAATCCTAGTAGGAGAGGATCTAGGAGTTAGTACTGACAGTTCCATATAAACCAGGGTAGATCTATGGTACAAAATATGTTAATCCTAAAACTGAGTTAATGGTAAATTTTCATAATTTGATGGCACTTCTAAGGAAAACGTAAGTTGATTGCTGTAATGATCCTCACCTAGTGTGCCAGGTATGGCGTTGGATATTAAGCTGTAGCAGGAAATTTTCTCGGTGTCGTCATGGCCATCCAGATTTTATTCCAATATATCAGCTCATTATTTAACACTAGCGGCCGCCCGCGACTCCGTCCGCGTGGATTTCGATTTCCAATATCCTATGTGTTATTCTGATGTATAAGCTATATATTGTGGTAAAGTTTCATTCAAATCCATTCAGTAGTTTTTACGTGAAAGAGTAACAAACATCCATACATCCATACATACAAACTTTCGCCTTTATAATTGTAGTAGGATTACAACGGGACTAAACGCGATATTATTTTCGCTTGTGACCACGCCACGGCTGTAGCATCACAGCCGAAACGTCAAGCAGAAAGTACTCAGGTTCTTATAAAATATAAAAATAATATCGCGTTTAGTCCCTTTGTAATCTATACATATAATAAAATCGTAGAGGTCGAATGTCTGTACAAATGAAAAAAATGCTTAAAACGAAGTCAGGGTGATGTAAATAAAAGGAAAATACAAAAAAAAATTTTTTTAGAATTTCTTATTTCTCTGTCTGTTTGTCTGTTTGTCTGTTTGCACGGGCTAATCTTCGAAACGGCTGAACGGATTTGAATGAAATTTTGCATGGTAATACCTAATATCCCTGGTCAACATCTTAGATAATTTTTATTTCGGAATATTAAAGGGTTCCCGTGGGATGGTTAAAAAACCATTGTTAAAAATCACAAAATCACGGAAGAGTCCATGGCGTCATCTAGCGTCGAGTAAAAAAAGTTTAACATGCAGCGCTGTCTAGCGTCGAAAGGCATTGTTTTTGTAACTATACTCTGTCCACTCTAGAAGACGACTTTTGACAGCCCATGCCCATAAAAAACATATAGTTTTCTTAACGTGTTTCGAAAAAATAATATTGTACTTCATGAACGATTCGGTCCACTCAGTGATGTGCGACACATAACGATTACAACGATTGTGGCACAGATTTCGAATAATCGGTAGAAATAAATGCTATGAATCTAAACTTCTTCATAAGTGTAAATAAGGTTGCCGTGCCGAATTTACGTCGCGTTACATCGTATAGAAAATGCATTCACGCCGACTTTCGGTTGCGTTTTTTCGCCTTAGTGGGTTTCTTTCTACATTTAGGGATTATTAAATCGTAACTCGAGTTTATCAATAATCGGAATGAACACATTTTAGATACTTTAGGACATCACCAATTGTGTCAAACGTCAATCTGTCAAAAGACGCCTAATAAAATGGACAGAGTATACGTTACCTATCTGTTTATATTTGAAAGTCATTCTGTGATAATTCCGATTATTTCGTAAATAACCACAAAGTGCATTTTGAAAAGAATATATATTTCTATCGGCGAATACTTTCACGGTTTGTTTCTTCACAATGCCTAGAAAAAGGTCAAATCTTTCTCAGTACTCAAGAGAAGCTAAAAGATCTAGGTTGTTTAGATCCCAAGAAAGTAACGATGATCATGAGGCAAGACTTACTGCGACTCGACACCGCCAGGCTACTGCTCGCGCTATGGAAAATCCTTCTCAGCGTGAAGCCCGACTAACAGCTGATCGGCAACGCCATTCTTTATCTAGAGTCTCAGAGACGTTAATTCAAAGAGAGTCCCGCTTAAGCTCACAACGCACACGCACGTCTGCTTTTCGGTCGCAGGAAACGAGTATAGAAAGAGAGCTACGACTAACAGCCGATCGTGAACGTCATACGTTGTCGCGAGTCTCAGAGACGTTTACGGAAAGAGAGTCCCGCTTAAGCTCACAACGCACCCGCACGTCTGCTTCTCGGTCGCTGGAAATCAACGTAGAAAGAGAGCAACGACTAACAGCCGATCGTGAACGTCATGCGTTGTCGCGAGTCTCAGAAACGAGTCAAGAACGAGAGGTACGTCTAACAGCTGATCGCGAGCGCCATACATTATCTTATGCCTCACAAACTTTTACCCAACGTGAGGAACGCTTAAGTAACGCTCGATATCGTCAAAATATTATTAGTGCTTTAGAAAGGGATGATCAACACCAGCAACGATTAGAATTGGCCAGGGAAAACTATGAGCTTATGCGCCAGGATCGTGAGTATTCGTTACTAAGAGAAAGAGAGAGAATACATGAAATAAGACAGCATGAATCAGAAGAACAACGTCAAGCACGCTTGGAGTCCGATCGACTTCGACACTTACTCAACAAAAGGTCGGTTTCATCTGAAGATTTTGACCTTGATTCTGACGAACAATACCCTTGGACACGGCCAGCTCTATGGGGTACCGTAGACGCTCATGCCCTGGTCAGTCAATTCCATCAATCATGAATTACGTTTGATTGTTGCTGACTGTCAGAATTAAATCGACATTAGACAGTCATTCCGACTGACCGTCAGTCACACGCTAAATTTCGCTAAGAATAGACGTATTCACGCAAGATAATTATGGATATTCATAAAAGAAAGGCCTGTATTGGAATTTTGATTGCGATTTTGGTTAAAAAACGTGTAAAAAGAAAAGTTTGGGTAAAAGATTGGCTATTAAAAAGGGATATCTATACCCATATAAACTTGTTGGCTGATATACGGGATTCGAAAGAGGATATAGATTATGCAAATTATTTTCGAATGAAAGATGCGGGTTTTGATAACCTTTTGATTTTGGTAACACCATACCTAAAAAAACAAGATACCTGTATGCGAAAAGCTATAACTCCAGAAGAAAAATTAGGAGCAACTTTGCGTTATCTGGCTACTGGTAGAAATATTGCCATTACACGTTCACACAAAAGTCATGATTGATGGTTGCATGACAAACAAATCAAAATATCCAGATATTTGTCAATCAATTTCATGCAACCGTCAGTCACCGCATTACACGGCAGGTTATTCATCAGTCACAGCAATGACTGTGGTAAAACTGACAGCAAAACCTACCGTCTAAGGTACCCCTATGTGGCTTTCTCCCGTGTGAGTCAACCAAACCAAACTATTTGTTTACGTTCCAAACCAGACCACATCGAATATTGTTTATAAAGAGGCATTATAGTTATAAATAGTAGTACCAGCTAGATAATATTTTCTGTTATATTTTACTACCATAAAAAATAAAATATAATATAACTTAAGTACTCTAATTTTTATCCCGCTGTGATATTACTTGTAGTCCACGCGTGCGAAGCCGCGGGCAACAGCTAGTGTTAAATAATTAAAACGCAACGCGAAAGTATAAAGTTATATATTCTCGGCTGATTTTTCTTCATCAGTAGGTAAGCAAAGGTGACTATGGTGGAGTCAAGTTTTAACAAAATTTTTCAATAAAAATAATAATAAATGTATTATTACTAATAAGGCAAGACTATATACCTGCCTAGCAATTCATTACACAATTTTTAAATCAAATATTTGAAAAATTGAGGATTTTTTTAATTGAACAACGTCTTATCTTATTCCGTTCTTCCAGTAATAACGTCCCATTTTACCATCGGACTAACAAATCGTCTCATAGATTCCGAAGAAAAGTGTTCTACATTCACATGCAACACTCAGAAGTACCATTAATTTCGTATAAAATGGTCCTAAGTTCTGTTAAGACTTCTACTTTTTACTATTTATTTTTACAGTTATAGTGGTTATCCTGCGAATATGCATTACAACGCATGTATTTTCGTACGAAAATTACGTTACTTAACTTTTCCATCAAAAAACGCCCTATATAAAAATCGATCACCCACAAATAGGAACGGAGCCAAAAAGTATGAATAAAGAGACAAATTGATTCTATATTCTAATTTCATTTTTTCGAAGAAAACCTAAGCCCGTGAAATGTAAATTTCCTTCCTCCACTGAACAAGGGCCGGTCTCAACAACAGACGTGGCATCCGCACCGCCCCCACTGTCCCTTGGTCACATGAAGCGTTTTTTTACGGAAAGTTTATCACATGGAACGTTATTCGACTCTGTAACTCTGGAACTAAATAAGATAGAAAAAAAATAAAAATGTACGTTGATAGAGTTCGTTATCCTTATACTGTTAAGGTATTTAACTCATTTTTGCTCTATGATCACATCGGACTTTGTTCTACGGATGAGTCGATACTTGGATCTTCTTCTACTTCCTAGCGTTTATCCCGTTTCTTTGCGGGGTCCACTTTGACCATGATCCAGGATTTGGCGAGTTGGTTACAGCAGTGAAGCGACTGCCATCAGAACTTTGTAATCCTTAGAGGAGAACCAGACAGATTGAATCATGATCACACATTAAAACTCATACAAACATGGTTTATTTGACGTCATCCGTATTCTTATCCGGCGTGGAAGGACCAATTACATATTGACACGATACGTCGCCCATCGGTTTAATGTTGTTCTGTTTCCAATACGGTTGACCTTTCAGAAGTTTTATTACTGGAATACACGCTATATTGGAAAAGCGGTCAAGAACGATGTAGGTTGCATTCGTTGCATGAATGCAGTCTCGTTTGGTATCGGCTTGCAATTCTGCTCCCAGTCATAAAATACGCGGTTAACGGTAAAAGGACTGACCGAAATCCGAATTCCCTCGGTACATGAAATCTAACGTATGGTGCTAGATTTTTTTTCAGCTGTTGGTTACGTAGCTATCATGATTTTTCACATACATTTTTAAGCTAGTACGAGTATGTCTATCTGGATATAGGAATAATCTAACTTGTAACGTGTGTTGATGTGTTATAAAAGATCTTTTAAATAAAAAATGCAAACATTATGGCGGTATTGCTTACAGATTATTATTGCGTCAGTGTGGAAACACTCACTATGCCTGTAATGTATTTTAAATATAACATGCCGTTATGACGTCGCGTATAATCTACATCTATAGTAATATTATCGAGGAAAGATTTGTATTTTTGTATGTGACGAATAAACTCAAAAATTAATGGACCGATTTCAAAAAAATCTTTCACCGTTGGAAAGCTACATTTACCCTCAGTAACATAGGCTATATTTTATCCCGGTACGGGAAGTTTCCTCGGCACCGCATGACGGACGCTAGTTTTGTATAAAAATGCTTTGCCTCCAAACCTCGGTCGCGTTATTTCGACCTGGTATGTTCCTATACTAACATATATACGAGATAATACTATTACTTGTATAATACAATTTTATGATCATAACAAATCTCTGCATTCAAATCTCTCTGCTCGTGATATTTGGCATGACCGGTTATTACATTGGAGCGAATGCGGTTATGCCTCTGCAACCGTGAATAGGGAAATCAGACTAATTGGATCATAGTTGTAGTAAGGCGTTATGGTTCTGCACTACTGAGCTAATAAA
This sequence comes from Nomophila noctuella, assembly GCA_958496325.1. Lineage (NCBI taxonomy): Eukaryota > Metazoa > Arthropoda > Insecta > Lepidoptera > Crambidae > Nomophila > Nomophila noctuella. The sequence continues at coordinate 11,121,919 of OY292501.1, forward strand.
GCTATTTGTGGCATATACCTCTAGATATAATAATCATACATGCTTTGTGTATATGAAACTCTGATGACGCAGTGATTTTGTCTTAATGTTAAGCAACGTTCGCAAAGGCCTGTCATCGGATGGGTAGCCGAAAAATTTAATCTCGAGCTCCTCCGTGCTTCGGAAGGTACGTTAAGCCGTTGGTCCTGTGCCTGATCTCTCTACGGTCGTGTCAGATTACTGTCCCACCGAACTATGAGAGTGAGCGCCTGTGCTTGCGCACTCACTTGGGTGTATCCTGGGAACGTGGCTGAACGTAAGATCGGCCGCTATGACAGAAAATCGGTGGGAGGGTATTATAATATGAAAGTACGCTAGTGTTATAAAGATGTTATCATAATGGAAATGTAATAACCTCTGTCTCGTTTGACTGGACGACATTACATTTGTTAATGAATGACCTTGCCCTTTAGGCCAAGGGTGTGGATACGAATCCCACTTAGGACAAACATTTGTGTAGTAAGCAAAGTACAATAAGTGTAAAAACACACCAGGCTGAAAATATGCGTCCGAGGTTCGTCTTGGTGCCTCATCATCCTCTTAAAATTCTAGATTTTCACGCCGTACATCGGTCGCGTTTTTTCAGCTAGGTGTGCGGATGAATCGTGGCCGAATTTACGCAGCCGAATTGGCGTTCCGTCGTGATCATGATACGACTGAATTTCGGCATACTGTGTCATTATAAATGGGAGATGACACACTATGCCAAATTTACGTAGCGTAATTTTATATAGGGGCCCCTCAAACCTACACGCTGGGTCGAAAGTCCCAGGCGCTGACTGACGTTCCTCTCTGTTCCACGCGATGGACCCGGCACCCGCACGGAGAATCCATGGATAGCTAAGAAGTTCGTCTCTGCATAGCCGCTGAACTTCGGTCGCGTAATTTCAGCTTAGTGTGTTCCTAAACTTAGGCTCGTATTAATAAATCGCACTCAACTCTGAGCTCAATCTTGAGAATGTCATTCTCATACAAAACCATATATCATAGTATCTACCTCTTATTTGCCATTTAAACGTAGGTAGGCGATGAATCATAGAAGCGTAAAACTTTTATTACCTACAAAATAAACGTGAATCATACAACCAATAATAACGTTTTCCTGCGAAATCTGATTCAACAGTTCGCTATTATTTATTCCGTACACAATGAAACATTTAACTTGTGAAAACTCGGCGATATTAATTAAATCCCCTGTTCCGATTACGATATTCGAAACGAGAACAAACTTTTCATATAAATTATTGATATCTATCGAACTCGCCCTCCCCCTTCCGCCTCCACGGTCTAGTGGCTTATTTATTTTATTGGGCCATGGTCTCGAGATTCTGGGTTCTAATCCCGGATCGGGTAAAATTTGTTTCAGCTTATTTCGAAGACAGCCTGAGTTCGTAATCACCGAAACCCTAATGTGGTGTCTAAGCCGAAACCCTAAGCCTATAAAGGCTTTGCTCTGCAATGGGACATTAATAGACTGATACTTAACTTTGCTATTAATACATATCGAATTCAGTAGAGCTTTTCTTAACATATTTCTGATGTGCCCGTAAAAACACATCTTTGTAACGATAACTATCAAATGTAGGAGTCCGTTGCCGTGCATTGAAAGGACATTAATGAATAAATACATAATAATAAATTCTTTGGACTCACACACCACTTTCCTAGCCCCAAACTTTTTTATAAACATTCATGACTTAAAAACAAATACCGATGTCCATCACACAAACCTTGGCCCCTAGGGTGATACGAACCTGCGTCTCTTGGTTTTGTAGCCAATGTCTTTGATCACTAGACCAACGGGCCCGTCAATATACTAATACTGAACTAATAATACTTACCTAATTCAGTAAAGCAAACTTTTCTTAGCAAATTGCTTCGGATGTTCCCATAAGAGCGTTAACTGGTTTCACGGTCGCTAATTACGCTATTTTATGTTCCAGGTGAGTCGTAAACGAGTGGGACGAAGTGGAGCGAGGAACATATTGGGTAAGGACTCGGAGGTTAGTTTGGTTTAACTTTACAATCAGTTTAAAGGAGAGGGCTGGTACTTTTAGCGGCTGTGTGTAGATTTAAGAACTTGAACGGCTGGCAGAAAAATGGTACGCGAGAATAGTGTTAATCTATTCTAATCCTATAATAAAGCAAAAGGATTGTTTGTTTTTTTTGTTTGAATGCGCTTATCTCAGGACATACTGGTTCAAATAAGAGTGTTTGCGATTGAAAAATCCACTATGTGGCAGTACGAAGGCGTGAGAAACATATAACTGCTATGTCAATCGTGAATTTTGACAAATCTATCAATGTCATGTTAAAATTCACCAATCACATACCAGTTAGACCTTACGTGCGCGGAAACCAAAATCCACGCGGACGAAATTACGGGCAGCCGCTAGCTATAAGAATAAGCGTGATAAGATCGTAATTTAACTACGATGCAGAAGCAATGACCACTTCATTATTTTGCTTCACGATGCAGCAAACTTTGAAATTCTACAACCTTTCGAATTCACGGCATCTTGCGGTTGCAGTACTATCATTTTGTCACCTGCGGTGCTTATCTAATTGGACTCCAATGTCTACCACAAGAGAGTCCAATTTACAGTTAAACTACTGCTGAACAGTTGAAACGACTGCGGTCAAGCAGCTAAGCTTTCGTCCAGCGGTTTAATTCCGAGTGGTCACTAATTAATTTAAACCTAGGTCTAGCTTTTAGCTAGAGTGTTGGGGGAACTAGGTGAAATGTGGCATAAAATTTTAGACGTTCATTTTTCATTATAAACACCTACTTACATTAACTAAAGGGTACTCAACGCGATTTAATTATAATGTACATACAAACTACTTACTGCTTGACCTTTCGACTGTGTAACAACCTTGGTCTCCAGATAAATTGCAATGAAATGTTATGTTGTGACATGTGAGTGAATAAATAGGCTTAGATAGTTCTATTCCACATATTTAAAAGCGATATTAACGACGAGAGATTGAAATAATCTTGATAAACGTTTTCCCAGGTATGCAAAACAATGTAGACACACATAGCACAGGTGCACTCTCTATTTTTAGACAATATTATGACACAAATTAACATCAGGGGTACCTAACGTCGGCCCGATGGTCTAGTGGTTAGAGACCCTGGCTACAAAACCGAGGGTTGCGGGTTCGAATCCCGCTAGGGGCAAATGTTTGTGTGATGAACATCGGCATTTGTACTCGAGTCATGGATGTTTATAAAAGTATTTATGTATGTCTATCCGTTCCCTAGCATCCATAGTACAAGCTTCGAGCTTAGTTTGGGGCTAGGCAATTGGTGTGTCAGTCCAAGTCATTTATTTATTTATTTATTTATTTATTTATTTATAACTACCTAAAATTTTTTTTAAAGAGTTAATCGTCAACTTCGTTACAGACTTTAGTCTGCATTGCAATTAAGTATGTATAAAAAGAACCAGGATTTGAACCCGTGACCTCTGGGAACCTTTCACCCACTATCCATTACACACCTGTATAACAGTTTTATAAAAGTGACCAGCAACCGCAAATGCCTAGTCAAGGGTAGAGTACCGGCAATGATTCACTACAAGCCCAATGGTTGCCCGCCCAGGTGCCAGTCAGGCGAAAATGTGGCTTCCGCCCAGTGCATACGGCTCCAATTACTTGGATCACTTGGTACTGCTAATTAGTTTCAGGTCCGTGGTCTAGGGCTGTCGACGTTTTGTTACATTGTTGTACCTACGGGAGTGGTACACTTCTCAGAAATTACGTCATTATGAGTTAAAAACAGAGGCATTTTATTCGTAAGTGGTTAATAATGTTGATTCTGTTTACTGCAAAAAGTTTTCTTCTTTTAATTATTATTTTTTAAACGATTCAGCTTGATAAACAAGTATTACTTCTTGTATTGTTACTCAGGGTTCAACGATTATTTTTGTCGTAATTGGTGCAATTTCAACTGTAGTGTTACACTGTGAAATTCTAACCCTTTGTTTCAATTGAGTTTAACGGTAAATTTTGTATCTACTGCGTCAATTCCTTAGCCCTGTTTAAGATTTCCGGAGCAAGAGTTGTGTTGGTTTTCTTTACTTTCCTTAGAACCCACATTATTCTAAGTCCTACACAGTACTACATAATAAGACCTTAGATTCCACCTCAGCTACCTTTAGTAGTTAGCAAGTCACATCCTACAAAACCCAACCAACCAAAAGCCAATTGAAATGCAATTGAATTCCATCCCTACCTATGGTAATATTTGCAATGTTGATCAAATTCTGTTGCCACAGTATATAATCGAGTTCGCTCTTTTATTTTGGTTATGCTAGTCGCTATTTGTGTTTGTCTATAACTGGATAGGTTTGCCCCGAAAATATGAATAGGTTGATGTTTCTATGATATCAGAAGACAACGTGGTTTCTAAGACCCTAAAACTACCCACTTCATGGCTAGTATTAGTCATTTAGTTTAAAGAAACCCAACCAACCAAAATTCAATTGAAATGCAATTCAATTCCATCCCTACCTATGGTAATATTAGCAATGTTGATCAAACAGTGTTTCCACATCCACATATTATCTTCTTCGAGTTCGCTTTTTTATTTTGGCTGGTACAGTCTTTGTTTGTCTATGACTGTTTGTTTATGGTGCTCTGTAAACAGAACCGTACAAACTGCGAAGCTAATATTTTTCTCTATGGTACATATTATAAAGCTAGTTTTTACATTTGCTTTGTTCTGTGCAGAAATAAAGGTGTAGTGGTTTATTTCTTAACATGCTATTTGATTCATGAATATGGGTCCTTTTGTTACATTCTGAAACCTACGTTAACAATTACCATGGATCTGTAAAAAGTGAATTAACAACATTGAATTGGGTTTCATTAGTGAACTTAATAAGTAATTCACTTCGTGACAAACGTACTCATGTTTTGTGACGTAAAATAACTACTAAAGGAACTTCAATGTCCTTTTTCCGAGTTACTTACAATCAGGTCGAGTGCCGTAGCAAAGGCCATGTTGAAATATTTACTAACACGTTACAGTACAAACTGCTAGGTGAAATAATGTCGACTACGGTGGGGAACACTATTTTCAATGAATGACTGCGTGGCATTAGCTCTGTCTAAGGAATTGTCATTCTAGGATTTAAAATAACGTTTGGTCTGTGTTAATTTGGTGTTAATATTAATATTGTTATTCGAATTAAAGTTGTAAAACAGTACATTTGATGTTATTGCCGCCTCAAATCTAGTATTCATTATTTTCCTTCACAAAATATTATTAACACCTAACAATAAAGATTTTTATTACATTGGTCCCATCTTGAAGTGCTTGTTTATGATGAGTCGGGTCATACGTTTTGATATATAATCTTTACGACACAATATTGTTTGTCACCGTTATCACTGAACAGTAATAAACACAACAATAGGCTGTCCCTAAGTTCGTCCAGTTTTATTGTGAATTGTGAAATTGGAAAAAATTGTGAAGTCCGTCGTAGGACATATAGTCCAGGAATTTTAAATTTTATCTGCGGAATAATTCCTAGTGAGCTGAATTTTTGTATACACCTTTATTATGATATTGTAATGATGATGTGAAAAATCGACATTGATATCGTGCCGGCTAAAAAAGTTATAGGGGTCCAAACGTCACGAAAATCAGTTTTTCGCAAATATCTCGCGATCTATTGCTCAGAGGTCAATAATGGTTTCATAAAAGTTGTTCGTCGTAAAATTGTCTACAGAAAAGGTCTCTTGCATTTTTCTGTAGAATTAACCGTTTTTGAAATAGAGACTAGAACGCACTCACATATGGTATTGTATACCGTACGGCGCATACCAAGGCATAAACCCTATTGTTTGTTTTTTTCTCTTTTTTGTTTGTGTGTTTTTTCTTAGTATGATGTTCTTAATATAGAAATATAAAGGACTTGTAATACTAGTACAGTCAGGAAAATAGGAATATCAACTATAAAAAACTAAGTGGCAATTTTTTTTGTCACTTTATAACTCAAGAACGGGCTCATCGATCCAAACTAAATTTTCAGGGTTTGTATAGATTGTTTAGTAGATGTTTTATGTGAAGTTTGAACAAAATCGGTCGCTTCACTTTATACGTAGCTAAGCACGTACCGGGCCGCTAGTAATGATATAGATATGCAATGTGAATTTTAGCAATTTTGATCCACGATCTGCGAAAAAAATCCTAGTGGGCTGAATTTTTGTATACGCCTTTATTATGATATTATAATGAAGATGTGAAAAATCGACATTGATATCGTGCCGGCTAAAAAAGTTATAGGGGTCCAAACGACACGATCAGCTTTTTGCAAATATCTCGCTATCTCTTGCTCAGAGGTCCATAATGGTTGTAAAAAACGACCGATTTTGTTTAAAATTCACATAGACCATCCACTTAATAGTTTGTACAAACCCTGAAAATTTGGTTCGGATCGGTGAACCCGTTCTTAAGTTATAAAGTGACAAAAAAAATTGCCGCTTAGTTTTTTAAAGTTGATATTCTTATTTTTCTGACTGTACTAGTATTACAAGTCCTTTATATTTCTATATGTAGAACATCATACTAACAAAAAACACACAAACAAAAAAGGGAAAAAAACAAACAATAGGGTTTATGCCTTAGTATGCGCCGTACGGTATACAATACCATATGTGAGTGCGTTCTAGTCTCTATTTCAAAAACGGTTAATTCTACAGAAAATTGCGAGAGACCTTTTTTGTAGACAATTTTACGACGAACAAGTTTTATAAAACCATTATTGACCTTTGAGCAATAGATCGCGAGATATTTGCGAAAAACTGATTTTCGTGACGTTTGGACCCCTATAACTTTTTTAGCCGGCACGGTATCAATGTCGATTTTTCACATCATCATTACAATGTCATAATAAAGGTGTATACCAAAATTCAGCTCACTAGGAATTATTCCGCAGATCGTGGATGAAAATTGCTAAAATTACTGGACTAATAGGCCGCCCCAAGATGATGGGGGTTTTGCAAATAATCACCATACCTATTGGTAGGTAGGTTGGTGAATGCAATTGTGCATATTAGATGGTAAGCTACCAGGCAAGCCGAATGTTTTCATAGTCGTGGTCCACAGATAGTGTACAAACAATTAATACCTGTCTGTCTAAACATTATCCATGAATATGGATGAATGAAATCATTCATTTTACATTCAATAACATACGGGAATTGGCTTCAAACATACAATGACGTTACTTACCCCTTTGTGTGGGAGCCAACGTTTGTATTTACCATAATGCATTATTCATACCGAATATTAGATTCATTGATAAATCTGTTGAACATTCTCATTGAAATCGGATTCCATTTTCCATATTTATTTGGAGTTCGAATTATAAATAGACAGTTAATTCGGTTATGTGAAAATGAGATATTTTAGGGCTGTATATAGAATTGAAAAGCTGATTTAGCAGTAAGATTAATTTAGAAACTACTTATGTTTCTGGTGAAGGTGAACTTTCTTTGCAATAGAGCATAGATAAATATTTTTTCTCACGATAGCTTCAGGATTTCCCTAACGTCTTCGTTTGTCGAATGTTGTTTTATCTGTATCGTAATCTTCTTAATATATGAATGTTTGTTGTTAGAATATGTAAATTCTCATAAAACCCTTTTACTACAATTACAACATAGATAGCTAAAAACAGTTTCTGATAAAAAAATACACCACAAATTAATCTGACTTTAATCTTTTAAATTAACCATCTATAAAGCTGTAATTAAACATAATTGTGTCCAACTTTAAATCAAATTAATGTGTTCAACCTTTCCATATTTTGCCAGATATTACCGCTTATGAACCCGTGACTCGCTCCAAAAAGTCGTTTCATCTAAATGTAGCCCATTACTCCGGATTTTATCTCCGTAACAGGACAAATTCCTGTGACAAACTCAATATCGTATACGATTCACAGGGATGAGGCTCGTGGGGTAAATATAGAAACGAATATTCACAAATATTGCATACCATTGATTAAATGGGGTGTGTGGAAGAATTTAGTTTAAATATTAATACATCCTTTAAGAGAGGTAGAGCTTTGTGGAAAATTTCACTCGAATGAGCCGCTCGTCTGGGGAAGTACCTCCACCTTACAGAAGACCGCAGTGAAGTAGCACTTCGTAACTGTTGTGCTAATTTTCTGCTGGTGAGTAAGGTTGCAGAGCTCAGTTGGGGAGGGTATGGGGTTAAGGCCGGCAACACATCAACGATACCTCTGGTGTCGCGGATGCCCATGGGCGGCGGTGATTGCTTACCATCAAGCGACCCGCTAGCTCGTTTGCCGCCTATGACATAAAAAAACATCCTTCTATTGTTTTTTTTTATATAAACAGGAGGAAAACAAGCAAGAGAATAGTTGTCCGCTGTTCAGGGACATCAAAGATCTAACATTTCGTTGATGCATTGCCTGCATTTTGTGCAAACACATATCAGATAGTAACTGGTTGTATTTATTTATTTCATCTTAATTTTCCATCAAATAGAGGTACAAAAGGCCGACTTAACATCTCAAGTTATCCACCCGTCAACTAGTGTCAACCTGTAGCCCAAATCTAAAGTATCACATTATATTCGTACCCGTCTTCATACTGCGTGACAGCACAACCCCTTTCTATCCCACCATTGTGTTATAAACCGTATTGTAACGCTAAGCAATGCCCATTGTGTTTGATATGTAGCTGTAGTCTTGCTGGCTTAGTGTAGTAAGCTTTGTAATCGCTGACTTAGGCGCGAAATTGAACTGAATGCTTTGTTGTATTCATTGGATTGAAGCATTGGCTTCGTTTGACACGGCTTTGTGTCTGCCTTTATCAATTCTGGCAGGTGTTAGGGTACCTGATTGAAACAACACCTTCAAACGCTATTTGACAACAGAGCTATTTGACAAAAGTCGGATAACAGTGTTCAAGAGTAACAGTCGGGAACAAGGGAAAAGCTTTTAGTTCCAAACCCCACACACGGCTACATTGGTTGGCCTCTACGCTATGGTATCTTAAATTTTTTTTTAATAATAAATATTTTACACCATCTTACGACTCCATTTTAAGTAGCTTAAGCACTTGTGTTACAGACATCAGAATCCACAGTGGTATTACAAATATACTTTAAGAGATATGTACAAATAACACCCAGACCAGGTCAAACAGACATGCTCATGCACACAAATGTTTGTCCTGTGCGGGAATCGAACCCGCGACCTCTTGCGTAATAGGCAACATATTGACCATAACACCAAGCGGGTCGTCAAAATTTGAAAAAATAGAGATCCTTTTGTATGAGCGTTACTGATTTCAAGGCTCGTCTAGCCTTCCCTGCGGGATTCGAACCAACGACCTCCGCGGTTTTTGAGTCCAGCGCTCTTACTACTTAACCACGGAGGCAGTTACGTTTCAAATATTAATAAGACAAGAGTCGGAAAAACCATTCTCCAACTCTGATGGACGTTAAAAAAACAAGAACGTTACGTATTCCCTAGGGAACACGGCAACATAACGTTGGCATTATGCGAACTTTCTCCGATCAAGTAAGGCTTGTATTTTGTATCCGTGTAATGGATCTAACGTCTTCTTCAAAGTTATTGTACAAGTTGTTTGAAATCAGCTCTTGAAATGCTTGCAGATAAAGATATTATTCTCAAATGTGGCTATCATTCTGTGACATAAGACCTCAGAATAATGAATATGACTGTACCACCCAAAGCCACCCAAATCATGACCTAAGAGAGACGAACTTCTTAGCTATCCATGGATTCTCGTGTGGAACAGAGAGGAATGTCAGTCGGCGCCTGGGACTTTCGACCCTGTATCCCTCAAAAAAGACGAAAATTCGAAGATTGGTTGAAAGTTCTTATGTAAAGATTAATATTTTTTCATAAGAATGCAGTGCATTGTGCATAAATGCAAATTGCGAGAAAGAGTTAAGGAGAATTTGGAAGATCACCGCACGTCATCCCACTTGACATTTGAGCCGCGAGAGTACGTGTGTCTGCTATCCTGCTCTGGAGAAAAGGGCTCGCACTGTCAAATTATTCGCTTCATCTATCAATGTTCATTTATCTGAAAATGCTCAGAATACAGAATAAACCAGAAACCGTCAACGCGCTCATGTCTGAAGATGTTCGCAGTACACCTAATAGGTGTGGTCGACTAAATTGTCAGTTAGTCAATGGCCGACGCCCGCACTGTTGACATCTGATTGCAGCTGTTAGTTTTTTAATAATTATGCCGCCCTCGGTCGTTCCCACTTGCAAAAGTGCTACCGGGTTTACGAAAAAAAATGTTGGGATTACGGTTCATCTGTAATTATCACATTTTCAGTCCATTCTATTAAAATATTGAATTTTATTTTTCGTAATTTAACTGTCATGAAAATTATGTGTACCTTTTGTGCGTGTTGCCACAAATTACCCAAATTTTTACAGAACTTATTTCAATATATTTTCTTGAATTAAGTATATTTGCCTAAAAAAACACATACCATTTGTAAGTGTTGTCACAACATAATATCATATGTGGAAAAAAAAAGGTTGTTTTAGATTTGGTTTTTCTGTCACATTTTATTTTTAAATAATTCTGAACATGTGCTTTTTATTTATCCACTTTCGACTGATGTATAGCATATTTTATATATGTAGCTATCATATTATATTGTTGCTAAATATATTCAAACGAAATATACTTTAAAAACTTTCTCATTTTTTTTCAATATACTTTTACTTTATTCGCGTGGATTTTGGTTTATCCTTTGGGAGCATTTTTAATCGGGATAAAAAAAAGCTTATCACCCAAGTCACCCCATACCCCACCTGCACACAATTTCAATTTCATTAAAATCCGTCCAGTAGTTTCAGCGTAATTGACACACAAACATCCAAACAAACAAAGTTTCAAAATAAATTTAATAATTAGATGCATTTATACAAACTGAATGGTCAAGCCTAGTTACTTTTGAAACAATTGTTTGAAAAAACATTATTGTTCAAACGTTTTTCTCAAATTACTGTAGCAGCACCGAGGTACATGAACTTAATATTTTTCTTAAAAACTGTAACTTCATCGAGCGCTGGTATCACTACGCGGGTGGGTGACGCAAGGGGGGAAAGACGTTTTGGACACAACGCGCTCCATAGAAATTTGATTGAAAGCTCTTTCTGGTTTATTCTGTATTCTGAGTGAAAATGTAATGATGTTGTATGTTGTAGTAGTAATGTATGTATGTTAGGTAATTTTCCAAAGTAACGTTGCATTCCAGACAGGCATCTGTCATATTGAAATATAAAAATAAAATGTGCACGTCAATTTCTGAAGTGGCAAGCAGATATACATTATTTGCTCTTCTAGCCCCGAGCATGATACATCCATGAAATCTCCACGTAATTCCTCTACGAAACCATTCTATCGCGCCCCCGGGGAATGATTCTTAAAATCTAAAAATACCCAGCCAATCGGACAGTGCCCACTTTGACAAATTTAGGAATGGTTTTCCACTGGGAACATTTATTATGCAGGGCTGATTAAGTACGGGACGTTGCTTTGCAATTTTGATCGGTCTTTCATCCTTCTGATGTAGTTGGTAATGACTCCGCCCTTACACTGTTGGTAGTCGGTTCAAATCCCGCTCAGAGCGATGTTTTATGGGTTTCTTCACATGCATTTTTCTTTTTTCTGTTATAAGCGGCCGCCTGCGACTCCGGCCGCGTGGATTTCGCTTTTCACAAACATACTGTTATACTATAGCTTAATAAAGCCTCACTTGCCAAATGGACTATCCAACATAAAAGGATTTTTTTAATTCGAACCATAATTTCTTGAGTTTAACGCGTTTAGACAAACAAACAAACTCTTTTGCTTTATTATATTAGTATAGATATTTATTTTTTATCTGACGTACCTAAGTTAAATCGATGTAGTCATACGCAAGTTCTAAGTTATTCCCATAAAACTTATAATCATTAAAATGATGCTTAAAAGCAAAATCTTAATCGTCATAAGGAAAAAGGAATTTCCCTAGACACCTATTGCCCTACTTAAAAATACTCCTCTTTAAAGTTAAATGAATTGACTCCCTTTCGGAGACAATGCCGCCTAAAACATGCCTTTTTGATTTGATTGTTACTTTCTTGTTAATTTAAGTATACTACCAATAGACCTTACTTTCAGGAGGATTCTTATTCTACATAACATTATAAATATGTACATTGTATTCATGTGTTAAGGATAGTTATTTTGTTTTTTTTTTTTTGTTTTTTTTTTACTTTTTAAGTCCATTTAAAGTCGGTACACGTCGCAAGTTATCAAATACGAATAACATAAAAACTCGAATATCAACTTGTTGCTAGGTGTAAGAAATCCATATTTCATACGAACGTTAAATTATTACAGACACACGTCTCATGAATTTGAACCAAATACGTGGGAAGTAGAGTTCAAATTAGATTTACGATTATAATAATACATTTCGAGAAATGCAAATTTTTCTTTTTACTTTTCGTAGTGATGACACACTCGTTACATTACGATTCGAGATCTTAGAGAGTTACTGAGTATCGATACTTTTATATCGAAAATAATATTTTGTTGAAGTTTGCTAAGCATAATAACGCTTAAAGTTTTGGTATGATTAAAATAACAACGCCTACACTTGTCAATTTTCTTAAACTTTTCGACTGAATAAACCTATTGAGATGTTTTAGTATTAATTAATATATTACGTATCCATTAAGTTACAAGATTTTTGCATAGCAAATGCTCGTTTACGAACACTTTTATTACCGCAGATTTTTAAATTGTTGGATCTACTTTAAATACTTTGAGTTAACGCTTTTTAAAGCCCTAAATATATTACTTCAGGGCTTATTATATAAGAACACTTTTTAGAAAGTGTTAGTTCATTAATGAAACGCTAAAGCCTAAAATCTTATATTCTCAAATGGATATTAGTTTGATACGAATAAAGTATTTTTTTACCAGCAATAAACTGCCATATAATATTCAGCTATTGATAAAATGTAGGGAATACGAAATCAGTTCCCGAAATGTCTTTTTTTGAAATCTGAATAAAATTATAACTACAAATGAAATCCACCGTTCTTGTGGAAGAAATAAAATTTTCTCACCGCCAATATATCTTTGCTAATACGGGTTTCTGCTGAGACAGGCATTGAAAGCAGATATCTGTTATCAAATCCTTTGTGGCGAGGAAACTTCAATGAGAATCGACAGCTCTGCCAATTTGGAATAAAATAAATCGAATGAGTATAAGTAAAAAAGTAACATTTTCAGGGTATTAATGTCACAAAGCAAAAGCAGTAAAGATTAACTTTACTAATAAAATAAAGCTGAAGAGTTTGTTTGTTTATTTGTTTGAACGCGATAATCTCAAAAAAAATATTTTTGTGTTGGATACATAGTCCATGTGGTGCATATCACCGAGCGCACGCGAGATAGTGAATGAATAAAATAAATGAAAATAAATATTCACATTCGTGAATGTTATTATGGAAACAATTTTAAATGGAAATTGACAATTCTAATTCAAATGGCACAGACTCAAGGCGCTTTTCGCAGTATTTGTAGACCAAGAGACAGGCTTGGTCTATTTTTTTTTAAATACAATTGCCATCATTTTCATATTTACCTATTAAGGTATTATCCCCTGTTGTACAGTAGGTACATATCTAATGCACAAGGTTATCACACATAATAAAAGCACCATTACAAACAAGCTCCCAGTGCAATTTATTACGTAATGAATCGTTTCCACACTAGGCCCGGTAGAGAAGCTCGTTAGTTAAGTGATAACAACTCCACAACTCGCCAGTTATATGTACTTAATAACCCCTGTATGTGTACAGAATACAGCACGAGAGGCAAAAAGTTTGAATTTTAAAACGCCCTTATGTCTGGGGAATAAGCACTATAATAGAACAGCGTGTGTGTCAATAAATTCTGTAAACCTACAAGTAGAAACAACTGTTCGTGATTTGGGTCTTATAATGGACTCTCGGCTAGATTTTAGGCAGCATATTGACCAAATGTGTAAAAGTTCGAATAAAACACTCGGGTACATAATGCGTATAAGCTCGCAGTTTAAAGATAATAGGGTACTGCTTCTTTTGTACAACGCATATGTCCGGACCAAGTTGGAGTATAACGCAATAGTATGGGATCCATATGAACATAAGTACTCATATATGATTGAAAAGGTGCAGAAGAAGTTCTTGCGATTTTTGTACAAGCGAATGTATGGATACTACCCATACCTGTCCCCATCGCTGTTTGTTTCGGGTATGACGGGACAAGACACACTTGCTCTCCGGAGGAGATTGGCATTGTTGCTCCACTACCATGGTATTTTGCTTGGGAAAATCGATAGTATAGACGTAGTTGAAAGAATGAGACTGGTGGTACCGAAGTACTACATGAGTGGTAGCGGGGGCGATGTCGCTCCGCGACGACGCGGTCGTTTGTTTGCCGATCTCGAGGGCGTGCACTCACGACGCGGTTGTAATGGCCCCACATCTAGGGCCATCTCATTGTTTAATGCCATAAATCAGATCCCGGAGGCTGATGTATTTGTACAGAATAGTAAGGTGCTGTGTACTTATATAAGATCTTTGTTTGTGTAAAAATTGTGTACTAGTTTTATAAGATAGATTAAGTTTGTATTTGCTGTTTTTGTAGTTGTTTATATTTAGTGTTACTTTGTAGGTATTTGTTGTTTCTATTATAGCCAGTATGCGTTTTAGTATTTATGTACTGTAAGTATGCTGTGTACTGTACCATGAAGTGCGTTCGGTGTAATGTACGTAAGTGATGGGCCGGATCGCTGAAATAGTAGATCCGAAAACTGATATTCGGTGCCAAAATCCACGAATATGGAAACGGGAACCGATCTTAATGTGTCGTATGCAAAAGTGATCTTAAAACGATAGTTGGCACTTTCCTCGTCGCAACGACACGCAGAACAATTGTCAACTTACTCCGCTCGGTAGGTATTTATATTGTTTTGTTTTTGTAAAAAATACTGAATCGATTTTACGTTTTTGTTCATTCTCAACATACATAATCGTCCTAGGAGTTGAAAAAGTAAAGATCCATAAAAGATCCGCGTGAAAAGTAATGGATACGGATACGAACGGCTTTTTTATAAGCAGATATCCGCGGATGTTCGAAACATCACTAGTACGAACGTACGTACAGTCAACAGTACGTCAAAACACTGGACTTTGCACTGCTCTTATTTCAGGGGCATAAGCACTATAATAGAACCGCAAGTGTGTATTATGAAGTGCAGCCGACCGTACTTAATAACCTCCGTACTATGTGAAGGGTTAATTCATCTGATGCACGTGTAAATGTGTGCATAAGACTTGGTGTAGTGAAACTATACCACAATCAGGTAACTTGTTTAACGGGTGCAATAAGCTATAAGGTACCTAATAGGATGGCATTTTCATAGTCTAATTTGTTATTGTTTTCTTGTTGTGTACAAGGCCTTAAATGTATAAAGAACAATGGCGAAACATTTGTTGAGTTATAAATTAAGCGTCTTAAAATGCCTTTAATGCAAAACGATCTATTGATTTTTTTTAAGATTTTTCAGATTTTCATCTAGTTCTGACTAAGTCTCGGAAAAAATATTAATTTTAAAAGGTGCTAAACGTTATTATCATTACACAATGTCAGTTTGCCGGCCATTTTGCCTTGTCATTTTAATGTCATTTGTGATATTACAAGTAAATAACGGGCATAATTATGCTCGATCGTATTATTCTTTTAATTTTTACGAGTTGGACTACTTCTGGACTCTTGGGATCTTCCTCGCGGGACTGCTGACTAGTGTTTGCCTAAGGATTCCGATATTTTGCTATTATCATTTTGTTGTGGACTTTGTGACGTGCCAGAAATGGTAACGTCGCAAATAAATAAACAATATATACAGATTGTATACGTAAATAAATAATATGAAAACAAACAGATGGCATCTCTTTGACAGATGACTAATGACAGTTCATAGGAAAATGAGACTGGTCCGAATTTAAGTAAATGTTTCAATTAACTGATTACTTATATAATTTTAAAGAGCATTAAGGTAATTAAAATACATAAAACTATGTGTTATGTCAGAAACAGAATAAATATTATTTTAATTAAATATTTATGTTCCAAGAACAGCATTAACTGAAAAGAAGAAATTAATATTTCCAAGTTTAAATTCATAGTCTGGAGTTCGGACAGTTGGTCCGAAGGTGCATGCGACGAAAGAAGGAGACAGCTATATAAAGGCATCCCTTTTGTGTCGTATAGGCTACTTGCACGTTATAGAGGCTTCGATAGCGTTACAGAGGCTGCTTGCACGTTACAAAGGCGTGGATAGCCTTATTGAGGCTTGGATAGCGTTACAGAGGCTGCTTGCACGTTACAAAGGCGTGGATAGCGTTATTGAGGCTTGGATCGCGTTACAGAGGCTGCTTGCACGTTACAAAGGCGTGGATAGCGTTATTGAGGCTTGGATCGCGTTACAGAGGCTGCTTGCACGTTACAAAGGCGTGGATAGCGTTATTGAGGCTTGGATCGCGTTACAGAGGCTGCTTGCACGTTACAAAGGCGTGGATAGCGTTATTGAGGCTTGGATCGCGTTACAGAGGCTGCTTGCACGTTACAAAGGCGTGGATAGCGTTATTGAGGCTTGGATCGCGTTACAGAGGCTGCTTGCACGTTACAAAGGCGTGGATAGCGTTATTGAGGCTTGGATCGCGTTACAGAGGCTGCTTGCACGTTACAAAGGCGTGGATAGCGTTATTGAGGCTTGGATCGCGTTACAGAGGCTGCTTGCACGTTACAAAGGCGTGGATAGCGTTATTGAGGCTTGGATCGCGTTACAGAGGCTGCTTGCACGTTACAAAGGCGTGGATCGCGTTATTGAGGCTTGGATCGCGTTACAGAGGCTGCTTGCACGTTACAAAGGCGTGGATCGCGTTATAGAGGCTTCCATCACGTTGCAGAGGCTGCTAGCGCGTTACAGAGGCGTGGTTGGCGTTATAACAGTGATTATCACGTTGGATCGCGTTATAGAGGCTTCCATCACGTTATAGCAGCGATTATCACATTATATCGCATGAAGGAAGAAACCATACATAAAGGAGAGGAATCTCAGTCTAGGGACAGTTGATTTCAATCTAAGTTCGGGAGCGGTCATGCTCGCTCACAGTTAGTTTCAGTCGGAGTTCGGGAGCAGTCATGCTCGCTCATAATAGTGAGAATACCTCGAATCGGGAGTGTTACGAGAGCAGTCTTGCTGAAGTAGAGTCTAGAATCAGACCTATTGCCGTCGGTTAATCTAGAATCAGTGTTTACTTACTAAGCCTGTTGGAAGTTAGCTTAGAGTCAGTGTTGTGGCTAAAAAGTTTTTGGAGTATAGCTGAACCTTCGAGAAGTAAGCTGGTTCGCTGTGCTGAGGAACGAGAATGGCGTTAAAGCTAAGTGGTTATCAAGCTAGAAAGCCTAGTTTGATTTATATTTAAACTTTTGATGCTAGTTGAGTGTCCTAACCAATGTTTCATTACTAGAAGACATATTTGTATTGGTTTGGTTGATTTGAACCATTTTAAGTGAATTTGCTTTAAAGAGTTATTCCTAGAGGGAATAGGTTTGTTGGTCTGTTGGTTGGCTTGTGTGACGCGAGGCGGCACGGGTCTCTTCTGTCTGCCTGACGGAGCAGGAGGATTCATTGGCCATACTAACTTACTCAGCATACCAGTTTATTGTAATATAAACTTTGTCTTATTCTAGATCAGAATAAGTTATCTATAGAATGTGGTTCAGTTGACGAATCTTTACAACTACTACATATTATATTGTTATGTTTACAATAACTTTATTACCAGCTACCATTTATAGGTATTGTTGTTTCCCAATTAACTCATCTAAGCTAGAGTGATCAATTCTTGAGCACAAGATTGTACTCTATTGAGATTTGAGTGTGAGCTGGTCACACATAGAGTCACGGGTTGCATCCTCTTACTGTATATATGACATTTGCATTGTGTCGTGCGGTGGGAAGCCGACCAAGTCCTTGGACGAGGCCACAGGATGAGTTCGGAGCGTCGGAGGCTCATCCCCCTCCTTTAAGGAGGGCCGCAATTCATTATGTCCTCTTTCATAAAATAAACATATAAATATCTATTCAACTTTTCTCCATGTGTTATAGTTAAGTTTTAGGTTCTTCAGTTTATGATTTAGGTACTCATCATTAACTAGATTAAGTTTGTTGTATGAAAGGTTGTATGTTAATATCATCATTATTCAATTACTTACTCCAATATACCATAACTTTATTCCAATTCCTCAAAGAAACTGAGTTACTATAGGAACAACGAAGGGTAACTAGACGATCATGTGCCAAAGTAGGATTACTTCACGAGCCAATAATTATTATCGTTATTTTATACATAACAGCTTAGGTATCATAGTTAGGGCTAGATAGGTTAAGGCATTTAGGTAATTTTAGGTTTTCATTTAGGTTTCAATTAGCATTAGCTTAGTAGGTCTGAGGGTAGGGTTAGGGGCTCACGGGGGGGGGGGGGGCGTTACAACTTGGAACAACGATTTTGAATCTTGTTTGTATAGTTTGATCACAAACGTTGGGAAGTTGTGTAAAACTGAAAATTATAAAAACATACAGCTGTAATGTGGTTCGAATCCCGGTAGGGACATTGTTAAGTGTGATGAGCACGAGCATTTAATTGTGTTCTCGAGTTTTGGATGTTCATATAATTATTATATACATTATTTCGTACCTAAAGTACAAGTTCTGCTTATAAAGTATTGGACTAAATATAATTATGTTGTGTCTTTTAACTATTTGACATAGCAATTTATCTCCATAATGTTATTACCTATTAGAACATTCATTACAACCGTTGCTGTTCAGATAATTATATATTTTGTAAGAAATCATTGTTGTAAATATAGTATTTTACCTTTTTTATAGATTTTGGAAGACGACTATTTCTGGGAAGCTTGCAGAGATTTTACTATGGCTGCAGTTAATCATAATTTAGCAAGTGAAATCTCTTGTGATGATGAAGCTGGAACAAGTACTAGAGGACGTACAAATGTCTGCCTTTTATGTGGCTCCTCAATATTGAATTGTGAGAAGACGAGGAATATAAAAATAAATAATAACAATTAATGTTGTTTTACTTTTAACTAGCGGCCGCCCGCGACTCCGTCCGCGTGGTTTTTGGTTTCTGCACACATAGGTATATACTATAGTCTAAAGACTTCCTCGTCACATGGACTATCCAACACAAAAAGGTTTTTAAAATGGGACCTGTAGTACCAGAGATTAGCGCGTTCAAACAAACAAACAATCAAACTGTTCAGCTTTATCATATCAAGTATAGATTAAAACCTTAGGTAAACTTCTGGCTTCTTGAAAATCCGTTTATAGTAGGTATCTGTAGTTTATTGGGTGTAAAATACTGATAATATATTGTTTGAGTTCACTAACGTCATATTTGTCAACGCATAACCTCAAAAACTTCAAACTGGAATATCTCAATCTCCAGACTTACGACAATCGTGTAACTTACGTTAATTTGTTGAGGAACTGAAGCTGTATATTATCATATTTTTTTGAAATCAAGACGCATAAAAAATATACTTGAAAAAAGTTGTACGGAGGTTCGCCATTGTTCTTTACAAACATAACCCCTGAAAGGGCACTGCAATAGTGTTCTTCTAGAACTTAATTTATTATCTTTTTTTCATATTATACAACTTATGTTTGCTGATAAACATTGTGGTTTATGACTCCGATATTGTTATTCTTATAAGCTCACTCAGATCAGCTTATTAATTATTTTTGGTTTATTCATATTCAGAAATGTACGGATGTAGCGATGGTAGCCTAGTGGTACGGACGGCGCCTCACATACGTGAGGTCCGCGGTTCGAATCCGGGCCCACACCTCTGGATTTTTCGAAATCTATGTGTGGATTTGTGCCATTAGCTCGGCGGTGAGGGAAAACACCGTGAGGAAACCTGCACTTTCAGTGCTTTCTGAATTTAGTTCAGTTAGATCTGAATGTGTAACCATGATCCAATCCGTCTGGTTCCCCTCTATGGGTTACGAAGGTCTGATGGCAGTCGCTTCACTGTAATAACCAGACTCGCCAAATCCTGGATCATGGTCAAAGCGGACCCCGTATAGAAACGGGATAAACGCTAGGAAGAAGAAGGAGAAATGTACGGATGTACATATGTGTACATTACTTTTACCAAATTAGCTTACCATCGTCTACGAAAGCTATATTTATAGTATGAATTTCCCCAGCATTCAGTAAATTCAACATACAAAATTACTGTGTCTAAATTAGGATACTAAGATGGTAACAAACTCTGCAAATTTAATCTTAGCTGGTGACCTAAAAGATGCTAATTCAACCAGCAGAGTTTATGTTCTAGCTAGTTATATATTCGGATGCAAAACAATTAGAGAGGTACAAGTCTCCGCTGATTCAATTCGAACCTGAGACTTTAGTTGTACAAGTTTTGGACTTGCTAAGTTGGCTAGCTACTGAACTAGGGAGTTGCTATTGAATGAACTTGTTGAATTAATGATTAATAATACCGATTGGGATACATTTTCACTATTTAAGCCTCGGAAGAAAATTTGTTTTGTGTTTTTTAAATTCGGTAAAGAGTGGAACAATATCTACAGGACATTTACCAACATTTTTTTAAGTTTATTAAACTGAGTGATATCTACAGAACATTTTACAACATTTTTTTAAGTTTATTAAATTTTTTTGATTTCCCGAGCAAGTTGTCCTAAACGTTGCGCTAGAAAAAAAAATAGCATTTTAAAATTTTATGTCTTTTAAAATTACGATTCAAACTTAAAATATAGGGTGTAACAAAATATACTGCAAATATTTTAAGGGCGAATTCTTTAGTGGCAATGTAATCAATATCAGATATTAAAAAGTCAAAATTAATGCCTACCAAATTTTGCATTTTCTGCATTGGCCAATTTGCTCTTTTCGTCCTGTAAGCTTCGCCCCCCCTCCACCACTCTGCTTTTGGGGCAGGACAAGTGTAGTAATTGTATTACACTGATAAGACACGACCAGCTGTCTTGCATATGACAAAATTTGTACTTTTCCCAATTATTCACTCAATTTATTTTGTTGATTTTCTCGGAAACTAGGGTATTAACAAAAAAAATTTACTAGACAAATTTATTACATTTCCCCTAAACGATTCGCCCTTAAAATATTTGCAGTATATTTTGTTACATCTTATATAAGAAATCTAATAATTTTAAAATATTTAAATATTTCATAGTTATTACGTACGTACCTTACAACATTTTTGTATCAGGCACATTAACAAACAAAAAAGTTAAATAGTACACCACTGACATTTTTAAATCCTTAACTTACCTAATTAGTTTTTGATTTCAGGAACATCCAATATTATTACAGCCTACAGGGCCCATGACAACTAAGGCCTTCCTTTGAAGCAAGCATTGAATAATTGAATTTGTGGGTAAATCGCCGGGAGATATAAATTAGTATGTAAATAATTAAGTGACTCTGCTAGTAGCTTGAATTAGTGGTCGTCTTGATACAGTCGTAATACGGATTATTTGTTGGTTTACGGTTAAGGAATTGAAAAGTAATTAGAATATTGAAACGATGTGGGTATTTGACATTTTCATACCAGTTGTATGGTAAAGGAAAACATCGTGAGGAAACCTATACACGTGTAGTGTGTGTGAGTAAGTGTGTGAAATGGAAAAGAGCCCAAGAGAGTTTGTTGTATGTTGCATTTCATACAATGATCACATTGAGCTATTATTACTACGACCCTCAGTAATAAGGAATATGTGTGAGTTCAAGTTATGTTATAGGTTATATATATGATGATAGGTTTAATTTTTTTTGAGATATAGGAAATACAAATGTTGCCATGATTATTAAAAGTTTAGCCACTTAAAAAAAATCGACACCGTTTAGTTAAAAGTACCTGGTTGATTATATCACTAGTTAGGACACACATCAATATACATAGATATTATGTATGTTTGTTTGATCAATGTTTTCTCTTCTAAAACCGTGTTACACGAATAGAACTTAACAGCTAAAAAGTCTAGTGAAAGATTCAGTTACAACACAGTTACATCAGCAAGGAAATCCAATTTCTAGCCAGAGATTATTTTAAAACGCTATCTAGGTCTCTTTAAATGGAAATTGACAATTCTATTTCAAATGGCACAGACTCGAGGCGCTCTCCGTAGTATTTGTAGGCCAAGAGACAGGTATGGTCTATTTTTTTTATACAATTGTCATCATTTTCATGTCAATGGTTTTTTGAAGAATATCATCAATATGTTGCAGTTTATGGGTTTATGGGGTTTAGTATTAATAACACAATGACGTCGTATCGAGCGCGCGAACCTATTTAGGTAAGGGTATAAAACCTATACATGTGAAAGAAATATCCTCTTTCCTACACATCCATACTAATGTTATAAATGCGGAAATATCTCTGTCTGTCGCTCTGTCACGCTTTCCCGCTTAAACTTCTCAACCGATTTTGATAAAATTTGGCACAGACAATCTTTAGATACTGAGAAAGGACTTGACTACCCTTTATTCCAAATAAGGATCTGAAATCCACGCGGATGAAGACGCGGGAGGCCGCTAGTACATTGTATATCGAAAGAGATCGAAAATAAATGTTTAAAGATATGTTTACACGTTCATAAAATTAACGGAAACTGGGATAATATCCATCGACATAGTACCTAGTTTTAGTTGTAATGCAATATGACAGTGTGGATACTATCTCTAGGAGTAAAACGAGATTATTCGCAAAGGAAAGAGGTGCAGTATACCTTTAAAAGCTGCAAAAGAGAGCAATGTTAGCCAGTAAAGCAATCATTGTTCCATTACATCAGCTTATACGAACAAAAAAACATATTATGCTGAAGAGTTTGTTTGTTTGAACGCGCCAATCAGGAACAATTGAGGTGATTTGAAAAAAATGTTTTTTGGTTCGGACAGTAGTTTTTACGAGGAAGGCTTTATACGCTTTAACACTATGTGTGCAGAAACCGAAATCCACTCGGACAGAGTCGCATACTAGTACATAATAATAATAGTCTGCCACTACCTAAGTCAAGTAATTTTAAGTGGTAAAAAACTTATAGATATTATTCATTAATATGAATTACATTAGTTATAGACGTTTTATAAACATTATTACAGTCATGAGCACCAATATGTATACACATCGTCGTACACATCGACTCTTATGTCAAAGCAGTAAAGTACATATTTGAATGTGTTTGTATACATGTTGGTGCTCATAACTGTACATATAAACTCATATATGTACATAGTTCTTCTATGAACTAAACCAATAAGACGATAAAGTGTAGGATGATTGAAAAGGCTTTAATTAAAACTTGTTAAATGTTTGTTTAACAAGTTCCGAGGGAGAGCACTTGTCGAGTGGGAATTCTGTTCATTACTTAGAGCACACTATTTCTCAGAAGAGGGTTGAGCGATATTCTTTATTGAAATTAATTAAACTTAGTAGAACTATATAAGTTGAAGAAGAAGTGGGTATTAAATTACACCCACCTGGTTACACATTATAATAATATTAGTGTTTGAAATGCAACGCGAAAGTCAAAAATCTGATACCCAGTTACTTATGTCAATATTTTTTTTTCAAATGTCTCGTCATGCTGCCTTCGACGAGATTGGTTAAGTGCTGGCTTGACGTCGTGAAAGAAGACTTGTGGTGCCAATAGCCTAACTACGTAGGATGCCAAAGACCGTGCAATGTGGAGTAGGAGGAACAGGAAAGTGGACCCTGGACTCCGAGGCAATAGCAGATGATGATGACTGATATAAACAACTTTTAGTATTTGAGCAATTTCCTTCGAAATTATTATTGCTTATAATGAGCCAAGATGATGCTACTTTTGCATATGACAAGGTGAAATATTGCTAAATGGTCCGGTTTCCCTTGTTAAGGTAACGGAGGGCAGACGACAGTCGCTCCATTCTAATAACCAGACTGATTCGGATTCGTAGTCGTAGCGTACCTTGGGCTCCGAGGCAATGTCCGAGGATGCATCCGAAAGAGACGCTAGAACGACGCTGTTTAACGTGATATAACGCAATGTAAAAATGTTTATGTCAAAGATTGGATACATCCAAGAATAGCCAATTTCAATTAAAATTACTTTAACTTTCATTCGACTGTGACTCAGTTCCACAAACGAAGCATGTTTCGTAGCTCGTAGCACGTAACGAGTTCGTAGCACCCGTAGCAGCTGTATTTTATTGGTTTCGTGAACTTAAACGAAATGTACTTGGTGAAGTCCGTCTATGAATAATGTTGAAATTTTAGTTTAGTGATTGCTATTACTAGTTGGTACGGTTAATAGTTAAAAGGCGAAATAAAATTGAATTTTATCAAATAGATAAATATCTACATAGTATATCGATACAATGTTTTAGAGTTGAATTTGAGAACTTGGTTAATTCTTGGGATCTTCTAGAGACAACGCTATAAATTCTGCCAAACTACTACTAGTAAACTCTAAACTAAATTTCACTTATGTAATATCATAATTCGCATCCATCATTTACAATCCTATGGGAATACCTACTGTTAATTATTTAACAAACTAAAAATAGGTCGCCGTCAATTTATCAAATTAATGATAATGTATTTTTAATAGACCTGTTGATATGAAAATATTTATTATACATTTTTGTTGCGAACAAAATTAACGAAACCAATTAATTACAATTAAAAAGTGTTTTATGCCGTCTCAAATTACTATTTAAAATCAGTACACGCTTTGTTTTTCCACTGAAATAGTTACATATGTGGGAGCCAGTAACTATATTTGGCAAAAAGGTTTGGTTTGAATTACCATAGTGCTTTAATATTTTAATACGTGCACAGTAAAATGTCTGTTCATGTAGGTTTTGCTGATGCATACATGTAATACATGACCAAAATCTAAAAAAAGATTTTATATCTGACACAAAAGTGCGAGAAGTGTGAGATACATAACTATCCTGGTTTATTATTATTGACATATGTATTCATATAAAGTATAATAAACTGCATTGGCCGTGTACCAAGCCATAGGCTTCAAACATATTTACTAACTTGCAGTCCCAAAAAACTTTGTCTCATCTTTTAATCGCCCAATTTTTCCCGTCCCACTGAATCTAATTTCATTAGAAGGGAAGGGGTTCCAACATTACTTTTTGTTAACATAACACTGAAGCCCTGAAAGGGTCTCTCGCTAACTGAATTAGGTGCCCCGGAGGGCAAACATGTGTCCGATCTCAGATACGACAGTCTTAGAAAGAGAACGGAAAAATTTAAAAGAAAATTGAGTTCCCACTTGAAAGAAATCGGAAAGATTAAATTCTTTGAAAACGTTTGGTAGGGAATTAAGGATTTAATTTAAAGGAGTTGATTGCTTTTGGAGTCTAGTGGTTTTGGATAGATCCTGGGTTTTTATCTAAGCCCGGATTGTTCCTATAATAAGACTATCTCGGCTGGATTGTATAATTGGTTAGCATCAAACGTGTTCACCATATTGGCTCTGTTATTGAAAGACGCATTTGGTGAAAAAATATTACATCAATTATGAAATTATTTGCAAAAACATAGTTAAAAACACATTTGGTGAAAAAAATAATAATAGCCTATTACGGCCTCGGAGACCTTCTTACTATTTTAAAAATAGTAGGTTTATTAATTTTTATCTCTCAAGAGCGGTGCTCTTGTCGGTAAAGTGACTTTAACATATTAATTTATCCGGCCAATATCCGATGGTTATTTAAATATAAATTATAGTTCACTATACCAGTTTTTGTGAAAATAAATTCCCCTTTACTAGACTTACACAAGGCTTCCAAGCTATGTGCAATAATGTATTCAAAAGTGTAATTAAAACCTAACTGGCAACATCAAGGCCCGGTAATCTGTGAACACATTGTACGAACAACTTTCGTAACATTAATTTGCATTGTAATCGTTTTCCAAATGGCTTTTCCCAAACTGTTTTCGGCCACGTTGAACGGTTAGAAATTTGTTTTTGTCAGATTGTATGAATACCGTTGTAGTGTAATAATGGTTCTGAATTTGGCATCAGGAAAGTCGTGAGTTCGTGCCCCACGTAGTACAAAATGTGAATGAATAAAAATGCAAATCAATTTTCATATCTGTTTGTAGTGGTCGTAGAATAATGTAGGTATCTATTAAAACATCACTACTGTCACGTTTTGCTATGGAATGGCGTTAAAACAATTTTCATTATTCTATTAGTACCTAGTACACATGCGTTTGCAACTACGCATAACTTAGCCTAACCTATTTTTGACGACCCGCTTGGTGTAATGGTCAAGATGTTGCCTATTACGCAAGAGGTCGCGGGTTCTATCCCCGCACAGGACAAACATTTGTGTGCATGAACATGTCTGTTTGTCCCGGTCTGGGTGTTATATGTATCTATTTAAGTATATTTGTAATACCACTGTTGATTCTGATGTCTGTAATACAAGTGCTTAAGCTACTTAACACGGGGTCAGATCAATGTATGTGATGTTGTGAAGTATTATTCTCAATCTCAGCTCTTAGAAATGTCTTAATTTCATTTCTATAACTTTAATACGTAGTATTATATACCATTGCAGCGGCGGCGTATATTTTTAGCTGACCTTATACAAACTTGATGCATAATTCATTCAGGTCGTATGTACAGAATAACAAATGAACCGAGGAATCGGCTCTATTCCAGCCCCTAATTAAAGGATGACTCTTAATTAGAACACTGGACGAAGCTAATCTTAGGGCTGGCAATACTTCGTAAGTTTTAAAGTTTGTTGCGGAAGCAATCTGATACTATTGTAAAGAGATAAGCGCAGACTCAGGCTTTTAAAATCCAAAGTTCAAGAGTTGAAGAGTATTTAGAAGAAAATTTGAACAGAAGTTTTGCTTCTTCAAACTTTAAAATAAGGAAATTCTCTATTAAGGAAAGTCTGGAGTAGCCTTCAGTATTTAAACTTCATTAAGTTTTCTGTTAAGACGAGATCTAAGAATAATGTGCCCCACACATAGAAATTCAAAATATTATCATAACGAAAACAAATTGACAGTAACGTTCGGTTGTAATTAGATTTTTTCAAACATCTCCAGAGAAAATACCTTTGTACGTTAATTCCCTCGCAGATTCGAGAGTAAACATAAACATGTTTACCTTTAGTGGTTCGTCAACAGGAGGGTCCTTCAATGCAATGTAAACAAAAATATTTTTCGAACAACATTGTTAGACTAATATTATTTAAAGGGACTAAATGCGATATTTATTATGTAGTAAGTAAATGTACGTAGCATAATTGTAAGGGATTGCACGCAAAATGAGATACACTAGTTTCGCGCTATTGAGGTGGCTTTCAAATGGTCAGAAGAACAGCACAGACCTACCTGGAATCCTTGGGTATTGGAAGGATCAGGAATAGGGGAAGCTTCTTCGAAACGCTCGAGGCAGTGGCTGTCGATCGGCGCTGATTTCACTTCCAGTACTGGATTCTCACACCAAACACTAGTTCTGGCTTCACTAGTTCAGTTCCATCACACTCAGACGAAAATATCAACACTTTGTGCATATAATATTAAGGTTTAGGTCCACGAGAGGCGTACGCGCCGTCCGCCATAATTTTTCGAAGACAATGTGGCCGGGGGCCACACAACGCACATCACCATTCCGATCGTTTGAATTAGCCAATAGGAAAGGAGTAGTGCGTTTGAAAGATAGGAAAGCGGGAAGGTATGAATTGGAACAGGATGTCCGTACATTTTCCCCCCACCTGAAAACCACCAGGTTTTTACGAAACAAGTAGACAAACTTTTACGTAAGGCTGTACTCGATTCTAACAAGAACATTAATATTATAAGGGAAATAATTTTGAATATAACTAAACGTCTATAAGTAAGAGAATTTAAGAGCTAAGGTGTGTGTGTCTATATAGATAAGGTAAGTTAAATTAACTAATAGGTAAGGGACAGACCTTCACGACCGGTCTACGAAAAGATTTTCCGTTCGCGGTCCGGAGAGTGACAACTCTAACCACGTTATCAGAACCGGCATGAATCTGTTCAATACGAGCCAACTTCCATAACATTGGTGGAAGGTTTGGTTCGTTCACAATGACGACGTCATTAATCTTAATGTTAGGTTTGCTTGTGAACCATTTAGTTTTTTGTTGTAGCGTGTGTAGGTAGTCGCGTTGCCACACACGCCAAAAACTTTGAGTTATGCGTTTAAGCATTTCCCAGCGCGAGCGAGGACAAGAATTTTCACCTATCGGCTCTTCGGGTAACCCAACTAACGGCCCGCCTGTTAGAAAATGACCCGGGGTTAGCACATCGGACTCCGTAGGGTCAGGAGAAGGAGTACAAAGAGGGCGCGAATTTAGTAAGGCTTTAATTTTAGATAAAATGGTAATAAACTCTTCTAACGTAAGAACTTGCGAACCGACCACGCGTTTAAGATGATGTTTGGTGGATTTGATACCACTTTCAAAAATTCCGCCGAAGTGGGGTGCACCAGGCGGGTTAAATTTCCACTTAATCTGACGGTTGGCTAATCCATCCGAGATTTCAGGAAAGTATTGAGAGAATAGATCTGAAACTTCTTTCAGATACTTGTTCGCGCCTACGAAATTTGTTCCACAATCTGATATTATTGTGTGACAGACTCCGCGACGAGAGACGAATCTGTCTAACGCAGCAAGGAACGCTTCAGAGCTCAGTTCCGTGACTGCCTCTAAATGGATTGCCTTAGTGCTAAGACAGACGAATAAGCAAAGATAAGCCTTATATGTTCTCGCGCCACGGCGACGACTTTCTTTTATAATGAATGGTCCTCCAAAATCAATACCAGTTGTATTAAAACAGCGCGCTGGTTGGACTCTGGCAGCTGGTAGGTTGCCCATCATAGGTTGGCATGCAATTGGTTTTGCTTTGAAACATTTTACGCACTTAGATAGTACGGAACGTATCAAAAGTCTTAGCCCGATAATCCAAAACTGTCGTTGGATTAAGGATTGTAACGTCCGAGGACCACAATGCAAATATTTTATATGAAAATGTTCTACTATGAGGCGCGATAAGTGGCATTGCTTTGGCAGCAGAATAGGATGTAACGCAGATGTCATTAGTTTGGCTTGATCTATACGTCCCCCCACCCGCAATACACCATCTCTGTCGAGGAATGGTGATAGTTTTTGAAGAGATTTAACACACAATTCGTTATTTCGAACCTTATTGACATCGACCTTCATATATTGACGGCCCGATGGTCTAGTGGTTAGAGACCCTGACTACAAAACCGAGGGTTGCGGGTTCGAATCCCGCTAGGGGCAAATGTTTGTGTGATGAACATCGGCATTTGTACTCGAGTCATGGATGTTTATAAAAAGTATTTATGTATGTCTATCCGTTCCCTAGCATCCATAGTACAAGCATCGAGCTTAGTTTGGGGCTAGGCAATTGGTGTGTCAGTCCAAGGCATTTATTTATTTATTTATTTATTTATTTATTTATATTCATCTTGGCAAACTTTGATTAAAGTAAGAGTCGACATTTTAAGTTCGAGACTACTGAGATTGAAAAGATTACGATCTGACTTACAAACCTTTATATTAGACACAAATCGGTTACACCACGCAACAGTTCTTTGAAGTTTGGTAAATGAGGAATGCTGAGAAATCAGATTGAGGACCAAATTTTCAGTGGTGGTAACGTGAAGGCTTTTAGTTTCAATTGGTTTGAGTTCAGGTAATTCATCTTTTAGAAGTAAGATTTGTTTATCAGGCCATTCAGGAGGTAGATTTTGTAACCAAGGAGGTCCTTTCCACCACAAAGGGTGGTTTAGAATTTCTGCGCATGATACGCCACGACTACAGCAATCCGCTGGATTCTCGTTGGTTGAAACATGGTACCAGTGACTTGGATCAATTAAATCTGTGATTTGAATGACTCTGTTTGCTACAAACATTTTCAGTAAATGAGGTGAAGTGTTTAGCCAAGATAATGTAGTTGAGCTGTCAGAATATGCTCGAATCGAATTGATGGGTATCTTATCCTTAAGTAAGTTATGCATGTGGCTGAGGACTTGAGCTAATAGTACCGCGGCACTTAGCTCGAGTCTATTTACGGTGGTTGGTTTGAGGGGAGCTACTCTCGACTTCCCTGTAAGTAAACTAACAGCAGTTACGTTTCTGCATTGTTTAGTAACCACACAAAGATAGACACAGCAGCCGTATCCCTTAAGAGAACCGTCACAAAAACCTACCAAATGTACTGAGATCGTGTCATTGGAAGGTATGACTAAACGCGGAAGGATGATATTTTGTAAATCAGAAAAGTTGGCTGCAATTAAATGCCATTGTTTGGCCAGATATTTAGGAATATTTTCATCCCACGTTAAATTTAAGCACCACATCTCTTGCAGCAACGATTTTGCAGCGAATACTACTGGGCTTATCCAGCCGAGGGGATCAAAAATTCGAGCTACTACAGAAAGTATGGACCTTTTAGTGAATTTAACTTCGAAACTATCGGAAAAGTTGTAAGAAAAGGTATCATTTGTCGGATTCCATCGAATACCTAATATTTTGACAAACTCATTCCCCGAATCATCGAATGATTTCGAAGTTTGACAATGTTCCGGTGGAATATCTCGCAAAAGATGAGGATCGTTGCTGCTCCACTTTCGCAGTTCAAAATGGGCCTTGGACAACAAAGACGTAACATCTGCCTTTAACTGAATGGCTTCATCGAGGGATGAACAGCCAGTGGTGATATCATCCATAAAAATATCTTCCTTAATAACTTGAGCTGCTCGAGCCGAGAATTCAGGACCATGATCCTCTGCAAGTTGGTGCAAGGTTCGAATGGCTAAATACGGCGAGCTACTCACTCCGTATGTGACGGTATTAAGTTCATATTCTTTTAGCCTATCGTTCGGATTATTCCGCCAGAGAACGTGTTGATAGTGTCTTTCATCTGGACGTATTAAGATCTGCCGGTACATTTTACAAATGTCCGCAGTAAAAACAATTTTATGCAGTCTAAATTTTGTAATTAAATCGATAATATCGGTTTGAAGTTTAGGTCCCGCGTGCACGATATTATTTAATGATACGTTGTTTGAGGCACGACTACTAGCGTCAAAAACTACCCTCAAACGTGTGGTGACGCTGTCCGGACGGATAACACAATGATGAGGAATAACATAACGGTCAGTGGACAAAGATTCTGCAGGCTGCATGTGTCCTAGATCTTCGTACTGCGTCATGAATTCCGTATACTCCGTTTTCAACTCGGGCTGACTCGTGAGGCGCCGCTCTAAGTTGAGAAAACGATTAAACGCTTGATTATAAGATTCTCCTAAAGCTGGAGTATCGGTTTTAAGCATGATCGGTACAACATACCGACCTTCGGCAGTGCGATAAGTACCTTCTTTGTACTTTTGTTCGCATATTTCATCCTCGGGACCGAAAATTTTGTATTTCGGTGGTTCTTCGGATTCCCAAAACCGTTGAACGATCTCGTCGAGCGCGCTAGATGACGCGACGAGTGACGTAACGGGTGTGGAGGGAGTATGAGCCATCATGTTTGACGTCAGAAGTTGGCCACTGATAACCCACCCGAATATGCTTGCCAGAGCGCATGGCATATCGGGGCTAGGGTTGAATCGTGCACCAGTATATATCTGATCGAAACAATCGACTCCTAATAGTAGATCGATCGGACCAGATTTATCGAAATCTTGGTCGGCGAGATCTAAGTGTTTAAACTTCTCCTTGACGACCGGTGGAAGCGGGCTCGAAGGAATAAGTGAAGTTATTTTAGGTAATATTATTAAGGGTAAATTAAACTGTGGTGCATTACTTGACTTCGGTATAATCGAACCAAAGGTGTAACCTTTTATATTGCAAACCGAATTTTGCCCGAGACCAGACACTCTTAAGTTACATTTATTTATATTTAAACGTAAGCGCCGCGCACAGTTACTCGTTATAAAAGAATCCATCGAACCGCTATCGATAAGGGCGCGCGCATACTGCCACGTTCCGTCTGCACTTTTCACTCGTACAGTGGCGGAACCAAGTACCTTTGTTCTAGTAGGTATATTTGACAAAGTAGACTGGTTGGTAACAGACAGTGTTGTGTGGACATCGTCCTTTTCGACTAAGTTTACACTGTCGGTCGCTGCCAAGCTACTGCTCTCGTTATGCAGTAGTGTATTGTGTAAAGAACGACAAATAAAACACGTGGACCTTGATTTACAATCCTTACTAGTGTGGCCGGGTCTTAAACAGTTGTGACACAATTTTAACTCTCTAACCAGCTGTTGTCTTTGTGTGAGACTCATAGAATGAAATTTACCACAACGATAGATAGGGTGGTTTTTATTACAGCACACACAAATGACCTGGTTATTGTTACTGGACGTAATTAAAGCTGACCGTGCCGGGCGTGAAACATTCACCTTATTGGTATTGTTACTTGGTTGTCTATGTAAGGTATTCGACGTTGATACGGGACTATTTACTTCTAAGATTTTAATACCTCTCTGTAGATAACAGATCAAGTCATCAACAGATGGGATTTCATTAAAGTTTTGCGCTTCGAATTTATTTTTAGTGTCCACGCATAGGGAACGCGAAGCAATGTAAAACAATATAAACTCACCGAGATTCTCAATATTTAAACCACGCAAGGCACTTATGTTTTCACTTAATGTATTTGTTAGTGATAATAAATTTGATAACGTCGGTTTTTGCATTGGCGGTAGATCGATTATTTTTTCTAAATAAGATGTCGCGAGAATACGCTTATTATCATATCGCTCGAGTAACGCGGCATAAGCAATTTTATAATTAGCTTCCGTTATAGGTACGGCCTTAACTATTGTCAATGCGTAACCCGATAGATAAGATCGCAAATAATAAAATTTCTGAATATCTGACAAAGAAGCATTATTGTGAATAATAGGTACGTAACAATCTATGAATGTTTGCCAGTTCGCGAGATTACCATCGAATATTGGTATTTGTAATTTATTTAATTTAAAACGGGAATCGCTGTGCACTTGACCTTGAACTAGTTGCTTACTATGTAAGGAAGCGTCAGTACGTTCCTCGCTCGCTTCTAGGGAATCCGCAAATTCAATGATTGAATAGTACATCTCGTCAAATGAAAACAACACTTGATTGTCGATTTCCTTGTCCGGGGTTTCCTTTAACTGTAACTCGTTTATCTGCCTAACAATTTCTAAGAAATTGTCCCGGATTTTTTCTATCTTTTTATATCTAGCTCTAAATGATGAAAGTTTGCTTTTATTTTGCTTAGCGGTATTTGCTAAGTCATAGACAATTTGGATAGATCGGAATTCGAATTCTCGCCTTTTAATTGCTGAGGCTAACTCCGGCGAACTAGGTTTCGACATTTTTTACTAAAAACAATAATAAACAAAGGTTAACAAAATAACCGTGAACGTACTAAGATTCAAAATAACCAGTATGTAAATAAAACTTATTTTATGTTACCCACTTTTTCCAGATCAATAATAGACAAATAACGTAAGCAGATGTGAATGATTGTCACTAGCCAGAACGAACGGATTATTTCTTAAGTATTGTTCGAATATCTCGAACACACAACTGTATGCAATATACCGATATATAGACACACCACACTAACTATGTTCACACACTGAATCGTACTTTATATGAATAGGTATTACCTTCAATTTTAGTACTAGATTAGTTGAGTACAACTTAAAGATTTCGTTAGGTATAATGATTTGAGACAATGCCAGATACACAATAATTGTGATATTAAACCAATAGGTAGAAGTTAAGTATTTAAGGATAATAATATTTAGTACGATCAATGGAATGTAGGCACTGTTCGGACAAACTATTTCATTGAAATCTATTTGTGTTTAGTTATTTAAGGAATGTTATTTGATAAAGTATGAATTTAAGGGGTTTTTAATGGATTTAAGTATTAAGATTTACGTGAGGGAAGTCCTCACAGGAGGCACCAAAAGAAAATGTAAGGGATTGCACGCAAAATGAGATACACTAGTTTCGCGCTATTGAGGTGGCTTTCAAATGGTCAGAAGAACAGCACAGACCTACCTGGAATCCTTGGGTATTGGAAGGATCAGGAATAGGGGAAGCTTCTTCGAAACGCTCGAGGCAGTGGCTGTCGATCGGCGCTGATTTCACTTCCAGTACTGGATTCTCACACCAAACACTAGTTCTGGCTTCACTAGTTCAGTTCCATCACACTCAGACGAAAATATCAACACTTTGTGCATATAATATTAAGGTTTAGGTCCACGAGAGGCGTACGCGCCGTCCGCCATAATTTTTCGAAGACAATGTGGCCGGGGGCCACACAACGCACATCACCATTCCGATCGTTTGAATTAGCCAATAGGAAAGGAGTAGTGCGTTTGAAAGATAGGAAAGCGGGAAGGTATGAATTGGAACAGGATGTCCGTACAATAATACTACTTGATTCCGCATGCGACCACGGTTGTTGTAACGCAGCCGAAACGTCAAGCAGTAAGTAGAATTCTCAGTACTACAGAATTAAGTACATCTTCCTTGAGTCGTATTCCTCATTACTGAGGGTCGTGATCTTTGTATGAAATGAAACACATAGCAAGTCTCTTGGCAATTTTAATGCAGTGGTTTGTCATTGCCTTCTCCATTTCACACACTTACTCGTAGTGTGTAGGTTGGCTCACAATGCTTTTCTTCACCGTACAGCTGATATGAAACCTATCGAACTCGTGCTAATACATAAATAACTTCCAAATAAAAGTGTGAATAATTTTGCCAGCCCTACCCCAATCCTCGAATTAGTTGACTAACGGTCGCCGACATGATACAGACTTAATGACGAATGTTCCGCCAGGAAGTTAGACCAGAGCTCCATTCTTAACTCAGTTCCCTTGGCGTCTGGCCAAAGGTTCTGGCAATTACTGCGGTTAACTTTTGAAAGCTTTGCCCATGTTGCGGTAAAATCCACTACTAGACATAGCTTTCCTACAGTCTGGGGTTATGTCAATTGGCAGGTCAGTGACCGCAGTAAGGACAATTATTGTAGATACAAACACGCAAGGTGGTTGACAGAACTGAAAAGTCTGTTAGACGCTTTCCTATAAACAAATGTTAGCACTTTTGTGCTTTAGATAAAAATCCGCTGTCTTCTTACATACGATAAAGATTTACTATGTGTTTAAGAAGATATAAGATAACGAATTATACACATTAAAGATCAAAGAACCCAGCTTCTAAACATAAAGAGTTCCCATTTGGGGATCTGCTATAATCGTTCCCATTCTCATTTGTGTCTCGCAATTTCACTCTAAAACAAGACTTAATTAAACAATTTAAACTCGATGAATATTACTTAATTAGCACGTCACTCCCGTGCATCAATTACTGGCTGAACTAATCCGAACTCACTGCAGAACAAAGTTTAAATTAATTCCGTGGTAACGTATGACTTTAACAAACAACAACTATGATGATTTACTTTTAAAGTTTCGTTCAAAGATTAGCTTCATTTTATACGAGAGATATTTGTGAGAATTTACTTTCTTGGCAAATGCAATTTGCTTTGGTCGAGTACGAATGGTCTGGTTAGGCCGAAACGTTGCACGTATGTGTATGTCTCTCAATATGGATCTGCTTGCCTTGTACCTAAATGACTACAGTCTATTGAAGCCGACAGCTCATGAGACCAGAAACAAAGAGCAAGTTAGTCTAGTATTACAATAAACTATTAATCCTTCCTTCCTTCCTTCCTTCCTTTAGTCGTATTCCTAATTACTGATTGTCGTGATCATTGCATGAAATGAAACACACAACTACTCTCTTGGCAATAACTTGATTTTATGTATACTCGTATTGCGACCTATTTTGTTATATATACTTATATAATAAAGCTGAAGAGTTTGTTTGTTTCAACGCGCTCATCTCAGGAACTACTGGTTTGACTTGAACAAATAATTTTGCGTTGGATAGTTTCCTAGTTGAGGAAGGCTTTAAGCTTGAAGCTAAAAACGGAGAAGGTAGGAGCGGAAATTTAATGGTTTACCTCAATAATACAATTCTCTGATACTTTCCAATATCCAATATATCACAGTGGGCCTTAAAATAAATTATACTAAATGTCTTTCATAACTTTGGCATAAATTAATTAAAATATAGTTTAACTCCCACGACCCAAACTACTGAGTTTGGGAATTAGAAAATTATCATAGGTCTTCATTATGTAAATGGGGTTTATATTTCGTATAGACGCCATACTTTAGGTTCGTAACAATTCATCTTTAGTTAGGTATTATTCTATTACTAGGCGTTTTAACATAAAACTTGATTAACAAAAAGAACACTCGATAGATACTATTTGGTTCATTGTAGGGCAGCTGAATCCAAATAAAACTCATTAATAACTAGCGCCCCAACCCGGCTTCACGTGGATGCAATAACATGTATTAACATTCTGCTTATTCTAAAGTAAACTTTTGAACACATAAAACATTCCACTTAAAACACTCCATCTGATAAAAAAAGGCATGAAGGTTGCGTAGTTTTACAATTTAAGCATACTTAGGGCATATACAATTAACAATTACGCGCCGCCATTTTACGGACAAGTACAATAAACAAAATGGCGGGCCTTTCACCTGGGCACTCGCTATTACCACAGTCCCGGCACATGGTGCGAGATGCATTTAAATGGTCCAATTAGTTGAACAAGAGCTCCCTTATGTGTCGTGTGAAATGAATGAAATGAAGCGTAGGTTTTTATTTTAACAGTAAGAGCAAGTTCGTTGCTGATGTTGAGATTGTTAAATCTTTTTACATTTAAAATTAGTCACAACAATGATATTTTAAAAACAATATCATTGAGTCACACACATATGTATGTATACTGGCCATCTACGTATAGCCACGATAAGACTAGACTACATATAATCTCTACTACGAGTAATAGAATAAAGCTGAAGAGTGTGTGGAATTACTGTTTTTTTTTATTGGTTTGTGTAGTCCTTCCTTTCATTCCTTTATCAAGGAAGGCGTGCAGGCTATACAATAACACTAAGTGTGTGGAAACCGAAATCCACGCAGACGAAGTTGCGGGGAGTTGCTAGTAAATTATATTGACTTTATGAGGCCACACAGACTGGGCACCAGTAAAAGTACGAAAATCTTGAAATTAATAAAATTGTATTGTATTTTTTATTAGGCTGTCATTTATAAAGATACGCTTCAAAACTTTCAGGACTAAATGTTCTAGACAGATAATAAAATGTGGGATAAAAGTTTCTTAAAGAAAAGACCTGCCATTATTCTTAACTTCTATCGTGACTCGTCCGGAGCATGAAGGATCACCGTCGACGTCTTTTATAAATAAAAAATCTCAAAATAAAAAAGTTAGTATTACTGCTAAACTTTGACCCAAGGCCGGAATCAACCGTTGGGGGTTAGTGACCGCCATTTTGTGAACACGCAGAAAAAACAAGATGGACGTTTTTTTACCTGTTCACTCGTTATTGCCGCGTCACCTCCAAGCAATGGTACAGTCAGCATGAGATAGATAGTAATACTCAGGGTACTCAAATAAATAGACGCAACCAAATATTAAATAATATCGGTACAAAAAACCTTCCACAATGTTGAAGACATTTTATTCGTTCAAAAAGTCGACACCATCAAAATGTCATTTAAATCGATTCAGTCTAACCGCCATAAATATGGTTACAGACCAATCACCAATGGTATCGAAGAACACTTGGAATTAGAATGCTTCCATACCGTTGGCGCGATGACTGTTGCCGTATTTATGGCGGTTGCACAGAGATTTATTGAATATTTGGTTGCGTCTATTTATTTGAGTACTTACCCTGAGCGTGACTATCTATCAGACGCTGACTTTACCACGATGGATTCAAAGGATCCAATTAGGATAAAACTGTTTGCTCTACGTGTCAGAAATAAAACGTAGGTTTTGCTCACAAGAACTAGGCGGAGGCTGATTGTAAAAGTTTTACCTGTTGTTTTAGCGCTGAAGTTGAGATTTATTGTGATTGTAGGCTTGTGGGTAGATTTTACTTAACCTTTTTCTGTTTATGTTAGGCTTTATTTCTTTGAACGCTTTGATAATTTCCAGTGAAGTAAATAATGTTTTTCTTGAAAGATCTTCAACTTTGCTTTTATAATCATAATATTTCAAAATACCTTTAGTCAGCAAGGAAGCAATTCCTGAAAGACCATTAATTATTCAAAACTATATAAATTAAGTGTGTGCAAAGAAGACTTTTGATTTGGTATATCCTTGGCACAATTTTATATTAACATTTATTCAGTCAAAAATCTGCCCGTTTTTGTCGTGTCTTATAACACCAGAAGTGAAGAAGTTTTCATAACCATAAAGTTGTACGTGACGGACGACTGCTCCGAAGTTTTTCTGTTATGGAATTCTCAATTAAGGTTAACAACGCTTCGCACACGTAAAGCCATAGCCTTCGTCTCCCTGAGGAAATATCAGATTGTAATTTTATCAGACACAATGCTTATCATACATTATACATCATCATCATTAGCACTTAGCACTTCTCCCGGGAGAACCCAGCTGCTTCCTCGGCCACTGCCTCGGAGCCCAGGGTATGCTTCTACTACGACCCTGAACTGACAAACCTGGTAATTAGATTGGCACGACTGTCGTCTGACCTCCGCAACCCGTACAAGGGAACCCAGACAATTTGGATCATAGTCAAGTCCAACGGCTTCACTTGCCTTCCGAAACACGGAGTCAACATTCTTATACGACAAGTAGATTATTCAAGCCTGCAATGTCTTAACCAAACCGAAAAAACCTACACAAAGTCAACCCAGCACTGTAACCACTACACCACGGAGACCGTTAAATATGTCTTTATATGTATAATATACATTTAGTTCTCTATGAGACTGGTTTCAAACGCTGACTTCGATTTCGGAAGGAGTATTAACTACGTTTATTGTTCTTTGTAAGAAGTAAGTTTCCTACTTTTGTTGCGATACGGCCGAAGGAGTATTTTGTCAAAGTTCGGAAGTTGGTAATGTAATTATTATTTTACTCTCGTGCCAAAGCGAATGTTAATATTTTGAGCTACATACAATACAAAAGTTATTAGATTTATTTCGATCATTTAGTTTAACAAGTTTAACATTTAGTTCGATCAATTAAAATCTACTCTCAACACAACTTGAATCTTGCCTCAAAAGGTTCAAAGGTTCAACCTTTCTGGAAAAATACAAGGCGTCATATCAAGTTATGTCGCAAATACTCACGTACACAATACGTGACAGCGCATGTATCTACGTGATCAAGTGTTCAATACTTCTGTGTTCGAAGGAAATTGTGTTATTAATGTCGACAGTGACGTCCCCAGAGGTAAGTCTCGGAATAGCTCTTAGAATAATGAACCAAGTTTTTTGACACAATGGAGCACGTATTATTTGGGAAAGCGAAGTGGTTTCAAATGTATTCAGAGTTACACGTACAAGTTTTGTGGGTAACGTGATGTAGTGTTTTGGGAGACTCGTGTATACCTACTCATATATATGTTAATGAATATAAGTATCTATCTGACAACTTCATAAACATATGTACTTATTTATCTCACTACCTGGTTGTGGAAGGATATCAGGTGCAACAATACTTAAATAGATAGGTACATAAAACACTGGTCATGCACTCAAATATCAGTCATCCATTACACCAAAGCGGTCATCAAATACGTCATACTAAGTAGATTAATTAGTTTTTTTTAAGATTTTGTTCATGTTAAAGCACATCTGCTGCCACTGCAAGGTAAAGACCTTCATCATTTGAAAACATATTTTCAATTGATGAAATGACGAAGGGTTTTGACTTAATCACAAATCCAGGCAGTTTTCAGGAAAACTGACACAATACCCGGGAATCGATCCAGTACCCAGGGCCTTGAAATCACGGCTCGGTACTTAAACCACTAGACCATCGAAGTGATCGTGTTAGCTCGGGTCAAATACTCTGCTTACGCGATGCGGAACTCCATACTAATTCGGAATTGTCGGTCATTGCTTTTGTAAATAGGTTTGCTCGAGCTGGCACTTAGTGTTTGCTGATCAAGTTAGAATTTGTTTCGACCCAATCAACTTATATAACTAGTGGTATATAACCAGTATTATTTCGACGGGCCCGTTGGTCGAGTGGCTAGAGACCCTGGCTACAAAACCAAGGGTCGCGGGTTCGAATCCCGCTAGGGGCAAATGTTTGTGTGATGAACATCGGCATTTGTACTCGAGTCATGGATGTTTATAAAAAAAGTATTTAAGTATGTGTATCCGTTCCCTAGCTTTCATAGTACAAGCTTCGAGCTTAGTTTGGGGCTAGGCAATTGGTGTGTTAGTGCAAGGCATTTATTTATTTATTTTATTTATTTTAATGTAAATAGTCGCTTTGATGACTCATATAGTGATTTGCATTTCTGCTGATGAATGTTAAAATATAAAGATAAAGCCATGAATAAACTGATATACATCTGTGTCTATCATTTCTGAAAATTTAAGTTTAAAACATCAAACCTAAAAAGGTTTCCAAAAATAAATTATCCATATTTTTATTGTTTGATTCATTTGATTATGAACAGAATGTTTCGCTCTCAAATTGGAAATTGGTCTAGTATTAACGGTTTTTTAATTAACTGGACTTACACAACAATTAATTAATGTTCGAAATACGATTGTTATTTCAAGAGAAGAAAAAAACAAAAGCTTATTTAAACCGGATGAAAGCGGTTTTTTCCACAGAGATAATTGAAGGGCCATAAAGTATCATTGGCTTATCTCTTAAAACCGTAATGACAGACCAATTCTCCGCCGGCATTTAATCGGTGTACCCAGCTTAAAACAGTGGGAAAATGTTTAAAACAAGCGCGGGTGGAGGTAAAAACAGCATTACTATGCAATTTACAGACTGAAACGTAACGTTAAAACAAACACTAAGACCTGAAAATAAGAATTAAAGCGTATTTTATGCCTATTTTGTTAAGGAGGAAATGCTCAATATTATTTAATAATACATTTTAGTGGCCTAGTTAAAATCAGATCACATTCTCATATGGCGGCGAAGTTTTCTTTAACCTTGTTATGACTTCCTGTTAATTTCTGCTAGTCGAAGTAAATTGTTTAACAACGTTTTTTTATGTATTTAAACTCTAACTTTTACTTGTGGCTTTAAGCTATAGTATAAGGCTAAGGACTCACGAAGCGTTTTTCACCCGCGCCCGCCGCGGTGGCGGAATAGAGTTTATATTTCAAAACTCACGAGACCGCGTAATTTTGCGGTTACGCAGCCGTCGCGGTTGCGATTATCGCTCGCAAACTTGGCGGTTGATTATCGCAAGACGAGCGGTTGCAAGACGGGCGGTTAAACGATCAGTTGAGCTCCAGACCGCCATGGACACACACCAGAAACGAGCTGTTGCGTTATACTTACTTCACAGAAGACTTAAAAAAAGAAGGCCTACAAGGTTCTGGATACATCCACTGATTGCGGAATTGCGGTCGCCCGCCAACCGATCGCAGAAAGCGCGGGAGCAACCCGCCGCGGTTGCGGGACCGCGAACCGCGCCCGCCGGTAGAAGATGACCGCCGGTGCAGCGGGACCCGCAAGCAACCGCACACGCCGCGGGCGTAAAACGCGTCGTGAGATGTGCTTTAATTTTTTACATAAATATCTGTATTCTACAAAGGCTGCGGGCCCGCAACCGCGGCGGGCGCGGGTGAAAAACGCTTCGTGAGTCCTTAGCCTAACACGGAGACGGAGTCGCGGGCGGCCGATAGTTAGTTTCCTCATCATACTTTTTATAATCGTCATCAATTTACACGAAAAGTCAATTAAAGATTACACAACGATGGTCAGATATACTTACCATTAACCTACAAACATACTTGTACCTTATTTAGATTAACATCTTCCTGTGTAAACAATGTTTGTTTCTACCATTACTTTTCTAACAACGCTACCGCAGAAAAGACAATGTACCTACAACTCCTTTAACAACCTTCAAACTTACGTGGACGTTACAAAAGAACCTTTGTACTAACAAACTCGACCGGCACAATTTAATAAAGGGCTGGAATACGAGTAGGTAGTCAGACTTCGCCGTAAAGTACACAAACACTAACTTTTTCATTTCACCTGGCCCTCACAATGTGGTAAAATAACTGCTATTTTAGTTCTGAACACGCTACTTTGTAAAGGCTGTGGTGAGACACGAAACACCAAATTACATGTACTTTTGCTGTTAATTATATATAATTTATAAAAACTGTTAAACGAGTATATCTGTAAGATAGTTTTAATCGGGAATTTATCTTTACTAATATAATAAAGCTAAAGAGTTTGTTAGTTTGAACGTGCTGATCTCTTGAACTACTGGATTTAATTTAAAAATTCTTGTGTTGAATAGTCCATATTTTGTGTCCAACACTATGTATGTGTGCGGAAACCGAAATCCACGCGGTTTTTTTTTGTTATCGGTTTTATTCCGCAGATTTTCTTACGATCGGATTTGTACATACAAGACGTGTGATATTACACTACTTAAGAAGGGGTATATGAGAGTAGAACATGTGATCCGATAAGCTTATTAATCTCACCACAGTACAAAGGAAATTATTTCGTCGTTTTTAACTACTAGTAGGTACTGCTTATTAATTTCCTCCAAATGGAAATTATTATGTCGTTTTAATGATTGGTAACTACTGTCAATTTGGTGAATAGACCTTAGCCGAATTAGTTATATCAGAGCTTGAATACAGGACCCTAAAATCGCCGCGTAAGACGTAAACTTAACAGCTGTTTTATTTCCAAGTAAACCACTAGGCTGGTTTGTGAGACTTACATTTTAATGTTATTATTACACATCATAACCTCTCCGCTTTTGACTGTAAATCTATTTTTAGCCAGTCTAGTTCTGGGGTGGCCTTTATGTAATTTACGATTTGTGTAATCTAGACAAATGTTATGACTCAAGTTTTAGTACCTACTTTTGGTGTTTAGAAGACATTTTAGTACTCTTGGGTGTTAAAAAGCTCTTATTATAGGTAATCACTAACTACTTAAGGTTAATAAACTGTCACCTTAGGACGTCTATGAGTCTGGAGAGCTTTGGGACCGGGACCGCGGTTCCAGAAGACCCTATCGTAGTAAATGATTTATTTTGATGGGGCTTTCGTCCCCCATTTGAGAGAGGCCTATTGAAGATAGCACATTGATGAAAATAACCAGGATAGTACTATCCCATTTCATCCCATGTGTTTGGTATGAAGCAACTGAGGGCAGTTCGGGGGTATGGCCAGCAGTATTCCTTTGTGTTTTAACCTTTACCATGCTGCCCTACGTCCAGCAATAGACTACAATAGACTTATGGTGATGATGATGTTGCACTAGCCATAAACTACTGGACCGACGACACGTTAATCTAGCATGCCGTCAATCCATTAACACTTTAGCAATTTCATAAATCTGCACAAAGCTAAAACCATGCTGTTCTGCAACTAAGCCAATTATAAACTCGAGTGTGCAACTATGAAAGTTCTATTATGTTCCGTAGCATGTGGTTGCACGTTAAATAATTTCCTTGAACAAACGTTTTAACGCGACATTCCAATTTGCTGTTATTAATTATCAAATTTATTTTCGTAATTAATCTGTTAATGACAGAATAATAACTTCGAGTTATTTATTTACGTCTTTTTTTGGTTGATAAGCTACGCAGGCCCCTAGATAGACCAAATAATATTAATAAAATACAGTAGTATTAATTATTCAATTAAAATGAATATCGAATTATGTACGTATTTGAATACATCCGACAATAGGAGTTTTTAAATCGACATTTAAAGTAGGTTTCTTCTTCTTGCAATCTTGCGGCTATCCCGTAACGGTATTTTAATTTAAGACTTAATAAGGGAAGGAAACATTCCAACAACCACGCAAGGCAATAACATTTAAACTCATTACGTTCGTGGCTTCAAGTACCACGAGATATTCTGAGAACTTACAGATTAAGTCTTTCCTTAAAAATCATATTAATGCTTTTTATCTTAAAATTCTAACTTAGTTTAAAAAAAAGTTAGTACCTTTCCGTATTTTTATGTGTGTAGTAAAACTAAAAGGGAAATATTTACGCTGATTGTGAAAAGCTTCCTATTGAATCATTATATAAAGGAACAAAGTAAGAGGCTTCCCATATCCCTGTGTAATAAAACTATGACACGA
Source organism: Nomophila noctuella (assembly GCA_958496325.1). Lineage (NCBI taxonomy): Eukaryota > Metazoa > Arthropoda > Insecta > Lepidoptera > Crambidae > Nomophila > Nomophila noctuella. The sequence goes on from OY292501.1 coordinate 11,166,472, forward strand.
ATATTCATGCTGATTTTTAAAAGCCTTCTTTTAAAATCATTCTATAAAAGGTAAGTGGACAAACTGAAGAAAAAACAAAACTTTTATCTTATCAGTAGAACGAACACCGCTAAATAATTATTTCCATGCAAACCCAAGCGGTTCCCAAGTATGAATATAAAATTAATGCTCTTCATAATTACTTGGAACAGGTAAGTACTTACGTAACATCCCTAAACGCTAACTACAGACTAAATCCACACGGCAATAAAATGAATCCCCGGAGACGAGGACGTTGAAAGCAAATGTTTGCGACGCCAGATTTATGCGAGAAGCCTGAGATACTGCGCAAAACCTGCAAGATTTAACTGCGAACGTCAGTATTTACAACTCAAGTTTGACTTTAAATGTTAGCACACGTGAATGTAAAGGAAATGTTATGAACGATTCATTCACAAGTCCTTTGATAGATGGCGCTGTTTTGACGTTTGAAATCCTGATCGCTGAATGACACTGACAATATTTCTTTACAATTCTAGTTTCGAGGTAGCAGGATCGTATTATTAATTAATTAGCGGTTTAACTTTGTATTAGTTATTGTTTTTTTATTTGGACTCTTCTTTTTTGGATCTGATAGTCAAAAATGTCCATAAAAGTCAAATTACTTAATCACTAAGCCTATATTGGTTAAGACCCAGTCAGATTTGTAAACACAAACAAAAGAAACAGATTCATAAAATCTACGTTTGACCAGCAACGCATTAGCGACTCCTCTAGAGTCGTCGGTGTCTATACAATTACAAATACAAAAGTGTTTATTTTTCAACATCAACAAAAGTATGGGTTTAGAAGATACAATTACTAAAAACTATTACTTACTCAAACTAAAGGAAACCTACTCTATCTTGAGGGGTACGTATAAAACGCGCGTGCGACTACCATTTGCCGCCACTGGCATAAAAAAGGCAAAATCTACATTCATGAATTTATTTACGATAAAGTAATTATCGAACAAAGGATAAACTATGAATAATTGAGCTGAATAATCCTCTGTTAATACCACTTCGCTTTCCAGCTCAAAATAGCAAGAGATAAAATTCATAAATTGGATTTATCGATGAAAAAGTTTGCCATTTTTTGCCACTTAAAAACGTTTTAGCGAACAACGTTTTTGTTTCGAGAGTAATGGCTGTTTTATTAGCTTCAACACAGCGCTTTGAATACTAAACTGAATCTTAGATAAAGTGTGTTACGGAACATGAATGTTTATTCCAAGTACGTGTCAACTTCTTCAAATAAAAGGGTTTAGGATTAAATTGTCACTTTGTTTTGTTGGGAAACTTTTACCTGCTTAATTTATTACAAGAATCCTCTGCCAGTATGTAAATGTTTTCAATTGATTTTATTTAAAGCAAGTTTTTGTCTGCAGGTTCGTTCGCATTCATCAAGATTCCTGTTTTATCTCACGGGAGCATTTATCGGGATGAAATGTATCTTATCACCTAAGTCAGCCCATACCCTGCCTGTATACCAAACATCAAAAGCCTTTCAGTAGTTCTAGCATGATTGACGGACAAACATCCAAACTAACGAATTTTCAAATTAGTCTGAATCGGTATTGTTTTTCATGGCATGTTAATTTACATATTGTTTTATGGGAAATTATATTGACGTTTGAAATATTACTGATATTTCGACATATATTTTATACCAATGTTGACCTGTATGTTTTCAATTTTCCACTGAAGAAGTCAAATACGAACGTACGTATGTAAATAACAATGCTGATTCGAATTAATTAAACGCATGAACAACCTCATTAATTTCCTTGTCTGTTTTGAATGGAGGCGTTTCCCTCACAAGCCTTCAAAGAGGGTTATTTCCAGTTGAAAGAGGTCTGCGACTTTGAATTTGAATGTAGCATTAGCGACGAGAATGTTCGCGTGTTATGTTATCTTGAAGGCACGAGCAAAGAGATATGTTACTCGTATTATGATCATAGTCTTTTGTGATTACAGTAAAGCTTACTTAGATTGAAAATTTAATTATAGCTTTAGATGGTATATGATAGCTTTACTTGCCTTACTTTCTGGTTTGGCTTCATTGTGTATGAACTATGTTGATAACGAAGGACCAAAAATGTTAATTGACATTTAAAATAAAAAACCACTGTGACAATGCAATTATTAAATTCCCAAACACGAGTTCGATATTTAAACACGATGATGTGTTCGTAGGCATGTATTTGTTATGCTTGTAGATACACAAACAAAAAAGTTATTGCCCAAGAATGTTTTTTTTATTTTCCTAGCCCGGTTTTTAAAATATGTTACGTTATAAAAATGAAACTGAAAACCAAAAAGTTTATGAAACACTTATGTATTCGAATTATTTTTTCTGGCGTAGGCCCAAAACTAACAATTAAATAAAAAAATCCTTCCCATTTAATCCATAAAATACCTAATATAGTATCTTTATGTTTACCGCAGAGCTGTGTAAACATAAAGATAACCAAAGAAATTACCACGTCGCCGATAAGTCAGCGAAGTTTTAACAAAAAACAACAAAGGACAAATTGTACGTTTCACCCTTTTTTCCTCAACGGAATAATTAAAATTTCACAGTTGCGGACTTACAAAGTTTGCTATTATTATAACGATAATTAATTTTCTTATTTACATAATTAAAACGTTTGGACTTTCCTTTATTTTGACTGGACGTTTAATTTTAAAATTTAAAAAATCCCTGCTGAATGTTGGGGTGAAAAATAATCGTCGAAAATAGGATAATTTTAATTATTATTGCATGATTATTGAAACCTAGTTTTTCCATTTTTGAGTTATTATTTTGTTGTTATGTTTATCATAACTTTGGTATTAAGGCATTTATTCCCCAATTTTATTTCTCAGGAGAAGGTATTTTTTTTTGTAATAATTAGTTAATAAAATTAGTTAATATTAGTTAATAAAAGCCAAGCCAAGCATTCTTTGATAACTAGCGGCGTCCGCGACTCCGCCCTCGTGGATTTTGTTTTCCACACATATTGTGTTACATTATATGTAGCTTAAAGCTTTTCTCTTTAAGAGGTTATCCAAGACAAAAATAAATTGTTTTTATAGTAATACTATAAATTATGCTTTAGTTCATAACTACAACCAATTCGTTTCAAAGTACACAACAGATCCGACGGAAAACTAGGTATCTACAATAGAGTGGTAACACAGCATCTTATGTTATGTAAACGAATAATTGTGCACTGTAGAAACTCCCGTTTCTATATTGACATTCGAGAGTACCCCCTGTAAACTGAATTCAACGTCAACATTCCTACTGCAACATGAGTATTTGTGCCGAAGCAAATGGCAGAGTAAATACACCTCGGAACATTTTACAGACAACTTGGAAAGCTTGAAATCGGAGAATTGAAAGATCTTTCTTTTACCGATACCGTAGACTGAGGCACGTTAGGTAGTTTCTTGTTTCTAGTGTCGTTTTTTTATGTGATAGGGATGCAAACGAACAATAGGGTAAGTGATCACCGCAACCCATGGACATTGACAACCGCACAAGGGTCGCAGATGCGTTTCCTGCCTTTAAGACCCAATACTAACCAACTTAGCTCAGGCGACCTTGCTCACCAGCAAGTGAAGGTACTTCCCCAGACGAGCGACTCACTAGAGTGGAAGTTCCACTAAACTCTACCTTTCTTGAGTCTCTCTTGTGGTGCCATCTGAAAACTCAAATGATTTTTGGACGTCGGAAAGTGACACAAGACATATATCACTTTCGGCAGACATCGCAACTTCCAATATCTTTGACCGTTGCGGTCAACAGTAGAATCTTTTCAAAAAATAAAGAAAAGAAAAACAATATGGGATGCCGTCGATTTTTAAATTCATATTCATATTCATTTATTCACTATATTGCAACATAGTACAGTACACATACAAAATAATATATAGTACAGTTTATGCTACAAAACCTCTTCGAGGTATTGTGAATTGGTATTTTTAAATCTAACAATATTATTAATCTAAATAAATTATTTAATTAATCTAACAATATTATTGTATAAAAGTATTATTAAATCAATCTAAATAAATAGCATGCATAAAATTGTAAATAAATATTACAGAGTATTTAACCTCTATTGTCGAATTAAAACCTCATTTGTAAATGTATGTAACGCCGGCCGTCATGAAGCTTTTTATGTTTTTTAAATGTCAAACTTCTTTTGTTAATTTTCATTGTTAATTTTCCAATTATACAATCACCACGTATTCAACTAAAAGTGTATTTTTATTTGTTGCTATCTCATGCGCTTTTAGTATTTACAAGTTTTAATGAGTTTAGGGTAATGCCCTAACATTATGGTCCTGATCGAGTCGGGTATTGAGTCATAGTTTGCACGCTTTCCCGGCGACTTTTTGTACGAGTGCTGCATAGAAACTAGTGGTGGATAGCCACTAAAGTGCAGCTCAACGCATTCTTGGACGAGTGCATTGGTGGAGAAGCTGTTCCTTGTCGGCGCTAAAGGGCGCTGCTGGTGCGGTGTTCGTGCTAAGGAGCCGGAGGAGGAGCCGAGTTGGGACGACAGACGCGACGGTGCAGTTGCAGTGTGCAGGTTCAAAGTGAATCGTAATCAGTGAGTGGTGCAGTGAAATCGTAAGTACTTTGAATGAGTCATAATAATTAGCGGTTCAAGAGAAATTGCAAGTTCTTACAGATTTTACGTCGAGTAGTTTATGGACTTATATCATTTTAGATTTTTAAGTGTGTTAGAATATTTGTGTGTTTTTTAACTTGTTTGTTTATTTACGTATTGTTTAATTATATCCACGATGGAGGGCTTGTTTAAATTGCAATTTAGTAAGTTAGAAGGTATTAAGAAGTCTAGAGAAAATTATAAAAAATCGCCTAAGGATAGAATTACTCCATCATACGTAAAAACAAGGTTAGAAACATTAGATAAACAGTGGGATCAGTTTAATTCAACGCATGACACAATTGTTCAATTAGCTTCAGCAGATAACGATGACGAGTATTTTTCTAAAGATGTTTACGAGTATACTGAGGAATTGTATTATGCTTATAAGTCGGAGTTGAGGGAAGCCCTTGACAAGTTAGTCGTAAGTCAACCTCTAAGAGGTAGTCAGGGACCATCTAACTCCAATCAATGTGAAGTTTCATCTGTCAAATTACCGCCAATTTCCATTCCTAGTTTTTCCGGTTTGTACTCAGAGTGGGCTACGTTCGAGGATCTGTTTTTGTCATTAATTGGCACAAACCCAAGCCTAGATGATGTGCAAAAAATGCATTATTTGAAGAGTCTTTTGACAGGTGAGGCCGAACAGTTAGTAAGGCATATTACAATCACAGCTGCTAATTATAATGTGTGTTGGTCTCAATTAAGCAGTAGGTACAAGAACAAACGTTTTCAGTCCAACTCTTTATTAAAAAGACTAATGAATCAACCTTATGTAGTGGAGTCGTCATCGGCTATCAAGAATCTTTTAGATACAACTGTAGAATGTCTCAATGGTTTAAAAAATCTGTCTGTTGATGTAAGTTCGTGGGACATCATTATTATTTATATTATTAGTTCTAAATTAGATCCCGAGTCAAGAAAACAATGGGAGTCTAAAATAAGCTCTCATGATAATTTGCCTTCGTTTTCTGAATTTAAAGAGTTCTTGGAAGCCAGATTTCGAGCACTTGAATTTTTAGATACAAAAGTCACTAAGTCCGTTAAGTATAATTCAACTACTCAATCTCATTATAAGCCAAAAGTTATGCACACACTCAATGATAATTCTAGGTCTAGTTTTGTATTTTCTTGTCCGTTTTGTAAGGAAAATCATAAGATTGCTAATTGTAAGCAGTTTGCAAAGGAGAGTTACGATTCACGTCACAGCTTTGTCCAAGTCGACGGGCTTTGCTTTAATTGTTTAGGAGGGAATCATTCGATCAAGCACTGTCGTCAGAGTTCCACTTGTCGTATATGCAACAAGAAACATCACTCTTTACTTCATCCCAAACCAGTATCAAACTTCGCTGCGCATTCAAAGAAGTCAGATTCAGCAGCGGAAGTTACTGCGGCCGTGTCCTCGGTTCGGGCACAGCTGACAGAAGGTGAACCATCAACATCAGGTGTCGTAAGTCATTTTTCCAAACAGACTATGTCTGTTCCAACCCAGGTTTTGTTAGCCACTGCTCTCGTCAAAGCACAGACAAGTAGCGGCTATAATCAACTGTTGAGGGTGTTATTGGACCAAGGGTCCCAGGCATCATTCATAACCGAATCAGCAGTACGGTTGTTAGGTCTGAAGAAAACACCTGTTAAGACTACCATTTCAGGAATAGGCGGTGATCAGGCGTCGTTGGCGTCCAAGTTTGTTGTTATAGTTGATATTCAATCCCGCGTTGTTCCCAGTTTTAGTATCCAAGTCAAAGCCTACGTGTTAGGTTCGATAACTTCTGTTCTGCCACCACAGAAGTTACATCAATGCAATTGGCCAGAGTTTCAAGCGATCACATTAGCTGATCCAGATTTCAATACGCCTAGCAAGGTAGACATGTTGTTAGGCGCAGAAATATATGGTCAAGTTTTGAGAGAAGGAGTAGTGCAAGGTCCTACAGGTGCACCAACTGCTCAGAACACTTCCTTAGGTTGGATATTGTTCGGTCGTATCGGTTTTGAGCAGGGCAGCGTTCAGTGTCATCTCACTGTTTCCAATGACAATGATGATGGCAATGAATTGCTTAAAAGGTTCTGGGAGATTGAGTCTATTGTTCCCAAACGAATTCTGACCGAAGATGAACAACGTTGCGAGGAAATTTATAACGCAACCACGACCAGAGACTTAAGTGGTCGCTACGTTGTCAACCTTCCTTTTCGTGATGAAAACCCACAAAGTCAATATGGAAATTCAAAACAGCTCGCGATTAAGAGATTTCTACTTCTTGAAAACAAGTTCAAGAAGCAACCACACATCAAATGTAGGTACGCTGAAGTAATTCAAGAATATTTACGTTTAGGTCACATGGAACGTATTGACAAGCCTGAAGAGCTACACAAGCCTACGGCTGTGTATTTGCCACACCATGCTGTCATACGTGAGGACAGGTCGACAACCAAGCTTAGAGTTGTGTTTGACGCTTCAATGAAAGGCCTAAACGGGGTATCTCTCAATGATGATCTTTTAGTCGGTCCCACCATACAACCACCTCTTCGTCATATTGTTATGAGATGGCGAATGCACCCCATAGCCATTTGTGCCGATATCGTTAAAATGTATCGTCAGGTCTTAGTTTCAGATGAGCACAGTGATTTTCAGCGGATAGTATGGAGAGAGAACCCTGAGTCTGAGTTAGAAGAATACAGACTGCAGCGTGTTACATTTGGTACAGCTTCAGCTCCCTATCTAGCTATTAAAACATTGCAGCAAGTGGCATCTGATGAGGGTGTAGACTGTCCAGAGCTGAGTGAAATTGTCAAGAGAGACTTTTATGTAGACGATTTAATGACAGGATGTCAGTCTATTGAACAGGGACTTGAACTTAAAGAGAAGATGACAGGATTACTTCACAAAGGTGGTTTTGAATTACAGAAGTGGGTTAGTAGCAATCACAAGTTAAGTCAACAGTTTTCAGGAAATCAAAAGGAAGAGTTCATACAAAAAGAAAAGGATATCAAGATTGATGATGTCATTAAGATCTTAGGACTGTCTTGGGATAGAGAAACTGACACTTTCAAGTATTCAGTTCAGCTTCCACCTCAACAAATACCAATCACAAAGAGAAGGGTGATTTCTGACATATCTCGTCTGTACGATCCACTTGGCTGGGTCTCACCATGTGTCATCATCTTCAAGACGTTTATTCAAAAGCTTTGGCTTTCTGGTATTGGTTGGGATGAGGAGTTGTCGCCTGATCTAATTAGAGAATGGGAGACATACAGAAGTGATCTGGAAAACATCAGCAAATGCCAAATCCCAAGATGGGTCGAGACTCGACATGACGACGTGTTAGTGGAGCTGCATGGATTTTGTGACGCCTCCATTACGGCGTATGCGGCAGTAGTGTACGTGAGAGTCATCAACGCACAAGGCGTTGTCAACGTTAGTTTAGTCACGTCACGTACTAAAGTTGCGCCGGTGAAGCAGCAATCCATACCACGTCTGGAGCTGATGGGAGCGGTATTGCTGTCTCAGTTGATTACGGAAGTCGCAGAAGTCATGAACATCCCATCATCAAACGTTCATGCTTGGACTGACTCATCAGTGGTCCTTGCATGGTTAAGTGATCATCCCAGCCGTTGGACAACATTTGTGGGAAATAGAGTGTCGCAAATTCTGTCGTTGTTTGACAACACCCATTGGTCGCATGTGTCCTCAGCTCAGAATCCCGCTGATGTTGCTTCACGGGGATCGAGTCCTCAGGATCTTCATGGCAATGTGCTGTGGCTGTCAGGTCCATCCTGGCTTAAGGAAGAAACAATCAGTTACACACGCCCAAAAGCAACCAGTACTAGCATGGAACAGAGAACAATCAAGTCACATGTAGTTACTGATGGTTCCTCAGAAGATAGGGTGTGGACCAAATTCTCTTCGTTGCATAAACTGGTTCGTGTTATAGCATATTGTAAAAGGTTTTTAAATTTAAAAAGATTAAAAAATAGTAGAGTTTATATTCCACCTTACTTTACTAGTGAAGAATTAGATAAGGCTTTAAAAGTTTGTATAAAACAGTGCCAACAAAGAGAATTTGATCAAGATATTAAGGAAATAGTAACAACAGGTAATGTAAAAAATAGAAGTAAGTTAAAGTCTTTGTGTCCAATATTAGATGAAGATGGTATTCTACGTGTTGGAGGACGAATCAAAAATGCTCAATTGGATGAAGATGTCAAACATCCAATCATCGTTCCTCATAGCAGCCATTTCACATCCCTGCTTGTTGACGACGCACATAAGAAAACACTTCACGGTGGTCCAACAGCAGTGCTTCATTACATTCGCTCTAAATATTGGATCATTTCAGGTAAAAACGTTGCAAAGAGCCACGTTCGCAAGTGTGTTACTTGCGTTCGACATGCTGCAGTGACTAAAAATCAATTAATGGGCCAGTTACCAACTTGTAGAGTCACTCCTGCGCGAGCATTCTTTAAAAGCGGTGTTGATTTCGCAGGTCCAATTAATTTCAGGATGTCTAAGGGTAGAGGTAACAAGTCGTACAAAGGGTACATTTGTATCTTTGTATGCATGGTTACTCGTGCCATTCACTTGGAGGCTATAAGTGATTTGACCTCCGAAGGCTTTATTGCAGGGTTCAAAAGGTTTGTCGCTAGACGAGGACGCTGTAGTGAAATATGGAGCGACAATGGAACTAATTTTATTGGAGCATCTAAGGAACTACGCTCATTAGTTGCCATTGAGAACTCATCCGTTAGCCCTGAAATCCGGAGTTGGTTAAGTGACAACAGTGTCACCTGGCACTTCATTCCCCCTCATGCGCCTAATTTCGGTGGTCTGTGGGAGGCGGGAGTGAAATCTACAAAATTTCATCTGAAGCGTGTAATAGGTAACTCCACGCTCACGTTTGAGGAGATGACTACTCTTCTTTGCCAAATTGAGGCTTGCCTCAATTCTCGCCCAATTTCTCAGTTGCCAGATAACCCTGAAGATCCCATGCCATTGACTCCTGGTCATTTTTTGATTGGGGAGCCTCTTGTCACTGTGCCGGACCGAGATTATCTCGATTCAAATGTAGGTAGTTTGAGACGCTGGCAAGTTACACAGCGTATGTTGCAAGATTTCTGGCGCCGGTGGTCGAATGAGTACCTTGTTCATTTACTTCAACGGTATAAATGGACAAAGCACACCACAGAGCCTGTGGTCGGCGATGTTGTTTTAGTAAAGGAAGATAACCTTCCCCCAGCACGTTGGCTTTTGGGCAAGGTTGTAGACAAGCATCCGGGTTCTGATGGGGTTGTGCGAGTCGTAACTCTTCAATGCAATGGGTCTATTATCAAACGTCCCACTTCAAAGTTGTGTATTCTGCCAGTGACGTCTGGCACATAATAGATTTAAAGTTTTGTTGTAGATAGTCTAGTTTTAAATATGTTTTATAATTTCTTGAATTGTTAAGACGCTTTTGATCTCACGGTGGGCGGTTAGTGCTCAAGTTTTATGCATCCCCTTGACCTCATGGTGGGCGGTTCTGTTTAGTGTATTTAGTTTGTTATAGTTATTAAGGTCATAAATGCCCTTGGTGGGCGGAATGTATAAAAGTATTATTAAATCAATCTAAATAAATAGCATGCATAAAATTGTAAATAAATATTACAGAGTATTTAACCTCTATTGTCGAATTAAAACCTCATTTGTAAATGTATGTAACGCCGGCCGTCATGAAGCTTTTTATGTTTTTTAAATGTCAAACTTCTTTTGTTAATTTTCATTGTTAATTTTCCAATTATACAATCACCACGTATTCAACTAAAAGTGTATTTTCATTTGTTGCTATCTCATGCGCTTTTAGTATTTACAAGTTTTAATGAGTTTAGGGTAATGCCCTAACAATTATTAATCTAAATAAATTGCCACAACAGCCTTTAATTAACAGCATTAGTTATTTGTTAGGTACCTTAAAATCCCTGATACGATTTGAAAAGAGAAATCATTTCCGAATTTCCTAAACAAGGTCGTCTATTGTACAATCTACAATCTTTTGTGCCTTTCTCTTTGTACATTAAAACAAGTCTTTTATCAGCTGTCTCAGTTCAGAACAATATAAATCAGAGCTTTACCACGGAGAGTGTTTTCGTGAATTACTTTACACAGATTGTTGACTGGCGGTACATTTTCATTATAACTTGAAACGATTATTCATCACGCAAAGGTTTTACAAGGCGATGTACGCTTCGAATGTTTAGGGCAATTTTTAAATAAAGATTGCTTTTCTTGTTAAGAAAACTTTACTTATTTTAGCATGAATTGATCTTAATCCTAAAATCAACTAATCGAAAGTTAACAGTAATTATAATCAAAGAAATCCGTAAAAGCTCGTAAAATGTAAAATTAACAACGATTGTTCATAATTTTTTTTTCTCTGAGGTTCCTTTTTTTAGTATTTTTCTGCAGAATTTCTAATTTTGTTGCTCTTTAAAAGTACCTAGGGAATTAAATACAAGACAAGCTGTGATGCTAGTGAGCCGGAAGGACATTATTTTGATGCCAAAGAGTAGGTACTATTGTGTCATGCTTGATTACCCTCGAAACAGGATATTTAAATAACGAATCCGGGAAATTCGATTTCCACGCAAATGATTCAATAGCGCTATTTTCAGTTTAAAAATATGTTTTTCATGAAATTCACAGTCGAATTACCACTGGAAATAATTTGATGAAAACCCAGAAAGCTTAATAAAATAATACTTTCATTGAAGTTTTGTATTTATGTTCGTGGAATCGAAGTAAAAAATTTATGAATATTCGGTTGCTTTCATAAATTACAATGTAAGCCTTAGGATACTCCACCAAAGCTTAAATGAGAGCTGCGTGCTGTGTCGTAAGTAGCCAATATAATTCAAGCTGTGATTGTTCACGTGCTAAGGCAAAAATCCTATTGGCAGCTTACGACATATCTCCGCTCCACATCACATATAAGAAGTGTGCTGTGGAGCGGAGATATGTCGTAAGGCAAAAATCCTATTGGCAGCTGCCAATAGGATTTTTGCCTTACTCTCCCTTAGGCTACTTTTGCTGTATTATACATAGATGCATCTACCAATGTATTTTTCACATCTTTTGCAATGAATCTTTATAAATATGAAACCCGCGCAAAGTCCTCGCCTTGACGGTTGATCGCGCACTTTTTTCGTTTTTTTAAATGCACCTCGTTTGCGCCTCACGTTTTGCGCGCTCATTTAGCCTTTAACTTTTATGAAAAAAGATATTCTTTCATTTACGTCACTTATTTACTTTTTATTTTTATAGTAGGTGGCGCGGATTTTTTGTACACAAACACAGTACTCAGATAGTCCAAGTAACGAATATTCTACCAACCAGAATCTGCATCATTAACACGAACTAAATACCAAACATTAGGGCGCGACTCCACCAACCCGGGGACGGATCGGTCTAGGGTTAGGCTACAAGGCGGGCACCGATCCTTCCCTGCTAGGATGCGAAGGAAACCACATGAGTTTAGTGGGTAGTGGGACGAACGTCTCTAGTTCTGAGCCCCACACATGGCTGTTGGCCTAGCTTAGCCAGTACGTTATGGCGCGTAAAAGCGTTCTCCTGCGGAAAAAAATAATTGGCTACTTACGTCTGCGCAGCAGAGGCGTGCCGTAAGTAGCCAATGACATTTCAATGCTGAGATTATTAATACCAAAATTCTATTGGTTGCTTACGACACATCTCCACTCCGCTTCACACATCACCGCTTTGGTGAAGTCTCACCCTTAACCTTGAGGAGCTCGATGGCGCAGTGGTTAGCGCACTCGGCCTGCGGTTGCTAAAGTTAAGCAACGTTCGCAGATGCCAGTCATCGGATGGGTGACCGAAAAATTTCATCTCGAGCTCCTCCGTGCTTCGGAAGGCACGTTAAGCCGTTGGTCCTGCGCCTGATCTCTCTACGGTCGTGTCAGATTGCTGTCCCACCGAATTATGAGAGTGAAGGAATAGGGAGTGCACCTGTGCTTGCGCACTCACTTGTGCACTATAATATATCCTGCGTACCTGGCTGATCGTAAGATCGGCCGCCATGGCCGAATACGGCCGGAGGGTATACCCTTAACCTTAATTTCCTCTTAGCAAAAAAAGGTTTGCTTCTTGTCTCTCCTTATCTCCTAAGTAACAAGTAACCTTTTTGCCAGCAGTTAATTGCTAAGTAATGAGATAATATGACTTGATCTTGTTTTGCTCTCGGTCTATAATAATTAATGTATCATTCATTATCTTAATAGGTGCTGCACGTCTTTCTAATCTCATTAATGTTTTTTATATAATGTTTATTTTTTTTTTTTCTCAGTCGTTCACTATTATACGAGTGAGCGTCAGTAGGTCTAGACTCTAGACCTAAGGACGGGTAGGGGTTTTTATGTTATATTATCCCGTTTGAGATCCTTTTACATGTCATTATATTATATATTAGTTTATTAACGTACTCGTGTGTATAGTCAGACAAATTAAATGGTGTTTTTATCTGGATAGCGGGCCCCCTGCGAGGATTTCGGTTTCCGCACTCGTAGTGAATACTTTTCAGCTAAAAGGCTTCTTCGCCAAATGGACTATCTAACACAAAAATATACCCCAAAACCAGTAGTTCCTGAGATAAGCGCGTTCAAACAAACAAACTCATCGTTTTTTGACGTAATCTTACCAGCAGGTTGACTAAATAACATAAAAAAAATAATTTTGATGCCCATGTTTGAATCAAATCTGCATTTGAGGACTCACGCGACTGGGACCAATACGTAACTGGGACCGCGGTCCCATAACCTAATTAGTTTTAATTATTTGCCTCTTGGTGAGTGGGACCACTCGTAATTTTAACTAAAATACCTTTGTCTAAGTACTCAAATGATAATTATAAGTTAGATAAGTTATTTTTTTGTAAATTGTATTTAAACCTATCAGTTTATGGTCCCAGTCGACCGATTCAAAATGTTATCAGGCAACTGAGACCGTGGTCCTAGTTCTTCACGGTCCCAGTCGCCTTAAATCTCTCATTTCCATGATACAGCTAACACAGCATCGTCGCCCACATAACTCTACACCTTACCTCTCAATGTACCACATTACTGGCTTTACAAAGCTACTTTTCAAAGCCAGATGCAATAAAAGGGCACGGAAACATAACACCGCTTTTAGATCGTAACTTCTCGTTAGCGCAGCTTGCCTTGCCGATTCCTTATAAGCCTTTTGTGTCACTGAAACGCCATTTTTTTGTAGTTTTTTTTTAATGCTGAGCAATTAATTTGGATTCTGGGTTTCGCCTCCGAAGTGTTGTTATTGTTGTTATCAAACATGGTGGTCGACCGCGATTTTCAATTAAGTGTCAATAGTGGATTTCTTCGTAAAAGTGTTATTAATGAATAATTTTACGCACTTGCGACCTTTGTCGATTTCCATGGGTAGCGGTGATCACTTACCAATAGATGACGCTCTTTTTACCCCCATATAACTAAAAAAATTGTAAATAAATATTAACACACTAATAAGCTAGATGGTGATACGTAGGCGTGCGGTCTAACTGCTATATCATTGGTGAATTTTGGCATATCTGTCAATGTCATGTCAAAATTCACCAATCACATACCAGTTAGTTAGACCTTACGCCTACGTACTGTCATCTAGCGTATTTTTCATTTGCGTAAACCCTCATTGGAAAATGGCCACCGTTCCCTTACATTATCTTCACATAAAATTTATATGAGTTTTCTTATAATCAGTTCAAGAGGCAATTCAGTACAACCGACCCTCGACTTCTTTGTTCTCTAGAGCTATAATCTACGTGCAGCCTGATAGGAAGTTTTCTCGTAAACCTATTGGATTCCCTTTTGAAACTCTTTACTTTGCTCGCGTAGTAATGACATGCTTGCAATTAGGAGGGGACGCTATGAAAGAAAAAGGTTTCTAAAGAACAAAATGTTGGCTGCAAAAACGGTGATTAATAAAATCATAGTGTCGAAGTTATACTATAAAATCAGACATGAATTATTATAAGCGCGTTTTATTATGTTTTGAAATTGAAACGGCAACTTCTGATGAACTATTCAACTTCTCAGCTCAATTAACTATAATTTAAGTATAAAAAACATGTCGACGAATTGAACCCTCGGTACGAAGGCAATAAAAATCCATTACATTGACTTCTGTATAAACAAATGTTGTATTTCAACTCAGGTAAACACCGAAATATGTACAAAATTATATATTGCGCCGCATTATTCTCATACTGCGCCAAAACTACTGAATTATTTATACCGTTCTTCAAAGCCTAGTATGTTTTACGCAAATCAATAGGTTTTGTTTTTGTAAACCGTTCGAAGCGTGCCGTGGATGAATATATTTATTTACTATCCAATGTTTTACGGGCTTGCTATCGTGTGGATTATATGGATAACATGAGGCTTGCAGATTAAACAATACTATGTTAAAGCTTAAGCTGAGTGGCCTTTCCACTCGAATGAGCCGCTCGACTATGCAAGTTACTTCTTTTATAAGGCTTCATTAAAGCAGCTATTCTTACTGTAGTGCTATGTTTTTGTCAGTATCTAAGTAAAATCGATCGAGGGTGTTAAACATCGGCATTTAATTTTGTACACGAGTGTTAAAAGAAGTACTCCATAGTACAAGCTTCAAGCTTAGTTTGGGGCTACAATTGGTTGTCAGTCCATGGAATTTATTTATATGTACATATGTATTAAATATTAACGCTTCACCTTAACATCAACGTCTCAAATAAACTTGTCGCTTTTTGTTTTGACACTATTTTTGAACAGACAGGGATATCCTACGTCTATTCAATCACTTGAAACATCGACTCACTTATCAAAGCAAGATAGTTAACTATCAATTACATCTTTTGATCCTCGTTTGTTTTCTTTAATGTCAGTCCTTCGATTCAACTACAACGTTCGAATTACTCGTATTTCATAGATTTTATTGGGTTTTCGACTTTACTTGTTAATAATGTACATTTTGGCATCATTTCATATAATAATATTATTTCGGGGACGCCAACGCGGTTAATCATGAAGCTATTTGAAACAACCTCCATTTAATTAAATTGATTAATTTAGAAACAGTAAATAAAATTACCGGGGCTATTTTTAGCTACCTGTTTGGCAGAATGTTAATGTAAAATCAACCAGTCATCTGCTAATGCTTAGCTATTGTAAATTAGTAGATTGATTTAATCAAAGGTTTTAAAACCCTTTGAAAAGTGAAGTGAAAGCCAAAATCTTACGTCAAACCTCCTTCCAAATTTATCAAAGTGACATTTTATAAATGAACGAAAATAAAAAAAACACTCCACGAATAGGTTTAAGTATACACGTAACCTTTTTGATATCAAAGTGAGGGCCTATAAAAACATTTTCCACTTAAATTGAGGGCGGGTTGGTAAACGTGGGATGGTGTGCAATGTTGCGTGATGTGGGCAATGGCCATATGTACATTTATTGGAAAAGTTTCTAGGTTCAAATCTACCGAAAAAAGGTTTTTTTTTTTTGTTTTAAATGACATGATTTTTTTATTATTTTGATGACATGTAAATAATTATTTATTTATACAAATATTTATTTTTAAAAAGACAAACTGTTGAGTTTCTCCGGCACTTCTTCTCAGCAGGCCATTCTCGTGAATGTGAACGACGAAGTGCTGGTAGGTTAAAAAGATATGACGTGAAAAAGAATTTCTATGTAAATCAAATTGCAAAATAAACTACTTTGACTTTGACTTTGGTTATATCTATTAGGTAGGCTAATCGGGTCTTAATTCTTTTAATACGATTGAATAAATATGTATAGAGATAATCGGATCCGTGGTGAAGTGATGTGATGTGAGTGAGAGAGAGAGGGTTCAAATACCGCGGTGAATACCCTTACTTTGTGTTGGTTTTCCCAGTTCGGTTAAGACGTTGCAAGCTTGAAACACTTAATTGTCCGATAAGAATGATGATATAACTTTAAACTTTCGCGTTGCATTATAATTATTAAACATTACAACGGGACTAAACGCGATGTTATTTTTATAAGTACCTGAGTACTTACTGCTTGCAGCAGTAGCAGCAACGTCAAGCAGTAAGTACTCAAGTACTTATAAAAATAATATCGCGTTTAGCCCCGTTGTAATGTTAAATAATTAAGAATGATGATTTCGTGCTTCGCAAGAACCGTTAAGCCGTTGGTCTTGACGATGATCCAAATTGTCTGGTTTCCCTTGTAAGGGTTACGGAGGTCAGACAGCAGTCACTCCATTGTATTTCAGTAGCGTAGGTATCTTGGGCTCCGAGGCAATGGCCAAGGATTCAACCGGTATAAGCGCCAGAATGATGATGATGAAGAAACTGATACTGATTTCCGAAGGGTTCTTGCCAATACTATTAAATAGGTATGTAGTAGCCAGAGCGATCTTTCTAGACATAAACATCGATCCTAAAATTACATTGTAGCCTCCATATTGCCACGCGACACGAAAACTCATAGCATTTCCATTTAGGAAAATAAGACGTCTGATATTACGATATTACTTTAGTTTGGGTTTAGTTATGCTATTTGGGGGATTATACTATTAGGGACGATTCCTGGTTGGACATCAGAGGAATTAGAACTCTATCCGGGCGATAGTATATATATTGGGAAATATCTTAGGAGATTAAGAGCTTATTTATTTGTTTATTTTAATTTTATTGCACGACATGAAATTTGTAAAAAAAGGCGGACTTAAAGCCTCATGGCGTTCTCTACCAGTCAATCTTAGGGCAAAACATTACACAGCTTATTATGTAGGTAGTCAGTAGGTACAATTTTAATCAAATAAACATAAATAAATAATATCTCACAATATCACATGCATTGATCTGACTCCGTGTTAAGTAACTGAAGTCCTTGTGTGATAGATATCAGAATTAACAGTGGTATACTTATATAGCATGTAACACCCAGACCAGGACAAACAGACATGCTCATGCAAACAAATGTTTTTCTTAGACGGCTCAGGTGGGGATCGAACCCAGCACCTCAGTACTTCGAGCTCACATCCAACACCCATTCCACCAGACAACCGAGTAATTTAATAAAATAACAATTACAAAATTTTAATTAAATTACGGTCCTGTTTTGAACTAATTTCCTTAACTCGTTATCCCGCTTGCGAAGTGCTCAACCAACTTACTGTCACTCCCTATCACCGGCTAAGTGGTTGTTAAGTAATTTCATGATCTCAGTTTGATTGAAACTGGTGTCTGAGTTATTAAAATGACAATATCAATGTGCCCGATCTGTTTACTATGCCTAATATTATAAATGTGAAAGTTTGTTTGTTTGGATGTAAGTCCATCACGCTGAAACTACTGAACTTTTTATCCCAATTAAGAAAACCTAAAAAACGTGATGATGTTCCCCGCGGGTTCGAACCCAAGACCCTCATATACCGCGTAGGTCTTCCAGTAGGTTCGCCAGCGCTCTAACTACTACACCACGGAGGCTCATACCAACTATCCCATAAATTATCTAACTGCCCAACATTTTTTTTTTATTTTAAGTCCAAAGAAAAACGGTCTTCATCTCTCCACCAACTTTAAAACTCATATATCTTAACTCATCCATCTTTCTGGAAAATCCACTTGCATACCACTTAACTAAACTGCAATTCAGCGTCCATCTTCAAAGTTTTAATCAGTGTTACCAAGTAATATGTCCGAGTGAAACTCTTATTTAATGAAACGCCGCTAATGATCCATAGCTACGTGTAGGGTGTTAAAATATTACTCTACTCGGTTTTCAAGCGGTAAAGTAAGCTTGTGCTACGTAATATATTTAATGGCCGGCGATTCTGGTTGGGTTTTTATTTTTTACCTTTTTAGGGTTCCGTAGCCAAAATGGCAAAAAAACGGAACCCTTATAGATTCGTCATGTCTGTCTGTCTGTCTGTCTGTCTGTCTGTCTGTCTGTCTGTCTGTCCGCCAGTCTGTCACAGCCACTTTTTTCCAAAACTATAAGTACTATACTATTGAAACTTGGTGAGTAGATGTATTCTATGAACCGCAACAAGGTTTTCACACGAAAATGGAAAAAAAAATAAAAAAATGGGGGGTCCCCATAGTTAGAACTGAAACTGAAAATATTTTTTTTCATTGAACATATACGTGTGGGGTATCTATGGATAGGTCTTTAAAAATTATATTGAGGTTTCTAAGCTCATTTTTTTCTTAAGTGAATACTTTGCGTGACAGACTCTTCCAAAGTGGAAAAAAGTGTGTCCCCCCCCCCCCTCTAACTTCTAAAGTAAGAGGATGATAAATCTGAAATAAATATATAATGTACATTACCATAAAAACTACCAACGAAAATTGGTTCGAACGAAATCCATTCAGTAGTTTTTTAAATACGTCTAAAATAGTATTAAAAGATAAAAGATAAAGATAAAAATATTCTTTATTCAATTGGGCTTAATATAAGCACTTATGAATCGTCAAAAAAAAATTACAGTAGCAATGACTCGACCACCGATTCGGAAGGCAGTATTCTGCCGAGAAGAATCGGCAAGAAACTCGACAGTTGCTCTTTTTAAACGCCATAATTTTTACAATAATGTGTCTACAATAATGCATCAAATAGCTGTCACTGAGTCATACAGTCTACTGTCAATATAAATTAAAATTAAAATCTAATTTATTCTGGACTGGTTGCGTCCTAGTCGACCAGTCCCCAAAGGTGGCACCTGTTCACAAGTATGACGTATGTGTCAGCCATCACCTCACTCAACCATCTTAGAGGGAATGAAATGACCCGCCACATAGCGCCACCACCCCAGGGACATTTAAGTGAGCATGACTACTAAGACTCAAGCAGGCCAACCGTCAGAGAGTAAAATATTGAAGAATCTAAAAACAATAAAAAAATATAAAAAGGGGTAACTGTAGCACAGAGTGTTGGCACATTAACAAATAATAAATTTAAATAAACAATTTCAACAATTAATTATAAAATAAATTTGCAACAATACCAAAGTAAATTAGATACATTTTTAAGGAAACATTGGATAATTAACATAGAAATTTACTTAAACAAGTAAGCAGAAATGGCAAGACGGCCAGCGCCACCAATATCTACAGCTCTCCATCACTCAGGTAATCTTCAACTCTATAATACCCTTTCATCATTAAACGAGATTTTAGATGAGACTTAAACTGATGTAAGGGTAAGTTAACAATTTTTAGAGGGAGTTTATTAAATAATTTAATACTTAATCCTATAAACGAATTTCCAATCTTTTGAAGTCTAATCTTAGGGATAGCAAGCTTATGCTTATTTCTTGTGTTAAATCTATGACAATCCGACTTTTTTGAGAACTGTTCGATGTTTTTGCGAACATACATGACACAATCAAGGATGAATTGAGATGGAACAGTTAATATATTTATCTCCTTAAATACTTCCCTTAAAGAATCCCTAGTTTTGAGGCCATAAATAGCACGGATAGCTCTCTTCTGCAGTATAAATATATTATTGATGTCAGAAGCCGAGCCCCACAAAAGCAACCCGTACGACATGATACTGTGGAAGTAACTAAAGTAAACTAACCTAGCTGTTTCTACATCAGTCAGATTTCTGATTTTCCTCACTGCATACGCAGCTGAACTAAGTCGCCCTGCTATAGCAGTAAGATGAGGGCCCCACTGCAATTTAGAATCGAGTGTTATTCCCAGAAACACTGTTGAGTTGACAATCTCGACAGGTTCCTCATTTATGGCAATAGTAGGAATAACGTGTCGCACATTAGGCATTGTAAATTGTACACATTTCGTTTTCTTAGCATTTAATAATAAATTGTTAACTGTAAACCATTGAACAATGAGCGAGACCGAGTTACTCACATCGTCAAATACATTTTTATGTCTGTCAACTTTGAATATTAAAGAGGTGTCATCTGCGAATAAAACAGTTTCGCAAAGGTTTTCTGAATAATAAGGAAGATCATTTATATAAATTAAAAAAAGCAAAGGGCCTAATATCGAGCCTTGGGGGACGCCCATAATTAGAGAAGCTCCTGTTGAGTCTACCTCATTGATATTTACTCTTTGAATTCTGTCTGATAGATACGACTGTATCAGATTCAGCGAGTCGACAGTAATACCATAATGCCGCAACTTCATCAACAATGTCTGATGATCAACGCAATCGAATGCCTTCGACAAATCGCAAAAGATACCTATAGCATCTTGCTTATTTTCCCAGGCGTCAAAAATGTGTTTTAACAGTGCCACTCCCGCGTCTGTGGTGGATTTCCCTCTAGTGAACCCATACTGATTAGTATGTAATAACTTATTCAATTTAAAATGAAGCAATAGCTGATTGAATATAATTTTTTCAAATATTTTACTTAATGTTGGTAAAATCGAAATTGGTCTGTAATTTGAAGGGTCACTTTTTTCTCCTGATTTGAATAGTGGTATTATTTTACTATACTTCATTAAATTTGGAAATTGACCATTATCAACACATCGATTAAATATAACGGCTAAAAATGGCGCCATGGAGTGAATGATATTTTTTATTATATCTAGTGAAATTCCCCATAAGTCTTCTGTTCTTTTCATGCTTAAACCTTTGAAAGTTGTTAAAATTGTGGTAGGGTTGACATGTGTAAAACTAAAGCTGGTTGTACACTCACTTACACTAGACATGAGAATGGATTGAGCAAGCTGAGGGCTAGAGTTCAAGTTACTTGTAGTTGTGACTGGTATATGAGAGAAAAATGATTCAAATGCATTTGCTACGTCAACATCCGAATCGTGCCTAATACCACCTATATTTAAAGAGAACTTGCTGTCTCGTGTTTTATTTTTACAAGTCTCTTTATTAATAATTTTCCAAGTAGCTTTGCTCTTGTGAGGAGCTTTAATTATTTTATCTTTGATACGATTTGATTTGGCTACTGCGCAAACTTTTTTAAATAATTTCGAATATTTTTTTACGTAATCTGCAATAGCAGGGTCACTTGAATTTGCTTTTAAATTGTATAGTTCAAATAACCTCCTTCTACTTGTATAAATGCCAGGAGTAGCCCAGTCACTAAACTTAGCCTTATTACTATCGACTTTAATAGTTTTTTTAGTGAAGATTTTAGTGAACTCTTTTTCAATAATGTTAAAAAGGTTTCCATATAATTCATGTCCATTTTTATTATCATCACACTGTATCATGGACAATTTACCGTCGACACGTTCTTTAAATTGTTGTCTACGGTTGTCAGTAATTGGCCTACAAACAAATGTCGATGGAGGAAAGGCAAAACGCCACTCGAATACCGCCAACTGTCCGCTATGGTCAGAATTAATGAAATTGATAATCCTTTTTTCTAAAACATTTTCATTACAAAAAATATTATCCAAACAAGTAGCGGATGTAGGCGTTATTCGCGTTGGTTCCACAAAAAGCGGGTGCAAATCAAAAGATTGGAAAAGATTGAGAAGCCTACCCGAGTTTTGTGTGATTAAAATATTAATATTAAAGTCACCACATAAGATTATCTTTTTACTGGAGGTGCATAACCTTCTTAACACATCCTCCATAACAGTCTCAAACTCATTATAATTAGACGATGGAGGTCTGTAAACACATGCAACAATGTGCCGCCCTACCTCTACACACGCTATTTCAATAGTTCGTTCCACAGAGAGTGAGACGATGTCTTTACGTTCTTTACAATCTATCCCACTTTTTAATAATATTAGTGACCCACCTCTGATAGCCGATACTCTCGTGAACGAACTACCGGTCTTATAATTGTTTAGGCTCATAATCAATTCATGCTGTTTTAACCAATGTTCAGTAATACAAAGAATATCGATACTCTGATCATTTAAGAATAATTCTATTTCAAGTTCCTTTCCAGTTAATCCTTGAATATTTTGATGAATTAAAAAAATTGAATTTTGATGTCCATTACCTACCCCTAAGTTGCTAGAGTGATCCTCTATTGTCTCTAAATTAAATTTAAATGATTATTTGGAACTAATTCCAAAGATTTTTACAAATAATATTATTAATATTGAATGCTAACAATGTAGCTATGTCAGATTTTAAGTTATAAGGCAAATAAAACATATTGCCAGTCACTGTGAACTTATAATTAATAAATTTGTTTGTGTCAAAAAACACAAATTTGTCGCTATGACTAAAAGTAAAATTGTAAATTGAAGTATTCATTACATGAATACTGTTATTCTGTTCAGGTGTATAACACTTGGAAAAGGGCAGAGCACATAATATTATTTTCTCAACAGATAATTTTGACAAAGTTGAAAGTGATTTTATAATCTCCCTTTTACAAGTGTTAAGTCCATTTGCAATCATTAAAACAATGATTGAATTTTCATTATAATTATTTGATTGTATTGAATTTACAATTTGCTCAAGAGGAGCACCTGGCATACAATTATTTATAATTTTGCCATTCAACTTATTATTTAGTAAAGGCCCATAGCCAACCCCAAAACCATCAGAGAACATAAACACATCCCTTTTGTCTACTGAACAAACATTACAAATTTTGTTAGATGAATCTATCAAGAGCGGTTGATTGCTATCAACTTGGTGCTCATTGTCATTACACTGGCTCATAATTTTTTCTAACGCTAACACTTGTTCTCTTATTTGTGACTTAGCAGCAGTGTATTTTTTTGTCATAGCGTCTAATACACTATGCAACTTTGAGCATTCAAAATGTAGCTCCTGGGTTTCAACCTCATGGCGTAACCTACTCTCTTTTAATTTACTACTATAACGTTCCAAACTGTCCAATAAGTCAGCACGTTGTTTTCTTAATCTAATATTTATCTTGAAGCAATTCTGATATTTAATTAATTTGTTAGTTTTCTTAATAAATTTGTTAATCTTACAATACTTTTTTAGTTTATTTTTGCTGTTTATAAAATGATTACATTTATTTAAACTTGGGTCTTGTACAGCAGGATGTCCCCCCGGTGAGTCGAGCAGCTCCTCAAACAATGTGTGGGTATGCAAGGCTGACTGACTCAGCTTCTCCTCTTGTAAATGTTCAATTGTGTTGTTGGCATCACGCAGGTCACCCTCGAGCTCATTGATTCGAGACAGAGCCCGTTCAAAGGTTACACTGCATTCGTCAAAGTTTTTAATTGTTTCAAGAAGCTGGTCCCGTTCACCAAGAGTATCCGTGTGATGGGCATGTAGGGTAGACAGTTCAGACTTCAAGTGGGAGTTTTGAGTTATTATCTTTAAAGATTCAATCTCATTGTCAAAATTTATATATATTTAAATTTATTTTTTAAATTAAAATTTGTATATATTATTTGTACGGAACCCTTAGTGCGGTAGTCCGACTCGCACTTGGCCAATTTTATTTTAGATAGAGGTTATTATAGGAAGGCGTTTCACCTATTTTTATGGGATAGTATACCTATACTACGCCTACCTGGGCGAGTGGGCGGTTAAGTATCAGTAGATTGCCTATAGACATATACAATACGGGGTTAGTCATAATAGATGGACTTTTCAATCTCAATCACCTAAAATCTATGGTATGGTATTTAATAGCCATAAAGCCTATGGGCATAAAAGTACTAAAATAAAATCAAACAAACTTCCTGACCGAAACTTTTACAATATCCTACGTAGATAGTTATAATAAGGCCGAAAATAGACAAACCTTAAAATAACTTTAAACTTTCCAAAGGTGCCACCTACTACACCTACTCACTTCATTATTTTATAACAAGCTTCAATTATACGTTACCATTTTGGATGCCAGAAATATCTATTTGGGATAAATTAAGGTGCTGGAATAAAAATATATGTTATGAGTAAGGAGAGCCCCTAATTTTATACCAAAGCCTTTTACAACGTTCTCCAGAGACAATCTTACTGGGGCTAAAATTAAACATAAAATACCGCACCTTTCCATTTTATTATTTGACAGATAACGTTATGATGTGTCGTCCGTCACAGGTTTGTATTGTCTTGATTTGTTAGAAGCTTAAAAGTAATTGATGGATAATATATGTGCCGTTTTTTTAATTTTTCTTTGATTTTAGAGTTTCTTCATTTACTCGTGTTTTGTCAGCAGTCAAATACTCAATCCTTGACCAAACTTAAACAACATGTCATGGTCGGACAAAATCATAATTAGGCATAAATTACCTTAAAGTGTCACACCTTTTTCCAACAAGCTTCTATGTAGTTAATAACCTACACTACTCAAAATCATACTACCTACACTACTCATGATCTACCATGAAGTTCGCTCAAACCTTGCAAGTTGCAAGTTCACTCCGGTGAACTTAGACCAATTAGAACGCGCTAGGATTACCAAACTGCCGGTTAGTTCACAACGAGTTCAAATGAACCAAGTTACCGTAACTAGTACCGGAGTAGTTGCAGTGTTTACGGGGAAACAGTAGGTTTTGTTGTAAGTTAGGTTTGGCAAGATCTACTTAGAGTTTGGATACAAATAATTAAGAATCTTCTCGCGTTTATAAATAGACAATGACGTAAGGTTGTACGTATAATAAAATGTGCTGTCACAGGTTTATATTGTCATAATTTGTTTAAAGCGTGCTTTGCGGGGTAGGTTAATGAATACCCCAATAATAGTATCAGTGGAATAATGATCCGTAGCTTAATGGCCAAAATGGAACCCTTATAGATTCGTCATGTCTGTCTGTCTGTCTGTGTGTCTGTCCGCCAGTCTGTCACAGCCACTTCTTTCCGAAACTACGTACTATAAGTACAAAAAAAAATCTTAAAGTATCGCACCTTTTACGAACAAGCTTCTATTCTTTCTACTCGAAACCGTGATCTATTATCAAGTTCGCTCAAACCTTGCAAGTTGCAAACCCTCAACCCCTGAAGTTAGACCAATTAGAACGGGTTCAACTGAACCAAGTTACCGTAACAAGGGTTAAGTTGCAGTGTTTACGACGACCAGGTATTGTTATTAACTAGTTTTGGCAAGATTTCACCTGGAATTTGGAAACAGATACAATGAAACTTTTAATACGATAAGTGACTGAAATGACAGCCTGTTTTCTAAAATGTAAAAATAGCAAGCTTGATGGGAATTCTGTATTTTCCAAATGCAAGAACAAGAGGAGACTTGGCCAGTCTTGGTCTTAGTCTGCATCGATACACCTGATCTTGGTCTAGGTCTTGGTATTTCACTCCCAGCCTTGGTATTGTTCTAGGCTACTGGAAACAGTAGGATTTGTTACAAATTAAGTTAAGACCATAACCTCCTATTATTGGTTAATTGTAACAACTAACAAATTCATTACTTACCTACTTAAATATCTTACATTTTACGCAGTTCTTCATTTCAGAGAGCTCTTCGAAAATTCAATTAATATGGCATAATTAATATCGCAATAACTTTTATCGCATCTTAACCACTGATTTGTAATACAAAAAGGAATACTCAATCTCATAAATTCTCGTTGATTCATTGCTTAAAGCATAAAATTATGGTAAGTCTGTATTCGCAGTCATAATGGCGTGCGTTATTAATTTAATTAAAAAAGCAATTAATCTAGCACCATTCTAATTAAGTGACCTAAAAGGTCGACTAAGCTTGTTATGTAGGTTCATAAATTAATAATAGTAGTTGAATTATTTTATATTGGCTCGTTAAACTAACGAGCTAATTGGGTGGGGCTAGACCTAAATATTGGGCCTAATATGCCCCTATTAGTCTAGCATTTTAGGAGACAAAGGTTTTAGTCGTTACGCCTCATTGGATCGTAAATCGTGATTAAGGGAAGACAGCGTTTATGTAATATAACTTTTTGAATCCCTATTGATTTTTGACTCCAAGACAACTGATTCGTTAATTGTATATCTATATCGTTACAATAATGGCTATCACATTTTGAGACCCAGTAGAATTTTAAATAAAGAGTCGAAGAGCTGAGTGAAACACATTTCAAGTACTTAAAAAATTGTTGTCTGGTTAATACAGAGACTGCCATCAGGCCTACGTAACCCTTAGACTCTAAGGGTTCTAAGGCTAAGAGGGAAACCAGACAGATCGGATCATGGTTACATATTCCCATCTAACAGAACCAACGTCAGAAACTACTTGAATGTGCAGGTTTCCCCACGGTGCTTTCCCTCACTGCCGAACTAATGGCACAAATCCACACATAGATTTTCGAAAAATCCAGAGGTTTCGGCCCGGATTCGAACCTCTGTCTTCACGTATGTGAGGCGCGGTACCACTTCGCCACCATCGGTCTAAAATCGATATTGAAGACAACTAACAGTAATATTTCGTTGCAGAGATGTCGTCGTGCCGTGTGGCAGCGTGCGTGGCCGCTCTGGCCGCGGTGTCCTGCGCCCTACCGCCCGCCGTGCTCACGCTAGACCTCAACCGGCTCTACGGGCACCACTCTAAGAGATCTGGTGAGTTACCAAGCACTTTCAACTAACTTTAAACTTTCGGTGCGCGACTTGAACGTGCTTGGGCTAATGCAGATACATGCTGCAGCCGCATCGCAGCCGAAACGTCAAGCAGTAGGAACGTACTCAGGTACTTGTAAAAATAATAGCACGTTTAGTCCCGTTGTAATGTTTACTAAGTTCAACTACTTGTTGTACCATAAGAGAGAAACGAACCCGTGTAGTAGCGGGATAGAATGCAGAAAGTAGGTACTATCCGATTTTCATAACCCTTCCGTAGTATTACCGTTTTTTCAATTTGATAGGAAGGCAGATACGTTGACCGCCTATAAGATCCCATACCCTCCGCCCTAACTGAACTCTGGCTACCAAACTCACCGGCAGGCAGAAACAGTAGCACAACAATAACGAAGTGCTCCTTCACTGTGGTCTTCTGTAAGGTGGAGATACTTCCCCAGACGAGCGGCTCTTTTAAGTGTTGAAGTTCCACAACGCCCTTTGAGTAGTAGCCCCCATCTGGATGAGGTCTATTTTTAGCAGTGGATTTTAACAGGCTGAAGATGAAAGAGAGTAAGAGTTGGCTGAAAAATTATATGCTTGCGCTAAACCTCATACGTTCCAAAAGTTGAAACTAATCGAGAAAAACCATGTTAAATTCAACTCACTCTCTCTCAACTCTATGGTCACAACTCTTATAGATCTCTTGAGTTATGGAGTGTTTCCACCAGTATGGCACGAGAAGCAGTCCCTCCCACCACATGGGTGGTAAGGAAACCACAGGGTTTTAGTAGGAAGTGGGATGTTATCCCGAGCTCCACATGTGGCACGTTATGTGTTTCCCTGTGATGAAAAAAAGGGACCAGGTTCCGATATTTATTAAGCCGCCCACGTCTTCTTAACTTGAGTGTAGTGTAAACGTAGGAGTTTAGTGGGTAGTAAGATTCTAATCTTAAGCTCAGCTAGCCTGCAGTTATGACGTATTAAACGTGTTAAACGTTCCTGCAGAAGAAAACTTTAAGCAGGAGTATTTTATAAGGCGGTAGAAAATCATTTACACAAGAGCATTTTTATCGCAACATTTCGTTTAATACGATTTACGATCATTTTAGGCTTACCTACTAAATCTTAATATACATTTGCGGCAGTAACAATAAACTTTCACTTGACGAAAAACATAAACATCGGCTTTAGAAAAACAAGATGAAGAAAAGCCGTAACCGTAATATTTCCCGACATCTATTTTTCTCTACGCCCTTAGAATAATAAAAAGTTGCCGAACAATATTCCCATTTCTGTACATAAAATACGCGGTCTCAATTTCGTGAGAGAAAAACTGTAACAAGAAATTTCTTAAAACCGTACTTAAGGAAGTTTAAGCGATGGCCGCCCCCACATTTGGTAATGGTATGGCTTAGCTACATGCATTTGATGACTAAAATTTTTGCACTCAAGAGATAATTCACAGTTATCATTTTAATGTTGGTTATTAATGTTTTGGCCATGGAATAGCGCCATAGCAAAGTATTACCCCATCTCTTTGATCACTTACCGTGAGTACCGATATTGACTAGATCAACCGAGCAACGATTATGATCTGCCTCGAACCCAGAGTTATGGTTACAAATATGACGTCAAAACGAGTAAAAATTTCAAATATTCACGAAATATTCTGCCCAATTCCCGTTTGAATTTGGCAGAATATTTCGGGAATATTGCCTGCGAGGAAGGTTTAAAATTCCTCGCACATTCCGTCTGTCGCGGGTTGATTTTAAACTTGTCTAAAAGTTCACGCTGAAATAGTATCGCATGAACTTTCCGTACATTTTCTGCAACACGATTTAAATTTGCAACCCTGCATTCTAAATGTTTTCGTAAACTTTAGTAAGTCGTTGCAGATTCCAAGATGTTTCCCTTGATATTTAAATATCAACTTCTGTTGAATTTTTAAACGTGTTACAAGAATGTAAATGACTTGATAATATTATCAAGTTTATAATGAAATGATTTGACAATATTTTATTCAGCAATTTGATTCACTTAGTTAATTCTTTTGCACGTCAAAACTTTTTTTGCCCTACCATGTATGTAGGTACCTGGTCCCAAAATATCGCTTCATCATACTCTTAGATAAAGGATCCAATCAATCATTTCTGAAACATCAATACACTAGAACCCACGTAATTGAACAACGTAAGTAAGCATTAATCTCGTACAAAAACAAGAATGGACACTCTCTCTACTTTCTTAGTTGAAGATTAGGTCCTAATTCCGTGAGAGGACTTCTCAAGGGACTACCTCGAGGGAATCTCACAGGTTATTAGGATTTAAGACCTTTCACGTACTTGTGAGACTTAAGATGGTTATATGGTAAGAATCCTTCTTAATGTCTCAGGAAATTGGCACCTTAAAATATAATGACCGTACTATAAATGATGTAAACATGAAAAGATTGTGATTAGTTTCGGTATTTTCCGTCAAGTTCGTACTCCTCGTAAACTGATAACAGATGGCGTTGATCGACAGTTCTGATTGAGCTTAAGTCCGCATCACACTATTAAAATTATAAAGACTATAAATGGGTGGTCACAATAAAAGCAAACAATTTTTTTTCATGTGATTTTATGTGACTTCTAGTGCATACCTAGACCACACAGCATATTTCGCGCTAAATAACCTTATTTAGCCTCACTTCACAAAAGCTAGGTCGAACAAAATACATTTTATTTTGCAAACATGCCGTGGCATTTTCTTACCAAGTGGCAAATGCATGAAAATACTCGGATAGTAGAAATGTGAGTCGCATACAATTAGAGTGAGTAAGAAATACAGTCTACCGAAGTATACCTTATTGTTATGGTAATAAGGTCTAGAAGTGCAGACTGCAGATACAGTTTGTACATGGAATGACAAACGAGCTCGGCTCTTGACTGAATTAAAGCAAAATGGCGCGAGCGTAATGGAGTGGTACACTTGAGACACAGACTTTTGCCTCTAATGAGGGAATTCAGAACTCAGGGTGTTTGCAGCTTACAGAGGTTGTGTTCAGTGCCGTAAATAGCCTTATATGCGCCCGGTGCAAGCTCACAAAACTGCGCCCCTTTTTTTTTTACTTGAAAGTCGGTCATTTCTGCGCCCCTCCAGGGTCTGCGCCCTGTGCCTGGGCACCGTTGGCACCGCCCTATTTACGGCACTGGTTGTGTTTGGAAAATCTTGGTATGAACGATCCTGATAAAATTGGTATTGACTTCTGACAGGTACAATTTCCAGAACATTTCAACACTTTTAATTGTAAGACAGACAAGCTTATACGCAATACAATTTTTTTTCAAATGGATAGTACCAATTTTTACCTAGGGTACCTAGTGGTAAATATTGTGATCTTGTGAGGTATTAAGTTCATATTTTGTGACGTACAATAAATAAACGAAGTTGCCATTCCACATGACATGAGCAAAGTTGCGCTAGTTAATTATTGACCAACCACCGGATTATTTTATCCCTATCGGATTATTTATCCTCATTGAATTGAAACGTTGGAAAATAATCTGAGGAAAATACGTTGAGCTAATTTGATTAAATGGGCAATCCCCTATCCTTTTGAAGCAGAGATATATTTTTGTGTTGATTACCTTCTACAGAAATAACTTGTAGTTTACATTTATGGTTCGATACAACCTTGTAATAAAGATTATATTGGGTCCACTGATAATTGAGAAATTATTGGATTGGAAAGCATATTACCTACATATAGATTTAATAAGTCTTGATTTCCCGATCCAATAATTCTTATGGTAGAAATTTCTGCGAGAAGTGGAATACGATATCTATATTTGGAATACTTTCTTTGATTAGAATTATCGTGGCAAAAGTGTGTGACAAGTGTATTAGGTAAAAATAATACGCGTTAATTCACTGAGATAGCCTCAAATATCATTGCAATAGTAGAGGAACCCAAAACATTGCAGATGGCTCATATTGATTACTCAGAAAAACTTGTATTTCTTTCTTAAATACATCACAATATTTTCCCTACCTGACAAATGAACCCTAGCAGAGGCGGCCTTAGGGGGGGGCGAACCGGGCAATCGCCCGGGGCCTCGCGCTTGGGGGGGCCTCGCGCTTGGAGGGTCCGATCCCTCTCCAAGCGCGAGGCCCCACCAAGCGCGAGGCCCCTCCACGCGTTGAGCCATATAAGGTATCTCATCTCATGGTTGCGATCTTACGTTCAAAAAACAATACCTAAAATTGGAGTCATTTTTCGGGCGTCAACCTACCAAAGATGGTAATATATTCTTGAGGGCATTACAAACAATATTTGCACAGACAGTATAGCTGTAAACTCAGTCCGAACTGAGTGAGACAAGCTCGAACTTTTATCTATCTAGGCCTGCACAAAAATCCGGCTTGTAGGGAATTAATGATAACTTGAATCATAATTTTGTCTGCTTTTACTGGACTAAAACATCTCTGTATTTGTTCATTTTGTAAAACTTTCAATGTATAATAATATCGCCCGTTGTCGGAAGTTAGAGCTCCGCCTTGAGGTATTACAACTACTATCAATGCAATCAGTCTCCGCAGTCCAGCTTGTGGCGAGCTGTTGGTGTGTGGCGACACCACGGACCCGAGACCTCTTGGGGGAACTTTACCATCTCCTCCTCCACCTCTGGCTTGCCTTAATTGGCCGTCCAGAGTGGAGCGCAAGTAGGTGTCTTGGGGGCCTATCTAGTGCGAGGCAAGTCACCGTCTGTCAGGAGTAAGCTTGAGACATTTTGCATGGCAGACG
Organism: Nomophila noctuella; assembly: GCA_958496325.1. Classification (NCBI taxonomy): domain Eukaryota; kingdom Metazoa; phylum Arthropoda; class Insecta; order Lepidoptera; family Crambidae; genus Nomophila; species Nomophila noctuella. The sequence continues at coordinate 11,198,406 of OY292501.1, forward strand.
TCCGTTGTCTTATCCAATAGCTCAGTTGATCAAATTATCAAACTACACACAATATACCTGGTTTTCTTTTTTCTTGCAACAATTTTGTGTATGGACATTCATATGCAAAAATGAACCATTTATGAAATATTTTAATTTTATTGTTTTTTGTAAAAATCACTAGGTGGGAACTTAAAAAGTGACGAAGCAAAAAAGATACTCAAAATGTTTAAATTTTTATGCTTAATTATGCTTAACAAATGGTCTAATTACATATCCAAATCATTAAACGTGCAATAATAACACTATTTAACCGACTTCAAAAAAGGAGGAGGTTCTGAATTCGTCTGTATGTATAATATTTTTTTATTTTTTTATTATGTGTGTTCACCGATAATTTCGTCAATTATGGACGGATTTCAATTTTTTTTTTGTTGTATAGAGTTCAGTTCTGAGGTGGTCCCATTTTCACCAGTCCAGGATCTGATGATGGAATATAGGAGAAATCGAGGGCAACCACCGAAAATTGTATGCTCGTATGGTGTTTTTGTTACGTAATCATGTCTTACTCAGGTATATGCTTCAGGGTGTCAACATTTGATGCTGCTGTGCTGATGATGATGCTACACTACTCCTTAACGGTTAGGAGTTGGAAGGCAGAACTGCAATTGGTCGATAGAAACTATTTAGTAGTATGTAGGGCTTAAAAGTTGCTTGTGAGGTATGCTTGAATCAACATCTGATGCTACTGTGCTGATGATGGAGCTAGAGTACTCCTTAACGGTTAGGAGTTGGAAGGCAGAACTGCAATTGGTCTATAGAATGTATGATATGAAGGGCTAACGTGATACTTGTGTATATTACATCCAGACCCACGGCGACAAATCTCGCCGAGAAGTCTTGCTGGGCCTTCTCGCGAGAACAAGTAATTTATCCACAGTCTCATTTACTTTTAACAACAACTAAGTTCCTATTTATAGTTAAGTTCGCAACGCTTTAACACAACTAAAAATCATGATATAAACTGACTTTTTTAAAAAAAATCGTGAACACAAAAATAAACTAAAATATAAAAAATAATTCCTAATATCTATTACCTAATACTATATTTTTCCTAAACTATGTCAAAGTTATCTTAAACAAACTAACTGAACTGTCGGTGCCTGCCCAAAAAAGCAGAAGAGAAAAAGCACCGACTTCAGTTAGTTTGTTTAAGATTACTTTGACATAGTTTAGGAAAAATATAGTATTAGGTAATAGATATTAGGAATTATTTTTTATATTTTAGTTTATTTTTTACACACAGTGCTTCTGAATTCAAGAAACATAGAAAAAACATATTCGATTTACCAACATATTTGCTCTTATAACACAAAAATTCACTATGGCGATTTTTGTGCATATCATTAAAGAAAAATCTACATTTCCTAGGCTTTTAAATGAGGTATACAAACGTTCTAAATTCACTGTGTCTAATTTATAAGAACAATACTGTTGAAACTTGGTTCAACAGTATAGTTCTTGTCTAGTCGCACCCCCCCCCCCCGCCCCCTTACTCGCACTTGGCCGGCTATGTCCCTCTTTCACTGAAATAGTTCCAAAATGTCGACTTGCTTCCATAGTACAAGCTTCGAGCTTAGTTTGGGGCTAGGCAATTGGTGTGTTAGTCCAAGGCATTTTTTACCTATCAAACAATCACACCAACTTTCGCATCACATAGGTAGGTAGGTACTTTACTGTAGGGGCCTCGCAAAGATCTGTCGCCCGGGGCCTCGCAATGGGTAAGGCCGCCTCTGAACCCTAGACTTTGAGATTACTACATTTCAGTCTCGTGTATTTCATTTCCGCCAAAAATCTAGTCCATACATCAAATAGTCCATTAACTTATGAAGTATTCCAAACATTCGTCATGGAATTTGTATGATTTCCCTCGGGAGTACAACGACCTGTGCATCGTTGCTGTAAATTACTTGATTCCAAACATTATATAGTTTAGTTAGAATATCCCGGGTGAACCAACTTTGGAACTCGTTAGATAGATCCTTGTAGGTTCAATTGGCAGGTTGTATAGTTCATACACCTTATATACTGACTGATAATAATCGTTGTGTGAGATGAGCAATTTTAATCAAAATGTTGAGGAAATTTTATCACTAAAGTCGTAGTTTAAATATTTGTGTGCATGATCATTATGTATTGACTTTGGTTATGGTTTTCCTATGAGTCGGTTTTAGTGTAGATACCACTTTTTTGTACTAGGATAAAAAATGGGTCATATTTTATTTACCCTTCATTTCATTTTTTTTTAATAAGAAACTAAGTGGATAAGTAAGGTTAGTACATGACAATAAGAAACAGCCTGTGATTCCCCAAGTAACAAGACATGTTTCAGAAATAATACGTGCACACCAAAACGCATTATACCAAGAGCTGTGAGATAGTATTCACTAATTTGTCTTATATTTTTATGTATGTTAGATAATAAGGTATGTATCTATGGGCCTGCGTTGCCTGATGACAAATTAATAAATAAATAAATAAATAAAACTAATTATTCTTAGACCCCTACCGTCAAAGGGCTCGTCATATCCTTGACAAATCACCTCTTCTCACGATAATCACTCGACCCTAGTAACAGGTGAATCGCCCTCTTTATTACAACCCGTGAAATGTTCTCCACAGCTTTGTATTATACAGTATGCCTACTGTTGTTCTCAAAGCATTGTAGACACGCCTAATCCTCGGCACGAACGAGTGAAAACGGTGAAGAAATAAGCCTATAAATGCCTATATTTTTTCATAAAATATGTACATATTAACGAGAATATGGTTGTTTATTAAATATGGCATTTGAAAAGAGCAACGAGTTTCTTGCCGATTCTTCTCGGCAGTAACTGCTTTCCGAATCGGTGGTAGAGTCATTATTTTGTAGATTAATTTATAAGTGACGATTAATAAGTGCTTCTATGAAGCCTATGTTAATAAAGAATATTTTGAATTTGAATTTGAATTTATCTGTAACGTTTTCTATTACGCGGACTATAAATATTGCAATTTTGATGACTTATTACAGACCACTAAAATGTTTCAAATTCGTTTATAACTTGTGTAGATACAATGTGTACTTTAAGCAGTTTTATAGTTAAGAATGTTTTTTTACTTTGTACATATAAGGTAAACGTAAGTTGCCAAAAACGCCACCTTCGTAACAAATTTGAAATAAAAAGAAAGGCCTTAATTGTATCAACCTTTGTTTTTCATGGTCAATTAGACTATTTTATTTACAACCTAAGCAACATAATGTTTGGAAATATCTATCATTTTACTTTAGCCTTATCATCCCCTTCTTTAGGTTCTACAATATATCATAATATGAGATCGTTAACAACAAGATGTTTACAAGTTTGACATGACAACCAATTACTTGGAGTTCAAAGGTTGCAAAGAAAATATAACGATGAAAGTAAAATAAGAAATAGGTGTATTACAGTTTTGCAAAGATACCTATTAGGTATAAGATTCATATAAGTTGACCTTAGTGCGAAAATATTTTTTGGGACTCTACCTATGTGTAAATATGTGTATACCTATGACCTGCTATTTTACTATTGCAGAGTACTGCCACCCGTACGAGCCGTTCAAGTGTCCGGTGGATGGGAACTGCATCTCGATACAGTACCTCTGCGACGGTGCACCAGACTGCATCGACGGGTACGACGAAGACTCCAAACTGTGTACTGCAGGTAAATGATGCATTATGTGTTAATGCTCTTGACTTGACATAATGAACATACTTACATTAAAAAAAATTATACATACAGACGAATTGAGAACCTCCTCCTTTTTAACCGACTTCAAAAAAGGAAATAATATAAAATAATATAAATTTTTCTTTTATGTATGTTCACCGATATTTTCGTCAATTATGGACGGATTTCAAAAATTTTTTTTTGTTGTGTAGAGTTCATTTGAAGTCGGTTAAAAAGAAGACGATGTTTATAAATTCAACTCTTCGGCTGCGCAGTTAGGTAAGATAGATAATGGCACTCAGGGTACTAAAATGCGGAATAGTTTGTTTGTATGAGCGCGCTAATTTCAAGAACTACTGGTACGAATTGAAAAAGTATTTTTGTGTTGGATAGTCTATTTTCTTTAAGCTACCACTAGCTATAATATACCACTAGTCCACTATCTAATTTTGTTCAGAAACCGAAATCCACGGAGACGAAGTCGCGGGCGAACGCTAGTAGTCAATAATATCAGTTCCTACAAACAAAAATAATCGTTTTTACCGACATAATTGTCTATTTATTTGAGTACCCTGAGTGTCGCATCAATCAGACGCGGACTGTACCTATTGCAAGAAAGCTCGGTATTACTCTTTTTAATTGAGTTTAGTTAGCCCAAGGAATACCCGATTAAAAATAATGAAGTACCTATTGGAAAAACCATTTCAGATGCCTTTTAAATCAATCGTCTTTTTTCTCTTAAATGAAAATCTCTCTTAATAGAACCATCCTTTATTGAAGCTCTTATAGGTTTTTTTAATAGGCATTTTTCTGGAGATAGATATGCTACTATTATATCCGTGGGGTCGATAAAGCTATTCACAACCCCCTCTTGCTATTTGTGGGTCTGGTCCATACGCCTATCTCATAGGGGCGTTTAATCGGGATAAAAAGTATCCTATCCCGTAAGTCAGCCCAAACCCTGCCTGTAGGTATACCAAATTTGATCAAAATCCGTTCCGTAGAGTCATGGTGATTGACGGACAAACATTCAAACAAACAATCTTTCACATTTTTACATAATATTAGTAAATAAAGTAAGTTTTAATTTAACTACATAAAACAACTACAAAAAAGATAAATTCTAGGTAAGTGGAAAACGACGTTCAACAAGACATAGAAAAGTGCTGGAAAATACTGAAAAATAGGAAAGAATGTAGTGATAACAACGTTAAAGTTTCACACGAGACGTATTTTAGAGAGCAAGCGGTCAACGGTAAAAGAACTAACAAAAACTGAAGCTCCAACAAAATAGTGTAGAAATGTGAGAGAATAAAAATAAAACCCGGTGAAGTGAGAGTGCAGTATGGATTTACAGCGGATATCTTTGTAGTTTTATTCTTTTTCCACTTTTGTTCACTCACGGGTATAGTAAAACCACAGATCTGATTCCAGTTGTTCCACCGAAAATCCGGATTCACTCACAGATCTGATTCCAGTTGTCCGAATCCGGATTCACCACTTTTGTACAAGTTTCTGTTGTATGGTGAATCTTAGGTAAATAATGTGAAGAGTATAGAAAGTTTTTATTATGGTTTGTTTGGATGTTGCCATTCGATCCTGTTGCATGTATGGATCAAACTTTTTTAGAAGACCATTTAAGGATTGAGTGCCTTTTTCTTGAGGTAGAGTCATTTGATCCTTAAATGAAATAGGATCGATAGGTAGGCATGAAAAAAGAAAATTTCCTTTTTCAGCATTTTCTTAACTGTAACTTTTTTTTTAAAATCTGTGAATGAAACTATCTCAAAAAGTTATGAATGGTTGCCTACCAACGTTTTCTTGTCACTGTAACGGTTAATGTGCCCTTTAAAACCAATTTCAAAATTCCACTTTGTAGGTATGTACGTACATAATATGTATATGAGACAGGCCCGTTGGTCTAGTGGTCAGTTACCCTGGCTACAAAACCGAGGGTCGCGGGTTCGAATCCCGCTAGGGGCAAATGTTTGTGTGATGAACATCGGCATTTGTACTCGAGTCATGGATGTTTATAACCGTATTTAAGTATACTATCCGTTCCCTAGCTTCCATAGTACAAGCTTCGAGCTTAGTTTGGGGCTAGGCAATTGGTGTGTTCGTCCAAGGCATTTACTATTTATTTACTTTGTATAATTATGTTTTGTTTTCCCCTTTCCAGCCAAACGACCGCCAGTAGAGGAGACGGCGTCGTTCCTCCAATCTTTGCTGGCGTCGCACGGGCCCAACTACCTGGAGAAGCTGTTCGGGAGCAAGGCCCGAGACGCCCTGGAGCCACTCGGCGGCGTGGAGAAAGTCGCCATTGCTCTCTCAGGTGAGTTTGAGCACCATGAATAGACAGACGTCCTGTCAACGTAACATTGATTAACTCTGAGTAACTTGCTTAGTGCGTAATGTATCGTAGATACTTTAGCTTCAACACTTGTGTTCGTAGGAATGTTGTTCACCTACTTATAACAGACACAAAGGCCAATTAGTCCTAATAAAGTTAAAATAAAATACTTTACAAGACCATTTCTCCAGCGATGCAGATAAAAATGCAAAATGGATGTAAGGAGAGATTCGAAAAAATAACTTACTTTTCCAATCAGTGAACAGAGAACTTTTTTCTAAATGAAAAATGGCGGTTCGTTTACAAACACTATCAACGACAAACCAAGGCGGACAGCCTTAGTTTGTGAACCATTACTACAATTAAACCCCAATAAGGAAACTCCCAGCCAAAAATTAAACCGATTTGTATCGCACCGAAATACCTACGCTTAGTCGCATCAAACGATTTAAGTCTCTGATTAGTCATAAATATCTAATCGCACCTTATTCTAAAGCCCGCCCTTCATAGATAATTTGCATTTTATACCCGTCTGAAGAGCCCTTCAGTGGAGATTACAGATTTCAACAGTGGGTAGGCGTAATTTTATTTACCACCCTAATTCCAATTTGGGGGAATAACGAAATGGCCACCTGGATTCTGGATTTCCAATCCAATTCAGTAATTTGTTATGAGATAACGTTTTGTTTTCATTTAATCAACGTAGACGGATTTAGAACGTCAATCATCTTATAAGTCTGGATTTTGAGTTTGATGTCGTTGTAAATTTTGTTTTTACTAAAGATTTAAGTGCGTAGGTAGACATAGGATTATTACCTGTTCACGTGTTGAGGTATTTTTAAGATTATTATTCAATCTACCTAACACGATGCTTGCCTATACTTGATCTGACTACTGATGAGCTTGTTATGTTAGGTGCTCGTATGTTCATGTTGTAAGTACTAACATAAACTCAAATAGATTAGGCGTCTTTTAGTTAGTATGCTGAAACATGCTCTTAAAATCCTCCTATGTTATAGGCGCAATTCTAACTACATACCTACATATTTATTTATTTTATTAGTTTTTTTTTTTATAAAATTTTAAAACTATTCTTACAGGCATCAAGTACTACCTACATACTAATTACTAATTACTAAGCCTAATGCGACAAAAGATAGGTACTTAAAATACAATAAAAATGGCAATTTACATTAATTAATTGCTCAACTTAAGTACACACCCATTACACTATACTAATCGTACATACTGCGGATTCCCTCAAAGACCATGAAAAAAAAATGTTTTTTTTGTGGACCCGGTTTACTAATAAATAATAAATAAATAAATAAATGCCTTGGACTAACACACCAATTGCCTAGCCCCAAACTAAGCTCGAAGCTTGTACTTTGGAAGCTAGGGAACGGATAGACATACTTAAATACTTTTTATAAACATCCATGACTCGAGTACAAATGCCAATGTTCATCACACAAACATTTGCCCCTAGCGGGATTCGAACCCGCGACCCTTGGTTTTGTAGCCAGGGTCTCTAGCCACTCGACCAACGGGCCTGTCATAATATCATAATCCCATCTCAACTAACATCAAACCTCCAAATTCCAGAATCGCAAACCATCGAGGACTTCGGCGCGGCCCTCCACCTCATGCGGTCAGACCTGGAACACCTCCGCTCAGTCTTCATGGCGGTGGAGAACGGCGACCTCGGCATGCTCAAGTCGCTCGGGATCAAGGACTCGGAGCTCGGCGACGTCAAGTTCTTCCTCGAGAAGCTCGTCAACACCGGCTTCCTCGACTGAATAGCACCGGAGTCTGCCTCTGATTACTACCACGTTGTCCAGTTCGGCCCCATCAGCTCCTCCTTCTACAGCTACCTTCCTTACGACTCCATCAAATACCGGAGAAAATGAACCTCCCCTTCCACCGTACCCAGAGAGATTGTTGAATGCCTGAAGCCCCCGACAGACGTCTGTGAGAGTCCGTCTTTAGAACCCTGACTTCCGCAACCGGCCACGCGGATTCAGCCCCTAAAGGACGACTCTCACAGACGATTTTCATTTGAACCATTAGTTAGATAGACAAAAGTGTATTACTTTCGAATTACCCTAGGATATAGGTATATTTTTGTATTAAAAAGCTTCGTTAGAATACCAGCATCGTCAATTACACAAGTTGTGTCAGGGTTTACTCGCGTCGCATCGCTCGAGTGCTCGAAGACTGCAAGTTTGTTTGGAGAAGATGGGAAGCACTCGACCGGTGTCCCTGATACGACCTGCCGTAGCCTGAGTGAGAGTGATTGCTTTGAATGTCGCCCCCATAACCCTTTTCTAAACTATTACGTCAGAGGCGACTCCATCGACACGCGTCCATTCTAAGCGAGATATAAAGCTAAGTCGGTTGATTTCATTCGATTGAAAAAAAAATGTCCTTAGATTAATTATAAGAATCGTTGAAAGAATGCATGCGCTTTATATCTGGCTTTTGGAAAAATCCAGAATAGGACCATGGATACATATCATTTTAAAATTAGATCGTAGGATAAAAATACATATCATAATTCGTAATCAGTAGTGGATAAAAACAATTATTTTAATATGATCGGTATTGTAGAGTTTTATGGAACATTTTATAGGTCTGTTTCGTAGGAACTTTTGCAATCATGAAAGCAAAATTTTAAAGCATGTCGGTGCTGCACTTGAATCCACATACATATCAAAATTATGTGATTAATATAATAGATTAGATATTGTGTGTTATTTATAATAGAATTATAATGTAGTTGCAGAATCAACTAAGTAGTTAGTTATACCTTACTAATTCTATCTTTCGTCTATACGATTTGTCATGTATTATTTTTAACTGTCCTTTATTGGTGTTGTAGTATAAAACTTTTGTCAAATGCGGGCTAAAAAGACAACGAATTACTATACCTACCTTCTAAAAACGTGTTTACGACACATATTTCATGTTTCAATAATTGATTGAACAAACAAACACAATTTATGATGCTTATAAATATAGAAAAAGATGAAATCTTTGTGAAATGAAGAGTTGTATTGATGAAAACGTCGGAAGATATATTTTGAGTCGTTACGATAAGAATAGTATGCTAAAATTAAATACAAGACCAGTGCTTTTGTTTTTTTAAATATTCAAAATACCGAAAGTGACCTGTAATTATGGAATTTGAGGTTCAATATATGCTTCGTAAGCAGGCAGGAGCAACCAACCTTTTTTTCTTCAAAGTGAGCCCAAGTAAAATATGCAAGAAAAGACAGGCAATGACCCGCTAACCCACCAATCTAACCCACTGGTAGGTGAAGGGGTAACTCCAAATGAAAAGACTACGGTTGAAATTATGGTAACATACGGAGAGGAGTACGATAAAATTACGATTATGAGAGAGCTCCGAATTTTTTGAATTAATCTTGGATGGTGCTTTAATAACTTTGCAAGGAAAAAACGGCTTCAAGCAGGTAAAATTTATGTTACGAAATATCTATTAAATTGTTAAAGCTACAGCCTGTATTTGCCAGAAGTTGTATGGCCCAAGGCCCATGGTATAACTAGTATTTCCAACGCCAAATTCTGAACCTATAGCAAAGTCTATCTCCGTTATAAAATATTTATTATATAGCTGTTTATAAATTTACTATTTTATCTATATGTAGATAGTATGTAAGATAATAATAGGGACAGTATACAACTCGTTTATAATTTTAACTTGCGTCAGATATTAAACTAGACCATTTTCAATATCTGCAAAGCAATCTTCGAGCTGTTAGTTGATAATGTGTTTCAACTATGTGTAAAATAAAGCTTATCTTGAATGACAAATCAATAAATGAATCATCTTGAAATTGAGTTTTATTTCAAAATCCTTAAATCTTTTATTAAGGGGCCTACCACAGGGGAAAATTACTGTTTATTTTATACTACAGGGGTGCAAACGTGCACGAGGGTCACCTGATTGTACCTAAGTGTCACCGCCCCCCACCGCCCATAAGCACCCGAAACCCCAGTTTGGTCCACTTCCGTAACTGTTCTTTCGTAACCAGCTACGAAAACGGAAATAAAATGACGTTTTCGTAGCCAAGTTTCGTAACCAGCTACGAAAGTAGACTTTTTTTCCATTTTCGTAGCTGGTTGTTAATTAAGAATATTTTGGTCACTTTCGTAGCTGTCTCTCGCAACCAGTTAGTGAAATGAAAACCAATTAAAAAAATCTAATTTTACATGATTTTAAATAAAGAAAAGGAAGAAAAACAACATGCCCTATACTAAATATGAAGCGAAAATCCCTTCACATCGCATAGTAAACTTAGTAACCAACGTAAGTCACGTCCATAAAAATACTGCCACAGTTTGCTAGCGTCGGGGCATATCTAAATGTATGCCAGTAACGTGAAATTAATTTAAAATTAAAAACACAACTTACTATTATCGCACCTTTATTAAAAAGAAAGAAAACAATATTCTTTCTCCTTCCTATTGGAACCTTATTGGTTTACCATTGCTTTCTAAATTATTATAACAAAAATATCCATATTAAATAAAATATTTACTCAATGACATTATACTTAACACTTTCGCTTGGCATTACAAATTTAATAGGTTAACCTTTTAAAACTAAACACGGTTACACATAAAATATCCATCCAATGAAACAGATCAACTACAATATAATTATACATAAAGCCAAATGAATAGAAACAAAAAATAATATTGCTTACTCTACCTATATTTATGTACACTTAATGTTCAGCTATCATTATAGTAAGATCTTCATCAAAAATCATTTAGGTAATAATAATAATACCCTCCGGCCGTATTCGGCCATGGCGGCCGATCTAACGATCAGCCAGGTACGCAGGATATATTATAGTGCACGAGTGAGTGCGCAAGCACAGTTGCACTCCCTATTCCCTCACTCTCATAATTCGGTGGGACAGCAGTCTGACACGACCGCAGTGCCGAAACTAGGGCGGTGCCAACGGTGCCCAGGCACAGGGCGCAGACCCTGCAGGAGCGCAGAAATGACCATACGGCACTGCACGACCGTAGAGAGATCGGGCGCAGGACCAACGGCTTAACGTGCCTTCCGAAGCATGTAGGTAGTACCAATAAGGAAAAACAATTTTACTCATAGAAAGACATATCAGTCACAAAACACAAATTTATAACTTTTATGAGTAACATATGTTTCTACTTCTCATCTATTGTTACATTGTATTAATTATGTCTGGGAGATTGTACAATAATGGAAATCAATACCTGCATCTTAAAATAATATTACACAAAGTAACACCTACTTTTACAATATCTGTACGACCTTACACATTAGTCTCATGCATCATATTCCATAACATAGACCACGTATTATTAAAAAAAAGTAAGGACCTACACGCACACACTCTCTCAATAGGAAGCCATTGCGACCTGCCATTACGCTGTCTGGCATCTTTTGTGACAATCATGTGTGCTGTTAGACAGTGTAAAAATAATACAACACTACGACAAAAATGCCAAGGAATTACCTTTCACAGGTAAGATAACTCATTACATGTTCATTTTAAAACGTCACTACACGTCATTTGCCGGTGACATTGACATAACGCACACACATGCAGCAAAAATTTGTGGGTCAGTACCGCAGTGTTGAGTCCTTACTTTTTCTAAACTAGTCCGAGCATAAGACAGGGAAACGTACAAAATATTTACTTAAGAACACATAGTTCTGACAATTATAAATGCATACTACATCATAGTAATGTTTTATCACTTTTTGCTACGTTTTCTGTTTTTCTCCCTAATCATGTCCTCTTCATCCATCTTGTTATAATGTGAATGGATATGAGCAAGCAATTTCTTTTCTCTTGAAAACTTTTCATTGCACATATTACATGAATATTTATCTTTATCTTTACTGTCTGTATTTCCTTTCGATTGGGGAGTCGATGTTGATATTTGAGACTCTTGTATTATATTATCAGTCGGAAGAACGTAAGACGGTTGTAGTAATGGGTCTACATTAATGAATGTAAAGAAAGCATCTTTGGGTCTAACTGCATCTTCTAAAGTCACATTGAATGGCTGCCTCGATTCATGTGAATCTTCCTTGACTTCATGTTTGGATCTTTTTTGCCTTTTTTTCTGTGGTTCTTCCATGGGAGGTTGAGGCTTCGTTGATATTAATAACTTACTAGGATTGCCTGTTTGCACAATTGTATATGACTGTTTCTTCATAGCTGGTGTAGTGAATGTTGGCTCAGGAACGGGTGTAGGTGGGGTTGGATACATGCTAGAGTGGTGTGGTACTGTTGAAAACAGACCAACAGGATATGGCTGTTCTTTAGGTCTACTTTGAACATCTTCAGGTTGCTCAGATGTATTTTCTAAATCAATAACATCAGAATCAAAGTCTTTTCTTTTACTTGATGAACCACCATTCTTCCCATGCTTAGAGTCTGTGGACTTTATTGTTTCCTCATTTTTCCTCTTTTTCGACGATTTGGTACTTGTGTCGTTTTCCTCTGCTGCAGAAGCATTAGGTTCTTCAACTAAATGAAAAGTATTGTTTGGCCCTGGAACTAATTTATATCTTGAATTTAGGCTTGGAATAATAGGTAATTGTAATGAAGGTGCAGGTGGAGTTTCTACAGGTGCAGGTGGTTTTTCTGGTGGTTCTTCAATTGGAGCAACTGCCATCCCTATTATTGGATTATTTTCATCACGCTTTACTTTACTGGCAGGACCAATTTTAGGCTTTGGCTTCACTTCTGGCTTCTTAGCTTCTATCTCAGTTTTTGCAGTCTTATCCTCTACGGATTGCCCAAGCTCTCCATCTTCTTTAGTATTAATGTATTTAACCACAGAAGCTCGAGGTGGGTCGGGTCTTATAATATTTTTCGTGAAATCTATTTTTGGGACACCTCCAGACTTGGAACATCCATGAGACATAACAACGTCTTTCTTCAAAAAGTTTCTGTTACACAATTTGCATTGGAATAAAATCCCAACACCATTAACTTTTATTGTACTGACATGATCCATAATATTAAAAGGTTTAGGAGTTTCATCTGGCTTGGGATCATCTTTTTTAACAGTGTGTGGAGTTGGAGGTGTTGTTTCAATTTCAAGATCACTGGAACACTCTTCTTCAGAACTTGATATTTTAACCACTTTCTTTTTCCTATTACTACTACCAGCAGCCTTATCCTCTTCCTTTTCTTTTGTATCATCTTTCTGTTTTTTAGATTTACTTATATTTCTCTTGTAGTCTGGTAGGCCATCAAGCAATGCTTCAGGGTTCTGTGACCTTGAAGTTCTTTTAGGTATAAACTTCTCATCATATTTATCTAAAGAAGCTTTTAATTGTTTTAAAGACATATCTTTATCATCATCTGGCTCACTTTTATCTTCAGAAATAACTTTAGACTGTTTTTTATGTGTTGTAGGGGGCTTTTTTTCTTTCTTCACAGCTGTATCACCTTCATCAGGCAATGGTTTCAGGGGTATATCTTTGATACCCTCCATGGCTTTCTGTATCAAAGCATTACAAATATCATCATTGGATATATTAGATTTATTCAATTTCTCTTCCCAAAGTGTTCTAGTCTTTGTTTTAGTGACTTGATGATTTTTTCGTCCCAAAGCAGTATTTAAGCTTTCCTGTGTTTTGATGCACTTTTGTATAAACTCATACAACTCTTCAACTTTTGCTGAGCATCTAAAGCAGATCTTGTGAGGCAAGTCATCATTTTCTGCAATCTGAAAGTAAAACATAAAATAGTGGGTCAATAAGCAAAAGACACAATAGAATAATACTACATAGTAATTACCAATCAAAAACCTAAGAAAGCATGTCCTGTATCCTTATGTAGCTAACTGGGTAATATCAGTAAGTGATTCAACAAGTATGCTGTGCTTGTATTGAATTACTTGTTTTGAAGACCTAAAGGATAACATGCGTGGATTTAGATTAGTTCATGAAAAAAGACAGTTAAGTAAAAATTATATGTTAGTTTATGATCTGAAAGATGAAAAACTAGGTGCAATTTCGATCATAGATTTGCATAGTATTATTTGTATCAGTGAATAATTAAAAGCTGCTCAACTCACCTTAAACGGCATCACTTCATCTATTTTCTTAGCCGTTACCTTATCAGCGTCAAATATGTTTAGGAAAGGTCCATCTTTAGATTCGCAAAGTCTACATACTTTCATGAAAACAGCTTGGGTGGCTGAGCTTATTGCTGCAGCTATCAGATCCAAATCGTTTAGAGCTGGTTCTGAGACAGTCGGTGCTGGCTTCGATACCTTAGATTTTGCCTTTTTCTTCCCCATTTTCTTTTATTTAGTGAATGAGACAAAAAGAAAATGACCCACTAATTGCAATGGCACTTCGTCTTCTTTTCAGATGAATTGTGTGATACTATCTTAGCACTTAAATAACATTTTATTAAATTAACATCTGCTTTTATTTTCCTCTTATGGAAATCACTAGTTTATCACATGGAAATCAAACTTTTATCGAGAAAAATCAAACACGAAACATGGCTGAAGAATACAACAACATGACAGAACAGATGAGTGATGACAGTTTTGGTGTCTGTTGGTTGGTAGTAGAAACTGGAAAAAAAATTTTCAAAGCAAGCAAAGGGAGCTGGGTTTATACAGCCATCGTCTATGAAAAATATATTTTTGGTATCTTTTATTCCTGAGAACAAGCAAAGAGAGCTAAACCTATACAGCCGTCTTCTGTAAGAATCTTTGATTTGATTTTTTTGTAAGTTTCCTAGATATTTCTCATTAGCTTGTTTCCCATCCAGTTCGCGATTTCTTTTCGTATAACAATTGAGTCCATCGACCTCAATCAACCTCCCCTATCCGATCTCCAATACGTACCAACTTGCGCTATATTGGAGATAAGATGAGAAACATAATGGGCTATTTCACTATTATAAATATAAATATAAAATATAAACTATAAAGCGGATTGCCGAAAGATATAAAATTAAAGAACAATGCTCAAAATAGCTCTGGCGTGTATCGTGATGTGAACTATACCAAAAAAAAGTAGATTTTTTTCTTAGTTAATTATCATCAAAAAAATTTTTTTTTACAAGCTGGATAAAAAAACGCGATTTTATGTATTTTTGCCCAAAACGACGTTCCAATGCTAAAAAATATGACTCTGAAGTAAACACATAGACAATCTATGTCCCGTTTCACAGATTATGAATAACACGTTCGGTCTAAAGTCGTGAATAAAAGTTAAAAATAATTTTGAATTAGGTTTCTAGCTTTACATTATAAATTAATCTGCTATTTTATTTTACTTACAATCAACTATTGAAATAAAAATAAGTAAAGAGTTCAAATGCTACGTGAATAAGTACGTAGAAACGAACTGTTTTAAAAAGACGAGACAAACTGTCATTGTCAATTTGACATTTGTTTGTTTGACCTTGGCCTCTGTCGAAAACTAATGCCTACTTTATTTAACTCGATTATTTGATAATTTCATTTCGCACCTTCTTATACGGAAGTTATGATCATTTATTTTAATATAAATCATCATGTAATGTTCCATTAGAGTAATACTACAATTTATTGTTTGTGAAGTTTGAATAGATGGCCGGCTGACATAACCTCATCACTTATTTTAAATAATATGTTTTCCGGGACCCTACTTGGGAATCTTCTTAATAGAAAGCTTTTTATTTTGTTGATACCAATGATGATTGTTTACAACAATAATTAGATTAATACATGTGTTTCCGTTAAAAAGTTTTCTTGTATGGGGCTATGAGCATTGTTCTTTCATGAATGGCAACATTACTTAGTTCTTCGTGGCCGCCATCTTGAAATTTAGTATTGTGCCAGTCGGGGGGGCGGTGACATTATTTTACCCGTCATCGTCATAATTTTGTGATCTTGTTTTATAAAACGCGAAAAGAAGTGTCGTTTTGCTGTGTAAATAGTTTATGTCAGGACTGAACGTGAGGATGGCGGGTCAGACTATAAACGATAGATTCCTGGCCGCTCGGCACAGTATCGCCGGCCAAGGATTAGCAAAATCAGTATGCAAAGCTACCACCGAAGAAATGATTGCCCCCAAAAAGAAACATTTAGATTGTGAGTATTGTTATGATTTAGCTTAAGTCGTAAAATCCGCTTTATCGTTACTAGTGGGCCGATATTCGTATTGCCAATGGTGACAGTCTAATGGTCGATATCTATCGTGAGTAGGTACTTATCCGTTGGCTCATTCACTCAAGTTCAGTCTGTTCAGCGAACGTCACAACATTTCTCTGGTAGTATCATCAAAACATGTAATTGTGTGTCCAATTAATTTATGTGTCGAAACATTTTTACATAATTGTGTCTCACGGTTCCACAATGCAACTTGACACAGTTTCGCTATTATGTCATGTGAAAGAACCGGGGGGATGACATGTAAGCGTGTAACTGTCGGTATGAGTAAAAACTTGATTGTTGCTATTGGTTTTATGTAAGAAGCAACATTTGATCATTACAGGCTGAACACATAATACCAGCATTGTATTATATTGCCACTTTGACTGGTGGTCAATTTAAAAAGTTTGATCTACCCACCTCCAAAGTGTTGTCAAGCCTCCACATCAATGTGAGACTACCCAGATGAAAGTATAATACCCCTTTTGCATTTTATGAATAAAGAACACCATGAGTTTTACTTTTTATTGTATTAGATACCCTCATAGTTGTAGTGAAATAAAGAGTACAACTCTTATATTAAGTTAGTTACACCTACCTTGTTCCAACTAGACAACTGCCAAAGTGTATTGTAATGTGATTGTAACCATCAGATAGGAATTATTCCAGCACATTCTGATAAGTATAAGTTATATTCATAAAAATATAATATCTTGCCCAATTGTACCTGCTATAGGAATTGTTTGTCATAACTAAATTAGTATATTGAACATAAAACTATGCTGTTTGTATTACACTACCAATACACAAGTATATTATCAAGTAAACTTAAAATAATGGTAATACACTAACATTATTTTAATTCATCCTAATACCTAAACTAGGTACAACTGTTCCACAACTTAACCCAAAATATTCTTTATTAAATTAGGCTTAATAGAAGCACTTATAAACCATCAGAAAATTACAAAATGATGACTACCTACCACCAATTCAGACAAAAATATAACACCTGTAAGTTAGTTATAGTTTCTGTCACTTTTGTCTAACAGAACTTCCTTAACATCAACTACCTTAATATGGATGTACTAGCGGCTGCCGATTTCTAATAGCCTAAATCCTTCCTCGTCAAATGAACTATCCAAAACAAAATTATTTTTTCAAATCGGTTTAGTAGTTCCTGCGATGAGTGTGTTCAAACAAACAAACATACAAACAAACTCTTCAGCTTTATATATTAGGATAGATGATTTCAATATGTTGGTATTAATAAGTAATTGCAGTAAAATGTTTGTTAGGGGATGCATAAATTGTGTCTGATTGCAGTGCATTGATAAGGAGACAGGGCTACTTCCTGTGTTATCACAATGTGATATAATCCTACAAAGGATGTTCGATTGTTGGCTATTGTATGTTAAAATTACCATAATCTAAAAATATATAAAATATTTATTCAGGCACAGTCCATCTAAATTTTGAATGGCGAGGTATCAATACTTTACTTTCAGATTAACTATAAAAGAGGACATTTCTGAATAAGAGTAGTAGTAATACCTACTATTTTCTAAATTACAATATGCTATTGGCTGTGTTAAACCTATTTCAGTTTTGCTCACTTCTATGAGAATCCAGAAGTTTTCCAAATAATTCTCTAAGAATAAAGCACCAATTGTCTAGTACTTTAAAAAGTAGGCGGACAGACAGACAGACATGACGAATCTATAAGGGTTCCGTTTTTTGCCTTTAGGCTACTGAACCCTAAAACCGTTGGTCGTCTTACCTTAGTAACATACGTCTCGTGAAAATCCCACCATAAAACTACAAAGATTTATCTGGAAGTGTGGGTTGTACGTGTCGCCAACCCGTGACGTCAGACGCATGGTGGAACAGCTGGGTGACGCAACAACGTCCACCATGCCTCGCGTCAACGTAATTATTACGCGTATAGGTGTTGTTATGATTACCGAGACGGTTTTAGCACTACACGCGTGCTATGTTCACGAGTATTTGTAGATTAGATTATTGTACTTATTAGGGTTTTTCTTTATGGAGAGCAGGCAGGGAGTTTTTTTATTCATATTCAATACGATCTAACGTCTGGATGGTGAAGTGGTTTGAGTACCGGGCTGTGGTCTAGAGGTCCTGTTCAATTTCTGGGTCGGGCAAAATTCGTGTCGATTCTTCTGAACACAGCCCGGGTATCTTTGTAACGAAAACATGATTTCAAATGATGGAGGCCTTTGCCTTGCAGTCTGACATTAATAGGCTGATAATACTTTAATTGTTCAATACGATACTCTTGTCTGTCTGTCTGTTACGATTTTGATGAAATTTGGCACAGGCAATCTTTAGATCCTGAGAAAGAACGTAGGCTTTATTGCGAAAAAAGGGATCTGAAATCCACGCAGACGAAGTCGCAGGCGGCCGCTGGTTTTCCATAAACTAGGTAGGTAATTAATTTAACGTAGGAAGGAAATATCGACCACGAAAATGTTTACGGAAATATCACCTCGCACGGGTTACCAATAATAAATTTATCCCGTGACCCAAGCTCGTCGCTGATACAATCAGTAAAATTGAACTTTGATTCAGTGGATACCTTCCTTAAATGGTTGATTCGTGATCCATCTTTTGAGCACAGTTGAGACTTGAGAACAAAATGTTCTGGCACGTGACAGCACTCGAAAACTATCCGAAAGGAATCCCATCTTCTGGTAACTTCAATATTGGTCCGTATAAATTTTATGCCCGAAGATAATACGCTTGAACTGTCTGGTTGAAGATAAGGGTCCTGGAAACTTATTTTGTAAATCCCTTGCACGTTATAGACTCCGATTCGGGAGGGGTGCATTGAATGGTTACCTTTAATATAATTTACTAGCGGCTGCCCGCGACTCCGTCCGTGTGAAATTCGTTTCCAATAGCCTATAACCTTCCTCATCAAATGGGATATCCAATACAAAATTAATTTTTCAAATCGAACCTATAGTTCCTAATATAAGCGTGTTCAAACAAACATACAAACTCCATCTTTATTTTATTGGTATAGGTAGATGGCGACGATTTTTCGCCAATACCAAAAAGATCTTGGAGCGATAACTGACACTCGTGAATATAGTAGGAGAGAATCGGAACAATCGGGTATCTAAAGCGTATTCAAGTGAAATGTAGGCTTCCCAAAATACCACCCACGCCAATCTGGCCTCGTTCCAATACCTACTTACTTCATCCCCTTTGCATGAGTCTGCTTAACGTTAAGATTTTATGCGATCTTTTAAGTGTGACTTAGCAAATTCACTATGATTCTAAGTAACTTCAACTTTTTCGCAATCACGTTACTAATTTATTCGAGGAAACAGGCCTCAGCCATTAAGTAACTGCTACAGACAGATTACCTCGTAACTTTTTACACTGAATTATGTCGCTCCGTGATTGAATAACACATTTGTAATTTATATGTTGTACGTACATCTGGTTTAAAAGATAACATTGCAACAATTTACAGGCTATCTGCCTGCCATATCCTCTCATGTAACCAGAGGCGTATGCTTTGTTGCCTATAGTAACAGTAAAGCGTAGGTAATTTTCCGATTCAATCAATAGACTGCTCAAATATGAACAATTAAAAACTGAATTTCGGCACAGATGTGGAAAAAATGTTGGAGGAAAAAGAGCAATATTATACTGTTTTTCAAAGCATTCAACATTGGTCGTTACTAAACGATAATGTTATTTCCGAAGAAAAGGGGAAGATCGATATCATTTAGAAGGGTGGTGACTGACCTGACCTAGCGCAAAAAGTAGTAAACTTTTGCGTATCATTCTTTTGAGTATGACTGGGTGAAAATACAATGTATTCTGAATTAAATTCGTGGATACGAAAAAACCTGCGTGCATCGCAATTCATAGGTAGGTTAATTTGATCATAAGATGATTATTAGAGCATATTGAAAATAATAAATTTTTCATGAAACACCTAATCATAGTTTTATTAAGCTGTTGAGGATAATGATAAAATGTGATCATCATCTATATTTTTAGAGATTCACCCAACTTAGACCGGCGCTTTGGACCAAGCTCATAGAAAACGGTACCTAACAAAAGAATCATAATCGTAACAACCGAGTTCCTTTTTATAATCACCACTGACTTTCGAAGCGTAAAAAAGTACCGTCGTGAGTAGTGTGACGTGAACCGAATATGATGAATCAGCATGCGTCTTCTCGAGAGGTTTTTTTTGTATGACCTTGACCCAATTTCACCATTTATCAGTTAGAGTTAGAGGAAAGTTTTTGTGTAAAATATGTATTTGCATAATGTATAAGAGAAACAGGGTCTTTTACCTATTAGAGGCCCTGGGCACATGGGCCTTTAAACGACTGGTTTGGTAATCATGGGGATCTCAGACCCTTGTCTGGAGGACCCTATCGATCGCGAGGACCTGGGCATGTGCCCATTGTGCCCAGTGGGAAAGAGGGGTTTGTAGATCTCTAATCTATATAGTAGTATATATATAAAAATGAATTGCTGTTCGTTAGTCTCGCTAAAACTCGAGAACGGCAGAACGGATTTATCTTATCTTGGTCTTGAATTATTCGTGGAGGTCTAGGAAAGGTTTAAACGGTGAGAAAAATTCAATTTCGAAATTCGAATTGGTCCCGTAGGACCGGACGGGACGCGGACGAAATCGCGGGCGGAAGGCTAGTATTCTATAAAAATGAAACTTCTTGAAACCTTTCTCTGCGAGATTTAGTATGTATACCTTACTGCCAGCTTACAGAGTAAATTACGTGCAGAATTCCAGCAGTACCTGATACCCTTCTTAGAATCTCGTGATAAACGCCTACGTGATATATACTGAAAATGTGCCGGTCTAAAAATAGTCTCCTTTCTAGCGCGAATATTAAGCGGACTCTTATGTTTGCATCCTTGACCGTAGATCGAAAATAGCATCAGAAGATGTTGTACAACAGCGTTGTCCTTATAACTTCACTAGCGCCCCGTCATGCGGTTTCACCCGCGTCCCGGGGGAACTACTTCCCGTACCGGGATAAAATATAGCCTATGTTACTCTGGGTGAATGTAGCTTTCCAACAGTGAAAGAATTTTTCAAATCTGCCAAGTAGTTTCGGAGCCTATTCAATTCATACAAACAAACAAACAAACAAAAAATCAAACCTTTCCTCTTTATAATATTTGTATAGATAAGACCCTGTTGCCCTCTCCGTTAAGTCACGGGAAGGATTATTAAGTTAACATAGCTTTAACGAAACTTACAAGTATGTAGGTAAATTAGTTATTCGTTATAAAGTTATTGTGGAAATAGATTCCATGTCATTCCATTCTATTACCAAAATACGATCTCTTCATAGCTTCATGGATATTATTATGATGAAGAGATCGTTTTTTGGCAATTTATGCCAAAGTCACCTGACTGCAAGATTTATTGATAAAGATAATACCTAGGTACTTGTTAATAAGGCCATTGATCAAGTCAATCTATTGTAATAAGTACGTACAAGCACTACTAACTCTTAAATTAAACAGCATTTAAACTCCTCATCAGGCAGTTAATTATGTTAATTTGTTAAATTAAGTAGCAGTTACATTTCAGTAATGACGTCTGATGATCTCATTTTACAAGTCCTGAGCTTGTTTTATTGTAATTTTAATCATAATGATCACGAAACCTGTAATGAAAAGGGACCTTTATGCTAGCCCTATAAAGAAAGTTAGAAATAGGTAATATCTCACGTCGTACAAAATGACAAGTGGAAATGTTTATTCTCCTGTTGTGACTACGTATTTTTCAATTCTGACATGTAAGGGCGTAAAGTGAAGTGAGAAGGGAAGAAAACCTAAATATTATATTACAATTCTATTTTGAGGTCAGGTCTTGTTAAATAGTAATGTTGCGATTCTTTTTATCTGTCAAAGTTCTTGAACTTGTGGCCGCAAATGCTTGAGCTGGTGTACAATAACACGCATAGAATCAAATCTTTATGCCTTCCCCATACTTCGACCCGCTCGGACAGACCCTGTAATGTGAAGCGACAGTCACTTCACATCGCGTAGTAACCTTAGTAACCGACATACACCACGTCAATAAAAAATAATGTCACAGATTTTTGGTTTCGGGGCATACTAACGAAAAAAAACCTATGGGAACACATGAAAAACTTACTTTATTTCTAAACACGATACACAGAACTTGTTCAAACTTTAGTTCATCAGTAATCAGATTTAATCATGTCACATCCCATTGATTGCAGTAATTATAGGCTTCCTAGTATTACGAGTAGCTTGTCACCGTGTAATGCATTTTCAAGCTGAAGTAATTAATTCGTTGTAAATTGTCAGCTGTTTTATTGTAAAAAAACTAGTTTTACACCCATTGGGTAACTTGTAACATTGGATAGTGGTAACGGAAAAACGTTTTTTATTAAAATCTAACGACTCGCTCCTTCTACGCACGGCATTGTTTTTCTACAATGTTATGCATGTATTATACACATAAACTTTCTTCATAAATCACTTTATTTAACTATGAGACACTTTATTAATTATGAGTATTCATGAAAATTAACTTGCGCATCGCATGAACGAAACGAACGAACGAAGTCGCCTGTCCTGTGTACTGACAGTACTTGCAAAATTAGTTGGCCCGCATAAAGTTAAGATTCGATACACTTATTCCTAAATATATACGTATAGTCCTGTTACTTCCTTGACCTTGTCGTCATTCCCGTATGATTTAAAACGGAGCAATTTAATCTGAGCCATATAAAAGCGTCTGCGCAGCCACTATTGTACGACTAAAGCTGAGACTCTACCAAAGCGGAGACTCTACCGAAGCGGAGTTGTGTGAAGCGGAACTGGCATGTGTCGTGACAGTCGTAAGCAGCCAATAGGGTTTTGGATCAAAATTGTGACCACTTTGGAAATGAAATCCTATTGGCTACTCTCGGCACATCTCCGCTCCTCTATCACATCTGGGCTTTGGTGGAGTCTCACATAATATTAGTCCGGCCAACATGTTTAGCACTCACTGTGCTATAAATAAATAAAATTATAAATTCATTGGACTAACACAAAGCTCTAAGCTTGTATTATGGATGCTAGGGCACCTAAAGACATATGTACTTAAATACATATATTATATATAAAACATCCATGACTCGAGAACACATGCCGATAATCATCAAACAAAAATTTGCCCCTAGCGGGATTCGAACCCGCGGCCCCCGGTTTCTCTGACCACTAGACCAACGGGCCGTGTAACAAACAGTCCACGTGGCGCGCCGGCACTAGCCAGTCGGGTCAAGTTCGAAGCATTAATGATTTTGTTACGCTGTTCACTCTGACCTCCCTCAGAGGTATGGCGCAACGACCTTGTTTTCTAGCAATTTTCAACGCTTGCACTGGGATATCACGGCTCACAATAGAGCCCTGGCAGTAACAATGACTAAATAGAAATAGGACTAAACGTGATAATGATTATGTAGTACGTGTATACTTCACAGCGATGCTTGCGAAAGTCTTAAATCTTACAAATTAAAAACCGATACTATGCCTACATTTTACACTATTTATTTTTATATACCCGAAAGTTATTGTTCGCCTTAAACTCGAAATAGAAAGTTATTTTTCGTTTGCAACTCAAAATATAAAAAGAACGGTCCGTTCTCATAACTACAATATCGGCCAATGTTTAAGCACGTTAAACATTGACATCATTTGATACATTTTTTAAATGTAATTTACTATTTCTATACTATCAAAAGGTAGCGTATCTGATGAGAATAAATAATTCATATATTTATACATATAATTTGATCCCCTTTCTCAGAAACGGTTTTGGTTGTACATATCAGATGGGAATAACACGGAGAACATTGGTCCTTCGTGTCACTATGCTCTCAAAATTGACTATTATCATCATAGGTTATTATTTACTACGTGTCGCTCTTTACAATGCAAGCGTGACATTTTTCCACAGTTCGTTGATTTTAGCCCTTGGATGTTAATCTGTTGCTATTCTATTCAATTCAAGGACATTTCACTAGTAAACAACTGATTTGTGGGTTGCAAACAACTTTGTTTATTGTTACTAAGTTACATGAGTATTTTTTATTATTATCTTAACCTGCCCAATGAACCAATAACTTTGTAAATGGAATGGATCCTCTTTCAATAATAATATTTTTTTCCAATGAATGTTCTCATGTATAGCATTTTTAAAAACAACTTAGTACATTTCAGAACTGTTTTCAACTGATAATACAATTTAAGGCAAAGAAATTCTGATGTAACGGGTTTAATTATGATGGCCTGCACTTAACTGTTGAAAAATGTTGAATTCAACCCTGTCCAGACTTTAGACAGGCCTAAAACCGTTCTCGACGGTGAAAGTTTATTTTAAAATCCGTTTAAACTGAAGGGATTAAAATTGGCTTAATTAATCAAAGGTTATTTTGAGTATGTACTTGTTTTATTTTTTGCAGTGCAATCTTATTCCTTTAAGCATGCTTTAAGAGTGTCATATTTTTTATAATGGTTAAGTAAGTTCTCTGGTATAATATGTAGTTACACCAGAGGTCGCAGGTTCGATCCACCCACTGTGTAAACATTTATGTGCATAAACAATTGAACATTTATGTTAGTAACTGTTTGTTGTACTGGCATATACAATATACATGGTATATCAATGATGAACTTCTTATTGTAAGTTCATCTGATCTTTGATCCTTTTACCAACTGCAAAAAAAGAAGGGTAATATTGTACTTCTTATATTGCTGAATCATTAATGTAGATTTGCATACTAAAGACTTCACTACCCACTCGTGAATCCACATTCACATCGACAATTACTTATCTTTATTACAACTGATTTACTCAATGGACATAATGAACTTTCATCTCTGAACCCATTGACACATCAATACGTTCTTAATATATCCTCTGATGATAAAGTTGCAATGGATTCCTGGTTATGACACATCAATGGTCATGTTATCTGCTGACGAAGGATATGAAAACGGTTTTTTTATCATTTAATCTGAAATGTTGATTTGATAAGGATGCTTCCTAATATTCGAATGTTTTGTTATCAGCATATAAACTGATTTATGAATAATATCATTTTAAAATAAACTTCTGCGATGGTCACCCACACAATGTATGAAATTAAGCTATGGAAAAAAAAAACGGATGCTAGTTGATAAACAAGCCGCAAACAACGCTATCATAATCCAATACGGAAATAAACTCTAAAACTTTCTGACCAGGTCAAACAGATATTTTCATGCACACAAATGTTTGTCCTGTGCGGGGATCGAACCCTCGTGGGTCGACCGACCTCTTGGTCTACTTACTTGGTACTTGGCAATAGTCAACTCCATGACAACTACACCAAGCGGCTTGTCAAATTATATTCATGGTTATTTTTGTACAGGCCACTAAGTAATCTTCATTATTAGCCTATCACACCCTCCCCAATTGAGCTCTGGCGACCTTACTCACCAGGAGAAACAAAGCAAAACACTAAAGAAGATTTCACTATAGTCTTCTGTAAAGTGGAGGTACTTCTCCAGACGAACGACTCATTTGAGTGGAAGTTCCACTAAGCTCTGCCTCTCTTATATTAAGTAAATAATCTTTTTTTCTCTTTCTTTCAGATCTAGTCCACTGCACAAACGAGCCGAATGTTTCAATACCACAGCTTGCTAACCTGCTCGTCGAACGCACGCAGAACACCAACTGGGTGGTGGTATACAAAGCACTCATCACTGTACACCATTTATTAGCATATGGCAATGAGGTATGGATCTTGGTTTTTTAATCCTTAAATCACTATTTAGAGGGTTTTATGTACCAAAAAAATCATCATCATCAGCCTATCGCAGTCCACTGCTGGAAATAGGCCTCTCCTAAAGCTCTCCAATTAGCCCGATCCTCGGTGACTCGCATCCAGCTCTAAAAAAATGCTAGATGGCAATACGTAGACGGCAGGTCTAACTGCTCTGTGATTTGTGTTTTTTTTACGATTTAATGTGAAAATAGTCAACAACGCGAAAAGCCTCATAGGAAAAGGCATTGAAGTGGCGAAGGCGAAGTTGGACGTTCACGCGGAACTAGGAACAATGGCCCTTCTTTAAATTAGATAAGTTAAATTATACGTTTCCTCATCATCATCATCAGCCTTCGGTAGTACACTTATGGACTTAGGAATTTTCCAAGCGGTCTTTAGTTAATTGCAAAAAGTCGGTAGCTTCGCAACCAAATGGGGGGGGCAATCGAAGCGAAAGATAAAGTTCCCATACTTCTTCTTCATCTCTTTATTGACTCCAAGCATTTACAACAGGAAACCCACCCATATTTTCAGTGGCAAATTCCTTGCGGCTTACGATGTTGGAATGCCGATATCGAAACAAAGAAACAGCCAGCCATAATTTATGAAAACTCATAATGGCCTTATCGATTGTAAATTTAACGATCGACGTATCGTGATTAATTTTGCCTAGAGCTGCGCTGGCGTATGCGCGGTATATGTATAATACGCGATACAAATAGTGTCGCCATTGCAACCACTTGTGTCAATAAACGAACACTATGCGCGCAATCGAGTGTAATATAGTGAGACATTTCTG
Organism: Nomophila noctuella; assembly: GCA_958496325.1. Lineage (NCBI taxonomy): Eukaryota > Metazoa > Arthropoda > Insecta > Lepidoptera > Crambidae > Nomophila > Nomophila noctuella. Next base: position 11,225,334 of record OY292501.1, read on the forward strand.
CCATCACTATGCTTGTTCTTTATAAAAATGACTGACAAAAACCTCTTCGTTTGTCTGTGATGCTCAAAAATCGATTTAGGTCTAAACTTGACTTTGCCTCTAGTTATAACTTCCCCTTGCGTAGATTACTTATCACCAGTTCACAATTTAACCACTCTTACCGTATCCTACTGCAGCAGATCCATGTGAATATGCTCTAGAATTTTCTTTATTACGGAGAAAGAAAAAAATCAATGAAGCAGACTTCGGTTTGACTGTATTGACATTCAATCTTAGATAACTTCTGCAATTCTAATAATCATTAATAATAAATAAATAACTTTGAAAGTTTAAAAACCACTCGTGAGACGTAAAAAATATATTTTGTAAGGCATTCATTGCGCACTGTTGCCCTTTTTATACTGTGCTATGGGACCATCTTATAATATTGGGTCGTCCTTCACTCCGAGAATGTATTGTCTGTACATAATCGTTATATACTGCGTAGGGTTCCATTGACGATAATTGCCTATTTATTGATATGACAATCATTCAATCTTCGTCACGAAGGTGTGAGTTCAAAAATAACCGCTTATTTGTTACTAAGTTTTTACGCAGGTAAAATGTTATGTTCATTCATCGTACTATGATTAAGTAATTTGTTTTCCTGATGAATCATGCCTCCAATACACGATACTATTCTTGCGTCCCCAACCATAGAAACTTACATAAATATGTAATTATATGCCATTACCTTTTGATATTACTGGATTTGATATACAGTGCCAACGATTTCTTTTAACCCATTTAATTTTGTAAGTTTCGGACTTGTACCAGAATAACTTTATGAAATATTAACCATTTATTTTTCTGTTTTCAGAGATTCACACAATACTTAGCATCCAGTAATTCAACGTTTCAACTAAGTAATTTCCTAGATAAAAGTGGAGTACAAGGTATGTGTTGGTTTGTTCTATAATTTTCCTTATAATGCTGCAAATGAAATCTAATTTAATGTAAAATCGATAAGCTTTCTATAAATAGGTCTCTATTTTTAATGAATACGTACAGATCGTACTGCAAATGGAGTTATTATAAGTAGCCTTTATAAGACTACAGAAATATTTATTCTCTTGATTCTCTTGAAATTAAAAATACATATATGGATTTAAAGTAAATGAAAAAGGAATAAAACGCAAAAACTGATTAGTGATCAAAAATAAAACCAATGAACCCTCTCTATGTATAAACACGTCACAGCCATTTCTGTGCCATAAACGTAGAAGGATTTTCACCAAGCCCATATAAAGATAAAGATAAAAATATGAACTACTTTACTGTATGCTTAAAAAAAGTATCCTTTTTAAGTAACAAGGCGCCTATCGAATAATAGGAACTAGATGCAAAAGATAATAAAAGAAGTAAACACAGTGTTTATAAGTTTATCATCAAAAATAACAAAACACATGTTCCTACTTTTTTGTGAGGAGATTGAACCAGTGACCTCTAGTGCACCAACTGATATCTTAACTGTTACGCCTGATTTAAGAACTTGTTTTAAGGTTATCAGAGTCCACTCCACTATATACCTACACTTAAAGAAAAATAAACATTAAAATAAGAACTTTGCCCCCCGTTTGCGGCGGGCGAAAATTTCTGCCACCGACTTTGTTTGTATATAAACACTCGTTACAGTGAAATATACTTTTAAGTTTGACAAATAATTTTAGTACTATCCGTGTTGTGTAGAATTAAAAAATTGAATCTCAATTTGTTCTGATCTTCAAAGTTATATGTACGATCTCAGGGCCCTATTCATTCCCGGAAGACTAGAATGACCAAACCTTTTATTAGCGCCAAGTTAGTGCCTTCCATAAAATAAAAGTAGCGTAAAATGCTAAGGTTTGTGTTATTGCAATTTGAGCTGAGCGTTGATGTCTCAATAAGTCACTGGGAATCCCTTTATGTATCTAAAGAGACATATTAAGCGCCATTGATCTGATACGTTCAAAGATTGCGGATATCGGAACCGACGAACGGATATGAACGTACGTACTACCGATAACCGTGGATGAATTAACACAAATAGAACGTTCAAGGGAATCAGTTCACCTAGTTCAGTTAACAGTATGGCTTCGTTACAACTTTGTACATTAGCGCGGTATTCTTAGATTCCATTTTGTTATTGATCTATTCTTCTCTGCGCTAAAAATAACTTTTAGTTATAATGATCACAGTAATTTTAGACTACTCAGTTTTCAATTAATTAGTTGAAGACAGTGAAGTTGTTATTATAAAGGCTTGAATGGTAGGATTTATACGCCTATACATTAAACGCCAATTATAGACACCGGATCCGTTAATGAAAACATTACTTAACTACATTTTTTCACTGAAATGAAAAACAGACTTATAAGAACATTAAACACAACTGTGGTGTATTCCGGATGATTCGATCACTTATTGCACCAATTCCCATGTAATTTGTCAGTGTTACGACCTAAAAGTAATTATACGAAGTGACCCAAAAAACATCACAGACGGAACTATGTTATGCAATAACGCCGCAAAAGGAACTAGACAAGACTAAGTGAGTCGCCATTACTAGGCTGGAGATATTGCCAAATAATGTTTGGCACTTGGCACGACTGGCGCCCGAGAACGTAACGTATAAACTATTCTTAGGTCAGCTATGAAAATCTGTAAAAACAATGTTTTCGTCAAAGCACGTGCGTAATATTTTTGAACGGAACGTCATTCGGTTTTTTCATTGGTGCAAAGAGAGGTTGGGCGCTCCGCCCTCTAGACTAAATGAAAGTTATAACAACAACAGATAAACTTCTTAGTAGTTCATAAACTACACGTGTCTCGTTGACTTTCAACGGGGTTGTTCGTTCACCTCACTCTCAGACTTTTGATGTAGTCATGTCTGAAGAAATTAATAAATAAATTTATAGGAGATTGAAGTCAAATAATGACAGTTAGAACCCCAATGGGAAACTCAGGGTTACCAATCCAAACGCACAGATAAGATCTCGATGGCATAACTTAAAATCTCGGTCATTATCCTAAATGCTTTGAAATCTTAAATCCCTTTGATGGAAATGTGATCCTTTTAACTTTGTTTTACAAGACTCATTTGTAAACCGCCAGAATTTATAATGTAGTAGCTATAGTTAAGATCCTTTAAATAAGATATGTATCAATTGAAAACGCTACAATTATGTTTTGAATTAAATCATACTTTACTTTGACACGGTGTCAAGTTATAAACAATAATACTAATAATGCCCTTCTGAATCAGACAATTGATATTAGAAGTATCGCTACCAATGATACGTCAAGTGGTCCTTAAAACAAATCCCACGTCTATATCACAATACATTGTTTTACAGTATAACATCCCTAGTACAAATTAAACTTTTAAAAATGTAGGACAGATTTTAAAGTTAACATCTATATGCATTTTATCTCCGGAATAAAAATAGTCGTAAGTTTTGCATAATTATCATATGGAGAAAGAAAAACTAAGAAGAAATTCTTTAACAAATTGATAATCATATGTTGGATACCTACCGATGATATGCCGATACTGCGGTTTATTCCTTTAAGGGACACTTAACCAGGTTACTTCGTGCGCTTCCACTGGTTTTAAATATACTACAAGCTGATGAATATTGGCGGTTACTAACTAGATAATAGTACATACATATACTAGTCTAACTACCACTTGAATCGAGTCGCTCGTCTGGGGAACTACCTCCACCTTATAGGAGACCTCAGTGAAGTAGCACTTTATATCTGTTGTGCTTGTTTCTGCTGGTTAGTAAGCTCGCCAGAGCTCAGTTGTAGAGGGTATGGGGTTTTAAAAGGCAGGTAACGCATCTGCGACCCTTGCGGTTGTTGACGTTCATAGGCAGCAGTGATCACTTACCATCAAGGGACCCGCTTGTTCGTTTGCATCACTTACACATTAAAACAATCTTCAAAACAAACTTCACTGTGTTTCTAAGAGTGCAACGATACGCCTGGTATGGCACCTAGAACGCGTATGTCGAACACTGCATATGACTAACACGAACACTTGCTATTGACCAATGACCCCGAGGTTCGACGACTCGTCTCGACCTCGTCCTGGCAGCTGAGATTTTTTTGTACAACAAAATGCTCGCGATATGGAAATGAGAAGATTTGGAATAAGAATGTTATGAAATGTATGAGTTTTATTTCGAATTGAGTATTAATGAATGCGTAAGTTGATGAACGAACACGTCATTGTATGAAGTTGGGCAGAAATGATGACCGATTCGCTGGTATGGCAGCTAAGATACTAATGTAAATATTTGAATACATTTATTTATTTATTTATTTATAAAAACTTTATTGACCACACAAGTACGGTACAAAAGGCGGACTTAGCGCTAAAAGCATTTCAATGTGGTGTTTGTGTTTCCATATTCTTTTTACTAGCGGCCACCCGCAAGTCCGCGTGGATTTCGGTTAAGCATATATTTTTGCTATTCGAACCATTAGCGCGTTCAAACAAACAAACTCTTCAACTTTTTTATATTGCTATAGATATGAAGATGAAATTTTTCACACGAATTTTGTGCAACAACAACATATAAGTTTAATTTAGAATGGAGATTTAATGAATGCTTTAGTTAATGAACACGTCATAACTCATAGTATTCCGTGAAATGTGGACAGTAATAGGTTTGATGGTGTGTTAGATATGTCATAAATGCAAATGTAAATACATAGGATAATAATATGATATTGTATTGGCTTGTGGGCGTTTTTTGATGGCACCTCATCAAAAATAATAGTTTGCTTATTTTTTTAGATATAAATAAAGTACTTTACTATACTGATAGGTTTGTTAATGTTACCGATCGAAAGTTTATTTTATAGTAGGTACCATGAGCAATTCAGAGACGCCCCCTGTTTATCTTCACTGAAACTTGCATTGCAGTAAATGCCCCAGTTTAATCGGTCAACTGCCATGTAAGCCTCATTTGTTATTGTTAAATGCTGTCTTAAAATAGTATTATGACCGTCTGGGCGCTGTGAAATTGCAAAGACTGTACTATGGTAATGGTATGGTATGGTGCTATAGCGTCGCGCAAGGCAAATCGTCGGACCAAAATTATAAAATAATCATGACTTCAACATTAACTTTAAACATAATTTTCTACGCTAATTTGATATTTACGTACAAAAAAATATCGTTAGAACTGTCACTAATGGTACCTATTCTTTCCCCAAACATCGGCTAAAAGTTTTTGATAATGTGGAAATGTAAATAATGTATTTTCGTTTTCTTAGGTCACGGCAACTCATACTCGAAAAACTAATGATAGTAAAAACGCAGTTATATCAGGACATTTAGCAGTCAATCCAGTTTGAAAATTTATTCGAATAAATGTTATAAAAAGTTGTGATAATTTGCAGATAGCAGTTTGATTACCTAATCATAATAATTAACATTTCATTTGCAGCATGTTGATATAAACTTTATTTATTAAATACATTTGTTTGATTAGCGATAAGCAACGGAATTGAATTATTTATATTACGTGTCTTTCCGTTATAATTGAATATTTTATTATTGTGTCTTGAAACAGTTATATTTATGATTAACTTGATGATGTGCTAGTTATGAGTTAAGAGATAGGTATGGTATAATCTGCTAGACTTCGATTTGTTTTCTCTAGGGCACCGGGAACATGAGTTTCTGAGCAATATTCTACTTTATTTGTAGGAGAGTATAATAACTATACACAGACCTGGTTTAGTGGAATTAAGAATGTAGCTATCTGAAGCGTGTAGGCTTACTATTTAAAATAAAAATTATTCTTAATTTCAATTATGCATGAACATATGTACATCGATAAAACGATACGTTATATAACGATAGTTTACTGTATTATAGTAAACTGTTGTTTATTAATACCATAAAACTAGCAAATAATTTCCTAACGTGACCCTTATTTAAATTCTCTAACCCTGTTCAATTTAATTTGTAACAAATCACAGATTAGATCTACGAGTTAAATTACTTTACTTAAAACAAACTTTAGTTTACATAGCAATAAGGTTGAATATTCATCGTATTCTAAGCGATGGGGTTATGCCCCCTTGTTTTTCGCTTTTGATTTACTTAACTTGAAACGGAATGACTCACGGTGCCCGAGGCATTCCCGGCGTGCATTTATGCAGACAGTGACGTCATCAAAAGTGCATAAATTAGTCCGGTCTGCTTTTGAATTGAACACGCCGTATAATATGAGAGGTTGAAGACTTCCCAATTCGTTGAGATGTGCTATTCACTGCGGGTAAAGCAATTTGGCATTAATACGAGTACAGTTAGCCGTCTGTATATTCATTTTAGGCAAGGCTTTATTGCTATAGTAATAAAGCTCATTGGTAACTTCATATGCTCAGCTTCTTTTGCCATACGTATACTATCAAGATTACGGTGTCTGGCGCATACATAGATCGGATTATTAGTTGAGGATTCCACCAAAAGGCTTTGTCCCGACTATATTAGTCTGTGGTAGAGGTTTTTTTGGTACCTATAAAGGTCTGTAGACTGTATACAAGTCTTACACACAGAAAAGACCCAATGTAGGTACCCAGTGCTTAAATTTCTTTATAAGAGGTGGTTGCTTGGGTGTAATTTGAATAAAATATTTTCTCTTTGAGGAATTCTGGAAAAACTCACCAGAAACAATAAAAAAAGGTACCCAGTGTATATTCTAAACAGGCACTTAATAAGAATCAAACTGTTTAAACAAACGTTATACTGTTACGGCACATCGCATGATATCGCATGATGTCTGTTACATAAATATATGAAAGGTCACTGGAGTCTCGTGAAGCTACATGAATCGCATCTTGGAAAGTCAAATGCTACAGTAGGTCAAGCTCAACTTATGCAGAATGTCAAATGTTTTGGCATGATTGTGACGATTTGCTTATTTCTATGATAAGAACCGCACAATGAATATTGCAATGTAAAGTGTACTCCCTGTAGCACTCCATAGTCATGTGAGGTCGTGATATTTACCGATACTAAATGTTTAGGTTTTAAGTACCTATGTTAAATGTTACATTTAATGAAATAAGTTTAAGGTAGATAAACTATATATTCTGCATCATTACCTGAACTTGCAGAAAGGTTTGGTGTCTTAATTAAGTCTTAATAATATTAGGTTGCCATAATTATGTTAGCACGGAAATTATAATACACGTTACAATTACAATTATTACATGAAATAAGTATGAGTATTACATGTGCTCTGTTTAAATATCTTGTGTCTTTTGTTTCACGCTACATTATTAGCAGCAGGTAAGTAATTCTCTATTGTAATTTTAAGCGTTATCTGTGACCTTCGAATTGGATAGATCTGTATATAAATCATATTGTAAATTATTTTGTTATTTAAAATGTTTTGAATACCTTTATGTATTTTAAAATACTCCAAAAATTATCCAGTGCGTTTATGTTTATTTTAATCCAGTAGGTATATGTAATGATTTGCAACTCACGATACATGTGCAAATATTGAGAATAAAAGTTTCATCCAGATCAGATTAAAACAAGTTATATTGTTATCATGTCCTGTGCGATAAGAAAGAACAACATCTTATAACAACGCCACATTTTTATCACTACAATTATAGCGTCACTTTATTACAACTATCTCCATACATTGTTAGGGTGAGACTCCATCAAAGCTAAGATGTGTCCTGTTTCGTAAGCCAATAGGATTTTAAGTTGTGATTGATCACGTGTTAGGCCTAAATACTATTGGCTGCTTATGACACATCTCCGCTCCACAGCACACATCTTAGCTTTGGTGAAGTCTTACCCTTAGAGTGCTTGCCCGAATTGCAAGAGGTGCCAGGTCCAATACCCGCCTGCGATCAGATACAATTTTATTTTTATAATTTTAAAGATCTGCATACTGTTTGTATTGCACCTTGCAACAATGTTCACGGTTATAAGCATCACAAACGCTCCTCTATGGTTGCAATAATCAATGCAGTATGCATAACTTCGCCACCTTATCTGGTATCAAGGCCACCTCTAGAGTCTACCTGCTATAGATTGTTTACGTAATTTACGCTCGGATATTTTCACTAGAGCACGAACGGTATTAATTGATTTAAGTGATGGTCTATGTTTTAAAGTCGTGAGAGTTGAGTGATGCATCATGATAATTTTGTCATAATACATTATGTTACAATTTAAATTAATGAATGAATGACAAATATTCACAACTGAGGGTTTGTCTCACAATAAATTCGCAAGTTTAATTACCGTTAAATTTCAGCCAGTGTTGCTGCGTTCCTTATGGCATATTATTTGATACGAAACGTATTGAACGATGTATCCAATCGTGAAAAGGAACTTAGACTCACGACGCTTCTTTATTATTTAAGACTAGCGGCCCGTCACGCGGTTTCACCCGCGTCCCGAGGGAACTACTTCCCGTAACGGGATAAAATATAGCCTATGTTACTCTGGGTGAATGTAGCTTTCCAACAGTGAAAGAATTTTTCAAATCTGCCAAGTAGTTTCGGAGCCTATTCAATTCATACAAACAAACAAACAAACAACAAATCAAACCTTTCCTCTTTATAATATTTGTATAGATGAAGATAGGAATAGGAAAGATAAAGATCTTGAAAACAAGTAAACTGGATGCTCCGTAATTTGTATATCAAAAAAGTCGCCTTTGACCAAACAATTTGCCATGTTTACAATTTCTTCTTTATCTTGTTAACATAATAGCTTAATAAAAATAAAAACATTGATAACACCACAAAGAAACGTCAATGTATTAAGTAGGTGGTACCATATCTGCGTGATACCGGCAAATGGCAATAAAAACTCGACATTGCAAGGTAAACGAACTGCCTGTAATGTCAAACGTCTAAACACGCTGGATAAATTTAATGCGTAATGATTTCATTATTGTTTCAATGTGTATTGCATTTGTGAAGCAGTTTAAGACTTTGTTGACATTGAAAATTGCAACTAAACATGTCTCAATGGCAGGGACAGGTTATCCGATGTCGAATCATCTTATCTAATTCGTACAATGTATTTGGGCTATAGTAATGCCCTATATAGAGCAGAATCAGGTGCCAGACGGCAGCAAGTTGGCAAGCAAAGTACTTACCTATTCTTCTGTAGACTTCTTATGGTCTTCCCTACAATAATCGATAGACCTGCAATCTTACAAAATTGATTTCTAAATTTTAGTCCCGTATTTAAAAACATCCTGACCACTTCAACAAATAACTTAAACAGTTTAATATTTGCAAAACAAACTTAATCTTAATTCGTGATCAATTAAAACAAAGTCAATACACAACATTTCATGTTTTATATTACGAGTAGATCAGGGATTACTAACGATGTAATATTGCTTAATGGTTAGTAGTTATGTACACTTGATTATCTTGACTTATAAAGTCATTAAACTCTAAATCTAAGACCAACACGAAAGATATGGCACATACACTGATTGTTCTTTACCGCCTTGCAATTAGGTTCATTCACTCCCTAAAAATCAGATAAACCAATTAAATTGTATCTTAAGTTGTGTTTCTGCGATAATATTGCTGACTCCATTAGCTGACCAGACAGAAAGTATTTCTTTATACGTATTAGGTAGAACATTCTGGCAATCAGTCAGTACTGCATGCAGTTCTATAAAATATCTTTGGGACACGATTTAAAAGAAACAAATATGGTTTGTGTCGCCAGATTCTAGGCATCACATTCATTTATCAAAACGTTCTTTATTTTCATTTAATATACTCGGTGATGTTTTACTTCACTGTATTACTATGGCATGATGACGATATGAAATTTTATCTATCTCTTGATATAGATACTACAATTTCTATTATATGAAAGTCTTGCATGTAATTTCAATTTTTTTAGGTGTATATAATTATTACTTTTTGAACGACTTTTCTATTAGTGATATAATTATGTGTTAAACCACAAACTGTTTTACAATTACTATGAACATTTTAAAACGATTTGCGATAATTCAATACCATTTGTTGTAATGGTGTTAAACTTATCTTTCTAATGATTTAGAGTATTAAAAAGCTTTGTGAAAGTGACACCTGTCAGTGATCTCAGGAATTGGGTTCGATTCCCAGTTCAGGTAATATTATTTCTATTCACACACTCGTGATCACCAATTGCACGCAAGCATGGTGGACAATTGAGACCTGCATTTTATGTATATTTACTTTACTTTTGTAAAACCTTTATAAGGCTAGCGATATATTTAGTTCTCATCATATTTTGAACCTTATTACATAAGTGATTAGGTCCAAAATCAATTATACCGAAATGTATGGTCTGCCTTATAAAGGGTGAATCTGTGCTATCCTGAATGCGAACCTAACTGAAATATCTTATTCCCTGCTTGCACTAGGCGCGGCCGGAGCCCGGATCGGTGAGTCGACAAAGCACGGAATGTTGTGATCGTCTGACATATGTAGTCTCGTTGCAAACACATGCTTGAGTTCACTTGCATTTTGTTTTGAATGCATTTCTGTATCTGTCTGTACACAGCACGTCTCTTCTCAATCTTCAGCTTTTTGTCTGTCTCTTTACTATTTTTTGTATACTTATATATTTTTTTACATTATATATTTAGCATTGTAATACTTTTACATCCGTTTTTTACAATGAGAAATGGAAATTCGTCTCACATTGATGAAATTAATGAAAATTAATAAAAACGGGAAAATTAATTTAATGAACATCCTGTTTTTTAATTTCTGTCCTTCCGATCGTTTGCCAATGAACTAATTAACTCTCGTTTCTCACGTTATTTATAGAAGTTGTAGAAATCAATTTCTCTGTAACATCTTATTATTTGAACAACGAACTCTAATGATGTCTTTATTTCAATTACAAAGATACTTGTCCTTCTCATCACAAATAGCGAGTAACTGACCTCTCCATCTATAAAAAACATTATACTTTTGCATTAAAACCACTGTGAATCAATTAACGAGAATATATCACAGTACATTTAAATACAAATACCTACATTAATAACACCCATTTGTTATGATTGTTTGTAGGCGTATACGTACTTGCGATATCGTTTCTCGGCTACAGTATATCAAGGAAACATGATACTGATGAATTTGGTTAGATTATTACGTTGTTTTTAATTTTTTTTAGTTGCAACATTGGGTACCTATTCGTTATTTAGAATTATTGAGATCAGTAATTTAAAATTGTTTTATTTTTTGGGATGACAATTTATTCCATACTTAAAATTAATAAGCTTGTTGTGTATGTCCACACTGTAAGCGTTTGTTTAAATTGTGTTTTGGTTTTTTTTTCTGTTGATTGTTTTTTAAACGTGTTTCTGAATAAACATGTAAAAGTCGATATTTCACAACATTTTTTAATCATTAGCAGCCGCTTATTAGTATTTAAATAGGTTTTATATCACAATGACCTGATAAAATAATGTAACATACATATTTGCACCAGAGTAATTTGATAATAGTGATTGAATGCCACACCTGCACACTAATTTATTTTTAATCACCACCGCACGATTTTTAATTTTTTATGTAAACACACACACAGTAAATAGAACACACAAAGCACGTAGTTATTTGATTGTTTTTACTTGATTTTATTTATAACATAAGCCTCTAGTCTCTACATGGTTTTCAACAACCGCCACAAAGATAGAAAGTGTACTTCAGTTTGAACGAGGACAAATAGGACTTATTATTTTATCCTACATACATTCGTAATAATGGATGTAAATAGTCTTTGAGAGCAACAAGAGTTGTAATTCAAAGATCTGCAAATGCAAATATACGACGCCACTTAGAATCGCGTCGGTCAATTAATTGAATTAAAATGACTAGCGTTGAACATGAATATAATTTCAACGCAAAAGTAATAAAATTAATTTATCACTTGTTTGCATGTTTATTCAACAAAGTTTTAGTAATTCATGCGTACGTGAAAATGTACCTTGCCAATTTTTTATCGATGTTATCATCTATGTTTTGTGACGTACGATCTCTGTTGTCTCAATTTTATGTTGCTTTGGAAATAAATACGACTTGTACCCATCTTCCAACCCTTCCACGCTACGTTTAAAATGTTGGGAATTGTATGTGTAGTCTTACAAATCTTACAATCTACTACCCTCTCACTTTCTGAGTTGATGTTATTATAAATGAGCGTTCGAATTTACCGCGCGTCTGGGGAAGAATCTTACACCTCACAGAAGACTACAGAGGAGAATATGAGAGCAATACGTTAGTTGAAGAGTTGTATGTAAGTTTTAAAAAGCAGACAACGCATCTGCGGCCCTTGTGGATATTGATTTCCAAAGGCGGCGGCGATCATTTAAATTTCAGGAGACACTATTTCCTGATGGTAAATTATCAACGATACTACTTCCACTTGATAAAAAAATAAAACAGTGAGAGCAGTTCCCAAGATTACACCTAAAGTTCCCAACATCTAACTTAGCGTGAAAACTTCTTGGAAGATGGGAAAAAGTCTTAAGTTCTTCCACTCATAACTACTTATGTGCAGGATATGACATGTCCCCGTTCATCCGGCGCTACGCCAAGTACCTCAATGAGAAGGCGCTGTCGTACAGGACAGTGGCGTTCGACTTTTGCAAAGTCAAGAGGGGGTAAGTTTGCATTCAACTTTCTTAAGTTAATACAGGAATTCGATACATAACCGCGGAGAATGCTTATGGCCTTAGGCCTTTAGCCAACCCGCCAGTTTCCCCGGCTCCCAAGGCAATGGAGGGAATCGTCAGGTTTTTAGCAGGTAGTTGGGTCTCCTTTCTAGACCTGGAGTCCTGCATAACCCGCCGACCACCCCCGTGGTTTACGGGTATGCGTCAAAGCATTTTCCTGACGGAAAAAAAAGAAGGAATTCGATACATGAAGGTACTTTTTCTTATTTGAAGCACTTATATGACATCATCATCCTCCTGCCCTTATCCCTAGGTGGGGTCGACGGAACATGTCTTCTCCTTTTACGTCCACATCATACTATCCATCCATCCTTCAAGCATTTTTGACTCTAGACAAAGATTTTCTCCCAATTTCTACGTCGCTTGCGCCCCCTAACGTGAAGAACCGTCGTGTCCAACTTTGGCAAAGTCTAGATGAGAGAAGGGTCCTCCTAAATTAAGTACTAAGCGTCTTACATTGGAGCTACGCCTTTTTCACACGAAGATAAGCAGATATTATTTCCTCTTACTAACTACGATCCCTGCATTTTTCCTAATGTCAGCTACATCCATTAGTCTCTCTATACACTAGGAACCCTGGCGAGTAATTATAAACTAATTTCTGTAACAGAAGTCAATTCACAATACGCCCGGCCGTTGACGACATTCACATTTGATGGAACCATTAAGGGCACGTACTAAAAGATTTGATGACTCATCACGTAACGTTTCCATTAATTCGTGAAACGCCCAACACATGTGTTTCCTTCATCCTATTAATTTTGGATCCTTCTGACTTTGCATTAAGAAAGGGCTAAAAATTCCAGTCGGGCTATAGTTATTGATGTAATGCGTGTAAATCGTAGAGAATGCCATGAGACAATAAGTACTCCTTTTGTACAATTCTTAAATCGTGCAATAAAGTTTAAGTAAATAAATCGTATATTTATTTGTAACTAATATTTTCTTTAAGTACTATTTTATAAAGTAACAGCTTGTTACTTAGTAGCTAAAAAGGCTTCTAAAGGGGGCTGCGATAAATTAGTCGAATCAACTGGATTAAGAGCCAATTTCCAATCAATCACTGTGACTTTACACTCAGGGATCATTATCTTTTAACAACCCTCGTATCAAAGTCTTAATAACCCCTTATTCTTCTTACAGCAAAGAAGAAGGCTCCCTCCGGATGATGAACGTGGAGAAGCTGCTGAAGACCCTCCCAGTTCTCCAGGCGCAGTTGGATGCGCTCCTGGAGTTCGACTGCACCGCCAACGACCTCACGAACGGCGTCATCAACATGTGCTTCATGCTGCTGTTTAGGGATCTCATCAGGTAATGTATCCAGAAGTTTCTACTGAATGTGATTTGCCGAGAAAGTTTCTCACAGCAAAGAAAGGGGATTTCTCCGGATAGTGATTGTGCTGCTGTTTAGAAACTCATCATAATATATCAAGAACTTTCTACTGAATATGGTTTGCCGAAAAACCTTCTCACAGCAAAGAAGAAGGCTCCCTCAGGATGATGAACGTGGAGAAGCTGCTGAAGACTCTCCCAGTTCTCCAGGCGCAGTTGGATGCGCTCCTGGAGTTCGACTGCACCGCCAACGACCTCACGAACGGCGTCATCAACATGTGCTTCATGCTGCTGTTTAGGGATCTCATCAGGTAATGTATCTAGAACCTTCTTCTGGAACCTTCTTACATCAAAAATACAGGCTCTCTCCGGATGATGACCGTGGAGAAGCTGCTGAGGAACCTTCTAGTTCTCCAAGCGGAGCTGGATCCTCTTCTGGAGTTCGACTGCAGGGCCAACGACTTCACAAACGGCGTCACAACATACTTTTCATGTTGCTGTTCAGGGATCTCATCAGATAATGTATCTAGAACTTTCTACTGGATGTGGTTTGCCAGAAGACCTTGTCACAGCAAAGAAAGAGGATTTGAGGATTGCTGTTTAGGTATCTCATCAGGTAATATATCTAGATCTTTCGTCTGTATGTGACTTGCAAGAAAATCCCGCAGCTAAGAAGAAGGCTCCCTCCGGATGATGAACGTGGAGAAGCTGCTGAAGACTCTCCCAGTTCTCCAGGCGCAGTTGGACGCGCTCCTGGAGTTCGACTGCACCGCCAACGACCTCACGAACGGCGTCATCAAACATGTGCTTCATGCTGCTGTTTAGGGATCTCATCAGGTAATGTATCTAAAACCTTCATCTGGAACCTTCTTACATCAAATATAAAGGATTTCGCCGGATGATGAATGTGGCGTAGCTGCTGTTAACCGTACTGTTTAGGATCTCATCAGGTAATATATCTAGAACTTTCTACTGGATGTGGTTTGCCGGGAAACTCTCGTACAAAAAATATAAAGGCTTTTTCCGTAAATGAATGCGCAAAGAAAACGCTGCTGGTTCGTTAGGCGCAGTTGGGTGCACTCCGTGATCGTGCTGCTGTTTAGACATCTCATGAGGTACCAGGTCAATATATCAAGAAGTTTCTACTGAATCCTGGTGGTGGGCAATAGGAGGCACTTCAATTCGGCGGC